>OX371176.1:35135256-37535256 GCA_947310635.1 Leptodirus hochenwartii
AGTTACCTTTCCTACCCTCATTCTTTTTTCTACTACTGTTCTTAGTGCTAGAATCGCCTCCCTCGTCCCTCTGTTTTTCCTAAAACCAAACTGATCTTCTCCTAGCCTTTCCTCTACTTTATTTTCTAATCTCCTATAAATAATCTTTAGCAATATCTTCGATGCATGTGATAGTAGACTAATGGTCCTATAGTTCTATGATACTTTGGTATAATTCGATTTTTTCTTTTTCATCGCCGAAGATAATCCAAAATAATTTCAAAATTTGTTTGAAATCACAACAAGCATTTTATAAAAACGTATAAATATAAAATTATCAAATAGGTTACAGTTGCTAATAATACTGCAAAATTGAACAATAAAAATATCATTTCTGTTCAAACAGACGACGGCATTTGTGTAGACAGATATTTATCTAAATTGCTTATAGAATTTAGGTATAACAATTTGTAATTAGTATATATTGGAATTTTTGTTGGTCACAGAATTACAAGTCACTTGCTGTGAGTCCATTTCTTACTACTATTATCATTATCCTGATGGATAATGATGTCAAACCATCACTATTCAATAGATTATTAAAATACAATGTCGATGGATATCTTCATAAATAAGTTATTAGAGGAATGATGGCCATATTTATTGCGAAATTACTCGTGGCTTTCATATTTTGAGCATATTCAATGAGGAAGAGCTTTACCACTATTAAGAGGAAACTCTAATTAATTTCGGAATGAAGTATTAAACATTTACGATGCGGATCTATAGAAGAGTGCATTACAAAAGTTCTTAATTGTTTTCATGATGGCTTTTCCTATATGCTGATGAATAATCAATATGCATATATTGCTGTATTAATACAATCTATGGCATAGGTACATTTTGTAGTATGTAGAGAAGACACTTAATCGTGTAAACAACAAACAACCTTTCAATTTCTGATACATGTTCAAAAGCAAGGATCTACTTTGATATAATCTCTGCGTTAGAGAAAGGTTGTCGTAAAGTTGAAATTGCTTTTCTTAACAACATACATGAACCAGTTTACATGCAGGTAAAGTAAAATTCAGATACATCTGATTTCTTTAAAATTGTTAATTTAACAAAGTTATACTATCATTCCGATCTTTATCTAAACAGTGGTTTTATTTACTGGAAAAAGATTTAATGAAATAAACTTAAAAATAGTATATTCAACTCTTCAATATCGAGGATGTGCAAAATCTATTTCCTATTTTTCTAAGAATTGAATGTAGATAACTATAATACACATAAGAATTTTATAAGTTGTTAGATATGGAATTGGAAGTTTTCGTATTTCTTAAGCGAGATTCATGTCATTGATATATTACTATTCATTGCTACGCTAAATTGCAGTTTCCAAAATAAGGAAGCAATAGTATATTTAAAAAAATGCGTGAGACTCTCGCGCGGTAGAAGTGAAACTTCTTAGCTCCTAGGAAAAGTTGATTTTATGCATTGCTTTTTTTTCCATTTGTTAACGATTTGATTTTGATTTTGATTGATTTTAATTGACACTCTGATCATTAAAGAAAGCATTATTAACTGTAATGTCGTACAGTCTATAAAGAGGAGTTTGGATTAAATATTGTAGCCATATTTTTATAGTTCTTTTTCTCACCAAACCAATTAAATAACTCGATCTGTGTATTTTTCTTCTTTTTATGTGAACATTAATACAATGATCATCATCAATGCAAATATTGGAACATTAATAATTTGCCCATAAATCCCATGTTGACCAGGTACATGTCGTAAACGTCGAATTTGCATAAATGAAATTCTGGGTGAAATTAACCTCTCTGACACTAAATCTAATTTTGTAGATGACCAGGTAATATGTATCTGGGTAGACAAAACCATTTGACTTCGATAACATTGGAATGGTATTCTGAGTGAGAGCATTTCGGCATGAATTGCACGCTATCACATCCTCAATGATAATAGCTGGAAACGCAGTATGTAAAAGTTGCTCGTGCTTAGGATCAACAGGTTTCACATCGTTCTTAAACCATATTCCATCACATATGGAACACACTGTATCTAGCGGATTATTGAAAAATTGTTTATCAAATTCGCGATGAGCAGGTTGAAAGAATGTAAATTTTGTGTATGATGCACTAGTGGGTGCATTTCTATTTGTCGATGGCTCGCTCAGCTGTATCAGATTCATTTCGTTGATCTCTCACGCCGCGTGTATCTTCACGTGCCTGAATCAGTGGCATTCAAATTCTCTATACCACCCACTGTGTCCTCATTTAACGACGGTATCGATTCATCCAGTGTATTTGAGGTTGTTGGAAGGTTATGTTGTCCACTGTGTTTCTTTAACGCCCTTTGCCTGGCTCGATACTCTCTACTTCTTTCCAAGGTACTTGTTGGCACTTTTCTTGGCGGTTTATTCGCTTTCGTCGGTTCTCTAAAGGCTCGCACTCTGTCTGTACTTGTCTTATTCTCCATTTCACTTTTCACACAATGGAAATTGTTAGCTAAAAGATTAAGCTGTGTTTGTGTAATATATAATAAAATACGCAAGCGTCTACTGGTTGCCTTATGCTACGTATGCACATAGTACACACGGCGCATGCGCGTAGCGCGTTTCACTTTTCGTGACGTTCAGGCCAATTTGCCCCACCGCGTCTATAGAAGTTTCACTTCAAAAATAAGTGGCATAAAACTCTTTATTGCTTGTTTGTAAAACGAGGTGCGATAATGCTGAATTTTCTGTAGAACGAAGCGTTTAATCTACGAATAAATCTATTACGTCATTTTCCAGGCATCATTTTATTTATATTTATTTTTGAACATATGTTTTAATTGTGATTAGAAATACTGGTATTTGAATCTATGCACCACTATGAAATAAATACCTCCAAAATCAGTGTTAAAACCGTTAAAGTATTGCTTTCCAAAAGCAGTCGTTCCATGTTAAGAATTAAATATAAATATAATCTACTGCTAACAATATTAAAAAATAAAATATATAGATATTAAGAAATTCGACTTTTCCACGTTATTACAACTTATAATGTAAATATGTGTAAACAATTGTAGTTTTATTGAGATTGGACATGATCATTTTCGTTGTCCAAATAATTTTGATATGCTCAATTTTCATTTTGAAGACCAATCGGTTATTTCTGTATTCACATGATAATA
This sequence comes from Leptodirus hochenwartii, assembly GCA_947310635.1. NCBI lineage: Eukaryota > Metazoa > Arthropoda > Insecta > Coleoptera > Leiodidae > Leptodirus > Leptodirus hochenwartii. The sequence continues at coordinate 35,138,437 of OX371176.1, forward strand.
TGGTTCGATTTTTATAAGAATCTCGATGATCCAATTTCAGAAATCAATACAGATGCTTTATGTCAATATGGTGCCACATCACACCATACTTCGTTGAAAGCTTTGCTATATAAAATGTTCAATATGTCTTCACCAGTAACAACACTAGTATTTGAAGCATAGTAATATCTGCAGTCATTCAGGTGTATAATATTCAGGTGGGTTTGTCGAGTCAAGTACACTATCACCAATAGAAGGATGCTGTTTCTAGCTGCATGAATAGCACTTCCTCTGCCCTCAAAGATAGATGTTCCTGATTCCTACCACATCTACATCATATGCGGAAGTGCAGGATAGTGAGAGGAAATTAAAAAGTCATGAAGGAAATTGAGATTCGATGGAAATGTATTCAATGATTGGAAATGAATTATTAGTCTACAAGCCCATGCTATTGTTGGGTTTGTATGTAAGTTATATTACATAAGATACTATTTAAGCTAATATAAAGATACATTTTGCTGTGTAAGCAAATTTAGACTATATAAGTAAACTACAGCGCATCTCGCAGTTAGTCTTAATCTAGCATCTAAGAAGTATTGTTCAAATTAGAATCGATTAATAAAATAAATTTTAAAAAACGCATTACCACGGTATCGAACTATAATTGGCGCAGTCGGTAGGATTATCAATCGATTTTCACAACGATATAATACAATGGAATCATCGAAAATAACTATACTGTATAATAACTATACTGTCCCTAAGAGGTCAGAAGAATTCCTCACCTTTTGGAACTCCGCCGAAGTTCGATACTACGGGATTGTATCGTCTATATTCCTTTAATATTAGCTACTCAATTCACTAACAGGAATACTTTTACATGTATTCTTATTTTAAAAATTATCACTACGGTGTTAAATTATACTATAGAATATCACCCAAATACCGTTACTTAAAGCATTAAGTAGCTAGATGTACATTTCAAGCGCTATGCCCCCATCTACAGTAGCACAAGATAAAAACTAAATAAAATACCTCTGTCACGAATCGTGATTGATATACTATTAAATAAATAAGTCAACATGTCAGAAGTACTTCAAAAATGGCATATAATATGACCTATAAATATTTACGAAATATCTTGTTCTAGTTCTCCTAAAATTTAAGTATTATAGTTCACTTAGCGTAAGTATAATATCTCGTTCTAAAATCGGTTGTTGATTTTTAATAGTTACATAACACACAATCTTAGAGCAGCGATAAAATTTCATTGGCACATTTATACTAAAGTTTGTGACGTAAAGTATAGTGCTGATGTATAAATATTTTATACGGGAACTGGGATCAAATCGCTCCGATAATTTGGTCAGATGAAGTAAGATAAATTGTAAATTAAACGAAACGAATAGAATTATTTAGCTTAATTAAATATAATCAATAGAACATGACAAGCCGAATTTTTTTATATGATCGTGTTAACGCAGCAACATCGCAAAATGTATATAAGAAGGCATCCCGTTGTGAAATTAGAGTTGTTTGGAAATCAAATTTTTATTTATGATTTTATTGTTGTCTTTATATTTAACTCCACTTCCAATTTTCAGAATTCCATGGTAGTAGGTATCTACTAAAATCTGATATTGTCATACGCGTGCCTAAATTTAAAAATGTATAGACTTCAAGCCTAAAAGGAATCTTAAAAGTGCGACATATTTTGACAGATTTTATTATGATCTCAAATCAACTTATTTATTGCTTTTCGTTCGCAGTAAATGCTGAAGTCAGTTTTAGACCCAAAAACTTTATTCACATATTTTATTCTGTACTTTTTTTCTCTGCGGATCCTTCTTCTTTCGCTTTTTTTATCAACGCAATAACTGGGTGATATTACTTTATCTGTTACTAAATATATGTACAACACTTTTTAAAAATGGCATTTTGATTAGTAAAGTTAACGAGTGATGAGTTAATTGATAATTGGGAATTATCTATATTTAACAACTATTATATTAACTCCTATATTTCTTACAAATTGTAAATTCAAAATATATTTGTTAAATCATTATATGCATTTATATGTATTTTATTCCTGTCTGAAACTGATAAAGTAAATTGACTTTATTTTTTATTTGTACTTTGACCTATGTAAAATCATCATTTACAGATTCTTAAACGTTGTTAGATTTTTATCGGAATATTAAGTATGTATATTTATAATTTATAACGACGAGAAAATGCTAAAAGTGAACTTGGAATGCGAAAAATGTATCACAAAAAGCATAGCATTTTACAAACGTTCTTTTAAACATCAGATTATAAATTCTTAGCAATTAGAAATTTAATAATAAATTAGTTTTTCGTTACATGAAAAATTATAATATACTGATATTTTAGCAAATAATATTCTGCGATCAGGTTAGTAAATAATATATTAAGTTTTATGATTCTTGAACCCGCATTAAGCTAATATAATTTCAAGTTTATATATAAACCTCTCTACTTTCAATGAAGTCCAGACATTTTGAAGGAACCTGAATGGAAGCGCTATGAATTATTCAGTTTGATACTCTAGTTCCTTTATAATAGTTTGATCGCTACGATGTGAATTCACAAAAGGAGCGTTTAAAATAACTTAAAAGCACAATGATAATTAGTTTATATTCAGTATTAATGCTATTGCGTACAGTATAAGTTCAAATTACGTGGCATTTTGAGAAATTTCCAGCCCACTGTGCCACAATAGAGAACTACCCCGCATAAATAAACATAATTATGCAAATATGATTTATAGCTGGAGATGTCACACAGTTTAATGTTTGCAAACAGCTACATTGGACAAAATATGCTATCTACGGGTATATGTATATATTTTGAACGTATATACGATAGTAACGATGTGTAGTTCATTTGCGAACCGTTCACTATGAACGGTTCAATCAAATGATGGGCGTACTGTGACGATGTTTTGCAACGACCTATAGGTCACTAGGACCTAGTTCGTGAACTATCAACTACATGGTGCACGATGTACTTGTACTAGGTCCTGAACCCGTCGTGTACTAAACCGTTCATGAATCACGACTCGTAAACGATGCAGTATAGTATACATTACATATACATAACGGGGCAAAAGCTCGTAAAGTTCTTTACCAACAGTAAAACTTTTGACAGACCAAATTACACTATAGTATTTACAGCGAATATACTTAAGCGTCTATTTATAGTTTATATGTATATTGGAGCCTATAAATTTCATCATGTGAAACTTGTTCAATTTACTTCAGATATAAGACACAGCCCATTATATGTATACTCTCTGATTACTGAGTTTTTATTGCATATCCCCGTTTCGAGTTTTAAATTAGATTAAAGATAAATGTTCGTTTAGAATAAGTGAAATAAGTAATTCAACGAGTACGGCGATACTATAAGCCAAAAAAATCTAACACAAATAAAGAAGGCTAAACTTCCATTTTCAATAGCCTAACAATCATTATTATTATTTGTGTGATTGTGGTACTAATGGAACTTGATGGGAATTTAAAAGTCGTTTGGGGGTAGCGATGTGTAGTTCACTCGCGAACCGTTCACTCTGAATGGTTCAATCAAATGACGGGCGTACTGTAACGACCTATAGGTCACTATGACCTAGTTCATGAACTATGAACTACATGGTGCACGATGTACGTATTGATGTACTTGTACTAGGTTTAAAACAACGATATGTTCTTAGCTGTAGAAGCAGCGTGACGTCACGTTGCTATAGCAATTCGGGCCGCTAGTTTGTTTGCGGCCAGATGAAACGGATGATATACTGCATACGGTCGCTCTTACGCTACCGCTTGCAACGGCTAGGATGAGTACATATGCATTCAACTCATACTTGCTCGCCGCCACACCGTGTTGTGTTGAGTGCTATCGCAACGCAAGCTTTATCTTTTAGGGAAAATAATGCCGAGTTAAAATATCACAATGCAATTATATATCTACGGTGATGCGCTCAATGTTCAGGGAGGGGCCCGCGGCCGTGCGGCCTCGAAAGAAACCACCACTGATAGTAACTACGGTTAGTGACAGATATTTTGTTTGGTTGATACTTATGCAAGTGAAGACGAGGACATGGCCTTTGAAATGCTTATCTGGCTATAAAATGTTTGGTGTTACTGCATTTGGGTGATATTATATATGCAACCTGGCATTCTTCGTTTATAATATTACTTATATTCTTCACTACATATATTATGTGAACTTAGACCCCCCCCTCTAGTGTTTGTTCCTCTGGATTTGGCAAAATCAGCATTGATTTTTGTTAAAAAAAAATGGTTTATTGTTGACATAGGCATATTTGTATTAATATATACAATAATTCATAAATTGCGACAATAATGCCGAGGAACTCGAAACATAAAAGTTTAAGTTGAAGTATGCGGAAGCTAGAATTCGATTCTTTTCGTATATTTAGCAACTTTAGCAGTAATCTTTCATTCAAGGGAGCAGATGTGACGGTATGATAAGTAGCAGAGTTCAGCATAGCGAGCATTATTTCATTAAAACTTAACGAATGTTATCTGATCTTTATCGTTGATTTATTAGTGTCTGCATTAAACAAATGCCAGCGAACGAGCCAAATTAAAACGTCAGCATGTCAGAGTAAAGAACGGAGTCTATCCGGTACATATGGAAGATTCGCTGGCTCGTGTTTTCTTTTTCCGACAAGAAAAGATTGTAATTAAATAGCAATTGCAGGTCCATCTGAAATATTGTAGCGCTAAGTGATTACTGGAATAAATTGCTCTAGGCTCAAATTTATTGTTATCTACGTAATTACTAATTTTGGAAAGTACACGAAACTAAATCTGTCTGACTATCGAGTATCGAGTAACATTAAATTAGTTTATGTTATGTGATTTCAGAAATATAGTTTGCGAAATAAATAAGATTGATTTATAAATTGTAATAATACACGTGCTTTCTTATAGAAATAAAATTTTACCACCTATTTTAAATTGTACTCACTTTGCAGTTGTAATAATAAAAGAAGTCACAATTCAGATAATCGCATACCTGCAACAAAGAAATATTTTCAATTAGGAAAAAAATATTTGAAGACAACAAAACACATTACCATCTTATACTTTCTAAATCGAAAATGTTAAAAAAATTGAAAATTATTATGTTTCATGCAATGACAAGCTTTCCATTAATGATCAGAAATATTAGAATGTCATGTAACTTTTTTGAAAAGATACCTGAGGCATTGATTTGTTCCAGAGTTGTAGTTTATTGTAACTTTTCGAATTAACACCCTGTATGTTTAAAATTTCGGGCAAACTATAAATTTATATAGATCAAACTCTTTTATTGTACGTCATAAACTTCGCGCTTATTTTTTGCATATTTCATTTTTATATATGTTCTAGTTTTGTATAAATGAATTTCCTAGTTTACGATTTTTCATCTAGGTCAAACATTGTGCGATAATTTTCTAAATTGGATTATTTCCATATAGGTATATAAAATATGCAATTGGTTTATTTACAATTCCAAATGCGGCATATGTAAATTTTATTTACCAATTTTTCGGATTTTTAAGTATACAATATTCATTGTAACATTCGTTGAGGTTACGACGTGATAATGCATTATGTAAAAAGTAGGAAAATTACTTTGTTTTATTTATCGCAATTATATAATAATATCTTAACTATCGGTAAGATTTAACATAAAATTTCTCTTTTTGATGTGAATTGCTTCATTAATCATCAAAAATCTATTAATAAAACTGCTTTTAGGTCATCAGGTATATCTGATGGAATTATATCGGAGCAGGGGATATGATATTTTATTCTGACCAAAAAATTTGTAAGCCGTATGATATTTGTCCGTCATTGCGAGATTATAAGGCGGAAAGCTGGGAAGTTTGTGTAATTGCAAACTATTGTATAGAAAAATACTTGTATCCTTCCAGAGGCGCTGGTGGTCGGGAGCAGGGGGAATTAAAGGCGGTATTGGAGTACAAAGTAAGGCGCCACATCTGTGATCCTGCATTCATGTGTGTATATAGTGCAAACATAAATAATCCAACAAAGCAATAACAATACCATATATGCTGCGCCCTCAAATAAGTGACTAGTTGCTTAGTTCCTTCTGCCATCTATTATGGACTATCGTACGTTCATGTACGGTTGGTTGCACTAAAATGATGGAATTCTAGATATTGTCTAAACTAGAGCTGGGAATGGTGCCGGTACACCGGTTTATTTTTTTGGTCGAAAACCGGTAACCAAGACAATCTCGGCGCATCATTTTTTTTTGTAAGAACCGATGTTTGGTAGGACCGGTTTTTGGTAAGGACCGTTGTTTTTGTATGGACCGGTTTTTGGTAGGAACCGCTTTGGGACAACGACCGGTTTTGGGTAAGGACCGGTTTTTGGCAGGGACCGATTTTTTTTGGTAAGAACCGATTTTTGGTAAGGACTGTTTTTTGGTGAGAACCGGTTTTTGGTAAGGACCGGTTTTTGGTAAGGACCCGCTTTTTGTAAGAACCGATTTTTGGTAAGATCCGTTTTTTTGTACAAATCTGTCTTCAGACGAAATCGCAGTTACAAAATAAATATGTGGATAAGATAAGGGTTTTGGATATACTTTCGATATGTATATATATATATAATTTGGATATATATACACTGTACAGTGTGTTCCAGTTTCGCAATGTACACATCAACTATTTAATTTTGATTAAAATATTGTACTTTTTTCTTACTCATATTGCAGTAAATAAAATTAGTTTTTATAATGATATAACACTCTCTTACTTTCGATGTCTGCTTTTCTAGTAATTTTCTAAAAAAGGGACAGTTGCAAGGCTTTGTGAAAAATGTTATAACTATAAAATTCTAAGTCACGAAATATTGAAACTTCTCTATTTCGTAAATAATATATGTATCTTCGAAATAAACATAATAATGGAGAAATTATTGTACGCAGGGTGTGAGTAAGTGTTATTGTAAATTTTCCATCATGTAATTGGAAATATTTCATTTTGCTTAAATGAATCACTGTATATATACAGTATAAACACTGTATATAATATTCAACAATCTTTAATATACTATAAGAAATTTGCTATAACTACTGAATTATCAGACAATTATATCACTAGAGCTAAAACGTCAAACAATGTTCAAATGCAGAGATATAACAAAACTACTTCACAAAGACATTATATATATATTGGTCCAAAGTTTTTTAACGACCTACCAATCGAATTTAAATGTATTATTTACTGCATTTCCATCACAACCTTCACAACAAAGTTTATAAGCCAAATGGTACGAATATAACACATTTTCCAGTCAATGAACCGACATAACGATTACTGAATTTTTAATTTTGTTATTGTAAATGCATATGTAGTGCGCTTGTCTTTGGTTATACAATATATTCTATTTCAGGGAAAATTTCCCGATGCTATATTGAGTCCTGGTTTGATTTGTCAAGATAATATTTTCCTCGCAATGTATTTTCAACAAACAAATGAAATGGGAAGAATATCATGCAAATAAAAGCTCGATCATTCGGAAATTATAATTTAATTTATAACGTATTCAAAAAGCATAAAAATCAACTGTTTTGATTTTGGCAATGTTATTATTATATTCTATTGATACATACAAATCCAAACTATTGATTTATCTCTACGCGTTAGAAAATATAATTATTTTTCCAAATGGCAACCAATAAAATTGTTAGTATAAAAAAAAAATGGTTTTCGCAAGTATAATACAAATTGAAGATTAAACCCGCAATTGTAAAGTTAAATAAATAAATTTATTCTACATTTAGCTATTTTATGCAAACGAAATTTTATTCTGATAAAATGAAACGGTAAAAGCGATATTTATTGGCTTTAGAAACATACATAATTCGAATATACAGATAATACTTTATTTTGGACATTCCACAAATATATTTCGTACACCATATATTTCCCCTTCCATATACAGTTTTACATTACTAGATTAAAAAGTAAATGGCAAAGAGTATCATAAATTGGTGACAAGTGCAAATTTGATTGACAATTCAATATTCTTCAAGGTTAGGCATTGGTAGATAACTTACACGTGTCTGCTTTAATTTGTATACAAATATCATCTGCAAGATATTTTTAAGAAGGGCTAATATCTTTGACGAAGCTAATATATGATTTATTTGTTAAACCAGTGCAAATTCTTTGTAAAATAAAGACTTTACAAATACTTTACATTCGAACTTTGAAAAATGTAATCGGAATTAAATTTTTTTATCAGCGAGACAATATATAATCACCATAGAATACAAAGAATACTAATATCCTTGTTTTGTTCGATATACAAAACAATGCCTTTTGTGGCTTCACAAAGAGCATGGTTCAATTGCTATACCTAATGTAGAAGCAACAAATAAAATCCAATAAAAAGGAAATCTCGCTTTGTATAGGCTCTATTTATAGAATCTGAGGTGTGAAAAAAACCAATCACGAACTTATGAAAATAAGGAAGGATAAATCGTTGGATATATTTGAAGCATGTTAAAGCAGATAGTAGGAGTGACATTCAATAGCTCATTGTTTTCTTCACGACATATTATTTTACTGTTTTTGAAATAATTAAATGAAAATTCATGTTTTTCAATTAACATGCATTTTTTTTGGTGTATTAGCAAGGATATGTACACTGTAATCTCTACAGTATAAATAGTACGTGTACACTATTACATTAGAAATGGAAAAATAATCACATACCTTCAAAAATTTATTGTATATTAAATGTGTAAAAACATGTGATTGTATAGAAGCTATAGCTATTTTTAATTGTCAGTGATGCGCATGCGTGTACCCTGTTCCGTACTGACAGAAGTACTACAAATCGCTCTTGTAACACTGGTTTTCACCATCCATTATAACGGGCTTTTAAATTGCATTACGAGTATACATAATAAAAATCGTACTGCAAGTAATATTTTATTGAAATTTTCCGCGACGGATCGAATGTATTTAAAAATATATACTTAACACTATTACAGACCACCACTTTATCTATTGAGAGTATAATGTAAATTTTATAAACATATGCCGCAAACAAGTTTTCCGTATGATATGTAAAAATATCGTCTATTTTTACATATTATTATACATTATTGTTGATATTTGTGGGATTTGTAGATACTTGTTGAGAGTTATAGATATGTTCTGAGATTTGAAGATATTTCTTGAGATTTGTAGATATTTGCAGGGATTTACAGCTATTTGTAGAGATCTACAGATATTTGTTGAGATTTGTAGATATTTGCAGGGATTTACAGATATTTGTAGAGATTTGTAGATATTTGCAGGAGTTTACAGATATTTGTTGAGATTTGTAGATATTTGCATGGATTTCTTTAAATTCCTGTAAATATCTGTATTTGTTGAGATTTGTAGATATTTGCAGATATTTGTTGAGATTTGTAGATATTTGCTGAGATTTACAGATAGTTGTTGAGATTTGTAGATATTTGCAGGGATTTGCAGATGTTTGTTGAGATTTGTATATATGTGCAGTGATTTGCAGATATTTGTTGAGATTTGTAGATATTTGCTGAGATTTACAGATAGTTGTTGAGATTTGTAGATATTTGCAGGGATTTACAGATATTTTTTGAGATTTGTAGATATTTGCAGAGATTTATAGATATTTGTTGGTTTTATAGATATTTGTTGAGATTTATAGATATGTTCTGAGATTTATAGATATTTGTTGAAATTTGTAGATATTTGCAGGGATTTACAGATGTTTGTAGAGATTTGTAGATATTTGCAGGGATTTACAGATATTTGCTTATATTTGTAGGTATTTGGTGGCATTTACAGATATTTGTTGAGATTTGTAGATATTTGCAGGGATTTGTAGGTATTTATTCGGATTTGTAGATATTTGTACACCAGATTTGCTAGTTTGTCTACCAGAGCAATCCCTTGGTTTGAACTAATTGATTAGCTATTAATTTGTTCGAATTAAGTTTTATTTTTAATTAGGAAATAATGTATTCACATGCATTATAAAAAAAAGACAACATCCACGTCATATTTCAAATTCATTATAATTTGTATAGAATATGGCTCTATGCAGATTTTTGGAAGTAGATTTTTGCGTTTGACAGAATGGGGTGAAGATTAACATTAATGAGAATATACCATTATATTTACATTTCCCAAAACAATATTCGAACTTTATTATTTATGCAAATTAAAGTAGGTTTTACACACACACACTTACACACACACACACACACACACTTTTACACACACACACACACACACACACACACACACACACACACACACACACACACACACACACATATATATATATATATATATATAAATAAAATTGCTCGGCGCATATAATATTTGGCTCTCGAATAATATTTACTTATTTAGGTAGTAGCAAGACAATTATGGTTTAAATTTCTAATCATTTTGGCTTTGAAATTCTATTTGTACATTTTATATCGAGAAAAATCATATTTATAATTCATGATTTCATGCAGTTACCTAGTTGTAAGGGAACATTAACTGCGCAAAATGAACAAATTCTTACAGTTAAAAAAAAAAAGCTCCAGAACACATTTATGTCGACGTAGATAATCGTGATATATCCAGCTTTTCCAGAATTGTATAGTGGAAGAATACATTCATGGTTTACGAGTTGTTCTTTTACATGCACATTATTTCTTTTTGTATATTGTATTTGACCACTCATCTATCTGAATAAGTTAGTTTGTATTGTGTGGAAGTGGATGTAGGGGGCGTACGCAACTACAATACAAAATCGTTCTCCAAGATACTTTTTATAAGATACAAGGTGAATTTAAAACCACCGAAAGCACTGATAGGTCATTTATAAAAATATAGTGTAGAATATGTGATTTAAAATCAGATATTAAAATAAACGTTTCCGATTCATATGAAATACAAGAAAATAATATATTCAATATACATTTTATTTTACTAGTAGACTATCTATTTAATGAAGATGTTCATAATATTACTGCATTTAGAGCTCTTCAAAGTCACTAGCCATCATTTCGGGCGATTGTTTTAAAACGTGAAAATTTAACGACCTTCATTTCATTTAGTACAGATTGGGAATCAATTTACCTTTTAACATGATTTGATTTGTGTAGCATCTCACAGTAATAAAGAAATAAAATTGTACACAGTACAGTTGCGTTTAAAAATATGTATGCATATCAGTTTATGATATGCATAGATATTTTGTCCGTCTTGCTGTAAGCAATTTCAAAGATTAATAAGATTATGATTCTCCACCAGGTATATACTAAATGTAGACATTTGTTATGTCGTAGTAATTGTGAAGTTTTTCCACCGGAATAAAAGGAAATTTATCTGTATACATTTCCCTCAAACATAATTGTATTTTCAACATAAAAGTAAATGCCGCAAATATAAAGCAGTACACCTTCTGCCTCAGACAAGCGTTTTTTTGTTAAAATAATATACAAGTTTGTTAGATCGCCATTATGTTATGAATAATAAAGAGAAATAGCTAAAATTATGTGTGGTGATGAAGCACATAGGGGAACCTGAAAAATTGCTCATTTGGACGATACAGTAAAAAAATTAATTCAAAAATATGTCAAATGAAATTGAGAAAACGGTTGCAGATGTACTTTCTAAACGATATTTTACTTTAAAATTTGGCGAATCCACTGACATTAGCCGTAAAGCTCAAAAATATTTCTCCTTTCTCTTTGAAACCGAACTTTCTTTTTCATGTCGATAGAAATAATGTCCGTTATTGCATAAAGAAACACTTCAGTCTAGTCTGAACTTTGGAAACGTCCGGCACTGTAATTATAAATAAAATCGTGATTTTAAAAGTTTGGACTCGAGCAATTTGTATGTACTGCGCGAAAACATATTATATCTCAAAGACAGTTCTTAATTATTTCCAAAAGCGAATCTACTTCATTTATACTGCCTTCTCTGGTGTACCTACTATATTAAGAAAAACCTTTTATTTAGTCCTGGGTATGACTATTTTCAAATATTTACAAAGCTTTTTATATAAACAAGAACCCTAGAATTAATTGAAAATATTTAGGATAATCAAATTCTAAACTAAATCTAAATTTATTTATATATACAAAGTGTGTTTAAAAAGTAATAAGACTGTTTCAATAAAACTATTTATTTATTTTATATTTACAATTCAACCTTATCACCTTCAAAATAGTTACCTTCTGAGGCCACACAGCGTCGGAGACGTTGCACCCACTGCTCATAGCAGTGTTGGAAGTCGTTCAGTGGGATCGAACGAAGTTGGTCCGTCACGGTTTTCTGAATGACGTTTATAGTGCCAAAATGATGTCCCTTTAGTTGAATTTTCAACTTGGGAAAAAGGAAGAAGTCACAGGGTGATAGATCAGGTGAGTAGGGGGGCTGAGGAACCACTGAAATTCCTTTTTGTGTCAAAAATTGCCTAATAGAGAGTGCTGTGTGACAAGGTGCGTTGTCATGATGCAACATCCAACTTTCAGAAATGCTTGGTCTGACTCGAAGAACTCTTTTCCTTAGTCTCTCGAGAACTTCACTGTAAAACTGCTGATTGATAGTTTGCCCCGGGGGCACAAACTCCTTATGAACAATCCCCGACTGTCGAAAAAGCAAATGAGCATTGTTTTAATCTTGGATTTGCTCATCCGTGCTTTCTTCGGATGTGGTGAGTCGGGGGTGTGCCACTCCTGACTTTGGCGTTTCGTTTCAGGGTCGTATTCGAGTACCCAGGATTCGTCAACTGTGATCACGTTTTTTAGAAAATCTTTCTTAGTTTCAATGTTCTGCAGAAGATCTGAACACACAGCTATCCGATGTTGTTTTTGCTCAGGTGTCAGGATTTTGGGAACCATCTTCGAACACACCTTTCGCATGCCCAAATCCTGGGTTAACATGTCGTAGACAGTGGCAATGTTCAAATTCAATTCACTGCTGATCATTCTGACGGTCATTCGTCGATCAGACATCACAAAAGCTCGCACTTTTTCCAAATTTTCGTCGGTTTTTGAACTGCGCGGTCGTCCTTTCCGATTTTCATCATTAACGTTTTCACGTCCCTCTAAAAAGGCCTTGTGCCACCTAAAAGCTTGAGCTTTCGATAAGACCTGCTCCTCATACGCTAGCGTCAATTTTTGAAAAGTTTCTGTTGCAGTTTCGACAAGTTTGACACAAAACTTTATCGCATAACGTTGCTCCAATTTTGTTACGTCAATTTCCGTGACACACTTAAAAAACTAGCTTCACAAAAACACGTAATAAAAAAAGGGCAGTAGCAGTGGGTAGTTGAGACTCGTACTGGAGGTAGATCAAATGTTTATCTAAATAGTTAACTGGCGGGAAAACTTGCAATGTTGCCAAATCACGCACTGTGCATGCGTTCTCACTACTTTTAAAACTTACCTCGTAGATGAATAAATATGACTTCGAGGAATCTCTCTCTCTTCGAGAATTCCACAATTTACCCGAAGAAATAACAGAATAATTATTTAATATTAATATGTCGATATAAATGCAATCAGAATAAAGTAAGATTCAATTCGATCGAAATAGAAGAGTTGTTAGAAGCACATGTTAAATTTGTATAATATTCTGAATAGGCAAAAATATTTTCATGACATAAAGCTTGTATTTAACAATTCAAATGTGATTATAAAGAAAAGAAAACATTATTATACGTAGAAAAATCAAATTATGCATTCATTTATTTAATTTGGACACCAATGCCTTAAAGCTAGTTAAATGGGGAACTTAAATTTATTGTTCTCAAGAATACTATTCACAGCTTAGCCAATTAACGTTAAGGAATTACCCAAGAGAAGACAGCCGCATAAATCATTGTTAGGTGTGCCAACATGTAACTATTTCAGCACTCTGATTGATTATTTACATTACTAATTCGACTTGATTGTGACTATAAGTGTGTAATTTAATGTTGTATATATATCAATAATTGCTACATTATCTAGTCTTCACATTTACAAAACGTTAAGACTTTAAAATGACATGATGAATATGATTAAAGGATATGAAGAAATATAAGAAGCAATATATAAAATAAGGACTAATGATATGGGTTGGATATATAAATAAACTGTATGTAATTAAGCTTGCAGGTTAGGATTGGAACCTCTATTCGAAAACCGTTAAGGTTTTTAACAACGCAAAATTAGCCCATAAACAAGCGCGTAAAAATTAAAAGATTTAGTAATAAGAGTATATGCAATGAACTAATCAAGTTGTTATTCCGTTGATCAAAAATCGCTGAAGGAAAATCAATTTTAATCCTCTAAAGGAAATATTTACGAATAAAATAAATTGCCAAAAAATCTAAATCTAAAAAATATACTTTAATATTATTTATCACGATAGAAATTGTACAAATAACTATGCTTTGAAAACATAGTTTTATATTGAGTCATGACAGTTTGATTATTGAAAACACTGACCTCTACATATTCAACAATCAAACATTAAGATAAATCAGCTGCTTCAATAATTCAATGTGTTTTATTTTGCTCAAACTGCAAACATAAAATAGCTTTAGAAACATGAAATAGATGTAGGATAGTCAATTTCCATTTATAATCCAAATTTAAAATCGAAAGAGTAAATACTACGAACAATACACTTTCTGATGCTTTCTATACAGTGTCTAATTGTAAAAAAAACATTCCGTGGTCTCAAATTCAATAAAAGTTTAGTCTATTTAGTTTATTAACATATTCTTGGAAAAATACGCAAAAAAATATTATCCAGGTTGAGTTATTGTTAAAAGAAACTGAAGACGTTGTGAATTATTTTTGATAAAAATATATTAGCTAATACTTGCATGTGCGCATTTCATATTTCTAACTTCTGATGGCTCTGACGATGAAACCTTTTTTTATAATGTTCAAAAATGTTTCTTAACCAAATAGATAATTTATAATAAACTGTTGGTTGAGTAAATCCTTACAGGTTTTTTTTAAATATTATGTAAATTTTCGACTAGTTTCGGCTTTTGGCCATCATCACGTGAAAAAAAGTGTCAGATATTACTTTAAGGACAACATGTTGTCTTTGTAAGGATTTACTCAACCAATAGTTTATTATATTCAACCTTACAAAGATGGACTTCCACAACTTTAAATAGATAATTGATGTCACATATTTTGTCAGTACTAAATCGAATTTTTTTCTCGTGATTTTATCCATTCATTTGCAAATTCTGTTTCTTCTTAAGTTTATCGTAATCTGATCACCATTTCGATATTATTTAAAATAACCAAAGATCAATTTAGAAATAGTTCTTATTAAATAAATTAAATAGACAAGATGAAATTGGGTCTCAATCTAAATTTATTCAATTTGATTTCGATTTATGCATGTATATACTTTCATAAGCATTTAACTCGGAATAATTCAAAACACTTTTAAGTCATTTTAAGTGAACTAATTTGAATAGGATGACCTGAGTTAGTCAAAAATATGCTCGGCTACAGCACTTTTATCTTTTCTAATTAATCTGAAATGGGCGAAATGCTCCTTAAATCTAGTTTCAATTGGTCTACGTGTTTGTCTTCTATATATACTTTAGAACAACTAGAACAAGATATTTCATAAATACCAGATTTTTTTATTGAAAACAATAAAATCTTTGGGATTTCCTAGAAAATTAGCAAGACTATTCGAACTATTATATGTTGCTTTAAAATTATATTTATTTAAAATATTATCTAAACCACGTGCAATTATAGGATCAAATGGTAATTTAACAAAATTTGGAGTTGAATTATTACTTTGTTCCAAACTACTAATATTTCTGATATCTCTTGTTCTTTTAAATGTTCTTAATATGTTATTTATAATTTTATAAGAATAGCCATTTTGTACAGCTTTAAAAAAATTAAAAGCGTTTTAATATTCTAATATTCTTTACACAGCGTTTTCTACGATTCGTTACGATTCGTTACGATATTCGTACATATATATGTCTTGAAATGGTGCAGAGGCCCAAATATACGTTAGTTTACTCGGCGGATATCCGACCTGTCATAACTTCGTTGATGAGCATTTTCTTGCCGTTTAGGCGCATTACGAATATCCCTCACTGCGAAATTTACTCAAATAATACCAAGCGCGAAAAAAGAAAGACTGATAGCCTAAAGTTTCAACAGTTACATTGTTGGCCGTCAACGAATTTCTATAGTTGATATTCAGATTACGCACTGTCTTTTTTCTCCTATTTATACTATTCACCAAATATCTTTTATCTAGAGGATGATTTATTTTACGATTTGTTTGATTCAGTTGCAGGGTTTAGTGGTGAGAAAATAATGTTTAGTAAAAATTCGTAAACTCAATCCGTACGTAGCCAACAAAAATATATAGTTTACAATTTTAGATTCTCAAACATTTTTATGCGATATATTTGTACTGAAATGACTCTTGCGCTTGATCCAATTACATAATTTAAAAATGTATATTGAAAGTTTCCGTTTCCATATATCTAGAAACAAACATATTCGACACTCAGTGGTAAAGTTATCCAATGTGAATTCGAAATATATTCCGCATTGTTCCAATAGTTGAAGAATTAATCTAGATCATAAACAATTCACTATTCAAAAGTTTTGTGTAGAGTAAATACCATCCATAATACGAAAAAGAACTAAGACTATGCAATCCGAATATTTAATCTTGTGAAATATTATTACATAGGTTTATTATTCATTTTGATCTTTATAAATTTTTATGATATAGTGTACGGTATATTTATGTTTTAATATTAACAATTCATATCTTCTGCGTTTCGATACGTCGAGTCTCTTTCTTAAAATGTCTTAACCTCTGAATGAGAAAGACCTATAACGCTGGTAGCTAACAAATGTGAATTCAATGGCAGTATTCACAAAATATGCAACAAAAGCTTCAGTTTAAATTTATGACACTGGAGCAGATTTTATAAAATTTCATGAAAAGAAACCAACAAAAATGAAACAGCAATTATTTATCTATAATCATTGTTTCTAAATGAGCATATAACAGCATTTTTCTTTATCTTTAAGGGAAATTACTACGTGATAATTCATTATTAAATGTCATTTCGATTTATTATCACATATGTATTTTTTGACAATAGTTTCGTTCTTACGAACATTATCAAGTATATGACAGCATTTTATATTACGACAGTTTATAATACATTTATACTTATTTTTTACATATATATATATATATAATATAGATATTACAATAAAAGTTTGTAATAAAATTTACTAGAATCTATGGAAATTTATAAACATCAAAAAATCTCATTTACATGGGGATCAAGTAGATAGAGTTTCTAGTCCTTTCTTTGAATTTAGACCTAGAATTAAGTACCTTTAAGTATAGGATGTAAATATAAACGGATGTATACATATTCCTATAATTTTCAGGTAGTCGAGTTAATGATGGTCAAATTCCTACATAGGTACATGTAAATTCCTACGATATTTCCAATTGAAATCAAACATTGAAGAAGAAGACATAGATATAGGTTCCCATATATTTAACGATCGTGACAATTACCCAATTAACAATGACCCAGATGACCCAGTTGTTGAAAGTACAGAACTTCAGAATGAAGAAGCCTGCATTTTATTGCATGATCACCACCGAGGAAACAAAGTTACATGTGCAAGAAATAAGTGCTTCGTGCAAGAGGAATGCGATGGACATAACAGGCGTTTGTAGGAATTTGACCATACACATTTTCGGTTTCTTCTACCTGACCCAATATTTATAGGAATTTACCATCCTAGATATAAACTGTCATACTGTTGTCAAAAACTTTTCGTAAGAACGAAATTCTAGTTCTTAAAAGATACATGTGTGATAATAAAATGAAATAGCGTTTATTTTTCTAACTTATTTTTAAGTGTTTTGTTTGATTGGATAATAAAAAAAATGAACACAAATTACAGAAATCAAATCATAGTTTATCTACACTTCAAAAAGCGCTTGTAGTACAATATTTCTTCAGATGTTTCATACAACTGAAGCATGGTGAAACATTTTATCAGATCCATTCGTCACAAACTCAAAATCCTTTATCCATATTATCCGGTATGAAGTGCTGGTTTATAATCTTCACAACTCTTAATATAAATTGATTTATCGTTCGAAATGTGCGACTTGGGTGACTGTAGCATTTTTAGATTGTCACAGAAAGGTCACAGAAAGAAATACAGCAGATACCATATCGTAATCAAAATAATAAAGAAATATAGAATAATTCGATCAAGGACCATTGCAACAAATCCCCAATCTTGCTCTTCCTAAAAGTTTACAGTTTCTTGAGAAATATTCTTTAATTATATAAAAACTTTGTACTTAGAAGATGCTTACTCGGTAATATATGGTTTCCAGTATAAAAATAAACATATTGTATATAATTTGCGCTGAATACTTTTCAAACAAAAACCTTTGTCATTTTGACAGAAAAAATAATTGCGCGTCATTCCAGTTATAACAAAAGCATAGATAGACATTGCAACTGTATAGGTAAAAGAGGGTATTGGAAGAGAATCGTTTTTGAGCAAATTTCATAGCCCAGGAAGTGCTGGAATTTAGTGATCCTCAAGGGTAATACACTTTTTTTATAGTTTGCTTACAATTTTCATTTTATTATGTAACTTTTATGTCAACTTAGTCCAACTTTAAGGATATGCATGTTTGTCATTTCTATCGTATAGCTTCGAGATATTTCGGCTATGTAATAAAAAAAATTATTATTCCTCTGGAGATTTTTAGAGTCGCGTTAGATAAATTAAAGTTTGTATACAAACAAGAACTTTCATTATATCTCTATATGATAGCAAATCTATACTTTGCTGTCAAGTATGACAAATATTTATAGAACTACTGATTATTATATATATAAAGGTTGAGTAAGTATCCATGAATTGCAACAAGGCAGATGGAAGACATCGATTTGCAAATTTGTTTTTAATATTTTTGTTCTGTTTATCTGTTCACATTCAAATTTAAATAAATTGCTAACATGCGTTAGACAGTTTATTTTTATTTTTCAATTATCATATATTTTTAATTAATTCAGGGATATCTAAAATGCTCTTGCAATAAAATATAATTTTATGGATTTCAACCAATATAAATGTTATTGTTATAAGTTGCGATTTATATCAGAAAATACAAAGAAAATAGAAACTAGAAAAGTATGTGTTAATATTTTTGGTATTATTTCAAATTATAAAGTGATATTTTTGATAATCGTTTTAACATATAAAGCTTCTGTTTTATCGAAAATGCTTTTATCGTTCATTGAATCATTTGCGCGATATTAGCAAAGAATTGTCAACATCTGGCAGAAAACCCAAGATTTAAGATTTAGAATCTAACCGAGCGCTATGTAATTGTTTTTCTTTGACGTCGTTTCATTCGCAACGATTCCGAATGTAACAAAGATTCGTTCGATATAATTTCCACTGACTCGACGTCTTACATCCGAATGGAAGCGGAAACATTATTAAGTACCATAATTCTAGATTAGACGCCAATAATGAAAAGGTCATTTGGTGACATTTAGTGACCTCATGTTTGAAGAATAAAAGTTTCTGTAATGAAACTTTACTAAGTTCAAATGACGTGGATTACGTTTGATCGATGGATAAAATGGATAAAATGAATGGAGTATTGTATAATATTATATCTAAGCTAAAGTTTCGGTTTTTGCAATCACGTTTATAAAGAATGCCAATATATTGTAATCGCGCTGAATTAATTTTGACTAGACCGAAGGTATTTTATTTTGTTTTTTCTTGTGCTACTGAAGATGGGGGGTATAGCCTTCGAAATGCGCGTCTAGCTACTTAATGCTTTTAGTTACGGTATTTGGGTGATATTCTATATTATTATTTAACACCGTAGTATAAGAGAATAGAACTTATTCACAGACGGAACTGACAAATCATTAAAAGTCTACAGAATACTTTTATTGCGCCTCTCACAGCCTACATATTTTCAACAATCGCACCCACGAAGACGTGCATGCTATTTACGTATATCCGTTCCATATTCGTAACGCCACAGGATCGGAATAATAATGAGGAATGTGATATTCGTTGTATTGAACGGGAAAATATTTTCGCTTCATGTGCAGCTGGGGAAATGCTCTATAAATTGAAAAGAAAGTAGATCAATTCCACGAATGTGTTTTTGAATGATTCGACATCCATTTCAAACTAATTTTACTTTTTTTTTTACTTGAACTGGTAATTTGACAATTGAAGTTAATTAGAAGTCTGTAATCAAAAAAGTTAGAATTTTTGCCTTAGTTAGAATTGAGGGGGAAGAAGAGGTAGCAAAAATAGGGAAGGGAGTTCGGCAGGGATGTACACTTTCACCGTTATTATTTAATCTATATATAGAAGATGCAATAAACAAAGTAAAAGAAGAGTATAGTGTAGGTGTGAATGTACAGGGAGAGAAAATATATATGTTGAGATTCGCCGGCGATATAGCTATATTGGAAGAAAGCGAAAAGAATTTAGAAAGGGTATTGAATGGTATGCAGGCAGTATTGACTAGGGATTTTAACATGAAAATAAATATAGGTAAAACTAAAGTGATGAGGTGTGACAAAAAGGAATGCAGTAGAAAAATGAGGATCACAATAGGAGATAATAGAATCGAAGAAGTGTCAGATTTTTGTTATTTAGGCAGTAGAATCACAAAAGATAATCGAAGCAAGGTAGATATAAAGTGTAGGATAGCACAGGGTAGGAAGGCATTCGTAGAAAAGGAACAGATTTTAAGATCAAATATTGACTTGGGTATTAGAAAAAGATTACTGAAGGTATATGTTTGGAGTGTAGCACTGTACGGGTGTGAGGCGTGGACTATAGGAAAGGAAGAGAAGCGTAGATTACAAGCATTCGAAATGTGGTGTTATAGGAGGATGATGAGGATTGGTTGGGAAGATAAAGTAACAAATGAAGCTGTACTAGAGTTAGTAGGGGAGAAGAGAAGTATTTGGAGAGTGTTACAGCGTAGGAGAGACAGATTAGTAGGGCATATTCTTAGGCATGGGGGGATTATGCAATTGATCATAGAAGGTAGAGTGGAGGGAAAGAGAGGGGTAGGTAGGCCTAGATTGGAGTATGTGAGTCAGATAGTTGAAGACGTTGAGATGAATAGCTATAGGGAGATGAAGGGATTAGCTCAGGATAGATCGGCATGGCATGCTGTTTCCAACCAATCTTTAGGATTGCGGACTCTTTAACTAACTAATCAAAAAATTGGTCAAAAAAGGCAATTTGAGAAGATTGTGAAGGAACGAAATCGGCAGTCTTCAGAATCGTCAACAAATGAGGAAATTATCGGATATATGAAATACTGCTAATATTTTATACCATTAATTTATATAATAAAATATTTTAGAAGTTTCTTTAAAATTATAAATCGATAATTTGTATAGAATAAATAAATTTTCATATAGAAGCTATATTTCAATAAAAGCTATTATTTCAAAAAATATTTATCCTATGCAAGGTTTCCTCTTCTTGTATCCCCGTATAAAATTGCATTGTAATTATAATATTTCACAAAAGAGAACTTGGCCAAAATATATTCATTTGTATTTGTATAAAATAAAAATATTAAATTTGATTGTCGATTTCCAA
The DNA here is from genome assembly GCA_947310635.1 of Leptodirus hochenwartii. NCBI lineage: Eukaryota > Metazoa > Arthropoda > Insecta > Coleoptera > Leiodidae > Leptodirus > Leptodirus hochenwartii. The sequence goes on from OX371176.1 coordinate 35,160,181, forward strand.
CAAAAGAATAAACCGTTGCATCGGAACCATCCCCTACGCTAATAAATATCTGTATCCTTTATTCGTTATCATTTTTAATAATAATAATATTAGTAATAATATTAATAAATATATAATAATAATAATATTGAGGATTTCTATTTGCACACGTAATCGAATTTTGTGAACATATACCGTGAGTAATGAACAGTACAGTGGTTCCATCTATTTGTAGGCAAAACTAATATTAATTACATGACTATTAATATATCACTGCCTAACATAAAGCGATAGATCTCCTTATTTCAGATCACGCTTCGTGGCTAGCAAATAGAACTGTTATACCGAAGGAACCGGAATGGGAACAGAGTTCCTGTAAAGTGCTCATCGAAGCAATATGTATAGAATTAATATTTCAGAGGAGAATCTAGTAAACAATTATATAGAATAACCAAATACTGTAATACAAACAGCTAGATGCTCTTTTCGAAGTCTATACCCGCATGCTCAGTAGCACAAGCTTAAACTAAATCAAATACCACCGTCAAAGGTTAAATTAATAAAATACCTATTAAAGGTATTTTATTAATACGTATTTATAAGTATTTTTTAAGTATAATAAACCATCTAGTTGATTAACGTATAATTAAAATGAAATTGAAGATTCAATTTCGTATACGAATCGACGATATTACTCCTGTTGAAGTTACTCTGAATGTTATATTATGCCAAGTTGTTAAAATTGAATTTAGAATGTGTCCAGTTACTTCTGGGATGGGTTATTATCCCGATTATGCTCCGGCTATAGTACTAGATAGAAAATTCTTTGAAAAAAAAATTTCTACATAGAAATTTATTCAAGCGATTAGAAGATATTGTTGTAAATTCTGTAATGACTCTTAAAAATTAATTTGATTATCTAATAGGCATTCAATTTAAGTAAAAAACAAAAAATAACATAATAGTATGAAATCGTACTTAAAATGGATGCAAAATGATTAAATTCAATCATTTCTTGAAAGATGTATTCCGCTCTTCTATCTTTCATTGATAGAAAGTCTACAAAACTTGATTTTCAATAAAGAACTAACACTATTCATTTTCATTAAATTATTTCTATTAAATATATTCTTGGACAAACACGTGGCAAAATCCTACATACACAGAACAAACTGCTACTGTCTTATCTGGCTATTCTATATCAATTTTCCTGTATACTAGACTAGGCTTCTTTGTTGGGACGCTAAAGAATAGCGGCTTAAAACAACGATATATTCTTAGCTGTAGAAGCAGCGTGACGTCACGTTGCTATAGTAACCCGGGCCGCTGGTTTCTTTGCGGCGTATGCGATACGCGAACCAAAGAAACAGATGACATACTGCATACGGTCGCTCTCGCTCTACCGCTTGCAACAGATAGGATGAGTGCATATGCATTTAACTCATACTTTCTCGCCACCACACCGTGTTGCGTCGAGTGCTATCGCTGCGCAAGCTTTGTCTTTTAGCAAAAATAATGCCGAGTTAAAATGACACAATACAATTATATATCTACGGTGATGCGCTCAATGTCTACGGTGATGCGCTTTTTATTTCCCTATTCTAATATGGACTATCAAAAAGTTACGGCTCAAACAATCCTTTATAAATAGTTACTGGCTTTTCAATTATAGATGGAGAATAAATAAATAAATAAATATATATATATATCTTTCAAGAATACGTAGATATTTGAGACTTGTGTTATAAGAGTATATTACCTTTCTTTTCACAGTGTTACATTTATGCCACGTGAATGTAACAAATGCGCATCGAATACGATACAAATGACAGCCAATATAAATGTCAAAATGTGGTGCTGGAATGAAAAATACAATGTAACCTTGCCTACAAATGCTCGGGGGGGTTGAAGTCTGAGACAAATTGGTCCAGGGGTCCTCGCTGTACACGCACACATATATATATGTATACATTCGGCTGTTACGGAAGTGCAAACCGACAAACTCGCACAAGAGTCGAATATGTGTGTAGGTGTATATGTGCGAAATGAAGGATAGACAGAAATGTTTTCTTCACATACAATTGTATAGCGATCTCGGTGAGTGACAGAGGTGTCTTTATTTGTTTTATTATTGTGCTACTGAAGATGGGGGCATAGCCTCCGAATTGTGCATCCAGTTAATAAATGCTTTGTGTTACAGTATTTGAGTGATGTTTTATACAATTATTTAACGCCGTAGTGACGATTTTCCAATTAATTTACAAATTTTTAAGAATCTTGATTCTAACAACGGATTGCAGCTATTTAAGGGCAATGGCAATTATATATTCTAATCCATCTTAAAAATAGATATGCCATAGATATTCAACTTTCTGCAATACATCGACACCGATAAAAACTCATTTCCTATCAATTATCGCCATTCCTAATGACGACATTCACGTGTCAAAAAGTGTTTCAAGTGAAATTAGCGTATTTTCCATACAAGGCAGAGTTGATTTGATTTCCGAGACGCTTTCCATAATTACTTGGAGAAATTTAATTTTCGTTTGCGCGTATAAAGGTGGCACTTATTAAGTTGAGAGGCCAGCTAAATTGGCTCAGGTATTTTGCATACAGATAGACTTATTACTCGCAAGAAATGTAAAAAGTTATTAACGTTTGCAAAATTCGGATGTTCAATTATGTAATGACACAGTGATTTATTATGACATGGAGTAATTCATTTACAATAGAACGTTTCACAAAGTGAAAGGAAACATTTATAAAATTACATTATTTCTATTTTGTACACATTTATAAAGAAATTTTTGACATGAACAAATTTATTCTAAAATCGTCATTAATAAATATCACCCAAATATTCTTTTACTCATTTATTCTTTACTAGTAGAAGGTTTATGGATTTGTAAGTTAGCAACAAATTTTTGATAATTTTCTTTGTAAGTAGTAATTGAACTTCTTATTAATTCTTTCAAGTGTTGGTTTGTTAATTGAGAACGATACTTGGATTTTACAAATTTCATCGTTGAGTACAAAGATTCAACAACACAAAAAAATTATGCCAAACGAATTCTTTGTGCTTTTTGTATTGTACAATAAAAAGAATTAAAATTAACGCTTAAATCGTCAACTAAAACAATTATTTCCCAACTTAAACAATAGAAATGATTGAATCGAATTTTAAAGCTGAAATAAATTAAATTGACTAAAAGGCAATGAATCTTAACGAGCCGCAAATAATGTATTAAATATAGATAAATAAAGATAAATTTGACATTAACACAATTTATAATCTGACCATTAAACAAACCACTCTGAATTTTATTACAGTTATAGTCTAGGAAGAATTTATTATATTATTATTTGTTTTTGGTATACGCATTGGTTGAGGAATTATATCTTTTTATAAAAAAATACGACATTTTGTAGTGTATTTTCATTCTTGCTCAGCTATATGTTTATAATATATATTAAAAAAAATATTTTTTCGTAATAAATACTGCAACGTAAAAAATGCAGACACTTTCTCAACACTGTTATATTTCAACACCATTATATTTTCATGGTATATATATAGCGTATTTTTGTACAGTTTTGTGTCCTTTATAATACATTATTATAGTTTTATACATTTCTAAAAACAATTGTATTATCTGGCCGCTGACGTTCAATTTGTTTTTAAATTGCATTATATGGAAAATAATTGACATTCAATTATTCAAAATAATTGTGATCACGTTTTTTAGAAAATCTTTGTTGGTTTCAATAGTCTGCAGAAGATCTGAACACACAGCTATCCGATGTTGTTTTTGCTCAGGTGTCAGGATTTTGGGAACCATCTTCGAACACACCTTTCGCATGCCCAAATCCTGGGTTAACATGTCGTAGACAGTGGCAATGTTCAAATTCAATTCACTGTTGATCATTCTGACAGTCATTCGTCGATCAGACATCACAAAATCTCGCACTTTTTCCTAATTTTCGTCGGTTTTTCAACTGCGCGGTCGTCCTTTCCGATTTTCATCATTAACGTTTTCACGTCCCTCCAAAAAGGCCTTGTGCCACCTAAATACTTGAGCTTTCGATAAGACCTGCTCCCCATACGCTAGCGTCAATTTTTGAAAAGTTTCCGTTGCGGTGTCGGCAAGTTTGACACAAAACTTTATCGCATAACGTTGCTCCAATTTTGTTACGTCCATTTCCGTGACACACTTAAAAAACTAGCTTCACAAGAACACGTAGTAAAAAAAGTGCAGTAGCAGTGGGTAGTTGAGACTTGTACTGGAGGTAGATCAAATGTTTATCTAAATGGTTAACTGGCGGGAAAACTTGCAATGTTGCCAAATCACGCACTGTGTATGCGTTCTCACTACTTTTTAAACTTACCTCGTATATCAATCACGATTCGTGACAGAGGTATTTTATTTAGTTTTACTTGTGCTACTGAAGATGGGCACATAGCGTTTGAAATGTACATCTAGCTACTTAATGCTTGTTACGGTATTTGGGTGATATTCTATATTATAATACACCATAGGGTATTGAAAGTAAGTAAATCCCATAAGTATTCATAAGTACCTCATAAGTAGGTACAGTTTGTCGCTATAAGTTTGCCTCGGGTCGCGCAGATAGCGAAGGGATATTCGGCATTCTCCGTGAAGAAAAGGCGGTTCTTCTCTTCAACTCTGTCGACCAGTGGCGTTTCCAATACATTTGTCGTTCTTACCACGTTCGTAATATAATTTGGTAACAATTTATCTGTTATCCATGTTACCCGACTGAAATATTATCGAACAATTTGGTACAAAGCCACTTTCACCACCGACATGAATCATTATTAAACGTTGACCCTTTGGGATATTCGTATGCAGTCCTTCATTGGAATTATCACTCCACGAGTATTTCGACTGAGTATATCTGGCGTGAATATATGTCTCGTCGATATAAATTATTGATTTTCCCGAATGTCGATAATATTTAATTAATTGTAAATAATTAATTCGTAGAACTCGAACATCGTGCCTTTCAATTAAAACTTTACGATTATTTTTCGTGCTTCCAAACTTAAATCCGAAATCATGCACAATACGATTTAAGGAAGTTTTATGTCCTTCCCATCCTAAGTCACTGTATAGTTTTTCACGTAATGTTTTAAGCGTAACTCTTGTATTTTCGAATTTGTAAAAATTATATATTATATTTCGAAAGTCACACTTTTCAAAATCTTCTAAATGTCGTATAGTCGCCTTTTGAATACGCTTCTTTCCTGGTGTAGAAATTTTCGGTTCACTTTCGTTACCTGGACGTTCACCTTCCTTTATAATTGTAGCTACCGTTCTTATGGACACTTTGGTTGCTGCAGACACTCTTTCCTTTACTTCCTTCGATGACAAATTGCCATCAGATTCAAATTATTTATACACATTGAAAATCAATTCCCTTGATTGGCTATGGATTACTTTACCATTTAAAAGCCAACATATTTTGGTAGTAACTTGTTACGCCACAGATTGAAGGGTAGTGCCAAGGAATGAATGATTGTAGGCGCGTCTTAAGCAATAGCAATTGCACCCCTACTATTTTTGGACAAGTGTGCAAATCATGGCCAGGCAAATTAAACGCGAACAAACAGTATTTACATTCCATTGTGCACTAACCATAAGCCATGATGTGTATTCCTGCAGGCTTAATTATTTCATTAGTATTTGCATAACTAGCAACACGTATGATGCACTTTTGCATTCTTTCGCTAAATATACAAGGGTGCTAGGTACCCCTCGTACCCCTGGTACAGGGTGCCAGGACGAGCAAGGATGAGCCTTATATCTTATAAAGCTTATTATTTGACGGCATTCCCTTTGGCTGTACTTTCATAATCTAGCATATGCCATTAGATGGATTTATTATTATTATTAACCGTTAAAATGGTTGTCTAATATAATGAAATGTAAATTAAACGTGTATTTCTTAATATCAAGTTATATTTTTACTGAGCCATGTATTCCTTCTTCTGACGTGCTGGATTATATATAATTACAGGGCCATTAATCTATTATCTGCATTGCTGACTCGTTGCCGGACCATTGCAAAAGAGAGGCAATGATCGGCATTGCATTGATTTAAAGCAGAATCTCCTGCAATAGACATATACTGGGGCGACAATTGCGGAAGCCGAGCTTTGGGTCTGTAATTGGAATTATGCATTATCATCAGGTCGTCATTTCCATTCCACAATATATCCGTTCAAGGATTACATCATTCCATGCTTATATATATGTAGGATTATATATCATTTGGGGTATTCATGACTGTCGAAATATGGAAGAGGCCCTAATCGTGTTCGGTATGAAATATGTACATTAAGCGTTCTACATATTTGATGTATTCGAAAGATGATTTTTAAATGATTTTTACAAAACGCAACCGAATTCTTCCAATATTGAGTTGAATATGTCAAATATTGCGCCTCATAAATATAAGATGAACTTTTTTCCATAAATAAAACTTTAAGAGTTGTTGAGAACCATAAAAATGTTCAAAGAATTTTTACTCTTGTGGATTGGTACAGCGTATGAACTTGACTTAAAATTTAACGTATGTTTATAATTTTTACAAACAGCTCTAATTATATTAGAGCAGCGATTTAGCCACGGTAATTTTTAATAAGAAGCATGGTACATTTATAGTCGAGATTTTTTTTATTAAAAGGCATACAGGTGTTATATTTTCAACACAAATTTATCTTTAATGCTTTAATATCTGTAATATCATTACAGAATCCTATGGTGACAATGTTCTTTTGGTACAAATTTGCAATGCCTGCATTTTGACATTACAGCCTGTAAGGCAGGCAAGTAGAAACGCTTCTGTATTCATTTATTTAAATTTCAAATTTTATATATCGAAGAGCACGGCTCGGATTGTTTCTCCTCATTAAAATAATAGGATTTCCACAATATCAGTCTACATCCCTAGGCAGTAAGGGAACAAAAACAAATATATAAGGGTTGAATCTGCAACTTTTCTAAGCATTTTCAAACGATGAAAATGATTTGATATTTTATTGATAATTTGAAATATAAATTCAACATAGTTAGCCGATGAATTTTTAAATTTCCGGATTATTTATCTGATATTTATCTCAGAGAAAAACAATATTTTCCTCGTCGCAAAAATACAACTAGGTCGAAGATTTCAAGCTGCCAATAATCATTCGTCTTTTATTCTATAACACATTTGATTGTTAAGTCTCCATTTGCTTTCAACGTTCTGTATGAAATGTTTCGGTGTGGCACTCCTGTGTAGTCTAACGTGTTCTTTGGTTCCTCGAAGCTGACGGCAATGTATTTGCATTATCATAATATCACTGCTCTTTACGTTCGGAAAGAAAACAATAAATTTCCTGCGGTGGCGGTAGTAGAAGCACAAGTGAAAGAAGCACAGTCAGTATGTAGGAATGAGCAAAAAAAAAAGTATGTAAATTGGGCAGGGAAATCTTGCGATGCGGTTTCGGGGGATCGGCGCACGGTTTTGAAATCTTTTAAATTTACATAAATATTCTTACGGATTACACAATGGTTATTTATAGCCCGGCCGCATTATCTAACGGCAAATTTAATTCAAAGATACTAACTTTGTCGTTACAGTTAACTGTAATATCAGCCGTGAAATAGAAATAATGTTTATCCATTAGGCTTAAACGTTGTTTAAGAAAATGTAACGTATTGCTCATCTACGTTTAATTCTTTAATTTACACATTGAGAAGGATAAAGCTTGGAACTATAGAAGTTTACAAATTATAAGTTATAGCTGAAGTTCATATTATACTAAGTATAGTTAAAATTAAACAATAGGAAATTACTATTGAGTAGACTATTTGAAATAAATATTCGCTTTAATTATTTCATTCGAAAACTATTGCCTTAAAAATGGACTTAATATATTTATAACACTCTAATATTGATGAATAAAATTTCCAACTTAATATTTCACACCATCAAATTTTGAATTTGTAATTGGTATTTATATACAACTTATGCTGTCGGTACAATAATTTATATTGAATTAAAATATAAGCTGTATATTTTAGTAATATTGTGATGTAGTAAAGTAATTTATTCTATTTACAACATTTTCGTAGCTGAATGCTAAAAAAATCGAAATTGAAGATTTCAAATTTATAATATAGAAAATTTATATTACAGAATTATTTCATATCAATCCTAAAAATGATGTGCATCAATATTCGTAAACCAACGCCAGCATATCCATGTAAAATTATATACAATAATATAATCCGCTTATATACTTTCTAATAAGGAAGACAATTTATAAACAAATGAAGACTCATATGGATGATATATGTCAACCCATGTAAGAAACAACGTGTGCCTTGGTGAATGAGTTTCTTTTACAATAATTTAGTGTCCCCAACAAAAATTGATGGACACAGAAAAGGGGAAGAGTAATGTTTAAGAATCAAAAAATCCAATATCTTTATGCACAATTCAAATAGCGAAATTGAGGTATCGGGTGAGGACAAACAGAAATATGGCTACTTCTTTAATTTGATGTATAACTAAGATTATTCTACAATCCTGACATTAATATTAAAATACGCAAAAGAAAACTTAGAATGTGATTTTTTGAAAAATTAAATTTAAAAAAATGGATATCTTTTGTTTATGGTTTTCCACCTTCCTCCAACACAAGTTTTTAAATTGTTCTAGTCTAAAGAATGTAACTATTAATAAAATAATTATTATATCGCAGTGGCGGTTTCTTGCGAGGCCGCTGCTTCTACAGCTAAGAATATATCGTTGTTTTAAGCTATTCTTTAGCGTCCCAACAGAGAAGCCTAGTCCAGTATAAAGGAAAATTCATATAGAATAGCCAGATAAGACAGTAGCATTGTTCTGTGTAGTTACGTATGTACGATTTTGCCACGTGTTTCTCCAAGAATATAATTAATAGAAATAACTTAATAAAAATGAATAGTGTTAGTTCTTTATTGCAATTAGAGTTTTGTAGAGTTTCTCTTGAGGACAAAGTAACAATTAAACAATTAGGTAGGCCATTGCCTGATTTGAATTTATCACAAACTTGTGCAAGGAGTGTTTACGTCAATGACAGATAGAAAAAGGTAGAATACTACTTTAGTAAGATTTCTTACTATTATGTTATTTTTTAAGATATGCGCGCCCCTCGATTGAAATTTCAAGAGCCGACACTATTATATCGTCAATAATTTGGAGAAGATAAAGATATTACATATTCAAGTTTATAACGATTATAGAAAATTATTGTTTATATTATATTTGTTAACAACATTTCTGCCTTAATTGTTTAAATACAGCTTTTAGTTAGTTAAAGAGTCCGCAATCCTAAAGATTGGTTGGAAACAGCACGCCATGCCGATCTATCCTGAGCTAATCCCTTCATCTCCCTATAGCTATTCATCTCAACGTCTTCAACTATCTGACTCACATACTCCAATTTAGGCCTACCTACCCCTCTCTTTCCCTCCACTCTACCTTCTATGATCAATTGCATAATCCCCCCATGCCTAAGGATATGCCCTACTAATCTGTCTCTCCTACGCTGTAACACTCTCCAAATACTTCTCTTCTCCCCTACTAACTCTAGTACAGCTTCATTTGTTACTTTATCTTCCCAACCAATCCTCATCATCCTCCTATAACACCACATTTCGAATGCTTGTAATCTACGCTTCTCTTCCTTTCCTATAGTCCACGCCTCACACCCGTACAGTGCTACACTCCAAACATATACCTTCAGTAATCTTTTTTTAATACCCAAGTCAATATTTGTTCTTAAAATCTGTTCCTTTTCTACGAATGCCTTCCTACCCTGTGCTATCCTACACTTTATATCTACCTTGCTTCGATTATCTTTTGTGATTCTACTGCCTAAATAACAAAAATCTGACACTTCTTCGATTCTATTATCTCCTATTGTGATCCTCATTTTTCTACTGCATTCCTTTTTGTCACACCTCATCACTTTAGTTTTACCTATATTTATTTTCATTTTAAAATCCCTAGTCAATACTGCCTGCATACCATTCAATACCCTTTCTAAATTCTTTTCGCTTTCTTCCAATATAGCTATATCGTCGGCGAATCTCAACATATATATTTTCTCTCCCTGTACATTCACACCTACACTATACTCTTCTTTTACTTTGTTTATTGCATCTTCTATATATAGTTTAAATAATAACGGTGAAAGTGTACATCCCTGCCGAACTCTCTTCCCTATTTTTGCTACCTCTTCTTCCCCCTCAATTCTAACTAAGGCAGTTTGGTGTTTATATAAATTAAAAATTATTCTCCTATCCTTATAATCTATACCCGTTTCTTTTAAAATTCTAAACATTATGTCCCAATCTACATTATCAAATGCCTTTTCTAAATCTACAAAAGCTATGCAAGTTACCTTTCCTACCCTCATTCTTTTTTCTACTACTGTTTTTAGTGCTAAAATCGTCTCCCTCGTCCCTCTGTTTTTCCTAAAACCAAACTGATCTTCTCCTAGCCTTTCCTCTACTTTATTTTCTAATCTCCTATAAATAATCTTTAGCAATATCTTCGATGCATGTGATAGTAGACTAATGGTCCTATAGTTCTCACATAAATTAGCTCCTATTTTCTTCGGCATTGTTACTATTCTACTACGCTGAAAATCCTGTGGTACTTCTCCCTTCTCATATATTTTACAAACTAACCTGTATAATCGCTCCTGCATTTCCCCCCCTGCGTGTTTTATTAATTCGGCTGGTATCATATCAATCCCCGCTGCTTTGTTATTCCGTAAATCATTTAATGCTCTATGAAACTCTGACCTAAGTATGCTAGGACCTAAGTCATCCTCATCTATCTGTTCCACACTTTCTAGCTCCTCCATGTCCTGCCTACCTTTATATAAATCTTCAAGATACTCCTTCCATCTTCTAGCTTTTTCCTTATTTTCTGTGAGTTCCTTACCCTGCTTATCACATATAATGTTACCCTTTGGTTTTACTTTAGAAAAATGTGACTTAATTTTCCTGTAGCCCAAATCTACTTTACCTCTTCTCATATCCTCCTCAATATCCTCACAATTTCCTTTTATCCACTCTTCTTTCGCTAGCTTGCATTTCCTATTAATTAAGTTCCTTAGTTCCTTATATTTTTTCTGTCCTGCTTCTGTGTTTCCAATTTTAATTTTCCTTCTTGCTTCTATCATTTCAACTATTTCTTCCGTGATCCATTCCCTCCTACCTGCCCTTTTCTTTGTGCCTAATACTTCATTTGCTGCTGTAGTTAACCCATTTCTGATTTCCCTCCATTCGCAATCTATGTCGTTCCTAGATGTTCCATTAGCCATGATTTCTACTTTCTGCTTGTACTTTTCACATACATCAGCTAATTTTAACCTATCGACATCTACAGCTTTTAAAACGTGAATATTATTTTAGTTCAACAAGAATATAATTATATAGGCATTATATAGTTTTAAAATATACTACATTTTAGTTTATAGAGTATATACAAAAAAAAGTATTATAGTTTTTTTTTTTATAAACTTTTGTGTAAGTATAAGGTCTATGCAAAGAAGTATTGATAGTTATACAATATAGTACGTATTAAAATTTAAAACATGTTCATTAATTTAAAGAAAATGTCTATTTCCATTCAAATTAAAATCAGAGTGACGGTGACATAAGCAAACAATATTCTGAAACAACGTTGACGTTGATTAAAAATTGCCTTGTAATTTTAAATGACCCAGTTTCATACTCTTCATCTACTTTATATATCTGCAACAACTATTTACAAATTTAGCCCCACTACTTTCAGAGCGACGATATGAATAAATAGAAACTTAATATACATGGTACAAGTCATTTTCATCGTTTTCGCCGATTTTTCGTTTGTGGAATTTGTTGCCAGGTTCACACAAGTCTCATTTGGATATTCTATACAATTATTTAATTGTATCATTTGTAACAATATTGGCATTGTACTTTACAGTCATCCGAACCACTGCTTTTTCAACGGAAGTACGCTTGGCTTAACTTTTTATATCAATAATCAGTCGTTCATAATTTTTTTTCATTGTTTTTCTATCAAACTTGAGTTGAGATTAGTTTATACTGCTCCTAATAGATAGTTCATTACAAAAATGAAATAATATACGTATATATATTTTAAAATAAACTTCGAGATTGGTTTATCACATTTGCATTTGAATAACATTATGAATAATATAAACATGAGTCAAAATTTCAATTATTAGTCAAAAATCCCTCGAAGCGAAAAACTCGTGGAAACATACTTTTATACAATAACAACATTTTTACAAAATATCAAAACATTGAGCAACTTGAAGTTTTGTATAGAACACTTTACTAGCTACTACACTATCAAAAATACAAGAAAAAAATCCAAACGTGGCCTGTAGGCAGTAAATACAAATTGAAATTAACTGCAACAATTTGGTCAATAAAAAATAGACAGGATTAAAAAATGGCCAAGCGCAAGCCATACTTGGACCATTTTCATTTTAATTGCCCTGCCATTTATTATCATTAGCCCGGAGTAATTTCCGCAATTTATAAAAAGAATATTATAACGAGATCATTTGTACGCTACTTAATGAACAAGCTTCTCGTATTTATCCAGACGCACAAAAACTTATTTAACGAAAAGAGATGTTTTGGATAATCAATAAGCATAAATTTAATAATGTACAAAAGTAATTAAGAGGAAAGCAAATCTTTCCACTTTCTAATTTTATATAAATATTTTATTTTATTTTATCATTTTGAAAAATTGAACAGTAATTTGTAAATGATGTAAAAGTCTGTTTGTAAATACTTTGTTGTATGACTATATACGAGGTAAGTTTAAAAAGTAGTGAGAACGCATGCACAATGCGTGATTTGGCAACATTGCAAGTTTTCCCGCCAGTGAACCATTTAGATAAACATTTGATCTACCTCCAGTACAAGTCTCAACTACCCACTGCTACTGCCCTTTTTTTACTACGTGTTCTTGTGAAGCTAGTTTTTTAATTGTGTCACGGAAATGGACGTAACAAAATTGGAGCAACGTTATGCGATAAAGTTTTATGTCAAACTTGCCGAAACTGCAACGGAAACTTTTCAAAAATTGACGCTAGCGTATGGGGAACTGGTCTTATCGAATGCTCAAGTTTATAGGTGGCACAAGGCCTTTTTAGAGGGACGTGAAAACGTTAATGATGAAAATCGGAAAGGACGACCGCGCAGTTCAAAAACCGACGAAAATTTGGAAAGTGTTTGTGATGTCTGATCGACGAATGACTGTCAGAATGATTAGCAGTGAATTGAATTTGAACATTGCCACTATCTACGACATGTTAACCCAGGATTTGGGCATGCGAAAGGTGTGTTCGAAGATGCTTCCCAAAATCCTGACACCTGGGCAAAAACAACATCGGATAGCTGTGTGTTCAGATCTTCTGCAGACCATTGAAACTAACAAAGATTTTCTAAAAAACGTGATCACAGGTGACTAATACTGGGTACTTGAATACGACCCTGAAACGAAACGCCAAAGTCAGGAGTGGCACACCCCCGACTCACCACGTCCGAAGAAAGCACGGATGAGCAAATCAAAGATTAAAACAATGCTCATTTGCTTTTTCGACAGTCAGGGGATTATTCATAAGGAGTTTGTGCCCCCGGGGCAAACTGTCAATCAGCAGTTTTACAGTGAAGTTCTCGAGAGACTAAGGAAAAGAGTTCTTCGAGTCAGACCAAGCATTTCTGAAAGTTGGATGTTGCATCATGACAACGCACATTGTCACACAGCTCTCTCTATTAGGCAATTTTTGACACAAAAAAGAATTTCAGTGGTTCCTCAGCCCCCCTACTCACCTGATCTATCACCCTGTGACTTCTTCCTTTTTCCCAAGTTGAAAATTCAACTAAAGGCACATCATTTTGGCACTAGAAACGTCATTCAGAAAACCGTGACGGACCAACTTCGTTCGATCCCACTTAACGATTAGATAAATTTAGATAAAATATCTCTGTCACGAATCGTGATTGATATACTATTATTGGTATTTTATTTAGTTTTATCTTGTGCTACTGAAGATGGAGGCATAGCCCCTGAAATGTACATCTAGCTACTTAATGCTTGTTGCGGCATTTTGGTGATATTCTATATTATAACACAACAAATCAAAACACAACTCTAAGGCACTTCTAAATCTTCATTTAAAATTATAACTCTACGTTAGATACTGTCCTCTACTACGGTAGGAAACTGTCAAATACAATATTTTAAGAATCGTTGATGTCTTTTATTTCGACAACAATTCGCCGTTAAAACGCTATTGTTTTTGTTTATAGCTTCAGCTCCATTTTGCCAATACCAAACTGAGGGTAAATAATGGGATTGCAGGAAATATTTAACTCGTGCTTACCCCGCGAAAATTATAATAATGCAGATTTCTAGGATCAAATTTAATGCCTATTTCTGTATGAATATTTCCGATGTTTCATTGCAAACACATTTACCAAACCGATATATTTATTTTAAAACTACACGTTTTGAATATTAAATATTCCGATATTGGTTCAATCGCGATATTTTTACAACGTAATTAATTTTTATGCAGACCGTCCTTGAGTTGGGCCTGTGAAGCAAAACCAGCAAAAAAAATGTGATCAAACGCGACTTTGTAGGGGGATAAAACCACCACCATGTCTAGAATTTAATAGTCAATCTGAATCCACACAGATTCTGGCAGTACGAAATCTTTACTGTATAGCCCACATCATAAATATTCTAAATAACTGGCCAGAATATAAAATCCCTACCAAATTTCTAGATTACCAACAAAGAGGGAAATATCTTGCAAACACTAAAATGACCACCTTGAACAACAATGCAATATCACGTAATGGTATACTGCGGTATGTTTCTATGTATGCATAGTAAGTCAGGTCAGGTCAGGTCGGGACATTTTCAAAACTGCTCCAAGCTGGAAGTTGATAATTTCCATAAAATTTTCACAAACTCTTTGCATTCAGCTAACACTCAACAACTCACTTTGTGCAATCTGAAACGTATTAATAAAAGCATTTTTCTTGAACCAATTTCTAAATCTGAAATGTATATTATCCATAATTTGAAAAACAAAAAGTCGTTTGGGGTTGATGGCATATCACCTATTCTGTATAAAAAAATGTATTTCGCTATATCGGATATTTTACTATATTTAGTAAATTAAGCCAGGTCTCAAGGTATATTTCCTAAAGTTCTATAGCAAGCTTCGATCTAGCCAATATATAAAAAATGGAATACTGGCGATATAAATAACTACAGGCCTATTCGTTTACTGACTACCTTCAGTAAGCCCTATGAAAAAAAAATCTATAACAGAATTCTTGCTTTTCTAAATTCAACTGCCTTCTTTGAAAAATTTCAGCACGGGTTTCTAAAAGGTCGCTCAGCTGAGACAGCAATTTTTTAACTTACGATGTGTATCTTAGAGACTATGGACAAATCTGAAATATACTGCGGAGTTTTTTTTGATTTGTCCAAGGCATTCGTCAACATAAGCTATAACTCACTCCTGTTCAAATTAGAAAGTTATGGCATACGAGGTATAGCGTTAGAACTTATAAAATCCTATTTAAATGACAGATACCAGCAAGTAAAGCTAAGCAGTAGTGGTAAAAAAAAACCTATCTGATAATTTACCGGTGTTAGCTGGAACACTTCAGGGTAGCTTACCCGACCCACTTCTGTTCATTGTTTACATGAACGATCTATGCTCCATTATAAAAGACAATATTTAACTAAGCAGATGACACGAATGTCCTATTAGGGGGTACTTCTATTGAAGATTTATCAAATAATAACACAATTTCTAAATTAGCGTCATGGTTCATGAACAATAACTTAATTTTAAACGAAAGTAAAACAAAAAGCAGTAATCTTTTGCCACAAGGGATCTAAAATAACGCTTCCAAAATACATAAATTTTGCAAACTCAACGCTTACAATTGAACTGGCTGCCCATGCTAGATGCCTTAGAATCCTTATAGAAAATCATTTAGATTGGCTCTATAATAAAACACTTTTTGTCAAAAAATTAGTAGTCGAATTTTTTCTCTTCGAGTGCTTTCAAGGTATATGAGTAGACACGTTCTGCTGCAAGTGTACTATGGTACAATAGTTTCACTGATGAAATACTGCATCATTCTTTGGGGCTCATCCTCCAGGATAATTAATAATACAAAAATGGGCAATTCGAATCATTTTTTACTTAAAATATAGAGCAAGTTGTTGGGGAGTCTTTAAATCCAATAATTTGCTAACCATTTACGCTATATATACTCTCGAATCCCTACTATTCAACTTTAACCATCGTCAAAAATTTGAGGATAATAAATGTAACCATTGGTACAATACTCGTTATAAAAACAACATTTATTTACCCTGCCCACTCTACTTCTGCATTCGAAAAAGTATGTTATTACCAAACTTTAAAACTCTTTAATGCGCTTCCACTACATATACGCAGTGCAAGTACAATAAAGAGTTTAAGCAGCAGTGTTTTAGTATGCTGGTAGTAATAGAACCGAACAATTTAAATGATTATTATTTATATCTCAGGTGATTTTGCTGCAATTGGCTCTGCAGAGAAATTGCAATATACCTTGTTACTTGTATTTTCTTTATTATAATATTGTAAACGTGTAATATGAAATAAAAGGATTGAATTGAATTGAATTGAATTTGTGTGATATTCTGTAAAATTATAAACATAAAATTATTTCAGCGGCTGTCATATTCCATTTGTACTATGATCAACCAATTTTTCTAAACATTTAATATCACTAACAGCCTCCTGTACTTGTCCAAGAATTATTTTGACTCAACTCAAAGCTTGATCAAACTTAAACATAGTGGTATTTCATCTTCTACCTTAGAGGCCGGAGTAAAGAGCTGTAACCAATCTTTTTGGCTGGCAGCGCCGGTAATCTCATATTTTACATAGAACGGCATGCTCAAAATGACGGCACATTCCACGGTTGAGGTAAGTTTATGAGGGCCTCGCACTCCGGAACAGTAAGGGAGGATGGACTGATGGACAGTGGTAGATATAGAAGGTGTTGTTTTATACGACGAAGAGAGCAGATGGATAGATGGCCGGGCAGCTCGAGCCATGAAGGACAATGAGGGTTGAGTTTTGGAAGTTTATATATATGCTCGGACAAGTGTAAGTAAGTATAGTGAATAACGTGGGTGGATGTGGTCAATTTGGAAATGAGAATGTACAGTTTACTTGTGGTATAATTTCGATATGAATATTAAATGCGAATGTTCATAATATAATTTTAAAAAATTAATTGAAAATTCCTATAAAACTAATATAAAACTAAGTAATATTTTTTATTTATCATAAAAATTTTCGTTTATAAAGGGTTTAGTTCAATTGCTGAAATCTACTAGAAAATAAAATAAATTACTTGCAGAAATAAATATATATACACAGATGTTCGGTCTTTGAATTCGATTTTCTCTAAATTAATAAGTTAATTCCTATTACTTTATAAATAATACATTTTCGAAACTGAATTTTCTGATATGATTCTGTCTGTAATTGCTTAATTCTGAGAAATAATACGGTTTTGTAATTTAAGATCAATTGTGGAATTTGTAATTATTGGTATTCTGAAACATTCCGAACTCACCATTAAATTCTTTCGATGTATGTGCGAGGGGGGACTGCTTTGTTAAAAAATACTAAACTTTCATCACAAAGAAAGCGAAGCCCCTGTGGGGCAATATATATATAAATATTAATACTTTGGCAATGTATATTTCAATTTTTTTCACGCAAAATTACCACTAGAGGTATTAATTACCAGCCCATATATGTAATATACATATTTCATGAAGTTTTTACGCAGTTTGGTTTCATAAAGTACCTAAAGCTTTCGTTAAATATACCGATAGTATATTTATGTGGACGAAGAGTATTTGCCACGCCATGGTATAAACCAGTGGAATACTTACGGGGCCAGTCATTAATATTGAATTATTTGTAAGTAGTTAGGTTATAATACATCCCACACCACCTCACCTGCCTTCTTCAATATTTATATTTCCGACTTTTCCAATAGCAGCCATCCGGTCATGAGAATGGTAAATGTGGAGTGGCTTAAATAAGTTCTTTACCTGAAATAAAAGGAAAAAAACAGTTATATATATGTCAGTGGCGGCTCGTGCCATTTCAATCTGGGGGGGCGCATTTCTTAAAAAATAACATAATAGTGAGAAATCTTATCTAAAATGGATGCAAAATGATTAAATTCAATCATTTCTTGAAAGTGAATTCCACTCTTCTATCTTTCATTGATATAAACTTTTGCAAAACTTTGTTAAAATTGTAAATATCTCGCACCACATTTATTAATACACATCATCGCCAACGCGTTTAAACGATCATTACCCATAGCATTTAGCAAAAAAGTCTTGATTCTGTTAAGTATTGAAAAACAACGCTCTGATTCAGCAGTGGTCATCGGGGTTGTTAAAATAATTTTAAGCATTTTTATAGTTTCCGGGAAAGTTTCACTCAGATTATTTTGTAGCAATAACGAAAGAAAATTTGTGGCTCCAATTATTTGATCAAAATCCGGACGCGAGTAAATGACTTCTAATTCTGTTTTTAATCTGGTTTTATTCAAAAATGGATATGCATGACACACGGTTTCCAAAAGGTCCACTGGAAATTGTTTAGAAAATGTTGGCAGCGATTTCGTGTTAAATAACTCAGCGGCTTGTAGATGGCCACGATATGAGAGTCTGTCCTTCATCTGTGTCATAATTTTTTTGTAAATGTCTCTTGTAAAACGCCGCGTAAATGTCCGGTTTTGAGCATTCCTTGCACAAGTTTGCGATAAATTTAAATCAGGCAATGGCCTACCTAATTCTTTAATTTTAACTTTGTCCACAAGAGAAAGTCTACAAAACTCTATTTTCAATAAAGGACTAACACTATTCATTTCTATTAAATATATTCTTGGAGAAACACGTGGCAAATCGTACATACGTAACTACACAGAACAATGCAACGATATCTATATCAATTTTACTGTATACTAGGCTTCTCTGTTGGAACGCTAAAGAATCGTAGACCAGAATAGCATAAACAACGATATATATTCTCGCTGTACCAGCAGCGTGACGTCACGTTGCTATGACTCATCCAAAGCCGCTGGAATTTTTGTACATGAATCGTTATATGATACAAGCGAACCGAAGAAATAGAGAAGACATACTGCATACGGTCGCTCTCACCTATTGCTTCTAATAGAGTGAGATGAGTGCATATGCATTTAACCTGTACTGTGTGGCTGGGTGGCGCTGGAATGTGTACTACATATTAACGATATAGCTATATTGCGAAGTATATGCAGTATAGCTATATAGTTATACTGCATATCGTCGCTCTAACTCTAGCGCTTCCAACAGATAGGGCATATGCATTTGACTGGTACTTGCTAGCTGCCATATCGTGTGACTCATGAGTGTTGGGTATGTTTGCGGCGCAAGCTTTATCTTTTAGGAAAAATAATGCCGAGATAAAATATCGCAATACAATTATATATCTACGGTGATGCGCTCAATGTTCAGGAGGGGCGCGCGGCCCTTCGGCCTGCATAAGGAACCGCCACTATTATATGTATATATGATTTGACATATTATGTCAAAAATGTATATGTATATAAAAATGATAATGTAAAAAAAAATGGATAACATATTAGAGAATTTAAAATTACGCATTATAAGAAGTTACGAATATTTATAACAAGGAACATTTTATATATTCAAAACCCACGTATGTTTTAAAACTTAAAATATCATACAAGTATAACATGTTCATGTACACTATATTTGACATTCAAAATGGATTATTTTAAGTCGTAGGTATTCGTGTACAAGATAAAGAACAAAGGAAAGCTACTAAATGGAGGAAATTCAGGTCTGCATAGGTCTATTTTGTCTTGAATATTTTAGGTTGTAATAAATGTGATAGTTAAAAAAGTTACCATAATAATATATATTCAGAGATGTTGAATTGAGAATAAATCATGATACAATTCACACCAATCCTCTCTATTGTTAGAAGAAACTAGGTTTTCCTAATATTATACCAAGAATTTATCTTTGTTTATTAATCTATTTGTACGGATTGACTCGCCAATTTTTTAATTCTGTATTTGTTTTTCATTTTATATGTTTAATTCAAAAAAATGATTCGACATGCTTAGATTCTCTACTCCTATTTAAAAAACATTGATTATATAATGTATTATTGAGTTCTCGTAAAGGCGGAATATAAATATGGAGACAATCTTTAATAAAACATTTTGTAATGCCCATAATAGATTAAGTACATTAAATCAGATTAAATAAAATGATATTTGTATTGCGGTTATGAAAATCGAACTAATATTCCCATTAGTTCAATTTGATTGAATTTTTTCATATTACCAATTCTTTATATTATTTGCTATTTCGTCATACCATCGCGTTTATATATATACACGAATATATACTTCCTTGCATTTATAGTATACGATATAAATATATATGTGCTACAAAATATTTTTACTCAAAATTTGTTAGGGCAACGGTTTGATACCAAATTCAAAAATTCTGCAGAATTATTGACTATCGGTGTATTCACTAATTTATATATTATTTCATAATTTTTAGTCGTGAAAAATTTCAATGCAATGCTAAACTAATTACTAAGCACCATGAGCAGAGAAGGAATAGAATGGGATGAAGTGGGACTAAAAGGGTGGCGAGGTTCAGTGGCAGCCATGCAGTGTTCCGGTTGCCGGTTGACATCTTATTTATTCAGATGAGGTGGGTAGGTACGTTACTTCACATTCATGTCGGAGGTAAGCTAGGGGCATGATGCTATTATTGTCACTTTTCAAACGTAGGAAAGAGAAGAAGATACTTTTGGGAAGAAGATAGATATTTTGAGAAGATACAACTTACTTTTTGTATGCATTGAATTCACTTCATTGCATACAAATGCATTGAAGAGAAAAATGGATCATATTTTCTGTTTATGTTTAAGATTATTTAATTTTTTTATAGAACATCTAATATATATTTACAATATATGTACGTACATCTATCTAACTATAGGCTATAAACACATTGATTTCACGAAAATGTGAAACTGTATTTTGTTTAGTTAGCAGACGTCACTGACATGTTGCCACAATTTTTCTATTTTAAGAACTGCAAGGATTCGTTCCAATATTCCACGAATACGAGTATTAGAGAAGAAGCTAGCAATAATAGGAAAGGGTGTCAGGCAGGGATGTACACTTCCGCCGTTATTATTTAATCTATATGCAGAATATGCAATAAACAATGTAAAAGAAGAGTATAGTGTAGGTGTGAAAATTCATGGGGAAGAAATATATATGCCGACGATATAACTATCTTGGAAGAAAGGGAGCGAAATTTAGAACAGGTATTAAATGGTATACAGGTAGTAATGACTAGGGATTATAACATGATAATAAATATAGGCAAGAACAAAGTAATGAAAAGGAATGCAGGCAAAAAGATAAGGTAAGGTGGATATAAATATAGGATAGCACGATAGTGTATGAAGGCATTTGTAGAAAAGGAGCTGTGTATGGTAGAGCTGTGGAGTTATGGTTTTGCGTGAATTCTATATAATCATTTTTCCAAAATTTAAAAATTTTCACACCATTAGCAATGTATCCCTATATCCGAATGTAAGTAATAATGTATCGCAGCAGGAAAAAAATTTTTTTATTCACATCTGGATGGTTGTGTCACATCGATTCATATAAAACCAACAATCACTCAGGTCAAGAATAAAGGGGCACAATACTTTATCATCATATGTGTGCCCTATCAAAGTTGCCCTTTCAATTTGCTATGCTGCGAAGGAAAAGACTTGGAACATAAATATTTAATCTCTTTATAAAATATTTGGCTTACATATTCGACACAGGATTTATAAAATATGACTCGAAAGAAACGGAGTATATGACAAATAAAATAAAATATGATAAAGGTATTACGTTAAAACGTTATAAATTGAGTTACTTATTTTTGGAAATATTATGCGGAAAAAAATCACGATCCTTTGCTTTCACTGTTGGTAATATATTTTTCGTTTCTGGAACTTACTGATTCAAAAAAATCCTCAAAATGGCACCCCCTTTTCTAAAACTATTTTACATTGCGTACACTTTACGTTGTATCTTATATCGTTTTCACTTAAAATATATTTTAAATCCAAATACATATATTCGTATATTAAGGATAATTAGTATTGAAAGCCTTCCTGGACAAAAACACCCATTCCCAAAGAAGCACAACTGATACCGTTTAGTACGAACATGTATTTTGTAAGTGTTAATATATAAATATTCTTATTATAAACTTTTAAGAAGCGTACCAAATATCTTGTACATTTTTTTGCTATAGGTTTCCCGTTAATGTAAAACTTTATTACAAGCGCTTAACAAACACTAATTGTAATAATTAATTGTCGAATATATTTAAAGCACCACTAGTTTCACTTGATATAAAGAAAGAATGAATAAATCTTAAAATGGAGACAGCGTTAGTTTTGTTGAATGAATAAGAAAATGTAGGGCGCATAAAGATGTTATAGAGAAGAGATAGACATTAGTCCTATCAAGGACTTAAAATATTTTAAAACAAAGGGTATCATGCAATTAATTGTATCAGAGAGAAAGCTAGAAAAAGAATGATGATATAATGAATAACTACAGAGAAATGAAGAATATATCTCAAGAGATCCTCTTTAGCAGAGGACAATATATTTTATTTTATAAAATAATATTTTCAGGCATGTTGGATACACCCCCATATTTACTCGTACATCAAATTGAACTTTAGAATTGTTAGTATTTATAAATCTGCATTTCCATTTGAACTTAACTTTTCAGTCTTCACGTTTGAATTCCTTAAAGTTGTGTGAAGATGTTTCGTATCTGCACAGAGCGACGGCTCGGAAATTGAAATGAATAATGATGATAAAGGAAGGTAATTATATTTCCTTTCGTACTAGCCATTTGCGTATTTAATACACTTTTCCGCTTTGTGCTTTGTATATAAAATATATAATTACCTTCTGTTTGTATCTCGAATCTCGGTACACTGGCTTAAGATTAATGTGTCTCTGTGTTGTTACACTCGACATTGTGTATTCTGAGTAGTGTTATTCTGTAATTGCTTTGGGCATCTAAATGAAAAGGAAGCTATTTAAGTTTAAAGTAAATATATTTCAATCTCACTGATTATTATACAATACCGAAAGTGGCAAGTCTACGAAGTTAAATAAATACCCAACCTTAATTTGTATACAATGTAAGTAACCCTAATAAGGTAGATGTTGTTCTTTTCATATTTCCTTGGGAATCAATATCCATTCTAAAGTAATGTTGTCAGTTTCCTGATTCCGAAATAATAGTAATTAAATATCGTTCAATTTCTTTCGGGCAGTTATAATTAACGGGCGATAAATCATTGGAAATAAATTTCTGGTGCTGCCGCAATATCGTACAATAAACAGCAAGGGGCATGTGATGATCATTTCCTTTCCACCAAGTTCCAATAAATGCGTTCCCGTTTCCAGTTATTATTGTATTCACCGCACATCGTTCCCATTTACAACATCGTATTCAATGTTTCGCATTCTTGCATCTGGTGTGTTCTATTGCAGCCTTTTTATATAAGCCTGTTTCAGTATTAGAGAACTTGGAAAGTTGTAGTTATTTGCATTTGATTCAATATATAAGAATGTGATTCAAAAAATTTATAATATAATTAATTCAGTAGGATCGAAAGCCACCTTACAACGTACGAAATATTAATGAATAATTCGATTGATTTCGAAATATATGTACTTTCTAAACCCAGACTAATATTTAAGTTTCGCATCGTGAAAACAGCTATACTTTTTTCTTTTCTATTGGTAACCAACATAGCATTTCTTGCTACTCTACGCTTCCATTATATTCATAAAATTATCGATTTGTGGGCATTTGTGACCACTACTAAAATGCCGAAGAAAAGTGTTCCTTGGGTTATGAAGGAAATTGTAATAATCATGATCGGACATCGGTTATGCATTACTATATTATTATTCTTGAAATTCATTGTTGAAAACATCACGTAAATAAAATGTTTTAAAATATTTCATTTCTATTTTTTGCTATAGAAATTTTTAAACTTTTTTATTAAGCAAAAATAAATTTAATGTGTATAACATTGATAATTTTCGAAAGCAGCCATCAGAACTATTTCTATTATAAATATATTTTTAAACTAGTTGACCATACAGATATCAAGGATTAGATTAGACAAACTAATAATATTAAATTTATGTTCTTCATCATTGATATTCGAAATTTGTCCAATGATATATTTTTTTCAAATGTCGATGTTTTTAAGTATATTCAATATTTAGCACGAATATAAATCTAAAAGAAATCGAAATATTTACATAGTTTCATTTGTGCAAACTGAGCGATGAAGTAAACTTTCCAGATATTAAGAGAAATCATTTAGTCTTACCATAACAACTATGATATAAACTATCATCCTATAAAAATAAATCAGAGCAGTTCAACTTATAAATGCTTTAAGTTATCGTTTTAGACTAATGTTTTGTGAAATTATTTAACGCAGTGCTAATCATATTTTGTAACAGGATATATATTTCACTAACTTAGTTTTAAAACTTTAAAACGTACAAGTAATTGTAAAATTCTTTTATCATCTAAGTGGCATTTTCTTAAGCTAATTGTCTGTTTGATTTCAACAACAGCAGAAAATTTATCGATTATATTTATAAATTGTTACGTTGGTTCTTTTGATGTTTGATCCTGTTTCTCAATTATTTGTTTTTTTCACGAATAAGTTTTTGAAGTGAAACTTCTATGGGCGCGTTAGGGCAAATTCGCGTGAACGTCACGAAAAGTGAAACGCGTCCGTCACGAAAAGTGAAACGCGCATGCGCCGTGTGTACTGTGCGTATACGTAGCATAAGGCAACCAGTAGACGCTTGCGTATTTTATTATATATTACACAAACACAGCTTAATCTTTTAGCTAACAATTTCCATTGTGTGAAAAGTGAAATGGAGAAAAAGACAAGTACAGACAGAGTGCGAGTCTTTAAAGAACGGAAGAAAGCGAATAAACCGCCAAGAAAAGTGCCAACAAGTACCTTGGAAAGAAGTAGAGGGTATCGAGCCAGGTAAAGGGCGTTAAAGAAACACGGTGGACAGCATAACCTTCCAACGACCTCAAATACACTGGATGAATCGATACCGTCGTTAAGTGAGGACATAGTGAGTGGTATAGAGAATTTGAATGCCACTGATTCAGGCGTTTCGTCTACACGTGAAGATACACGCGGCGTGAGATTAACGAAATGAATCTGAATTAGCTGAGCGAGCCATCGACAAATAGAAATGCACCCACTAGTGCATCATACACAAAATTTACATTCTTTCAACCTGCTCATCGCGAATTTGATAAACAATTTTTCAATAATACGCTAGGTACAGTGTGTTCCATATGTGATCGAATATGGTTTAAGAACGATGTGAAACCTGTTGATCCTAAGCACGAACAACTTTTACATACTGCGTTTCCAGCCATTATCATTGAAGATGTGATAGCGTGCAATTCATACCGAAATGCTCTCACTCGGAATACCATTCCAATGGTTTTGTCTACCCAGAATTACCTGGTCATCTACAAAATTAGATTTAGTGTCAGAGAGATTAATTTCACCCAGAATTCCATTTATGCAAATTCGACATGTACATGGTCAACATGGGATTTATGGGCAAATTATTAATGTTCCAATATCTGTGAATACGATGGTGAATCGTTTGCCAAGAGACATTGATGATGATCATTGTATTAATGTCCACATAAAAAGAAGAAAAATACACAGATCGAGTTATTTAATTGGTTTGGTGGGAAGAACTATAAAAATATGGCTACAATATTTAATCCAAACTCCTCCTTATAGACCGTAGTGTCAGAGTGTCAATCAAAATCAAATCGTTAACAAATGGAAAAAAAGCAATGCATAAAATCAACTTTTCCTAGGAGCTAAGAAGTTTCACTTCTACCGCGCGAGAGTCTCACGCATGTTTTTTTATAATTAAAGAATATTTAGAATTTGTCCTCAATACATTTGTCTTTAAGATATTAGATATAAATAGATTTTATTGACAAAAAGTTTTCTAGTTTAACGAGTATATTTTCATTTTGAAGTATTGATTTAGTGTTTATTTTTGCCGAAAGGTAATATAGACAAGAGCAATTTGTTGTAATGAAATAAAGAAGTGAGATAAATAAAAAGCAAAAAGTATAGTATTTTCTGGTACTTGTGACCAGAAAGATTCACTATCACTATAATGGAGGCGGAATAACATTTTATTTATTAATACGTTCTGAGGTAATTTCAAAAATAATATAACGACAATTTCCTTCTTCCTTGCAATAATTCCTATAAGAAGTGTGCCAAGAATAATTCAGTATTTTTTGTTACAAAACTACTTTCAAAAAGCAACATTCACTTAATAGTATAGAATATCACCCAAATACCGTAACGCAAAGCATTAAATGCGCATTTCAAAGGCTATGCCCCTATCTTCAGTAGCACAAGATAACAAGTAAATAAAATACCTCTGTCACTAACTATTATTTAACACCGTAGTAATAATTAAAAAAATCAAAGTTCACGTATTTAAATTTTTTAAATTTGCTTTTTTACCTTTTCCTATTTACTTTAAACACAATATAAAATAATTGAATGCAATGTGACATGAAATCAGGAATAATACAGGAATAACTGCCAGGACAAGCAAACGTAGTTTTGCATTTGCCGTTGAGATATTTGTCTACGAAGACGCAGCAAACATAAATTTAAAGCTTCTGCTAAATCGTTATTATAAACCTATACTAAAATACAAAACGGCCGGAAGGTATATTTATCTTGTTTATATAATTCCTCAGAGATTTCTGTATATTTCAGTAGTTATAAAATGTAAAACGTTGACATTTTCATGAAATTATAAATTACCTACATGTTAAAAATTTCGAGTCCTCAATTTTAATTCTGGGAAAAATACACCTGGAAAAGGATGAAAAAAACTGGAAAGCACACAGTTACAGTATTTGAAAATGTCAATAATATTCAATGGGATTCAGACTACATTATCATAATAAAAATTAAAGTTTCCACGTTTTTAGAGCACTCGAATAATGAATAATGAATAGAATAATGAAAATAGTAATACTTGAAAGGATTGTAAATAAAATTTTACGTCGAATTTAACTATTACTAGCTGAGAAGGCAGCACAAGTTTTTAGAAATATAATTGACAGATAGCATCTTCCTCTTTAATTAATTATTCGATCGAGTCTACACTACTTTAGATTATTTTAAGGAAAGTTACAACAAATTAGGTGAAATATTGTTCCTAAAATCCGATAATCCGCAAAAGCCTATTTTCTTGATCTCACTTCCTCTTCCAAATATGAACGCTCATATTAATGAATGATGGTTTTTAAATATCCGAGAAAATTCCTTAAATATATTATATTCCCAGCCAATTTATGAAAATGCTACGTTTATTAAACTAGCGTTCTAAGTAACCATATTCAAAAATTTAAATGTATTCTCTCTAACCAAATAGTAAACCAAACTACATAATAAAAACTGCTCAATAAAAAAAATATATAATAATAATATCATATGAATTAAAAATAAATACATTGCAGTGGTAGGACAATTTTCAAGCGGTATTTCCCTCGAGATTGCCACCACAATACATCTCTTTCGTACCTAGTGTTTGCAATATCCCTTCTTGAAAGGGTTAAAGCGCCCTCCGTGAATGCACGTCCGATACGACCCCCAAGTGGAAGCACTATACGTTATATTGCTAAGCTGAAGTAATGTCAGCCGTCACTCATTTCATAGTAAGATATAAACTAGATTTGAGAAGTGGATAGTTGAAGTAATGTTCATCCGTTTTATCGTAAAAAAATAATAAGAAACAAAATGTGCCTTTGGGTTCCTTAAGAAACAGTAAGTTGATCAATTTTAAGAAAATAATAAAATATAAAAATTAAAACACAAACAAACAAAATGTAACAGCTTATTGCTTTAAATTTATCAGATGTGGTAAAGTAAAAAATCCTAGAAACGATATGAAATAATATTTTGCAAGTAATACAAGAATTCCTATATAGAAAACATCTATATCTTCTTCCTACACACTTTATTGTTCAATTTTATTGATAGCGGAACTGAATTTATATAAGAAGGGTTGTGGTTAAGCCAAACCGCCATAACCGCTTATTCTTGAAATTAGGATTGTCCATTCTGCTGCTGTCCCAGTGCATTTCCTATGCAAATGGGCCAATCTGTGCACAACAGCAAAGCGTCCGTGGCCCATATTACATGGTGTCGTTCTGGATGAAGCGGAATGCTGTTATTCTGTTTGGCATCAGAGGCCAGTGGCTTAAGAGACAGAGTTAAAGTCAAGAGACGGATAACTACGATAGATTCTCCGCTACGATGTGCTCAATTAAATTGTAATGAAAGTTATGTTAATGATACTATTAATGATATTAATGATACTGTACTTAAAATTATCACTACGGTGTTAAATAATTTAATTTGTTTAAAGGATTTGTAGGTCGTATTATGTCGTATTTTGAAATACTTCTGTCTTGTTGACTTATTTATTTAATTGTATAGCAATCACGTTTATAACAGAAGTATTTTATTTAGTACTTACACGTTTAAAAACTTTATTTTAAGAAAAAATTGCGTTAATGAAATTGTATACTACATTATCGATATTATCTATCACTATGCACAGAATCTTTTTAATTTAACAACTTTTATTAGCAAAATGAACTAGATGGAAATGATCTAATAGAAGTTATATTTACAGCATAATATTTCGATAAAGTTTAGAGCATGAAAGGAAACGAATTTTTAAAATTTTCAAGTATTTTCAAGAAATATTATGAAAATAATGCAATATGGAATATTATGTATTATTATAATTATCTAAATCAGCGTTGATTTATTATTTACGCATGCACGCAACATAAAAAGTGTGATATAAGAATCATCAACATATATATTATTTATATCAAATTAATTTTCATAGGACAAGATTCTTGATTAAATTCAAACGAACGAGAAGAAAATATCTTTTTTAAATCCAAAAAGAAACGTTGACCTAAATACCAAACATTGAGTTTATTACAAACACAGTAGCCGTCATTACAAACAATTATTATCAACTTCAAGCCTCAATCAAAGCACTTCACATTTCATACCTGTCGGTGTACCGCCACTGATGATCCGTGGCAGGGTTTAGTGGCGGTTTGCCGCCGCCAAAGCGCGTAAACCTCGAAACATTAAAATAGACAAATGAGTGTAGCGAGAGATGGCGTGCCATCTAGTTGGCAGCGTCCGGGTCGCGCAGATTAAATACAGGCGCCGCAACAGCCACCATTTTACTACACTGTTGCCGCACTTGTGTCAAATTAGTCATGTTTCCGTTGCATGAAATTGAAGTGAATAACGCTAGTATGAAATTTGCTAATTGAATATCTGTGTACAATACGTTTTTGATCGACATCTTGTTTTCGTTCTGTACAGTTAAAAGGAAAACGAAAATGAGTTGGGAGTTTCGTGCAGAAAGAAGAGCATCGATTATTTACTACTAACCAAGCGGTTGCTCACCTAGTAAATCTGGTGTACAAATTTCTACAAATCCGAATAAATACTTACAAATCCCTGCAAATATCTACAAACCTCAACAAATACCTACAAATACCTACAAACCCCTGCAAATATCTATAAATCACAACAAATATCTGTAAATCCCAGCAAATATTTACAAATCACAACAAATATATACAAATCTCAGAACATATCTATAAATCTCAACAAATATCTACAAATCCCACAAATATCTGTAAATGCCAGCAAATACCTACAAATCTCAACAAATATCTATAAATCCCTGCAAATATCTACAAATCTCAATAACTATCTGTAAATCTCAACAAATATCTACAAATCTCAACAAATATCTGCAAATCCCTGCAAATATCTACAAATCTCAGAACATATTCATAAATCTCAACAAAAATCTACAAAACCCACAAATATCTGTAAATTCCACCAAATACATACAAATCTCAACAAATATCTTCAAATCTAAGAACATATCTATAAATATAGTATAGAATATCACCGAAATATCTACAAATTCCACAAATATCTGTAAAGCCCACCAAATACATACAAATCTCAATAAATATCTGCAAATCCCAGCAAAAATCTACATATCTCAACAAATATCTGCAAATCCCTGCAAATATCTTCAAATCTCAGAACATATCTATACATAATAGTATAGAATATCACCCAAATATCTACAAATCCCACAAATATCTGTAAATTCCAGCAAATACCTACAAATCTCAACAACTGTCTGTATATCTCAGCAAATATCTACAAATTTCAACAAATATCTGCAAATCTCAGAAAATATCTATGAATCTCAACAAATATCTACAAATGCCACAAATATCTGTAAATCCCACCAAATACCTACAAATTTCACAAATATCTGTAAATCTCAGCAAATATCTATAAATCTCGATAAATACCAACTGATCTGTAGATATTTGTTCATAATAGATAATAATAATAATGTATAATAGATAATCTATAGATAATCCTCAACAATATCATCGATGAATTCGATAGTAGACCTAATGGTCTTATATTTTTTAAATAAATTAGCTCCTACTTTAGTATTAGAGATATTACAATATTTCTTGAAGATATTAAAATCGCAACTAATATTTGATTATATGATTTTCCAAAGTCATAATTATATAATTAAACCATATTATTTTGCAACATTAATACAAAATATAGGCGGCTTCAATATTGTATTTTAGAATATTTTATTAATCGAGCAACAAATTCTCGTTCGATATTTTAGCAACTGTGTTAACTAAGTTCAAGAGTGAAGAAAGCTTCTTTAATGATATGGCAACAATAAGTTGGATGACTTTATATGCACAACACACTGTGATAACACTGAAAATAAATTTATACACTTCGGAGCGTTGTTGTTCGTTATACATAGTAGACCCTTGATCCTCATCAAATACGCTGTGTGTGTGTTGACATAATGAATAATAAACGGGTTTTGTGTTCTTGAAAACAAATTATGTACTACATATCCAATTAAAAACCGACTTTCATCTACTGATATGTGAGCCCTGTAAACAGAATGCGCGTCGGCTGATAATATCGTCTGGATAACATATCTACTATTACTATTACCTTGCTTATAAAACTAGAATGTCTGCAAAGTCGTCTTCAAAACAGAGAATAAGAATGACATTTATATAAAAATGATATTTAAATTTAAGATGACGGTATCGAGATGCCAGTGATCCCTATTTATTCCCTACTTAACTTAACAAGAAGTAATGGTCGTAATGGTTTAAAAGTCCTCCAGGGATATAAATCACTCCGCATTCGCAGTAGAATTTCTTACATGCGATAACATTCAAGTGAAATTGTCATCTGCATTGTCACATTGCCAAATGTATACAGAAATGCGGACACGAAAATTATTATTGCAAATATATATTATTGCAAAAATATGCAAGTATTATTTTATCTAATTGATTGAATCAATTGTTACCGTGTGGTAGTTTATAGTAAATGAGTTCTAAGGAAAAGAACTTACATATAATGCCATTTAAAATATTTTTGTATATGTTCGCCAAGTTTCGGCGGTAAGAGTTTTTCGCAACTCGGATAATGCCATTACAGGCGAAACCTGGTCAACATAAGTAAAAAATATTTTACGTGAAATTATAACTCAGTTATTTTCCTCAAAATCCATTATTTTATGGTTATGGAAAATGAATGGGAAATACTATGTATTACTAGAATACTTATGACGACTTTTCTTTGAAAAATATTTGTTATACAAATAAAACGTTAGGTTTTTGAAACATCTTATTATTTATATGAAAATATTATGAAGATAAAAAGATAAAGATAAAATTGTATGTATATAGCAGCTGCTATAGAAAACATGAGTGAGTGTCAATTATATATTTCTATTAATAAACTACATTATATAAACATTGAAATAATTAATTTGAAGTAAAATTGTATCTTTATAAAGCATCACGTTAAACAATTATCGGAATATCAGTGCGTAATAATATTTATCTGAAATTAAAACATAAGCATACAAAAAAATGATAATATTCATTTTTAATAGTATTATTTACGTACTATACGAGGTGTGTTTAAAAAGTAATGAGACTGTTTCAATAAAACTCTTTATTTATTTTATATTAACAATTCAACATTATCACCTTCAAAATAGTTCCCTTCTGAGGCCACACAGCGTCGGAGACGTTGCACCAACTTGCACCCAAGTTGGTCCGTCACGGTTTTCTGAATGACGTTTATAGTGCCAAAATGATGTCCCTTGAGTTGAATTTTCAACTTGGAAAAAAGGAAGAAGTCACAGTGTGATAGATCAGGTGAGTAGGTGGGCTGAGGAACCACTGAAATTCCTTTTTGTGTCCAAAATTGCCTAATAGAGAGTGCTGTGTGACAAGATGCGTTGTCATGATGCAACATCCAGCTTTCAGAAATGCTTGGTCTGCCTCGAAGAACTCTTTTCCTTAGCGTCTCGAGAACTTCGCGGTAAAACTGCTGATTGACAGTTTGCCCCGGGGGCACAAACACCTTATGAACAATCCCTTGACTGTTGAAAAAGCAAATAAGCATTGTTTTAATCTTGGATTTACTCATCCGTGCTTTCATCGGACGTGGTGAGTCGGGGGTGTGCCACTCCTGACTTTGGCGTTTCGTTTCAGGGTCGTATTCAAGTACCCAGGATTTGTCACCTGTGATCACGTTTTTTTAGAAAATCTTTGTTAGTTTCAATGTTCTGCAGAAGATCTGAACACACAGCTATCCGATGTTGTTTTTGCTCAGGTGTCAGGATTTTGGGAACCATCTTCAAACACACCTTTCGCATGCCCAAATCCTGGGTTAACATGTCGTAGACAGTGGCAATGTTCAAATTCAATTCACTGCTGATCATTCTGATAGTCATTCGTCGATCAGACAGTACAAAAACTCGCACTTTTTCCAAATTTTCGTCGGTTTTTGAACTGCACGGTCGTCCTTTCCGATTTTCATCATTAACGTTTTCACGTCCCTCTAAAAAGGCCTTGTGCCACCTAAAAGCTTGAGCTTCCGATAAGACCTGCTCCTCATACGCTAGCGTCAATTTTTTTCGGCAAGTATACAAAACTTTATCGCATAACGTTGCTCCAATTTTGTTACGTCCATTTCCATGACACACTTAGAAAAACTAGCTTCACAAGAACACGTAGTAAAAAAAGAGCAGTAGCAGTGGGTAGTTGAGACTTTTACTGGAGGTAGATCAAATGTTTATCTAAATGGTTAACTGGCGGGAAAACTTGCAATGTTGCCAAATCACGCACTGTGCATGCGTTCTCACTACTTTTTAAACACAATCGTACGTACTACTTATTCAGAAATGTCATTCTTCAGAATGATAGTATAATGTTCCGCTTGAATGTTTGGTGAAATGAAAAAACGTGATCTATGAGTTATTGGTATACTTACACCAAAATACAAATTTTACTATTCATGTGTGAATTCAAACACGCCAGGGAATGTGGACTTTTACATCAACAGACGTAGTGAAGACAGTTGTCGCATGTCAAACTATAATGATTAAAAAAATCTAATGAATTGCGTAAGTTAAAAAAAATAATCAATATTATTTTGAATATTGTGACCGATAATTTCGAATGCAAAACGAAAGACTATTAAATTGATTCATAAACCAGTGCCAATATTTATGCAATGCATCTAGTGGACCACTCGTTCTATGGCGAAGCGTTCATTAATCAGTGGCAATGATGATGATTCATTTTATACGTGTTTTAAATAAATTGGCTACTCTTGTCCGTGACAACCGTACACGTACCGGAAATTGTGTGCAAAACTCAAAATGCGTTTCTGTGCCAGCACGATCTATTCCTATATATCTAAATGGCCAGAACAAACCACCAACGGACTAGGTTAGATTTTATCTGATAGCCGGTACAGTGCTAAATTTGGAACGTAGTTGTCTTTCCTACCTGCTGTAGAAGAGCAACACGTATAAAAAATATGCAAAGCTTTGCTTTATATAAAGGCTAACATTTTAATTGAATTACCATGTAGTGGGTGGCACAGAGTATTCAACATTATTAAAATCGTGATGAATTTCGCTATGGGTGGTTGCATAAATATATCGGCAAAAGTTGCAATAAAGATACCGAGAAAGTGAAGGTATCATATGATTTATATATTCTAAAAAAATATACTTTTGCCATCCCAGCTAACTCTTCACACCCTCATAAATATAAAATATCAGCCTAGCAATCTATTATTCATAGAGCCTTTAACATACCTCTATCTACAGACTCTTTAAACTTAGAAATATCCAACATATACGAAATCGCAAGAACAAATCAATATTTGATTTTAAAATCTGCACCATTTCTAGAAATGACTCCCTATCCAGTATTATCCTACATTTTATATCTACCTTACAACGATTATCCTTTGTAATCCTACTTTCTAAATAAGAAAAGTCTGATACTTCTTGTATTCTATCATCTTTTCTTATGCATTCAATTTGTCACACCTCATCACTTTCGTCTTGCCCATATTAATTTTCATATTATAATCCCTAGTCATTACTTGCTACATACCACCTATTCTAATTCTGCTCCCTTTCCTCCAAGATAGCTATATCGTCGACAAACCTTAACATTTATATATTTCCCCTCCCTGAATTTTCACACCTTGTTCATTGCATCTTTAATATATAGATTAAATAAAAACAGCGCAAGTATACATCCTTGCCTGAATCCCTTTCCAATAAGAATAGAGTAGCAAAAACTACCTCCCCCCGCTCTTAATTCTAATTAAAGCAGTTTGATATTTATATAGATTGAAAATAATTCTTCCAAACAATTCAAAACATTATGTCGCGGTCTACATTATCAAATGCATTTTCTAAATCTACACAAGCTATGTAAGTTGTCTTTCCTATATCCTTTTTTTTCTACTACCGTTCTTAAGATAAAGATAATTTATTAATGTTTGTATACATATAGTATTTACATACGTCTTAAAATTTCAATAAACGGAATTGCAATAAGCCTAGAATTACAATATTCAAAAAAGTTTAAGGCTATTTAGAAACTAGGTACGAAGATCACATGTTAAAAATTCACTAATACTATAGTACGCTTTGGATTTCAATAGTTTTATAATATTTAATTTAAAAAGTACATAAGTCATGTTCCTTACTACTGTGGATAATTTGTTAAACAATTTGAAAGGTAAGTAATAACTACTCTTTTGAGCCTTGCTTAATCTACAGAATTCTAATCTAGTCCTGTCTCTAAATCTTATGGTACAGTTGTGGATATCTTCCCTTAAGACAAAGTTATGTTAATTGTTATGGACATACAGGAGACACTGTAAAATATAAATACAGCGATAGGTGGGAATGCCGAAATTAATAAAAACATGTTTGCAATCTTCTCTGTATTTAAGGTTTCCTATAATTCTAAAGGCACGTCTCTGAAGTCTAAAAATTCTATGTCTACCAGAGCCATAACCCTAAGCAAGAATCGCATAATTTATTGACGATTCGCAGAGACCATAGTAAGCACTTTTGCAGATACAGAGCTAGATAGATTTTTAATAACAAAAATACCTCTAGCCAAGCGCTGCGATAACTTAATGATATGGTTATGCCATAATAATTTAGGATCTATATCCAGACCTAAAAATGTAACACAGTCCGACAGATTAAGATTAGCGAGTTCTACAAGTCTTAATGTGGACAATAGAATATTTGTTTTTGATTCATTCAGTTTTAGCTTATTTACATTGATTATTTACCATTCTACGGCTCTCGATTGTGCTGAAATACATTTAGGTTCTAGCGTAGCAAAATTATTACTATTGATCGTTATTGTGGTTTCATCAGCATATAGAATGCAGTTATAAGCTGACATATAGTCAGGGAAACCATTTATGAAAATTAAAAATAGCAACGGGCCTACAATTGACCCTTGCGGTACCCCTATTTTAATACTCTTCTTATCAGATTTGATACCATTGTTGGACACCACTTGTGCTCTATTAGTAAGGTAAGGGGACACTAATTTTATGCCATTAGATGAGAAATTGTACTTCTTAAGTTTTTTTAGTAAAATGACATGGTCAGCACAGTCAAAGGCCTTGCTTAAGTCCAGAACAATTGACAGTCTAAAATCTCCTTTCTCAAAACATGCTATTGTCCCATTTACAAATTGTACTATTGCATCAGCAGTACTCTTTTTGCGTCTGAAACCAAACTGTTTTTTATTAAATAAATTATTGTCTTCGAAGAAATCATAAATTCTTTTCGACATAACTTTCTCTATTATCTTAGAGTAAACTGGAAGTAAAGAAATAGTGCTAAAATACCCTCCCTCGTCCCTCTGCTTTTCCTAAAACCAAACTGATCACCTCCTAACCTTATTTTGTTGTTTAATTACTAATGTTCTATAAATAATCCTAAACAATATCTTCAATAAATGCGATAGATGGTTTTATAGCTTTCACGTAAATTAGCTACAACCTTCTTCGGCATTGTCACTATTCTACTGCGCTGAAAATCTTGTGGTCCCCTCTAGTCATATTTTTTACAAATTAGCCTGTATAATCGATCCTGCATATTTTCTCTTGCGTGTTTAATTAACTCTGATGATGTCATATTGTCATATCTACTCTTGCTGCTTTGTTAATTCTTATATCATATAATTTATCCTTATATCTACCAAACTTTAATCTAAGAATGCTAGGACCTAGTTCATCTTTATCTAACTGTTCTACAATTTCTAGCTCCTCCATTTCCTGCCTGCCCGCATCTATATAATTCTTCGATATACTCCTTTCATTTTTCTAGCTTTGTCATTACTTTCTGTGAACTCCATACCTTGCTTATCACATCTAATTTTGGCCTTTGGCTTTACTTTAGAAAAATGAAACTTAATTCTAGTTGATAGCATACAAATCCAATTATGCATCTATGTTTGTCCACTCCATCGCAAATATGAACACGACCACAGCGGATATTTATTAAAAAAAATCGCAACTCGACAACTCCATCTCTTGCAGTGCCGTTTCCAGTATTTACGCAACGTTCAGAATAAAATTCTGTGCTGTATATGGTTTCCCAGTTCTTATCGAATTATTTATTAGTGACTACGCGGAAGCAGTTGTATTTTGAGATTAAATTTGCGAAAATGCGGATTCATAATGTAAACTGAATTGTGCAGACAGGTAGGGAAACAAGTTTCAATTACTGGCAAGCTGATTGAAACTATAAAGTATCAAATCGATTTGCAGTGGCAGTTCCGTCGTCGGTAGTGCGCGACCAATTCTTAATAAAGTCTGCCAATATTCCCCGTGCATTTGGTCGATTTATCGAGGGATTTGGGTAGAACTAATGTATACATACCTACAAGTATACACAGTCTTGTATACATCGTCAATATTTGCCTAGATTTACACCATTCACACTCCAATTTTCATGGAATATGAATTTTTGATGATATATAGTATGTAGAAAACTAAAAGAATATATTATATTGTTTTAGTGCTTCAGATTCGATATCTCGGTAATATCATGATTTACATATTGCTAAAATAAAAAATTTCTTTTGATTTCTTTAATACTTTAAATCAAAAAAGATGGTTTATGGTTTAATAAGTATCAGGCTAAGGTGCAATATTTTGTTTCAAATAATGTACAGAGAAGATCTTAACATCTTAAGTTGTTAAGTTATATATTATATTAAAATTAAAGGTAGTTAAAACATTTGAAAATTACTAATTGCAAGCTTATTCAAAAATTATGGCCATAAAAGGATTCATGCGTCAATTATCGGAATTTGATATAATTTCATCAACAAGTCGATAGATTTCACAAATATTTTAAGTAGCCATGTGTAGTTCACTCGCGAACCGTTCACTCCGAACGGTTCAATTAAATGACTGTGACGATGTTTTGCAACGACCTATAGGTCACTATCACCTAGTTCGTGAACTATCAACTACATGGTGCACGGTGTACGTATTCATGTATTTGTACTAGGTCCTGAACCCGTCGTGTACTAAACCGTTCATAAATCACAACGGCTCGTAAATGTATAGTATACATTACATATACAGTACTAACATTTATTTAGTGATAAAGTGTGTTGGTGAACGGAACGAAATTATATTTCCTTATATATATGTTTTGTATAAATTATAAACATTGTTGTTTTTTCTTCCTCATTCAAAATAAGTATTGAAATATTTCAATTTATTTATTTTTTAATATTTAATATTTTTATATTGAGAAAAAAAAAGATTCTTATCAGTATGTGCATGTATTTCATATAGGTCGTGAACTACTAACATAATTTTAAAATGAACTAGTTCACGACCTATAGTTCGTGAACGGTAGATTGAAATGAACTATGAACTACGAACTAGGTCCTCAAAGTGACCTACAGTTTGCAATCGCTAATTTTAAGACATTCAAAACGTATTTATAAAATCAAATTAGGAACTTAGAAAACAGTTATTATTAAATTATTCCCTTTGTTCAAAGACTTCCTGCAAAAAATATGTGTCAAAATGAAATATTCTCCATACCCCGACGATACAATTTTTACAACATTTTATTCTTCTTTTGAAATTTTGCATGTAACAGTATCCTCCGGATGTAACTGGAATTATATCGAGTAATAGAGTTATCAACATAACAACCTACAATCTCGCATTTCTCACTACCTACCAACACATACGAGGAGAATATAATACCTCTTCAGGGGGTGTAAGATCACCAAATATTCGAAGCCGACATATCTCAACGTGACGCGTTGCATTTCTCTTGGGTGTAAATATATATCATGCAATCCGTACACTCACGTAGTTCAGAATACAAGACGTAGAACGCCGTAAATATAATGCTGTAATTTATATGTTGAACTTCAAAAATGTCTCCCATTTCTCGTGAATGACGGGTGCAAATGTACAAAGATGTCAGCTGTTACGCGTATAGGTTTATGTGCACCAGTTATAGAAGCTGTGTAAATGTATTTTATTTGAGGTTCAAAAAATTATTTGAATTCTTAAGATCAACACTAAATAAACTATAGATAGTGTAACATGATATAATGCAAGTGCTAGTAAGAGATTATGTTCACTAAAATAGTTCGTAAAATTTAATTATCGACATCTTCTATTAGTGATTATTGTTTAAATAAATTGCTATTCTCTCGAATAGTTTCAACAGTGCAAAATTATTTACGACGATCTAACATATTGTTCTAATTAGCCAGATTATTTTCGAATTACGCATATGAAATAATAGTTTTCCTGTTTTCAAAAAATAAGCAATAAAATGTAGCCAAAACAACAACAAAATAACATAAAAAAGGATATACAGTATAAATTCAAAATTATTCCTGCGCTTCAAATAATATAAATCGGAGAATAAATCAAATACATTCGCAAAAAAATTGATTTGTCGAAATTATTGTTAAATGCTAATTGCGAATATATACAGGTTGCATATGCATTTATAGATCATAAAAATTTAATTTATGTCATTTTAGTCATAAAATACGAAAATGAATAGATATTAAAAAATACTAATGTTATTTTTGTGCTCGTGCCATTTTTTGAAATACATAAAGAACAAATAATTACATTAATAAAATTCTTCAATAAAAATGCGTACGTTCTAAAAACAAGCAACAACCTTGGCTCTATATTATTCCATATCTTCAGTAGTTTCGCTAATTATATTGAACAGAAAATTTAAATGTTCATTTTGTAAACTGATACAAGATAATAGCATGCCAATCTGTTGTATTCTAATCTCTATTGTTATCTTATTATTTAGTTAGATGGTACTCAATTCTAGGGCTTGACTGGATTGACACGTTGATCTTCTTTGAGCGAATTCCTTCGTTACCATATAGCTATCAATTCTAACGTTTTCTATTATGTGACCCACATACTCCAATCTCAAACCTACCCCTTCATTCCCATCCGTTTTATCTTCTATAACTAATTACATAATACCTCCATGTCTAAAAGTATGACCTATTAGTCTTTCTCTCCTAAGCTTTTCCAAATACTTGTCTTCTCCACTATTAATTCTAACACGACTTCATAAATCACTTTATCTTGACTTTTTTTAAAGTTTCCATTATACATTTTAAAAATGATCACTACGGTGTTAAATAATAGTATATAATATCACCAAAATACCGTAACTTAAAGTATATATTAAATATATAAAATAAAATATATTAAAGTGCTGTAGCCGAGCATATTTTTGACTAACTCAGGTCACCTAAATTAATTAAAAGTGTTTTGAATTATTCCGAATTAAATGCTTATGAGGCCCAATTTAATCTTGTCTATTTAATTTATTTAATAAGAACAATTTTAAAATTTATTTTTGGTACGTTTCCATTTCTGTCCACGCCTGACACCCGTACAATGCTACCCTCCATACAAATGATTTTATTATTCTTTGTCTGATGGGCGTAAGTCAATATTAGATCTCAAAACATTCTCGTTTATTACGAATGCTTTCCCACCTTGCGCTATCCTACATTTATATTAACTCCCGCTGCTTTAATATTCCATAATTCATATAATTCTCTATCAAACTCTGACCTGAGATTTTTAGGACCTAACTCATCTTCAGCTATTGTTCTACACTTTCTAACATCTTTGCCTTGCATCGACCACTGAGTGCATATTTTAGCGGTCGCCACACCAATTTAGCCCTAATACCATGGGTTAGCCTAAAATTTTTCTTATAGACCGGGATCCTTTGATAGGGACCGCTCTATAGGCCACAGCGTCATTGGCACATTATATTGCTGATAAACAATATTATTAAGAGAGATGGCAAAACGTCATTATATTAGACTGTTATAATAGTTTTGACATTTAAAATAGTTTTCACAAGTAAATAGATTGGCTACTTATTTGTCAAAATAAGGGTCTTATTACAGATAACACTAGTGAACAAAATACGGTAGAATGTCTGTCTAATTCTGTCAATTTGCCATCTAATGCTTGGAAAATTGTATCAAATTGTTTTTTTTTTTAATTGAAAACTCTGTATTATATTTTTGTAAATAAAACAACTTTTTCGACTAATATGATGTAGTTACGCTGCTTTTTTGTTAGCATATAATTATTTCAATGTTTTATTCATTAATCCTTGGAGATTAGCCAGCAAGGCAGTTTGTTATCAATTGTTATCATTATCAAAGAGCAAATACAACTTGCTGCACTTTTTAGATTATAAATTTCAAATTAGTATTTATCAATATGATTATCTAAAAATATATTTAAAAAATCCTGCAAGAGCCATGTAATATAAAAAAAATTGGATACAAATATTTTAAATATTTTAATCCAAACCTATCCTTAGACATTGCAAACTTCATTCGATATGCATTTTAAATATATAGCCACTGGATGACATTGCTTGTACAGATCCTAGTTACACCAACCCCGACTGTGGATATTCCTACAA
Source organism: Leptodirus hochenwartii (assembly GCA_947310635.1). Classification (NCBI taxonomy): domain Eukaryota; kingdom Metazoa; phylum Arthropoda; class Insecta; order Coleoptera; family Leiodidae; genus Leptodirus; species Leptodirus hochenwartii. The sequence continues at coordinate 35,202,080 of OX371176.1, forward strand.
AACTCGCTTAATATTTTACAGTAACATAAATATCCCGTGTGGCTGTCACGCGGCTCCCAACTGCAATTTGTAACGTGTGCTGCTCAACTCAACAGAGAAGAGAGCGTCCCAACAGTGTGATGTGGATGCTGCGTGGGTGCAAAAGAGATAAAATAATGTCATCTACACGCAGATATACATGTATGGACTGAATTAGAGTGGAAGGATTAGTTGCTATACCTAGTGAACCACACTTTACGATATTTCACGAATGCCGCGAACGATTTAAAGACCACAGTTACGTTGTATAAAATATAAATCGTATATGGTCAGTACATAATTAATTAGCTAGATGTGTATTTCGTATAGGAAGTTACGATCTTAAATGGAACAACAATTAATCAAGTTCTTTTTAACCAGTAATGTATAGCGATGTATAGTTCACTCGCGAACCGTTCACTCTGAACGGTTTAATCAAATGACGGGCGTACTGTGACAATGTTTTGCAACGACCTATAGGTCACTATCACCTAGTTCGTGAACTATGAACTACATGGTGAACGGTGTACGTATTGATGTACTTGTACTAGATCCTGAACCCGTCGTCTTGAATCACAACGACTCGTAAACGATGCAGTATAGTATACATTACATATACAGTACTAACATTTATTTACTGATAAAGTGTGTTAGTGAACGGAATAAAATAGGAAACTCGATGCGATATTGCAACAGCAGCATTGCCGAGCTGAGTCACAATTTATATATTGGTATCAGATTTCATTTGGAATAATATAATTAATATATTCGCAAGATTAAATATGTTCTTAAATATGTCATGCCATAGCAAATTTTTACAATAATGCAAAAATAAATATCAAAATCTTATAGTACTTCTATTCATACTAAGGGCAATGCAATCACTTAATATCAAATAAAAGATTTGAAGTTTGAACAGAGAAGATTCGAAATAGAAAATATAAATTATAACGCCAAACAAAACGATTCTATCTAGTTCATTTTATTATAGCTTGTACATTTAATTTTCAAGTGTTAGTAAAGTAGTAAACATTTTCATCAGTAACTACCAATAAGTATTTTAGAACTTCATATAAATAATCGTGAGTACCTAGAGAAGATTATATTTCTTTATATATATGTTTTGTATAAATATAAACATTGTTGTCTTTTCTTCCTCATTCTTAATTCAAAATAAGTATTGTAATATTTCAATTTATTTATTTTTGACCATTTAATATTTTTATATTGAGAAAAAAAGAGATTATTTTCAGTATGTGCATGTATTACATATAGGTCGTGAACCAGTTCATTTTTAAAAGAGGTAGTAGTTCACGACCTATAGTTCGCGAACGGTACATTGAAATGAACTACGAACTACGAACTAGGTCCTCAAAGTGACCTACAGTTTGCCATCGCTAGTAATGTAGTACAAGTTATATATATATATATATATATATATCTCGGCCAATTTGTATTAAAAGATTTAAACCGATTTGGGTGCGTTAACCGCAGCTATTGAGTTCTATAGCTAAGTAAACCCAAAAACCCCACATACAAATACCAACCCACACGGGATATGTTCACACGGACTTGAGTAAAGTAGCACATGTATTATAATTTAATTTTTTTACAGAAAGTTACTGTGTTATATTATTATTGTTATACACCGTATTTTAATGATATTCTTAAGTAATTATAATTACAGCCAAATTTGATTTTAACAAGTAACAAATATACTGAATTCCAAATTAGTTACAGTATTTTTTTTTCATATTAATAAACCAATAAAAATGATTATGGCATCACATAATTTACACAATATTAATCTACGGGTAGTTTGAGAATTAATTTTTATAAACTTTATGAACGAGAAATCATTTTTTAAAGTTAATTTTTTTAAATCATTTAGTTTTTTTGACAAATGTTTCTTCCACTTTCACGAATTTTGTGAACCTTTAAACTTTGCGAATTTTGTGTACCTGTCGCTTTTGACTATTATATCTACTTTCATATTTCTGTTACTTCAGATTAACGAATTACTAACAACCCACGAGGGTTAGATCCAGAAGTATAAAAAATGTATAGTAGAATATCGCACAGACAATTTTTTTAATATAGCTTCGAAAATTAACAATCTTCTTTTATAATATAATCGACATACCAATTGTAAATATTGGATATTATGAAAATATTTAGAATGATTGCAAATAAAATAAAATTCAGGTATTAATTCTATCTAGATTTATTAAAGCTAATCAAATTTATTCCAAGCTTATAAGATGAAGAACATTATACATTAACATTATAGAAACAAAAATATCTACTAGTACTAGTACATGGATAAATCCGGAAAGTGCTATTTGCTACACTTGCTGTAATGGATATAATAATGGCAACAGAATAGATGTAACCGAGGGGTTGCTTAGTTAGTAAATCGGATGTAAAAATTTATACAAATCCGAATAAATACCTACAAATCCCTACAAATATCTACAAATCTCAATAAATATCTGTAAATCTCAATAAATATCTGTAAATCCCACCAAATACATACAAATCCCACCAAATACCTACAAATCTCAACAAATATCTACAAATCTCAACGACTATCTGTAAATCTCAGCAAATATTTACAAATCCCACCAAATATCTACAAATCTCAACAAAACTCTGCAAATCTCAACAAATATCCGTAAATCCCACCAAATACATACAAATCTCAATAAATATGTGTAAATTTCACCAAATACATACAAATTCCACCAAATATCCGTAAATCCCACCAAATACATACAAATCTCAACAAATATCTGTAAATCCCACCAAATACCTACAAATCCCACCAAATATCTACAAATCTCAACAAAAATCTGCAAATTTCAACAAATATCTGTAAATCCCAACAAATACATACAAATCTCAATAAATATCTGTAAATCTCACCAAATACATACAAATATCTACAAATCTGAAGAAATATCTGTAAAGCCCACCAAATACCTATGAATCCCTCCAAATTTCTACAAATGTCAACAAATATCTATAAATCTCAACAAATATCTGTAAATCCCACCAAATACCTACAAATCCCACCAAATATATACAAATATCAACAAATATCTACAAATCTCAACAAATATCTGTAAATCCCACCAAATACTTACAAATCCCACCAAATATCTACAAATCTCAACAAAAATCTGCAAATTTCAACAAATATCTGTAAATCCCACCAAATACATACAAATCTCAATAAATATCTGTAAATCTCACCAGATACATACAAATATCTACAAATCTCAAGAAATATCTGTAAATCCCACCAAATATCTACAAATCTCAACAAATATCTACAAATCTCAACAAATATCTGTAAATCCCACCAAATACCTACAAATCCCACCAAATATCTACAAATCTCAACAAATATCTGTAAATCTCAGCAAATATCTACAAATCTCAACAAATATCTGTAAATCTCAGCAAATATCTAAAAATCTCAACAAACATATGTAAATCTCAGCAAATATCTACAAATCTCAACAAATATCTGTAAATCCCAACAAATACATACAAATCTCAATAAATATCTGTAAATCTCACCAAATACATACAAATATCTACAAATCTGAAGAAATATCTGTAAAGCCCACCAAATACCTATGAATCCCTCCAAATTTCTACAAATGTCAACAAATATCTATAAATCTCAACAAATATCTGTAAATCCCACCAAATACCTACAAATCCCACCAAATATATACAAATCTCAACAAATATCTACAAATCTCAACAAATATCTGTAAATCCCACCAAATACTTACAAATCCCACCAAATATCTACAAATCTCAACAAAAATCTGCAAATTTCAACAAATATCTGTAAATCCCACCAAATACATACAAATCTCAATAAATATCTGTAAATCTCACCAGATACATACAAATATCTACAAATCTCAAGAAATATCTGTAAATCCCTGCAAATATCTACAAATCTCAACAAATATCTACAAATCTCAACAAATATCTGTAAATCCCACCAAATACCTACAAATCCCACCAAATATCTACAAATCTCAACAAATATCTGTAAAACCCACCAAATACATACAAATCTCAACAAATATCTGTATACATACAAAAACATCCAAATTCCACCAAATATCTACAAATCCCACTAAATATCTACAAATCTCAGAAAATATCTGTAAATCCCACCAAATACTAAATGTGTTGAGATTCAAAAAATAGAATTCTTAGTTCAAGAGAAAAGCCAAAAACACCCTCTACATAAGCGAACTTCGGCTCTTTAATGAAATCAGACGCCACTCCACCCTCAGAAACTACTGCGCTAGGATAAATTCGCGATTTCTCATTAAGTCTTATTGAACGGGATTGAAATTATGATTGTCTTTAAATATTCGCTTGTACGGCTTGATCTATGCAGAAATATTCACTGAACTATTCCACCAGAAGTCTCGCAAAAGTGTTTAGAATATAATTTCATATAATAAAAATTGAATATTTAATTCAAAATATACCAAGAGTTATTTTAAATGATGATTTATTGAATACTTACAGCAATTCAGTTCATTCAAAAATATTTGTTTTTGTAATATTTACACGTATTTAATATTAGACGAAATAAATTTGTAAATAAATTTACATTAATTTTGGGTATAGGTTATTTATATGGATGTTCTTTTTAAACTATGCAGAATATTGACCGAAGTGTTAAACTGTCATTGTTCGATTAAATCGAATTTACGTATTCAATTTCACATATAAAAATGCAGTTTTCTTCAGGTTAATGATATAACTCGCTAAATAATATAGTAGGTGTTGGAGAGCCACATTTTTGTAACATCCTTAACCTCTAACAGAGATTTAAGGAACTTTATGCTCTTATAGATGCGATGGCACTGACAATTAGCTATTCGACAAGTAATATTGTGAATTCCGGCTGTTAGTAGCACCAGTAGCATAATTGGATTTCGAATTGCATATTTTAGCAATTAACAAGGGCACTTTAACAGATTGCTCAGGTACCTATGATAATTTGAGCTACTTTCATAATATATAACTTAGTGTAAGAAGGATGTCCGCAGCGAAGATAACGTTTTATTACATTTAGACATCATCAGTTTTTTTAAATCGGTAATACCTTCAAGATTGTGAGATCTCTAAAGGCGTTATCGTATACCATAAATATAGAAAAATCTGTGCCCATAACAGCTGTATAAAATTTAGTGAAATTGCAGATATGCGCCGATTGTTTAGCAATGTTTTAATTGGTTAATTTATACACATTTTTAAAATTTGCTGATGGATAATTGATGGACAATTTTAAACCAATACGACTTATTGATTCCCAATGGAATGTGTCAGTGAATGAATATGGAATTAAATGTTACAGTTACTTCATTATTAAAAGTTAACATTAATTTAGAATATTTTCTTCTAATATTAACTTTGTATTCATCATTTAGTGTAATATATAACGAATGTACTGTCTGTGAAGAAATATAAAGTTTCATGATTTTTTCCTTGTACCTTGTTCGTTGGTACTTAATTAAGTACTTTAAGTACTTTAATAATTATCTCATATGTAAATATATATCAGAGTTAAACTAGTATATTTCTTAAGAAATTGTCCATAATCTGAACGTAAATTTCGTTCAAGCTTTTGAAGTTTTAAGCGATTTACTTCCAACTATCTAACTGACAATATATAACTCGAATTATTTCAAAAGATTTATAGATCAAATGATATAGCAATATTATTTAATTCCACAAAGTAATTTTATTAAACTTAATTCTAAATCTTTAATCGAAATATGAATGACTAAATTAAAAAAAAATCATTATTGACATTTTAAAAATTATCAGTACGGTGTTAAATAGCGGTATAGAATATCACCCAAATACCGTAACTTAAAGCATTAAGTAGCTAGATGCGCATTTCGAAGGCTATGATTTAGATTTATGCAGTTATATACTTTCATAAGCATTTAACTTGGAATAATTCAAAACCCTTTTAAGTAATTTAAGTGAACAAATTTGAATAGGATGACCTGAGTTGGTCGAAAATATGCTCGGCTACAGCAATTTTATCTTTTCTATTTATTCTGAAACGAGTTAAATGCTCCTTAAATCTAGTTTCAATTGGTCTACGTGTTTGTCCTATATAAACTTTAGGATAACTAGAACAAGATATTTTATAAATACCAGATTTTTTATTGAAATCAATCAAATCTGTGGGATTTCCTAGAAAATTAGCAAGACTATTATATGTTACTTTAAAATTATTTATTTAAAATACTATCTAAACCATGTGCAATTATAGGATTAAATGGTAATTTAACAAATTTTGGAGTTGAGTTATTACTTTGTTCTAAATTACTAATATTTCTGATATCTCTTGTTCTTTTAAATTTTCTAATATGTTATTCATAATTTTATAAGAATAGCCATTTTGTACTGCTACATTTCGCATATTATTTAATGCAATGTTATATTTATCATTAGATAAAGGAAAATTTAACAAGCGGTTAATTAAAAAATTAAAAGCAGCATATTTATGTTGACTACAATGATTTGAATCGTTTCTTATATAGCAGTCCGTATTTGTAGCTTTTCTATATATATCAAATTCTAATATATTATTATTTCTAATGACTAAAACATCTAAGAAAAGTAACTGATTATTATTTTCAATTTCATAAGTAAATTCAATTGAAGGAAATTTAGAATTTAATATATTAATAAAATCATCAATATTAGATTTTTCAGTATCAAAAATCGCAAATCGATGTCATTTACATATCAAATCCAAACTCTAAGAAAATAAATTTCAGTTTCCTTTAATTTAGTTTCAAAATAACTCATAAAAACATAAAAATAACATAAAAACTTGATAGAATTTACATTTAAATTTGTGTTTATCTAAATTATGAATTATAGTCAAAACTATTTTGCAATAAGTTTGCATGTTTCTGTGAAACATGTTCTGACTAGTGTATTTTATATATGGCAATTCAAATGCAGAGTTTAGGTGAACTCGCCAAACTGAATACATAATTACTTCCCTTCTGAGTCTCTCATCGTTTGCCACTAACAAAACAGGATTTTTTTTAAATATTTATAACTTATAAATAAAGTAAATAAAATATGTATATTTTTTTGGCTGCCATGTTGTGTTTTGTTAATCACATTTTATCCACTGGTGCTGTTGGTAGGTGAAACAATGGGTATGAGAAAGATGCAAACCTACATGAAAGGCAGTAAGTACGAGAAGCAAAATATTTCGCTTGGTTCTGGACAGCGGATATCCTTTCGCTATTTTATAATGAATGTACTATAAATAAGTTAATTTAAAAATCGCCTGCTTTTAATATCCGCTGGGATTAAATATTTATTTTTTATTTAATAAAAATAATAATAAAATTTATTTTAAAGTAACGGTGATATTTAAGTCCTTTGGAAACAAAATAAAGTATATTTATTTTGTTATTCCCTTATATTAAATTTGCCATATTTCACGTATAAGAAAATTCAAGATTGATGAAAAGCTTTAAAGCTTCAACGTGACCAAGTTTTATGATTACAGTTTGATTTATGTATGTTAAGGAAAAATTTCAGAACGTTTCTTAATAAAAGTCAACTGGCAGCACCATTTGAATTTGAACATTGAGCACGCCTTTGAATTTTACATGCAGTAAATGTTACTGTATTATATTATCCAGAGATTTTGTATTAAAATCAAAATAAGAAAAAACGGGATTAAACATTAACGAAGTAGAAAATTAGTCTTAACTGAGTATTAACAATATACAAGCAAAATAATATTTCTATATAACGTAACTGGGGCGACAAATACTTTCAGTAAATTAGAGTCGATTTAATTTAATTGCATTAAAGATTTTTACGTCGTATTTGAAATACGTGCAACTTGGATGGGAATCGTAGGTATATTTGTGAATAATATGTAATTACGAAATCGTGTTCGAAATATTAATCGAGCTTTTTCTCGAGAATGAGATTGGCGCAGTTCAATGTCCCACTAACTCGGTATTAGTTTTGATATTCTTTGTTCGCCTGAACAAGCGCAACCATTTCTTGGCCACATTTATTATGCCATGTTGATGTTATCAGATAAACACATTCTGGAATATGCTGTGCACATAAAACCATATACAGGATGTTAAAATTTTAAATGGAATAAATTCCGAGGGTTAGTAATTCGAATTAAGCAAATTAATGCATTTGCATGGTTACAGTAGTCAAATATCACCATTGAAAGAAAAATTGAAGGGCTTGGTGCAAAAACCGGTCAGCTCCATTTTTATCAAACATATCAATTTTTATCTATAATCAAATTTCCAATTACTGTGAAAGTAGAGGTTTACTATATTCAGCACAATTCAGCTGATGCTATCATAGATTTTGTGAATAAAACTATTAATTGTTTTGAGACTGGTAATTTTGCCATGTCAATTTTTTTAGATCTTTCCCGAGCCTTTGACAGCGTGTCACACGAGATACTAATAAAGAAAATTAAATGAGATTTCAATTTTAGCCTTAGTGAGTTCTTATCTCTCAAACAGGAAACAAATTGTAACATGCAGTGGTAAATATTCAAGGGCTCTTTCAGTATCTAGAGGGGTACCTCAAGGATCTATTTCGGGCCCGCTTCTTTTTTAAATGTTCATGAATGACCTCCCGCAATATGTTGGTGAATTTGCACAGTGTCTCCTTTCTGCCAATGATACTGTTCTATTTGTATCAAATAAAAACTTTACCGACTTACTTGCGAAAGCAGAGAAGGCATCGGACTGGTGTGTTACTAACGAATTATGTCTAAATGAACAAAAGACTGTGAATATGTTACTATCCCTCAAACATTTTAATTATGTAAATAAGGAGGAATGTAATTTCTTAGGTGTAACTATTGACCCGTCTATAAGATTTGATAAACACACAGAAAAAGTAGCAGCAAAAATAAGTCGGAATATATTTGTTTTGCGTCGTCTTGCATCAAATGTTACCCAATCTGTTCTAAAGTGCGCATATTTCGCTTTGGTACACAGTCACATAAATTATGGTAACATAGTTTGGGGAAATTGTGCTTCAGCTAAGAGATTATTTGGGCTCCAGCGCAGAGCAATCAGAATTGTTGGTAATATTGGCTACAGAGAGGTTGTCAGCATCTGTACAAACAACTGGATATATTAACATTACCTTTTATATATATTTTTAATTGTATACTTTATGCCAAAGAAAATATTGACACCTATCAGTGTAATGATGACTTCCATGACCACCTGACCAGGCAAAGACATGATATTCATATACCTAACTGTCGTTTAACTATATCACAAAAAAGTATAGAATATCAAAGTAAAATGCTGTTTAATGCGCTACCGATAAATGTAAGAAAATTGAGTAAAAATTAAATAAAAATAACTGTAAAGAATTTTTTTTTATCTAAATCGTTTTATAATATTAATGAATATATGAATTCAATATCAAATAGTCCATGTTTTTAATCTCTTTTAACGTGTATAAATAATGTGTATTTTACCTATTATAATTGTGACGTTTGTAAAATATTTTTATATATTAACTGCAATAAAGAATAAAGAATATCAATTTTACAGTATTGACAAAAAACTGTTTTGCCAAGTATAACCACTGAAAAAACTGGAGAAAATAATTTAGTCTATACTATCGATAGTATATCAATCACGATTCGTGACAGAGGTATTTTATTTAGTTTTATCTTGTGCTACTGAAGATGGGCGCATAGCGCTTGAAATGTAAATCTAGCTACTTAATGCTTGTTACAGTATTTGGGTGATATTCTATATTTGTTTTATATATCTCAGGAAATATATTGATTTTCTTCTATTTCCATATTTCTTGGATGTAAACAAATATTTAAAATATAGCAAGACGCTGTGCGTCTATCTTAGGTTCGTGTTATCGCAAGTAATTAGATTAATAAAGCGCTACATTAATATTCAATTAAAATATATTTTTCTGAGTACCGGGTTGAGTAAGTCACGATAAAGATATACGACTAGCTAAAAAATAGAGTTATTTTTCACGCAGATACAAACGGGTATAAAAAGCAAGGTTTTTCTTAGAAAAGACAGTCTTCACTTACATTCTCTGCAAAAGGCATCTTTCGGCAAATCAGTTCAGTGCAATTCAGTCTTTTAAACGTCTTAAAAAGTCGCGTATTTAATACGTAAATAATAACAAATGGATCAAATGCCAACTTGATCAATTCCATAAAGTATTTCATATATTTAATTTTGTATTTGTTAAAAATAATGCTTGTGATTTTCAAGCAACATGTCTGCTAACATTCTTCTAAACTACTAACTTTCCATGAAATTTTATTTACTGATTTAAGTAATTGTGTAAATTCAGTATTGCTTTAAATTAAACTCTTGTTACATATTATTATTTAAGTATTCATTAATTAACACCTGAACCCACTAACATATAAAAAACGCTCCTTTTCAACTCAACGGCAAATGCCATCAACAGAGCCTGTAGCATTATACTATAGGGCACTTAAAATGTCAACTATAGAATCCGTCCAATATATTCAAAGACAAAAAAAATTCTTTTGCTAATTAAATTTGTTTTATAAAGATTTTCAGCTAAATCATGTTGACAAACATTTTCCGTAGTGTCTTTTTCGACGTAAGATTACCATCAATGAGTTAGTTAGTTAAAGAGTCCGCAATCCTAAAGATTGGTTGGAAACAGCACGCCATGCCGATCTATCCTGAGCTAATCCCTTCATCTCCCTATAGCTATTCATCTCAACGTCTTCAACTATCTGACTCACATACTCCAATCTAGGCCTACCTACCCCTCTCTTTCCCTCCACTCTACCTTCTATGATCAATTGCATAATCCCCCCATGCCTAAGAATATGCCCTACTAATCTGTCTCTCCTACGCTGTAACACTCTCCAGATACTTCTCTTCTCCCCTACTAACTCTAGTACAGCTTCATTTGTTACTTTATCTTCCCAACCAATCCTCATCATCCTCCTATAACACCACATTTCGAATGCTTGTAATCTACGCTTCTCTTCCTTTCCTATAGTCCACGCCTCACACCCGTACAGTGCTACACTCCAAACATATACCTTCAGTAATCTTTTTCTAATACCCAAGTCAATATTTGATCTTAAAATCTGTTCCTTTTCTACGAATGCCTTCCTACCCTGTGCTATCCTACACTTTATATCTACCTTGCTTCGATTATCTTTTGTGATTCTACTGCCTAAATAACAAAAATCTGACACTTCTTCGATTCTATTATCTCCTATTGTAATCCTCATTTTTCTACTGCATTCCTTTTTGTCACACCTCATCACTTTAGTTTTACCTATATTTATTTTCATGTTAAAATCCCTAGTCAATACTGCCTGCATACCATTCAATACCCTTTCTAAATTCTTTTCGCTTTCTTCTAATATAGCTATATCGTCGGCGAATCTCAACATATATATTTTCTCTCCCTGTACATTCACACCTACACTATACTCTTCTTTTACTTTGTTTATTGCATCTTCTATATATAGATTAAATAATAACGGTGAAAGTGTACATCCCTGCCGAACTCCCTTCCAATGAGTTATGTAAAAAAAATCGTTAGAAGCGCAAATTCAAAATACGATTAGAAAGATTAAATAATCTATTATTACAGGGATGAATAAAATTTGTAATACTTTACTTTCAACTAATAATTTTAATCCTTTCTTTCATTAGGCGTGACATTTTCGTGTTTCGAATATATGTTATGAAATCCGTCATAATCACCAACGACAATTTGAATAAAATTAATTTTTATATAGGAACTAGCATGTATAAAGTATATAATTATGCAAATTCCGGTCACATGCAACACAACAGTTCGCCAAACCAGCGTAATTTGTTATGATTTTGATGGGAAGTATGTATTGTGTGCTATATAAAATATGGTTCCTATAGCCATTGTGATTGAGGTTAGAGCGAGACCTGGTTAAATGTAATGGCTAGTTGTGCAAATGCAATTTTGCGTACGCGATGCAATTGCAATTGATTTTGCTATGAGTTAATGTGGCATAAAAATGACCCGCAATGAACAGACGCATTATAAATTATTTTATAAATATTAGTAGTTACAAATTTAGCAAAATCTTATTTATAAAACTATCGAATCCAATAATAAATTATTGGATAAAACTCGACTGAATAATTGAAGATTTGTGTGATTTATATATATATATATATATAAAAGTATATATATATGCATATAAGAGCAAGTTGTGTGTTCAAGTAAACATGAACTCATTTGTCAGCATATCTTCACTTTGAACGAATTCTTTTCGAATGTGAAAGCCATGAATAAATCTTGTGTCAAACAATAAATGCAGAATATAATAGCAATGTTCATTTATCTCCCTGCGTATATAGAGAACGGTTATTGTAACCACCATCTATCGCCATTAGTCTATTTGATTCGTATTTTGTAGGATATATACAGTTTTCGTTGGTTTGCTTCTTGTAATACGCGAACGTTAAGAGAAGAGAAGCAGGGTAAGAGGTGCAAGAAGAACAGTTGAAACTTGGTCGGTCAATGTCACTCGCAATCTGTATGAGATATATTGGTCCACGTCGCAAACGCAATATCGGCGTCTAAGAAAATACACACTCACATATAGGATACATTAAAAATCATTCTAAAAGTGAATGTATGATTAACGATTAACGATTTTGTAAAGAATGAAGTTAAATTATGCACTCGTTACTATAATGTAACATACATCTGCATTATGTGCACTCAATTTGGTTAAAGAGTTTTATAAAAATATTATATACATTATGAACCAGGTATTCTACACGGTGTTATAGGCTCTTTTTTTTTAAGTGGCTGGCTCGCCCCTTCTACTGCGCATTACAAATTAAGACTACTTTATGCATAAGACGTGAACAGATGCTCGCCACTGCATTTTCGTGATTTGAAGGTGTGGTCAAAATTACTGCAATGTTGTCATATCGACAGCCAACAGAGAGTGTTATATTAGCATAATTGATCAAAACAAATAATAAATAACTGGAAACTTTCTACTAAATAGTGGACTTTAATCGAAGCCGTATATATTCATAACATTAAATATTCTCAATCTGAATTTTGCTATGCAGTTTACAATTTGAGCACTTTGTATTGAAGTTTTTTATTCATATATGGCAACAATGCTCAACCTTTATGCGCAGTAGAGGATGAATTTGGTCCACCATGATATAAAAAATGACCAAATTTTTGAAAATTTCAGATGCTTTTCAAGCAGTAATAACAATAATGCAATCACGTGAGAATTTCACAAATTTATTTAATAATTTATAGCGAATTGTAAAATCGTCACTACGGCGTAAATAATTGAAATGCAATTGTATAGCAATCCTGATGGGTAACAGAGGTATCTTTATTTTTTCTATTATTGTGCCACTAAAGATTCGGACATCAAACATGCTTCCAAAATGCATATCTATACAATTATATAACTGAGCAAGCAAATGAAAAATTTAGCTACTTGAATTTTAAATTGATTCTTTTTATAAAATTTATATATTATTAATGTCCTGCGAGATTAATATATAACACAAACGCTATTAGTAAGCGTTAGTAAGTATATATATATAAATTGCAAATTTTTGTATCATTGATGATTTGAGAGTAACCTCTAATTAGCATATCTAACATATTGTTGAGACTTTGACTAACTCTTTTATATTCTTAACCTGTACAGGCATAAGGATTAATTTTTTAATCCTGTATATTATGAAAAAGAGCAATACTACCGATGTCCAATACGTATACTCACTGAAGTTGTGTTCAAACAGCCAGTCAAGTATCTCTGCTGCGTCTTGGCAAACTTGACTTCTGAAGCTGCAGAAGTAAAACATACCTGCAAAATAAAGGAAACACAGTGTAAATAATTTGTTGTGTTTATTTTGCTAAACCAGCAAAATACACGTCAATAAGGTATCAGAGAACAAGAATACTTGAAGGTATTGATCAATTTTATAAAAGTCCTATAGAATAGCTATTATTTTATACTAAAGAAGTATCTTATACTATATATAAAACAAAATCTCGTAAATTAGACGAATTCATAAATTATTCTTGTTTATACTACTTTCTTCCGAAGTGCATGTTAAAACAAATATTTACAAAAATAATCCACGAGACAAGAACAGTGACTGTTATCGTGATCTCGGTTGTATCGACCAAGTTATTTAGTTCCCGTTTGTTGAACTACGTATACTGAACGGAAAGAGATGGCGCGTAATGGACGCTGGAAGCCATGTTGCCTGGATCATGGTTTTTATATACTTATATAAGCAGCATTACTGTGTATTTCCTGATCCTCATAGGACCCTATAATGTCAGTGTAGGGAAATAGGGAAAGTAATCGACAACAGATTTCACTCTATATATTTTCAATGTAATAAATAAAATTTGATAATACTTGAAATTATTTTAAAAATTATCACTACGGTGTTAAAATATAGTATAGAATATCACCCAAATACCGTAGATTTATATGCCAATTTTGAAATACTTCTGTCATGTTGACTTATTTATTTGATAGTATATCACAATTCGTGACAGAGGTATTTTATTTCGTTTTTATCTTGTGCTACTGAAGATGGAGGCATAGCCCTTGAAATGCGCATCTAGCTACTTAATGCTTATTACGGTATTTGGGTGATATTTTATACTTGAAATTATGTTAAAATAAAAATTGATTATTTTCCCTTAGCTTAATTTTATGCAGGCCATTGTTTTGAGTTTAGATTTGCCGCTATTGAGAGGGTGAGAGAAGAATATTATTATTATTGCGGTTAGGAGAAGACAAACATGTTAGCTGTAATGATGGTAAAATTGAAGGTTTTTCCAGAGTGCACTGGGGTTGCATTAAATCTAAACGCTCGATAAAACCCTACCTTACAAAGTCAGAATTTGGATTCATCCGAAATTCGTAAAGATCTCGTGCAGGATACATTCGGATTAAACCCGATACGTTTCTTAACACAACACGTATTTTTACACTGACTTGTAACTTTGATTGCTGCTACCCAAAATAAGTACCGAAGACATGTAGTCCGTTACAGGACAAGGAATGATACCAAGCCTCGCCGAATTACTAGCGTTGTTGCATTCATCAAAAATTTCGAATACTGAAATTCCTGCATTTATCCTGTATTTGATGGATGCATCGGCATTAACATTTGGATGAAGAGATGCGATATTATGAAGAAGAATCACGACCTTACTGATAAAACGATGCTCATGAATATTGTAAGCGAATTAGAGGGAAAAGAATTGGTATCACTAGCGACCAGAACACGTAAATGTTACCTACAATAAATTCAAATTGCTTACATATTCAAAAAAAGGGAGGATGGGCGCGCACCCTAACGGAAACAAGAAGATGGAGAAAAAAACGAGAGTTTTGCAAATTATTCACCAAGACAAAATGCTGCCTTGTAACAAACTTGATTTAGATGATCAAACCATCCAAGGTCTTGAGAACGTTAACTTGTAATAATTGATACGATCCGTCCAGACTTGGTCAGTGTTTTTCTTAATGTTAGGTGCTGCGCGATAATGAAGTGAAGATATCGGTACACAATCCTAGTGTGAAACTCGAACTGTTTAACTTCAAGTACAACTGGAGTAACTCAACTTCCATACAATCGTAACAGTTCAAATCCACAATTTCAAGGCGTGGACTACACCATTTCACTGTGATAATGAACTATTTTCTACATTTTTTAAAATCATATTTCGTACCTATAAACAGATTTAGCAATACAATTTCTTTATATATTTAAATTTTATTTTCTTGATTGTATAATTATATATCCATACAATATAATTAATAAATCGTTGCAATATATCTACTTTCCTATCATACAAAGAAGGAATTGAGTCCTATTAATTTATCCACCTTTAGATTATAACAACGATATTAATATTGAAATATAATACTTATTTGTTTCAATAAAATATCGTTAACTTATTGTGACAAATTACAAAAAAAAAACCATCGCATCTTCACAGTTGATAATCACACAAAATATCCTTTTTCGCTCTCAAAGTATTTTGAAATTTGAATCAAGTAACATTTTGTTCAATATTTTAATTTTTCACCGTCATTTAAAATATTCCAACTCGGGTGTTAACAGAAAAATAGAATGTCCTTACATTTGTATAAAAAATTATATTGAAAATTAACCACCCCTTTAAGGATCATAATTATTGTATAATTATATGTTTAGTTAAAGAGTCCGCAATCCTAAAGATTGGTTGGAAACAGCACGCCATGCCGATCTATCCTGAGCTAATCCCTTCATCTCCCTATAGCTATTCATCTCAACGTCTTCAACTATCTGACTCACATACTCCAATTTAGGCCTACCTACCCCTCTCTTTCCCTCCACTCTACCTTCTATGATCAATTGCATAATCCCCCCATGCCTAAGGATATGCCCTACTAATCTGTCTCTCCTACGCTGTAACACTCTCCAAATACTTCTCTTCTCCCTTACTAACTCTAGTACAGCTTCATTTGTTACTTTATCTTCCCAACCAATCCTCATTATCCTCCTATAACACCACATTTCGAATGCTTGTAATCTACACTTCTCTTCCTTTCCTATAGTCCACGCCTCACACCCGTACAGTGCTACACTCCAAACATATACCTTCAGTAATCTTTTTCTAATACCCAAGTCAATATTTGATCTTAAAATCTGTTCCTTTTCTATGAATGCCTTCCTACCCTGTGCTATCCTACACTTTATATCTACCTTGCTTCGATTATCTTTTGTGATTCTACTGCCTAAATAACAAAAATCTGACACTTCTTCGATTCTATTATCTCCTATTGTGATCCTCATTTTTCTACTGCATTCCTTTTTGTCACACCTCATCACTTTAGTTTTACCTATATTTATTTTCATGTTAAAATCCCTAGTCAATACTGCCTGCATACCATTCAATACCCTTTCTAAATTCTTTTCGCTTTCTTCCAATATAGCTATATCGTCGGCGAATCTCAACATATATATTTTCTCTCCCTGTACATTCACACCTACACTATACTCTTCTTTTACTTTGTTTATTGCATCTTCTATATATAGATTAAATAATAACGGTGAAAGTGTACATCCCTGCCGAACTCCCTTCCCTATTTTTGCTACCTCTTCTTCCCCCTCAATTCTAACTAAGGCAGTTTGGTGTTTATATAAATTAAAAATTATTCTCCTATCCTTATAATCTATACCCGTTTCTTTTAAAATTCTAAACATTATGTCCCAATCTACATTATCAAATGCCTTTTCTAAATCTACAAAAGCTATGCAAGTTACCTTTCCTACCCTCTTTCTTTTTTCTACTACCGTTCTTAGTGCTAGAATCGCCTCCCTCGTCCCTCTGTTTTTCCTAAAACCAAACTGATCTTCTCCTAGCCTTTCCTCTACTTTATTTTCTAATCTCCTATAAATAATCTTTAGCAATATCTTCGATGCATGTGATAGTAGACTAATGGTCCTATAGTTCTCACACAGATTAGCTCCTATTTTCTTCGGCATTGTTACTATTCTACTACGCTGAAAATCCTGTGGTACTTCTCCCTTCTCATATATTTTACAAACTAACCTGTATAATCGCTCCTGCATTTTTTCCAATTATATGTATATTGTAAAAACTGTAAATTGCTGTATAAACACGCTTAGCTAAACAAAAATATACAACAATCGAGTTGTCCAAATAAATTGCAAATTTTTTCATTTTTTATTTTCATAGTTCATTCAATGTGATATCCATGAATCCATTGCGAGCTGTGTATAGAATAATCAACTGGAGGGAGCAGCGAATTTATGAGCTGTATATTGATGACATGGAATTATATACCACAGGGAATAGACTTAGAGCAGTTGCTGATAGCAGTCCACCAACAAGCATAAATTCTAATCCACATGTATACACATAGTTCTATCAATTACATGCACACAACTTATCCAGAGAAAATGGAAAACAAGGAAGCTATAAAAGATGGGAAATTAAAATGAAGCAAATATCAGATTGTTTTCTTAAGTGAATTTGGTCAGGTTTTTTTTATACCGCATAAAAAAAAAATTCCCGGCGTCTAAAATTTATACAATATATTTTTTTTAGGCGATCAAGTTTAAATAGAATAATTTGTTATATAGAATCATTTAGCAGCTTAATTCGTTGTTGGTTCATCGCAGTTGAAAATATAATCATTAAAAATGTGTTTCTCATCTCTAAAGAGCACTTGAGTTAGAACGAAGTTGAGAAATATTGTCCGATTGGGCGGAATAGTAAATTATGTGTATCTTCGAATTCGGGAGAGAAGTTTGTCCATTATGAATGACCAATGCTGTAGAAAACTTCAACGAACGACACTATAACCATATACACTTCAAAAGTATTTATCAAACCATTAATAATCTTTTAAAAAAACTGGTAAGTGACCCCCGAAAATGTGGATAATATTATAAACTATGAATAGTAGAAGAAATGTAACTTAATAGCGAAGTAATTAATGAAACTATTAATGATTCAAATCCAGCAAATTCCTGAATGCTTTATTCTAAGGAAAACTTTAATCGTTAGCAAGCTCTGTTTAGGTTAATTAAAGAATTGTTTCTCAATTCAAATTAGCTGCTCTCGCATTTTATCAGTAACGAACATACAATTAATAATTAATAATTATTGATGTTGTGGCAATCATTGAATGCACACAGACAGACAAAAACTTAATTAGTTGGTATAGTTGGTTCGGTGATATATTTAATTTTAAGCACGGGAACTTGTTTCTTTCAGGATTTGCTTTGGATCTACTAGTCGATTCACATAGACTAATTGAATGGGGAATGGAGGATCTAATTAAAATTCTCAGAGCATACCATCAGGCGTTCAAGCGAAGTAGCTGTGAATCATTGCGCACTATTAAATATGATTTCATTATTTTTGCACCTTTACATGCATTACACCATAACATTCGTAAGCGATCTATTACAGCAATCAAGAAAGATTCCAGTGGTCTACTGGGTTAAGCTCATTCATATTCATCTGGAGAGAACCTAATAAATGCATGTATTGGAATAGTAATAGTTTGTTAAACGTAGGCTACGTTAACAAGTCTTGCTCAGTTGGGCTAAATTTAGTTTATATAAAATGCGTGTTTGCACATTATAAGGGTAGTTTTCGCATTTTTCTCAGGGAATCATTTTCAGTATAATTTTGGAGCAATTTCTAGATTTAAAAATACCTCCCTCCCAAATTTCCAAATAAAAAAATTACTATATGGAAATTTATGAAACATTTTATAAAGGATCAAATAGCAAAAGGCGGGGGGGTAAAAAATTCAGCACCCATGTCCCTTTCATCGTTCTATTCGATGACTTAATACAAAGCAACTTCGGTGAAATAGCATACTACAATATGCTTTTGACTGGAATTTCAAATTAGCCCGTACTGTTAATTGCATGTTTTCGCCCACAAATTAGAAGAGAATTGGATGCCTCTTCACCTATTAATTTCACTTCGAGCCATATACTCAATATATATTCATACTGTGCCGCGCATTTTCCATAATTCCTAACGATTTCGGTACTTATACGAAGTAAGTTTAAAAAGTAGTGAGAACGCATGCACAATGCGTGATTTGGCAACATTGCAAGTTTTCCCGCCAGTGAACCATTTAGATAAACATTTGATCTACCTCCAGTACAAGTCTCAACTACCCACTGCTACTGCACTTTTTTTACTACGTGTTCTTGTGAAGCCAGTTTTTTAAGTGTATCACGGAAATGGACGTAACAAAATTGGAGCAACGTTATGCGATAAAGTTTTGTGTCAAACTTGCCGAAACTGCAACGGAAACTTTTCAAAAATTGACGCTAGCATATGGGGAGCCGGTCTTATAGAAAGCTCAAGTTTATAGGTGGCACAAGGCCTTTTTAGAGGGACGTGAAAACGTTAATGATGAAAATCGGAAAGGACGACCGTGCAGTTCAAAAACGGACGAAAATTTGGAAAAAGTGCGAGTTTTTGTGATGTCTGATCGACGAATGACTGTCAGAATGATCAGCAGTGAATTTAATTTAAACATTGCCACTGTCTACGACATATTAACCCAGGAATTGGGCATGCGAAAGGTGTGCTCGAAGATGGTTCCCAAAATCCTGACACCTGAGCAAAAACAACATCGGATAGCTGTGTGTTCAGTCTTCTGCAGAACATTGAAACTAACAAAGATTTTCTAAAAAACGTGATCACAGGTGACTAATCCTGGGTACTTCAATACGACCCTGAAACGAAACGCCAAAGTCAGGAGTGGCACACCCTCGACTCACCACGTCCGAAGAAAGCACGGATGAGCAAATCAAAGATTAAAACAATGCTCATTTGCTTTATCGACAGTTCATAAGGAGTTTGTGCCCCCGGGGCAAACTGTCAATCAGCAGTTTTACCGCGAAGTTCTCAAGAAACTAAGGAAAAGAGTTCTTCGAGTCAGACCAAGCATTTCTGAAAGTTGGATGTTGCATCATGGCAACGCACCTTGTCACACAGCACTCTCTATTAGGCAATTTTTGACACAAAAAGGAATTTCAGTGGTTCCTCAGCCCACCTACACACCTGATCTATAACCCTGTGACTTCTTCCTTTTCCCCAAGTTGAAAATTTAAATTTAAACTCAAGAGTCATCATTTTGGCACTATAAACGTCATTCAGAAAACCGTGACGGACCAAGTTCGTTCGATCCCACTTAACGACTTCCAACACTGCTATGAGCGGTGGGTGCAACGTCTCCGACGCTGTGTAGCCTCAAAAGGGAACTATTTTGAAGGTGATAAGGTTGAATTGTAAATATAAAATAACTCAAGAGATTTATTGAAACAGTCTCATTACTTTTTAAACACACCTCGTATATCTAGAATGCATTAATATGAAATGCTTGTACATCGACAGCACCAACAAGCATGCATTTAATTGAAGATAACTTCACTAAAACCCAGTTGGGCGTCTTCATTTAAATGCAAATTTCACTTGTTTGGTTCAAATTATGATTGCATGAAACCGACATTCAAGAGTCTATGTGCAGTATAAAAGACTCTAGTCTAAGTATTATCCACTTTAATAAGTCTTGGATTAAAAATTTGTATATTTTTCATTGTAAATGGAACCACAATTCCAGTTTCCATGAAAATGATTTCTACTATAGCTTTTCATACCGAAATCTGAAATGCACGATTATATATGGTATAACTATCAACGCAAGCTATAATAGATCACTGGTTTGAACTCAATATCATTTTTCATTTTTTTTTTTTATATATATAGTATGTGTACCTCCAAGCGAATTGATTTTGCTCATAAATCTATTGAAGCGTGATAATACAAAATAATACGTGTGCCATAATTTGTGATGCTTTGTGTGACGCTTATGGGGAGTAATCATCCATGAATAATTTATGATATATAAATCATTTTAGAAACAATTAGGTGAGTTACGCGAATGTACCTATTAAAAAAACAGTGTGCTGCTGTAGTAGATGGAATTAAAAAAACTATTGGTTGTGACAAATTGAAAACTGGAATAATTTTGTAATACATTGATAATCAAACATGTAATATTTAATAATATTAAAAATTCATTTAACTATTTGTTTATAAGAAAATAAATGGTAGTTATACAGAAATTTGAACTTGCGTCCTACGACTTATGGTAATAGAATTTTTGGGCACTCCACCTACTTAGAATAAGCGATTAATTATTTACGAGTAGTACTTATGCTCGTTAAATTGTTGCTGAATTAGATCAAATAAATTGTTACAAAAGTTTCTTGTGTACTTTTAAACTAATCAAACTTGAGACACTTATATAGAATATCATCCACTATAATTATTCGCCATTGTCACAATTTTATAACTAGAAATATCTTTCTGCTGAAGCTGTTACAAAATGTATTTTCACAATCGTGTTCTTACCATTCCGAAAGATTGTTATACACCTTTTTGGTATAGTACAGGGTATACTTAAGAGAGTGAGCTAAATTTTTCTTTATGATTATGATTATCCCATAAATTATATTAAACCAATTTTTGTGTATGGACGCAAAAGTCTAGATTTTTTTGCTATACAATTTTAGAGTTTTAGACATTTTCGTTTTTGTTAATAGTATACGAAGCTATAGCAAATAAATAAATACAGATTAAAAGGAATTCTAGTTGTTGTTCCGTTCTTCAGCAAATTTTCAGTAGTGTTAATTAAATTTGCCGAAGTGTTAATAATACAGAAGAGTTGTAAGTTTTATATAAAACTTTTGTTGGAAACAATTTAATCACAAGTATTTGGGTGATATTCTATACTATTATTTAACACCGTAGTGATAATTATTTAAATTAACATTAATAGTTACATAACCGTAGAAAAAAACTCATCACACTGCCAAATTACCGCCACAACAAATTTTACAAGAAGTTTTATTAAATAGTCGATGTACTCAAAGGCATAGATGTGCGAGGTTTAATTGATTAATAATATATTTAGCATGTGGGGTAACAGACTTTTTTTGTTATTTGCCATTTCCGGCCAAGGTTGGGAAAATAATACGCATCTCAAACATACAGTAACAATAATAAATTCAACAATGCCAAGACAGTATCCAATTTCACGGCGACCTGAACTCGTCTAATGTTATAACGTTTCCATTATAAGATACAACGGGCGTTGGCCAACACTAAAATTGAATTCTACGCAAATACACATTTAGATGTCGCTCTGTCTTCCAATTTTGATGCTTCAATTAATTCATATTGGGGGTAAAAATTATTCGTACTCCTTTTGTTAAGATTAAATATTATCAAATTAGAAGTCAGCTAACAAAGCGTTTATTAAAATGTTTTTTTATATCAACGGTCACGCCACTACCATGATAGTTGTATAGTTACTACATCAAATAATATTCAAAAGTGTATATGTACATATTCAGGATGAGAGTGCCTGCAGCGCCCATCCTTAAACAAGTCTGTACTATTATTTGGATTATGTAGTGTTGTGGTTTTTATAATTATATATTCTAATAGGATTTCCTTATTTAATTCACTGTTAGATGCGATAAATTGGTACAAATTCAACGGATTCTTCATACTGTTTTTTGATTTTAGATTAATGGAATTATTTTCCTTGCGAAAAATATTATTTTTCTTGAAGATATACTAAAAAATAATACTGTGGCTGATGTTATTATTAATGAATACTTAAAACTTACTAAGTTGTTAATTTGTATTGTTTTAAAAGATTTATAGGTCATATTATATACCATTTTGAAGTACTTCTGCCATGTTGACTTATTTATTTAATAGTATATCAATCACGATTCGTGACAGAGGTATTATATTTAGTTGAATCTTGTGCTACTGAAGATGGGCGCATAGCAGTAGCGGTTCCTTATGCAGGCCACAGGGCCGCGCGCCCCTCCTGAACATTGCTGCGCATCACCGTAGATATATAATTGTATTGCGATATTTTATATCGACATTATTTTTCCTAAAAGATAAAGCTTGCGCCACGATAACAATCAACACAACGTTCGTTGTGGTATCCGTTGCAAGTCACAGCAGCGACCGATGTCTGTAACTATCATTCGCATGGTATAGATATAACGCTAATTCGGTGCCGCTGTGTGATCAGCGCCACCCAGTACAGGTTAAATGAATATACACTCATCTCAATCTATTGCAAGCAATCGGTGAGAGCGACCGTATGTCGTATATCTTCTATTTCTTCAGTTCGAACCTTGCTTCATTGTCTAATATATGTCACAGATTCCCAGCGGCTATCCATTGCCAGTACAAGTTAAATACATATATACAGTACATATGCAATGAGATGAGTGTATCTAGAGTGCAGGCGACCGATCTATTGGATATCGCGCTTCTTTAACGGCTTAGAGAAGTTCGGAGAGAAGAGAGAGTAGTATATATATATATATATATATATATATATATATATATATATATATATATATATATATATATATATATATATATATATATATATATATATATATAAATAGCCAGATTAGACAGTATCATTTGTTGTGTATATGTACGATTTTGCAACGTGTTTATCCAAGAATATATTTAATAGAAATAATTTCATAAAAATGAATAGTGTTAGTCCTTTATTGACAATAGAGTTTTGTAGACTTTCTCTTGTGGACAAAGTAAAAATTAAAGAATTAGGTAGGCCATTGCCGGATTTAAATTTATCGCAAATTTGTGCAAGGAGTGCTCAAAACCGGACATTTACGCGGTGTTTTACAAGACATTTACAAAAAAAATTATAACACAGATGAAGGACAGATTCTCATATCGTGGCCATCTACAAGCTGAGTTATTTAACACGAAATCGATGCCAACATTTTCTAAACAATTTCCAGTGGACCTTTTGGAAACCGTGTGTCATGCATATCCATTTTTGAATAAAACCAGATTAAAAACAGAATTAGAAGTCATTTACTCACGTCCGGATTTTTATCAAATAATTGGAGCCACAAATTTTCTTTCGTTATTGCTACAAAATAATCTCAGTGAAACTTTCCCGGAAACTATAAAAATACTTAAAATTATTATAACAACCCCGATGACCACTGCTGAATCAGAGCGTTGTTTTTCAACACTTAAAAGAATCAAGACTTTTTGCAAATGCTATGGGTAATGATCGTTTAAATACGTTGGCGATGATGTGTATTAATAAAAATGTGGTGCGAGATATTTACAATTTTAGCGAAAAAGTTTTGGAAAAGTTTATATCAATGAAAGATAGAAGAGTGGATTGCTTATTAAAAAAAATTGAAAGGAATAAAGAAGGACCGGAGATACTGGAGATACTTCTACTTATCAATTTAACTACTAATTATAGATGCAGAATATAATTACCAAACTGATGATTTATCTGTTGATTTATATATATTCTGTTTGCGTTCTCTAATCTACGTATTACACTTGCACACTGCGGAGTGCGGAGTACCCGACCTTACCACCATCCGCAATTTATTGCGAAAGGTCGAAAGTGAACAGACAATTGGATCTACAATCTAGTGCGATTTACTGCGATTTACATATAAACACATAGAGCCATCGAGAGATGTTGCTTCGTAACTAATAAACACACACACACACGCATAAACCTACACACACAAATGACAAATCACTTTACCTATTTGTAAATCGGAGGGAGGCTGAAATACCTGATTTACTAATTCCAATTTCCATATCTTGTACGTACCTTCTTCTGCTCTCCAAACTAACCAACGAAATTGAGGTAGTTTCTGTTAGAGTATATTGGATATTATAAGTTCAGAATGTCTCAGTTCGCAATTAATTGGAACATATTTATAAAATCAATGGCAAATATCTAATCACAAGCAACGAAACTGTAACGAACAAAAAAAGGAGAAAATAGGGAACAACCATACATCTTTTCTACAAGTACCCAAAAACTATAAATAAAGGGAGTCATTATTTGCAGCGATTTTTTGTGGTTTGTTATGTCGAAATTTTCAATATAGATTTAGAAGATTTTTTCCAATTACAAATTTTATCGATTTAGATTGTTTTAGAAGCCAGGTAAAATATGGACTATTTGAAGACCCAGTGTCATTCTTTCGATGGGATTCTGCGTATCATCCGTCCAATTTCTCAATACATTGTTATTTAGGTTTTAGCAATTGTGAGTTATCGAATATTATTGCTAGAATACTGTGCAAATTAGTTGGGACAATAGGAAAATGCAGCAACAAAGACACAACTAAACTATTTATTTGTTTAATAGTGAACGTGATCCCCCTTAGCTCTAATGACTTCTTGCACCCTCTTAACCATAGCTTTCCACATATCTCCTTCAATTCAGGGTCGTGGTACCACAATTTCACGACATTTTCTATCATTTTAGTTATTGTCGTGCAATCCATCTTAGATACGCGCGCTTTAATAATGGCCCACAAATTTTCAATGGGGTTTAGATCGGGTGAATTTCCTAGCCACTGCAATACACCTTCAAATGTTGCTAAGTAAAGAAGCTCTTAGCGAGCTTAGAATTGTGGCATGGAGCCAGATTTTGTTGAAATACCCCATCGCCACTGCGAAAGAGCTGCCGCAGTGTTGGGGCCATTTTCGCCTCCAGAACGCCTATGTACTTTTTGCTGTCAATCAATCCTTTGATGGGGTGAAGCGTTTGTGGCCCCGAAGCTGTAAAACATCCCTAAAACATGACATTGGGTGGGTGTTTGGGGGATTGCGCGTGTCCATTGCAGGGCTTGGATTTAACGTTCCTTCGCTTGTCATAACTAATTCACACAGTACTGTACCTTAAATTATGATAATAATATCGATTTTTTTCAATTTTGTACATAAACTATAGATATAAGCTTAAGCTCCGTTTCGGTACTCTCCTCTACATAAAGTAAATTGTTGTCTTTCTTTTTTTTCAACATATACTTTATTAAAGATTCTGTACATTGTTATTAATAGTCTAACATTCTACCACATATTTTGATTAAATTCACTAATCTTGATATATTGGCTATAAATCTTCAATATTACTCAGATTTTTTTAATAACAACAATATTCCATAATGGGTCATGTAATACTAATTAACGAGCTTCAATATTTCAGCTCTTAAGCCTCCGTGGTAAATCAGCTTTCGCTGCGGATTTGAAGTAAAAATATTGTTTCGCACAGGAAGACCGTAAGATAAACATGCGACGTAAGGATTTTTATATAAATAGTATAGCAAATTTATATATTTTGAAGTTGCCTTTTACATTTGCAAGATCAAGCAAAACTTGCACTAGCATGTTTGCAAATTGATAGTTAAATAAATATATAACAAATGTATATGCATAATTTTGTTCAGGTAATTTTCTTTCCAAAAAAAGTCCTTTCGGTAAAATTGGACACGTGGCGGTGTATGGGCAATTTATCTGAGATTTTGACGCATTTTTTCGAATTTTTAAATCAGATGCGCTGAGGAACATTTATAATACTAAGTCTGATTATCTACATTAAATATATAAAATCAATAAATCATTAGCGGAACTAATATAAGTATCTCAAGGTTTATTTTTGCATATAATTTGAGGAATTACGTCCAAGATGATGTTATGTTCAATGAGAAAATACTTTGGAAATATCGATTCCTCGTTTGTTTCCTCCTTTTTGCTTGTGGTAGAATTATTATTACTGAGAACGTTCAAATATCTACCCGTACAAAATACCATCTAAGGAATTTTTGGTGTGTCTTTTAAATGCACCCATATGTAAAAGATAATGATGGGAAATTTTTTTATAGCCTATGCAATAACAGATTATGTTACCAAATTCCGCTTCCACCCTAACTTAACGATTACCAACCACATATTTGCATTTAAAAATGAATCAAAGAGAGAAATATGGCAAACATAACGTTGGGGAAAGCATACAAATAATTTCGAATTAATATTAGATATTCAGGAAACATCAATATTACCATAAACATTAACAACGTTATAATTAATTTTGATTTAATACCACGTTAAGTATTAATATAGGAAATTGCACCTGGCGTGTTCCAAATGAATAATTTCAGTTAAATACGATCATATAAATTATATAATATACAATAATGAAAAATAGTAAAGTAGGTAACGATTCAAAGTTATGGAATGTATTATTGGTATTATTTTGATTATAATTTATATAATGATGTGTTATAAACCTCGACACCAATAAGCGCTGGTCAAATTAATTATTTTCGCGATTATGTTAGTAATATTATTTTCAAAAGGATAAAATTTTATTACGAACACTATAAGAAATCAATAAACGAACAAGGAAGTATTAGTTCACTTTTAAAGGAATTAAAGCTATACTATTGAATTGATAATTAGCTTCTCATTGATAGATAATTGCGTATAATCCATTCGAGTCTCTAATAAGTTAAACACACCGATGAAGTTGATTATTATTAATTCAGTATCTATTATTTTAAGAAACTAAGATGAATTAAGATGAGTATTTCAGTTGTATTTTTTAACGGAGCGGTTTTATTTGACTAAATAAAAATTTAGTTAATTCCGAGTTTTTGTAAATAGCTTTTGTAGACTTAGAAAAGGCATTTGATAATGTAGATTGGGACATAATGTTTAGAATTTTAAAAGAAACGGGTATAGATTATAAGGATAGGAGAATAATTTTTAATTTATATAAACACCAAACTGCCTTAGTTAGAATTGAGGGGGAAGAAGAGGTAGCAAAAATAGGGAAGGGAGTTCGGCAGGGATGTACACTTTCACCGTTATTATTTAATCTATATATATAAGATGCAATAAACAAAGTAAAAGAAGAGTATAGTGTAGGTGTGAATGAACAGGGAGAGAAAATATATATGTTGAGATTCGCCGACGATATAGCTATATTGGAAGAAAGCGAAAAGAATTTAGAAAGGGTATTGAATGGTATGCAGGCAGTATTGACTAGGGATTTTAACATGAAAATAAATATAGGTAAAACTAAAGTGATGAGGTGTGACAAAAAGGAATGCAGTAGAAAAATGAGGATCACAATAGGAGATAATAGAATCGAAGAAGTGTCAGATTTTTGTTATTTAGGCAGTAGAATCACAAAAGATAATCGAAGCAAGGTAGATATAAAGTGTAGGATAGCACAGGGTAGGAAGGCATTCGTAGAAAAAGAACAGATTTTAAGATCAAATATTGACTTGGGTATTAGAAAAAGATTACTGAAGGTATATGTTTGGAGTGTAGCACTGTACGGGTGTGAGGCGTGGACTATAGGAAAGGAAGAGAAGCGTAGATTACAAGCATTCGAAATGTGGTGTTATAGGAGGATGATGAGGATTGGTTGGGAAGATAAAGTAACAAATGAAGCTGTACTAGAGTTAGTAGGGGAGAAGAGAAGTATCTGGAGAGTGTTACAGCGTAGGAGAGACAGATTAGTAGGGCATATTCTTAGGCATGGGGGGATTATGCAATTGATCATAGAAGGTAGAGTGGAGGGAAAGAGAGGGGTAGGTAGGCCTAGATTGGAGTATGTGAGTCAGATAGTTGAAGACGTTGAGATGAATAGCTATAGGGAGATGAAGGGATTAGCTCAGGATAGATCGGCATGGCGTGCTGTTTCCAACCAATCTTTAGGATTGCGGACTCTTTAACTAATTCCGAGTATTATTGAATAAATTATTTTGTCGTTCGAAACTTGTACGATTGTTTTTTATATAAATATATTGTTTCTTATGAACATACCCTGTAGTAGGTGTTAATAAGGGATTATGATGAAAAACAATTTTTTTCATGAATGTTGAAAAAATCATGTGCAATATAAAATATGTTAAATATTAAAGTACTTAAACAATTTGCTTTTCTGAATCGGATCTAGTCCTAGGGATTTATAACCAACAACGTATTTTCAATACAGTCCTGTTTTTATTCAGTCGACCTTCCAGGTCTAAATGTTTTAAAATATCGCTGTGATTTAGGCCACGAAGTGTCAAATGTGCATTGTCACCATAAAAAGTCCGCACCGTGGAAGGCCATCAAAATGAATGCTGTATAATTATTCTTGATATACCGTTACTATATTTAACGAGTAAAATAATGTTTGCAGAGAGTGTTGAAGGAATAGAACACAGAACTCTACTGACAGATAGGCTGAAGACAGCTTTATTTAATGTTGCTACATGTAAATTGTGTTCTATTATTCAACAACTTGAAAATTATTTTTAATTTGTAACCACGTTATTAAATATTTCCATATAATATTGACCATAACTGAATTGAACGCGCCTGGAATAAGTATTTTATAGACTTTTTGTAAAAACCGTTAGCAAATTATTGGCTTTAATCAATTCAGATTCATTATTGACGAATTGACAATGAATGACGAAAATTGTACAATTTAAATAAAAAATCGAATCTAATCAAATCTATTATTTTGTCAATTTTGATTACTATTAAGATAAGATAATTTTTATTGATGTTTGTATACATATAGTATTTACATACGTCTTAAAATTTCAATAAACGGAATTGCAATAAGCCTAAAATTACAATATTCAAAAAAGTTTAAGGCTATTTAGAAACTAGGTACGAAGATCACATGTTAAAAATTCACTAATACTATAGTACGCTTTGGATTTCAATAGTTTTCTAATATTTAATTTAAAAAGTACATAAGTCATGTTCCTTACTACTGTGGATAATTTGTTAAACAATTTGAAAGGTAAGTAATAACTACTCTTTTGAGCCTTGCTTAATCTACAGAATTCTAATCTAGTCCTGTCTCTAAATCTTGTGGTACAGTTGTGGATATCTTCCCTTAAGACAAAGTTATGTTAATTATTATGGACATACAGGAGACACTGTAAAATATAAATACAGCGAAAGGTGGGAATGCCGCAATTAATAAAAACATGTTTGCAATCTTCTCTGTATTTAAGGTTTCCTATAATTCTAAAGGTACGTCTCTGAAGTCTAAAAATTCTATGTCTACCAGAGCCATAACCCTAAGCAAGAATCGCATAATTTATTGACGATTCGCAGAGACCATAGTAAGCACTTTTGCAGATACAGAGGTAGACAGATTTTTAATAACAAAAATACCTCTAGCCAAGCGCTGCGATAACTTAATGATATGGTTATGCCATAATAATTTAGGATCTATATCCAGACCTAAAAATGTAACACAGTCCCACAGATTAAGATTAGCGAGTTCTACAAGTCTTAATGTGGACAATAGAATATTTGTTTTTGATTCATTCAGTTTTAGCTTATTTACATTGAACCATTCTACGGCTCTCGATTGTGCTGAAATACATTTAGGTTCTAGCGTAGCAAAATTATTACTATTAATCGTTATTGTGGTGTCATCAGCATATAGAATGCAGTTATAAGCTGACATATAGTCAGGGAAATCATATATGAAAATTAAAAATAGCAACGGGCCTACAATTGACCCTTGCGGTACTCCTATTTTAATACTCTTCTTAACAGATTTGATACCATTGTAGGACACCACTTGTGCTCTATTAGTAAGGTAAGAGGACACTAATTTTACGCTATTAGATGAGAAATTGTACTTCTTAAGTTTTTTTTGTAAAATGACATGGTCAACACAGTCAAAGGCCTTGCTTAGGTCCAGAAAAATTGACAGTCTAAAATCTCTTTTCTCAAAACATGCTATTGTCCCATTTACAAATTGTACTATTGCATCAGCAGTACTCTTTTTGTGTCTGAAACCAAACTGTTTATAAAGGATTAATAATGTTAAAAAAATAAAATTTATAGTTTCGCTGTAAAAAAAATTAATTATATTTCTAATGTGTTTATAAATTAATAATGTGTTCATAAAAATGTAATATATATATATATATAACCATATGGCCTTAAAAAGTGATCTATAAGATGGTAGCATAAAAATTGTATAAGTCTTGTTTCATTACTAAACATCATTGTGTTGAGAAACGAAAGTTAAAATCTACAGTTGAGATTACAAATCCATTGTCCAACGCGTAGTAAAAATGCAGCTGTAGGACTTCGTTGATTATCGTCAATATTGGATTAATTTACATGTGAAAAGCTGGTCTTTTTTTCAACGGAATAATAAAAATGAACAAAGGCCCGCTGCCAGCAATATACATATATATAGGCAATATTGATTCATATTTTTGGCTTTAGTTTGCAAATGTAAATGAATGTTTGAAAAATGCTAGGTAAACTAACTCTACATATGCGGTTTGCAGAACATGGAATTTTGTTTAGGATACCATTTTTCTGTGTTTTCTGAATATTTTAAAGAGAACATATTAATGATCATAGGCGAATAAATAATTGAACGTAAATAAAAATTTGGAATATTGCTCTAAAGTTGAATTCAAAGTATCTAGAAATTAATTTATATATATGATAGCTATATAGCTATAACGATCAATATATATAATACAGGAAACATAAAAGTTTGCTAGCAAATTTAATTTTTTGTCAAACTTCAAATGAATATAAAAATATGTAAGCGTTATATATTTTGCATTTCACAATAATTCTACGTAGCAATTAATGAAAAATATTCGGAATATCGACAATTCGTTGTTAAACTTCGTATAAATAAGAACCAAATCATATAAAAGTAATTGACCCTCGAAACCGCAAATCCGGCATTCTTATCTAATAACGATTATTATCAACAACTCCTACATATTGCTATATTGTAAGTATTTTGCGGTTTATGACATCCTAATATATTCGTTTGTTACAATTTCTGCAAATATCTATAGCCATATCGACGTTAGTATACCATCGAAAAAAACGTCAAGATCCATCCAGATATAGTGCAATAATATTCAATGCGTGTTATATTTCTACATTCTGAACGGTGATATTATAGACTAATAATAGCAAGAACCAAGTGCTTGAAACGCATCAGTTGGAGAAATACCATTTCAGTTGTATGGCCTTTACCATTGGGTAACTATTGGGTTTTCCGCCGCAATTTTTTGTTGCTCCCATTGGCATAATAGAGTGTGCATTCGAATAAAAAGAACAATATCGGAGTAACAATAATATTCAAACAACCCTAAAGGGTGTTGTTCAAACAACCAAGAATGCTAAGAATAGATCGAATTTCCACTAGATTCCATTTAATATATTCTATGAAAATATTCTCTATAATCCAACCATACTGAATCTTACAGATATAGATGATTACTTTGTGTAAAATTCGCTTCTTCAGCAATAAGTTTCACGGAAATTTATTCTCGAATAATAAGGTTTTAATATAGAATATCACCCAAATACCGTAACAAGCATTAAGTAGCTAGATGTACATTTCGAAAGTTATGCCCCCATCTTCACTAGCACAAGATAAAAACTAAATAAAATACCTCTGTCACGAATCGTGATTGATATACTATTAAATAAATAAGTCAACATGCCAGAAGTACTTCAAGTACTTGCTGTAATATTCAAGAGAATCTACTTTAATAATGGCATTATTCGTTCTTGATCACATTCGACGAAAAAATACTTGATACATTATTTTGCGTGTACTTTTCGCGGCAACGACGACGGAAGATTAAATTGTCGCTCTTGGTGGTAAGGGCCCGGGCCTGCGGATGGTGTTCACAGTTTATTGTCGCAATTCAGTTCCATTGATTGCGTGTTTATTTACTCCAGTTTGCAGAAGAGTTATTTAATTTTCCTTACATTTAAATTAAGCGTAAATTTGCTGCAGAACAGGACTTTGAAGAACATTTTGTTTTTGATTCTTGAGTGTTAGGTATGTTCGCGGCGCAAGCTTTATCTTTTAGGAAAAAGGTGATAAAATATCACATACAATCATATATCTACGGTGATGCGCTCATTCGTTCAGGAGGGGCGCGCGTGGCCCTGCGGCCTGCATAAGGAGCTGGTAAAATTCATCATAATCATTTTAAGATCTGAACCCAAAGGAAGATAATAGATATCTTATTCAATATTATCTAGGGAAACAATAGTGAACTGAAGAATTACAGCTACCAGGTCGATTGATATACGTAGATTTTCCATTATTTAACAAATGTACTGTACAGGTTTCCATTGCCTCAATGAAAAGAAAAAAAACCTTCCAACCTATGCATGTTGTGTATTGTCTGTAGATGTTAATATAAAGAGAAATAAGTTCAATTTGCAATGCGAAATTGGCACGTAGTCAAAAGCTAAAGCCATTAAATATGTAAAAATATATATTTGAATTATCTTGGATATTAACATTAATATTATAATTGTATACGTGAACTGGAAAGACTGTCATTGGATTTGTCAATGGATATTTAAATGATTTTAAAATCGCTTGACCGGCACCAAGAACATAGTGCCTGTATTTTCTCGACCCCGAGTACTTGGTGGTAAATTCAACGTAGGGAAATTCAAGGAAACAAAATTTGCGTAAGAATTATTTGTATTGTCAGTTGCCTCTTTGTATGACGTTTTGAACTGCCACAATATTAAAAAAAAAATCTTTAATAACCCATTGTCTTCAAACCAATTAATAAGATATATAAAATTTGGGGTTATTGCCTTTAAAAAATACGGATTTAATTATTTTTTGCCGTCATATAAGATTTTAAAATAATTGTAACTATTCTTCCTGCCAATTTTTAATCATGTAAACCTTAATCATTATTGTATATTCGTTTCCCACGTACGATTGGATGTAAAAAGATGTTTTGGTTAGATATACTCTGTGTTATTGTTAACGAAACATTTTGATAACTATGACTATCACCACTAACAGTCACCTCTGCAGAATTACTACGCGTGGGACCTGCTATGTTATTTGCTAAATGTGAATTATCTGAGACAATCATCGATTCCATTTCGTTCATAGAAATCGCAGTTGCATTATTTGCATTTTGTAATTTATTATTAAACAGGCTTACCAATGTGATAGACCCACTAATGGGAGCGACACTTTTGACTTTTCCAATGTTGTGGAAAATAAAAACACTTTCAACGAAAAAATTAAATAAAAATAAATCCGATAGAAACTAAACTCAACTAACCGATAGTATACTACACGAGAATAATACGTGTATAACGCTCCGTAGTTGAACTTGAACTGCTATTTTAATTTAAAGATAAAAGAAAAACTAGTTCGCAATGTTTACATAAAATTCTGTTAATATAAACACATATAGAATTTGTTGATAAAAATACTCCGCAGATGTTCTTGGGTGTGGAGCACACTATATATCCTACCGACTATTCCTCCTACTCGTCATTCATCCTACCGCCATTGCTCCTAACAGTCACGTATCCTATTCATCATTTATCATAAACGTCGAATACCCTAAAGCCTGAACTGAGCGCTCTGTACGTTTGTGGTCGTGAAATTTGTCTAGACTCGATCAAAGCGAATATGAAAAAGTGTGTAATATGTGCGTATGTCCCTCGTCGTTGTTAAACACACCTAATACTAGAATTTGCAGACGCTGCTAATTTTAATTTCAATTTCTTCAATCTTCAATTTCAAAGTCAGCATTTAGAAACATTTTTATATGGACTGCCCATGCTAATGTTTTTAATTTTCATTTTACATAAAAAGAATGATTGAATGGGACATTTTCTAATGGGTAATGATCTGAGAATTCTAAATCTGCAACTAGTTAAATATAAAAACCACAAAATATATAATTAATGTAAAATAATATTGAACAAATGCGTACCAAAAGTTTTTTGAAAATTTAATTAAAAATCCGAATCGTTTGAAGAAAATGCATATTTCAATTAATAGTTTTCTGAGAAAATGCTTCATTATTTTCTGAAAAAATACTTAGGTAGAAGGCTTTACGGAAAGCGATGAAACTGCAAAATTTAAAAGTATGGTGAAGTAAAACTATTCAATTTCATCTACGAGTTATAATAGTTTAAGTAATAGCTGTAAACTTTCCAAAATATAATTGAAAATACTTCATGTTTTTTTTTATAGGATGCCCTATATATTATTACTCTCCTACATCTTTTACAGAAATTCATCTCCTTTCTAATCGTATATGATGTACTTTAGGTAAAATGTTATGATTTTTTGTTATTCAAATTTATTTATAAAAAAATAAGGCAATTATAGGAAAACTGTTATCGATTTATGGATATGAAGAATTTAATCAAAAATCACATGTTTTATTGCAGCTATGTTGGGAAAAACGGCATTCGTTCTAGTATATTCTAAAATCTTTTAAACCAATACAAATTAACAATTAACGAAACTAACAAGTAACAGCAAAAAATATTAATTTGTGAAATCTAAAATAACCAAAAATAAATTCCTAATTAAAAATTAATTTAAAAATAGTTCCTATTAAATAAATTAAATAGACAAGATGAAATTTGCCCTGAATCTAAATTCATTAAATTTAATTTAGATTTATGCATGTATATTTTCATAAGCATTTAACTCGGAATAATTCAAATTCGTAAACTTTTAAGTAATTTAAGTGAACTAACTTGAATAGGATGACCTGAGTTAGTCAAAAATATGCTCGGCTACAGCACTTTTATCTTTTTTATTTAATCTGAAATTGCTCCTCAAATCTAGTTTCAATTGGTCTAAATAAGTCATATTATATGCCATTTTTGAAATACTTCTGTCATGTTGACTTATTTATTTAATAGTATATCAATCACGATTCGTGACAGAGGTATTTTATTTAGTTTTTATCTTGTGCTAGTGAAGATGGGGGCATAGCCTTCGAAATGCGCATCTAGCTACTTAAGTTAAGGTATTTGGGTGATATTCTATACTATAATTTAACACCGTAGTGATAATTTTAAAAATTAATGTTGTGTATATATTGGAATATCTCACTCCAACTTGCATATACTATATGCAAGTTGGAGTGAGATGTATTGAGATTCTATATGTAGAATAAGAGTAGTTTCCGGAAAAACTATAGAATGCAAAGAGCGAACAGCAAAAAAATTTGTAAAAGTGGAAGTATAGAAAAAAGCGTCCGCCTCGGTATTATATAAACGAATATGCTTCGCGTTGCTTTCAAACGAACTAAAGAGCATTGTTATGTGTTACGGAAATACACAAATGTTATGTCTCTATTAGAACATTCCATAGCATATGTAAATGTTGTGCTTTTTACTTTACTTGGAACGACGTCTCTGCACACTACCGCAGATGACGAAATTATGCAAATCATTTTAGCAATATTCGTACGTGATTTGAGTG
The DNA here is from genome assembly GCA_947310635.1 of Leptodirus hochenwartii. Classification (NCBI taxonomy): domain Eukaryota; kingdom Metazoa; phylum Arthropoda; class Insecta; order Coleoptera; family Leiodidae; genus Leptodirus; species Leptodirus hochenwartii. Next base: position 35,238,966 of record OX371176.1, read on the forward strand.
TGAAATTCAGAAAGAAACGGCATTTCTTCTTTACAGTACCAGCATCAGAGATGTACCAAGGTTTACTGTTTAATAAGAACTGTTGTAGCCCCTTTATGTCTACATTATTTCCGTTATTCTTCGTAATTCTACTTACTAAATAGCAAAAGTCTGATACTTCTTCTACTTTAGCATCTATTCTAATCCTTATGTTTCGCCTGCATTACTTCTTGTCACAACTTATCACTTTAGTCTTTCCTATATATATTTTCATATTATAATCCATAGTAATTTTTCATGCATCCATTAAATAAATACCTCTTCTAAATTCTGCTGCTTTTCTTCGAAGATAGTCCTCAACACATCTATTTGTTCTTCCTTAATCGTGTTAATAGCATCTTCTATAGATTAAATGAAAATGGCTAAACAATACATCCCTGTTTGACTTGAATTCCCATTCTTTCTTCCCGTTCAATTTTAGCTACAGCGATTTTATGTTCCTATAGATACAAAAATTCCCATATTCTTACAATCTATTCCCGTTCCTTTTAATGAACATTACGCCTTATCGAATGCTTTTCCTAAATCTAAAGTTATATTAGTTGCTTCTCCTAGTCCTATTCTTTCATCTATGCTCTTCTTAATGTTAAAAGCGTATATGCCGTCCATCTGTTCTTCTGCAAATCGATTTGAAATTCCGTTAGCCTTTCATCTATTATATTTTCTAACCTCCTGTATATAATCTTCAATGCATAAGATAGCTGTTTACCAATTTCTCACTGTAATTAAACTTATTTTCCATTTATATTATTATCTAGACAAATATACAACGTCCATGGTCCGGAAAGGATTCTTCTTTAAGAAAATATCCCCGACCGGAGTGGGCGGGTTTCGAACCTACAACCTCCGTGGTGCCAATCCAACAACTATACCACGGCACCATGCTACTTGGTATAGATTTCGTAATATATTCAGGTAGGAGTTAGTAAAAAGAGAAACGTATGAATGTTTGCTTTTAACATCTCTCGTGGGACCGCTAATGAATTTAGGACAAGCTAAATGTAATATTGCCACTGCAATGGAGACGTGTTGGCTCGCGGATATATAATGGTAATTTTATTTGAGAGTGTGCATATATATGTCTGCACACTGTAAGAAGGGAATGCCATCTATATCCTTTTCGCGCGGCTCTCGAATAGAAAGAAAGTTTTATTGTCCCAGCAAAGAATGTACGCAGCAACACAACCAAATATGATAGGATGGAACGACGCGGGGAAAAGTACATTGTAGCAATGGTGAAGATCCTTAGTCTGAATGTCGGTTTCAGCCGAGATGTTAGCTCTAGATATATACAATCATTGCAATTTGTGGACGTTCAAGACAATTGCTAATGAAATGTTGCCACGGAGCCACGAATATTACCAGGCATAACACATGGTTCAAAGGATTTCGCGCGACAATGGAAAATTTAGCAATATGAATGACGCTAATGAAAAGAATATGTAGAATGGGTTTGAAAATGAGATGTATGTGGGAGTCACAATTTGAGATGATATTCTTCTCTAAAAAATACAACGACATGCTTTTCTTGGCGAATTTTCCACTTATTATCGCAAAAGAGTGTATAGAGAAATATAGAATAATATTCGTTAAAAACAATTTGAGAAGATACGAGTATATGTATGTGATAGCATTCTTGATATTATCAGGTTCTTCATTTCGCTGTTATCAACATCCTTAAATCACTAACAATAATTAAAATTTAGAAGAATTTTTCTCAATTTGTCGATATAATTTCTTAATCTTGAATTTTTTTTGAAGTGAAACTTCTATAGGCGCGGTAGAGCAAATTGGCCTGAACGTCACGAAAAGTGAAATACGCTACGCGCATGCGCCACATGTACTGTGTAGCATAAGGCAACCAGTAGACGCATGCGTATTTTATTATAAATTACACAAACAAAGCTTAATCTTTTAGCTAACAAATTCTATTGTGCGAAAAGTGAAATGGAGAAAAAGACAAGTACAGATAGAGTGCGAACCTTTAGAGAACGGAAGAAGGCTAATAAACCGCCAAGAAAAGTGCGAACAAGTACCTTGGAAAGAAGTAGAGCGTATCTAGCCAGGCAAAGGGCGTTAAAGAAACACGGTGGACAACATAACCTTCCAACGACCTCAAATATACTGAATGAATCGATACCGTCGTTAAGTGAGGACACAGTGAGTGGTATAGAGAATGCCACTGATTCAGGCGTGCCGTCTACACGTGAAGATACACGCGATGTGAGAGATCAACTGATACAGCTGAGCCATCGACAAATAGAAATGCACCCACTAGTGCATCATACACAAAATTTACATTCTTTCAACCTGCTCATCGCGAATTTGAAAAACAATTTTTCAATAATCCGCTAGGTACAGTGTGTGCTATATGTGATGGAATATGGTTTAAGAACGATGTGAAACCTGTTGATCTTAAGCACGAGCAACTTTTACATACTGCGCTTCCAGCCATCATCATTGAAGATGTGATAGCGTGCAATTCATGCTGAAATGCTCTCACTCGGAATACCATTCCAATGTTATCGAAGTCAAATGGTTTTGTCTACCCAGAATTACCTGGTCATCTACAAAAATTAGATTTAGTGTCAGAGAGGTTAATTTCATCCAGAATTCCATTTATGCAAATTCGACATGTACATGGTCAACATGGGATTTATGGGCAAATTATTAATGTTCCAATATCTGTGAATACGATGGTGAATCATTTGCCAAGAGACATTGATGATGATCATTGTATTAATGTCCACATAAAAAGAAGAAAAATACACAGATCGAGTTATTTAATTGGTTTGCTGAGAAAAAGAACTATAAAAATATGGCTACAATATTTAATCCAAACTCCTCTTTATAGACTGTACGATATTACAGTTAATAATGCTTTCTTGGATGATCAGAGTGTCAATCAAAATCAATCAAAATCAAATTCAAATCATTAACAAATGGAACAAAAGCATTTTTTTCTTTGTCATTTATTGTAAAAGGCAGACCAATGAAAGTTGCAAAGCGGGAATTTATGTAAAATGGCCAAATCCCGCTTCGTTTTAAGACCTAACTCATCTTGATCCTATCTGTTCTACACTTTTTAGCTGCTCAATTTTTTGTCTATTTATATACAAATCTTCGAGATACTTCTTCCATCTTATAGCTTTCTCCTCGTTTTTTTATGAGCTCCTTACCTTTCTTAATACATATAACGTTACCCTTTAACAAAATGAGACTTAATTTTCCTATAGTCCATATCTTATATCTTTTCATATCTTCCTCAATCACATGTATAATTTGCTAATTTACATTTTCTATTAATTAATTTCCTTCGTTCTCTATATCTTTTCTGTCCTGCTTCTGTATTTATATTTTTAAATTTACTTCTATTCTAGATTATGTTACCTATTTCTTCTGTTATCCATTCCTTTCTACTTTCTACTTCTTCTACTATTGATTTCTTAGTGTTTGTATGATTATCCTTACAGTATATTAGTATGCTTTATACGAATTTAAAAAAATTTAAATAGTTATTTCATCTTGAGACTAATCTTTATTGATAATGTAACTGTGAACTTTAATACCAATCTTTTCCATCATCACATGCCCTGCCTCGATGCTTAATATTATAAAAAGCTATTATAATGTAGAAATTGCCAAATTTTCTTTCAGTTTTGCAAAAATTTCCGGCCTAAGGTTTAATTCTCTATATCTAATTAAACTTGATGTAAGCGTACGCTATAATAAAAATGAAATAATCGATTTATTTAATATATTTGCGGTTTTTAGTTTCACATATAATAGCTATTGTTGGGGATTTCGATATCGGACTTAATAGGAGTCGTGTTTGAACTGTAGCTTTATCATGAGATTATGCTCTGACCCATTTCTCCTTTATTTACTTCCATCGATGTTGACATTATGTGTATACGATATTACATTAATGAACATATTACGGTTGGCATTACTGACTATTCTGTATTTCATACTACTTCAGGCATGGAAGCAAGAAGTCCATTATATAAACCATTTAATTAGAAAATAGAACAATATTTTGAATACCACAAATGGAATAATATTTGTTTTGCTTTCATTTAGAATCAGAGCATTTATTTTGTAAACCATAAAAATATTTAGTATACTCATATACGAGTCAATTAAATGATAATTTTTATCAATAACATTTTATTACCATTAGGGTTTGTTAGTTCTTTTTAATGTGATTGTTCGCTTAACATTCACAAACGTTTCTCTACGAAAGTTATGCGAGCTAAGTTATTAATTGTTTTAATGGAGTTGTCTCCAGTTTCTCTAAAACATATGCTTTTGAATGTTTGGTAAACAGTTGATGTTGATGCAAAACAACCAATATAAATATTTGTGTTTTGTTTATGAAGCTCATCATCACTAAATGGAACAGGAAGTTACAATTTTCTGCTTTAAACTACGGTGTTATATAATAGTATAGAATATCACTCAAATACCGTAACTTAAATCATTAAGTAACTAGATGCGCATTTCGAAGGCTATGCCCCCATCTTCAGTAGCACAAGATAAAAATTTAGTGCAGCAACATATTAGAATACCACAATTTCTCTTGTACTGTTTACATTTCGCTTTTCTACGATGATAGATATTAACATAATTGTTAATGTGTAATTCTGTGTGTTATTAAAACTGTTAACCCATTTACCTGGAACATATATGTAGATGTTAAAGACAGCAAAGCAGACTGATGCAGCATCCACGACTTCAACAACTACAAGAACAACAACAAACATTTGAACGACCATAAAAGCCAACTCATTCTCGTATGTATTTGGGCTCGATGTATAAATTATATACAAAGTGTTTTTGATGAAATTTTACATTTTAAACAAAGGATTTCGAAGCAAAAGTATATCGAGATTAGAACGATCGAGAGCGACTAAAGGACAACTAACAAGTGAACAATACTCGTATTAAGTAAATCGATTTGAAGTAAATACAAATACTTCAAAAAAGAGTTGCAATTTTACACCGTCTTAGTTATAATTAGAGATCTTACACAAATAGAGGCGGTACTATCATTTTTATTTAATTTCAGTAGACTGCAATTATTATATAATATAGAATATCACCCAAATACCATAACAAGCATTAAGTAGCTAGATGTACATTTCAAGCGCTATGCGCCCATCTTCATATTATTCTATATTATAATTTAACACCGTAGTGATAATTTTTAAAATGCAATTATTTAGTTGAAAATTTCAGTATATTGCAATCATTAGTTTCTGAAGTCAAACTTAAATACCAGCAAATCTCAAAATATTTTGAAACGCTTTACTAAACAATTTCTATTCGATTAACACGAAAAAAAAATTAAAGAAAGAGACACACTACTGACGATTTATATAACAGAATAAACAAGACAAAAATATCGTTTTTGTTCATTTTTAATTATTTGTATTAAATACATTAACATATTTAAAAAATTATCACTACGGTGTTAAATTATAGTATAGAATATCACCCAAATACCGTAACATAAAGCATTAAGTAGCTAGATGCGCATTTCGAAGGCTATGCCCCCATCTTCACTAGCACAAGAAATTGGAATACGTTTACAATAAAGTTTGATCAAAACGGATCCTTGGATGAAATCTAAAGAAGCTTGCGATAACAATTGTGTTTGTATAGCCTGAAGACAATCCTCCAAGACAGGACGAGTTTGTTTATGCTGACGTAGAGGCTAATAACGAATTGTTCAATGAGATCATGTATTACACAATTATCAATTATGAATTACGTACTTGTAATCTCTCGATATAATTATATTTTGGGTCACCTATTCTGTTGATTACTTTATTTGGCATAGCAGTAAAGAGAAAATATAAATTCAGAGCAAGATTATTACTTTATAAACAGCTTAACATTTTTTTATAACATTTTAAGTGCTGATATGTAATCCACGATTAAGATTGCATCACTTATCTTTTTTTTTTGTTAATTGTCAAACATCAACAGGACCTAAGACCCAATTATAGTTGAAATCGGTTTTCTATGGTGCGTACAAAAATCAATTAAAAATGTTGTGCCATAGGAATTGGTAAGTCACCAAACTTTTTCCATTACTAATTTTATTTATTTTATCAATTCAATATTAAACCTTAAAATTGGCTCTTTTTCAACTTTTTCAACACTATTGTATATTTTATATCTACCGTAATTCGATTGTTATTCATAATTCTACTGCTTAAATATTTGATTACAAGGATCAATATAGAAGGAGAAAATATTGCTTCGTTTTTATATCACTATTATTTCATTATTTATTCATTTTCAGGCGAAAGAACGAGTTAAATTACCAACATCTGCTTGTTTCAATACAAATCTATACGAAGTATTACATTAGAGTGAAAGAGATTAATTCATTTTTAAAAATTATCACTACGGTGTCAAATTATAGTATAGAATATCACCCAAATACCGTAACTTAAAGCATTAAGTAGCTAGATGCGCATTTCGAAGGCTATGCTCCCCTCTTCACTAGCACAAGATAAAATTCTGTCACGAATCGTGATTATTATACAAATTCGAGTTAGTCGTTTAACAAAAATTTTTTTTTCAGTACTTATGGATTTATGTATTTTTCCCTTAGGAAAAAATCGTATTGTTTTCTTGTATCGTCAATTAAATTAATTGTTTTATTATTAGTAAGTTAAAATTTACCACGCACGTGTAATATCAAACCCATCTAGAATAACATAAGCAATTGGTACAAGCCAGTGAAAATATATATTAAAATAACATTCGCGATTGGTTCAAATTTGCATATTCTGAAGAGCAAATATTATTATTAATACCATATATTTGTATAGAACATTACTATTAATTTCATAGCAAAAATTGCCCGAAAATTGAACTGATACACAAAATCCAAACGATTGTCTAAAATAAATCAATAATGTGATTCTTGTTCATTATAACATCTCCACAGATCAATGGTACATCGAAAGACAGTAAAACATTTTCTTCACTTTCTTCATCAAATTACAGAAGTCCAAACAGGTCAGAGTAGATGTCGATAGGTTAAAATTAGCTGATGTATGTGAAAAGTACAAGCAGAAAGTAGAAATCATGGCTAATGGAACATCAAGGAGCGACATAGATTGCGAATGGAGGGAAATCAGAAATGGGTTAACTACAGCAGCAAATGAAGTATTAGGCACAAAGAAAAGGACAGGTAGGAGGGAATGGATCACGGAAGAAATAGTGGAAATGATAGAAGCAAGAAGGAAAATTAAAATAGGAAACACAGAAGCAGGACAGAAAAAATATAAGGAACTAAGGAACTTAATTAATAGGAAATGCAAGCTAGCGAAAGAAGAGTGGATAAAAGGAAACTGTGAGGATATTGAGGAGGATATGACAAGAGGTAAAGTAGATTTGGGCTACAGGAAAATTAAGTCACATTTTTCTAAAGTAAAACCAAAGGGTAACATTATATGTGATAAGCAGGCTAAGGAACTCACAGAAAATAAGGAAAAAGCTAGAAGATGGAAGGAGTATCTTGAAGATTTATATAAAGGTAGGCAGGACATGGAGGAGCTAGAAAGTGTGGAACAGATAGATGAGGATGACTTAGGTCCTAGCATACTTAGGTCAGAGTTTCATAGAGCATTAAATGATTTACGGAATAACAAAGCAGCGGGGATTGATATGATACCAGCCGAATTAATAAAACACGCAGGGAAAAAATGCAGGAGCGATTATACAGGTTAGTTTGTAGAATATATGAGAAGGGAGAAGTAACACAGGATTTTCAGCGTAGTAGAATAGTAACAATGCCGAAGAAAATAGGAGCTAAATTGTGTGAGAACTATAGGACCATTAGCCTACTATCACATGCATCGAAGATATTGTTAAAGATTATTTATAGGAGATTGGAAAATAAAGTAGAGGAAAGGCTGGGAGAAGATCAGTTTGGTTTTAGGAAAAACAGAGGGACGAGAGAGGCGATTCTAGCACTAAGAACGGTAGTAGAAAAAAGAAATAGGGTAGGAAAGGTAACTTGCATAGCTTTTGTAGACTTAGAAAAGGCATTTGATAATGTAGATTGGGACATAATGTTTAGAATTTTAAAAGAAACGGGTATAGATTATAAGGATAGGAGAATAATTTTTAATTTATATAAACACCAAACTGCTTTAGTTAGAATTGAGGGGGAAGAAGAGGTAGCAAAAATAGGGAAGGGAGTTCGGCAGGGATGTACACTCTCACCGTTATTATTTAATATATATATAGAAGATGCAATAAACAAAGTAAAAGAAGAGTATAGTGTAGGTGTGAATGTACAGGGAGAGAAAATATATATGTTGAGATTCGCCGACGATATAGCTATATTGGAAGAAAGCGAAAAGAATTTAGAAAGGGTATTGAATGGTATGCAGGCAGTATTGACTAGGGATTTTAACATGAAAATAAATATAGGTAAAACTAAAGTGATGAGGTGTGACAAAAAGGAATGCAGTAGAAAAATGAGGATCTCAATAGGAGATAATAGAATCGAAGAAGTGTCAGATTTTTGTTATTTAGGCAGTAGAATCACAAAAGATAATCGAAGCAAGGTAGATATAAAGTGTAGGATAGCACAGGGTAGGAAGGCATTCGTAGAAAAAGAACAGATTTTAAGATCAAATATTGACTTGGGTATTAGAAAAAGATTACTGAAGGTATATGTTTGGAGTGTAGCACTGTACGGGTGTGAGGCGTGGACTATAGGAAAGGAAGAGAAGCGTAGATTACAAGCATTCGAAATGTGGTGTTATAGGAGGATGATGAGGATTGGTTGGGAAGATAAAGTAACAAATGAAGCTGTACTAGAGTTAGTAGGGGAGAAGAGAAGTATCTGGAGAGTGTTACAGCGTAGGAGAGACAGATTATTAGGGCATATTCTTAGGCATGGGGGGATTATGCAATTGATCATAGAAGGTAGAGTGGAGGGAAAGAGAGGGGTAGGTAGGCCTAGATTGGAGTATGTGAGTCAGATAGTTGAAGACGTTGAGATGAATAGCTATAGGGAGATGAAGGGATTAGCTCAGGATAGATCGGCATGGCGTGCTGTTTCCAACCAATCTTTAGGATTGCGGACTCTATAACTAACTAATCTTCATCAATATCCAATTACTCGTCGTGGCGGCAAACCTCCAAATATCACTTGAATTCATTTAATTGCTACACACCATTTTAACAACTTTTTATAAAGGATTAAGTACTATACACAGTGCCGTAACGAGCCTGGGTAAGGATTAAATTTTGGGCCCCCTAATTTTTTCAATATAAAAAAAACAAATAACATTTTTATGTTATAAGTATAGAAAAAATGTTAGAATAAGTCTGGTTAAAACAAAACATGACATATATCAATCGAGATTTAAGTTCCGCCCATGTCAAAACATTAGCATCGAATATTAAAATTAAATTGAAGATTAGAAATTAAATAGTCTTGAAAACCACTGTGTATGTATTTAAAAACAAGAGTTTTAGAAATAAACTGAATAAAATCTGAATGTAAAATACTTAGAACAGATTGTAAAAAATACAAAACCAAATACGTCTTGAAAAGTGACAGATGTCAGAAAATATCACTGCACACTTATGGTTTAAGTTAATACGTACGAAACAATAACTGAATGCAAAGAACATCGTTTTGGCGATATATGTCGTAACTTAATTGAAAAACAATGAATTTTTTATACACAAATGTGTCGATATATCTGTCCTTGTCACGCTCGTTTCGGAAAATACAAATATGAGAGAGATAGATACGCCTATTTGTTAATTTGTTCACGATACAGACGACCAATTTTTCGTTCCATGGACTGTATTTTTTATTTACTTAATAACTTCATGCATAGAGTCCAATAGATATATTTGAAAATACTTATTGCAATTGCAGTTTTCTTGCTTAGATTTCTGCAAAATCATCAATAATGTCGTTATATTTAATATTTTTATCTAAATTGTATCCAATTGAAATTATGGCAAGATTAGTTAATCTCTCTTGACCTTAAGAATGTTTTTATCAATTTCAATGTAGAACCATTTTTGGGCCCCCCTTCATCATGGGCCCTGGGCATGTGCCCCTGCCTAGATACGGCCCTGACTATAGACGTATCATATTGACAATCATAGATTTTAAAAAGCATTTCATAATTGAAAATGTTTTATGTAGAGACGAATTCCCCTTACTGTGCTTTCTTAAACTAGCCTATCTAAAACTAAACTACCCCCATATCTAAGAATATGGCCTATTTCACCTACCATCTCTCCTTTACGAATCATTGCATTCTCTAACATTTTTTTTTGTTGAACGTTATTGTTACTTCAGTAGGTCATATTCTTAGACATAGAGGTAATGCGCATAAGATTATAGAAGGTGAAGCAGTAGGAAAGGTAGGGGTAGGTGGGTATACAATTTGAGTATATAAGTCAGATTGTGTAGGACGTTAGGATGAATAGCTATAAGGCGATGAAGGATCAGCTCAGGTTATAGCGACGTATTGTGCTATTTTCAATAAATCTCTGAAATTGATGACTTTCTTAAGGGATCCAAGTGCTGCTTCAACAAATACAACTCGCATACACAGGGTGAGTCACAACTGCCGCTGAGGAATTTCGTGAACAAATGAATAGAGAAAGAAATTTGAAAATTTGAATTTATATGTAAAGCTTGGAGTTCCACATTCTAAGAATATTTGAACTCTACAGGGTGTGTCAGTTTCGCGAATGTACACATCAACTTTTTTATTTTAAATGTGATATAATACTTCTTTATAGCCCATATCATACTCATACATTAAAGTATATTTATAATGGTGAAGCTGACTGAAGATTACTGACTCTGTATTAATTCTTTATTTTCTGGAAAGGTTGTCAGCTGCAGGGCTTTGCGAAAAGTGTTGTAACTACGAAATTTAATGTTCTAATAATTTCAAACTTCCCATTTCGGCAATAACATATTAGTAATTGTTATGCTAAAGCTAAGGTAAATGTTTACAGGGATTTCGCAATCAACAAACTTTCCAAAATGTAATTGCGAATATTTCATTTTTCATAAATTGGTGGCCTACCCTGTATATAATATGAGAATAGTTCAATTGAAAAAGAATATGGTCAAAACAGAATGATATCATAAAACTGGACTTGACTAAGGCAGAAAAACAAAATATCCTAATTCAATAATTATCAACAAGTGTTAATTTGCCAAATATTTTTCATCGGTCACTTTGAAAGGAGAAAACAACTTCCAAAATGATTTATGGAATAATACAATGGAAATGAAACAAGCAATTTTTAATTGGCGTATTTTTGCTTATTGTTAATTTTTATTTGGCTTCTTATTGTAAACGAATTAGGGGAATAAATAAAATTTGAACACTTCGAAATTAATATGGAAAAAGTAAGAATTATATCATTTATCAATCGTTGGTTTTACTCGCGGAATGTCTAGTGGATATTAAGGGTATAAATATACTAATTTTTAGTTTTTAATAAACTAATTTTTAATCATATGTTAGTCGTTTACTAAAAATGTGATTTCTACTAAAAATCGTAAAAAAAAACATTAACAATATTGTACCACTTAATCTGTTTCGTTTCCAAAGCGTATTCAACAATTAATCAAAGTCTGACGCGATGCTTCGAAAAGAAGATAAATATACTCAATTACTCCTCATTTATTACTCAAACTGACCTAATAGTATTATAAAACGAGCATTATGTGCGAGCGATACTTGTACTCGCGAAATACACATATTTGCATTATTCCGAGCTTCTTGCGCACGAAAGGTGTTCGGATTTTAACGACCGCACATGCAAGTAATTAATAATTATATAATACATCTTGTTACCAACTACAACACTAATAAATATTAAACTTAGTCTAGTCTAAGTCTAAGTCTAAGTCTAGCGCTTTTTATGTAAATAAAAAGTGGCGAAAACTACCTTTGATCTAATTATCATTGCCAATTATGTAAACTGTCAATCCTACCAATATAAAATCTATTTCAAAGATGCAACTTAAGAAAGATGGACGAATGAAGATGAAGAATGAATATGAATAACAACAAGTGATAATAGATCCGAAAAAAATATCTATTTCATACAGAATCATTATGTCATTTTTAAAATTATCACTACGGTGTTAACTTATAGTATAGAATTTAAATAATAATATATTAGAATTTGATATACATATATAGAAAAGCTACAAATACGGACTGCTATATACAGAACGATTCAAATCATTGTCGTCAACATAAATATGCTGCTTTTAATTTTTTAATTAACCGCTTATTAAATTTTCCTTTATCTAATGATAAATATAACATTGAATTAAATAATAACCGAAATATAGCAGTACAAAATGGCTATTCTTATAAAATTATAAATAACATATTACGGAAATTTAAAAGAACAAGAGATATCAGAAATATTAGTAGTTGGGATAATTTAACTCCAAAATTTGTTAATTTACCATTTGATGCTATAATTGCACGTGGTTTAGATAGTATTTTAAATAAATATAATTTTAAAGTAACATAAAATAGTCTTGCTAATTTTCTAGGATATCCCAAAGATTTGAATGATTTCAATAAAAAATCTCGTGTTTATGAATTATCTTGTTCTAGTTGTCCTAAAGTATATATAGAAGACAAACACGTAGACCAATTGAAACTAGATTTAAGGAGCATTTAGCTCATTTCAGATTAAATAGACCAGATAAAAGTGCTATAGCCGAGCATATTTTTGACTAACTCAGGTCATCCTATTCAAAACAGGCCCAATTTCATCTTGTCTATTTAATTTATTTAATAAGAACTATTTTTAAATTTATTTTTACTTAATTTATAATTTTTAGTTAATTTAGGTTTGACAAACCTAAACTTGTCAGTTTCGTTAATTATTAATTTATTATTTTAAAAGATTTATAGGTCATATTATATGCCTTTTTTGAAATACTTCTGTCATATTGACGTATTTATTTAATAGTATATCAATCCCGATTCGTGACAGTGGTATTTTATTTCATTTTATCTTGTGCTACTGAAGATGGGGGCATAGCCATCGAAATGTACATCTAGCTACTTAATGTTTGTTACGGTATTTGGGTGATATTCTATATTATAGCTACTTAATGCTTTAAGTTACGGTATTTGGGTGATATTCTATACTATTATGTTATTATCATTAAATCATTTACCTCGATAAATAGGTTATGCAACATAGCTACAAGCACGTAAAAGGGTTCAAACTGTTTCGTTTATAATCAACTCACTCGTAAACTAACATTTCAATATGGTGGCTTTTTTTTGAGTTGCAGAAACTATGTTATAGTGCAATTGCGATTAGATAAAATATTTGGTCAGGTTTTCCAAATATTCGTAATATAATTATCGCGAAAGAATTAATTTTTCTAACTGCGATCACAGATCATAATTTTATTTACTCAATATATTCTATTAAAAGTTACTTGTGATTATCGAACAGGGGACGTAATATGTAATTTTCGTTTACTACCCTTTTGTACATTTATCTCTATATTAATTAGTCTTACGATGCATCAATATGTATAGTGATTTTCCTGTCTTTACTAATGGATAACAGATTTGGTGAGTGTGGTGCTCCTGTTAATATTGCATATTATGTAGTGATTTTCCGTCAATTAGACACAATAGTTCAAGGTTGAGGCTCGATTTGCATGTGCGGATGTGGCCGGGCTTCGGGCGCCGGGGGCCGCTTGTATTTCGGATTTAGCGCGGTGCTCTGCAATATTAATGGCTGCCCCAAAAAGATCGGACGGGGACATATATCCGGGACCCATCGATATATTATCGCAGTGGCGGAGTTGAGGTATTTGAATATGGAAAGTCAATTGATGGCTACGTATTTACGTACTCATATTGATTAATTATGTTACAAATTGATAATTGTTACCCGCAGCTGCAATTTTTTAATTTTTTTAAATTTAATTCTTATCTTTAGGAGAACATACAGGTACGAGACCGAAAAAAGTTCTCACTACAGTGTATTACGCTATTTTTTATATAAGAAAACTTATTTAGAAATGTATATAATCATAAGGTCATAAAACACCAAAAAAAAGAAATCATATTTCCATACAGTATAAACGATATGTATATAAGAAAATATAAATTTTACAAGACAAATCATTGGGCGCTAATTAGAACAGAAATAATTTTAGTTTTAAATTTAGTTCTTGAACAATTTAATATGTCAATTGTTATTAAACGCAATCATTAATCTAAACATGGGGGAATTATGACCTAGCGAAAAAAATTTAAAATGATATATCATAAAAATTGAATCTCGCAGTTATGACAGAAGAAATTTGTTGGTACGCAAAAGTAATTTTATTTGCATCTTTGAAAAAAACGTAATTGTACACATTTGAAAATTGAAAAAATGAAAATAAATCATTTAAAAATCTGAATAAGTCATGCTGACTATTTTCAAAAATCTTTCTAAAAATTGGCATTACAACAGAGTTAGCATTGCTTATGCTTACCAATTCTTGTTTTAGAAGAACACGAAAAAGAAAAAGAAGAAGAATGTTGCAATACAAATTTCATAAAACTTGTTATTGGCAAATTTCAATTCATGTATAAAATTTAGATCTCTTTAATTCCGTAGGGTGTTCCACTTTCACAACTTAAACATTTGTTTAATTATATTTATATAATATCATATCATAATATATAATAGTAGATAGTTTAAAAACAATCTAGAACTCGTTTATATTCGGTTCCTGATTTTCTCTACTTATTTTCTAAAAAAATTAATACGTGCAGAAAGTGTTATAGAAACAAAACTAATAATAACGATCAACTGATTGACATGAGGCGTGATTACCTTTACACTAAATTGACAAATAATATTTAAGATTGAGAACATTTTTCTTCTTCTTAAATGGAGCAGAATTTTACCTTCATGTCGTTTGCTAAATATATAATATAGGACAGCATAGGATGAAAAGGTATTCATAAAAAAAGCAAACTTGAAAGTTTCATATTGCCTTGGGTATTTACAAAAGATTATTATAAGTATATGTACGGCTGTAAGACGTGTGCGTTTATATTATTAATTCCGAATCAAACATTCCAACCTTTTGTCAGTCTGCATATTTCGTTGTATTGATTTTTGAAAGTTTCAGATTCTCGAATACGGTCGTTGCATTACTGCGGAAAACTTTTCAAATCAACATTATATACATAATTTCCAGTCGATTGTTACCTCGATGTAATAGGTTCGTATATACCCAGGGGTGGCCAACTTATTTGTTCTTGAAATCGACGTTTCTACTTAAAAAGTGATCGAGATCTACCTGTGTAAAATTATTAATAATTCACACAATGACATAATCAAGATCCTTCAAAATCGATATCAAGTGAAATGAAGTTTAAACGAAACGATATCACGATAATAATATTTATTGAACAA
Source organism: Leptodirus hochenwartii (assembly GCA_947310635.1). Taxonomy (NCBI): domain Eukaryota; kingdom Metazoa; phylum Arthropoda; class Insecta; order Coleoptera; family Leiodidae; genus Leptodirus; species Leptodirus hochenwartii. The sequence goes on from OX371176.1 coordinate 35,254,497, forward strand.
CTAAAAAAAAACAAATACATAAAATATATGTATAATAAAAGATTTATTAATGCGAAGTTTGTGGTTTCATATATTCTATCAAGCATTCATAGTGAGGTGTTTATATCCATAAAGATAATCGTATTGAAGCTTCGGTATGTGCCAACTTTCATCAAGCAAATTTTCACATTTGTCACCTTCAAGAAAATTAATTATTTCACTCAACAAATCACGAAATCGTTGTAAATCTACTTAGCCACCTTACATCCGTAGGTAATAACATTTCTGGTTGCCCTTCATCGAGATTAGATTGAAAAAGATGGCTTTGGAGAGATTTCTCTCGCATTGCCCATATTCGAAATAGTCAGCTTTTGTGTGCAACTGTTCGCGATCGACCTAAAATCGCTTCGACTTGTTGGCCACCCCTGGTATATTACAGTCATCAACCACGAGGCTGTCGAAGCTATCTATACTAGAAGCTTCAGCGCTTAGAGTTTCCACAGACCCAAGTTGTATGTTGCGACGTATCGGCGATATGGAAAAACACAGTTTAGCATAAAATCAATACTAAGAAACTTCCTAACGCGCGAATTAAATAATGTACAAACATATATCTATCTATCTACATGACAGGTTGTGTATGATGTATATGTACAATTACAGAGGTAAATTTCTAGGTAAATAAATATTATGTGTTTATGAGCGTTATGTTCTTTCTATGCTCAAACCAATACATTGTACGATATGTAATATAAAATTTATTTTCTATATAAAACATGTGTTTATATTATATATATATATATATATAGTCCAGGAGTTGATTTATATATATATATATAAATAGTTATATGTACCTACAACAATTCTATATTACAATGATATATCTAACCTTTAATATTCCTTAGAATTGTCTAATCAGTTAGCATTTATTTTTGATTATTTTTATCAGAATATTCGCATAATCTCAACAACTTTTCCTGTGCCTGTACCTTAATTTTCATATAAATTATACCTTCTATTCTTTTCATAACGATCGCTTTTCTACGTTTATTAACAAGAAATATTTTTTATATCTGAAACAAGCCATCCCGGATCATTCGTATAATATGGTATGGCGTTGAAGGTTCCACATTATTCTTAACATAGTTCTGATTTTGTTGCATAGCAAACCGTAAAGGTTGTTTGGTCATAATATGGCACCTGACCTATTTCGATTGCAAATGTCAGTGAATATAATAGTGAGGATATATATGTTAATATATTAATCGAGTAAATTTACTATGTACCTACATGGTAGTGAATTATGCAAATAGCAAATATGCGAAAATGACGAGGTATGTCGTTCTGGTCAATTATTAGATATGCTTCTAACCAAACCTTGAATAATAAATTATCCAGTAAAAAAATGGTCAAAATCAAATATTGATCATACGAGGTAAGTTTAAAAAGTAGTGAGAACGCATGCACAGTGTGTGATTTGGCAACATTGCAAGTTTTCCCGCCAGTGAACCATTTAGATAAACATTTGGTCTACCTCCAGTACAAGTCTCAACTACCCACTGCTACTGCACTTTTTTTACTACGTATTCTTGTGAAGCTAGTTTTTTAAGTGTGTCACGGAAATGGACGTAACAAAATTGGAGCAACGTTATGCGATAAAGTTTTGTGTCAAACTAGTCGAAACTGCAACAGAAACTTTTCAAAAATTTACGCTAGCGTATGTGGAACAGGTCTTATCGAAAGCTCAAGTATTTAGGTGGCACAAATCCTTTTTAGAGGGACGTGAAAACGTTAATGATGAAAATCGGAAATGATGACCGCGCAGTCAAAAACCGAAGAAAATTTGGAAAAAGTGCGCGTTTTTGTGATATCTGATCAACGAATGACTGTCAGAATGATCAGCAGTGAATTGAATTTGAATATTGCCACTGTCTACGACATGTTAACCCAGGATTTGGGCATGCGAAAGGTGTGTTCGAAGATGCTTCCCAAAATCCTGACACCTGAGCAAAACAACATCGGATAGCTGTGTGTTCAGATCTTCTGCAGAATATTGAAACTAACAAAGATTTTCTAAAAAACGTGATCACAGCTGACGAATCCTGGGTACTTGAATACGACCCTGGAACGAAACGCCAAAGTCAGGAGTGGCACACCCCCAACTCACCACGTCCGAAGAAAGCACGGATGAGCAAATCCAAGATTAAAACAATGCTCATTTGCTTTTTCGACAGTCAGGGGATTGTTCATAAGGAGTTTGTGCCCCCGGGGCAAACTGTCAATCGGCAGTTTTACTGCGAAGTTCTCAAGAAACTAAGGAAAAGAGTTCTTCGGGTCAGACCAAGCATTTCTGAAAGTTGGATGTTGCATCAAGACAACGCACCTTGTCACACAGCACTCTCTATTAGGCAATTTTTGACATAAAAAGGAATTTCCGTGGTTCCTCAGCGCCCCTACTCACCTGATCTATCACCCTGTGACTGCTTCCTTTTTCCCAAGTTGAAAATTCAACTAAAGGGACATCATTTTGGCACTATAAACGTCATTCAGAAAACCGTGACGGACCAACTTCGTTCGATCCCACTTAACGACTTCCAACACTGCTATGAGCAGTGGGTGCAACGTCTCCAAAGCTGTGTGGCCTCAGAAGGTAACTATTTTGAAGGTGTTAAGGTTCAATTGTAAATATAAAATAAATAAAGAGTTTTATTGAAGCAGTCTCATTACTTTTTAAACACACCTCGTATGTTTTTATGAAATACGTCCTAGGATTAACATCGAATTAAATTATTATTATTTATACCCAGTTTTTTCATATAATTTGAAGACATATATATTGAGTTAGGTTATGTGGATACGGTTAGATTATTATATTTGTATCCTTAATATAATTCAGTTATATATCTATCTATTCTGTGTATATTCTTATTGCGCTAACAAAACGGGTGAAATAATATTGTTTCTTAGCAGTTATTCTGTTGTCGCTATTCTCATTCTCTAGTTTTTGAAGAGTTATTCTGGAAGACTGGATTATATTCAGTCGAAAATTAAAAGATAAATTTTTGACCAATATATGAAGCACGCATGTAAAATTTGTCCAAAAATATACCGTATTTTTTACTTCAATCGATATTTTCGTTTACGTAGGAAAATTGGCAACTTAACTACTCAAATTAGCTACTCAATGTAAACATATAACATAGGTCAAATTTACATAAAAAATATAAGTTTTTACAAGTTTCCACAATAAATTGGACAGAGAATATAAAAAAATATTTTTAAAATTATCACCGCGGTGTTAAATAATAGTATAGAATATCACCCAAAAACTATCACTCAAAGCATTAAGTAGCTAATAATGTATAATATCATTTCGAAATTTAAATTTAAATTTACTAATATTATAAATCATAAGTTTCTTATATTATTTTATACATACGGGTTGATTATGAATTAAAATTTCTTCGTTTAATATTTTCTAATGTTTCTTTTATATGTAGTATGTGAATAGCTCACCAACTGATTTGTGCAAATTTACTAACTCGTTGCAAGTTTATAAATGACTTGCCAACAATAACGGTTAACTTTTGACAACAATTTGAAGCAGTTTCTTATACATAGTTTGTGCTTTTCAACATAAGCTCCAATAAATACATTATTACCGCCCATACTTCTTCAGTTTTATATACAGTTTATGAACTTGTCTTACAAGTCGTAAACGAATAAAACCAAGTATTAAAGCTTTTGTCAACAACGTGTCCTCTTCATTGAAAATTGAAATATTTTGAAAATCAAGTAAATTAAGAAATAAAACTGAAATTCTACAATATTAAATGTAATGTTGCAACTCTACTCTTCATCACCGCTATATATTTTACGTTCAAAGTGTTTTTATTAAAAACTAATATCCAGATGTCTTTTGTTTTTGACTACTTCCAAATTTTATATATCATTAATCTCACCCGAATGCATTTCGCCCATATATTTTTCTTTATTATTTTCAACAAAGAGTAACACAATTATAAAATTTGTTCGTATATTGTGCTTAGATAATACAATTGGAATTTTCATCCTTATTGATACGAATATATTAAAAAATTATCACTACGGTGTTAAATTATAATATAGAATATCACCCAAGTACCGTAACAAGTATTAAGTAGCTAGATGTACATTTCAAGCGCTATGCGCCCATTTATTTTATTTAGTTTTAGCTTGTGCTACTGAAGATGGGCGCATAGCGCTTGAAATGTACATCTAGCTACTTAATGCTTGTTACGGTATTTGGGTGATATTCGAATATATTTAGTTTATCTAAATAAGTTTTCGGGAGAAGTATTACCGTTTCTGTATTAGTTTTGACGTTTCTGATTTTTATTAATCATCGATTAACAATCCGAAAATTGAAAGAAATTATTAATATTATTGCTTTCTTATAAATTACACACAACTTCATTTGGACCCCTCGATATAAGTGTCATATCATCTTAAAATTTCCCTAATTTTTAATAAAAAAGTCCATATATATACGTGTATAAAGGTAAATCAAATACTGCAAAACGTCTCGCAATGAAATCATGCGAAATATTATTTAGAAAATTGTAATATTTCTTCGGAACTATTAAAATTGTGCACCTCTGGTAATAGCTTATGTAGGTTGTTTATTAATGCCGCAGAAAGTGAAGTGGTGCTACTTGCGGCACCTAAGCGAATATACGGCATAACTTCTCAGCTGTATCAGGTGCATATAATGGTTTTCGCATCATTATTAGGTGCATGATATATCTTCGTTATACTTGAATTATGCAACGCGTATTTCTAAGAAAAGACAAATGCCTAATAAGATTATTTTATGAATGCACATGTTAAGAACTCACTTACGAACCACAATTGGTGCACAATCATTATAATATATATGGACACTAATTTTAAAGTTTACAAATATCATTTTCAATTATTAACTTCGACGACTAAATTATCGTCAACTAAAATGATTAAAAAAAATTAAATTAATATTCGGGTGTTCATAATTAAATTAATATAAATTAACAGATATCTTGTAAAAATTCCATTATTGTTGTGATTATTGCAAATGGTTTATAAATATTATAAATGGCACTAGCCATTTATTTCTATGTTTCATTTATTTAACTATTGACTGCGATAAACTGTAATAACATTTATTTTATTTAATCTTAGTAATTCTGTTGGAATATTTTTATATTTAAAGATTTAAATAATTATATAGATTTATCACCATATACATACTCAAATAAATTTTAAACATTAAACAAATGACGAAATATTATCAATAAATTCTCAGTTTCCAATTACACAACATTGACAAAATTTTAACCATCTTCTATTATTTTAATAACCCATTTTATAGGTAACTATTCATATATTTCCCTTTTTTTATAATCACATGTACTGTACGAAACAAACGCTTCTGTCAATTAATGGGAAAATAAATAAATAAAGAGAAATATTAATTCTTTTTAATGTCTCTTTAGGTCACTTGCAGGGAGAATAATATAATGGTTAATATAGTCAACTAATAATGTAATAGACCGGAAAGATTAATAACAGAGGACCAGAGATTTTAACGATTTACTTTTCTTTAGAAATTAGTGTTTTAATAATTAAGTTGGGCATTGAAATAAACGTTGTCATTTAATTGTCAACCATGTCAACAAATGGACATTGCACATTTCTTCAATTTATTTAGTAAGTATCAAAAATAACAAGATTTTAATTGTTGCTACTTATAGATCAAATATTATAGTATACATAAACTACATTTCAACAACAACACTTCTTGGGATTTATTTTTGCAAAGGGGTTAAATTTGATATATTGATTTAATTTAACTGTCGTGTTATGGCATCTAAAATCGTTTTAAGAATTAACAAGTAGTACTCAATGTTCTATTAATGTCTTTATCAAAATTGTAGTGACAATTTGTTATTTAAAATGCAATGTTTATAAAGTTATTGTAGGAATAAAAACTATTCGTGCTAGCTTCGTTAGAGGATTATATATTTGAATCCGAAGCTTTTATATAAATTTAATATATTTGAAAATTGGCGATTTTCCTTATTCTTTCTTGTATTAATTGTTTTCTTTATCACATGTTCTCTAAAATATGTTTGTCTTTGTTCATAATTACAGCCTGCATTTTATGCTGAAATTCCCTATTCATTATATACGTTTCCTATGTCACTAAAAACACATTTCTCTTTTTTCACACATCTGCTTGCTCCCCAGTTTCATTTATTTCCTATCATAATATTGTGGCTTCCTGCAACCGTCGCCTTCCATTACAAATGTCCTTTGGCTGAAATTTTCTCGCGTTTCCAAACAGCAGAATGCTGACTATTGGCTGCATGCTCTGCGCTCAATTAAACGCATCTAGTTCTTTCGAAAAAGAAAAGACAGACACTAACAAAATAATGACAGAGAACCTGTGCAATAGCAGCAACAAGCCCTGTTATATTATTTCTTTAATACTCCACAATAGACTGGGAAAATAACCATAAAGAAAAATGAAGCATTCATAAAATTATTATTCAAATCATTGCGAATGGAATTATGACTCAGATTACAGAAAAATGTTTTATTTAAATCTAGAGTACAGAGTCGAAGCTTTATAGCAATCCAATTATTCATAATATGCAAAATATCACTTTTTCGATTATGGGTTAAATTATAAAATTTATTTAGTTTTGAATAAAATATTCATAGCATTTCAGTGAGCATATACTTTTAATTAAATTCAATTGTGAAGAATTTGCATTTTTATTTCATTTTATTAAAATTGGAGCGTTTTTAAGCACGCGAGTTATAAATATCGTTGTCAATTTTGATGAAGTTACGTATATAGAAGTAAGAGATATCTTATGCGATATCAAAAATAGTGCAAGCAGAAATGTTTATGAATTAAATGTTAAGTCTATTTTTAATCAAGTTGCTCATTAATATAATTAACTATTGCATTCGTCATAGCATCTTTCCAAATGCATTAAACTTGCTACTGTTATTCCCTTGCATAAAAAGGAGGACTTGGAAGATGTGAGCAACTTCAGGCCTATATCATTACTGCCTATATTCCCTAAGATATTTGAAAAAAATATTTACAAATAGATTATACTTGTTTTGTTAAGCATAACCAATTTGATTTCCAGTCTAGTGTAGATTACAGAATGTTTCAATGACAAGAAATATTACTTATCCACTTTTGTAGACTTGAGCAAAGCATTTGCTTGCGTTAATAATTCTATTTGATTGTGTAAATTAACGAAATATAACTTTAATGACACTTCTTTAAAATTCTTAGAATCATATCTATCAGGTCATACGCAAGTTGTTCAACAAAACGGATTGAGTTCTATAGGCGATGACATTAACTATTGTGTTCCACAAGGTTCGGTTCTTGCACCACTTGGTTCTTAATTTACATAAACGATCTCCATCAGAGTCAAGATCTTGAGATCATCCGCAAATAGAAGATAAGGACACTGCTATGACAACCCTATATCATTGATAAACAAATTGAAAAGTAAAGGGCCTAGATGAGACCCTTGGGGCACTCCAGAAGTCACTGGAATTTGTTTTGATTTGAACTGATTAATTTGCACAGATTGGGTAAGCTCGATTAGATATGTTCGGAACCAACTAAGCAGTGGATGCCAAATATTGAATTCAGCAAGATTTTGTAACAAAAGTGAATGACTTACTGAGTCAAAAGCTTGCTTGCTGAAGTCTGCGTAAATAGAATGGACTTCAGCGCCTGATTCAAAGGACTCTAAAATAGAATTTGTATAGATTAAGATTTCAATAGAACGACCAGAAAAGAAGCTTTCGCATATACGTCATTTAAAAGAGTTAAAAAGAGTATCATACAATAAATTTTTGAACATATTGTTACATATAAATATCTCAAAAGGGAACGCATTCAATTAATCTCCAATTGTTAAAGGTAAGAGAAAATGTCCGGTGTTTTAAATTGTGATGGCGTTCGTTGCTCACCATCAAAGCACAGCAGAAATAATAATCAAGGCGATAAACTCACGCAAAACGCATTTAATTAATAAAGTGCCACAAGATATAGCTACACGTCATGGCCCGTGCTTCTTGTCTCTAGTGCTTCTTTATTCACCTAACACTGTACGGCTGCAGATGTCTTTTAACGCAGTTATCTCAAGATTACGATGTATGTGGCAACGCTTTACTTGGTCATTTATAACTTGATGGATAATCGAATTGCCTTCACATTCATAAATCCTCTACAATAAATGTAAAACACGTCATGTAGAGATATGATAGGAGCAAAATGTTCAGTTCAGCGCTCAGCGTTTTCGCACATGAGAAACAATGTGATTAATGGAGCCAGCTGTGAAATATTCTTATAGTTTGCTGCGGATTCTTTTGAACATACAATAAAGTTTTAAGAGTTTCTTCAAAACTGGAGTTAAAGGGCCTAAATCAAGCGATAATGGACCTTGAACTATAAATAGAATAAATGTAGTTTATCATTCATGTAAATGGGTATGTCTAAAGCACTGCATTTTATCACAAGACTTAGGTATAGAAAGTGTAAAAAGCTCAAAAATTCAACAAGTCTATTATACAAAGTGGTTAAGTAAACTCTTCTTATTTTACACTTATCCACGATTGCTAATAAAAATAAATATATAAAAATGCATGTGCACTACCCTTCTTCAAAAGCAACAAATTTACAATTGCTTCGGGAATTGGCGTGTAATTATACTGTAAAAATCACAAAGCTGAAACGGCATTTACCGATTAAGACATAACATATTTTGAAGTGCAGTATTAAAATTATGTTGTAAATTAACCGTTTCTAGCACTTTATATACGTCAAATTAGAGCTTATAGTAAGTTGCTGAATAATCTTCAGTAAAAACACTTGGTACATTATAAACAAACTGCTTGATTTATTTGTTGTAATTTTTTAATCTTGCAGTCCATTGACAATTCTCTCTCGAATTATTGGCAATTAATACTTATTTGTGCACGATGATTAGTGTAGTTCTCGTAGTCAATAGGTCGATGGGTCAATTCAATTTTATGAACTATTAAATAATTCAAGTCTATTTTTGTGGATCAAACAGTACTTTGAAAATATGAATGACAGTTTCTAACTACCATGGAAAAACAAAACTTATCGATCCTAAATTAAGATGATCTTATACTATTATCTTTTTTGTGAGTTTCACTAACAAAATGTGTTTCCGTCAATATTGAACGCTTGTACATAACTGCAAGAATATAATGCAAAACACTACGGTTCATTTCAAGCAAAATATAAGTGAGTCATGCTTCAACGTTGTTGCAATATCATCGATAAAAAGTGGTAAGCTCCCAAGCTATTAAAATATACGGAAAATAGACACCCGCACGGTACACAAGAATAATTATTCAATTTATGGTTGAAAAAGAAACAATGATTTAGTAGCGCAAGTTTACCAATATCAATAGCCAAAAATAATTACATTCTGTAATTGGATAAACACATTGGATATCGCTTGAACATCATCTGCAAAAATGATTGAGGCAACTAGGAAAAACCTCAAGAAAAAAATCAATATATTTCCTTCAGACACTTCTTTTATATACAAAAATGAGATCTTTCTTATATAAAATAAATTTTCTAAGGTTCAAATTATCCTTCTTTCAGAATCGTAGTTAAACTGTCGGATGCCTAAATCTTTAGTATCAATATCTCACTATATCTCACTATACAGAGGAAATTTTTCCGAATATAAATTGATGCAATAGTATTTATTTTACTGTACTATAATTTTCACAATAATGTCATTATTTATGTCAATAATGTCATAAGCGCCAACATTGTTCATGTCCAAATTGCAGATATAATTTGCAGTGATTGATTATTATTCGATTATATATTAATTGTATTGAATATTGGATTGGAATTAATGTTGCTAAAATAATACTTGTTTATCTTTATTTTTGTAAAAACAGAAACATATTTCCAAACAAGCGAAGTATAGAATATCACCCAAATACCGTAATTTAAAGCATTAAGTAGCTAGATGCCCATTTCGAAGGCTATGCCCCCATCTTCAGTAGCACAAGATAAAAACTAAATAAAATACCTCTGCCTGAATCTAAATTTATTCGATTTGATTTAGATTTATGCATGTATATACTTTCCTAAGCATTTAGAACAAAGTAATAATTCAACTCCAAAATTTGTTAAATTTCCATTTTATCCTAGAATTGCACGTGGTTTAGATAGTATTTTTAATAAATATAATTTTAAAGTAACATATAATAGTCTTGCTAATTTTCTAGGAAATTCCAAAGATTTAATTGATTTCAATAAAAAATTTGGTATTTATAAAATATCTTGTTCTAGTTGTCCTAAAGTATATATAGAAGACAAACACGTAGACCAATTGAAACTAGATTTACTAAGGAGCATTTAGTTCATTTCAGATTAAATAGACCAGATAAAAGTGCTGTAGCCGAGCATATTTTTGACTAACTCAGTTCATCCTATTCAAATTAGTTCACTTAAATTTCACACAAAAAGCAGCTTTTGGACTGAAACAAACATCTAAATAACAAATATTAGTACCTAATCGGACGAATTTAGTCGAAACAAGTTGGTTCATATTATAAATAGAAACTGCAGCAGTGGTGACTTGTTCATGTTCTTCTGGAACTCTAAGTGTATGTTCAGAATATGAATTCTGTTTGGATGCGTAATCTCAATGATGTCCAAACTGCATTTTCAGCTATAAACTTGAAATGTATTAAGGTGAATAGTGTACTTATAGTTTTATGACTTTGTATCCACTAATTATCAATGTGGTAACTAATAAAGAAGGTAGTGAAAAACAGTTAGTTATAGTTAAGAATTTGTATTAGTTAAAAACTGCGAAATACTTAGAGGGTCAGATTTTGCGACAGAACAATACTGAAGGATTAACATACAATAATAACGTAAAATTTATTTTATATATTTTACATCCTCACGTTTTGCTTGTTGTCTGTGCGTTTGTTTTACAGTAATTGTCGATATTGTAAATAATGTCTTACTTGTCGTGTTTCTATAGAACAAATTGTATTGTGTTTAATTAAATTCATGTTTTCTCATTCATGAACTTGTACATACTCATACAGTCCACTAAACTAAAGTCAAAGTCCTCTATTTCGCTTTTAATAGTTTGCGAACGAAACGCATATCGCTACAATGGTTTAAATTGAAAGTGTAATTTGAATTTGTTAAATTACATGCACAATTTTGTTAAAACCATTTCGTTTGTTTCTGAATTAAATATAAATTAATTTGGCCAGAATTAAAACAATACTGGCGTTTATTCCAAGTTACTGACATGATATTCGTGCCAGAAATAATGTTTTGCAATATTAGAAGTGGAGTTATTTTATTAGTAAATAGTGCAAATAGTAATAGTGTTTTATCAAGTTCGAGATAAGGTGGTAATATTTACTATTAAATGACATAGATTAAAGCAGTATACATTAAATAGATTTTAAAAACATATGCATAAATTTATTTTGTACATAAATTGAAAATAAAGTCAAATTAGTGAATGAATATGGCAAATATGGGATTGAATGTAGAAGAAATTTGCATTATACGATGATTTCTTGAATTATAATTTGTTACGTGCTGTTAACATTTTTTTTTTTTACATACTAGAAATTTTATTGAAAAAGATTAAATTATATTTAGTGTGTATCCGGAGAAGTTGAAGATATTGTAGAAATTGTAGATAAAATATAAATAATACAAAATAAATAACAATATCTCTTACAGTTTTGAATTTGATGGAATGGTACCCTGCTAATTGTTTATTGAAAATATGCTAAAATTGATGGATTGCACTAAATCACAAAAACAATACTGAAACTATAAAATTTCGAGAATGAAGTGATTGCATACGTACATAGACGTTTAAGAAAATTGAAGAAAAGTATGATAAGAAACATATCACTTTTATTCACAAACTTAAGCTGGCTTGTCTTATTACTGAAATAGGAATCCGAAAATAACCACTGTGAATTTTTATATATTTTTTTATTAAGATTGCAATCGTTTGCGAAATATATAGTGATTTTCTTTAATTTTATGAATGGTCTATTTAAAATGTTCACGTGCAAGAGGATTGAAACAAAATCCACTAGTAGTCGTTCAATTATTTGAGAAGGAATTTTGATGGCATTGAGGAAATGCTGCTTAGTCTAAATTAGAGGTGAATTTTAGAAACAGTGATGTGTTTAAGAATAGTACAAGTATATACAAAACCGGGAAGTGGTTTGTAAGTTATATAAGAAAGTCCCATGCATAAAAGGTTCATCGAAGAACCACTTGAACCACATCCAAGAACTCATTTTCTTAAATTTTGAGTACATAAAGTACTGTAAAAAAGTACATAAAGTAGAAATCATGGCTAATGGAACATCTAGGAACGACATGGATTGCGAATAGAGGGAAATCAGAAATGGGTTAACTACAGCAGTAAATGAAGTATTAGGCACAAAGAAAAGGGCAGGTAGGAGGGAATGGATCACGGAAGAAATAGTTGAAATGATAGAAGCAAGAAGGAAAATTAAAATAGGAAACACAGAAGCAGGACAGAAAAAATATAAGGAAATAAGGAACTTAATTAATAGGAAATGCAAGCTAGCGAAAGAAGAGTGGATAAAAGGAAACTGTGAGGATATTGAGGAGGATATGAGAAGAGGTAAAGTAGATTTGGGCTACAGGAAAATTAAGTCACATTTTTCTAAAGTAAAACCAAAGGGTAACATTATATGTGATAAGCAGGGTAAGGAACTCACAGAAAATAAGGAAAAAGCTAGAAGATGGAAGGAGTATCTTGAAGATTTATATAAAGGTAGGCAGGACATGGAGGAGCTAGAAAGTGTGGAACAGATAGATGAGGATGACTTAGGTCCTAGCATACTTAGGTCAGAGTTTCATAGAGCATTAAATGATTTACGGAATAACAAAGCAGCGGGGATTGATATGATACCAGCCGAATTAATAAAACACGCAGGGGAAAAAATGCAGGAGCGATTATACAGGTTAGTTTGTAAAATATATGAGAAGGGAGAAGTACCACAGGATTTTCAGCGTAGTAGAATAGTAACAATGCCGAAGAAAATATGAGCTAATTTGTGTGAGAACTATAGGACCATTAGTCTACTATCACATGCATCGAAGATATTGCTAAAGATTATTTATAGGAGATTAGAAAATAAAGTAGAGGAAAGGCTAGGAGAAGATCAGTTTGGTTTTAGGAAAAACAGAGGGACGAGGGAGGCGATTTTAGCACTAAGAACAGTAGTAGAAAAAAGAATGAGGGTAGGAAAGGTAACTTGCATAGCTTTTGTAGATTCAGAAAAGGCATTTGATAATGTAGATTGGGACATAATGTTTAGAATTTTAAAAGAAACGGGTATTGATTATAAGGATAGGAGAATAATTTTTTATTTATATAAACACCAAACTGCCTTAGTTAGAATTGAGGGGGAAGAAGAGGTAGCAAAAATAGGGAAGGGAGTTCGGCAGGGATGTACACTTTCACCGTTATTATTTAATCTATATATAGAAGATGCAATAAACAAAGTAAAAGAAGAGTATAGTGTAGGTGTGAATGTACAGGGAGAGAAAATATATATGTTGAGATTCGCCGACGATATAGCTATATTGGAAGAAAGCGAAAAGAATTTAGAAAGGGTATTGAAGGGTATGCAGGCAGTATTGACTAGGGATTTTAACATGAAAATAAATATAGGTAAAACTAAAGTGATGAGGTGTGACAAAAAGGAATGCAGTAGAAAAATGAGGATCACAATAGGAGATAATAGAATCGAAGAAGTGTCAGATTTTTGTTATTTAGGCAGTAGAATCACAAAAGATAATCGAAGCAAGGTAGATATAAAGTGTAGGATAACACAGGGTAGGAAGGCATTCGTAGAAAAGGAACAGATTTTAAGATCAAATATTGACTTGGGTATTAGAAAAAGATTACTGAAGGTATATGTTTGGAGTGTAGCACTGTACGGGTGTGAGGCGTGGACTATAGGAAAGGAAGAGAAGCGTAGATTACAAGCATTCGAAATGTGGTGTTATAGGAGGATGATGAGGATTGGTTGGGAAGATAAAGTAACAAATGAAGATGTACTAGAGTTAGTAGGGGAGAAGAGAAGTATTTGGAGAGTGTTACAGCGTAGGAGAGACAGATTAGTAGGGCATATCCTTAGGCATGGGGGGATTATGCAATTGATCATAGAAGGTAGAGTGGAGGGAAAGAGAGGGGTAGGTAGGCCTAAATTGGAGTATGTGAGTCAGATAGTTGAAGACGTTGAGATGAATAGCTATAGGGAGATGAAGGGATTAGCTCAGGATAGATCGGCATGGCGTGATGTTTCCAACCAATCTTTAGGATTGCGGACTCTTTAACTAACTAAAAGTACTGTCGAAATTTAACTGATTTTTTTTCAGAAAGAGTAATTCAAATATCATATGAAGTAATTTTCTATATATTTTTTGTAGAAATAAATTAATAGCGCAGCTAATTTTTGCATTATAGTAAAACTATTTGAGTATTTTCAACACCAAAACAAAAGAACAAAATTGACGTGTCAGTTTGTATTTAATTTTCATAAAAATATGAATGAAAGAACGAAACTTTGTATGTTTTTGTGTTCTGTTTTTTGTTGCTGTTCATATTTCATTCTGTGCACGTTTCAGGTAGATGAAAGACATGAAAGAATAATTAAAATATGAAGTAAAATAAATGTTAGCCCGCAGCAGAAAAAAATACAATGGAACTTTCCAACAATGCTTCATTTCATAGTCTACTTTGCACGATTATATAATGGTTGAGTTTGTATGCTGTAACTCGTTTAATAAAGTAATTAAAGACAAAAACAAATAGACGAAAAACCTTGTAGGGTTTGCACGCATTAGCAATAGCTAAAGTTACCATATTTCGTGAGAAACAATAAAAAATATATGTATATATTTGTACGGGGGCTGGGGGTGGTTTAAATTGTAAAAAATATTATATTAAGAACTAGGAAAAAGTTTACTTTATTATCATTTGCCATATCATTTTCCTTGTTTTCTTTCAGATTCGGATCATTAATTTAATTTAATTTAATTTAATTTAATTTAATTTAATTTAATTTAATTTAATTTAATTTAATTTAATTTAATTTAATTTAATTTAATTTAATTTAATTTAATTTAATTTAATTTAATTTAAATTGAATATTTCAGCATGGGCAATCCATATAAAAATGTTTCTGAATGCTCACATTGAAATTGAAGAGGCAATTGACGGCGCGGGTTAATTTGAAGACGTAATAGTTAACACTGACCGAGAAGGCATCGGCGTATGCAAACTCTAGTATTAGGTGTGCGTGACAACGACATACACACAGATTACACACTTTTCCATATTCGCTTTGATCGATTTTAGACAAATTTTGCGGTCCTCAAACGAACAGAGCGCTCAGTTCAGGCTTAGCATACATTGTTACGTAAACGCAATCTCTTATCTGCACATGCTATTTCATATGAGCAGTTTCAATGGTAACTTGTCTTCAACAGTTGAAGCGAGACTACCTTCGCTACGACAGCACTCAACAACATCTACAGCAACTCTTGAGAGTATTGTTATCAACAAATCCTATACGTGGTTGTATTAATAAAATTTTATATAAACAGTAAAGTTTACAATAGTAAACCTTTCTAAAAATGATCACTATGTGTTAAATATTAATGCAGAATATCACCCAAATACCGTAACTCGAAGCATTAAATAGCTATGTGCGCATTTCGAAGGCTATGCCACTATCTTCAGTAGTACAAGATAAAAACTAAATAAAATACCTCTGTCACGAAAAGATTACTATACAATTAAATAAATAATTATTTCAAAAATGGCATATAATGTGAACATTATATTTAAATATAATATTTTAATATTATATCATATTTGCTACTAGTAAACCTGATGCCAAAATATGGCAAGTCAGATATGAATATATGTAGTTTCAAAACAAAAAAAACACAATTATTCACCATTTATTTGATTCGATTATTTATGATAAATGGCCGCTGAGTCTTTTAGATATGCTAGATGACGCTATTATTTTGTAATTTATAAATTATTCATATTTTGCTATAAAATATTTAAAAAAGTCAAAATAAAATATTAAAAAAATCAAAATATTAGAAATTTATAGAATATTAGAAATATAGCATCGCCAGGTCGAACTCGAAGAAGCACATCAATACGTACACCGTGCACCTACATTTTATAACATAACATTTTAAACTTTATAGAATACATGAGATTTGGACTTTATCTGACTACTAGAATTATAATGTTCGGGGGTGTAATGACTTTTTAGAGTGTCTCGTAACATTGCTGTTGTGCGGCACTATAAAGTTTGAAAGAAAAAGTTTCATAAGATATAGAAGAACTCGACAACATTTAACTTCTCAATCCCAACAATGATTTAATATCTTTGTATTGATGACTTGATATCCAATTTTTAACTTGCTTCTTAAAAGCATTCAAGTCTGTTATATCTATTATGGTTAATGGACAATTTAGGACCAAGATAAATAGCACTATGTTTAGTTACGGTCAAAATCAATTTCGATATCTCCAAGTGTCTCAGCATTGTAGTTCTCATCATATAACCATGTGTCATGATGGATATATTATAGTTCTAGAAGAATGGACATATTTATGTTAGTTTTCTTCTGACCGAGTCGATAAACATTATTTATTTGGGACTCTACAATTTCTAATTCTTTATGTCATAGAGAAATCACTTATTTTCAATACGATGTCTTCATTTAGTCATCTTCATGGTTGAAGCTTATGATTTTATACAGTCTGTTTCTCCTTACTACCTGCTTAATCACACTGTTGGTAATTCTATGTTTTCTCGAATATGATGTTCGATAGAAGTGACCTTATTTATCAAGTCACTACATTTTTCTGTTAGTTTGTTCTTCAAGGTTTTGTGCATAAATTGCTACCATTCAAACATTATTAGGTGGCTTTGGGTTAACCATATTAAAAAGTTGGTGCTTTATTGTTAGTTTATTCCAAAGTAGGGGAGGTTTTTATAAGCAAAAATTTTTGATTGACATGTTCGAACAAAGTCCGATTGACAATTGATTCTGAACCGTATAGGATCGATCCCGACTTTATTCGCGTAATTGGCAGCTCTAATATATAGATTTTTAGAGTGCGAACTAGGAGATGTCGGTACAGGATATTGTGAGTGTTACTATATTGTACATAAAGGAACCGAACCAAATATAACTGCAGCAGTTGCACCTCAATTGATTTAACGCAGCTTCCACGCGACACGTTTGAGCTGAATCTGGGTCAGGTGTTTACCTTTGCCATGTTTTCGTTGGCTGCTGGTGTGTCCTATATACAATTAGGCTTCTGCGAAAGACTGCTGTGCAATTGAGACGAGGCAGCCTAACTACAGGATAACGGGTTTACTTTAATAGATTATGGTCGATGGTGGCTATAGAATGTGCACGAAAAGATTTTAACATAAAAGTGGGAGGTAAATAAACTATTTAAATAAAATGCCTTAAGAGCATTTTTCTATTCAACACTATTTCATCAATCAAGTTGTTAATATAGATGGTAGTATAATAGGTGTGCAAAATTTGCATTTTTAGATTCATTTGTAAGACATTTCCAATTTTGCAAATTGATGAATATTTGAGGAGATTTAGTTAATACAGTACTGTGCAAATTAGTTGGGACAATAGAAAAATACAGTAACAAAGACACAACTAAAATATTCATTTGTTTAATAGTGTAGTTAATAGTGAACGTGTCCCGCCTTAGCTTTAATTCCTTCTTGCACCCTCTCAACCATTGATGCCACTAGCTTTCCACACATCTCCTTCACTTCAGGGTCGTGATACCACACTTTCATGACACTTTCTATCATTTTGGTTTTCGTCGTGCAATCCATCTTAGATATGCGCGCTTTAATAACGGCCCACAAATTTTCAATAGGGTTTAGATCGGGTGAATTTCCTGGCCACTCCAATACCTTCAAATGTTGCTGGGTAAAGAAGCTCTTAACAAGCTTAAAATTATGGCATGGAGCCAGATCTTGTTGAAATACCTCATCGCCGTTAGGAAACAGCTTCCTCAGAGTTGGGGCCATTTTCGCCACCTAAGTACTTTTTGCTGTCCACCACTCCTTCAATGGGGTAAAGTGTTTGTGGCCCCGAAGCTGTAAAACATCCCCAAAACATGACCTTGGGTGGGTGTTTCGGGGATTGCGCGTGTCCATTGCAGGGCTTGGACGTAGCGTTTCTTCGCTTGTCCCAAAGAAATTCGCACAGTACTGTATATTGAACTCATTTTCGTCAATTTAATATATTATTGGATCATACAATAAACTGAATTGAATTGATATATGTTGAAAATATAAGCCACCTACTCCCAATAGATTATTGATTTTTATACTTTCATTTGCTGCAATTTAATACGATTCTTCATTCGTATCTCAATATATGCTCCTAAAGTCCTATCTCACATATTTTTTGTTCCTTTATTTATTATCTTAAAATGCTTTCAAAATTCTGCATGTTTTATATTTTGAATGGTAAATATAATTTGACGGAATAAATTGAATTTTCTTGATTTTCCTATATAAGGATGTATAGAATATATAAATAAACATAATTTGCAATATATAACATAATAGGAGATAATAGAATCGAAGAAGTGTCAGATTTTTGTTATTTAGGCAGTAGAATCACAAAAGATAATCGAAGCAAGGTAGATATAAAGTGTAGGATAGCACAGGGTAGGAAGGCATTCGTAGAAAAGGAACAGATTTTAAGATCAAATATTGACTTGGGTATTAGAAAAAGATTACTGAAGGTATATGTTTGGAGTGCAGCACTGTACGGGTGTGAGGCGTGGACTATAGGAAAGGAAGAGAAGCGTAGATTACAAGCACTTGAAATGTGGTGTTATAGGAGGATGATGAGGATTGGTTGGGAAGATAAAGTAACAAATGAAGCTGTACTAGAGTTAGTAGGGGAGAAGAGAAATATCTGGAGTGTTACAGCGTAGGAGAGACAGATTAGTAGGGCATATTCTTAGGCATGGGGGGATTATGCAATTGATCATAGAAGGTAGAGTGGAGGGAAAGAGAGGGGTAGGTAGGCCTAGATTGGAGTATGTGAGTCAGATAGTTGAAGACGTTGAGATGAATAGCTATAGGGAGATGAAGGGATTAGCTCAGGATAGATCGGCATGGCGTGCTGTTTCCAACCAATCTTTAGGATTGCGGACTCTTTAACTAATATAACATACTGCCTAATATAAAACATCGCTACAAAAACAAATTTTATAGGATTCTAACGGTTGAATTAGGCAAAGTACTTTATATTTGTTATAAATTTGATTGATGTGTAGAAAAATGATTTATTATGTTTGTATTGTTCGTATGTTAGTCGAGCTTTATTTTTATAATATATCAATGTTGTGAAGCTTGATAATAACACAACAGCAAAGGTTCAGGTATGTGTAGCAAACGCAGAACAATGTAAGCAAATATTTACAGGGGCGTCAAACAACGGCTTACTTCTGTATCACACCTGAACCGTATTAGATCAAATCAATAAACCGAGCGACCCGTTTTGTAAACGTGGCGATGGATGCGTTGTGTCAAGCCATGTGCAATGTAAACAACAGGAAAATTGCCACAGAGAAACGCGTGTAGCTACGTGCAAAAGACATGCGACAGATAAAGTGTTTGATGTTTGTCCAGTGAATAAAAGTACAGTTTAGTTCAAAGCTATGTTTCCACTTCCTACACATGTTAGAACCAAATGTGCCATATACAAGAGGAATTTAAAAGTTAATAGTTAACTACTATCGATACAATTTATAAAAAATGCGTCATCCGCTAGATTTAGTACTTCGATATAGAAATATGTTCAGCAATCAGTTGAAGTGCGCTCCATAATTAAAAAAAAAAAACCAATTTAATATTAAATTAAAAACAGGCTAACTAACAAATACTTACTCAACTACCGAGAAATAATATTGGAAACTGATTTTAAAATTATATATATTTAATATATATAAAAATATTATATAGATCATTACATAATATTGAAAAATATCACGTGGTAAATGTCTGCTGGATTTTATATGAATTTACGGTTTCAAGTAAACGGCTGATGGGTTAAATTGCCTGCTTTGGTGAAAATATTGAGGTAATTTTCGCTATCCAATTAAATATTTATATATTTTAATTCATATTTTGATATATATAATTCGTCCATATGGTGCACGTATTACAAATTGCACTACACATGGAAGAGAAGAAATTTACTTATTCATATTCGAAGCTTGGGATGAGTTGAAAGAAATTTATTATTTATTCATACTAATATAAAATTGAGGTAATCTAAGATATTAAAACATATTTTGTGAAATATACAAATAATAACCTAATACCAAAGTCAAGATTTGATCTTAAAATCTGCTCTTTTCTACGAATGCTTTCCTACCCTGGGCTCTACTACATTTTATATCTACCTTACTTTGGTTATCCTCTGTGATCCTACTTCCTAAATAAGAAAAGTCTGATACTTCTTCTATACTATCAGGTGTATACATATTCCTATAATTTTGAGGTAGTCGAGTTAATGATGATCAAAGTCCTACAAAGGTACATGTAAATTCCTATAAGGTTCGGTCTCCAAGAAAATAAGCTCCTTAATCCCTCGTTACTGATATTCAAAAGAAATATTTCCAATTGAAATCAAACATTGAAGAAGAAGACATAGATATGAGTTCCAATATATTTAACGATCCCGACAATTACCCAATTAACAATGACCCAGTTGGTGAAAGTACAGAAATTCAGAATGGAGAAGCCTTCGTTATATTGCATGATCACCACCGAGGAAACAAAGTTACATGTGCAAGAAATAAGTGCTTCGTGCAAGAAGAAGGCGATGGACATAACAGGCGTTTGTAGGAATTTGACCGTACACATTTTCGGTTTCTTATACCTGACCCTATATTTATAGGAATTTACCATCCTCGCTATCATCACCAATTCTAAGTCCTCTCTATTGTAACTATTCTTGCGACACCTCGTCACTTTGATCTTGCCTATATTTATTTTCATGATATAATCCCTAGTCATTACTTCCCGCATACCATCTAATACCTGTTCTAAATTCTTCTAACTTTCTTCCAAGATATCTATATCGTCTACGAATCTCAACATATATATATTCCTCTCCTTTAATTTTCACATCTACACTATACTCTTCTTTAACCTTGTTTATTGCATCTTCTATATATAGATTGAATAATAACGGTCATTGTGTACATCCCCGCCGGAATCCCTTTCCCATAATAGTAGCGTAGCAACAGCTACCATTTCTTCCCCCCCCCAATTCTCAAACTAAAGCAATTTTATGTTTTATAGATTGAAAATAATTTTCTTATATTTATACCCGCTTCTTTTAAAATTCTAAACATTACGTCCCAATCTACATTATCGATTGCCTCTATCGAAAGCTATGTAAGTTGTCTTTCCTATTCTCTTCAGGACTACTAAGTTGTGGACAATATCTATATCTGCTCCAAGGTAACTGTTACAGGACTTAATATGATTTCTAAACCTCTTCTTAACTAATATGGAATCTATCCGATACATATAAGTCATTTTTTATATCTTGGCGGACCTAATTCATCCTCTACTGCGCATAAAGGTTGAGCATTGTTGCCATATATGAATAAAAAACTTCACTACAAAGTGCTCAAATTGTAAACTGCATAGCAAAATTCATATTGAGAATATTTAATGTATGAATGTATACGGCTTCGATTAAAGTCCACTATTTAGTAAAAAGTTTCGCGTTATTTATTATTTGTTTTGATCAATTATGCTATTATAATACTCTCTGCATTTGTTGGCTGTCGATATGACAACATTGCATTAATTTTGACCACGCCTCAAATGACAAAAATGCAGTGGCGAGCATCTCTTCACGAGTTATAGTAATATCATTGGTCTTATGCATAAACTAGTCTTAATTTTTTATGCACAGTAGAAGCGGAGGGCCCGCCACTTAAAAAAAATAGCCTATATCTCCTAGCATTATTCAAGTATAGTGCAAATACTTATTTTATACTTGGCAACAAATAGGTTAACCAATTAATTGATCCTGTAATAATAGATGAATTATTGCAACATCATTATTGTTGTGCCAAAATATTTATCATTATTTTATCAATTATCAGATGTAAGCACAACAGATTGTTTGAATGTAATTTGGTTAATACTCGTATACCTAGAAAATAGAGATTTATCAATGTACGTTTACTTATCTTATTTGAATCTAAATTGCATTATTTCATGAGACAATAAAGGTAGTATATGTTAGTGTCTATGTAAATTTATTATTATTAAAATTGTAACTTTGCAATACAACAAGATAACATGCAAATTATATATAAACACATTTTAGTTGATTTTAGCTCATCGATTGTTTGTGCATTTGATTGTTTAACCGAGTCATGAAGTAAGAATGGCAAATTCAAACGTTTTAATTCATACTTTTGTATGATTATACAATGTTTGCTTTTATATTTGATATAACCGATATATTCTTTGTTTATTTTAAGTATTTTATAAATAACGAAAAGTACGATGGTAACTACATTTTATAATAGTACTTCGACTTGAAATTTAAATTTTTGGTCGAACAATTACTGATATAACGTAACCTATATTCTATATTAGCTTATAGTATGAAATTTTATATATAACAATCGAATCAATTAACTATGACATGGTTGACAATAGGACATGGCAAAACTAAAATATCTACAAATTATTGTTCAATACGAAAATCTATTCTCTACAAATACAATAACATCAGTTTATACATAGTAATTATCAAGTATATATACAAAATACATATTGAAGAGTTTATTTGCGTTTTTTCTGTAATAAATAATTCAAAAATTAGGTAAGTATTTACTAACAATTGAACATAGAATTTTGTTGTTGTAAAATGATACCCTGAATTAGATAAAAACTTAAAAACATAATAAATTATTTAGATTTTAATGTAGCATTTTGTGTTGGAAAAATGGAACAACGATTAATGACTGCCAATCAAATTTAACCTTAAGTTTATTCTAATCGTTTTTTCGGGACAAATGTATTTTGATAGACTAATAAAGCAGATATAAATACAATTATTCACACTTATGGAACCTTTCACCTATTTCATGGGACCTTTATAGCCATATTTTTGTTGTAATCTAAAAACTAGCAGGTATAATTTCTTCGAGAGTTATTAATTTTTAATAAAAATAAAGAATCATATTTCAAATTATATAAAGAGGTAATATAGAATATCACCCAAATACCGTAACAAGCATTAAGTAGCTAGATGTACATTTCAAGCGCTATGCGCTCATCTTCAGTAGCACAAGTAAAACTAAATAAAATACCTCTGTCACGAATCGTGATTGATATACTATCAATTGATACTGAAGATGGGCGCATAGCGCTTGAAATGTACATCTAGCTACTTAATGCTTGTTACTGTATTTGGGTGATATTCTATATTATAATTTAACACCGTAGTGATAATTTTTAAGATATAAAGAGGTGACAAATATCCTATTTAAACTAATTTTACCCGCCCCGTAATTTGATTTCAATCCAGTTTTCTAATGAAATCTAAATTAGATTAGATTTACATATCTACTGGATTTTCCATTAATTAATTTAACAAATTACTTTCGACCGAAAAGTGATTCACTTTACACATCATTCTTAAGTATTTTCATACAAATATTATATAATAAATTAATCATGTTTTTTTTTTTCAAAAAAACACATATCACACACAGAAAATATGATTAATTCTTGGGGAAAAAATGGCAACATTCTGTTTGTACATTGTACTTAAAACAGGATTTATTTACTTGTTCTGTGCACAGGAATTTATAGAAAACCTCTGGTTCTAACGTTCAAATTATGGACATCGGTTCCGAATGGAAATAGTTTATATAGGTAAGGTACTTAGGCTTGAGAATACGAGGTGCCACACAAATTAAATGTAATTTACGTCTATTTGACATATTGAGCCAATTTAGTGTTACTAATTTGTGAGATATACGTTTTCTACGTCCTATAACCATATATTAAGCGTAAGCAATTATTTAGCATATATTGAATTTTATTTGAAACACGTTTCGTCAATTAATATATATATATATATATAATATTAATGTTTTCTTGTTATTATTCATAGCTATGTTGTAGTAAGATCAATAACCTTTTACTCGGCACCATCATCAAAAGAAAAATGGTGTTCCTCAGATGTGTACACGGCATACATAAAAGGCATCAGTGCATCGCAGCACGTGGTAAAAGACAAACGCCAAGTGCGATCAATATGGTGCTGACGTTGATCCTGCATGTAAATGCTATATCCGCACCGCAGAGCTCAATATTTGCATATCATTCGAAAAATGGTCTATAGATGTTATCAGACAGACACTCTTGTCAGTGTGCCAGTGCCAGAGCTTTACCAATAGCTAAAGGGAAAAGTCACACCGACAAGATGATCCTACCGCGGAAATGAATGCTCGCTATGTGATTCTCTTGTGATTACTGCTTCCTTGTCACATGGGGTTATGATGTGGGGATTAGCATGTTTCAGTGTGATTAATAGCATTGTTTGTGGTTGTAAAGTATTAAAAGAATATGCATCGTGTTGATAAAACGTTCAGCTCTATTTTTAGAGACAATCGAGTTTATTGAATTGCAACGTAACACTTGTATTATGAAGAAAATGATTTATGAACCAAAATTAATACAGTAATTTCAATTGGCTGTACGGATTTCATATATATAAAAGATATAATAGTGCAGGACACCAAACACGGTCTCACGAAGTTTATTTTAAAAGAATAAGCATTTTAGTGTAATGTAAAATTTAAAAAATATACTTAATTAATGCAATTATTTTTTAATTCTATTTATCGAACTCCTTATTTTATGTAAACTTTCTACTTTGAAATAAGTGGTTTTTACATTTATTTTTAATTTCTATTCATAATATCGTTAGTGCAGAAAGAAGGCACTTTCTATATCAGAAAAGTAAACCTGTTGTAGGAAGATTTGAATCCATGATCCGCGTGGCGCTAGTGTACTTATTAACGACACTGTCCACTACACCAGCGGTTCTTAACCTTTAATTTTATAGCACGCCCCCCCCCCCCCCCCCCCACCAAATGTCCTAAAATATTTTCGCGGCCCCCTAGTTTTTTTTTCTAACACAATAATCGATCATCGAATTCTTTTTCCGAAACGTAAAATGAAAAATAACTGACTTCAGTAACAAGCAAATAACATTTTGAATAAAATTTTCGAGGCCCCCCACAAAACCTTTCGCGGCCACCCAAGGGGGGCGCTGCCCCACGGTTTAGAATCGCTCCACTACACCGCACTCACCCCAAAATGCATTCGAATCCACTAATTAACATAAAATCAAGCATAAAATTTTATCTAAAGTTTTAGCTTTAATCAAATTTGCGGTAACTCGTAGCATTATTACAACAATTAAGTAAATAACACACGTGATGAACTATTACTATAATTAACAATGAATATCAGAAAATGAAAAACGGCAAACAGAAAGCAATGTAAACAGAATATGTAGTATTGTATATTTATAGGCAGTGATGGCTCTTGACATTTCAATCGAGCGGGGGCGCATTTCTTAAAAAATAACATAATAGTAAGAAATCTTACCTAAAATGGATGCAAAATGATTAAATTCAATCATTTCTTGAAAGTGGTATTCCGCTCTTCTATGTTTCAACAATATAAACACTCCTTGCACAAGTTTGTGATAAATTTACATCAGGCAATGGCCTACCTAATTCTTTAATTTTAACTTTGTCCTCAAGAGAAAGTCTACACAACTCTATTTTCAATAAAGAACTATCACTATTCATTTCTAGTAAATATATTCTTGGAGAAACACGTGGCAAAATCGTACATACGTAACAACAATGCAACTGTCTTATCTGGCTATACTATATCAATTTTACTGTATACTAAACTAGGCTTCTCTGTTGGGACGCTAAAGAATCGCTTAAAACAACGATATATTCTTAGCTGTAAAAGCAGCGTGACGTCACGTTGCCATTGCATTGTGGGCCGCTATTTTCTTTGCGGCTCATACGATATACGAACCAAAGAAACAGATGATATACTACATACGGTTGCTTTCACTTTACCACTTGCAACAGATAGGATGAGTGTTGTGTTGAGTGCTATTGCAACGCAAGCTTTATCTTTTAGGAAAAATAATGCCGAGTTAAAATTTCACAATACAATTATATATCGACGGTGATGCGCTCAATGTTCAGGGGGGGCGTGCGGCCGTGCGGCCTCAAAAGAAACCGCCACTGCTTATATGGAAATATATACTTGTTGAATTTATCGCTACATAGACACTCACGCGCTAAAATCGTTCCTTTTGCTAAGCGACACTGTGCATTTTAATACATTTTTTCTGAATCTACTCGAGTTTTTACAATTCATGGTTACCAATGACCATTTGCATATACACTTGAATAAAGTACTTAAATAAAGAATTTAAAAAACGCTCCATTTCTCGAGCCGTGTTGAATAATTCAGTAGTTTAGTTAGTTATTAAATAAACAATTCAAAGTCCACCGTCTTCTCACCTAAGTCCCTTAACCTTTTCAACAACAAACAAGGATCAGAGTCATTCAAAGAGGATCATTCACGAGTCAAACAACAGAAGATAAATGATTATAATTACATTTAATGAACATTTAATGAATATATTAATAGCTATAAATTTTAAAAAGAACTAATTTAACTTTGCTAACCATATTTTAGAATCTCACAATATTTTTCCTAGTATAGATAATTTAACAATTATACATGTTTGTTCAAAAAGTCATAAATTAAAATTGCTTGAATCGCTAGAAATTCACGAACACCGAAAAGTCCCTAATTATAATTTACTTAATGACCAATTAGACCTAATCTCCTCCCCATTATTCGATATTATCTTTTATTAAATATTAACTTTTCTGTAATTCAGTTTTCATTTCTCGATAATGCTTAAGAAGCGAAACTATAGTGGAATAAATCCTCGTTTTTAACTGGAAAATATTTTAAGTCACACATGCGTATACGAATGCAATATGTTCGCTTGCCAAAGTATGATCTGGCAACACAGCACTAGTTTGTCTAAGAACCGTCGCAATTTTATTCTTCGCGGCAATATTTGTAGATGGCCAGCCAAATTTAGCGCTGATTTTTAGGGGAATTTATTTACATGGCGATTCCAATACTATATTGCAGAAAGCTTTCATCTATTTTCCTTATAATAGAATTTAATACTTTATGTGAATTGTAATAAAAATGTCGTTACTGAAACGATAAAAAAAATCCCTGTGCTATGTAGCAATTTGTAATGCTCTACGTCTTCAGCAGTAGCGCATTGCTTATACGAACCTATATGTAGCTTTTCTGCAAAATGTACTAACGACTTCACTATAAATATTGCAACTTAAATGAATCCGCTGAGAAAAATTGCAATTTTGGATATAAAATTTCAGCTTTAAATCATGAAACATTATTCGAGATAAAAACTAAGCAGTAATGGAACAATGCTTTAGTCTAATGGTAGAATATGAGAGGTAATGATTATAAATTAATTGCCAATATAGTTCACAAGCTACGCGAAATTCATTCAAATTATCTAAAGCTTATGTGACTTCTTATTATTATTATTAAGTTTGGTTTTAGGAAAAACAGAGGGACGAGAGAGGCGATTCTAGCACTAAGAACGGTAGTAGAAAAAAGAAAGAGGGTAGGAAAGGTAACTTGCATAGCTTTTGTAGACTTAGAAAAGGCATTTGATAATGTAGATTGGGACATAATGTTTAGAATTTTAAAAGAAACGGGTATAGATTATAAGGATAGGAGAATAATTTTTAATTTATATAAACACCAAACTGCCTTAGTTAGAATTGAGGGGGAAGAAGAGGTAGCAAAAATAGGGAAGGGAGTTCGGCAGGGATGTACACTCTCACCGTTATTATTTAATCTATATATAGAAGATGCAATAAACAAAGTAAAAGAAGAGTATAGTGTAGGTGTGAATGTACAGGGAGAGAAAATATATATGCTGAGATTCGCCGACGATATAGCTATATTGGAAGAAAGCGAAAAGAATTTAGAAAGGGTATTGAATGGTATGCAGGCAGTATTGACTAGGGATTTTAAAATGAAAATAAATATAGGTAAAACTAAAGTGATGAGGTGTGACAAAAAGGAATGCAGTAGAAAAATGAGGATCTCAATAGGAGATAATAGAATCGAAGAAGTGTCAGATTTTTGTTATTTAGGCAGTAGAATCACAAAAGATAATCGAAGCAAGGTAGATATAAAGTATAGGATAGCACAGGGTAGGAAGGCATTCGTAGAAAAAGAACAGATTTTAAGATCAAATATTGACTTGGGTATTAGAAAAAGATTACTGAAGGTATATGTTTGGAGTGTAGCACTGTACGGGTGTGAGGCGTGGACTATAGGAAAGGAAGAGAAGCGTAGATTAGAAGCACTTGAAATGTGGTGTTATAGGAGGATGATGAGGATTGGTTGGGAAGATAAAGTAACAAATGAAGCTGTACTAGAGTTAGTAGGGGAGAAGAGAAGTATTTGGAGAGTGTTACAGCGTAGGAGAGACAGATTAGTAGGGCATATTCTTAGGCATGGGGGGATTATGCAATTGATCATAGAAGGTAGAGTGGAGGGAAAGAGAGGGGTAGGTAGGCCTAGATTGGAGTATGTGAGTCAGATAGTTGAAGACGTTGAGATGAATAGCTATAGGGAGGTGAAGGGATTAGCTCAGGATAGATCGGCATGGCGTGCTGTTTCCAACCAATCTTTAGGATTGCGGACTCTTTAACTAAACTATGTGACTTCTATTTTCTTTGTATCTATAGATATAAATCATAATAATAGATATAAAATATAAGATATAAGTCATAATACTTCAAGGGCCCCGATAAACTGCTATGCATACATGTTTATTATATTTGTTATGGTAAGTGCTTCTTCTGTGACTGACAAGTGATGACATAAATTGCTGTATAAAGTATGCAATGTATTCACAGGGTAGCGAACAAATTATTAATGAAAATGACCATTAAATTTTTCACAAACTCTATTATAGTAATGGACTAGGTATTATATTCAATATTGCTTATTATTAGTGAAAAATTTTGTTTGAAACAAGTTAGGGTTAACAAATATATCACATTCCGCTCATATAATGAAACTACTTTCAAGTGGGTATAAATATTCATTCACAAAATCATACAAAAATCAATTTAAAATCATACAATTGGCAAATCAATTACAAAAAGAAGTTATTAATGTATGTAAAGGCATGTAGCCCTGATCTGCAAGTTTACTCATTCCTAAAAACTGAAAAATTCATCGTAATATATAATAGTTTAATACACGAATATACGACTTCATTATTCAAATCTATAAGTTGTTATAAACTTCTACTTTAAGAGATTATGTCAGTTCTGGAAGTGGAATATTTCGGCAAGGCAAAGAGTTGTATTAAAGTTGGCTTTTAGAATTAATTAAGTTGAGCTTTTTTCATAAGGTATATCAATATTTTTGTTAGGCGAAATTGCATACTTAGATATTTTTTGTTTCTTTTTCTGTAGATCTGTCGCTCTTGTCAAGTGTACTATAATTTAATCGAATGTAATTAATTATATGAGTCGCAATTTCAAGTGAGAAGAGCTTTGATTACATGTAATTTGGCGTTAACTTATTCAGCACGTCGGTAAAAGTTTCACACCGTTATGAAAAGTAGCTTTATGTCCTATATCTCTTCATCATTATGCGCTCACTATATCTTATATATACCTATATTATATGATCCAGTTTATGCGGATGCTTCTCCTTACAATCAAATCGCAATTACAGCCGTAAAATTTTTATATTTTCAACACATCAAGGCGAATATGCGCCTCATTCCCATAATTTTTAATATATATATATATATGAAATGACTGAATGAAATTTTTTATCGGCTATATATCTTACATTTGCGGCACCGCACGTTCATTCTCGGTACGGTAGCTGGTGCTGCCACATCCAGATTATCAGATTAAATTGCTATTAAGTGTGATTGAGTTATGATTTAATGCGTTCACAATTCAATATTAAATGCAAATCCCGGTTTTAATATGGGACTAGGATATTAGAACTTGAATTGTGGCGAACGCACGTTTATGAAATTTCTAAATACGAGTATTCGATGAAAAATAGAAACTGTGATAAGTAAGCTTATACCATTGAGCACAGTCAGGTGAGTAGATTAAAGTTGGTAGGTTAAATTCTCCAACTGTAGTTGTAGGTGGCCCTGCAAGAAGTAACGGCGCGAGAAATTGATTACTTCAGGAAGGAAAGAAAAATGTTCGATTAGTACGAGAGGATAGTCACACAATTTCAAGAATAGAAATGAAGAGGCTTCAAAACTATATCAGATGATGGGGGGACTAATGAAGTAATACATAAATAGTAAGTACATCCGTCCACAAGAGAATACAGAATAATGAGAACAACATCAGATAATAGGCACAGAGATGTAGGTTTTATAATGAATAAAAGAATAGGACGTAAGCTATTGCCAAGTTAGTAATAGAATTATAACTATTAGTAATGAATACTAACTATATAAAGAAGGCTAACGCTGTGTGATTTTTTCCGGCATATAAATATCGACTGAGAGCGACGTCGACCTCTGTACAGTTGATCGAAGTACTAATGATTGGCAGAATTCTGCACGTTTTACTGCTGTATCTTGTTATTGCGGCGGCCAGTGTTGTGACGTGTTTTACTGACTTACTATCTTTGTTTTATTAATAGGATAGAGTGACATAGGGATTACATGTCGATTTGAGTAGCTACTTTTGCCGCCACTAAGTCGCAATAGTAGTTGAAGGTTTGTGCAATATAGTAGTCTTATTAATGAGTACCCGAAAATAGTGTCAATTGTATAAAAATATAATATATACTTAATATTATAACAATACCAAATATATATAATATAGAATATAAAAACCAATTCTATTGTTGAACAAGAAAACAATTGTATCCTTACAATTATTTATGATAAAAGGCTTTTTATACTAGGATATCTCTTTTTATCGTAAATTCAATCATTACTGACCATAAACGCCAGCTGTAATCAATATTCATGGCTTAATTTAGATAGAATTCTAAAGAATTTACAGGAATTTTTAAAACAAGAAAACAGCTGTGCCTCAGAAAATTATCGATTGTAATCTAACACCATTTACAGACAAAAATATTGCAAACAGATAATCGGGTGCTAGTTTCGTATTTTATTGTATTCACGAAAAAAATATGCCTTTCTAATTTTGCTAAAATCTATTTAGGTGAAAGATTATTGGTAGTTTCTAATTTTTAATAAATATGTCATTATTAAGTTTGTCACGGGCTTATGAAGCTATGTGCTTACTGCACAGAATATGCTATTAGTTGCCATCGCTGGCAACTCGGAACCACTCGACTCTCGGTTTACTACTTCGTGTTTTCAGCTGTTTTGGTATACAAGGCGAGAAATGGTTGTTTGAATATGTTTAAAAACTTTTTAGCGTCTGGCTGTTCAACTATGACTATGAAGAAACATTATTTCTAAGCCAACCATCTAGTCAATTTACTAATTTGCTAACCTCTATATTGCTTACATTAAAATTATATTATGATAAAAATAGAGCAATTATTGTAGATTTCTACAACAAAGCAATAGACTTTATATTTAGATCAATAAGCAATAACTCATGTTACGCAAGTTGTTGCAAAAACCATATAGATTTTATCATAAAACAATTAATAAAAGCAAAATTATACAGAACATTAAAATGGGAAAGTGAAGAAACAAAAAGTAAACTTGGTGGCACTAGTGCACCTATTAAAAGCGCAAAATATAAGAAGTTAGTTGAACTTTCCTGAAATAATTTTATATATTTTGTGTTGGTAAACTTTTTATTTTTATTTGAAAAAGATGAATTGTGTTGTGAAATTATTAGATTTTATTAAAAAATTAATATAATTTATTTAAAAAATTATCACTACGGTGTTAAATATTAATATAGAATATCACCCAAATACCGTAACAAGCATTAAGTAGCTAAATGTACATTTCAAGGACTATGCCCCCATCTTCAGTGGCACAAGATAAAACTAAATAAAATACCTGTCAGGAATCGTAATTGATATACTATTAAATAAAAATATATACTTCTGTCATGTTGACTTATAAATATACTTCTGTCATGTTTACTTAAATTTTATGATTAAAATATATATAATTGACAATATACGTTTAAGATATATTTAAAACGAATTAAAGTCCAATTCTTTGGATTGTTTATAGAAATTTCGCCCAATGAATAAAATTCTGTATGTTTATTAAAACTGGTTAACGATTTCTGTTAGATTTCTTTATTATTTAGATGTGAATCAATTTATTATTTGATTATTTATAATGTAATTCTCATATTTAAAAAATTGACCAACGGCAAGTGTAGACAAACACTGACTATATTTACTCTAGTTACATACACCAACTGACACTGACAAATTAATCCTATCAATCCATAATCTTAAATAATTCGTATAATTAATGAGAACATCAACCTAAGGGAAAGCACTAAAGGTTCGTATTGCTATGCACGAAAATTCAATTTCTGCCATACAGAAAAGCTAAAATCAATATGGGGCAAGGATATCAATCTCACGACAATCTGTTTCGGGAGTTTCAGTTGAAGATGATGATATTAGGACCCTCAAAAAATCAATACAACATCACACAATATAAACTTAAACCACGCACAATGTGTAATATTGCATTTTGAAATTAAAAAAAAACCGTACCAATGAAGAAACTTCATAAAATAGGTTAAAATTCGGAACTAAAAATAAAAAATAGATGCAGCCAAGCAACGGCCACCAGGATCATCCATTTTGAGTTATCTTAAGAATTTTTGCGCCCTGGAATAATCAGGACTTTCCAGCACTTGCGTAAACATAAAAATGACATGCCTCGACTACTAAATAGAATTCTAACAAATCAATGGTTGTATTAAAAAATAGATAGTTCACCAAGAAACAAACAAACAATTTAATAATAAGCGCGCGCAATATCGAAATAACAATTCTACGAAAAGTTAAAAAAAAAATCGAAAATGTGCACATATACAAAATGAAACCAAATTATTCAAATAATATAATGTCTAAGCAATCTATCATATCAACTAATCAGTAAATTCTGCGTATTTATGTATGATACATAAAAAATATTTCGTTTTTGTAATTGACAATAGGAACGCATGAAAATGTTCTTAGTACCATTGCCAAATCAACGAACATAAACGCATTTGTTCCATAATGGTTTTAAAAAATATTACAGTTTTTGATTTGAATTTTTGTAAAAACAAATCAAAATTGTATAGAATATCACCCACCAAATACCGTAACTGAAAGCATTAAGTAGCTATATGCGCATTTCGAAAGCTATCTTTAGTAGCACAACATAAAAACTAAATAAAATACCTCCGTCACTAATCATAGTAGTCACGATTAATTTTTTTAGAATAATCATAGCAATTTAGAATAATTTTGACTCTAATCTTGCCATTTTTTAAATTTTCAGAACATAAATGTATATCTAAATCATTATTGTATATTTGTTTCTCAAGTGAGATTGGATGTAAAAAGATATTTTTGATAGATATAATCTGTGTTATTGTTAGCGAAATATTTTTTTCACTATAATTATCACCACTAACAATCACCTCTGAAGAATTACAACGCATGGAACCTGCTATGTTACTGTTAAATGTGAATTATCTGGACAATCATCAATTCCATTTCGTAAATAGAAATAATAGTTGCATTTTGTAATTTAAAATGAAACAGGCTTACCGATGTGGTAGACCCACTACTGGAAGCGAAACTTTCGTCTTTTCCAATGTTATGTAATTATACATTACATAAGAAAGTATAGAGATTACTTTCTTTAATGCATCAACTTAACTCCAGACTCCAGGCGATTCATTATCACTTTCCTTGCACTTCTAATTGTTAATATTCGCAAGTAAAATAAAAACACTTTCAATGAAAAAATGAATCCAATAGAAATTAACCTCAAATAGTGGACAGGAGAACAAGACAGAAAAATCACGCGTGTGTAGCGTTCCGCAATACCAATTGAACTGTTATTTCAATTTAAAGATCAACACCAACTAGTTGGCAATGTTTACACAAAAATTCTGTTAATATAAACACGTATAGAATTTGTTGATAACAATACTCTGCAAATGTTCTTGGGTGTCAGCACACCATATATACTACGTACCATTCCTCCTACTCGTCATTCATCTTACCACCAATATTCCTAACATTTAAGTTTCCTATTCGTCATTTATCCTAAACGTCGAATATCCTAGAGCACAGTTCGTCAAATTCGACAGCACCATATTGCGTGCTGTCGATGCGAAGGTAGTCTCGCTTCAACTGTTGAAGACAAGGTACCATTAAAACTGCTCATATAAAATAGCGTGTGCAGAAGAGTTTGCGTTTACGTAACAAAGTATGCTAAGCCTGAGCTGAGCGCTCGAGGTCGCAATTTTTTTCTAAATTCGACCAAAGCCAATATGAAAAAGTGTGTAAGTCAATCGTCGTTGTCACACACACCTAATACTAGAATTTGCAGACGCAGATACCTTCTTGGTCAGTGTTGACTATTACGTCTTCAAATTAATCCGCGTTCCTAATGCCTCTTCAATTTCAAAGTCACCATTTAGAAACATTTATATATGGACTGCCCATGCTAATGTTTTCAATTTTCATTTGACATAAAAAAAAAGATTGAATGGGACATTTTCTAATGGGAAATCTGCAACTAGTTAAATATAAAAATCACAAAATCTATAATGAATGTAAAATAATATTGAACGAATGTGTACCAAAAGTTTTTGGAAAATTTAATTAAAAATCCGAATCGTTTGAAGAAAATGCATATTTCAATTAATAGTTTTCTGAGAAAATGCTTCATTATTTTCTCAAAAATACTTAGGTAGAAGGCTTCACGGAAAGCGATGAAACTGTAAAATTTAAAAGTATGGTGATGTAAAACTATTCAATTTCATCTACGAGTTATAATAGTTTAAGTAAACTTTCCAAAATATAATTGCAAATACTTCATGTGCTTTTTATCTTTTTATCGTTCACTGATATTATTCATATTTACTGATATTTACATTTTGTTATACTTATATAATTTACATACAACATTTTGTACATCATATTTGCTAGTTGTCCGTCGTTTGATTCGCTTTGTTTATTGTGTCTTTTATATATAAAGTAAATAATAGCAGCGAAATTCAGTATATCCTTGCTTGACTACCTTTTCTATTCTTGCTTCCTCTTCTTCCACATCACATCTAACCAGAGGCGATTTGATGTTTATAAAAATTGAAAATTTGGCAGCTTATATAAATTAAAAATCATGCTACTAAAATCACGTTTCTTCAACAAAAAAAAACATGCTAATTGCTTTCAATCGGGAAGTGTATTTCTAGGAATACTTCCGTTTCAAGAAGAACTAAATATTGATTGAAGCACTTCACAGAACCAACGAAAAGTAACTACGATTAATACAATGTCGTAATATGCCGTATTGACTCAAATTGACTTTTAAATATAATGTATAGATTCAGACAGCTATAAAAATTATTGAATGTTGCTAGAAGAACATTTTAATGTTCTAATTCCCTAAAACAATATTGTCCAAGTCCAAGCGTTCGTGCATTCTGCCTAACTCAAGCCACGACTCAGCTGAACGTTTACGAAACATTAAATCTCCCATCCTTCGTGCTTCCAACATCCAGTGAATAGTCTGCACGAAAATCGACGGAAGAGGAAGGTGAACGGCTGTGTATAGGTGATTCTTTGAAGCCATGAAATGTCTACGTATCATCCGAGGAATTAGGGCTCACTTCAAACGCTTTCCGAGGCAAAATCGACAGCATCGGTTATAGAAGCAAGAGGAATTTTTCATTGAATCGATCCTCGGCGATCCGAATATATCGGATTGAATGATATATGAACACTCTCCGAAAAAAAATTATATACTGAAATAATTAAAATCTTAAAATAATTAAAATAATTGAAATTAATAAAGCAGCTGGAGCATAACAAATCTTCATGAAAAACGTTTGAAATTCGTCAAAGAAAATCAATCTTCAATATATTTTTTTAATATATTGTGTTCCGTAGGACATTAATGTTCTACAACGGAAAAATTGAAAATTCTGAAAATTGTGGACAAATCATATATGGTGTAAAGAGAACGCTTTCCAATTATTCCAATTATTGCCATATTAAGAATTGAAAATACGGGCGCAATTTCAATTTAAATAAACCGCAAACAGGATTGCCGTTGAATGGAATAGGGTATTGTAGATTAGTATATTGGTTACAGCACTGTTGATTTATAAACTGGTCAAGTTTCAACAATTAGAAATATTAAACCCTGTGGTTTTTTAAAAACCTAAAAGAACCTCATTCAATAAACTAAATTTCTTATAAGTGGTAATAAGTTTATCGAAGAATATAATATACACGTTTATTTTTAAATTTGCTTGTACCAATATTCTGGGAAAATATAAAAACTTCATAAAACATAAAGGATTTAATCGTATAAAGTTGCCTTTTTAATCAGACATATTTCATGGTACTTAATTATTTATGAATTACCCCATTTATTGAAATTTTGTCGAAAATTTTAATATCGCGGTTTTCATTGACATCGGAATCATTATTGATAGAAATAATTGATACGATTTTTTAAAGCACGTATATTGAATCCAATTTCGAACCGTTTTTAATTAAAGCGATTTAATTTTTCCATTGCAAACGGTTGTACTCATATTAATGCATATGGTAAATATTGTAAAGAAATCACCTGACGAACAATGTTCTAATTATATATTTTACCCTATTAATATATACATTTGATGATATGTATATAAATTATTATTTCAGTTTTCGCGAAAGCAAAGATAAATACGTGGTAAAAAGGAGTGTTTTTGCACTTGTGCACGTTCAATCCTTTATTGATAATTAACTAGTTTCGGCTGTTAGCCATCATCAATTAAAAGCTAAAAACCAAGTTTATACACATTTGTCTAGTTATAGATTAATTACTTACGAAATATAGTATTTAGTTTCACCTAAATTTTAAACTTTATATTACACTGCGCGAAAAATGGATTGATTCTACAACTCAAAAGATAAATAGGTCCATAATTAAGCAAGCCACCTCTTATAAAACAGAATCATATACCTGCACGTGCTTTGGAACTATTGATGCCAAACATCGAATTATCATTCGCTTACCTGAGGATATTCCACAGCTAAGGCCCAGCAGTAAAATCCAGAAAGTCATACTTATGTGCAATAAACACAATAGTTGATTTATCACGAATACAGCATCACATTTTACACTTGTATTCAACTAGACATAAATGCACTGCATCTAGTCGAGATAAATCGCCAACTGCTAAAACCATCACACAACAGAAGACAATCAAATAACTAACTATAAAGCAGCTTAAATATTTAACACTTAACACCGATATTATATATTATTTAAATAAATATGTTGTATTTTGTTAATTCAGTCTACAATACACACAAAATAACGGTTGAACCGGATCGTTTATCACCATTTAGTACTAGGGTCAGATCAACTGACAAGTCCAAAGTTGCGTGAGTTGTTACGACAGATGTTTTCGAGAAGAAAGTTGGAGATTGGTGTGGTGCATTTCCGCCGGTTGTGGGATAGATGATCGGTCGTCGGTATTTGAACGCACGGCCGATCGTTAATGAAGAAATGCAACACCGGCTACTACGGTAAGGTATGGTCGTATATGCGGAGTCCTTTTGGTGCGGTGACGTATAGAGAGAAAAGGTTCGGAGGTTCGTTGGAGGCGCGTTCGCAGACACCTGCACGGTGTACTGTACGCTGCTAACGCCACCCTGACAGCACTACGGAGACCTGGTGTACTATAAGCGGCGAGATTCCTCGAGGACGCGTCGTTTCCTGCAGCTTTGCCACGGCACTCTTCGCTCTGGCGCTGATCCTGCTGCTTGCCGTTCTCGGGTTGTGTGCCGTGCAGTTAGCTGACGATCAGCAACGACGACATCGGCCATTGCGCAGATGTGGCCTCATACATACATTGAGTGCGTTGCAATTGCAAAAATATACGTTGTGTTCGTCCGTATCGAATTTATCATATGTGGGTCGTTCATAAACACTTCATTTGAAGCGAGATTAATTTATCACACTTATATAACTCAGATAGTTAAAGGTTAAGTGAAAGAGTAGCATAGAGGTCCTATGACTGATATCCAAACATCGTCTTTTCGAACCCATGTTTTTCTCCTTTATTTTTTTATATATATCCATCACTTTTTATATATTTAATATTTTACACCTACCTATATTTATCTTGCATATATATATTTTTTTAAACT
The DNA here is from genome assembly GCA_947310635.1 of Leptodirus hochenwartii. Classification (NCBI taxonomy): domain Eukaryota; kingdom Metazoa; phylum Arthropoda; class Insecta; order Coleoptera; family Leiodidae; genus Leptodirus; species Leptodirus hochenwartii. Next base: position 35,293,269 of record OX371176.1, read on the forward strand.
TTATTGCATATATTTTTAATTTATTGATATACTAGTAGCAATGTACCAGCCATGAGTTTTTCCACGTCTTCTCATATTGCACAAGGTAGGCCATTGGATGGACGTGGACACTAGTATCAAAGCCTATGTATTTAGTTTGTATGTAGCCTAGTTATTATGTTTTTATTTGAAAAGATATGGCCATGAATAAAGACAATTATTATTTAACAAAATATCACTACGGTGTTAAATTATAATATAGAATATCACCCAAATACCGTACATCAATCACGATTCCTGACACAGGTATTTTATTTAGTTTTGTGCTACTGAAGATGGGGGCATAGCCTTCGAAATGCGAATCTAGCTACATAATGCTTTGAGTTACGGTATTTGGGTGATATTCTATACAACAATTATTATTATTATTATAGTCAGATTGTATTATCTGAATGAATTGCTATAGGAATACGAAGAAGTTAGCTCAGGAGAGAACGACAGATAGCGTGTTGTTTTCAACCAATCCATTGGTTGATGAGCAACTTACTTATATATATGTGCAGTGCTCTTTTTCTAAAAAAAAGTGGGTATATGGTGTTTTCTATTTAAATTTCCAAAATCATATAACCTCTTATTCGTGTTACACAATGAGGAATTCGGGGGGAACACTTACCTCTTGCTAATTCATAAAGAAGTTTTCTTTTCAATCACATTAAAAAATTAATGAAGAAATCTATACGCTATAAAAGTATACACTGTATATTTGTGTAAAACTTCGCGAAATAACATTTTTTAAACTTTAAATAGACTAAAAAAGTCTAATCTAGATACCACTATTGTATCATTATATATTGTGATTAATAAAATATAGACAATATGATAATAACATATTTCCTAAATAAAACAGTGCTTAAAAATTTAATATACATTTAAATTATTATTTAGCTTTTAAGTACAAGCCAAACTGAAGCTAAATTTTCATAAATATGTTGGGATGTGCAATTTAATACGAAAAAGAAAGTAAATACAAATACTAGGGGGGAAATTGTTGTAAAGTAACAGAAAAATTCTGGAGCTAAATGGACTAAATAAATTTCAACACCGAAACAGGTAATTGTTACCTGTTTCGGTGTTTGATGCTATAAAATCTCCGTATGTATTTGGTTTCTATATTGCTGGTAGAATGATTTGCCCATTTCGTCATTTGTTGCAATGACTTCATCAGGTGGTCAGAATTAATACTATAAAGCGAGGAAAGATATAACTAAAAACTATAAAAATTATTTATTTTTCACCATCAAAATTCATATTTGTTTTTTGATTCATTAAGTTAGTCTGAAGTTATCCACGCTTTTTCATTTTTCTCATTTTTTTCATTTTCGTCATCACCTGAATGCCATTAGCGATGGATAAATTAAGATAACTAAATACAAAATTAATTTTTTAAATAGAAAAAAGGGGTATATATATATATATATATAAGCGGCATTATTACAATTTTTTTTTAAGATTGTGCAAATGATTAAATTGTATAAAATATCCCTAATATCGTCCATTCGTGATAAATTACCCAAGTTGAATTTCTTGGGTACTAAAAGAACATTACTGTCCTTCAACAAAATCCTTGTTTCTTCTTTGTCATCCCAGGTTTACTATGTCAAATAGACATTTTCGTACAATATTCAACTAGTAGGTTATAATTTTTCAACAAAGAGATATTAAGGACTATTTGTTGAAAATTTATAAGTAGCATGATGATTATTGCACGAAAATGTCATAGTTGACTTGACATAGTTGAACTGGAGTGACAGAGATGAAACAAAGATTTTAGTGAATATCTTTTTAGTACCCAAGAACTTCCACTTAGGTAATTTATCATGAAAGGACGATATTATGGACATTTTATACAATTTAATCATTTGCACAATCTTGTTTATCATTTTTTTTGTAGTCGTACCACTCTATATAAAAATATATATAACTTTTTTCTATTTAAAAATATTTCGTATTTATTTATCTTGATTTATTACTTTATGTAATCTACCCATCTCTTATGTCATTCGGGTATCTTCGGAAAAACGTGAAAGCTCAGAAGCGTGGATAACTTCACACTAACAACGTAGCCGTATATATATATATATATATATGTATATATATATAGAGGAAAGGCTAGGAGAAGATCAGTTTGGTTTTAGGAAAAACAGAGGGACGAGGGAGGCGATTCTAGCACTAAGAACGGTAGTAGAAAAAAGAAATAGGGTAGGAAAGGTAACTTGCATAGCTTTTGTAGACTTAGAAAAGGCATTTGACAATGTAGATTGGGACATAATGTTTAGAATTTTAAAAGAAACGGGTATAGATTATAAGGATAGGAGAATAATTTTTAATTTATATAAACACCAAACTGCCTTAGTTAGAATTGAGGGGGAAGAAGAGGTAGCAAAAATAGGGAAGGGAGTTCGGCAGGGATGTACACTCTCACCGTTATTATTTAATCTATATATAGAAGATGCAATAAACAAAGTAAAAGAAGAGTATAGTGTAGGTGTGAATGTACAGGGAGAGAAAATATATATGCTGAGATTCGCCGACGATATAGCTATATTGGAAGAAAGCGAAAAGAAATTAGAAAGGGTATTGAATGGTATGCAGGCAGTATTGACTAGGGATTTTAACATGAAAATAAATATAGGTAAAACTAAAGTGATGAGGTGTGACAAAAAGGAATGCAGTAGAAAAATGAGGATCACAATAGGAGATAATAGAATCGAAGAAGTGTCAGATTTTTGTTATTTAGGCAGTAGAATCACAAAAGATAATCGAAGCAAGGTAGATATAAAGTGTAGGATAGCACAGGGTAGGAAGGCATTCGTAGAAAAAGAACAGATTTTAAGATCAAATATTGACTTGGGTATTAGAAAAAGATTACTGAAGGTATATGTTTGGAGTGTAGCACTGTACGGGTGTGAGGCGTGGACTATAGGAAAGGAAGAGAAGCGTAGATTAGAAGCACTTGAAATGTGGTGTTATAGGAGGATGATGAGGATTGGTTGAGAAGATAAAGTAACAAATGAAGCTGTACTAGAGTTAGTAGGGGAGAAGAGAAGTATTTGGAGAGTGTTACAACGTAGGAGAGACAGATTAGTAGGGCATATTCTTAGGCATGGGGGGATTATGCAATTGATCATAGAAGGTAGAGTGGAGGGAAAGAGAGGGGTAGGTAGGCCTAGATTGGAGTATGTGAGTCAGATAGTTGAAGACGTTGAGATGAATAGCTATAGGGAGATGAAGGGATTAGCTCAGGATAGATCGGCATGGCGTGCTGTTTCCAACCAATCTTTAGGATTGCGGACTCTTTAACTAATATGCAAGCTTTAAGAAATATTTTTATATTATATCGAAGCTGTAGTGGTCTTATATATAAATCGAAGGTACAGAATATGAATTATTTATTTTAATGTTAAACTATTTTTCGTGTAGCATAAACATACCTTGATGTGTGAAGTTGCAGATTAACCTAAAATTTGATAATCTACACTGTTTTCCCATCTCCGTGAGCAATTTCTTGTAAAATCTTCTCAAAAAATATACTTGGCAATTTTTTTTTCATTTAGCATCATATCAATATTTCAAGTCACTTTTGAATTTTTTCACCATTTCACAAACAATACAGTTATATAGATATTAAATAGTCTCATACGAAGACTCACTATAGGGATATTAGTCAATTACATTATATTATATGGACATATTTTTCTAAATGTTTTCTGTAGGTTTAACGAAGACTATTCTACACAGTGCACTTAACTTGGACCAGATAAATTCGATTGTAATAGCATTTTAATCGAAGTATACTCGAATGGGGTCACATCGGCACGTTCGGCGCGACGTGAAGTTTAGTCCTGTCACCCTTATGTAGATCCATGCCTTCCTGTTTCATCCCCTGTTCTTCGGTCTAGGACATACGCCCCGGTCAATCTATTCTGCATGTTTTAGCAAATTTATATTTCAATACTTCGACTTAAAGCTAGAAGTTATTCAATTGCGCATTAGATCTCATTGGACCTGTAATAATTGGTGATACGAATGTCGGCAATTTATCGTTAGTTTTAATGCTGTCCAGCTCGATGTATAGTAACTTAAATAGTCGGTTTGTTCTAATCTTTATATAGACTCTGGCATAATCAAAAAAAGTTTATAGTACTATATTTCATCTAACTGAACAATGTTTTGTATGATGATGCGACGTACTGTTAGGTGATAATTCGCATTTAATCAAGGTTTATGGTATCCCTTTTTTATGGATTTTTTTTTGTACCATCATCGGTTGATTCTGTGGAGAAATGAATGTGGACACACGCAAATTAGTACAGTGTACATTACAATATTTGACAAAATAACAAGCTAGGTCTAAATGTTGTTTTGAAATATTCTCAAATCCTTAACAGTATTAATGGACGTCGATTTGGGCCCTGGAGGTTTATTATATTAAATACTGTATAGGGGTATTTGGACGGAATAGAAAATATCGTCGATAAAATTGATGGGAAATGGAGACGTGTTTTATCGTCCAATTAATGGCTTTCACCCATCCTTCAAGTTCATCTCATTCCACAAATGAATGCCCATTTTTTACTACATTGCTAAAGCACCGGGTGATATAAATTAGCCAATCGGCCTGATTTGCCAACTTAATGGTTGTTTGAATTAAGGGAATTATCAGTAAGCTCACCAAAATAAATGATCAGAAAGGAATACATATATATATATACACACACACACATACACACAATTGGTCTTGCTGAAACATTAATTAATGGCTTTAGATTGGATGTTTTAGTGATATACTAAACATTATAATTCTTTGTATATCGTGTTAAAAAATAATCAGCAACGACAAGAACATCAGAAAAAATAGAAAATATTCTTAACAAACGAGGCTTAATATAAATGCGAATATTTTTTATTTGTTAAGATGTATTTTTACAGGAATAAAAAGGGGAACAAAATACTGCGAATAATAGTTTATAGTCCGTGATTAATTAATGTGAATATTTTCTCCGGTGATTTCGGACATTCAACTAAAACAACTTCTTCTTGAGTAACTTTCAATTTCTTCATCAGGCTAGATAAAATTACCAAACATCTATTTAAAAACTACTTATTGTTACATTATTTAAATTACATACCTTAGTTAGAATGGATCAATAATCATAATGTACAGTTGATAAGTATTTGTTGATCATTAAAATAAGTTACATCCTGGACAAATACAATTATGTACAAAGACTACTACAACCATATCACAATATTTGTTAGAAATTTCCCTTTTTTTTTAACTTTGAGGTTATGATATTACACTTGCACATTTCTATTGGTAAAAAATTTTAATTTATAAATACTCACATTTAATAATATTCAACTAAATATATTTGTTAGCTTACTACATTTTCTATTGTTATACCTATTTTGCTTTTATATTTTAATATTTGTAACTGATCATTTGACAAATTTTAGATATTGTTTCGTAGTACATTTTATTTTTTGTTATGTGAACTTGACAGTGAGACTTCCAACAAAATTTACTTATACTAATAGTTGTACACTCCTGTACAGATAGTTGTATAACTTATTTTTTGATTTTATTTTGTAAACGGAAAATATAACACACCACTACAGATAAAAAATAAAATGTATCCAAACTAATTAAAAAATTGTATCAAACAACTTGTCCCAGCTTAGTTTATATATTTTTATTCTCAAAATTGTAACTATTATGTAAATTAAAATCTGATCTTAAGTTGCATGAATTATTGTTTTTTTTTTATAAAAATCACTTCACTTATATTACGTTTCATCCAATTATTCTCAACATCTAGAATTTTTACATTTTCAATATTGAAATCGATATTGTGTTTGTGGTGAATAATGTGGTATAAAAATAAAACGACAAAATATTCACAATTCAATATACACCTAACCCATGTATCGGGATAAAATAAAACCCTTTGTTTCTTTTTATTTATATATAAGGATATAGCTTACTTAATCTCCCTAGTGCCAGTAACCTACAAGATCCTGTCCAAAGTACTTTTAAATAGAACTGAAGGAATAATAGACCCACAACTAGGAGAGTATCAGGCAGGGTTTAGGAAAGGAAGGTCGTGCACAGAACAAATATTAAATTTAAAGAACATATTAGAAATGAGGAAAATCAGGAACTTGAAATATGTGGTTACTTTTGTGGATTTTAAAAAGGCCTATGACTCCATTGACAGAAATGCACTAATCGACATTATAAAGGAATTAGGACTCGATAATAAAACAAGTGAAATAATTAAAGCAACTTTAACAAACACAACATCCAAAGTAAAATTTATAGGAGAAATTTCAAAACCTTTTGAAATAAAGACAGGTGTAAGACAAGGAGACGGTTTGTCACCTCTACTTTTCAATTGCGCATTAGAGAAGGTTGTTCGTGAATGGAGGAAAGCCATAGATACTAAAGGTGTTCAACTAGGAAGAAATCCAAATAAAATCACCATAGACTGTCTAGCTTTTGCGGATGACATGGCGTTAATTACTGACTCACTGGATAATGCCCAAGAACAAATCAGAGAATTGCAGAAACAAGCAGCCAAAGTAGGATTACAAATATCATTTAAAAAAACACAGTTCATAACTAACATCAGTGATGCCCCTCAAAAGCTTAAATTTCATGACAACACAATATCTCAAACAAATTGCTTTAAATATCTAGGAGAGTTGATAACGAGCAACACAAAAGAAAAGGCAGCAATAGAAACTAGAGTACACAAAATGGAAGGGGTGTTTCATATGACAAAAAACACATATAACAAGAAATCTTTATCCTGGAACACAAAACTAAGACACTATCAAACAGTGATTAGACCTGAAACATTGTATGCGGCAGAAACACTTAAACTAACAAGAACTGGAGATCTTGAAAAACTAGAAAAGGTAGAAAGAAGAATTTTGAGAAAAATATTGGGACCTAAAAGTAATAGTAATGCAGAATACAAATTAAGATCAAACAGAGAGCTATATTTGAAAGTTGAAAAACTAACTGATGTAATGAGAAAAAAAAGACTGCAGTTTTACGGACACATATACCGAATGGATAATAACAGACTAACCAAGCAGATCTTCAACTTACTAAACAGTTACAAATCTAAACCCACATGGTTCATTGAAATTGATAAAGATATGAAAAGTGCTGGAATTAAAAGAGACACAATAAATAACAGAAAACGTTTTAGAGAAGTAACTCAAAAGGCAGGATTTCAGGAAAGAAAGAAATCAACGAATGGAAGAAAGTGGACCAAAGAAGAAAAGGAACGACATTCTCGAAGGATGAAGGAAGTCTGGGAGCAAAGAAAAGTGAATACAAAGAAGTATAGCCAAAGTTGATTTATCGTACCCTCCAAAAGGGTTATTCGAAAGAAGAAGAAGATATAGCTTACCAGGCTACATTATTTATTACGTACAATTGGAAAAATAACCTCATAGCATCAAACTTCCAATTTGGTATGCAATTTTACAATTCAGTGTCAAGTCATTTTAATATATATCTGCTGAAGGTTGAAGAAGAATTTCACATTGCAATACAAATTTGAATAATAAACACGTTAGCCCATTCCTATCTTATATACGGATTTCAAGAAACCTATAAATATTGAATATTAATATTTGACATTGATCTGTTTAACAAGAATCTTAGAAGTTATATAACAATTTAATAGTTATAATGTGTTAGATTTGCTTAAGCAATACTTTAAAAAATAAATAAATAATTTGTTAAATGAACGTTATTATTTAAAATATGAAGCCGTATCTGATACTTTTAATGATGAAGTTGAGGACCATATGTCCGAAAAAAAATTCATGGCTAAAATCCCTAACAAAATTATACTAAACTAGATTATATTGCATGTGGTTATTTTTAGTGCAATATATTTTTTGAAATGAAATAAGTATATATTTTAACAATATAGTTTTTACTGCGTTATGCTTAAAACCTACTACAGTGATTACGGGTTATAAAAAATATTTTCTTAAAAAAATCTATAAAAATATCTAGAAGAATATTCTGTTACCAAATTTAGCACGATAGTAAAAAAAAACGTACTATTTGAAATTTAATACTGAAGAGTGTTGAGAGATTGTCCAATTCTAATTTTAAATAAAATGTGTAAGATATTATTTATCATTGTTTTATTAAAAAATATTATTTAATTTTATTTATTACACCAACTCCCTTCGCTTAAAATAATACATTTTATTGTCAATATATAATTTTTGTTTAGAAATGACGAAATTTATTAGGCCAGTTGGCCTAATAAATATTTCATTGAATTATAGCCTAACAACTATTGATCATGATCATAATTGTCTTCTTTATATTATTATATTATTCATTAAATCACCTAATTATATTGAAAACAATTATACATATCTTAAGTAGCAAATTACAAATGCGTAAAAATGCAAATTTATCTCAAAAAAAATTGAACCAAACTTCTGAATGTACTCTAACCATTCATAACACTTTTTTGCAGGAAACGAAAAACACTTCATATTTTTTCGCACCATATTTCCGCCCATATGTCAGCCCGAGTTCGAACCATATTCCATATAATGGAGACATATAGCGGTGGACTGTTAAAAAGTTTGCACTCCCTGACACTTGACATTTATTAATATATATCTATTGTGTGTTAGAATCTACGATCAAAGTGCCCATACAGTGTCAGCAAGGAACAAAAAGGGATATTCATAGTGTTGTCAACTCCATACGAAAACTATCCTAGCCAATTGCATATAAATGAATATCAATGATGAAAAACTCGTATAAAGTGCTACCATGGGCTAACTCCATAATTTCTCCCTGGCTATTCATATAATTGAAGGGTGGAATGGATGAAGGCGTTATGTAACAAACATGAAGTTTTGAGATACAGATATTTAAAGTTTCTCACTCTTTGTTTGATTTCTTCCATGTCGATAATGTTCCCTATTCTTCAATATCTGTAAATCTACTTTATATCAGAATCTACGGTTCATATTAAAGTTTACGTATTTTTTAAATATTTATTGTACATAAACTCCTTTATCCAGTAATATCTCTATTGAAGGGAGAACATTTACTAGTGAATAGACAAATTAAAGTATATTTCCTTTAATATTTTTATTTACGTCGAAAAAATATTATAAAATGATTACAAATACATTTAAAATATTCAAATTCAAAATACAAATCGATGGGTATAAAAGAACATACTATTTTCTTACTATAACTTCATTTTCATTCGTTATTTTTTCATAATACCACTGATGTTCATCCGGTATGTATATGCTGTTTCAAGTTTTCTATTTTCTCAATTTTTACACTGAATTTTCTTAACTGCTCATTTTTCGCAACTGATCTGTAAAAAAAAAACAAGCTTTATTTTATATTAATGAACTAATAGCTTACCCAAATAATGTTAACACTGTTATTATAATATTAGAAATAATAATTTTTATTTTATTTTACTTACCCATATCTATAATATCGATGTTAAAAAAAATTAACACCTTCATCCATTCATATTGTGTTATTAAAAAGTAACATAACCCCTTTATCAACTGCAGTCCTTCGATATTTTACTAAGTATAATAATTGTATCGAAAAATAACACATAACACCTTCATCCATTACAAAATCACAATTTTCAAAAAATGTCACATAACATTTCCATCCATTCAACCCTTCAATTTGTATCAATCCTTCCTTCACTCTACTTGCAATAGATAATCGGAAAATACCTCCGTTTCTAAGAATACGACACATTAGTCTATCTAACCTAATGTGTTAGTCTATTTCTCCTAAACTCGAGCACCTTCCATATGCTTCTTTATTCCAATTCTAACACGTCTATATTAGTTAGTTCATCTACTCAGCCAATCCTAATCACTTTGATATAGCACCATACATTAAAAGTTTTTCTGTTATTCTCTTTTACTTTTCTTATAATTTAATTTTGGTAAAAAAATTTACGTTTAAAATATATCGTTAGCGTTTCTTCAATATAATCAATTTAATATTGTAATATGTCTGTTGAAAGAAGGTATAATAAACTTTTGAAAGACTATACAGAGATTGGTGGAAATATTCTTTTTACGCGTGCATTTTCTTGCGGCGAAAGAGAAGATATCAATCAGAATTGATTAATTGTAGCGTTCGATATTGTGCGCTTTTCACTGCTATGAAGCAGCACCCGGAACCGTTATTGCTATTTCTCAGTTATATCTGGAAAGGAAAAGGCAATATGCATAAATCCCACGGGCGGCAGTAAGAAGGCGGTCAGGGTTTAGACGTGGTATTGAAAGTTTTCTGAAACATTCTCAATCACTGACAACTGCAATAGAATACATTTCTACATATAAATTTATACAACTCAAATATTTTTGTTCCCGCCATAGACAGGAAATATCGAAGAATAATGGGATTCATATCCATTGATATAAAAACAACAAGTACTAAACAAAAAAAATTGAAAATTTACTGGCCGCTTCAACACCCCGAAACCTTATGCTCGTGAAGAGATGCTCGCCACTGCATTTTTGTCATTTGAGGGTGTGGTCAAAATTACTGCAATGTTGTCATATCGACAGCCAACAAATGCAAAGAATATTATATTAGCATAATTGATCAAAACAAATAATACCTAACTGGAAACTTTTGACTAAATAGTGGACTTTAATCGAAGCTGTTTATATTCATACATTAAATATTCTCAATCTGAATTTTGCTATGCAGTTTACAATTTGAGCACTTTGTACTGAAGTTTTTTATTCGTATATGGCAACAATGGTCCTGGAAGCTCAACCCTTATGCGCAGTAGAGGATGAATTAGGTGCGCCAAGATATAAAAATGACTTGTAACTATGAACGTTTTTTGCTAATTTTATAAGAATTGTACAATTAATGAGCGTAATACATATAAAGAAGAATTATTAAAGATAACTATGTGGAAAATGCTATCAAGCACGTTAATGCAAATGCAATCGAGTGAGTCTGTTGCGCCATTACTTAAATCGGTATAAGTCACTTAAACAAACAAAAAAACAAAAAACAAAAAAAAACATCACAGCAATTTATATTCACAAATACTTAAAAATTAATGGAGATTTATATTTTTCATATAATATAGAATATCACCCAAATACCGTAACAAGCATTAAGTATCTAGATGTACATTTCAAGCGCTATGCGCCCATCTTCAGTAGCATAAGTTAAAACTAAATAAAATATCTCTGTCACGAATCGTGATTGATATACTTTTGTAAATATATTTAATATATTAAATATATTTAAAAGCAGCGGGGATTGATATGATACCAGCCGAATTAATAAAACACGCAGGGGAAAAAATGCAGGAGCGATTATACAGGTTAGTTTGTAAAATATATGAGAAGGGAGAAGTACCACAGGATTTTCAGCGTAGTAGAATAGTAACAATGCCGAAGAAAATAGGAGCTAATTTGTGTGAGAACTATAGGACCATTAGCCTACTATCACATGCATCGAAGATATTGTTAAAGATTATTTATAGGAGATTAGAAAATAAAGTAGAGGAAAGGCTAGGAGAAGATCAGTTTGGTTTTAGGAAAAACAGAGGGACGAGAGAGGCGATTCTAGCACTAAGAACGGTAGTAGAAAAATGAAAGAGGGTAGGAAAGGTAACTTGCATAGCTTTTGTAGACTTAGAAAAGGCATTTGACAATGTAGATTGGGACATAATGTTTAGAATTTTAAAAGAAACGGGTATAGATTATAAGGATAGGAGAATAATTTTTAATTTATATAAACACCAAACTGCCTTAGTTAGAATTGAGGGGGAAGAAGAGGTAGCAAAAATAAGGAAGGGAGTTCGGCAGGGATGTACACTTTCACCGTTATTATTTAATCTATATATAGAAGATGCAATAAACAAAGTAAAAGAAGAGTATAGTGTAGGTGTGAATGTACAGGGAGAGAAAATATATATGCTGAGATTCGCCGACGATATAGCTATATTGGAAGAAAGCGAAAAGAATTTAGAAAGGGTATTGAATGGTATGCAGGCAGTATTGACTAGGGATTTTAACATGAAAATAAATATAGGTAAAACTAAAGTGATGAGGTGTGACAAAAAGGAATGCAGTAGAAAAATGAGGATCACAATAGGAGATAATAGAATCGAAGAAGTGTCAGATTTTTGTTATTTAGGCAGTAGAATCACAAAAGATAATCGAAGCAAGGTAGATATAAAGTGTAGGATAGCACAGGGTAGGAAGGCATTCGTAGAAAAAGAACAGATTTTAAGATCAAATATTGACTTGGGTATTAGAAAAAGATTACTGAAGGTATATGTTTGGAGTGTAGCACTGTACGGGTGTGAGGCGTGGACTATAGGAAAGGAAGAGAAGCGTAGATTACAAGCACTTGAAATGTGGTGTTATAGGAGGATGATGAGGATTGGTTGGGAAGATAAAGTAACAAATGAAGCTGTACTAGAGTTAGTAGGGGAGAAGAGAAGTATTTGGAGAGTGTTACAGCGTAGGAGAGACAGATTAGTAGGGCATATTCTTAGGCATGGGGGGATTATGCAATTGATCATAGAAGGTAGAGTGGAGGGAAAGAGAGGGGTAGGTAGGCCTAGATTGGAGTATGTGAGTCAGATAGTTGAAGACGTTGAGATGAATAGCTATAGGGAGATGAAGGGATTAGCTCAGGATAGATCGGCATGGCGTGCTGTTTCCAACCAATCTTTAGGATTGCGGACTCTTTAACTAACTATTAAATATATTTTTAAATATATTTTTCTTAATAAATTCCAGTACGATTTAACATTTCTTTCTAAAAACGTACGAAGAAACAAAAGATTTTAAATAATTTTGCTGTACAAAATATGTATATGTTTTTTCGATTATTGTTATAAGCAAACTATATTATTATTATAAATCGCTGGAACGTTTCATAATAATAAATTAAAATGTTTTTCGCATAGACTTTGATATATTAGGACCATCTAACATTATTCGGAATTATTTATTGTTTCTCCTATTAGTGGATTTTTATGTTCTCACTTTTTTATGTGTATTAAATAAATAATGTAATCTTCTCCAAGAACTATATCAATATTAATATGATGATTAATATGATATAGATTTTTTAAATTAAGCGAAAAAAAATTATAATAAATAAGTAGAAAAATAATCCGTAAATACGGTGCTTTAATGTAGTGACGATTATTTTAAAGGGAAAATCGCGACTTGCAGAATATCGCTATAAAATAATGCTGAATTACATTTTATACGATATAACATCGATTTCGTGTTTTATTAAAATTTCCATTCAATTGAATTACTATAATGGTTTAGCAATAATACATCTCCATTTTCCAATCGACGTGAGCTGCATATACGAACATAACACGAATACATTTCTCTTGATATGTTTTGCATACCCTTCAGCTCGTAATTTAATTTAACCAGAAGAAAAGTGTACAAGCAAATTGACTCTTGACTTTTCGCCACTTGCACTCGCTACGATTCTGCATTATCGACAACTTCTTTACTCCATTCACATTTTCGACAAAATCCTATTTCGCAAAAGACAATTTATTCTTTTGGACGTTTCCCGATCTAGTGTCTCAAGTGTATTCACAAAGGTCTCAAGAATACAACAAATTTATATTGAAATAATGGCACATTGTAAAGTAATTTTTTTTTCTTATTTAAAAAACCTGTTCCAATTTGGAAATAATAAAAACAGTTACTATACTTGTTAAAAATTATCACTACGGTGTTAAATAATAGTTTAATTATTAAATAATAATTATGTAAAATAAAATTTATTTGTCCATAGAAATAAAATAGATATAACTTCAATTTGAAATTCAGTTAGCAATTAGCACAAACATGTGCCATACAATTAATATAGCACATACTAACTCTTAAAGTTTCGGCATAATCTTAAATACACTTCTCGAGATCTAATCTCCTATCTTTTATGTAACAACAACCGTCAAAAGGCTGAAACTGAAACCTTAATTTCGAACATCGGTTGAATACAAAATCCAATGATGGCCAACTAACTTTGATACCAAAGTAGGTGAAAATCCCGCACTCAGAAAGTTAATTCTAACGAACCACCTTATGAAAATCAGGGGAAATTAGCCGAGTTTTTCTGATTACAGCTTAGATGAGAGTGCTTTAGTCCATCTGCATGTACAACCACAGTCAATGTTAATGTCATTTTTATGTCACGGATAATCATTTTTATATTCTTACTTTATAAAGTATTACGGTGTTAGATAAATGTATGGAATATCACCCAAATACCGTACCAAAAATTATTTAATACATTTCGAAGGCCATGTCTCTATAAATAGCCCAAGATTGAACTAAATAAAATAGCTCTTAAGTCACTTACTGACGTTGCTATTCAATTCAATAATACTACATACAATTAGCATTTGGGTGACATTCTGCACAATTGTTATTTTAATTTTAAATGGAAATATTGAATTCATATAAATTGTTAAATCGCTATTTGAACCATACAGTAAGGCAAAGTTTCTTTATATAATTGCACCGTTATTTTCAAAATAGAAATCTATTATAAATTAAAATGTTATGCACATAAAAATTAAAAACCGAAATTAACGCGATGTCTTTTGTGAGCTTCATACTATCAATATTTTACAAAATTCGAACGAGAAGTAATTTGAAAATAATTTTGTAATTATTTAGATTATGTTAATTCGTTTTTGAAGCATGTGGCTTTCATGGCTCATGTTAGTCTGGCAGAAATTGGGTAGTTTCTTCGATTTTGAGCGTGGTAACTATAACTATAAAAAACCGGTTTTTTGACTAAATATGTAAAATTTGAAAACCGGTTTTGAAACTTTAAAAGCGCCACGTTCTACCACCAGTTTATAAAAAAAAATGTATTACCGATCCGCGCTCAATGCACAGTTTATATTTTGTAAGAATTTTTTAATTGTCTTTTACATGTTAATTTTTGATTTATTTGGAATATTTATGTTATTTTCATATTTTTGTATGATCAAAAATATATATATTTGTTTAAATAAGTATAATTATCTATTTTATAACTTTTTAACTATATTTTTTTATAAATATTCGAAAACGGGTTTTTTTGGAAATGCTGGAATTTGAAGAACGGTTTTTCAAAAGTCGGTTTTTGTATAAACCCTAGATCAATTGTATTTTGTCACATTTATGGATCATCACAAATGCCTATAATTTTTGTTGGAAACTAATAAATATGACCAAATGCATTCTCTAAATTCAAAGATATTTACCGAAGTCTACAGTGGTAATAATGTATAATATTTCAAATAATAAAATATAGTAGATTTTTTATTTTTTTATATTTTATTTTATATTTTTATTTTTATGTGTTCTTTATACGTGTTTTGTGATTAAATATCATTTATGACGTACAATCTTTATTGTGGTATTACTTTTCATCGTTGTTACCTTTCTCAAAATCCATGGAATTAATGCGTTCCATTTTTAGCTGCTTACCAACTTCTTATTATAAATTGAACTTAATACTCTTTTATCTTAATTCTATAGATAAATACACAACATCTATGGTGTGAAGGTTTTTGTTCTTTTTCCGAAAAAATGGCCTCCCGGTCGGGATTCGAACCCACAACCATCCCGGTGCCGACTAACGACGTTACCGTGGCACCACGGTGCCCCAATTGGTATTGAATATAAAAAAAAAATTGACGCATCAGAATAATTTAATATTATATCGTACAATCTATAAACATACTTTTACTGACAATAATAGCAATATTATTGACAGTGGAACTAAATACCGTAACTTAAACCATTAAGTAGCTAGATGCGCATTTCGAAGGCCATGCCCCCATCTTCAGTAGCACAAGATAAAAACAAAATAAAATACCTCTGTCACGAATCGTAATTGATATAAAATTACATAAGAGTCTAGTGAAGATAATTACATTACAGAATGTTTCAATGACAAGAAATATTGCTTATCCACTTTTGTAGACTTGAGCAAAGCCTTTGCTTGCGTTAATCATTCTATTTTATTGCGTAAATTAACGAAATAATGATACTTCTTTAAAATTCTTAGAATCATATCTATCAGGTCATACGCAAGTTGTTATACACAACGGATTGAGTTCTATAAGTGATGACATTCACTATTGTGTTCCACAAGGTTCGGTTTTGCACCCTTTGGTTCTTAATTTACATAAACGATCTCCGTCAGAGTATCGATGCTTCCGTTATAACAGATAATGCAACCGCAAACAGTCATATAGAAAAATGGTCTCAAGTAAATAGACTTTCCTTAAATCAAGGTAAAATTAAGAATATATTGTTCACGCTAAGACACTACAACTACTTGAAATCAATTGATTATGTTAAATTTATGGCTATTCACTTAGATCCAACGCTAAGGTAGCATAGCCATATTGTGATAACTGGTTATAAAGTATGCAAAGATATCTGCTTGTTTCGTAACATATCAAATTATATATTATATGATAGTATATCAATCACGATTCGTGACAGAGGTATTTTATTTAGTTTTATATCAAATTGTGTAAATAAAAGTACCTTATTAAATGCCTGTTACACTTTGATTGAGGCATTTTATTTAGTTTTTATCTTGTGCTACTGAAGATGGGGGCATAGCCTTCGAGATGTACATCTAGTTATTTAATGGTTTAAGTTACGGTATTTGGGTGATATTCTATACTATTATAATATAGAATATCACCCAAATACCGTAATAAGCATTTAGTAGCTAGATGTACATTTAAAGCGCTATGCGCCCATCTTCAATAGCACAAGATAAAACTAAATAAAATACCTGTCACGAATCGTGATTGATATACTATATATATATATATATATACGCATAGCGCTTGAAATGTACATCTAGCTACTTAATGCTTGTTACGGTATTTGGGTGATATTCTATACTATTATTTAACACCGTAGTGATCATTTAAAAAAATGAAACTAAAATATTATTTTAGATTTAACTAGATTTCTCTTCGTACAAATTTTCAACGTCCAAGTGTGTACATATTATGTAGACGTAATGCGTCCGTCGCGGCTTTGCTCGGCCTCGTGGCAAACGCAATTCTAAAGCGATTATGTATAGAGCAAGCGGAAACGGATTAGTCGCATTAAAATCTTTATTCAAATTATTTGAGTGAACAGATTCATATAGGAGCACCCACGCAGCCATCAGAGCCTATACTGAACGCTTTCTGTTCCGGGTAACTAGCCGAACGTTTATATGGGTGACGAAACGATTTCAATCTTAATGCAGCGCCGTAATAAGGAAAATGGAAAAGTAACTCTATCAACGCAATAAAAAGTAGCGTACATTATCTAGAAAGAAACGTGTATTTTTTAAATGATATAATTATGTAATTGTATCAAATTATGCCGTAAAACAATATACTAGTCAAGATAATATTAATTCGTCTCAAAAAAATAACAAATTCTGACAATGAGATTAAGACAAAATATATTAGCCCAATTCGATATTATGTTTTGTACACACACACATATATATATTCCAGTACTGCGAACAAATATGATAATTTATTCGTAATATTTTAACAGAAAATAATTCAATAAAAATTTACTATTAACGCAGAACGAAGCGGAGCACCAATATAGACTCAAAACGGACTAGCATGTAATTCTTGCGTAAAAGACCTAACCTTATATAAAAGAACTTATAGCAAGGATGGCCAACAAATCGACCAGTCGATCGCGAACAGTTGGACACAAAAACTGATTATTTCGAATGTGGCGCTAGTAAAAGTAGACAAAAAACACGAAATAAGGCGAAGATAAGTTGGCTCAGTGATTTAGTTTTTCTGGCAGATTTTACATCCAAGTTAAGCGATTCGAATGTAAAGTTACAAGGAATAAAGAAGGCAATAAGTCACATGATTAGTTGCATTAATGCTTATAAAAGTGAGTTCGTAATAATATAGAATATCACCCAAATACCGTAACAAGCATTAAGTAGCTAGATGTACATTTCAAGCGCTATGTAATAATAATAAATGTACATCTAGCTACTTAATGCTTGTTACGGTATTTGGGTGATATTCTATATTATAATATAACACCGTAGTGATAATTTTAAAAATAAAAATTAGGAGTTGTGATATTTAACCTAATATTAGACAGTGCACTTTCATGGCAATTGAAAATGTATCTATATAATAATTATTAAATATGCATATCAATAAAAATTAGGGTATATAAAATATCCCGTATATATTACATAAAAAAGAAATTATAGATTAAAAATTATTAAAATAGAATTTGGTACACAATTCTAGAAAATCATGCGATTAATATGACCATTGTAAAAATATAAACTAAATAAAGTTAGCGTATATTACTTTATTTTAATTTATCAGTGTTTATTCTAATTGCGTTATAATTACATGATTACATTATCGTGTGGTTAATGATATAATCATATCACACATATAATATAGAATATCACCCAAATACCGTAACAAGCATTAAGTAGCTAGATGTACATTTCAAGCGCTATGCGCCCATCTTCAGTAGCACAAGATGAAACTAAATAAAATACCTCTGTCACGAATCGTGATTGATATACTATCAATATACTATCATAGCGCTTGAAATGTACATCTAGCTACTTAATGCTTGTTACGGTATTTGGGTGATGTTCTATATTATAATTTAACACCGTAGTGATAATTTTTAAAATATCACACATATGTTAATAATTAATTTGGAGATTTGTAATATCAGAAATAATATTGATTTCCATCCTGATAGTATATAATCATTTTTTCAGTGAATCTCCAATTTTTTTGTAAAAATTGTAAATGTTGATTAAGTAATATTTTTTAATAATTAATTTGATTACTATTCTGATATTGTATTACACACCTAATTAAATTGGCGTGTTAATTATAATATTATTACTTGTTTAACAAAATATTTGTTTGTTCATCAATCGATTTTGCATTAACGGCCAGGTAAAAAATGTATGCAGTTTATTTTTTAATATAGCTTTATAAATACATAAAAATAAATGCTTGCTTTATAAATACATTTAAAAAAAATTATTTTAGTATTCATTAAATTTTAATATTTAAATTAAACTGAAATTAACAACGGGACGACTATTAGAGACAGCAGAACGTTGAAATGGGTTAAATCATTTGCAGATAGAAAGTGTGAAAGGGGAAAGGCATAAACGAAACGGCAGCCAGTCAGCTTAACACTGATAATCCGAAAGTTATATCGGTATGCTTTTGCTGTAAATATGAAAAACAACGCTGCACTGTCGTTGTGAATAATAACGCCAGCAAAAACATTGTCTGCAAATTATTAAATGCTCTACGAAATATTCTAAAGTCCGCACCGCTCCATGGAAATGAACAAACAAACGGATTAAAATTACTGGTATTCTTATTACGTTATAGGATAAGCAAGACAAGAAAATTACTTTGTTTGTTTCCTAAATCCTATTCATAAATATGCAAGCGAGTTTAACAATACAGTTATACCTTCCTCAGCATGAATTGTATTATACATTTTTCAAAATATTGCCGTAAATTTTAAAGGCGATTTTCGCTTGATATATTTTTGTACTTTTAGAAGATATTCCATCTACACACTGAAGAAAAACTGTGGTAATAACTGAAGCAATATTTATGAGTACATAAAATTGGAATATGTATTTTGAAAAATTGTAACAACTTTATCTGATTTTAAAAATTATCACTACGGTGTTAAATAATAGTATAGCATATCACCCATATACCGTAACTTAAAGCATTAAGTAGCTAAATGCGCATTTCGAAGGCTATGCCCCCATCTTCAGTAGCCAAAAGTAAATAAAATACCTCCGTCACGAATCGTGATTGATATACTATTAAATAAATTAGTCAACATGACAGAAATATTTCAAAAATGGCATATAATAACAATATTAACAATTAACGAAAATATTGGTTTGTGAAATCTAAAATACCCAAAAATAAATAAATTCCAAATTCATTAAATTTGATTTAGATTTATGCATGTATATACTTTCATAAGCATTTAATTCAAAACACTTTTAAACAATTTAAGTGAACTAATTTGAATAGGATGACTTGAGTTAGTTAAAAATATGCTCGGCTATAGCACTTTTATCATTAAGTTACGGTATTTGGGTGATATACTAAACTTTATCTAAAATAAATTTTGTATCATATATAGAATTTGCAATTCAAATTAACTAAAGAATACAATAAAGACCATTTAAATTTCAAATCAATTTATATTGATTTATTATATCAATTTTATTACTACGACAGTCATTTGATACCGATCTGTAATGTAATTATCTTCACTAGACTCTTATTTAACAGTATATCAATCACGATTCGTGACAGAGGTATTTTATTTAGTTTTTATCTAGTGCTACTGAAGATGGGGGCATAGCGCTTGAAATGTACATCTAGCTACTTAATGCTTTAAGTTACGGTATTTGGGTGATATTCTGTACTATATATGATAATACTTACAAAATTTTCTCGAATAACTCGAGCATGTCTTTGTTAGTTTATCTATCCACGAATCTTCATCCCTCTGATATAACACAATATTTCAGATGTTTCGTTTTAAGTATATTTATTTTATTGTTAACTAAGTGGTTATTATTTCCTGCGTATAATTTAAATACTAACATTTTTCCTAATTTTGCCATTATAAATTATACAACAACAGTAATATTCATTCTAAAGAAACCCACTTTCTTCATATGCAACATATGAATGCAATGGGATTTATATAAACTATAAATACGGTAGAATACACGATCATTAATGCACGTATGCATTCTACCTATAGCCAACCCCTCAATTAATTTGGTACAGTATTTCTACGGCTCTATGGTATATTACAGCCATATTAATGGGGCACAAGAGGCATTTTGATGCGGTGTACATTGCATAATAATCGCATCCCCATACCGTAGCAATAGCAGTCGTGGTAAAGGCAGAAATGATAAATTACGGAACTAGGAAAATTACACGTCCGTTTAATACGCATGCATATAAAGGCAGCCTACGTGTAGATTATAATTCTTAGACGACACACATAAGTGTATTGTCCTTATATAATATACTTTCATCACGAAGGTATAACACATTAATTTAATTTAATCTAAGAGCAAATTAGAGCTCACAAGTACGTTTTATGTATCTCCAGATAAATATACATGAATTTTTTATTAGTGTATGCACGTATACACTAAATAGAATTGCTATGAAGGAACTTACCTATTAATGACAAAACACGAATTCGGATAATAACCAAAAACTAACTGTCGTAAATTTATTTTTGGGCACGGAAAGTGCGTAGACTTTAAATTTTACGATTCAGCAGGTAAAAGTAGTTTAAATTAATCAGGACAAGTTTAAAATATTATAGAGATTATAATATAGAATATCACCCAAATACCGTAACAATCATTAAGTAGCTAGATGTACATTTCAAGCGCTATGCGCCCATTTATTTTATTTAGTTTTAGCTTGTGCTACTGAAGATGGGCGCATAGCGCTTGAAATGTACATCTAGCTACTTAATGCTTGTTACGGTATTTGGGTGATATTCGAATATATTTAGTTTATTTAAATAAGTTTTCGGGAGAAGTATTACCGTTTCTGTATTAGTTTTGACGTTTCTGATTTTTATTAATCATCGATTAACAATCCGAAAATTGAAAGAAATTATTAATATTATTGCTTTCTTATAAATTACACACAACTTCATTTCGACCCCTCGATATAAGTGTCATATCATCTTAAAATTTCCCTAATTTTTAATAAAAAAGTCCATATATATACGTGTTAGTTAAAGAGTCCGCAATCCTAAAGATTGGTTGGAAACAGCACGCCATGCCGATCTATCCTGAGCTAATCCCTTCATCTCCCTATAGCTATTCATCTCAACCTCTTCAACTATCTGACTCACATACTCCAATCTAGGCCTACCTACCCCTCTCTTTCCCTCCACTCTACCTTCTATGATCAATTGCATAATCCCCCCATGCCTAAGAATATGCCCTACTAATCTGTCTCTCCTACGCTGTAACACTCTCCAGATACTTCTCTTCTCCCCTACTAACTCTAGTACAGCTTCATTTGTTACTTTATCTTCCCAACCAATCCTCATCATCCTCCTATAACACCACATTTCAAGTGCTTCTAATCTACGCTTCTCTTCCTTTCCTATAGTCCACGCCTCACACCCGTACAGTGCTACACTCCAAACATATACCTTCAGTAATCTTTTTCTAATACCCAAGTCAATATTTGATCTTAAAATCTGTTCTTTTTCTACGAATGCCTTCCTACCCTGTGCTATCCTACACTTTATATCTACATTGCTTCGATTATCTTTTGTGATTCTACTGCCTAAATAACAAAAATCTGACACTTCTTCGATTCTATTATCTCCTATTGTGATCCTCATTTTTCTACTGCATTCCTTTTTGTCACACCTCATCACTTTAGTTTTACCTATATTTATTTTCATGTTAAAATCCCTAGTCAATACTGCCTGCATACCATTCAATACCCTTTCTAAATTCTTTTCGCTTTCTTCCAATATAGCTATATCGTCGGCGAATCTCAGCATATATATTTTCTCTCCCTGTACATTCACACCTACACTATACTCTTCTTTTACTTTGTTTATTGCATCTTCTATATATAGATTAAATAATAACGGTGAGAGTGTACATCCCTGCCGAACTCCCTTCCCTATTTTTGCTACCTCTTCTTCCCCCTCAATTCTAACTAAGGCAGTTTGGTGTTTATATAAATTAAAAATTATTCTCCTATCCTTATAATCTATACCCGTTTCTTTTAAAATTCTAAACATTATGTCCCAATCTACATTATCAAATGCCTTTTCTAAATCTACAAAAGCTATGCAAGTTACCTTTCCTACCCTCTTTCTTTTTTCTACTACGGTTCTTAGTGCTAGAATCGCTTCTCTCGTCCCTCTGTTTTTCCTAAAACCAAACTGATCTTGTCCTAGCCTTTCCTCTACTTTATTTTCTAATCTCCTATAAATAATCTTTAACAATATCTTCGATGCATGTGATAGTAGACTAATGGTCCTATAGTTCTCACACAAATTAGCTCCTATTTTCTTCGGTATTGTTACTATTCTACTACGCTGAAAATCCTGTGGTACTTCTCCCTTCTCATATATTTTACAAACTAACCTGTATAATCGCTCCTGCATTTTTTCCCCTGCGTGTTTTATTAATTCGGCTGGTATCATATCAATCCCCGCTGCTTTGTTATTCCGTAAATCATTTAATGCTCTATGAAACTCTGACCTAAGTATGCTAGGACCTAAGTCATCCTCATCTATTTATTTTATACGTGTATAAAGGTAAATATAAATATAATAAAATATATATATATTATAATATATTATATATAATAATAATAAATATATATAATATATATAAATATAAATCTTCAGTAGCACATGTGGCGCATAGCGCTTGAAATGTACATCTAGCTACTTAATGCTTGTTACGGTATTTTGGAAATATTCTATACTATAATTTAACACCGTAGTGATAATTTTTAAAATTATAGAGATTGCTAGATAATTGATAGTAAACACCTTTTAGTCAAACTATGGGGGGGGGGGGGGGGGGGGGAATCTATTCAAATTTGATTTTAAGTATATCATTTATTTTTTTAAAGGATGGGTACTGAAGGCTCTCCTTATTAGCCGTACATTGCCGTATATAGGCCATCTCATACACTTTATACTTTCCGCACACTCAGGGTACCCGCGACACTTAGGGACAAGGACCTAGCATTTAACATACACAGTTAGCATCCATGGTCCGGCGGGTATTTTGTTTCCAGAAAAAATCCGACCGGAGTGGGATTCGAACCCACAAACTCCGTGGTGCCAGTCTCACTACGGCACCACGGTGCCCCCGTATTAAATTTATCTATTTAACATATTAAAAATTCTTAATCAACACCGAAAATAAATAACTCGATGCTTTAAATAAAATTTCAAAACGTATGTGAATATAAGTAAGATAAGTAGCATAATTTTGTGAACTTTAACAACACCCTAATATTGCACAAACCTATACATAGAATAGGCTGGTTTTGAATGTGTCGGGTGTCGACAAAATTTATGTGAAACATTTAAATTTTGATGGCAGCATGCTGGCATACATAATACCACCACACTACCTATATTTACACTAAGTATAGCTTGTGTAATATCAACGACCCAGTTATATTGACCTATTCCCCATTGCATCGCCCAAGAGATAGTATTCGGATGAAAAAATACTATCCACAATATCAAATAAAACATTCCAAGAGTCGAGCGATGTGCAACTAACTCCATTTGGTTACATGGGTCATTGAAAAGCGACATAAATAATATTTATATTATTATTATTTTAGTTGGGTAGCTTGAAATAGCAACTACGTTTATTACGTTGTATCAAGTAGTTACAAAAATCAATTTTTGTTGAGTGCAGCTCTTCGCCCTGACTACACAAAGTATAGATATTATAGATGGTGTGTCAATGCCTTCTAGGGGCAAGACACGATCAACGAAGCTTTGGTGTATATAGCGGTCCCTATAAATGGATCCCGGTGTAATGGAAAGATTTCAAGCTTACCCATGCTAATAGAGGAATAAGGCAAAATCGATGATGCGATGGCTAAAATATGCACCCATTGGTCAGTGCAAGATAAGGAAGAACTAGCGCTGTATGTTTCTCAATTCTAGAGGATGGTAATGTCGATTTCTAATAATGAATCCAATGAATTACTGTACAGCTGATGGTAGAGGTAGTAGCATGTTGCCCCACGAATTCGTTTAAGACGATGACTGATTAGACCAATTAGGTAGAACATTCTACGCGTCGGAAGATACAGTGTCCGTAGTCTTGATGGAATAGAAAAATTATAGGTTCTGAAATAGGAAATTGAGTGGCTTAAGATAGATATCATAGGAACTAATGAAGTTAGATGAAAAGATCGTGTAGATATGTAGTCAGGAGAATATAGAATAATAAGCACAGCGTCAGATAATGGGCTGAATGCCCATGTACTACTGAAGATGGGCGCATAGCGCTTGAAATGTACATCTAGCTACTTAATGCTTGTTACGGTATTTGGGTGATATTCTATATTATTACTATATAAGTTTACTTCGATATTCTACACACATTCATTATATATATCACAAGTATATTTACGAGTCATATAATTATAAAAATTCAAACAATGCTCCCTATATATTGACCACGTATACCTTTTGAAAATGGTATTTCTACTACATTTTAATATCTTCCTAATCTTTTAAATAACATATTTAATTTAAATATTTCGTTTTACTTAAACATAACACAAAATGAGAAGCTTGAATTGTATCTGTCCTGTGCATTGCCGGTTGCAACAATTCTATGTACAGTATGTCCTTCTATTGTTTTACTGTCCTTCTATTGTTTATTTTAGTAATGAAAGTAATTTTCTACAGATATTACAGAATGACGACCATTACAGCACTAGTGCTGTAATGATCATCAATACAAAACAATTTTTTAAACTGTAATATTTACTTAACTGAATGAAAGTAGATAAATATTATTATCGTGATATCGTTTCGTTTAAACTTCATTTCTACCTTTGACTAGATATGGATTTTTAAGGAACTTATTTGTGAAATATGAATTATTTTACAGGTAGATCGCGATCACTTTTCAAATAGAAAGGTCGATTTCAAGAACAAATATGTTGGCCATCCCCGATATATACGATGCATTGAATAATTAACCAATCTGAATAGGAGCTGAAGATTATTACTAAGATATATAGACTGCATCGCAATTTCAAGACTAGTTTTAATTAGTAAATAACTTACGAGGCAACTTACGCGCTACGCTTCTAGCAAATCAAATTTATGTATAATGAGAAACTTGGTATGATGCTGTAATTCCACACAATGATGTGAAATTTTACTTCGTATTTGCTTATAAGATATACACTGCTAGATAGCCGTTGGCACTCATTAATTATTGCACATTCATCTAATTTGATCCAACATTAAAAATATATGTTTTTTTTATACCAAAAATATGAATAAAATAAAATATTTAATTCGTATTACGGTTTTTGGGTGATGTTTTATACAATTATTTAACGCCGTAGTGACGGTTTTACAAAAATCAAATATATCAACCTTACGGAAGTAGAAAATAAGTATTAAATAATTTTTCGTCATCTTCCTAGCTAACAGTAATCGAACATAAATCGTCGAGGTGAACAAATGCAAATTAAAGATTTATTTTACGGGCTACTATCCTTCGTTAATCTGAAGATGGAAATTATATAGTTTTACATGTGATTTTCATAATTTTAATGTTTCAATTTTAATTAATCTTTCTTAAGAATCTGCAAAAATTTTAATATTCAACTACATTACTACCGATATTTGTTTTAGTTTAAATATTTATATAGTTTTTGATATTATCTTATATTAAATGTACAAACTTTTTTCTCATATTGTGTGTAGACAAAACATTTCTTTACTACATTAAATTGCTATTTAAAATTATCACCGTATCTAAACTCATATTAGAACCTCCATTCCTTGATTTTATCTATAGTTAGAGGTTTTTTTTTTAAATGCATAAAAGTTGCACAAAAATACAAATGTTGATCGTTGAATGAGATGTTACTCCAAAGCCTTCCTCCATGTCCATCAGCGGCTTAACTTCATATACGACGGTTATAGTTTAGTCTATGCGAAGTGATATTACGATGAATTGATTCGGTTCTATGTCATGGTCTTATAACCTGAAGATTATCTGACTATATTATAGCATGTACCCGAATGCTTAAGTATTTACTAAGAATTCATTACATTGTATTAGTAAGTGGTAATATCTAATAATACAGAACATGGCGCGTAGTTTCATTCCAAATGTAGTGAAAAGGAAATATTAGTTGTTAATTTCTATTGTTGGTAAATTGTTTGGAATATATAGTACAAAGAAGGGTCTAGTCAAGTCAATCAATTCGAGTATATGCTCGCAAAAATCAGTTTACAAAAGTCGATGAAGTTCATACATACCCGACAAGACACAGAGACATGATCAAATCTCAAAAGTTCATAGTGGTAAAATCAGAAAAAAAAATCTTTAAATATTCACTTATACAACTATCTACCTTCACATCTCAAAATTTTCAATGCAAAACCGTTCAAATACAAAGTCAAGTCAATTATTTTGAAGATGGCTCTCTACTCAATTCTCGAATATTGCAAAAATGTTAGCACTGGGGCATTTCATTATTTAAGTAAACGATTGTCCATTTTATTATTTTAAAATAGTACTGCTGATGCAATAGTACAATTTGTAAATGGGACAATAGCATATTTTGAGAAAGGCGATTTTAGACTATCAATTTTTCTGGACCTAAGCAAGGCCTTTGACTATGTTGACCATGTCATTTTAGAAAAAAAAACTTAAGATGTACAATATCTCATCTACTGGCGTAAAATTAGTGTCCTCTTACCTTACTAATACAGCAAAAGTGGTGTCCTACAATGGTATCAAATCTGATAAGAAGAGTATTAAAATAGGGGTACCGCAAGGGTCAATTGTAGGCCTGTTGCTATTTTTAATTTTCATAAATGATTTCCTTGACTATATATGTCAGCTTATAACTGCATTCTATATGCTAATGACACCACAATAACGATCTATAGTAATAATTTTGCTACGAATCGTCAATAAATTATGCGATTCTTGCTTGGGGTTAAGGCTCTGGTAGACATAGAATTTTTAGACTTCAGATACATGCCATCAAAATTATAGGAATCCTTAAATACAGAGAAGATTGCAAGCATGTTTTTATTAATTGCGGCTTTCTCACCTTTCTCTGTATTTATATTTTACAGTGTCTCTTGTATGCCCATAGCAATCAACATAACTTTGTCTTACAGGAAGATATCCATAACTATACCACAAGATTTAGAGACAGGATTAGATTAGAATTCTGTAGATTAAGCAAGGCTCAAAAGAGTAGTTATTACTTATCTTTCAAATTGTTTAACGAATTATCCACAGAAGTAAGGAACATGACTTATGAACTTGTTAAATTAAATATTATAAAACTATTGAAATCCAAAGCGTACTATAGTATTAATGAATTTTTAACATGTGATCTTCGAACCTAGTTTCTAAATAGCCTTAAACTTTTTTGAATATTGTAATTTTAGGCTCATTGCAATTCCGTTTATTGATATTTTAAGACGTATGTAAATACAATATGTATACAAACATGAATAAATGATCTATTTTAAAATAATAGATAGTTGACCGTGTTCTAATCGGAACTGCTGTCAGTGCACTGCTATTTTGGGTAATTTTTTTTTTTAGGAATATCTCTATATGTACACTTTTATTCTACTAACTAATATACGAGGGCTATCCAGAAAGTAAGTTTCCTTGCCACGTGTTGCCGCGCAGGCGCTACTGTGGTCATTTGGCGCATGTGCGCCAGTTGCACCGACTCAGTAGGAAGACATAGAAAACTATTTTGAGATCGCTTATTATTGTGCGTGCTACACGATGAGACTTTATAATGTCGGAGCAAATTGCAAATCCCGCCACCTGTGAAATGCGATCTGTAATACGTTTTCTCGATGCCAGGAATGTGAAACCTTGTAAAATTCATAAACAAATTTGTGAAGTGTATGGAGAAAATGCAATGAGCGATTCAATGGTACGGAGATGGGTACGACTGTTCAATGAAGGACATAAGAATGTGCATTATACTGTTACTACGTGGTTTGCAACACAGGCGGGAACGTTCTATGACTGGGGCATACAAAAACTTGTGGCCCACTATGACAAATGCCAAAACAATGGTGGAAATGACGTGAAAAAATTGTTTAATGTTTGTACTTTACAATGCAATCAAAAAAATTGTTTATATACGTTTTGTTTTGTTTGATAGCCAAAGGGAACTTACTTTCTGGATAGCCCTCGTACATTATATCACATACTCGCAACTGCTCAACATATATGTTTGTATCTACAAAATTTTTGTTATATGTTCTAATTTTAATTTTAATATGTTTCTAATTCTTTCCCTTACTTGACCTGCCAAAAACAATGTTCTTGTAAATGTGGTGAATAACATAAAATCTTATTACAACACTAATCCTGGTCATTAAACATTTGAGATGATATTTGAAAAATACAATTTTCGACATATATCCCTCTGTTTCGATTTTAGAAGCAAATGCCTTCATTTTAATACAGAACAATAATTGTTGAAATTGTATTCGTATTGATTCTCTTGCTGTAATAGATGTAACCGTCACATATCCAAAACTATCTCATGTTATTTAATTATAATGGATTTGCACTCTGTTCAATTGTGTGTTATGCGTAATTCCACAATGAATATGCCGACGTGGAGCTGAAATGAAGGTCCATGAACTGCATTAGAGTGATTCACCCTAAGTCGATATATCGTATGCACATAGGGTTCGTATACCTAGATAGGCATACAACCCAATATGCATAATACGATGAATGAGTGAGTGGGTGCCAGATCTATTATTAATTTCTCATCAATGCAATCAATAAGCGTCGTATTGATTCCGACACCTCAATATATCATTAATCAGTGGTGGCTCTTGACATTTCAATCCAGGGGGCGTATTTCTTAAAAAATAACATAATAGTAAGAAATCTTACCGAAAATAGCTACAAAATGATTAAATTCAATCATTTTTTGCAAGTGGTATTCCGCTGTTCTATCTTTCATTGATATAAACACTCCTCGCACAAGTTTGTGATCAATTTAAATCAAGCAATGGCCTACCTAATGGTCACGTTGCCATTGCAAACCGGGCCGCTGTTTTGTTTGCGGCGCATACGATACGCGAACCAAAGAAACAGATGATGTACTGCAAACGGTCGCTTTCACTCTACCGCTTGCAACGGATAGGATGAATGCATATGCAATTAACTCGTACTTGCTCGCCGCCACACCGTGTTGTGTTGAGTGCTATCGCAACGCAAGCTTTATCTTTTAGGAAAAATTATGCCGAGTTAAAATATCGCAATACAATTATATATCTACGATGATGCGCTCAATGTTCAGTGCGGCCTCGAAAGAAACCGCCACTGTCATTCTGTCTACCCTTCATTCTTTCTCTATTCGGCGAAAAAGCAGAAACTGTATAGTGTATTCATTTACGTAAATTACTTACATGTTTGATAATGAATTGTAAAGATATATAAAAAGTAATAATTAATTATAAATAGAAGGTAAACACTGGATAGAAGGATTTTAAATGTGGTGCTACTGTGCGATAATAACTACTTGATTGTTAAGTGTAGATTAGGGATCCATTAAAATTAGATTATGAAATTAAAGTACACCTATTCCCCGATTTACATGGAAGATTGGTTCCTTAGAATACCATGTAAATCGAAATCATTGCTTTTTGTATGAAAAACCGTGTAAATAGAAAAAAAAACCAAAATGCGCATAATTTAGTCAGTTATTTAATTAAATTCATTTATTTCAACGTAAAATAAAAATAAAATAGAAATGAAAAACAAAAATAGCAGTCCATTCGTGAAATAACAAATATTTAATACATTTTATAGAAACTAAAAATGAAATTCATAAAAAAATCAGTCCAAAGTTTAATTACTATTATAGATTATTAATCCTTTCTTTGTGGTTGGTGGGATTTCATTTTCATCACTCGATTGTATTTGATGTTACCCTTTCCCCATTACTTAGACGATCTAGATTTTTATTTTTGTTTTCTAAAGATATGACTTTTTTTTCACTTGTTTTTTTCGACATGGTAAAACCTGTAAAATTTTAATCAAATTATAAAAATGCTACAAAAAACTATATTTATTTATCACTAACCATTAAATGTGAAGTTTTAAAAATTTCCGATTAGAAAAAGCACAACTGCACTAATTAATATGAATGCTTTTTCTGTACGAAAAAAGGGGGAATTCCCTTTTTAGGTTTAATACCACTGTTAACAAACGGTACAAAAAAAATATTCTACAAATATGTGCTCCGCATAAATGTTTGTTTTTATTTTTGGAAATCCGCTATTTTGAAAACCGTGTAAAAAAAGTACCATGTAAATCGGGGGATACGTGTATTTGGAATTTTATAGCAGATAGAGTGAGAAAAATAAAAGAATAGACTACGTATTCGTATTCTCAGATACTGAAAAGTAAGATAAAAGTTCGTATGATAGCTATAAGGAAATAATGGAGTTGGTTTAGCAGAAATCGGTGTGATGTGTTATTTCTAAAGAATCATTGATTGATGTTAAAATGTTAGTTGAAGAGTGAAATATGTATTATGCCACAAATATACGAAGGTTCAAATGTTCAATGGTACTAGTGGATGCAGAATAATATTAATTACGAATGATATTTTGACGGGTCATCAGGCAGATTCATTGAGTACTGAATTAGAATACCGTTGTGAATGGTTCATTTATGAAGCGGAATAGTTGCATGATGATGGACCAATTCAATACAGAGAATAATTATTGTATATTGTTCATATTAGTAATTGATTTAGATTGTAGGTGAATTACCCAAGCCGAAAAAAGATGTATATTCAAAGCGCATTAAATTATTCTAATGCAATAAACTTCCAGATAAATGGATACGCCGTGTGTAGTTTTGTTTCGTAGAGTAAGGTTCAAACTGCGAATGTGACATTTCACATCAAACTAAGTATAATAATTAACTTTCCTTGGCGCAAATATATATACATGAGCACTATAACTGAATTTCGCCGACTTCCAAAAGCCGAGTTCTCATAACAATTATCATATTAGTACAATTAGTCAAACTTCTACTGAAAATTAGATTGTTGATAACATACTAATAGATCTACAAACTTCAGTTTTAATAATCAAACTAACGCCACCAAAAGGGACTGAAATTATTACATAATACTATTTCATCATAATACGAATAAATGACAATGAAGGCAAACGCATCATTTTTATATAAATGAATGTTTAAACTAAAATTTACAAATTGCTTTAATCACAACCGTTATTCCTCGAATAAAAGCTTAAAACAACGATATATTCTTAGCTGTAGAAGCAGCGTGACGTCACGTTGCCATAGCAACCCGGGCCGATAGTTTGTTTGCGTCGCATACGATACGCGAACTAAATGATATATTGCAAACGGTCGCTTTCACTCTACCGCTTGCAACAGATGGGATAAGTGCATATGCACTTAACTCATACTTGCTCGCCGCCACACCGTGTTGTGTTGAGTGCTTCGCGACGCAAGCATAGGAAAAATAATGCCGAGTTAAAATATCACAATACAATTATATATCTACGGTGATGCGCTCAATATTCAGGGGGGGGGGCGCTGCCGTGCGGCCTCGAACGAAACCGCCACTGATCCTTGGAGAATTTTCATTTTATATAATGATAATTAACGAATTTAATAAATTCATGTAGGAGTTTTAAATAAATTTACGTAAATAGATAGATTCCAGAAATACTTCATAAATTTCCCTACTTTTAAATGGCCGAAGATAGATAGAAAATTGATATTTCAAATACAATTTTTATTAAGTGGAATTAAAAGCTAAAGTAAAACCTTTGAAATGATTTAATTAATAACGTCACAAAATATGGTTAGTACTCTTTGCAAAAAAAAAATGTTGCAAATTTTAATAATCACACAAACATAGTATACGGTCTTGCTCTTGAAAAATATAGTTTAAACATTATCCTCTACAACAGCCATAGCATAATTATAGAAGGATATTTCGAATATACTGGAGATACATGTATAAAGGAACCCCTATTAAATTATCGACATACGTCTTGTAGTCGCGGTCTTATCTCGCGTATAGTTGAATAACACGTCACTAGAACAAAAAAATTACGATACCGAAATATTCCGGATATCTAACTGCAGAGGTAATTTGGCATGGGGAAGGAAGTCGATTTGATCTCCCCTTGCGCGGTATTTCAAGGTAAATGTCTATATCACAATATGTGTTGTGTGATATATAGAAATATCAGGTCCGCATGCAATATTTTCAATCAGCATAATATTTGAATTTTTGAACAGAGATTAATAATTTAAACCCGTTGAAAAAATTATAACGATTATTACTACACAACTTCAATGAAGAACAGTTTAATAAAATAGTCAAAAGCGGCAGAATTTTTTTCAGACAAACTAACTTTTAATTTGCTTAAATTCTACATGACGCGGGTGAATATGTTTAAAAATTTAACAAAAATTCTTGTATTTAATTGAAGCACAATTGACATAGATATTATGAAAAGCCTCTGATAAAATATTTGCAGATTTATGTATCAATATGGATTAATTATTAATTTTTTTATACAAATAATGTAGGTGCTTATTTGTTAAGCGATATATAATATCTTCAAGTTTAAGGTTGATTATAACTATTTTAATACCTTTGCTTGTGTCAATTTAACACTACAAAAATAAACGCGTTATTTATCATTGTCACGTTTATTTTAAGTTATATATTATAAGGAATGGTAATATATGCAAATGATTTTATTAAAGGAATTGTTTGTTAAATCACCATATGTCTGTTTAAAGAACGAGTCTGCTAAAAATGTTCTTGACGAGATTAATCTCATTTTATTTGGTGCCTTGCTCTTCTTACGTTTATAATTTGTTTTAAAAAAAATGCGGTTTAAAAGATTCTGTCTGAGTTTATGCGATTGATATTTGTAGCATAAAATTCTTCGATTTTACATATTCACCAACATCAAAATAAAATTGCGCCATTTATTTACCGGTACTCTTTCCAATCTAGGACAATACGTTGATATCGAAACCATAAGAGAAAAATATAACAAAAATCCAAACTACCGTCTATAAAATTTATAACTTTTCATGCATATTCATTAACTTCTATAACAACTAAAAAGATATCTGAATATTTGACTAATATAAAAAATGGACAGTAGAGCCACTTAATCCCTTCCTGTGAGAGTGTTTGTGCGAGACTATACATCTTGATATATAGAAGTCAACATTCCAATCCAGTTATTTCGTTTATTGCGATGATATGAGATGATATAAAATTCAATTTCTGCTAGGTCAATATCGTCGCAAACCAAGAGATATATACTACGGCGTTATATCGGCTACCACATCCGATACGGGCTGTGCTCTTTGCTTCTTCCATGGGAAGGAGGCCTTAAGGTTGGAATGCTCAACCCATCCCTAAGAGAGGCCTTCATATTTCATAAAACCACATCGAATATGAACATATATAGGTAGCAGATCACTCTAAATCAAGAAGAATTAACGTTCATCCTTTATACAAGTTGAAATTTTTTTAATTAATCAAAAATGAATACTTTTCATTTATTACTGAAAAAAATAATAATTAAAATGTTACATTAGAGGTTCGTTTGTATTCTGTTTATAGAATTTTCAGTCTCATGCGTTTTGGGTATACTTAAATTGAACAATCCTTATTGAAAAATCTAAGAGGCCGTGGCACGATCATCTAAAAAGTACATTTTAAACGTCATTTCTCAACTTCTTTTTAAATGTGTACAGATAGTTAAAAAAATCGTTTTCTTGCCATATAACGTAAAACTAATTTAATTTTTTGCGAATAGAATGTATATCTAAAATACAAGAATTTATAATTTGAACATTGGAATGTATAAATACAAACTTAAGAATATATTAATGTTGAACCCTTTAATGAATTTTTATGGGTGCATACCTAATTTTATAGATGATTTCATATGTGAATTTTTAGAATTATAATTATAGTTTTTTAAATTAAAAATTAAAAATAGTTTTAAAAATAGTTTTTTAAATAAAACAAAAAAGATTCTATGGGATTCGGACTAGGATTCCAATCATCTTTCCAAAGGTATTATTCCATAAGGTAAGGTTCCATATTTTTTGTAAGTCGAATTTAGAAAAAAAATTAAAATTTTAAATGATGCCATGTCATCGTATATTTTGATAACATAACATGGTTCTTCTTCTTGCGCCCGCAACGCCTATTAAAATTTCTCATTGCGCACATGCTTTCAAAAAGATTGGCCACCCCTGCTCCACAGTATGCTAAAGTCGATGTTTATAATTCCATAATTAGGTTGCATTGACAGTTTTCATTTAATTAGGTAATAATAGGAATATTTGAGTGTAAAATATAGCAGATTTTTAAAGAAAATCCATTTTTAATATTCTTTAAGAAGACAGACGCATTTATTAATTATATTTGGAGAATTCAAAAGTGGATATAAAGTTTATAAACTAAAATATGATTATTTATATATATATAAAGATCTGCAGTCTTATATTAGTGATATTGACTTGACTTTACAGTGACGATGGTAAATAGAACGGAAACCTTAATTTACTAAAATTCAATTTCACGTAAACTACTCTTCGCCGTTGTTGAGGCGGGAACGTCGTTTGGATAGCAAAGTTTATTATGTGCTTTTGCCATTCACTTATCTATAAAGCAATGACGAGCATTTATGGCTGCGGAACTTTGAATTTTTTTTTCATTTTATAGAATTAATTATTATAGATTTTACGAAAAATCATTCCAAAAGCACACAAACCAGTTTCCTGCCAAAACTAATTAAGATACAAACCTAAAAATTTGCAGTCATATTTATATGCAGCTTAAAATTTTATATCATAAACATATCTTCATCTATGCAAGCTGTTTTATTTTTCTTGTGTTCGGTTCTACTCTTTTATTTCAAATGGATTGATATAGTTCGTTCAAACTTGCTTTATTCTGGTTGAATGGTTCAATTTAGCTTTGCCACGATATATCACTTTGGTACTTAAGTATATTAGTTTTTTAGAAATTAGTTAATTTGCGACAAAAGTGACAGTAACAAAGGTTTAAAACCTAAGCCATAACAACCAAACGGATTTTTATAATATCACGAAACTTTAAAATATAATTTACAAGATACAAATGTACTTTGTGAAAGTATTGGCTTACCTATATTTTATACATGGTATTAATAAATACAATTGACGTTTGGACATTTTGAATTATAAAAGAATGAAAAATTAAAATGGTATATCGCATTTATTTAAATTAATGTCAAGTATAGAATTTTCTGGGTTTTCTTCTGATATAAGATTTATTTAATATTTCAAGGACATATAAATTCTCAGATTTTATCCTCTGCACTTTTATATATATACTTGCACATATACTCTTACTTAATCTTATTTGTTGCATTTTAAAAATATAATTTAAATAGTACCGAAAAAATGTACATACCTGCCACACACCTTATTCTATTTCTGTTTCCTTTTCGCACCTCAATTCTATCTAGAACGGTTTAACGTTTATTTAATTTGAAAATAATTAGGCTGTCGTTCAAATTTTTTTTTTAATTCCTAGTTTAAGATTATGAATATGCTATTTCAATCTATATGATCAATTTTCTACCTGTTCAAACGAATTGATTTTTCGCTGGCATTTCGCTATTGAGAGAGCTTATAAAGAAGTATTTTTTTGCAAAAGAATAAATACTTTAAAAAAGGCCGCTACTGTTGCGAACTAAAATCTTATTATGCTACATGCATACAATCACTTTACAAAACATAATTTGAGATAAAAATATTTAGTTTGGGTTTCGTCTTGGATTTAAAATTGGCAAAGAATGAAAGTCGTTATTATTGCAAAATAAAATAAAAAAATATATATAATCTCTAGGTTATTTTTGAAATTGTAAAATCGTAGATTACAAAGGCTTATGATGAAAAATAAGTACCATATATCGCCTTTGTTACATACGATTCCTCAATTAAATTATATATATAAATATATATAAAGATCTGCAGTCTTATAGTAGTGATATTGACTTGACTTTGCAGTGACGATGCTAAATAGAACGGAAACCTTAATTTACTAAAATTCAATTTCACGTAAACTACTCTTCGCCGTCGTTGAGGCGGGAACGTCGTTTGGATAGCAAACTTTATTATGTGCTTTTGCCAGGAAATCGCACATTGGATCGACGATTTTCCGACACACGTATATGGACAGACACACGCCCAGCGCATTATATCCGCTTTAATATTCATAACTAGTGCTCGAACCGGAAGTGTCTATATAAACTTGCATATTTGTATTTGGTGTGTTGCGCGGTTAACATCTTTCAGATTGTCTAATATCTACTAAGAGAGGCTCTAAAATAAGGTTATTTTATACAAGAACAAAATACTAATCAATAATGAACTTGAAGTACTCACTCACATTTTCATCATTCGTAAAGAATGGATGGAAATGGGGTCTTGCCTGCTAGTTTCTTCAATTTACCACTAGTATTAATGCCTAAACGTCCTTCCGTCTAGGATTTGTCTAGACGGAAGGATGCTATTTCTATGCTACTTAAATATTATTAAAGAATATAATCTAACTACTTAGTAATCTATATATTGTTTTTGACTGGTTCAAATCGTATCTTAGTGGACGCTCGCAGGAAGTGCTCATTACAATCAATCATTCTAACACAATGAACAATTCGTGCGGAGTTTCTCAGGGGTCGGTCTCGGGCCCAATTCTGTTCTTACTGTTCATCTATGATATTGCTAATTTGCCAATACAAGGGAAATTCACCCTGTTTGCCGATGATACTACTGTAACCTGGAAGATACCCAAATGTGAATTTACTTCCTATTCAGATATAATTAATACTGCTTTATGTGCTCTAAATGCTTGGTTCACTAATAATAAACTATTCTTAAATCCAAGTAAGACCAAATACATATTATTCAAGCATTTACCTTGAGCTGAATTTGAATATATCCAAAAATTTAATCTCATCTGCAGAATGTGTGAAGTTCCCTGGCCTCGACATTGATAAAAAAATGAACTGGTCAATCCATGCACAAATCGTTGAAACTTTCTTCTGCATGTTCTGCTTTGAGGCATATCGCAATTGACACTGATTTAAACATATCTCTAATTGTATATTATTTTTCAATCAAGTCTATGCTATGGACTATCCTTTTGGGGAAATTACAGTTGCAAAAATGTTTTAAAAAATTTCAAACTCCAAAAAAGAGCAGTGCGCATTATTGAAAAGGCGGGATATAAAGCTAGCTGCAAACCTATTTTCCGTAAATTAAATATTATAACTCTTGCGGGGCTCTTGGTGAGCTTAATGGCGTTTAAAAATCGCAATAATTATAACACGAGCAAGAATTTTCATAATTACCCAACATGTTGCTCCTCCAATATCTATTTAAACGCACCAAACTCCACCTTTTACCAAAAATCTTTTATTCACATTATGTTTATTATCTACAATAAATTACCAGTTTCTATAAAGAACTGTAACAACTACAGATGTTTCAAAAACAAGCTGCGTTCAATTATCACAAAGAAACCTTATTTGAGTTTTTGTCCGATCGGGAGTTTGAGATTCTTTAACTTCCTATCGTATTTGTCTCCTCTAATTTGTATTGGTATGTTAAATTTTGGTCAATAGAATATGTGCTTCTGCTATTGTCTCTGTATTGACCGTGATATATTTGTATGATAACTATGACTTTGATATGTCTCAACTTTGTTTCTAAAATGTCGCCCAACACAGATCCTAACATATTGATATTATGACATGTTTTATTTACTTTTATTTGCTTTATTGATACGCATATATTTGATAGAAATGATCATAACTGACTATTGTATTGTTGTGCATTATATTGTATTGCATTGTATTTTATTGTCGAAAGATGGGTAATAATAAAAATAAATAAATTCATTTGGATGGCAATTCAAGAAGTGCACTTGCTCAGTTCCAAACTCCCCACACGCTCAGTTGTACAGGATCATAACACCAGGACTAAAGATAACCTGGATCTGCCTTACTCACTCCTCGAAGGATTATCTGGCCGTGTCACTATACAACCACGTGCAGCCAAAATTTGGGAAGTATGGTGAAAAGGATTTTAAGAAACATTCCAAGCAACTACTACTAAACGTAGAACCTTACAATGTATATAAATGCATTTCCCAACTTTAAAATTATATACAATCCTAAGCTTATACATTTTAAAAGCCATATAATTCGACGATCGATTGAAACATATTGAATCAATAAAATATTTTATTTTGTTCATTTATATTGATACTGTATTAGATATTTACTGATGCACTTCAATATCTTCTAACTAACTTATCGTCATTTCATTTTTCGTTTTAAAATTTGCTCATTTTTAATAAATGCCTATCCTGCAATATCCTTAAGTTTATATAAATAAATCAATGAAGAATCTTTATTTCTGCACAAATAACATAATACCCACAATTCATATATATTATTTGTGTGGTACATTAGTGTTAGTTAAATTGATTAATCCAAAATTTTACAAAAATAAAACAAAGCGAGCGAAGACGGTATCGAGTATATCAAGGTCCTGGTTAAAGTCTAGGAATCGAAATCGCATTAAGCTGCAAGATTTATGGAAGTATCTGTCACAATGCATCACAATGTGTTATACTATTGGACATACGGGAACGCATTTTCACTGTTTGTTTGGCCACGTTCCATTTTCTAAGTAAATTGAGATGTTCAATTTTACAACGTAAATATGTACTACTATACTGCATGAATCATTGTTACAATGGAGATGAAGCATCCGCCCTCGATATTTCATTATAATGTGTCGTTATTTCTGACAGAATTATGTCAATTTGGAACATCAAGAATGTTGTCAAATATATGGTGTGAGCTTTCAAGAAATAATACAGACTTTACAGTAACTACTTTTTATATAAAGTATAATACAATTAATTAATTTTTATTGCCATTTTGTTTGTAAGAATTTATAACATTTAGAAAACTTTTTTATAAGGACACATGTTTCAGAAGAAAGAATAAAATAAAATAACATAGAAATAAAATGTAAATGAGGAATCGTGTGTAACAAAGGCGATATATAGTATTTATTTTTCATCATAAGCCTTTGTAATCTACAATTTTACAATTTCAAAAATAACCTAGAGACTACATATATTTTTTATTATTATTTTGCAATAATAACGACTTTCATTCTTTGCCAATTCTAAATCCAAGACGAAACTCAAAATAAATATTTTTTCCTCAACTTATGTTTTGAAAAGTAATTGTATGCATGTAGCATAATAAGATTTTAGTTCGCAACAGTAGCGGCCTTTTTCTAAAGTATTTATTCTTTTGCAAAAAATACTTCTTTATAAGCTCTCTCAATAGCGAAATGCCAGCGAAAAATCAATTCAGTTCAAAAAGTAGAAAATTGAACAAATAGATTGAAACAGCATATTCATAATCTTAAACTAGGAATTTAAAAAAAAATTTGAACGACAGCCTAATTATTTTCAAATTAAATAAACGTATAGATAGAATTGAGGGGCGAAAAGGAAACAGAAATAGGATAAGGTGTGTGGCAGGTATGTACATTTTTTCGGTACTATTTAAATTATATTTTTAAAATGCAACAAATAAGATTAAATAAGAGTATATGTGCAAGTATATATACAAAAGCGCACAGGATAAAATCTGAGAATTTATATGTCCATGAAATATTAAATAAATCTTATATCAGAAGAAAACCCAGAAAATTCTATACTTGACATTAATTTAAATAAATGGGATATTCCATTTAAATTTTTCATTCTTTTATAATTCAAAATGTCCAAACGTCAATTGTATTTATTAATACCATGTATAAAATATAGGTAAGCCAATACTTTCACAAAGTACATTTGTATCTTGTAAATTATATTTTAAAGTTTCGTGATATTATAAAAATCCGTTTGGTTGTTATGGCTTAGGTTTTAAACCTTTGTTACTGTCACTTTTGTCGCAAATTAACTAATTTCTAAAAGCTAATATACTCAAGTACCAAAGTGATATGTCGTGGCAAAGCTAAATTGAACCATTCAACCAGAATAAAGCAAGTTTGAAAGAACTATAACAATCCATTTGAAATAAAAGAGTAGAACCGAACACAAGAAAAATAAAACAGCTTGGATAGATGAAGATATGGTTATGATATAAAGTTTTAAGCTGTATATAAATATGACTGCAAATTTTTAGGTTTGTATCTTAATTAGTTTTGGCAGGAAACTAGTTTGTGTGGTTTTGGAATGATTTTTAGTAAATCGGTAATAATTAATTCTATAAAATCCAAAAAAAAATCGAAGTTTCGCAGCCATAAATGCTCGTCATTGCTTTATAGATAAGTGTATAAAGAATCCGTATGCGTTTGATCTCGCCTCAAACCTTCACCTCGGTGAAGACAGAAGCGATCTTACCGCACTCTGTGACTCAAACTTGCTAAAGTGTGCGGCTTTTTCCTAATAAATTGTATAACAGCTGAGAGATGAAGTAGTAAGTCGTGAAATGGAGATTTTCAACGGTTTACCGCAGAAAACTTAGAAAGTTTCAAATGCGCACCGCTTCAATATTACAGAAGAGCAAGAATATTGTGGTAACGTTGCGAGAATATATACTAAACTCTTCTTAGAAGAAACGGAAAACTTATTGCATTTTAATGCCTCACAAATATCGGACTTATTGACAAACAAAAAATTATTCGAAAGAACAACACACAATAAAATAAAGGTAACAATCGCCGCTACAAACAATCACAAAAATTTGACACGCAAAAAGTGTATTTCATGTTTTTCGATTTTCGTCTTATTTACAATCGTTTTGTAATTGAACACTAAATGAGCCTCATAGGAAAATTTATATTATCCTTGAAAATATATATAGTCGTTTCAGATCATTAAATTATCTGTTTTAAAACAATTCTGATAGTTTTATGAACTACGTTGTTGGGATGAATGCAATCATAACAACACGTCTGCTTGCAGAATCTTAATTGACGAATCTTGCAATGCTTATTATCGGCTAATATGATATTTGAGAGACATTTATAAAAATATCTTCTAAATCTAAAGTTGACAATACTTTGTGGGGTTAGTGTAGAATTGACTAGAAGTGAATATTAATTACTTGTTAGATTTTAGAAAATATATTTTTACACACAAATAATATATATCAGTAGATATACATGCGAAGAACAAGAAGTCCATTAATAAGTCCTTCAACATCTTCAGACTCGCTCTCTTCGATGAATCTTGTGCAAATGTGTAGTAATATCATTTATATGTATGTGTCCATAACTTTAAAATTCTCAAAAAAAGCAGGCACTCACTGGCCCGCTTTGTGTCTTAGCAGTTAGTTTGGTCACCTCTCTTTACAATCTTATTTTTGTGTCAAACAAGCAAATTTTTGCATTAATATTAAGTGCATTTGTGGTTAATTTGATTTTCGTATAGTTCCAAATGCTTTAAGGTTTTAAAGAGGGACTAAGGGCCGAATATTTTTCTTATTAGAGGAAGAAGTGTAATTTTCTCTATATTCATAATATGAATTATTTAGAAAAACCGGTTCACTAGGACCCACCGATGCCATGATTTTTTATTGAAAATTTCTTGTGATCATTTTCAAATTGTCAATACGGTGTTAAATAATGGTAAAAATATCACCCAAATACTGTAACTTAAAGCATTAAGTAGCTAGATGTACATTTCGATGGCTATGCCCTCATCTTCAGTAGCACAAGATAAAAACTAAATAAAATACCTCTGCCTGAATCCAAATTCATTAAACTTTATTTAGATTTATGAGTTATTTTGAAACTAAATTAAAGGAAACTGAAATTTATTTTCCTAGAATTTGGATTAGATATGTAGATGACATCTTTTTTATCTAGCTACTTAATGCTTTGAGTTACGGTATTCGGGTGATATTTTATACTATTATTTAACACCGTAGTGATAATTTTTTAAATTACTAATTAATAGCAAAAAAATATTGTGCGAGAGCTTTTATAGATTTCATGATGCTAATTGGTTGAATATGTCAAA
Organism: Leptodirus hochenwartii; assembly: GCA_947310635.1. Lineage (NCBI taxonomy): Eukaryota > Metazoa > Arthropoda > Insecta > Coleoptera > Leiodidae > Leptodirus > Leptodirus hochenwartii. Next base: position 35,336,399 of record OX371176.1, read on the forward strand.
TAGAAGATCATTGCACATTTAAAAGTTGTTTTTTTTATTGAAATTCATTAAAATCAACGTATTATATAGTAAAAAAAAATAGAATTTTTCTATATTTCTTTTGCGATATTTCTAAATTACCAATTCGCAAAAAAACAGAACGTTTCTTTTACAAAATCAAAGGGTGATAAATAAATTAGAGATTATGAACAGAATTTAGAAAAATATGTTTATTTTGTCAAATAAAGTCTAAGTTACGGTATTTGGGTGATATTCTATACTGAATATAGTGGAATTAAATAATTTAAAAATTTAATTTAACAATAGCTGTAGGATATTTCTTATTCCTGTCCCTTTTGACAATAATTGTTACTTATGACTTTTTTCATTTTTATGATTTTGCAATTTTTGAAAAAGTATTTAGGCGTTAAAAATATGATATTATTCATTTACATTATTTACGTTTCCAGATATCAAATAATTTAGCCTATATTAAACGAAATACTAAAATCTAAGAATAAAAAATATAACGGAGTACAAATCAAATTTTCATAGATAATTTTCGATATATCACAAAAGTGATGTATTTTATTTGTAATAACAAAGGACTATTCAAATCCATATCTAGTACAATCTTTGTACTCAAACACATTTTCGTCCTACTCAAACTATCACTCAATACAGGTGGGATATTTCCAGATATATATCGATATACTTACATTGGAAGGATAAGCTTACAGTTACGTCTGCAATAACAAATATCCACTCTCAATATTTCAGTACAAATCTATACAAACGGGGCTATATATACCTCCAAAGAATTTCTCTATTTGTATTTACCAACATCAAAATAGGCCGTTTTACTCAAACGAGTAAAATCCAAAATCGAAATTAAAAATCTGTGCATTTTTCATGGAATTGCGAAATTCGAAATTAAGTATTTCAAATACGAATAAACGAAAATTATAAGCTGTCCTTTTTCAATACTAATATAAAATATTTGAAGTACTATTCTTATAAATTTAACATGAATTCTTGTGTTCAAAGATTTTTTTACTTCAAGCTAATTTCATATTACACTATAGAATTGCTAATATAGATACTCATTTTTACACTAGTACAAAAATTATGGCTTTGTTAACAATTTCTTCGTAAGAAATATTCATATAATATTCTTATTTCCAAATACGGTAAATAATGATCCAATTGGTGAAAAGACTATTAAAAAATCCTTCTCTAATGATATTATGATCACGAAAATGACTTCGATTCAGAATTCAAGTTTAAAACGTTTATGAAAGAATAAGAGACATTAAGCTTGGAATTTCGTATGCACCTTTTTAAATTTTCTACTGATTTATGGACATAAATATTAAAAAATAGTTCAATTTTAGTTCGCAGGAGTTTGTGTTACCATTGCTACGCAAATTATAGTCTGCATAAGGGACCATTTTCCTAAATCAAAATGTAGAAAATTCAAAAGTTTGTCACGAATATCGACAAAAATTCGATTATCGTTTTGATATTTGATGAGGGTACTTAAAGAATGAAGAAAATAAAGGGAATTGTGTAAAATAATGAAAAGGTAAATGTGGCGTCGAGATTTTATAGGATTAAGATTAATTTTTACTGTCTCTTACTTATCTGGTCGCTCTATCCGATAAACCTAGAAATAATAGGAATTCAATAAAACCATTGTAACTAAGTCTACTAGAAATGAAACTACCCGAAAGTTTTCCTGGACAAGCAGAATTTCTTGGGAATGGAATAACGGAAGGAAAATGTTTCCAGAGTCAACCACTTATATTTGTATTTGTATGGTGTGTAGAAATATATGAGAGAAAATAGAAAAAATGCTCGCGAATTTCATTTGCTTCGGAAACTTGCCTGAGTACATACACATTTATATCCGTATATTAATTTATCCTAGTTGGAATTTGAAAAAATGAAGTGGCAACAATGTGGATTATATAATTTAATTTAATTAACAGGAATTTATGAACTATAGCAGAAATGTTAAAGGAAATATTAGCCTTTTATTAAATAAATTGTATAAAGACAATTTCAATATTTTCAATTTATTTAATAGATACTAGTTTTCCTTTTAATTGTTTTAGTTTGGCTGTTGCAGAATTATTGATATTTCACGCACGTGTATTTAATCATAGTTTCCTATGATTCAATATTTCAGTACATAGTATGTCACATAGTTAGTTAAAGAGTCCGCAATCCTAAAGATTGGTTGGAAACAGCACGCCATGCCGATCTATCCTGAGCTAATCCCTTCATCTCCCTATAGCTATTTATCTCAACGTCTTCAACTATCTGACTCACATACTCCAATCTAGGCCTACCTACCCCTCCCTTTCCCTCCACTCTACCTTCTATGATCAATTGCATAATCCCCCCATGCCTAAGGATATGCCCTACTAATCTGTCTCTCCTACGCTGTAACACTCTCCAGATACTTCTCTTCTCCCCTACTAACTCTAGTACAGCTTCATTTGTTACTTTATCTTCCCAACCAATCCTCATCATCCTCCTATAACACCACATTTCAAGTGCTTCTAATCTACGCTTCTCTTCCTTTCCTACTGTCCACGCCTCACACGCGTACAGTGCTACACTCCAAACATATACCTTCGGTAATCTTTTTCTAATACCCAAGTCAATATTTGATCTTAAAATCTGTTCTTTTTCTACGAATGCCTTCCTACCCTGTGCTATCCTACACTTTATATCTACCTTGCTTCGATTATCTTTTGTGATTCTACTGCCTAAATAACAAAAATCTGACACTTCTTCGATTCTATTATCTCCTATTGTGATCCTCATTTTTCTACTGCATTCCTTTTTGTCACACCTCATCACTTTAGTTTTACCTATATTTATTTTCATGTTAAAATCCCTAGTCAATACTGCCTGCATACCATTCAATACCCTTTCTAAATTCTTTTCGCTTTCTTCCAATATAGCTATATCGTCGGCGAATCTCAACATATATATTTTCTCTACCTGTACATTCACACCTACACTATACTATTCTTTTACTTTGTTTATTGCATCTTCTATATATAGATTAAATAATAACGGTGAGAGTGTACACCCCTGCCGAACTCCCTTCCCTATTTTTGCTACCTCTTCTTCCCCCTCAATTCTAACTAAGGCAGTTTGGTGTTTATATAAATTAAAAATTATTCTCCTATCCTTATAATCTATACCCGTTTCTTTTAAAATTCTAAACATTATGTCCCAATCTACATTATCAAATGCCTTTTCTAAATCTACAAAAGCTATGCAATTTACCTTTCCTACCCTCTTTCTTTTTTCTACTAGCGTTCTTAGTGCTAGAATCGCCTCTCTCGTCCCTCTGTTTTTCCTAAAACCAAACTGATCTTCTCCTAGCCTTTCCTCTACTTTATTTTCTAATCTCCTATAAATAATCTTTAACAATATCTTCGATGCATGTGATAGTAGGCTAATGGTCCTATAGTTCTCACACAGATTAGCTCCTATTTTCTTCGGCATTGTTACTATTCTACTACGCTGAAAATCCTGTGGTACTTCTCCCTTCTCATGTATTTTACAAACTAACCTGTATAATCGCTCCTGCATTTTTCCCCTGCGTGTTTTATTAATTCGGCTGGTATCATATCAATCCCCGCTGCTTTGTTATTGCGTAAATCATTTAATGCTCTATGAAACTCTGACCTAAGTATGCTAGGACCTAAGTCATCCTCATCTATCTGTTCCACACTTTCTAGCTCCTCCATGCCCTGCCTACCTTTATATAAATCTTCAAGATACTCCTTCCATCTTCTAGCTTTTTCCTTATTTTCTGTGAGTTCCTTACCCTGCTTATCACATATAATGTTACCCTTTGGTTTTACTTTAGAAAAATGTTACTTAATTTTCCTGTAGCCCAAATCTACTTTACCTCTTCTCATATCCTCCTCAATATCCTCACAGTTTCCTTTTATCCACTCTTCTTTCGCTAGCTAAAGATGAGTGTCCGATTTATGTCACATAAAGATGGGAAATTGCTGTTATATTCACTTTTTCTAACTCTACAGCAATCCCAATGAGTGACAGAGGTGTTATATTCATTCGATTCTTGTGTTACTAAATATAAGGCATGGCTTTCGTTGCTGTAAAATGCCTTTGTATTGCTGTATTTGGGTAATATATGATACAATTCTTTAGTTAAAGTATACATCGTTTTTTTGGACCAGTATCGTCCACTACTGCGCATAAGGGCTGTACTTATACACATACATATACTTATATACACAAGGTACTCAGGCACACCTAGTTTTTCTATTGACAATACACAAGCGTACCCACAGCACTATTCAATGTGCCGTACGACTGACGCCACACTGTTTTGAATAGCACTGCTCTGTACTGTATTGGTCAAGCCATTATACAGATCTTGATTTATGATGCGCGAACTTCTGTCACTTTCCTGCCACTTTCAATAAAACGGTGTATAGCTTTCATGAAAATTAAAAAAGATTTCGGTCAAAAGTGAGTGATACCATCAAATTATCTATTAATCAACATAAAATTGTCTTCTACAGTTTGTCTATTTTACATATTTATTAATCAGTGTTTTTTTTTAACAAAAACAAATCTCTAAAAATCGCATCGTCTGCTTGGTTGCGGTGAACTAAATACGAAATAAAATATTGTATTATCTACTAACACTGATGCAAAACCACTTTTGGGTACTCCAGGCGAAATAGCAACTTCTGCTGCAATGGTGGCTGGATAGATGACAACATTCCATGCGCAGTAGTAAAAACGATGAGTGAACGCACCAGATACAGCTTGAGCTTTTAATTTGTTGCTTAGGTAATTAAAATGAACTTCTTGGATTCTAAGGATGAGCTCGAATTCCGCCGCAGTTGGTAAGTTACTTTCGTAGATAACTGTCGTTGGCTACAAACATTTACTTATTTTTGCATGTAAGAGATATGTACATGTAGAAATATACTTTGACCATAAACAAAATGAATTTTTTTTCATGCGAGTGATGCAAAATTTGCTCAATATTCAACAATCATGTTTACATTCATTCATCTGCATATAATTTAAGTTACAGATAAAGGTTCGTATAAATTAAATATTTTAGTGTGTTCCACGATTAAGGACTATTGGACAATCATTTTATACAATTGTGATTTTTCCAAATATTCCAAACAAACAAAATCTAACTCGATAATGGTGTAACATGATATATCGATTTATGCAACATCACTTTAATGAACTGAATTTAATATTCCTAGAAAATTATCAGAGTTAGAAATTAATATAGCGCAAAATTATTAAAAAAAAAAAATTTTACTTACAACTGCTTTCACTCCATCTACTACGTCCAACTCATTTTCAATTAGATCGGATTTAATATTGTTTAGAGATACCAAAACCAAAAATACACCGAACAAGGATCTCATTTTTAGAATATAAATATATTTATTCTTTAATAAAGCCACTCAATGAATTCAGCATATAAACTGAGTTATTTAAAGCTATAAATCCAACTTTTATACACATCTTATATTTTAATATACAGTTTATTTAACTATTCTTACGCACGCACAGAATGCATTTATCTAATACATGAATTTTCATGATTTACAAGGAGTTTATGATTATTACAACACCATTGTGACTTTATATTACTTTTTGTATCCATGCACAAATACATATTATATTATATATTAATTAAGTACATCATTTTCTTATGAAGCAAATAAATATGAATATCATCAGCGGAGCATTGTTTTCAAACACTTTTCAAAATATTATTTGTTATTAAATATTTAAACAGTATTATAAATATTTGATGCGAGTAGTATATTGTGCAGAAATTATTTATTGTGAAAATGTACTGAACACATTGTTCTCAAATTATTTAATTACCTTCATTTTTTTCGAATTTTATAATATGAAGTAGTACGATATAACAGCAATATAACTTTATATTATAAATTTTAGTTAAATTTAGTTTAAATTTTGAAATGGGATAATATTAAGATGGCCAGCATACACGCTTAAAATGAGTTGCTCTTAAGTATTTCAACTGGCTTTTATTGGTGCAATGGATTTCTGCCACGAACTTCGTAATGTCTATTTAATTGTTTACTATAAAATATTTTTACTCTTAAGTATGTTGACTAAAGCCATTGGCGTTCCATATCCAGTGGCGGTTTCTTTCGAGGCCACACTGCCGCGCGCCCACCCTGAATATTGAGCGCATCACCGTAGATATATAATTTTATTGTGATATTTCAACTAGGCATTATTTTTCCTAAAAGATCAAGTTTGCGTTGCGATAGCACTCAACACAACATGATGTGGTGGCGAGCAAGTATGAGTTAAATACATAGCCGTTGCAAGCGGTAGAGTGAGAGCGACCGTATGCAGTATATCATCTGTTTCTTTGGTTCGCGTATCGTATGAGCCGTAAACAAATCAGCGACTCGCATTGCTGTGGCAACGTGACGTCACGCTGCTTCTACAGCTATGAATATATCGTTGTTTTAAATTATTCCGCGCCCGATTCTTTAGCGTCCCAACAGAGAAGCCTAGTATAGTATACAGGAAAATTGATATAGAATAGGCAGATAAGACAGTTCGTTCTTTATTGAAAATAGAGTTTTGTAGACTTCTCTTGTGGACAAAGTAAAAATTAAAGAATTAGGTAGGCCATTGCCTGATTTAAATTGATCGCAAACTTGTGCAATGAGTGCTCAAAACCGGACATTTACGCGAAGGCGTTTTACAAGAGACCTTTACAAAAAAAATTATAACACATATGAAGGACAATTTCTCATATCGTGGCCATCTACAAGCCGCTGAGTTATTTAACACGAAATCGATGCCAACATTTTCTAAACAATTTCCAGTGGATCTTTTGGAAACCGTGTGTCATGCATATCCATTTTTGAATAAAACCAGATTAAAAACAGAATTAGAAGTCATTTACTCGCGTCCGGTTTCTTATCAAATAATTGGAGTCACAAATTTGCTTTTATTATTGCTACAAAATAATCTCAGTGAAACTTTTCCGAAAACTATAAAAATACTTAAAATTATTTTAACAACCCCGATGACCACTGCTGAATCAGAGCGTTGTTTTTCAACACTTAAGAGAATCAAAACTTTTTTGCGAAATGCTATGGGTAATGATCGTTTAAACGCGTTGGCGATGATGTGTATTAATAAAAATGTGGTGCGAGATATTTACAATTTTAACGAAAAAGTTTTGGAAAAGTTTATATCAATGAAAGATGGAAGAGTGGAATTCACTTTAACGAAATGATTGAATTTCATCATTTTGCATCCATTTTAGGTAAGATTTCTCACTATATGTTATTTTTTAAGAAATGCGCCCCCCCAGATTGAAATGGCACGAGCCGCCACTGAATGCTTAGTTTATGAATAGCAAAGATTGGGTTGTGGCCACACTTTTCTGTATGGAAAACGGGCGGCAATTAAAAATAAAGTTAATACCCCAGCATTAAAGTGTTATCTCACATTTATGTAAATTAGTTTAAAAATTGCGGAAGGACTGGAAGGGTTTACTTTGGATCAAGGTTGATTTGAGTATTATGCGGGCTCAAGGAGAATGAGTGAATAATTTGTTACTTTTAATATGATCTTATATTTCTTTTTGTGAAAAATCTGATTTTATACTGGAAAAGGATTATTATTATTATTATTATTATACAACAAAACATGCTTTTTTCTATCTTTATCTAACACTTGCGAATAATTATTCTTGAGTGACAGATGTGAAATATTTATTTAATTGTTATACCATTGATGACGAAAGCTTAACTTACGAAATGCGCATTTTCAAATTTGCGTTTTAAAGAGTGTAAGAGGAATATATTGAGGAGTGCATTAATATATTGCTCGTTTTACAAATAAGTGAAGAATTTTTATATTATCAATAAAAAGTGAACGTTAAACTGCCATATTCAAATTTACTGTCATCACAAAAATATTATTTATGCACTTTTTTATTATTAAAATTGTTATAGCATGAAACATGATATATTTCTTAAAAATGTCAATTCTGCGATATTTGGATTTTGTTAAGGGTATAAATATTGGTGTTATAAGACCACAGATGACAGTCTTGCAAACATGTAAAATCTCCTATATCTAAAAGATTATATTTCGGTGTACAATTTTCTTTCGTTATTATTTTTGTTCCGTTTCTTCTGCAATATTTATATGGTTTTAGTATATTGTAATCAAAAGCAAATTGGACGAAGATTTCATAGTTCATATATTTATATATTAAAAATTCACTATTTTTATATAAATATTGGGTAAAAAATATTATTTCATCACATTAAATTCTACATAAACCAAAAAGTAAGTACCAAATTATAATATACCAAAATATGACCTGAATGCTGGATTTTCCATCGAGTTTATAAATATAGTGAAATATTCCCAATAATGTGCATTAAGCAAAATTAGAAATTATATAATACATTTTAAAATTCTAAAATTGGTCAACACGAAAACAAATTGATTTGATTTAAAAATATTTTATATTTGAGATGAAATTAATTAATAGAATTGTTACAAAATTTTGTATTAATCCATATACGGCTACTAATGTGGTTAATATTTACAAAAATGATAATTAAACAAATATATTATAAAATACGTTAGGTTGCTGAGATAAATAATAATTTACATGGGATAAATTTTAACATCTTAAAGACGGGGAACTGCAAATTGATGATTATTTATGCGGGGGCACGAGTTCCCCCTACAGGGACTAATTTAAATAGACGCCTCCATCATATGCGACTCACCCGCTCAGGGATACCACCCTAATAGTTGGTAAACTAAAATAGTAGGTAAACTAAAGCTTAACTAATATGTATAGCTTATAAAATAACAAGATAGTCTAATGTTCTTAAGCTCGTATATAGATATGAGGATCTGCGTAATATTTTGTGAGTTTATATTTGTACGGAATGTATTATGCATAAGAGAACTCCAAAATGTACTATCACGAATGCAGATAGTTTTGTATTGTTTCTTTTGAATTGTAATTCGTGAGAAGAAAATTTGAATAATTCCGCGCAATTCTCTCAAATATTAACACCCAATACTTTTAATTGCACGATATTATTTAGATATGGGAATAAATCCAATGTGTAAGTTCCAAATTAAATATTTTCATACTATTTATCTATCTGTTTATTATAATATAGAATATCACCCAAATACCGTAACAAGCATAAGTAGCTAGATGTACATTTCAAGCGCTATGCGCCCATCTTCAGTAGCACAAAATAAAACTAAATAAAATACCTCTGTCACGAATCGGAAAAGAAGGGAATATGAAAAAGTGTGTAATCTGTGTGTACGTCCATAAAAACCAAATGTAAAATAAAAATGAACAAATTCGTACCAAAAGTTTTATTATCCAAAAATCATTAAGAATACGAATCCTTTGAAGAAAAGCACCAAGCGCAAATATTAATAAAGTAAGTTTTTTTTCTAGTTCCTAATATATTAGTTTTTACAATTAACCCCCCCTCGCCCATATAAACAAATTTCCTATATAACAAATTTTACAATATACTAACAATTTTTTAAATATTAAACAACATGCATTCAAATATGGAATTGTTGTAACTGCCAATTTTAATTTAAATAATTGAAAAACGCATAACATGGAGCTAAATATAACCCGTTTTTATTCTCATGTTATCTATGTACCCAATCCTTAATATCTTCATATAATACCACCTTTCAAAAACTTCTACATTTATGTTCCTTTTGTATTGTCCACACTTCCCAACTATACGTTGGTAATAAATGTAAATAAATAAAATCTGAATTTTCTTCTAGGGCTGATTTGATAAAATCTTCCTTATATGTTGTATACACTGTTTTATTGAAAATGGCAGGAAAGTGACAGAAGTTCACGCATCATAAATCAAGACATGTATAATGGCTTGACCAATACAGTACAGAGCAGTGCTATTCAAAACTGTATGGCGTCAGTCGTACGGCACATTGCTGTGGGTACGCTTGTGTATTGTCAACAGAAAAACTAGGTGTGGCTGAGTACTTTGTGTATATAAGTAGATGTATGTGTATAAGAGCGGCCCTTATGCGCAGTAGTGAACGATACACTTATAAAAAAAAACGATGTATATATGTTATGGTACTCAGAACTGCGAAACGCAACATATTTCCACCGTGCATATTGATAACACAACCACCACAAAGCTATGTTGTTCGAGGGTTGTTTATATACAAAATACACATTTGAATATTATAATCCATACTCGAACGTATTTATATATGCTTATGAGCTGAATTCGACCCGAAAACTTCAATATATGATTGCATAATTAATTTGCACGCCAAATATCGAATTATTTAGAAAAGGAGGACATTTACCAAACTACGTACAAGTCGGTATGGAGCGCAAGAGCTTAAATAAGTTCGTCATTATTTATGTACAGAAAAATTTGACTAAAACTTGGAAACCGATACATAAATTCATATTCTCGTTTGTATTGTATTCTCTATTTCTTGTGGAACATATATTTGAGTATAAAAAATACTTAGTAAATTTCTGTAATTAATCTCGTTAATCGTTTACAATTCTTGTATAATAATAAACAAATAATATTAATATATAAATTAAGTACATCTGTTTAAGCCACAAAAATTGAATTAGGTTATAGCAGCTCCAAATAACTTTGGCAAAAATTTGCGCAGCAAAAATGGAGTTTAATTTTACCGTCGACCAATGCGAAAGTAGGGTTGTAATGTAAAGAATATGTAGTGTGTTAGAAACATTCTTATAGGCTCATATTTACATTATTGTATTTTTGTAGGCAGGCATATAAGTTAAAAACTCTTGGGGCGAAGGTATAGAAGTAAAATTGCAGGTAGAAATGGTACCAAAGACCATCTATGAGCTTGGATGACAAAGATACAAACTACGTTGGCACTTTGCGTAACTATTACAATAGTGGTAGTACTACCCATCTGCGCAAAAGAAGCAAAAGGGGTTCAAAACGAAACTATAAATATATTTATAATTTGTACTATTTTAAAGTTGGCTATTAAATATACAAAGAAAGTACACTCAATATATAAAATAATGGTATATGAAATTGTTTAAAATGTGCCGCATTTTCAAATTCTTGTGGATTTCTTATAAAATCTTGACCTTTTGTAAACCCTACATCTACTAGTTCCAGTAGGATGCATTTAAATAAAAATAAATAAAAGTTTTCATGCATGCTGCCTCGCATCTAGTTTGATATGATTGTCGCTTCGTCAAATTTATTCTTTTTCCTCCACAAAACTTTGCAACAATGGTATTGTAGCAATCTGCTATATTAGAACCATATTTAAAAGTAAACTAGCAGAATTATGAGCCACTCTTTGAATGTGGGTCATAATATCTGACCATAACAAACAATTCTTCATCCGCATTCATTAGGTTCATATGGTCTGTTGCAAAAATATTGCCATTTAGCAGAATATAAATATTCGCTGAAAACGTGACATGTAGAGCTTATAATGTCATCTGTCAGCTCTCTGATTCGTATTCGTAGTGCGCAGCGAAATCTTCATTCTTCCTATATTCGATTGTTTTCATACTAGATGTTCTGATTTTTAGAATATTATTCAATAAGTGATGACCCAACGTTGTAAGTATATTTATACGTTTATTAATTCTTATTTAGGAGAAGTTATACATTTCTAGGAGAAGTTCTTTTCTTCTGTTCTTCTTTTCTTCTTCCCTGTCTTCTCCTAGAAATCCTTTTCTAGGAGAAGTTATACATTCATTTGTAGATCGGTGAACCCTACAAAATTTATATTTAATATAAATCAAAATATTGAGAGAGAAACACCCCGTGTATTTATATGTAACTTCGTGACCTCAACGTCACGAAGTTACTGCGAAATGGTGTTATATTCAAAGTCAATTATCTTTTAATTAATTAAAGATAATTGGATTTTTTGAATGTATTTGTGTGTGGAAAGGACCAATTTGATTTCGGTTGAAATTTAATTTATTTGGTGCAAATAGTTTGACTTTGGCATGGGATAATATTAACATGGCCAGCATATACGCTTAAAATGAGTATTGGTTGCCCTTAAGCGTAAAGTTTGCATTACAGATTTACACATTCAAATTAGTCTTTATTTTAGTATCTACTTCACGTTTGTTTAATCATATATATAATTTATAATAATTATCACGAGTTAACCACTTAAATATTTTTTGAAACCACCACGCCACGTCAATCGATCCTTATCCTATAATAATCGCGCCATATTGTAAATGAATTTCTCTTCTGTTTCCATTGTCCACGCCTCACAGCTAGGCAATAGTACTCCGCGCATATATTACTTGAATAAACCCAATATTAGACCTTAAAACAATTTGTTTGTTTTCTACTATTGTCTTCTTATCTTATGCTATCATACATTTTTATTTATCTTACTTCAACTATATACTCCCTAGATAAAAAAAATCCTATACTATTCTAAATACTACTGACTTTCTTCTACTAAATCTGTATCATCGGCGAACCTCAACATATCTATTTCCTCTCAATTTTTTTTCAATACAAACTTGGCCACTTCTAGAGTTATTAATGTTAATGTTATTCCCTGGGGTTGCGTAGAAACACGTATTTAGGAATCTTATGAAGTAACGAATTTAATTAAAGAATTGTATATAATTCGAAATAGGTGATTTATGGATTTTACAACAACTTATTATAAAACACCCTGTAACCGTACGCATTAGGGCCTTGATATAGAAACGTGTGCGTGTGTTTTAACGTAAAAAATCGAGAAAAAATGAAGCATTACCCACGCTGAAAGTAATTTATCATCTATCCTAAACGATATTTCACATCGGCATGCGTTTATAAAACGAAGGAAGGACCATAATACATACATATATGCGAGTGTGTGTTTCAGGTACGGTTGGTTGCAGAACACGTCCCCCTTTTTATATCCAGGACAATATTGACTGGATATCTTCTACCGACCGATCGACCATAGACTACGAATATGAACTATGCAATTTATGACAGTGGTCTTCATCCGACATGAAGGTAAATACAAACTTAGGTGGTCCCTACCGTCTGTTGAAGAATCGTAGTATTATAATAATTATACGAGTTGGATTTGTTTAGTAGTTAAAGTTTCCGCTTTGCACTTTGTTTGAACGAATTTCAATTAGAAAATGTATCATTTACAATTGTACGTGCAATGGACAATCGATTCCAATTGTAATTTTTTTTTTGGCTTGAATTCTTTTTTTATTAATCGAGAAAATATTATAATATTAACAGAAAAACAAATTAAGTTTATAATTGTCAACTACAATCAGTTAATCCTGGTATAAGAACTGACTACAAATTGGGACTAAGATCCTTTTGGACAATTAATAAATTAAAGTAAGGAAAATTGCAATATATGCGAATTAGACCTTTCTAAATGATTTGGCAATGCAATCATATTGAGAAATCGACATCACTTTCTCTTATATATTTCTTAGAGCCTTTCTCTTATAAATATATTTCTCTTTCCATATTATCAATATTTAATAACATTTGAAAATTTTATCAAGGTGGATAAGTAGCTAGTATTTATTAGTTAATAAACTAAAAGCGGTTTTACATTTTTTTTTCTAAAGCTTCACTTTGAAATTACTTAATACTGTTCAAATATTCAATTATTGTTTAAAGCAGATGTTAGACATACCTAATTATTATTAAGGATATTGATAAACTATGAACGAATAGGAAAGTTCCCCAGATATTTTAACTAACATTACTAACTAATTTTTGCAACATAACAAGCAGAGCATTACGTTAGGGTTCATTTTCAAAACTGACACGATGTTATAGCTTGAAGTAAAAGTTTGAAGATTCGTAAAATAATGAAAGCCTTCCGCCTTTCATACTTGAAAATGATTGAATTATTGAAAAGTATTGTAAATAAATAAATTAAAGCATATATATAAATATTATCTCTTATACATTAAAGTATTTGAAACGTTTAAAGAAATTGAAAATTTTAAATCATCAAAATGTTATTATTTGTATTTCATCGAATTTTTGTATTAATTCCGATTACTTAGTTTAGTTAAAGAGTCCGCAATCCTAAAGATTGGTTGGAAACAGCACGCCATGCCGATCTATCCTGAGCTAATCCCTTCATCTCCCTATAGCTATTCATCTCAACGTCTTCAACTATCTGACTCACATACTCCAATCTAGGCCTACCTACCCCTCTCTTTCCCTCCACTCTACCTTCTATGATCAATTGCATAATCCTCCCATGCCTAAGAATATGCCCTACTAATCTGTCTCTCCTACGCTGTAACACTCTCCAAATACTTCTCTTCTCCCCTACTAACTCTAGTACATCTTCATTTGTTACTTTATCTTCCCAACCAATCCTCATCATCCTCCTATAACACCACATTTCGAATGCTTGTAATCTACGCTTCTCTTCCTTTCCTATACTCCACGCCTCACACCCGTACAGTGCTACACTCCAAACATATACCTTCAGTAATCTTTTTCTAATACCCAAGTCAATATTTGATCTTAAAATCTGTTCCTTTTCTACGAATGCCTTCCTACCCTGTGCTATCCTACACTTTATATCTACCTTGCTTCGATCATCTTTTGTGATTCTACTGCCTAAATAACAAAAATCTGACACTTCCTCGATTCTATTATCTCCTATTGTGATCCTCATTTTTCTACTGCATTCCTTTTTGTCACACCTCATCACTTTAGTTTTACCTATATTTATTTTCATGTTAAAATCCCTAGTCAATACTGCCTGCATACCATTCAATACCCTTTCTAAATTCTTTTCGCTTTCTTCCAATATAGCTATATCGTCGGCGAATCTCAACATATATATTTTCTCTCCCTGTACATTCACACCTACACTATACTCTTCTTTTACTTTGTTTATTGCATCTTCTATATATAGATTAAATAATAACGGTGAAAGTGTACATCCCTCTTTCTTTTTTCTACTACTGTTCTTAGTGCTAAAATCGCCTCCCTCGTCCCTCTGTTTTTCCTAAAACCAAACTGATCTTCTCCTAGCCTTCCCTCTACTTTATTTTCTAATCTCCTATAAATAATCTTTAGCAATATCTTCGATGCATGTGATAGTAGACTAATCGTCCTATAGTTATCACACAAATTAGCTCCTATTTTCTTCGGCATTGTTACTATTCTACTACGCTGAAAATCCTGTGGTACTTCTCCCTTCTCATATATTTTACAAACTAGCCTGTATAATCGCTCCTGCATTTTTTCCCCTGCGTGTTTTATTAATTCGGCTGGTATCATATCAATCCCCGCTGCTTTGTTATTCCGTAAATCATTTAATGCTCTATGAAACTCTGACCTAAGTATGCTAGGACCTAAGTCATCCTCATCTATCTGTTCCACACTTTCTAGCTCCTCCATGTCCTGCCTACCTTTATATAAATCTTCAAGATACTCCTTCCATCTTCTAGCTTTTTCCTTATTTTCTGTGAGTTCCTTACCCTGCTTATCACATATAATGTTACCCTTTGGTTTTACTTTAGAAAAATGTGACTTAATTTTCCTGTAGCCCAAATCTACTTTACCTCTTCTCATATCCTCCTCAATATCCTCACAATTTCCTTTTATCCACTCTTCTTTCGCTAGCTTGCATTTCCTATTAATTAAGTTCCTTAGTTCCTTATATTTTTTCTGTCCTGCTTCTGTGTTTCCAATTTTAATTTTCCTTCTTGCTTCTATCATTTCAACTATTACTTATGGCACGTATAAATTGGACCAATATTTTTAGCATATTATTATCAAGCCAATCCTTAAAAGAACAATATAATTATGTATGATATATATATAGTAATAAATATAATTGTAATGTATCGCCAAAGAACGATTGGCAAATTTAAATTATTTTCCCATAAAGTCTATTTTTCTTAAGCCTCACTAAAAAAACTCATTAATCAATGTCCATTCATCAACGTCCTAAGGTCCTGTAGTACAGGATATAAATGCTCAAATCTGGGTCTACGTACCCCATAACTTCCTTCTTCCAACCTTCCATAACCACTTCTTCAATATCCCTGTTTATATACTGCTCTTATTAGATAAGGAATTATATTTTTGTTATTTAGGAAGTAGAAGTACATAGGGTTGTCGAAACATAACATGCTATCCTGCATTATATATACCATATTTCGAAGAAAAAGTCTAATATTGACTTGGATAATAGGAAAATATTATTTATTCAAGGACTGTATGTGGGGTATAACATTGTACGGCAGTAAGGCGTAGACTATATAATTGGAAGAGAAAAGAAAAATGTACCTATCAATCTATCATGTGTAAAATTAAAATATCGTATTTGTTTCAAGTAAAAATATTTTCTTCATATTTTTAACATTAAATATACGTTATATTGTTCGCGTACTAATAAGCCACAAGCGACAAAACACAAAAGTTTTAAATCAACGGTATCTTAACATAAATCCCATGATATCATCATTAAATATGCAATACTCTTTTGCATATTCTTTATAAAAATTACAGTTTTCGTATTGGTTTCATCATCATACCGCCATTTCTTTTCTTTATATTGCGATATGCAATATGTTGGGAGTTTTCGCAAATTTTATTGACAGCAAACATTTTCTAAAGGACCATAAGCAGCTGTAAAGTCGTCATCTAAACCGACAGGCTAGCGCTAGCAAATCTATATTGAACCCGTCGAACAACATGACGTTGATGGCTTTGGCCACCACCCACTGGCCGCCGTCTGCAGAGTTTTGTCAGTTGTAATTTCCTTCGGGGCGACCTCCGATACTGATTGCAATACGCACCCAATAACAAATATATGTTTCAAACTCGGGAAATGGACATGGAATTTTATTAAGACAGGGTGTTATTGTTATTTTTTTAAAGGACGTATTTTTATAGAAGTAAAATAATATTGTATGATTTAGATTAGAGATTCCCAACGAAGTCTATATGAAAGATACTAGATGTCGATGGAATTTGAAAAGGGAACAATGGAATTCAGAACACTGCTTTTTTAAACTTCAGATAATTTTCAAAGTTTAAATATAATAACAATCATGTGTGCATTTCTCTAACTCTAACTAATTTAATAATTATTTAACTATGTTGCGACTTGTTAGCGAATCGAAGGAAATTATTTTTTAGTCCTTTTCTTTAATTTTACATGTTAATTCTAAGATGGATTATTTTCATGCAAAGGAAAGCCCGTGACTTTAATTGAAACGAAATTTTTTATGAATCTAAAGATTTATGGGACAAGTTAAGTAAAACAATTTTATTAGAAATAATTAAATAAAGTTACCAAAAGAAGATGTAAATGATACAATTATTATTTACGTTATTTTAGTATTTGATTTCGTACAATACCATAAAAAGAAAAGTCAAGGAATAATACGCGATATTGCCCCGATTTCGAAATATTCATATAGTCCTTAAAATGTCCTTAAAATTGAATAGTAAATTTGCTAATATGATACATAAAAACAAATTGAAAATAAATGCATTGCTACTTAATTTGTTTTCTGGATTTGTCGATGGAATTATGTACAGTGTAATGGGGAATATAAAACGGTCCTAATTTAAAAATCATGGTTTTTGAGTAAATTAAGATTGAACTTGCAGGTGTCAATTAAACTTTTTGAAATTGTTATTTTCATTAATTATATTAAGGTAATTAATGCATTAATGCACAGATTGCTGCACGAACAAAGCATTTTTTATATAAAAAATTATTAATTGTGAATTATAATCATTTTACACTGAAGATTTTATAGGAACTTTGAGTATGTACATTCATTTGTATAGATTTTATTATATAATTAAATCTTTTAAGAGTCTAGAAGCTAGATTAAGAATTTGAATGAAAAGTATTAATTCATATGTAAGTTTGATAATAACTTTGCAGTTTTCGCAAAGTCGTTAAAATAAAATTTCACTTTCGATTGAATTGAACAATATAAACCATCTACTACATACGAGGTGTGTTTAAAAAGTAATGAGACTGTATCAATAAAACTCTTTATTTATTTTATATTTACAATTGAACCTTATCACCTTCAAAATAGTTACCTTCTGGGGCCACACAGCGTCGGAGACGTTGTACCCACTGCTCATAGCAGTGTTGGAAGTCGTTTAGTGGGATCGAACGAAGTTGGTCCGTCATGGTTTTCTGAATGACGTTTATAGTGCCAAAAGGATGTCCCTTTATTTGAATTTTCAACTTGGGAAAAGGGAAGAAGTCACAGGGTGATAGATCAGGTGACTAGAGGGGCTGAGGAACCACTGAAATTCCTTTTTGTGTCAAAAATTGCCTAATAGAGAGTGCTTTGTGACAAGGTGCGTTGTCATCAACATCCAACTTTCAGAAATGCTTGGTCTGACGCGAAGAACTCTTTTCCTTAGTCTCTCGAGAACTTCGCGGTAAAACTGCTGATTGACAGTTTGCCCCCGGGGCACAAACTCCTTATGAACAATCCCCGACTCTCGAAAAAGCAAATGAGCATTGTTTTAATCTTGGATTTGTTCATCCGTACTTTCTTCAGACGTGGTGAGTCGGGGGTGTGCCACTCCTGACTGTGGCGTTTTGTTTTAGGGTCGTATTCAAATACCCAGGATTCGTCACCCGTGATCACGTTTTTTAGAAAATCTTTGTTAGTTTCAATGTTCCGCAGAAGATCTGAACACACAGCTATCCGATGTTGTTTTTGCTCAGGTATCAGGATTTTGGGAACCATCTTCGAACACACCTTTCACATGCCCAAATCCTGGGTTAACATGTCGTAGACAGTGGCAATGTTCAAATTCAATTCACTGCTGATCATTCTGACAGTCATTCGTCGATCAGACATCACAAACACTAGCATTTTTTCCATTTCGGTTTTTGAACTGCGCGGTCGTCCTTTCCGATTTTCATCGTTAACGTTTTCACGTACCTCTAAAAAGGCCTTGTGCCACCTAAATACTTGAGCTTTCGATAAGACCTGCTCCCTATACGCTAGCGTCAATTTTTGAAAGTTTCCGTCGCGGTTTCGGCAAGTTTGACACAAAACTTTATCACATAACGTTGCTCCAATTTTGTTACGTCCATTTCCGTGACACACTTAAAAAACTAGCTTCACAAGAACACGTAGTAAAAAAAGTGCAGTAGCAGTGGGTAGTTGAGACTTGTACTGGAGGTAGATCAAATGTTTATCTAAATGGTAACTGGCGGGAAAACTTGCAACGTTGCCAAATCACGCACTGTGCATGCGTTCTCACTACTTTTTAAAGTTACCTCGTAGATGGAAGTCCACTTTTAGATATTCGTGTTTAATTACTTGCATCATGATCATCTTAAACTATTTACTGCCGGTTAAAATCACATTTCAAGAGGCAGTGGCAATCTCATCTGAATCACTACCGCCAATATAATTAATTTATAGATCACATTGTGATTACCGTAATATCGGCATTCGCTTGCAGCACTAGCTCCAGCATCGCATTGGGGGAAACAATAACATCTGTTACCGTAATACTCTCCTGTGGGATCCCTGTCCTCTCCATGGTGGCATCCTAATGCAATATGCTCCGGCATTATACACACATACACCTTTGTTGACCATCCAGAGAGAGTGCCCGAGCATAATCATCCACAAACTCCTACAATCTACTTCGACCAATCAATGACCAAACATCATGTTTACTAGAATCCCCTGCTACATGTGCATGGGGATATCTACAAGGGATATCTTCATCTTGTGTACATACTTGACTCAAGAATAGAATTACATTTTATCACAATTAAAGAAAAGAAATTTTATATAAATCTTCGAGATGTGAAACCATATAAATAACTCCACATTTAAATATATATATATGGCATTTATATGTCAATTAAGTTGGAATAGTAAATATCTCATCAATTTCCTTAATTCCTTAATTATCTTATCATAATTTGTTATAGCCTAGCTACGTGTTATTTTATTTTATTTATTACATCTATTCTTTATTATATATCGAAGTACATTTCGAAGGCTATGCCCCCATCTTCAGTAGCACAAGATAAAAACGAAAGAAAATACCTCTGTCACGAATCGTGATTGAAATGTGAATTATTTATGAAATATCTTGTTCTAGTTGTCCTAAAATATATATAGAAGACAAACATGTAGACCAATTGAAACTAGATTTACGGAGTATTTAGCTCATTTTAGATTAAATAGAAAAGATAAAAGTGCTGTAGCCGAACATATTTATATCAATCACGATTCGTGCAACATTTCGCAGCCAAATAAAAGATAAGAGAAACGTACATTAAAAATTTGTAGATAAATGAATCGAAGTCTAACTAAAATAGATAAAGAACTACTTGGTTTTAATATAATGAAAAAATATCACAAAATATTTATTTTTGTAATATTAAAACCAAGTAGTTGTATCACTTATTTTATTTAATATATCACAAAGTAAGCCTGCAACACATCAATTATTTGACTATGGAAATTGTAAACTTCCATAAAAAACTAAATAATTTACTTTTTCTTTATAAAAGCCATCGATACAATAATTAACTATGGAAGCATTTCGCTAGTAATAGATGGCAAGAAATATGTTCGTAACTGCGAATCCATTCAAGTTTATAAAAGGCATTGTTAACAAATAGTTGAAATGAAAAGTTTGTTCAGTGTTGAAAGTGTAAAACCACTAATGGGTTTGGCAAAAATTCAAAAGGAATGTACTGAAATCTGTTGAAACTCGTAATACCATCATGTCGATGTCTAAAATTGTATGTGGTTTATATTTGGAATGTTTTACAACACTGTTTGCCTTGGTGTCTAAACTTTTGTAAGTGTATTAGTTATACAAAGGTAAGAGGAAAAGATTGATTGCGTCGAGAATTCTACAAGTCGGAGCGTGGAATATACGCAGTATGAATAGGATAGGAAAGTTAGAGAATTTGAAATTAGAAATGGAGAGACTTAGACTGGATATTGTAGGGATTAGTGAAGTTAGGAGGAAAGATCAAGTAGATACGTGGTCAGGAGAATACAGATTAATAACCACAGCATCAGATAATGGGCATACCGGTGTAGGTTTTATAATGAATAGAAAGTTGGGATGTAGAATAAAGAGTTATTGCCAAGTTAGTGATAGAATTATAACTATTAGATTAGACACGAAGCCAACGGACACAGTTATAGTGCAAGTATATATGCCAACTTCAAGTCACGATGATGAGGAGGTAGAATCCATTTATGAGGAGATTGAATCTAGGTTAGCAAACGTTAAAGGACAGGATAATCTAATTGTAATCGGAGATTGGAATGCCGTAGTAGGTAAGGGAAGGGAAGTTCCAATAGTAGGAGAATATGGAATAGGAACACGTAATGATAGAGGGGATAGATTGGTAGAGTTTTGTATTAGGAATAAGCTAGTGGTAGCAAACACGCTTTTTCAGAATCACAAGCGCAGGATATATACGTGGAAAATGCCAGGAGATATAGGGAGGTATCAGATAGATTACATACTGGTTAAAGAGAGGTTTAGGAACCAGATTAAGAATTGTAAGAGTTACCCTGGAGCAGATATTGATAGTGACCATAATTTAGTAGTCCTGGACTCAGAGGTCAAATTCAAGAAATTACAGAAGTCCAAACAGGTCAGAGTAGATGTCGATAGGTTAAAATTAGCTGATGTATATGAAAAGTACAAGCAGAAAGTAGAAATCATGGCTAATGGAACATCAAGGAGCGACATAGATTGCGAATGGAGGGAAATCAGAAATGGGTTAACTACAGCAGCAAATGAAGTATTAGGCACAAAGAAAAGGACAGGTAGGAGGGAATGGATCACGGAAGAAATAGTGTAAATGATAGAAGCAAGAAGGAAAATTAAAATAGGAAACACAGAAGCAGGACAGAAAAAATATAAGGAACTAAGGAACTTAATTAATAGGAAATGCAAGCTAGCGAAAGAAGAGTGGATAAAAGGAAACTGTGAGGATATTGAGGAGGATATGAGAAGAGGTAAAGTAGATTTGGGCTACAGGAAAATTAAGTCACATTTTTCTAAAGTAAAACCAAAGGGTAACATTATATGTGATAAGCAGGGTAAGGAACTCACAGAAAATAAGGAAAAAGCTAGAAGATGGAAGGAGTATCTTGAAGATTTATATAAAGGTAGGCAGGACATGGAGGAGCTAGAAAATGTGGAACAGATAGATGAGGATGACTTAGGTCCTAGCATACTTAGGTCAGAGTTTCATAGAGCATTAAATGATTTACGGAATAACAAAGCAGCGGGGATTGATATGATACCAGCCGAATTAATAAAACACGCAGGGGAAAAAATGCAGGAGCGATTATACAGGTTAGTTTGTAAAATATATGAGAAGGGAGAAGTACCACAGGATTTTCAGCGTAGTAGAATAGTAACAATGCCGAAGAAAATAGGAGCTAATTTGTGTGAGAACTATAGGACCATTAGCCTACTATCACATGCATCGAAGATATTGTTAAAGATTATTTATAGGAGATTAGAAAATAAAGTAGAGGAAAGGCTAGGAGAAGATCAGTTTGGTTTTAGGAAAAACAGAGGGATGAGAGAGGCGATTCTAGCACTAAGAACGGTAGTAGAAAAAAGAAAGAGGGTAGGAAAGGTAACTTGCATAGCTTTTGTAGACTTAGAAAAGGCATTTGATAATGTAGATTGGGACATAATGTTTAGAATTTTAAAAGAAACGGGTATAGATTATAAGGATAGGAGAATAATTTTTAATTTATATAAACACCAAACTGCCTTAGTTAGAATTGAGGGGGGAGAAGAGGTAGCAAAAATAAGGAAGGGAGTTCGGCAGGGATGTACACTCTCACCGTTATTATTTAATCTATATATAGAAGATGCAATAAACAAAGTAAAAGAAGAGTATAGTGTAGGTGTGAATGTACAGGGAGAGAAAATATATATGCTGAGATTCGCCGACGATATAGCTATATTGGAAGAAAGCGAAAAGAATTTAGAAAGGGTATTGAATGGTATGCAGGCAGTATTGACTAGGGATTTTAACATGAAAATAAATATAGGTAAAACTAAAGTGATGAGGTGTGACAAAAAGGAATGCAGTAGAAAAATGAGGATCTCAATAGGAGATAATAGAATCGAAGAAGTGTCAGATTTTTGTTATTTAGGCAGTAGAATCACAAAAGATAATCGAAGCAAAGTAGATATAAAGTGTAGGATAGCACAGGGTAGGAAGGCATTCGTAGAAAAAGAACAGATTTTAAGATCAAATATTGACTTGGGTATTAGAAAAAGATTACTGAAGGTATATGTTTGGAGTGTAGCACTGTACGGGTGTGAGGCGTGGACTATAGGAAAGGAAGAGAAGCGTAGATTAGAAGCACTTGAAATGTGGTGTTATAGGAGGATGATGAGGATTGGTTGGGAAGATAAAGTAACAAATGAAGCTGTACTAGAGTTAGTAGGGGAGAAGAGAAGTATCTGGAGAGTGTTACAGCGTAGGAGAGACAGATTAGTAGGGCATATCCTTAGGCATGGGGGGATTATGCAATTGATCATAGAAGGTAGAGTGGAGGGAAAGAGAGGAGTAGGTAGGCCTAGATTGGAGTATGTGAGTCAGATAGTTGAAGACGTTGAGATGAATAGCTATAGGGAGATGAAGGGATTAGCTCAGGATAGATCGGCATGGCGTGCTGTTTCCAACCAATCTTTAGGATTGCGGACTCTTTAACTAAGAGGAAAATGTGCATTTCGTTATTAAAATTGCTAAAAATGATCAATGTTATTCACTGAATGCAAAATCTACATAGTTCAAAGTATAAAATAAACTGCAGTAAATGCTGCGATAATGGACATTGTCTCAAAAATTAAACGTTCAATTTTTATTATGGCAGGCACTTTTCGGGAAAAGTACCACTTAAATACCGTAATGAAATCTGAGGTTAAGAATATTTAAGCGTTCGATGCTTATTTCGGAAAGTAAGTAAAAAATTATCATATTTTTATCGCATCCGCAATATTAACAAAATACCTCTATTAGAGCTAAGTCGCAGAAGAACCGAGGGAGAAGAAATCGATTTGTTTAGGTTGATTTATGATATAGCTATTTCACAAGGAAAGATATACAATTTAATTCGTGCATTAGAAAATTTAAGCAAATTATGAGTAGCGATTATAATATGCAAAAAAATTATCTCAAAACATGTGAGATATAAAAAGAAAGAAAGCATACAATAGATTATGGAATGTTGGTTGGAACGGGGATGAAAAATACATAAAATATCAGATTTTTAATATCTTCAAAATGGATATTCAAAGGAAAATCTAATTAAGCTAAACATGCAATATGGTATAGAGCAAGGTAAACAGTTTAATAGTCAATTAATCGAAAAGTGATCAACGATGCTGAAATTAAACTGCTGAAAAGGATGATTACAAATGTATGCGATTTATCAGATAACATATAATATTGGAAATAATAAAATATCATCGAATAGTGCACGTTTTGCAAGATGCAGAACGTGTAAATTCGATGGAACTTATAATAATTTAAATTTAATTGTCGGGGCACCGTGGTGCAGTGGTTAGACTGGCACTACGGAGGTTGTGGGTTCGAATCCCATTCCGGTCGGGGATATTTTCTTGAGGAAAAATCGCTTGCGGACCATGGATATGCTTACTGTGAATGAAAAAAATGCCAAGTCCTTGTCCCTATGTGTCGCCGCTCAGTTGTTCTTCCCTGAGTTGAGCTTAAAAGTTTATGAAAGGTGTAAAAAAATTACGGAAACGTAAGGCTAAGGCCATGTTAGATGGGAGGGTCTTCAGCACACATCCTTAAAAAAAAACTTTAAGTAGTCCATAAAATCAGGTGATTCTATAGACAATACTATTAGTTTCGACTAGTGCGCCTAACTTCACTCATTTGCGAGTATTTTAAAAATCGGTTTTTGTAAACAAGAACATTTTCATTAATTTCTTTCATTTTAACTTATACCTTTTCAAAACTGCTTTTGGATAAAGGCATTCCGATATTAATATTCATTTGTTGCATAAACCATTGAGCTACTATATTCGAATCTACCATAGCGGTTAACTGTCATTCGGATTGTTACGAAGACATTATTGTTTATAACTGAAATAAACATTGCGCTACACTGCAATTCATTGCAATGTTGGAATAGCGAATGTACAGTCGATAAAGCAAAATAATAAATTAAATTGCTCACCTGCAGACGCGAAACCCATCCCCTAAATCATACTGCGGTTGTGCCATTATACTGTCCATACGACCATAAAGGGTGGCCAATATTGGAAAAATATCTCGTCAATGCAATTACAAAATAAAAATAATATTGGTCGGTATGGCAAAAAATATATCGCTAAAGTAATAGCTATGTTTTAATTTTTTAAAAGATATTTCAATTTTCCGTATATTTCGAAAGAACTTATATCAATAAATATAAAAAATAAAAGTGCTGTAGCCGAGCATATTTTTGAATCAAACTTCATTAAGTATCTATTTAATTTGAAGTATTATAATGCTCCTTTTTCTGAATATAGCTAGCCATATATTAAATATATAAAAAATTATTATGGCGGCAAATAATTGTACCTAATGACGTCTAACTTGCATATTAAAACTTGTTGAATGAAAATAAAGAGTACAATTAAGCCTGAAAAAAATAAAATAAAATAAAAAAATAAAGAGTATGTCCGTAGATTAGTCCCTATCTCGTACTTGTGCCTTATAATCGTCGATTTAATATCGCAGAACAAGACATTTTTCCACGAGAAAGATAATTGCATTAAAGTAATAAAGAGTTGTGCAACGATTGAGGCGAATACTTGCAACAGAAGAATGTAGTAACTTTGTTTCGAGAACTATTTAGATAATTTTCCAATGGCGGCTCTTGCCATTTCAATCGAGGGCAGGCGTATTTCTTAAAAAAAAAAACATAATAGTAAGAAATCTTACCTAAAATGGATGCAAAATGATTAAATTCAATCATTTCTTGAAAGTGGTATTCCGCTCTTCTATCTATCATTGATATAAACACTTCTTGCACAAGTTTGTGATCAATTTAAATCAGGCAATGGCCTACCTAATTCTGTAATTTTTACTTTGTTCTCAAAAGTCGACAAAGTTTTATTTTCAATAAAGAACTAACACATAAAGAGAAACACGTGGCAAAATTGTTTATACGTAACTACACAGACCAATGCAACTGTCTTATCTGGCTATGCTATATCAATTTTCCTATATACTAGACTAGATTTCTCTGTTGGTACGCTAAAGAAATATAGCGGCTGGAAATAGCTTAAAACAACGATATATTCATAGCTGTAGAAGCAGCGTGACGTCAGGTTGCCACAGTAACGCGAGTCGCTGGTTTGTTTACGGCTCATACGATACGCGAACCAAAGAAACAGATGATATACTGCATACGGTCGCTCTCACTCTACCGCTTGCCACGGCTATGTATTTAACTCGTACTTGCTCGCCGCCACACCGTGTTGTGTTGAGTACTATTGCAACGCAAGCTTTATCTTTTAGGAAAAACAATGCCTAGTTCAAATATCACAATACAATTATATACCTATGGTGATGCGCTCAATGTTCAGGAAGGGCGCGCGGCCGTGTGGCCTCGAAAGAAACTGCCACTGTAATTTTCCGATATGAGTAGCGAAACTTTGGCGAAGAGAATCAATAGCAGAAGATCAGGAGTTCAAACACAAAGACACACACAATATACACATATATAGATATACGAGAGAACTGAAAGGACACTAGTTACGGCAGGTTGAAGTGCTACAATCGCCGGATGACACGAGACAGTTTTTCTTTGCAGTCAGTGGGCATATCATCCGTTATTTGAAGTATAAAAATCGGTTAACCTGGTTATACTTCGATTTCCTCTATCCAGAAGGTAACATGTAAGAGTTTACAATATACAGGCTGCAATCGAATTTACGTATATATTATTATAACTCGAAAAGAATTTTTTAGGGATTATTTTCGAAAAATGTCTTTGACTGAACCAATCTTACAGTTGTACCTTAATTGTCCTGAATAAATGTACATGTTGTCACTGTAAATAAGTTCGTAGTACTCCGCAAAGTGTACATCTGGAGCACCGTGGCGTCGTGGTATAGTCGTTAGACTGGCACCACGGAGGTTGTGGGTTTGAATCCCGGTCGGGATTATTTCTGGACATTTTTAGGATCTAAATCCCTTCCGGACCATGGACGGTGGTGAATGTTGCCATTCAGGAGTGAGAATGTCATTCCTGAATGTGCCTTGAAACAGTTAAATCGAGAACTGAAGTTGGTTAATGCTATATGCTACGACCTGGAGTGAGAAAAAAAGTGTATATCTGTAATTGTTCAAGGAACATTGTGGATGGGTATCTAAACAAATCGTAATTTATCAAAATCCTAAATATTTCTTTAAATTGAACTTGTTGACTATATTCTTATTTTCTAGATATGTGATTGCTACTTTTCTTGATCTGTGATATCCATTATAACAACTTAATATTGTTCAATTGGACAATTGGGTTATTAATAATAAAACTGCAATTGTTACATTCGATGTCGATGCTCTACGGTGTAGTTACATTTGTCTATAATAAGTATGTAAAATTGTATTAACATACAGTAAAGGCGCTATCAAATAATTCCAACTGAATTACTTCAGTATGCAGCTTGATGAAAGGCTGCAGCAGCTTTGAAAAAAAAGGCACTGATATGTCTCGAAACGTCAGCCAATACGAATGTAACAATTGCAGTTTTATTCTTAATAACTCATAAACAAAGTCCAATTGAACAATATTAAATTGCTACTTTTTCATTTATTCAAAAGCTTCATAAATATTTTTTTTGAAATTCAGTATAACCCGATTTACCTTTAATAATGGTGAATGGGAATATAATTAAATTTGTCCATATTAAAGGAAGAGTGAAAATTTTAACCTGAATTGTTTACTGATCATAAAGCGCACCCTGTGCAAAAATATATATGCGACACGCACATAATCTCTTTTGAGTTAAAGAGGACGGTGAAAAATGGATGTTTGGTACCAATACATTTACTGTGATCCTATCTATCCCGAAAGATATTTCTTAGCATAGGACATGACACAAAAATTAATCGATACGAATGGTACTCAGTAACTGACCGAATATAAACGCATTAGTTAGCGGCCTAAATGTGCCAGGTGAAGGGGGGCTTATTGTTGTCGGGGGCTAAATATATCTCCAGTGAAGTGAATATAACAGCCCGCTCAAGTAGTGAATGGGAATTTTCCCTGTACTAACACTCAATCCCGTTGATTCGGTTGTTAATGCTTCTACGTCGTCAACGTACGCCAAAATAAAATAGAAGAATAGCAATCCTCCGAGTCGTCTTTATGTGTCATTAACAAAAAGCTCATTAAATGGCCTGGAGTGCGAAAGAAAAATGATGATATACTTGGTACTATTTCTTTTATACAATGTTAACTGTATATTTCAGCCTCGAACGTAATGAATTTTGTAAATTTGTAATGGATTTTAACCCTCGAACTAAAATGCTTATCTAAAATCGTTCAAGAATATAAAAAGGGAACTAGAAAATTTTATTGAATCTCGCAACTAATCTCTAAGTCTTAGAGATATGGCTTTAAAAAAATCATTATGGGATATTGTTGGCTTAGTGGTTTGACGTCGAGGTGTGATTAAATTCATTTTATGCATTGAAATAAGTGAAATTTTCAAATTAATAAAAGGTTATTTTATATTTTTTAATTTTCCATCAAAATTTCTATTTTTCCTTCGAAATAGCCACCGTATTAACATAATATGTAAACGATTTGAGTCTAGCCTATTTAAAAAAGTGAAATCTTTTAAAAATGAAAAAGTAGTATGTAATGAAAATGGCAAAAATAAATATTATCAGATATGCGACGTATAATGTTTGTAAAATAAAACTTTTAAAGTTGTAGTTAACAATTCATTTGATTTCAACCTAATGGATAGGTGTTGAAGAAGACTATAATTCTATTTACGTATTACGCGTGAATTTTAAAATGTCCTTAATTTTTTATGTAAAATCTGGACGATATTTATTATAATGATAGTATATTTTAATTTCGAAGAGCTGCGGAATGCCAAAATTTTTATAATTAAAGATATAACATATATAGATATACATTATGGATTATAAAGAATTATTTGAAAATAAAGTAGAGGAAAGGCTAGGAGAAGATCAGTTTGGTTTTAGGAAAAACAGAGGGACGAGGGAGGCGATTCTAGCACTAAGAACGGTAGTAGAAAAAAGAATGAGGGTAGGAAAGGTAACTTGCATAGCTTTTGTAGATTTAGAAAAGGCATTTGATAATGTAGATTGGGACATAATGTTTAGAATTTTAAAAGAAACGGGTATAGATTATAAGGATAGGAGAATAATTTTTAATTTATATAAACACCAAACTGCCTTAGTTAGAATTGAGGGGGAAGAAGAGGTAGCAAAAATAGGGAAGGGAGTTCGGCAGGGATGTACACTCTCACCGTTATTATTTAATCTATATATAGAAGATGCAATAAACAAAGTAAAAGAAGAGTATAGTGTAGGTGTGAATGTACAGGTAGAGAAAATATATATGTTGAGATTCGCCGACGATATAGCTATATTGGAAGAAAGCGAAAAGAATTTAGAAAGGGTATTGAATGGTATGCAGGCAGTATTGACTAGGGATTTTAACATGAAAATAAATATAGGTAAAACTAAAGTGATGAGGTGTGACAAAAAGGAATGCAGTAGAAAAATGAGGATCACAATATGAGATAATAGAATCGAAGAAGTGTCAGATTTTTGTTATTTAGGCAGTAGAATCACAAAAGATAATCGAAGCAAGGTAGATATAAAGTGTAGGATAGCACAGGGTAGGAAGGCATTTGTAGGAAAGGAACAGATTTTAAGATCAAATATTGACTTGGGTATTAGAAAAAGATTACTCAAGGTATATGTTTGGAGTGTAGCACTGTACGGGTGTG
Source organism: Leptodirus hochenwartii (assembly GCA_947310635.1). Taxonomy (NCBI): domain Eukaryota; kingdom Metazoa; phylum Arthropoda; class Insecta; order Coleoptera; family Leiodidae; genus Leptodirus; species Leptodirus hochenwartii. The sequence goes on from OX371176.1 coordinate 35,366,539, forward strand.
AGGCGTGGACTATAGGAAAGGAAGAGAAGCGTAGATTACAAGCATTCGAAATGTGGTGTTATAGGAGGATGATGAGGATTGGTTGGGAAGATAAAGTAACAAATGAAGCTGTACTAGAGTTAGTAGGGGAGAAGAGAAGTATTTGGAGAGTGTTACAGCGTAGGAGAGACAGATTAGTAGGGCATATCCTTAGGCATGGGGGGATTATGCAATTGATCATAGAAGGTAGAGTGGAGGGAAAGAGAGGGGTAGGTAGGCCTAGATTGGAGTATGTGAGTCAGATAGTTGAAGACGTTGAGATGAATAGCTATAGGGAGATGAAGGGATTAGCTCAGGATAGATCGGCATGGCGTGCTGTTTCCAACCAATCTTTAGGATTGCGGACTCTTTAACTAAAGAATTATTACAATTTCAAAAAAAAAAAAATGTATAACACTAGCAATAATATTACATATTGAAAATTATTATTACTGCAATTTTAATGTTACAATCGATATCGACAGACCTTTGATCAGCGTATCATTTACACCGCCAGGAGGAACCAGCTGCTTTTGCAATTTTAATTAGTTTTTATCAGCGGGAAACAGCCAGAACATGTCAACAGACTGATATTTTTGCAACAATGCGTAAATTGTATGTCTGCGTTATGTAGAATTTTGTTTGTTTTTCATGTACACGTCAATCTACAAATTATATTTGCGTCGCCGAAATTTGGTATACATTTTTATATTGAAGTACCGTTACTTAAAAAGTAATTCGTGTATATAATTAAATCAAAATGATTAATTTATAAACGTTCGTATATGCGAGGCTTTCGTCAAAATTAAAGATATTTAATGCAGGAAAACTATGTAATAATAAATTATAAATATATATACATTATTTGATTGAGTTTATTTTTTATTATGAAATCGCAAACAGGAAAAATGTGTTCGCTATGAAAAAATAACTACCAAATAGAACTGCAACAAAAAAAATACCCCCAGAAAATATAAATATTTTAATACAACACGAAGAAGGGCAAGTTCTGTAAAATTAATTAGTAATAATTATATGTTAAATTATTAGTTCGCAAATTGAGTTTTGAAATTTTAAGTTGTTAAGTCTCTTATCAATGTCCATATATCGAAAAGATACTACGTCCGAAAAGTGTCAATAATTTTTAAAGCACTTTACTCAAGCGATATTTTGAATTTGTTCCTTTTAATAACAGTGCATTTGTTTTTCTTCATTTGTTTTTTATGATACGAAATCTGGAAATATTATTAAAAACAGAGCATAGAGATAGAGCACTTTTATATGCTATAAGAAAAACAGTGTCATTTATTCTACAAATTACTCCTTCATTTTTGGATCGATTTTTTTAAAATTTCTTGTGATAGCAGTTTATGGATGTTAAATTGCCTCTAACATTTTCGTTTTTGGAAAAAAGATTTAATTAGTTAGAAAATTGCTGCTAAACATAGGCCTTTTTTTAAGGAGATAGAGCACTTTTATATGACATACGAAAAACAGTGTCATTTATTCTACAAATTACTCCTTTATTTTTGGATCGATTTTTTTAGAATTTCTTGTGATTGCAGTTTATAGATGTTAAATTGCCCCTAAGCTTGTCGTTTTTGGAAAAAAGATTTAATTAGTTCCAAAATTGCTGCTAAACATAGGCCTTTTTTAAGGGGATAGAGCACTTTTATATGCCATAAGAAAAATAGTGTTATTTAATCTACAAATTACTCCTTCATTTTTGGATCGATTTTTTTGAATTTCTTGTGATTACAGTTTATAGATGTTAAATAATATTTACCTCATTTTAAATTAAATAGAAAGCATCAAATTTTCGTAACCGAAAATATTTTCGATGCGAGTCAGATGGTTAGATAGTCCACAATCTTAAGGATTAAATTTATCCTAACGTCCTCTACTATCTGACTCACATACTCCAATGTAGGCCTACCTACCACTTTCTTTCTCTCTATTTGATCTTGTATAACTAATTGCATAATACCCCCCCATGTCTAAGAATATGATCTACTAATCTGTCTCTCCTCTCCTACGCTGTAATACTCTCAAAATACTTCTCTTCTCCCCTACTAACTCTAACACAGCTTCATTTCTTATTTTATCTTCCGAACGAATCCTCATCATCCTCCTATAGCATCACAATTCAAATGCTTCTATTCTACGTTTCTCTTCCTTTGCTATAGTCCACGCCTCACACCCGTAGATAAATTATTGTTTCATGATTGGAAATTCTTCTTAAGGAAATGCACGAGAAAATATTATTATACGTTTGTTCCATTCTAAGAATGGAGGAACGTTACTTTTGTGTTACCTCACATTTGTTTCAATTTAAAAATTACAACGGGAGTCAAATAACAATCATCAATTTATTTGCTATGCTAAGCAGATGTTTGGTCTGCAAAGTTGGTTGAACATTACTAAATAAATCGTTTTAAACCGTAAGCCTTTGCCTGAATGAAGACATCAATTTCTGCTTTGTATACACATACGTAATACAATGTTATAACGTATTGTATTTGTGTTAGGTTTGTGTGTACTATGTATGTTACCACAACCTACATGTAATGCAGGCCTGAGCAACATGTTGCGTTAAACAGTATTCTAATGGTAACGTAATGAATTATGACGATTCGTAAAATATCGGTCATTTTCACTTACGCAATCAGTTGAAGTATCATGAACTATGAACTTGTAACATGAACTATGAACTATGGTAAAAAAGCGGCCCGTTTACCAATTATACTTGGCCAGTACTGCGTGAGTGCGTCCAAGTAGATGTATCTTAACACAAAGTACGTACACCATACAGTTGCTAATACAGTCTCTGGATGTGTGATGAGCCTATTGTGTTCTATTGTTAATTGTTCAACAAATTGTCCCAGTTTCAGCTATAGTTCTACTTTGTATCACTAATACCACCAGTGCACAACACCTTACTTATCGCACTATGACTGGCAATTCAGCCGTTAGTATTCAAAGCATCCTCAATGGTCTCTTTTGTAATGTATTGTAAATGTCTAGATGTCCTTCAAAACATATCATACCGGCCTATATTTGGCCGGATATTTAAAGACAGCACTTTGGTTGGACTATAACAAATACAATATGATATACGTCTAGGAAGCAACGTTATCCTAAAACTAGCAGAAAACATTTCTTCATATTTGACTCGTATCGACCAAGATAGTAAATCATGGTGTGTTTATTTGTGACAAGCAGAAACGCAGGCGAAAGATGAGGATTAAATTAGGAGATGAGAGAATAGAAGACGTATCAGACTTTTGTTATTTAGCAGTGGCGGCTCTTGACCTAATTCTTTAATTTTTACTTTGTCCTCAAGAGAAAGTCTACAAAACTCTATTTTCAATAAGGAACTAACACTATTAATTGCCAAAAACACGTGGCAAAATCTTATATACGTAACTACACAGAACAATACAACTGTCTTATCTGGCTATTCTATATCAATTTTCCTGTATACTACACTAGGCTTCTCTGTTGGGACGCGAAAGAATTTCAGCACGGAATAGCTTACTTAAAACAACGATATATTCTTAGATGTAGAAGCAGCGTGACGTCACGTTGCCATAGCAACCCTTTTGCGGCGTATACGATACGCAAACCAAAGAAACAGATGATATACTGCATACGGTCGCTCTCACTCTACCGCTTTCAACAGATAGATATTCAACAGATACTTGCTCGCAACCACACCGTGTTGTGTTGAGTGTTATCGCGACGCAAGTTTTATCTTTTAGGAAAAATAATGCCGAGTTAAAATATCACAATACAATTATATATCTACGGTGATGCGCTCAAGGTAATGCGGCTGTGCGGCCTCGAAAGAAACCGCTACTGTTATTTAGGAAGTAGAATTACAAACAATAATCGAAGTAATGTGGAATAACACAATGTGGGTAGGCATTGGTAAAATAAGAGCAAATTTTAAGATCAAATATTGACTTAGGTATTAGAGGAAGATTACTAAATGCATATACGTGAAGTGAAATATAGAATAGAAGCATTCGAAATCTGGTGATATTGGAGGATTGGTTAATAGGTCATATTCTTAGATATGATGCAATTAGTTATAGAAGGTAAGTAGAAAGAAATAAAAGTGTAGGTAGGCCTGGTTTAGAGTATGTGGGTCAGATAGTGGAGGATGTTAGGATGACTAACTAAAGGGAGATGAAGAAATTAGCTCAAGAGAAACTGGTTGGTTTCCAACCAAACTCTGAAATTGAGGACTGTCTAATTCATTTTTTAATGTATTGTATGAAAAAAAATAATTTTCTTATATCAACATTTTATGTTACACCCTCTATTAACACTAAATGTTTTATTCAGGGCAATAAGTACTGAAAATCTTCTATGTATCTTCCTAATTCTTCCCAATTCGTTAGTAAATGTTACATCTTAAAAGTTGCTCTGCTTGTACAAGTGGCTCTTTTCGTGTGCACATTTAATATTTATGAGTTTATATCACTTAGATATTCTGGAACGTCCAAATCTTCGTAGAGAGTATATATTTTGTTTGTTAAAAAATAAACATTTAAGGCTCTTCCTCAATAGTTTTTAGACCAATATATAAAAATTTTGCGAGTTACATCTATATTCAATTTCTATATTAATTTATAAAAACTACTCTAAAGAGCAGCGGCGCACATACTTCGATCACAAATGATCATATATAATCTTAATCTATTTCTGAACGTTCGTATAGCACGAGCACTTTGTAATTTGTATTCGTCCGCAGAAGGACGATGCCGATCGTGACCAGCCGTTACGGATTTATTATTTCATTTTCGTTGCTCTCAATATTGTATTATTGTTGGCAACCACTGCACATAAGTATACAGGAACACTAAAGACCAGTTTATAAAAACTAGCAATTCATTTCTAAAATGTAAGAATTTTATCAATGCCATTTTTTTTGCTTCATTATTTATAGTTTAAAAATAATTACAAATTCATGAATGACATACAAACCATTATCCAGTATTATACTTCCATTAAAAAATATATGAATTTTGTTAGTCTACAATTTCGCTTTCAAATCCGAGTTACAAATGAGTCTTGTATCATATTTTAAATTTATTTTCTATTTCAAGTAACTCAATTATATATTTTTTCTGTAATAAATCAAATAGAGCATTTTCTGAATAAAAGAAGAAGAAACATGATTTAATTTTAAAAAGTATTCTAGTAGGAAATACGTATTTGAAATGCGTTTACAAAAATTTGGTGATTTAATGTAATCGGAATTCCTGATGCGCATTTTTAAGGTATTGCCTCATCTTCAACAGCACAATAATTGACCAAATAAACATGCCTCTGTCGTTCAACGGGATTGCTAGACAATTAAACAAAATATCAGTGTAACAGCAGTTTCCCTCCTTCGTGCGACATCTATCGTACTTATTATGAAGTAAACAAAAACAGAGAGCTACGATCTACTGCACAAGCGCATAAAAACAAAATTCAGGTATTACCAAACTAAACTAATTGAAAACAGTTATTTATTAATTAAATTGAATAGACAGAATGAAATCGTTCCTGAATCGAAAATTAAATTTTAATCTACTACTATAAATGTGTATAATTCCGCATTCTGTGGAATTTAGTATTGTGTATAATTCGTCATGGAATTTGGCAAAGTATAAAAAAATGCTTTGGTTACGATTTTGGTTGACATTCTATATAATGTATTAACCATATTAAAAATTTTTGCACATTTCGTGATGAACTTTTGTGTCCTTCAATATCTTTGGACTTTTCAATAATTATTTATATGTATTAGTCACCCTCAGCTGTATAATCCTTTCGTCTTAACACTTGATTTTTGGCATTGCCATTCAGGTTTTACTTGCAATCAACCACAAAGTTAAATATAATTAATAGTAATTATATTTTATGTTTTCTAGTGTATCAAATGTTTGTTAATTATTAATAAGCTATAATATGTAAAAATTAAACTAAATAATATCTAATATACAGGCAGGGTAGTAATTACGATAATATCACTTACCCTGTATATAATAAAAAGTTATTGTTATAGTGCACTAGTGACTGGACGGACATACCTAGAATATTTAACATCGTACAAGTGCTGAAAACGCCATCAAGCACACGTTCATACCACTCATACGTGGACACGTACACAAAAGATCCTGAAGAGTGCAACACCATTCGTTGAAGCATATACTTTCGATATTCTTTTCATAAAAAAAAACACTATGCTATACAGGATAATGCAAGGCAGTTCACAGCTATAAATAGGGACAAAACTCTATTCAATTTAGCAATTATAAACTTCCATATTCACCCTTGCAAATGGTAAATATAAAAAGATGTAATCCGTTAAAAAATTACAAATAAAAAATTATTGTCTGGATAGAAATAATATTATATTCATTCGAAGTATTCTATTAATTAAATATAACAGACTTGCATTTCCATTAAAATGAAAATTGGCGCTTATCAAATAATAAACGAATTAATATGAATGATAAAGCTGGCAATAATTAAATTGGTATATTAAATCCATCACAAAACATATATAGAATAGTTTCTATATAAGTTATGCTTTTATATTTTTAGTAATGTTTCCACCATCTAATTCCACTGAGGCAATCAAAAAATATGTTCATTAAACATTTGTTAAAATATTAAAAATAATTACAACATATATGACAACTCAATAATTATCAACTATTTTTAATTATAACTTAATAATTATCAACTAAATTTATCAAAATTAGTTTGCTTCCATATTGTTTCATAAATAATAAGTTAATTTTATAATTTAACTCAAAGTATTTATAATTTGCACTATGCTTTTGACAAGAACAGACAAGGATATAAAGTTTGTAAGATATATGTGATAGATTTGTAAACTACATTTAAAAACTAAAATCTAATTTTCAACACTATACCTTATTTTAAAAATTATCACTACGGTGTTAAATAATAATATAGAATATCACCCAAATACCGTAACAAGCATTAAGTAGCTAGATGTACATTTCGAAGGCTATGCCCCCATCTTCAGTAGCACAAGATAAAACTAAATAAAATGCCTCTGTCACGAATCGTGATTGATATACTATTATATATTTGCTGGGTCTATAGACCTTACAGCCAAAATTAATTATTACATATACATACTGAAATATTCATATTACAGCTAACATGTTTGTCTTCTCCTAACCGCAATAATAATAATATTCTTCTCTCACCCTCTCAATAGCGGCAAATCGAAACACAAAACAATGGCCTGCATAAAATTAAGCTAAGGGAAAATCAACAATTTGCATTTTAACATAATTTCAAGTATAAAATATCACCCAAATACCGCAATAAGCATTAAGTAGCTAGATGTATATTTCAAGCGCTATGCGCCCATCTTCAGTAGCACAAGATAAAAACTAAATAAAATACCTCTGTCACGAATCGTGATTGATATACTATCATAAATATATAATTGAGATTTTAAAAATTATCACTACGGTGTTAAATAATAATATAGAATATCACCCAAATACCGTAACAAGCATTAAGTAGCTAGATGTACATTTCGAAGGCTATGCCCCCATCTTCAGTAGCACAAGATAAAACTAAATAAAATGCCTCTGTCACGAATCGTGATTGATATACTATTATATATTTGCTGGGTCTATAGACCTTACAGCCAAAATTAATTATTACATATACATACTGAAATATTCATATTACAGCTAACATGTTTGTCTTCTCCTAACCGCAATAATAATAATATTCTTCTCTCACCCTCTCAATAGCGGCAAATCGAAACACAAAACAATGGCCTGCATAAAATTAAGCTAAGGGAAAATCAACAATTTGTATTTTAACATAATTTCAAGTATAAAATATCACCCAAATACCGCAATAAGCATTAAGTAGCTAGATGTATATTTCAAGCGCTATGCGCCCATCTTCAGTAGCACAAGATAAAACAAAATAAAATACCTGTCACGAATCGTGAATGATATACTATTAACTAAACAAGTCAACATGGCAGAAGTATTTCAAAAATGGCATATAATATTACCTATAAATCTGTTAAACAACACAAATTAACAATTAACGAAACTAAATACTAAATAGACAATGGTTTGTCAAACATAAAAGAACCAAAAATAAAAATAAATTTATAAATAGTCTTTATTAAATAAATTAAATAGATAACGGCCTGAAACTTAATGCATACCTGCGTAATAAAAAAATGCGTAATATCACTACTTTTTGAATTATAAACAATTTGCATTATACAATTTAAATTATAAACACAGTATAAACACGGTGAATGCGGTTTTGTATCATTTATAACAATAACTACCATAATCGCAATAAATGTATTTAAAATATTGAAGCAGGTAAAGAACATAACAAGAAATTTTAGAATTATTTCTAGTCATGAGATTTGATGCTTATATATTATAGGGGAAAAACACATGTTGTATTAGCGAAAAAATAGTTTAAATTATGAATATTATTACTAATTTCTTATTACACCCATTTTCGGCTGTACTCTGTATATATCCAAACTTATTTGCACTAATATTTTTCTTAGAAATATTTGTAAACAATCTATATATCCAACATCGGAAAGTATACAAATCATTATAATAATTTTGACGTGTTTTCTTCTGTTTCTTGAATCGAAACTGAACACACAGTATGCAGAGCTATATGCGGTCTGAACTTGCGATAGCAATGTGGAAATAATTGGTAAGGTAATGGTGAAACAGTGTGGATAACATAAGGGTGAAATGCGGTATTTGTAGGTTGTTGCGAAACTGGTTCAAGAAGGATGAGGAAGAATGTAGGATAATGTATATACCGCACTTGATGGGATTATCCGATTGTATCGCCTTGTTAGGGAATGTGGGTTGCCGGATTAGTATTCTTAACCGATTTATAACTTTGATCATTATCTTGGTAAATATAATTACCTCCACTATGGTACTGCACCATGCAGCAGAATATATTACGTTCTATGTGTTTAACAATGTTGGTGATGCAGATTGAATAGAACTAATTTGAGCAAACTGCATTTTCTATACGATTTATATTATCATCAATCTATTTTTAACACTGAAATGAAGTTCGAATATATAAATACACTTTAGTGTAAAAAAAACGTTTTTATATATTAATAGGTAAATATATACCCAAATGATTTTGGCCGTAGGTAATACTGCATTTTATTTTATATATGGTAATCCAATAATTTATTAAAGTTTAGTTCTAAAAGAGCGTTTTAAGTAAGAACAAGAAGTATTTGATTTAGTTTTATCTTGTGCTACTGACAATAGGGGCATAGCCCTTGAAATGTACATCTAGCTACTTAATGCTTGTTACGGTATTTGGGTGATATTCTATATTATAATTTAACACCGTAGTGATAATTTTCAAAATCTCATTTATATATTTATGATAGTATATGAATCACGATTCGTGACAGAGGTATTTTATTTAGTTTTATCTTGTGCTACTGAAGATGGGCGCATAGCGCTTGAAATGTACATCTAGCTACTTAATGCTTGTTACGGTATTTGGGTGATATTCTATATTATAATTTAACACCGTAGTGATAATTTTTAAAATCTCATTTATATATTTATGATAGTATATGAATCACGATTCGTGACAGAGGTATTTTATTTTTTATCCTGTGCTACTGAATATGGGGGCATAGCGCTTGAAATGTACATCTAGCTACTTAATGCTTGTTACGGTATTTGGGTGATATTCTATATTATAATTTAATACCGTAGACAATAAAAAAAAAATCGTATAAGGATTTACTCTCTTAACCTTCATTCAAAAAGAATTCCGTTCCCTCTAATAATTCGAAAAATTCGTATTAAAAACAATTTATAGGGAATATTAGAGTACCTTTTGAATTGTATCCCTTGTCGTTGATTAAATATAATATATCTATGGTATATTGAAACTGTTATTCTCAAGACATTGTATAAACATGTCAGAATATTACAACAGCTTCAGACTGGAACATAATAGATTAAAATTAAACTATTATCTTCTAAGCTTTACTAATTATTAGTTTATATAAAACATATATATATATATATATATATATATATATATATATATATATATATATAGTTATATATATATATATAGTTATTTTTAGAAAGGATTTGAAAAAAATACAACTTGTAATTTTTTTTAGCTGTTGATGTTTCTGATAGCTATTTCATTTGCAAAGAATTATACAGAATTGTGTCAGTGTCAGAATTATACATTTTTGAGTATTTGTTAGATGCTAAATACACGGAGCCCTATTAAAGAAATAACTTTCCTTTTTAATTTATTTTATATCTTATTTATTATAAAATATAAAAATGTTTTTTTTTTAAATTTTAATAGTGTATCAATAAAATTATAAACCCATTACTATTATTTTTTTATGTCAAACAAATTCTTTAAGGAATTAGTTGTTTGAAGTACTAGCAGGTGCAAGGTTTTACAACTTAGTGCAAGAAACGTAGTTCGCAGAATAATAGGGTCCTATAAGAATAAAATTCCATTCTTCTCATTGTAGTTGCTATAAAACATGTGGTTTTCGATTATATATCCCTACTTCTATAATAATCCGATTTCTTAATTCATTTATTATAAGTGTATTTCATATATTTATATATATTTATTTATTTAAGGTGTGACAAAAAGGAATGCAGTAGAAAAATGAGGATCACAATAGGAGATAATAGAATCGAAGAAGTGTCAGATTTTTGTTATTTAGGCAGTAGAATCACAAAAGATAATCGAAGCAAGGTAGATATAAAGTGTAGGATAGCACAGGGTAGGAAGGCATTCGTAGAAAAGGAACAGATTTTAAGATCAAATATTGACTTGGGTATTAGAAAAAGATTACTGAAGGTATATGTTTGGAGTGTAGCACTGTACGGGTGTGAGGCGTGGACTATAGGAAAGGAAGAGAAGCGTAGATTACAAGCATTCGAAATGTGGTGTTATAGGAGGATGATGAGGATTGGTTGGGAAGATAAAGTAACAAATGAAGCTGTACTAGAGTTAGTAGGGGAGAAGAGAAGTATTTGGAGAGTGTTACAGCGTAGGAGAGACAGATTAGTAGGGCATATCCTTAGGCATGGGGGGATTATGCAATTGATCATAGAAGGTAGAGTGGAGGGAAAGAGAGGGGTAGGTAGGCCTAGATTGGAGTATGTGAGTCAGATAGTTGAAGACGTTGAGATGAATAGCTATAGGGAGATGAAGGGATTAGCTCAGGATAGATCGGCATGGCGTGCTGTTTCCAACCAATCTTTAGGATTGCGGACTCTTTAACTAACTAAGTGTATTTCAATATTATATAAAATATTATATAAATAAACTTAGAAAATATTAATCTGAACACTATAGATCTATCAAATGATATATTTTTAGAGAGGCCATAAAATTCTGAAAAAGTTAGCGAGAGGATATATAGACCTTTTAAGAAAATTGGAAGATGTGCAATTATTTAGAACTCGCAACTTGCAATATGCAAGAATTTAGAACAATTGTACACAATTATTTCAACTTGAGTATAATAAACACTAAACTCCATATCAAATTTACGAAACAGGAAAGTTTGTATTCATTATAACTTTAATTTTTGTAGTTCTAGCACTTTCCGTAACACCATGCAGCTGTACATTTTTTTACCATTAAATTTTTTTATTAATATAGACAACAGAAATTGAAAATAATAGAATATATTAATATATAATATTCACCTGTATATATGAAAATATTGGTTAATATATGGCTCGAAGCATTATATATAAATCCACATTTTAAATTTTCTATTTATATTAGTTATTCCGCCGCAACACTAATGCCCACCCTGTATCTTTTAAATTTAACAACCTTTTTATTATTCTGAAAATATCGAACGCATCAAAATAAAGTTCAATTTAAAACCAAATAGAACCAATTTTAGTATATCGGAACATAATCTTTCTCTTTATGCAACCAGTTCTTATCACAATTGTGGTAAGTTATATAGGCGAACTCAAACAAATGAATTTCAAAACCTTTAATACTGCGTTCAGGAAAATTTGTCAGTGAGAGTAATTGTTATACGTATGAAGAATTCTATAACTATTTACATGCAAGGTTCCGATAATTATCTGTCGAGTATGTTTTAATGTTGTATTATGTTTCTTCTCAGATATTTCTTATGGTACATATTTCATTTCATCCATCCACCCAATTAATTATCATCTTCCACCTTTCATTATGCTTTCCTATTATCCACGGCTAAATTCTTCTCGTTTTTAAATATCCCTACCAAATTTTTTCATTTATTTTTAATATAAATATTGTATATAATAGTTATATAAATTTTCAAAAATTTGATATGTAAATCTTTAAAAGTTTTGCAACAACCATATGATTTAAACAACCATATGATTTAAACAATTATTTTTATCTGAACGTTTTGCAATATTCTACACATTCCTGATAAACTAAATTTCCCTAATTTACCTCAGTAATAACTTGGACAATGGATTAATTAGAAACTGATTTGAACAATGTGCCTACACTATATTTGATATATAGTAACAACGAACGTTGTTTACATCAAAATTAATCAGTTTCAGATAATTATAGCCATATTAAATCATTATATGTAAATAAATAACACCATACATTGATATGCAGTAAATATAACATTATATTATATTGTTTGCAGTGGCGGCTCTTGACATTTCATTCGAACCGGGCGCATTTCTTAAAAAAATAACATAATAGTAAGAAATCTGACCTAAAATGGATGCAACATGATTAAATTCAATCATTTCTTGAAAGTGGTATTCCGCTCTTCCATCTTTTATTGATATAAACACTCCTTGCACAAGTTTGTGATAAATTCAAATCAGGCAATGACCTACCGAATTCTTTAATTTTTACTTTGTCCATAAGAGAAAGTGTACAAAACTCTATTTTCAATAAAGAACTAACACTATTCATTTTTATTAAATTATTTCTATTAAATATATTCTTGAAGAAACACGTGGCAAAACCGTACATACACAGAACAAATGCTACTGTCTTATCTGGCTATTCTATATCAATTTATATACATATATACTAGACTACTCTGTTTTCTGAACTGATTAACTGAACTGATTCGTATTAACTGATGACGAGAATTACTAGGAAGGTTATTGATCATACTATAATGTACTTTGTCCATACCTGGTGCAGTGTTACTATTGCTTTCGATAGCTTTATTAAATTCTTCCATAGAAAACGGGATTTGAAAAAACAAGGTATCAGGCCCCTGAGCGTCTGCATCGTTTGTAAACATGGGCGGAGTTAGAAATTTGATTAAGAACTTCGTTAATTGACGAAGAATACAATTTAAAAAATCGTCTATAATGAACTATTTTGTTGACGAAGAAACAATATTTCAGTAATATTCGTGCAGAATATCTTAATATATATATCATAATATAGATATGCCTTTATCTTCAGTTGCACAATATTGTATATTACGCAAAAAGAGAAACACGTGGCAAAATCGTACATACGTACATATCGTACATACACAGAACAAATGCTACTGTCTAATCTGGCTATTCTATATCGATTTATATACATATATATATACTCTCTGTATATATATACTACTCTCTGTTCTCTCTGAACTTCTCTAGGACGTTAAAGAAGCGCGACATCCAATAGATCGGTCGCCTGCACTCTATGATACACTCATCTCATTGCATATGTACTGTATATATGTATTTAACTTGTACTGGCATTGGATAGCCGCTGGGAATCAGTGACACATATTAGACGATGTAAGCAAGGAGCGAACCGATGAAACAGAAGATATACTGCATACAATCGCTCTCACCGATTGCTTGCAATAGAGTGAGATGAGTGCATATGCATTTAAGCTGTACTGTGTGGATGGATGGCGCTGAACACGCAGCGGCACCAAATTAGCGATATATCTATACCAGGCCAACGATAGATACAGCATCTGTCGCTGCTGTGACTTGCAACGGATACCACAACGAACGTCACACCGTGTTGTGTTGATTGTTATCGCGACGCAAGCTTTAACTTTTAGGAAAAATAATGCCGAGATAAAATATCGCAATACAATTATATATCTACGGTGATGCGCTCAATGTTCAGGAGGGACGCGCGGCTCTGCGGCCTGCATAAGGAACCGCCACTGCTTTCTGTTTATACCGTTGTGGCGTGGAACACTGGTAGCGTAATTTTCTAAAAAAAATCATTTCTCCTTGCCTTGCACCGACCATTCCTAGAACCTAAAATATATATGCGTTGTATTGGCACACCATCAACACTAATTTCATTATAATAAAAAAAAATTAAATATATAAATTTATAAATTGAATAAAAAGATCCATTGATACTTTGACTTTGTACTGCCTTCCCGGTAAGCCAGCACAATGTCAACAAACAAACAAGTATATATAAATTTACCAATTAATGTCTTCGGTACAAAATAGAATAATTTATCGTCGCTATATCAAGACCAGATAGAGAAAAACCTACCATTTCCTGACTATACCTTGAAAACTGTATCCACAAATTTCCTTTATATTTATATATCTGTGGTAAGATGGAAAAACAGGATATGTGTTCTTTTGATCATTATATTATTTGTACTCCAGTAAACAATTCACGTTGAGGTTTTTAAATCCGTAGAAATTCATGTATGACACTTATGATATGTAATCAAAAACAATGCCTTCAGAAACTTTATTTTTACTCTTCTGTAAAATGTATTAAATTGCACATATCTTATTTTGCCATGTTACCATATATATATATATATATATACCGTAGTAGCTCAGTCTAAGTATCATGCGCGAAAATTTATGGCATTGCGGCACATAAACGAAACGGCAGCGGTGGTGTGGTGGCGGTTACAGATTAATCGTCAACTAAATATCATCATCATCATCATTATCGTGTTGTAGCAGGTTGTCAAGTGTAATCTGCGAAGACATACCGCTGCACCGTCACAGAACGTGTAAGTGTGACGTGTCCTATGCGAAATTCTAGCGTTGAAGTGGCGTTGGAGCAGAAAAGAGTTTAGAATAAAATATTAAATGGTATGCTGGAGGTAATGATAAGGAATTATAACATGCAAATAAACATAAGCAAATCGTAAGTGATGAGGTGTGACAAAGAGAAATCCAACGGAAAAGGATGAAATTTAGAATAGATTGTAAAATATAAGAAGGAGAATGTTAAAGGGTAATTGAAATAAACTAAATTTAAAATATAGCAATGCGTATGGTAGAAAAAGTGTAAATGTTAAGAACTAACGATTTTGCTTGTTGTTACCAGAAGATTATGCAAACATAAGACATGCACCATAGAAAAGAAATTTGAACATTGGTCAGGAGGTTTTGATGTGGCGCTTTAGCAAGATGATGAGCATTGGGTTGATATATGAAATGACAAATGACCTAATGTAGATCGTTGGCATAAAGAGGTATTTGAAAGATGTTACAGAAATAGACTAGATAGATAGAATTAGGCAAGTAGTAATAGAAGGTGAAAAAGAAAAAAAGGGCACTAAGTAAATCCAGATTAAAATACATAAGTCAGATAGTACAAGATGTGAAAGATAAGGAGCTATAAGAAAATGAAGTAGTTGCCTCAATTTCATTTATCCTGCGTTAATACACTTTTTTTTAA
Source organism: Leptodirus hochenwartii (assembly GCA_947310635.1). Classification (NCBI taxonomy): domain Eukaryota; kingdom Metazoa; phylum Arthropoda; class Insecta; order Coleoptera; family Leiodidae; genus Leptodirus; species Leptodirus hochenwartii. Next base: position 35,382,304 of record OX371176.1, read on the forward strand.
ATCTATTCATTATAACGAATAAAACGTTTCATTTAAATATTGTTAAATAGGGAGACATTTTCTTAAAAAATCTACAATTATTTTAAAAATGTATTGAAGATCTGATACATACAATGAATCAAAAAAATATATATTGATAATTGTTGCTAATGTGGAACTATTAACGCTTTTCTAACACCCTTCAGCTCCTCCATCGTAGTTATTAATGGCATTGTTATTTATAGCTGAAGAGGAAGGAGAACTTGCAACCTAATGGCAACACTCCCGTTACTTGCCTCCATAAACTTATCATATACACTTTCTATTTTCTCCATTATTGAAAATCGTAAACCTATATCTATTTAGAAACGATTATTTACACCGTGTGACTATCTCACTTATAAAAAATTTCTGTATATTTATATGAAAGTAAATTGCTGAAAAACCGTATGTGTATTCGCAAGAAGTGTTTTATTTTTTGCTTACTCAATTTTTCTGCATAATTATGCTAAATGCGAGTAAAATAGGTGATATAGCGAATATAATTTAACATAAGGTCTAAATTGAAATTTTGTATTGAATTCAAAATTCAAAAACAAATTTTCTAAAGTCCATATAACAATTAAAATCTAATATATTAGTAGTATAGTATCACTCAAATACCGTAAGTTAAAGCATTTAGTAGCTAGATGTACATTTCGATGGCTATGCCCCCATCTTCAGTAGCACAAGATAAAAACTAAACAAAATACCTCTGTATTTTACGAATCGTGATTGATATACTATTAAATAAATAAGTCTATTCTATACTATTATTTAACACCGTAGTGATAATTTTTCAAATTATATATTAGTGTTTAAAATAGTTCGAAAGTAAAAATATTTTATATTGCTATTAAATAATTTTAAAAAATGATCCAAAATTCATAGGGATTATAAAAACATCTTATTAAACGAATGTAATTCTACTACACTCGTTATGTTGACTTCTTCGTCTGCATGGGAACAAATCACACCTAATGAGATATTTTAAGTGTATATTATACGATGTGACATTACATGAAGCGTGAACGTAGCGCAGCAGTGCCAATAATGCAAGAGCCCTAGAAGACACTGGCAATTAAGATTAACGATGAGTACGCACACAATCATGTACAAATGCTTCAGTTGTCAAAGATGGAAGATCTGAAAAGGGGGAGCTGGAAATTTGAGCACTGCTTTGCTGTTTCCTTGCGTCTAGTTGTTGAGAATGATTCGGGTAATAATGATTGTTGGCTTCAGTGGATTACTCTACTTAGAAGTGCAAGATACTGTAATTGAGTAATAATCAATTGATTAATTTAATAAAGTAAAAATCTAGACGAAGAGTGATATCAGTGATTATATACACGAATATTCATTATCACATATATCTAGTAAATAGAAAAGAGTCTGTATAATTTAAAGTTGTTTAACACTAATGAAACAAACATGTGTAATATATCGGTTTGTTGTTATAGTGGCTGAGGATATTATAAACTTTTTTTTGAGATATTCTGTAAAACTGGAACTCTTATTTTATACGACCAAATTATAATATTCAAAGTTGCATAAAATGTTTTAGGTATGGACATAAAGCGACAAATTGTAAAAATTAAGAAGTGCCACAGTTCAGAGAACAGAGTAGTCTAGTATATATGTATATAAATTGATATAGAATAGCCAGATAAGACAGTAGCATTTGTTATGTGTATGTACGATTTTACCACGTATTTCTCCAAGAATATATTTAATGGAAATAATTTAATAAAAATGAATAGTGTTCGTTCTTTATTGACAATAGAGTTTTGTAGACTTTCTCTTGTGGACAAAGTAAAAATTAAAGAATTAGGTAGGCTATTGCCCGATTTAAATTTATCGCAAACTTGTGCAAGGAGTGCTCAAAACCGGACATTTACGCGGCGTTTTACAAGAGACATTTACAAAAAAAATTATAACACAGATGAAGGACAGATTCTCGTATCGTGGCTATTTACAAGCCGCTGAGTTATTTAACACGAAATCGCTGCCAACATTTTCTAAACAATTTCCAGTGGACCTTTTGGAAACCGTGTGTCATGCATATCAATTTTTGAATAAAACCAGATTAAAAACAGAATTAGAAGTCACTTACTCGCGTCCGGATTTTTATCAAATAATTGGAGCCACAAATTTTCTTTCATTATTGCTACAAAATAATCTCAGTGATACTTTCCCGGAGACTATAAAAATACTTAAAATTATTTTAACAACCCCGATGACCACTGCTGAATCAGAGCGTTGTTTTTCAACACTTAAAAGAATGCAGACTTTTTTGCGAAATGCTATGGATAATGATCGTTTAAACGCGTTGGAGTAGATGTGTATTAATAAAAATGTGGTGCGAGATATTTACAATTTTAACGAAAAAGTTTTGGAAAAGTTTATATCAATGAAAGATAGAACAGTGGAATTCACTTTCAAGAACTGATTGAATTTAATCATTTTGCATCTATTTTAGGAAAAGATTTCTCACTATTATGTTATTTTTTAAGAAATGCGCCGCCCCAGATTGAAATGGCACGAGCCGCCGCTGACGGTAAGTGTCCTAAATTCGAAATTTTAAACGATGTCTTGATTGTATTTATGAAATAATTTTTCAATCAGCAAATTTTTTAGAATAGCTGTGTATGAATTGTTAAATGAATAGAACTACTAAGGCAGTTGAAGATTGCACAAAATGAGCTCTGAATGTTCTAGAATATCATTTACTTACTTTCAAGAAAAACATTGTATTTGGGATACTTTCCTTGTTCAAAACTTTGATTTCGGGCATTGCTCGAATTCGGGCTTTGAGTTTTTTTTTTAATAATCTTTTATATAAATATATCGGAATATCGTACGACATGGGTTATACCAACTTTGCGTCTACCGGCATGCGTATATACATATAATAACATCACCTATCATCTTCAGTCAACACACAAACACAACATGCGATATGCTATATAAAGCATGCAGATTATAATCAATAAAGCCTTGTATTACACCGATTTACCCGGGCTTCACCAAATATTTGCTTAATTTACCTGAGAATTACTCTGCCAGGACACAATGTTGCATCATCAACAAACAACAAATTGTCGTCGAATTTGTTTGTGCGTTAATTTGTTATTCTTTTAAGTCTTAATGTTGCAGTGCTCTGTGATAAGAGACTCTTGCCGCCAAAACGACTGATAACTGCCTTAAGGTTTACAAAATTTCAAAATCTAAGTACGCAGTTATTTGTAGATATATAAATATAATTGTTCAAACAAATATCTGTACATCAGACGAGACGTTCAATTGCAAAAGAACATTAGCGATTTTATCGGTTATAGTGTTCAATAATGTATTTTCCGGAATTTTTTTTATTTCAAATTACACCCAAATACATGCTCATTTAAAAATGAAATTTTACGGAGAATAGAACAAAGACATAAATCGAAGTATAAGATAAACTGGCTAGGACATTTTTCAATGCTCAAGTTATTAAGGAAATTATGGCTAAAGTTAGAAAATTTTGGGAAAATATATGTAGTATTTATATATTGCAATAATAAATATCGTCTGGTACTTTTATATATAACATATCAGCGATATATAAGCGCTAAGTGCATTGATCCTTATAGATGATAAAATTGATATATAAAGTTCGTCCTTAAGGATATATTGTTAACTTCACTATATATGCGTCTCTACCTTAAGATTATTTCTTTGGTTTGATAGTTTAATATGGACTGAAATAATGTACAATTAAATACATTCAGTATTTAAATATGTAATATTCCTTGTAACTTCAAGAACAAAATAAACTGAACTATGCCATGCTCCCTTTTCTGATCTGAAGAAAGCAATCACTAATTTATAATAGTATAGAATATCACCCAAATGCCGTAACTCAAAGTATTAAGTAGCTAGATGCGCATTTCGAAGGCTATGCCCCCATTTTCAGTAGCAGATACTATTCCATTTCTAATCGTAGTATTAGAAGCACTAACGACATCTCTAACGGCATGCACTAAGTATATAATTTGGGCTAGTTTTCCGTCTGGTCAGCGGGTTATTATCTTCCCTGCTATTACATAATACCCAGGGCATTAGATAGCCACACATTCCAACGTACATACTCACTGGCTGTGAAGCAAATGCGTAATAAAGGCGGTAAATTCCCGAGTCATTGTATCTCGTGTGTGTAATGCCGTTGATAACGGTCCCGTCGTCTCGGGCGGGTTCTGAGGCGACCAAAGTGTCAGGATGTTAGTATCATAACGCCCTCTCTATATATCAGATAACGCTCGTTAGCTCCGCTCAAATAGACTATTTAATTCCCCGTTTATCATTCTCTTGTACGCGTCGAACTACATTACTCTTTCAGCAACAGTTTAAGAACACATATAAAATGTTTGCGCTATTAAAATTTATTCGAGTTTTTGCGGCTCTAATACATTCGTTTAAAACTGATTTATACTTGATGTAAATTCAACAACTGTAATAAAAGAACCACTAGGAACAACAAACGAATAAGGGGGAGGGATTGGATAAAAGAGGAAATAGTTAACATGCTACAGGATCGAAGTAGAGAAGAAATAGTTAACATGCTGCAAGATTGAAGGAAACTTAAAACATAAAGCTAATTATGTTTTAGTGAGGACTTAAGAGTGCATAAAGAGTGCACAGCGAGGACTTAACCTATTAAGTCCTCGCTGTGCACTCTACAGGCTGCGAGTTCGAATCCCAGGCATGGCAGCGAATTTATAAATAGTGTCTATGCGCACCAAGAAAATTGACTGCACCTGTATCGGAAGTTCGGTCCTGTTTGTGTTTGGCAATTAACAAACAGAGAATAAACTGAAGCGGCACAGGTAACCTACAAGCAACTAAGGAACAAAATATATAGCAAAATATTACAGAAGAAGATAAATGGAAAATGTGATGATATTGTGGAATAAATGAAAACGCGTAAGGCCGATATGGTAGGTTGATGATTTATGTAGAGGCAGACAGAAAATGGAGAAGCTACAATATATAGATCAATTGAACAATTGAATGAATTAAAGTAACATTTTAATGGTCGATTTATAAAGCATTGTATCAATGATCTGGTGTAAATATTAATGATCAATTTTACACAAAACCTACAAGACAGATTAAAATTTGACGAGATGATGAGTTATGAGAGATAAAAATTCCTGGTAGACTTAAGGAATTTTAACTAGAGCATTTTTTGGATTCAACTGTAGACTTTTTTAACCATATTTACGTAACGATTATGGGTAGGGGGATACGGACTCGAATCAATTGCAACAAAGAATGACTGATGCCTTGGTCACTACATAATTTTAACTTGCATTTTAACGTGATTTTCTACAATATCGGACACTTTTTACATTTTCAACATTTTCGATATAATTGACACTTTCGACAAGGGACTCTTAACTTAGGGACATTTTTCTTAGTTAGCGGCATTCAATAAATTGTACTTAAAATATTGTACTTAAAATATAATGCATATAAAATATCGGCATTTTTATAGCATTATTACACTCTTGGATAAAATATTTCATGACTTTTCACAATAAACTTGCTGATAAATATTTCCAAACAAGCTGGATTTTGAACTTTAAAATAAAAGTACCTCCACCTCATTTAGTTTTACAGAAATAGTGAATAAATACTTTATCATTCATTTAAAGATATATAATTATAGACTACTAAGACTATCATTAGATTCGGATTTCTCACCGTCATATTATACTCGGGTTTGCAATCGGTACTATTATTGAATAGGTATTGTATAAGCAGCTTGGGTAATATTGAATATACCACCACATCAAACGATTGCGGTTGCAATTCGGCAGCAATTACCGTTTTAGCTGCTACGTGGCATAATAAAACCATTGTTGGCCCATTTCTGCATTTCGTCCTGCAGAATATTGGTATCGATTGGTCGACTGGTCGATTGGCATTGCCTCTATATGTTGCTACTGGTTGACGTTAATGGCACTAACCATATGCTTTTTTGCACCCGTAGATAACAAATTGAATAAGACCAAGTCCTGTGCACAGGACTTTTAATTAATATATTGATCGACGAGGAAAACGAAGAATTAGGTAATAAGTTGCTAAATTGGAATTGGCGTATAATATAATGATAAAAAAAATATTTCCGACTTAAAAATAATTTTAAAGTGACTGATTTTTTATAGTCCCGTATTAAAAATACCAAGTTGTTGTAGCTTCAGATTCTATTTGCTATTATGCTATTGTGCACCAGATTCGTAATTAAAGTAATCGTCAACATATTGTGTAGAATAGTTTCCCAAAAATACGAGAACCACTTGCAGATGGCACGTGAGAAACAATTGGCAATAGCTTATAAATGAAATAATTATTCCGTGTCGATTAAATGTATTGTTGAAAGTTACTTTCATAGAGTTTGCAGAAGTTATCAACAATAAAGTTTACGGCTTCTTTATCCGTATATGCAGAATAACGCTTAGCATTTCAATGTTGATTAATAGTATGACAAGTTAATGGAATAAATTTTGATTATATTTGATTATATGATTATTAATGTAGGTTGTAATTGTAAGAAGAATAGAATTAGAATAGCTGCATGCCAACCGCTAACCAAGAAGATGTCTATTTTAGCGAGGCTTTTTTAGCACTATGAATGGTAGTAGAAAACAGATTGAGAGTAGGAAAAGCAACTTAGCAGTGGCGGTTTCTTTCGAGGCCGCACGGCCGCGTGCCCCCCCCCCCCTGAACATTGAACACATCAAGGTAGATATATAATTGTATTGTGATAGTTTAACTCGGCATTCTTTTTCCTAAAAGATAAACCTTGCGCAGCGATAGCACTCAACACAACACGGTGTGGCGGCGAGCAAATAAGAGTTAAGTGCATATGCACTCATCCCATCTGTTGCAAGCGGTAGAGTGAAAGCGACCGTTTGCAGTATATCATCTGTTTCTTTAGTTCGCGTATCGTATGCGCCGCAAACAAACAAAGTAGCGGCCCGCGTTGCTATAGCAATGTGACGTCACGCTACTTCTTTAGCTAAGAATAAATCGTTGTTTTAAACTATTCCGGGCCGCAATTCTTAGCATTCCAACAGAGAAGCCTAGTCTAGTATACAGGAAAATTGATATAGAATAGCCAGATAGCATTGTTCTGCGTAGTTACGTATGTACGATTTTGCCACGTGTTTCTCCAAGAATATATTTAATAGAAATAATTTAATAAAAATGAATAGTGTTAGTTCTTTATTGAAAATAGAGTTTTGTAGACTTTCTCTTGTGGACAAAATAAAAATTTATGAATTAGGTAGGCCATTGCCTGATTTAAATTGATCACTAAACTTGTGCAAGTAGTGTTTATATCAATGGAAGATAGAAGAGCGGAATACCACTTTCAAGAAATGATTGAATTTGATCATTTTGCATCCATTTTAGATAAGATTTGTTACTATTGTGTACACTTTCACCGTTATTATTTAATCTATATATAGAAGATGCAATAAACAAAGTAAAAGAAGAGTATAGTGTAGGTGTGAATGTACAGGGAGAGAAAATATATATGTTGAGATTCGCCGACGATATAGCTATATTGGAAGAAAGCGAAAAGAATTTAGAAAGGGTATTGAATGGTATGCAGGCAGTATTGACTAGGGATTTTAACATGAAAATAAAAATAGGTAAAACTAAAGTGATGAGGTGTGACAAAAAGGAATGCAGTAGAAAAATGAGGATCACAATAGGAGATAATAGAATCGAAGAAGTGTCAGATTTTTGTTATTTAGGCAGTAGAATCACAAAAGATAATCGAAGCAAGGTAGATATAAAGTGTAGGATAGCACAGAGTAGGAAGGCATTCGTAGAAAAGGAACAGATTTTAAGATCAAATATTGACTTGGGTATTAGAAAAAGATTACTGAAGGTATATGTTTGGATTGTAGCACTGTACGGGTGTGAGGCGTGGACTATAGGAAAGGAAGAGAAGCGTAGATTACAAGCATTCGAAATGTGGTGTTATAGGAGGATGATGAGGATTGGTTGGGAAGATAAAGTAACAAATGAAGCTGTACTAGAGTTAGTAGGGGTGAAGAGAAGTATTTGGAGAGTGTTACAGCGTAGGAGAGACAGATTAGTAGGGCATATTCTTAGGCATGGGGGGATTATGCAATTGATCATAGAAGGTAGAGTGGAGGGAAAGAGAGGGGTAGGTAGGCCTAGATTTGAGTATGTGAGTCAGATAGTTGAAGACGTTGAGATGAATAGCTATAGGGAGATGAAGGAATTAGCTCAGGATAGATCGGCATGGCGTGCTGTTTCCAACCAATCTTTAGGATTGCGGACTCTTTAACTAACTAACTATTATGTTATTTTTTCAGAAATTCGCCCCCTCGATTGAAATGGCAAAAGCCGCCACTGCCACTTACGTATCTTTCGAGGAAGTAGAAAAGACGAATATGATTGGAACATAATGTTTAAAATATTAAAAGAAACAGGATTAGATTACAAGAATAAGAGAATTGCTGCCAATCTATATAAATATCAGTCGCCCTAATTAGAATTGAGGAATTCAGTAGAGGAAGCAAGAAGGAAGCACTTTAGGTGTTATTAGTTATATATAGTATCAAAGAATGTAAAAGAAGAGTATAGTATATGCCTGTACATTCAAGGAGAATAAATATAATTATATATATTGATGTTTATCTATGATATAACTATCTCTGAACAAATTAATCAGAATTTGGAATTTAGAATAGATATTTACTGGCCTGGAATAAGTAATGATTAGGGATTGTAACATGAAAATAAATATAAGCAAACCAACGTGATTAGGTTTGTTAAAAAAGAAAGAAAGTTTAAATATGGAGATGATATGAGAATAGAAGAAGTGTCCGATTTCTAATATTTATGAAATAGAATTGCAAAGGGTAACCAAAGTAATAGAGTTATCAAATATACGACAGGATAGGGTAGGAAGAACTGGATCTAATTTTAAGGTCCAATATTGACTTAGGTATTAGAAAAGGAATACTAAACAAGATCGACACGGCGTGCTGTTTCTAATCAATCCTTGGGATGGATAAATAACTAACTAACTAAAATAAATATTGTGTGCATGTCATGCTCACAGTTTCTTGTCAATCGAGATAGCAACGCTTTCGATGCTATAAAAATAAATGTGTTCTGAGTTGATTTTCAAATTATTTCAAATAATCACATGAATTACAGCTCCAGTATCAATGAGTACTGCACAATTCTAAATCAAATAATAATTCCGATGCTTTCGAAAATCCGATAATTCCTCATTATAGAATTAATATTTATGAGATGTACGTGCTTTTGCAATAGCTCCAAATTATCTCAATTATTTACAACCGATTTTACAACTATCGTTTCTACAAAATTATCTATCACGCACTATGACTATACGCGAACTTAACCATCCCTTAGTATAACCTCGACCACGCCATTATTCCTAAGCTTCCGGTTTCCGGGCACGCGATCTCTACCTCATTTAAGTCCACACTTTGCCGAAACACAATACTACTACGCAACACTTTCAACATGCAAAACAATAGTCAATGAGGAGAGAAGGTCTGGCCCATGTTCTACTTCAGCAGGCGCACCCAAGTGCTGGTGGATGCAGGGGGATGAGAGAACTGCCCACATGCCACAATCTAAAACACAACAAGTATCGCCAATTAGTTTCCCCAAAGGCGGATCACAAAAGTTGAAAATTAATTATAAATACATAATTTCATATATATAATGAATGCGATATGGCAAAAGATGATTAGAATATTAAGAAAAAAATATTTCTTAAACATATGAAATCAATGATCCTATTAATATTCGGGCATTTCTCTAAAAAAATCATTCGCAGAACTTTACCACATTTTAATTTGAATTCGAATTGAATTACTTTCACGTTTAAATATTTCTCTTATAATAATGTATACAAATTATTATAATTGCAGTAATTTTTTTCGAATATATGTCTGGATACCTTAACACAATCATTCATCGCCAATTTCAAGTTTAACGTTCCCACAATCTTTTCTACGAGTGCCTACGAGTCTATAAATAAAAAAACGCGCGCGCTCTATGCACAGTTTATATTTTGTAAGAATTTTTGAATTGTCTTATACTTGGAATGATATATTTTATATTATTTTCATATATTTGTAGGTGTGAATGTACAGGGAGAGAAAATATATATGTTGAGATTCGCCGACGATATAGCTATATTAGAAGAAAGCGAAAAGAATTTAGAAAGGGTATTGAATGGTATGCAGGCAGTATTGACTAGGGATTTTAACATTAAAATAAATATAGGTAAAACTAAAGTGATGAGGTGTGATAAAAAGGATGCAGTAGAAAAATGAGGATCACAATAGGAGATAATAGAATCGAAGAAGTGTTAGATTTTTGTTATTTAGGCAGTAGAATCACAAAAGATAATCGAAGCAAGGTAGATATAAAGTGTAGGATAGCACAGGGTAGGAAGGCATTCGTAGAAAAGGAACAGATTTTAAGATCAAATATTGACTTGGGTATTAGAAAAAGATTACTGAAGGTATATGTTTGGAGTGTAGCACTGTACGGGTGTGAGGCGTGGACTATAGGAAAGGAAGAGAAGCGTAGATTACAAGCATTCGAAATGTGGTGTTATAGGAGGATGATGAGGATTGGTTGGGAAGATAAAGTAACAAATGAAGCTGTACTAGAGTTAGTAGGGGAGAAGAGAAGTATTTGGAGAGTGTTACAGCGTAGGAGAGACAGATTAGTAGGGCATATCCTTAGGCATGGGGGGATTATGCAATTGATCATAGAAGGTAGAGTGGAGGGAAAGAGAGGGGTAGGTAGGCCTAGATTGGAGTATGTGAGTCAGATAGTTGAAGACGTTGAGATGAATAGCTATAGGGAGATGAAGGGATTAGCTCAGGATAGATCGGCATGGCGTGCTGTTTCCAACCAATCTTTAGGATTGCGGACTCTTTAACTAACTAATATTTGTAATATCAAAAATATATACATATTTTGAAATAAGTATAATTATTTTATAACGTTTTAACTATATTTTTTGTATATATTCGAAAACTGGTTTTTTGCGATTTTCGAATTCGAAAACCGGTTTTTCAAAAGTCGGTTTTTTTTATAAACCTAGTTCCACGTGCTTTAGTATTGAACTACTGCGCGGATTTTGTTTTTAATAATCTAGAAGTCAATACAAAAAATATGTTATAAATTTACTATTCCGCACGTTTGAAAGACTATGCAATTTGCTTTTTCTCTGCAGTCTACTTTCAATTTATGTAGTTAAATTAATTTTAAGAAAGAAGTATGCAAAATTATTTTACATGCAAGTATATTGAGCTGTAATTTGTATATTACTTTATTATATCAGGTAAATTATTACTTCGTATTTTAAATTGTAAATATTTGGATTTTTTCATATATTATATATACTTAATATTACTTATGTCTCCAGACGAAGTCAGCAAATTATATATATATATATATATTTGTATCTCGATGGTAGTTTTTTTATTGCGTTATTAATAAAAATTCATATTGCTGATTTTTCATTACACATTATCGTATCTTGTATAAAGCATGGCATATTTGATTAAAGCTCATTCTTATAAAGGACGTGGCCCATTTTTACTTTAATTGCATGGGGCTAAAATAGCAACTCCTCTATATATTCTTCCTTTTTTTCTGACATTATCCCGGGTAACTAAGGTAAGCAGTGATGTACGGGAACAGCACACTGTTTACTGTAAGTGGGTTACCTGAGCCCCGAGAAGAATTTGATAATGCAAATGAACGGTGTTTTTCTCTTAGAAATCGGAATATATCAAGTCGGTATTATCGTGATATACTGTGCCCAAAGTTGAACTTATAACTACGATATAAGTGACTTCCCTTCGGATAACAAGTATAGAATTAACGATATAGTTGGGAGGAGGCAACAGAAAGTTTGCGGAAACTGGGAACTGTATGCGTTCTAGTACCCGTATAATAAAAAATGTACCGGTACATAAATTACTTTGAATTTATGAAACTAATACCGCGATTATAAAACGGAAGCAGTTATTCAGTTACCATGGCGTGTAAGAAAATTTAATAGTCCATTTTCATCAATTTTGCGGAGAGATGAAAATAATATATATTCTATAAGCGGTTTTATAAACAAATCTGATGAAATGATGCCACCTATTTTTTTTTTTAAACTTAAATTTATATATATATACAGGTATAATATAACACTTTGGTGTCTAAAAATGCTGTGTTATATGAATTCGTGTTATACGAAACATAGAATTAGTACAAAAAAGTGGGTTGGTTCAAGAAGCTAAAATAAACTAATATAAACCAATAATCTCTTTTTTTTTTAATAATCACTACGGTGTTAAATTATAATATAGAATATCACCGGATATTGTATATTATGTGATATTCTATATTATCTCATTTTATATCTAAGAGATAAAATGAAAATTATGGTAAATAATAATCAATATTAAATCTAATAAAATTTAAAATCCTAATAAATTCTGTAGAAAAATTGACGCGACATACGACATAGGTGTGTTTAAAAAGTAATGAGACTGTTTCAATAAAACTCTTTATTTATTTTATATTTACAATTCAACCTTATCACCTTCAAAATAGTTCCCTTCTGAGGCCACACAACGTCGGAGACGTTGCACCAACTTGCACCCAAGTTGGTCCGTCACGGTTTTCTGAATGACGTTTATAGTGCCAAAATGATGTCCCTTTAGATGAATTTTTAACTTGGGAAAAGGGAAGAAGTCACAGGGTGATAGATCAGGTGAATAGGGGCGGTGAGGAACCACTGAAATTCCTTTTTGTGTCAAAAATTGCCTAATAGAGAGTGCTGTGTGACAAGGTGCGTTGTCATGATGCAACATCCAACTTTCAGAAATGTTTGGTCTGACGCGAAGAACTCTTTTCCTTAGTCTCTTGAGAACTTCGCGGTAAAACTGCTGATGGACAGTTTGCCCCGGAGGCACAAACTCCTTATGAACAAATTCCCGACTGTCGAAAAAGCAAATGAGCATTGTTTTAATCTTGGATTTGCTCATCCGTGCTTTCTTCCGACGTGGTAAGTCGGGGGTGTGCCACTCCTGACTTTGGCGTTTCGTTTCAGGGTCGTATTCAAGTACCCAGGATTCGTCACCCGTGATCACGTTTTTTAGAAAATCTTTGTTAGTTTCAATGTTCCGCAGAAGATCTGAACACACAGCTATCCGATGTTGTTTTTGCTCAGGTATCAGGATTTTGGGAACCATCTTCGAACACACCTTTCGCATGCCCAAATCCTGGGTTAACATGTCGTAAACAGTGGCAATGTTCAAATTCAATTCACTGCTGATCATTCTGACAGTCATTCGTCGATCAGACATCACAAAAACTCGCACTTTTTCCAAATTTTCGTCGGTTTTTGAACTGCGCGATCGTCCTTTCCGATTTTCATCATTAACGTTTTCATGTCCCTCTAAAAAGGCCTTGTGCCACCTAAAAACTTGAGCTTTCGATAAGACCTGCTCCCCATACTCTAGCGTCAATTTTTGAAAAGTTTCCGTTGCGCTTTCGGCAAGTTTGACACAAAACGTTATCGCATAACGTTGCTCCAATTTTGTTACGTCCATTTCCGTAACACACTTAAAAAACTAGCTTCACAAGAACGCGTAGTAACAAAAGTGCAGTAGCAGTGGGTAGTTGAGACTTGTACTGGAGGTAGATCAAATCTTTATCTAAATGGGTAACTGGCGGGAAAACTTGCAATGTTGCCAAATCACGCACTGTGCATGCGTTGTCACTACTTTTAAACTTACTTATATGAAAAATATTGAATGAGATGATGTTTGCTCTTCTTAATAGCTCTCAACAAGTCCTTTGTTGTATTGGGATTTCCTTAAAAACTTGTAGGAATACCGTTTTTATAGGGGGATTATCCAATTGACATTTTAAGATAAATTTCGAAAAGAAAAAAATATATTTTGTCTCGTTTTAACACTTGGAGCATTTGGATTTTCTATTTTTGGTATTAATAACAAAATAAAAAATACTTTTTAAAATTGAAATATCTATTTGTTTGTTATCGTACCGCGTTAGAATGAAACAGTGTCATAAAGGCAAATTATCGAACCGCGTTAGAACGATACCGTGTTACACGGGGGTTGCCTGTATATATATTTGGACTAATTTTCAAAATTCGCATAAAATATATATTCTTGCAATTAGTGGCCACCCGGCACCTAACATTCTAATCGTGGATTTAATTAATATGATGTAAATATAAAAATATGGTAAACCAGACGAACTATCAAATCTGCTGTTTTCGAAGGAAATTGGAATAAGCTAAATGAAAATAGGGCAGATAAAAAAAGTAACAAATTTAAAAAGAGGTAAATTTGGATTAGGAAAGAAAAGCACATGAAAGGTGTTACAGCAAGACGAATAAGTCATATTCTTAAAAATGAAGATATTATACAAATAGTAACAGAATGTAAAGCAAAGCGAAAGATGGGTCGGAAAAACTGTATATTATTTTTGTATATTTATTTCGTAAAAGGCAAAGAGAAATGAAGGCAGTAAATTCATTATGAAGTTATCAATTTAGTGTTCATTTTAAACGGCCTACATTTTAACTCAGAAAATAACTTTAGTTAACAATTAGTACGAAGTTTAGAAACTGGATACAGGAAGCATTCACAACAACAAGATCTACGCAATATTGTAGTTAATATATGAAGCCCTTAGTCATCTTATACTCTACATCTTAGCTGAAGTGAGCAATGTAGGAAGGAGCAGCCTGAATGTAAACGCGGATAGTTTCTAATGGTTATCAGTTTACATCCAAGTTCTGTAGAAGTTCCACCAACTGCAAAGAGAATAAGCCTTGTTGGTGGTACTGATGCAATAGTTCCAAGTGGTTATACAAAAAAAAAATACTACAAATTATCTTGTAATTGTCCTTTGAAAGAAGCGAGAAAACATTGAATTAATTAAGAATTAAGAAATATTATTGGAACAATTGTTAAAGCCTGTAATTCTTACATTCTTCCAAATATTTCTACTATTTCAAATTTATTGTCTGCAATCGATAATCGAAGTCGAAGATATATCGAAGTCGCAACACGATAAAGTTTCTTAAAATAGTGTGTCGCTAATGTGACATCTTTAAAATGAAATTGCTTGTTTCATTTTGTAAATATATTAATCAATTAGAGTACCATAATAGAAAAAATGGCGCATAACGACAACTTTTAGTGGTTGCCTTTTCCCCTTAAACTTGGAATGGAGAAATATTAGAATAATAATAATAGAATAAACAAACTTATGAATCTATATTTTAGCATACGATAGTAGTTTTAAATTAATGATGTAGAGAGCTTTTCATAGTCCCAATTAATGACGGAATTATATAATTACGAGACTTTATATAATACTCAAAATCAACCAAATATAAAGTTTTCTCAGTAGATTATTTTCATTCATTGAATATACTTCTTATAGTTTCTGCATGTAAATGTGCAACTGAATCCTTTTTACTATATATTGCTTATATTTAACGTGAGTATTTTATGCATTTACAAAAATTATATATATTTAAAGTCACATCAAACCAACACAAATTTTCACAGCAGTTTAAATAAAACATGCCACCAATAAACTCCATGCGCAGCGAAATAGCTTTCGTCTTATGAACGAACTCTCCCGAAGGAAACGTTGCTAACGTACGAAACCAAATCGTACAGTTCGTTTACAACATGGCGCATTAGTCAGCCATTTTATGGCCTGGTAGAGAGTTACCGCCGGCCCCATCTATTCTCAAGTGTTGAACACTGTCTAAGATGTGGGTTTAGTGTGTATACGATAGGTAAAAAGCCGTTCCTTTCCGTATACATTAAAAACACGAAAAGGATGTCAGGGTCAAAATTGGTCCATTGAGGAAACACACCTTGACGATTCACGAACCGTCTTACTCCTGAAACTTGTAAATCACAGTTTATATCGTTTAAATGTTGGAATTATTTCACATTTTCTCTTTTATTGAGTGCCCATGTATGGTCAAAGTTTAGTATATTTATAGGAAAACTTTTCTAATATATACAGTAATAAAAATATAGAATTAGGTAATGCAAAATCGTCTATATATAGCTGTAATACAAACAGAAGAAAAATTTCAGAGTCCTTTATTTTGTTATCATAATTTTACAGTATTCTATCGATTTACAATATGAGTATAGGACATATTAGATTTTTAACGTAATAAGGTTAAAGAAAAAATTTAATTTTGCTAATAATATTGCTCAAGTCCCACAAAAAAATGCTATTTGATACTCCACATGTACATATGTTGCGACAGTACCTTATAACAAATTAATTTGTCTTATTATAAACCACACGCTTTGGAAAAAGTTCGCCATTGGTCTGTAAATATAATTATGTTATATTTAATGACTTTTCAAATTTTTGCTTTTTCAGTTTCATCCTCGACTTATTGGCACACGTCGTTTTTAAGTGCACTAACATTATAAATTATAGTTTATAGAACATTTTTATATGTAAGAAAGAAAAAGATTCACGCATTAAAATAAAATAAAAAAACTCCAAGACTTATTTACACTCGCGTACAATTGTTTTTTAATACGAAAAATACCAGAAAAGTGGTGCATTGTCCATATACACTCAAAATTGTGCCAGAATGCCCAAATAATAATTAAATTAGTTTGGTATTCTTGTTATCATTTCATATTAATAGTTCATTTAATTTTTAATATTAATTCTACGTATTTATTCTTTTATTTTTTTTATAAAGCTACTGAAAATTAAGTTTTATCAGATTAATAGCTCAACTTTTATCAAAAAGCAAAGAGATTGAAATCATTTGTAACATTTGTAACACTGATATATTTTATTTTCTCTAGTGTTTGTTTAATAACGTTTAATAAGCTAACTTGTATTAGTATGGAATATCACCCAAGCATTAAGTAGCTAGATGCGCATTTCGAAGGCTATACCCCCATCGTCAGTAGCACAATATATAAAACTAAATAAAATACACCTCTGTCATGAATCGTGATTGATATACTATTAAATAAATAAGTCAATATGACAGAAGTATTTCAAAAAATTTATTATATATATTTTTTATTTCTAATATTTATTTAGTGGATTTTAGTCAAGCTATTCTTTAGCTATTACCTCATACCTATTTTTTTAAATTAAACTTTGAAGAACATTCACAACATTCTGTTTTTTTCATTAATTTTTTTTAATTTTCCTAAAAAAAATACACAAATTCTCTTATTATCAAAAATTTTCCAGACCTTACTAAACTTTTAAGTTTAATTGGAAGTGTTAAGAATCTAAAGTCCTCATTTCGTAAAATTTTTTTTTCTTTTTTTTTCGCGGGACCCACCACCATCCCCCAAATTGCCAACTGATTTATTATTAAACAGATATTTATTTGTATTATTAAATTGTAAATATATTTTTAAAAACAAAATCATTTACTATTATTACGAATGAAAAAACCTGTTAACAATTTGAAGCCCACAACTCTTTTGTTTTATTTTTCTTTTGTTTGTTATTTTTTTCTGTCTATTATTTATTTTTTATTTTTCATAAAAAATACACAAATTCACTTATTATCAAAAATTCTCCAGATCTTACTAAACGTTAATAATAATAATAATAATACTAATATAGAATAGCACCCAAATACCGTAACTTAAAGCATTAAGTAGCTAGATGCGCATTTCGAAGGCTATGCCCCCATCTACAGTAGCACAAGATAAAAACGATATAAAATACCTCTGTCACGAATTGTGATTGATATACTATTAAAAAAATAAGTCAATATGACAGAAGTATTTCAAAAATAGTATATAATATGACCTATAAATCTTTTAAAATAATATAAATTAATAATTAACGAAACTAGCAAGTAACAACAATAAATATTGGTTTATCAAACATAAAATAACCAAAAATGAATAAAATAGCACTTTTATCTTTTCTATTTAATCTGATATAATGCTCCTTAGTAAATCTAGTTTCAATTGGTCTACGTGTTTGTCTTTTATATATACTTTAGGACAACTAGAACAAGATATTTCATAAATACCAGATTTTTTATTGAAATCATTCATATCTTTGGGATTTCCTAAAAAATTAGCAAGACTATTACAAGTATTATATGTTAAAAATATAATATATAAATAATATATATAAATAATATGGTATTTGGGTGATATTCTATATTAATATTATATGTTACTTTAAAATTATATTTATTTAAAATACTATCTAAACGAGGGAGGCGATTTTAGCACTAAGAACAGTAGTAGAAAAAAGAATGAGGGTAGGAAAGGTAACTTGCATAGCTTTTGTAGATTTAGAAAAGGCATTTGATAATGTAGATTGGGACATAATGTTTAGAATTTTAAAAGAAACGGGTATAGATTATAAGGATAGGAGAATAATTTTTAATTTA
Organism: Leptodirus hochenwartii; assembly: GCA_947310635.1. NCBI lineage: Eukaryota > Metazoa > Arthropoda > Insecta > Coleoptera > Leiodidae > Leptodirus > Leptodirus hochenwartii. The sequence continues at coordinate 35,400,872 of OX371176.1, forward strand.
TATAAACACCAAACTGCCTTAGTTAGAATTGAGGGGGGAGAATAGGTAGCAAAAATAGGGAAGGGAGTTCGGCAGGGATGTACACTTTCACCGTTATTATTTAATCTATATATAGAAGATGCAATAAACAAAGTAAAAGAAAAGTCTAGTGTAGGTGTGAATGTACAGGGAGAGAAAATATATATGTTGAGATTCGCCGACGATATAGCTATATTGGAAGAAAGCGAAAAGAATTTAGAAAGGGTATTGAATGGTATGCAGGCAGTATTGACTAGGGATTTTAACATGAAAATAAATATAGGTAAAACTAAAGTGATGAGGTGTGACAAAAAGGAATGCAGTAGAAAAATGAGGATCACAATAGGAGATAATAGAATCGAAGAAGTGTCAGATTTTTGTTATTTAGGCAGTAGAATCACAAAAGATAATCGAAGCAAGGTAGATATAAAGTGTAGGATAGCACAGGGTAGGAAGGCATTCGTAGAAAAGGAACAGATTTTAAGATCAAATATTGACTTGGGTATTAGAAAAAGATTACTGAAGGTATATGTTTGGAGTGTAACACTGTACGGGTGTGAGGCGTGGACTATAGGAAAGGAAGAGAAGCGTAGATTACAAGCATTCGAAATGTGGTGTTATAGGAGGATGATGAGGATTGGTTGGGAAGATAAAGTAACAAATGAAGCTGTACTAGAGTTAGTAGGGGAGAAGAGAAGTATTTGGAGAGTGTTACAGCGTAGGAGAGACAGATTAGTAGGGCATATCCTTAGGCATGGGGGGATTATGCAATTGATCATAGAAGGTAGAGTTGAGGGAAAGAGAGGGGTAGGTAGGCCTAAATTGGAGTATGTGAGTCAGATAGTTGAAGACGTTGAGATGAATAGCTATAGGGAGATGAAGGGATTAGCTCAGGATAGATCGGCATGGCGTGCTGTTTCCAACCAATCTTTAGGATTGCGGACTCTTTAACTAACTATCTAAACCACGTGCAATTATAGGATCAAATGGTAAATTACGAAAATTTCTAACTTTTATTGTTTAAATAAAATGTGTTTTTCGTGAAGAAAAAAGCTTATCCTGATAAGGACTATGCATAAAGATATATCAGTAAACATGATTTCAAAATTATCTAGATGATTGACTTCATTATTGACATAAATACCATCATTTACCACTTAATTACCAAACATACAAACATTCACGACCAAAAGCCGAAAATTATCCGCTTGGCAAATAACAATTGCAGCACATAACCATACGCTTGTTTCGCGCAACCGCTAAATAATTGAAAATTGCGTTGCATTCTGCTTGTTGAAATATAATCTACTCTAATAATTCCGTTGCTAATTCGAAAATCAACTGTTCCAGGATAGACACTTTACCCAGGAATAATATTTGAACAGACGTTGCTGAATATTACCAGACATTTGATGCATATTAATTAGAAAGGACGAAAAGTATGTCAATAGCGCCATCTTTAGTACACGTGGTATACTTGAAAATCAATACTTGAACGCAGAAATCAAGAAATTTTGAATACAGCATTCTTTGGTAAAAAGAAAATATATTTATTTAGAAATCTTCCTGGAACTGTATAACTGAAATATCTTAGTTTTCAATATTACTAGATCCAAAAAACAGGTGTTGTTAAAGAATGAAATATCAAGGAAATTTACAAGTCTTAATCGCATTTTAAACTATACCTCATAAGTATTTTATATAAATGTATATAAATGATTGGACGAATTCAAATTCTTCTCGTCTTATTTTCAAATTTTTAATTTTAACGATACGATATACCCAAATGCAATTGGTAAAGTATTTTATCAAGTTATCCTATCAATCGTAATTTCTATATTTCAAATTCAAATGACCATATATAAATTCAAACTTTCAAAGAGCTTTTAGTGGCTTTTAGTCAACAAACTGTGGCATATCTTTTGTCAATGGGATAAGCATGACTAATTGATAATTAACTAACGAATTTCGGTCAATAATTTACTACATTAATCAAGTTTCTTTTGCTTTGCTTATATCAAAATGTATCCCCACGTTTTAATTTATAAGCACAATAGATTACGTTTTGATTTTTTCCATAAAACTTTTTATAAAAATTATATACCAAAAGCGATTACGTCAAAACTTGAGAATTCCATAGTGGTGCTTTAAATAACAACAACCGAGGCGTATTTTAATGTAAAATATATGTTATAGCTTTTACTTAATATTTTCCCATAAAAATCTTTCTCTCCAATAAATTCACAGCCCACCAGTTAATAAAATATGAAAGTACACACGCAAAAGGTATGTTAGATTCTTCTCATCTTGTTAATTGACATTCTCTTAAGTCCGGAATGAAAATAAATAAAATACATCATTTCATATTTTCTACCGATGCATTTACAAAGACGTTAATAAATTTATTTTCACCCATAAAAAAATTTTTTTTTGGTCGTGAAAAATACAGTTTTAGTCCGCGAATGTCTAAAAACGCTTGTATTCGTTGAAAGTGATCGATTTTGGACGTTTCCAGCTTTCTGACGTTAATAAATTTCATTTATTTTGTATAAATAGTTCGATTTTTCGAATGGGATTTTTAAAATGAGTATTGGTTGCCCTTAAAATTACTTCACCCTCTCAACGTACTTTATATCTAACAAATTTGACTTATTTGATGACATTCGCATTTCATATCCGTTCTTCCAGGATGAATGAAATAGATTTGAAATTTTATGTCATACGTAGTGCGGAATCTAGAAACTGGAACTATGCTCTCTATGACCCTGTGGGATTAGCAAGAAAAATGTCATAATAGTTCCCGAGACTATTTTACCTCCACACTGTATATCTGTCAATGTAAGGACCGTAATAAGGGATATTCAGTATGTAATTCTATTTATTTAGAGTCCTATACAATAATTACAAAGAATCAGTTGAATTTACTGTCACAAAATCGAAAATATGAAATTATTTTTGTATTCATAATATTGCACGTTATAACGGAAATATATTCATCGACGAACTGTACATAGAAATGATAATAAATATCCAGCACAAAATGTTTTTATAAAAAAAAATGTCAATTTTGCTTCATTTTTGATAAATCTAAAGGCTATGTTATAGATGTTTTTGTTTCAAGGCTCATTTACACATCTGTACCAAATTAATACTTATAAATATATTCTTGTCTAAAATCAATATGGATAAAGTCGATAATATATTTGTATGAGTTCTAAATATAATTCGATGCTCAAAAACGTGAAAATGGGGTAAGAGGTCTACGTCTTGCTTAATTCCTGAGTTAATATTAGACATTATTTGCTTCTATACTATGAATTTTATGCTTAATTTATTTTAAATATCCATTTTAATTTCACTTCATAAGTGACAAAAATGTTATAGACATATTTCAATTATAAAATATAGCAAATATATTCCCTTGGTATATTTTAAACATGTATATTGAGCAAATTAAACAACTAGAATAGTGCAGCTTATTTGGAAAGGATCAAAGTTACGTTTCAATAAATTTCAGTGCATTTACATGTTACAGAACCACATCGGCCCTGTTATAACGTCACAAGACTTTGTCCTTGCAAGAAATATATGCATCAAAATTCCAGCCTTGCATTCCGCCATTCGCCCAACTGGCATAGAATAGTAATAACTAAATTATTCCCATTAATTTTTGCGAGTAAAAATTTTTACGAAAGACTGTCCACTTGGCGCATCAACAGAGTATTTAAAATGTGGAATGTTCTAATTTCTACTTCTTCAAATGATATCTATCGTAGAGAAATTATTCTTATCAGTGAAATCACTAGAAATTTGCTACAGCAAATTTTGCATTTTTCCAATGAAGATATTTTAATAATACTTTAGTAGTAAATAATTACTTCGTTAATATAACGGTTGTGACAGTTTATTTTAATTTAACGATAAAAATTGATTTGCGGTAATTAAAAAATCGAATGAAGATATTTCATAGACGATTTAAACTTTAATCGTTATCACCAGCTATATAAATCTAGTAGCGATAAAAAATGATATTAACAATTAGTAGATTCGTGAATGTTCTTGCAACAAAACAGAAAATTGCTTCATCTTCATTTATAGAAATAAAACATACGTTTTGATAGTTTTATTTGTGTGTTTTTATGCATGACTGCAACTAATAAGGTGGTAAGAAATTATTTTTTTAAAGAAAAATTTTACATGGCCCAATCCACTACTCAATTGCGTCACGCTAGTACAAAAATTGGAAATAAATAATATATGAAAATAGAAAATAATATAAATAACTAGAAATAGTTGGTTATTACATGAAAATCTCATTACACGTCCTGTATCGTTTTTTTAACGTTTCCTGAAACCGTTTATGCTTTATATTAAAGTAAAGCTTAAACTGTATTTTTTTACAATTTTTGTTTCAATGATTTAATTGCGTGCCCTGATTAAAAGGAAAATTAAAATTCAGTTTAATGTGTATGTATAGGCAACCGTGATTGCTGTTTGCACAGTCGAAAATATACAAAAAACGGACGAGTTTGAGAGAAAAGTAAATATAATTGCTAATGTACGAATAACGGGGACTAAGATGTTAAATTATGCGTGATTAATTAGGAAGTCGAAGATAAAATAACCTACGTAAATTGACATAAGAAATATTATAATCAAAATCGTGTTTAAAACAAACACGGAGAGGGAGAACATTTTTTCAGTACACGGTGTGTAATTGAAAATATTAAAGGGAATAAAAATCTCGATATAGGAAAATCCTTTCTTCATATGTAAATTATCTAGTTATTACGAATTGCTATGAAACAGGAAGAAATGCTTTATATCCTGCAATACAATTAGCTCAAGAATTAATTTTCAATAAACCAAGTAATAACTTAAACTTTTCTAAATTTGGAATATATTAAAACGTTGTATTTTGGAATATCACCCAAATACCGTAACTTAATAATATGGATTTAATAAGGACTATTTTTAAATTTATATTTGATTATTTTCGGTTTGACAAACGAATGTCTATTTAGTATTTAGTTTCGTTAATTGTCAATATTGTTTATTGTGTGAGAACTATAGGACCATTAGTCTACTATCACATGCATCGAAGATATTGTTAAAGATTATTTATAGGAGATTAGAAAATAAAGTAGAGGAAAGGCTAGGAGAAGATCAGTTTGGTTTTAGAAAAAACAGAGGGACGAGGGAGGCGATTTTAGCACTAAGAACAGTAGTAGAAAAAAGAATGAGGGTAGGAAAGGTAACTTGCATAGCTTTTGTAGATTTAGAAAAGGCATTTGATAATGTAGATTGGGACATAATGTTTAGAATTTTAAAAGAAACGGGTATAGATTATAAGGATAGGAGAATAATTTTTAATTTATATAAACACCAAACTGCCTTAGTTAGAATTGAGGGGGAAGAAGAGGTAGCAAAAATAGGGAAGGGAGTTCGGCAGGGATGTACACTCTCACCGTTATTATTTAATCTATATATAGAAGATGCAATAAACAAAGTAAAAGAAGAGTATAGTGTAGGTGTGAATGTACAGGGAGAGAAAATATATATGCTGAGATTCGCCGACGATATAGCTATATTAGAAGAAAGCGAAAAGAATTTAGAAAGGGTATTGAATGGTATGCAGGCAGTATTGACTAGGGATTTTAACATGAAAATAAATATAGGTAAAACTAAAGTGATGAGGTGTGACAAAAAGGAATGCAGTAGAAAAATGAGGATCACAATAGGAGATAATAGAATCGAAGAAGTGTCAGATTTTTGTTATTTAGGCAGTAGAATCACAAAAGATAATCGAAGCAAGGTAGATATAAAGTGTAGGATAGCACAGGGTAGGAAGGCATTCGTAGAAAAGGAACAGATTTTAAGATCAAATATTGACTTGGGTATTAGAAAAAGATTACTGAAGGTATATGTTTGGAGTGTAGTACTGTACGGGTGTGAGGCGTGGACTATAGGAAAGGAAGAGAAGCGTAGATTACAAGCATTCGAAATGTGGTGTTATAGGAGGATGATGAGGATTGGTTGGGAAGATAAAGTAACAAATGAAGATGTACTAGAGTTAGTAGGGGAGAAGAGAAGTATTTGGAGAGTGTTACAGCGTAGGAGAGACAGATTAGTAGGGCATATCCTTAGGCATGGGGGGATTATGCAATTGATCATAGAAGGTAGAGTGGAGGGAAAGAGAGGGGTAGGTAGGCCTAGATTGGAGTATGTGAGTCAGATAGTTGAAGACGTTGAGATGAATAGCTATAGGGAGATGAAGGGATTAGCTCAGGATAGATCGGCATGGCGTGCTGTTTCCAACCAATCTTTAGGATTGCGGACTCTTTAACTAATTGTCAATTTGTATTCTTTAAAAGATTTATGGGTCATATTATATGTTATATTTTGAAATACTTCTTTAGTTGTTGACTTCTTTATGTAATTGTATAGCAATCACGATTAGTGGCAGAGGTATTTTATTTTGTTTTTATCTTGTGCTACTGAAGATGAGGGCATAGCCTTCGAAATGCGCATCTAGCTATTTAATGCTTTCAGTTACGGTATTTGGGTGATATTTTATATTATTATTTAACACCGTAGTGATAATTTTAAAATTGTATTTTGGAAGTTTACATAATCATATATATTGCAAAGAGCCCATTTATATGCTGATATATTCTTGCAACGTATTATTCGATACGTTTGAATATCTATGTACACACCATTACTTCGTTTGATACTATGGCGCTGGGGGTGACCAAAGTTGCATGAAATGTATTTGACTTTTCAGGACATTGTTATTTACATTGTCTTACTTATTAATATAGAATATCACCCAAATACCGTACCAAGCTTAGATGTACATTTCAAGGTATTTTATTTCGTTTTTATCTTGTGCTACTGAAGATGGGGGCATAGCCTTCGAAATGTACATCTAGCTACCTAATGCTTTAAGTTACGGTATTTGGGTGATATTCTATATTAATATTTAATACCGTAGTGATCATTTTTTAAACTGTTTTACTTACATTGTCCTAAAGGTAAATATTTAATATAATTTTAAACTACGCATTATAATTACAATAGCAGCTATTATTGTAAAATTTCTATAATAGCAAATAAACTATCGAAATAACTTTAAATTAATCATTTTATTTTTTTATCAATTGAGAAACACAGAATTTGTGTATTCAAATAAGTACTGAAGTTGGGGCCGCAGTGGCTACCATCTTTGCGTACCTACTTCTTGTTACCCTCTACTTTACCTTCTATAACTAATTGCCTAATTATGAAGTAATTAAAATACCTAAATACATATTATATTTAATACCTAAATTCAATACCAATGCCTTCCTACCCTGTACTATCCTACATCTTTTTATCATCTCCTATTCCGATACTCATTTTTCGCCTGCTTCTTCTTCTTGTCACACCTCATCACTTTGGTCTTGCCTATATTTATTTTCATGTTATAATCGCTAGTCATTACTTCCTGCATACCATTTAATGCATATTCTAAATTCTGCTCCCTTTCCTCCAAGGTAGCTATATCAACGGCGAACCTCAACATATATATTTCCTCTCTCTGAATTTTCACACCTAATTTTCATTTGTAATAATAACTTTTTTTTATAATAACAATATAGCACTTGCAGCTTTTAAATGAATCCCTGAATTTTCACACCTACGCTTTACTCTTCTTTTACCTTGTTGATAGCATTTTCTATATATAGATTAAATAATAACGGCGAAGTGTACATCCCTGTATGATTCTCTTTCCTAGTCTTGCTACCTCTTCTTTCTGCTCAATTCTAACTAAAGCAGTTTGATGTTTATATAAATTGAAAAGAATTCTTTAAGTCGCTATATAATCTATTCCCGTTTTTTTTTGTTCTAAACGCTAGGTCTCAATCTACAGTCGCTAAGAGTGCAAAAAATGAATTAAAAAGTATGAGAGGTATGAAGGATGGAAATACCTTCAGAATCCAATCCTTTTTACGATAAAAAGTTTTAATTTTTTTCTTGATGGTTAAATTCCGGCCATTCCATTTTTGCAATACGTATTATTTCTGTATGTACATCGTGTAGTTTGTACAATCCTGGTCTGTGATGCATATGTATCCTGATTACACAGCGTTATTCTATAACGTTACTTTATATCGAGCAAACATCCTCACCAGAACAGACTCCTACCATAGCATGAACGTATAACTGAAAGCAAACTCGTTCACACCGTATCTCTGTTAAGCCGGCTACAGACGAGTATACACGAACGTTGGCGCCAACGTTGGGTGCAAACGTTTGGCGTTCGTGAACGCTTGCGTATGCGATCCCTACACACGATGTGACAAGTGCAAACGTACAGTTTGTCCGCTATAAGTTTGCCTCGGGTCGCGCAGATAGCGAAGAGATATTCGGCATTCTCCGTGAAGAGAAGGCGGTTCTTCTCTTCAACTCTGTCGACCAGTGGCGTTCCCAATACATTTGTCGTTCTTACCATGTTCGTAATATAATATGGTAACAATTTATCTGTTGTCCATTCGTTTCATGGTGATAGCCTCCACGTTTTATATCCGAATGAAATATTGTCAAACAATTTGGTACAAAGCCACTTTCACCACCGGCATGAATAATTATTAAACGTTGCCTCTTTGAGATATTCCTTCATTGGAATTATCTCTGCACGATTTCGACTGAGTATGTCCGGCGTGAATATATGTCTCGTCAATATAAATTATTGGTTTTCGTAATTGTCGATAATATTTAATTAATTGTAAATAATTAATTCGTAAAACTCGAATATCGTGCTTTTCAAATAAAACTTTACGATTATTTTTTGTGATTCTAGACTTAAATCCTAAATCATGTACAATATGATTTAGGGAAGTTTTATGTCTTTCGCGGCCTAAGTCATTGTATAGTTGTTCACGTAATGTTTTAAGCGTAACTCTTGTATTTTCGAATTTGTAAAAATTGTATATTATATTTCGAAAGTCACACTTTTCAAAATCTTCTAAATATCGTATAGTCGCCTTTCGAATACGCTTCTTTCCTTGTGTAGAAATTTTCGGTTTACTTTCGTTACTTGGAGCTTCACCTCCCTTTATAATTGCAGCTACCGTTCTTATAGACACTTTGATTGCTGAAGACACTCTTTCCTTTACTTCCTTCGATGACAAATTGCCATCAGATTTACAGTATTTATACACATTGAAAATCACTTCCCTTGATTGGCTATGGATTACTTTACCATATAAAAGCGAACTCATTTTAGTAGTACGTTGTTACGCAACTGATAGTACACAGACTGAAGGCCAGTGCCAAGGAATGAATGATTGTAGGCGCGTCTTAAGCAGTAGCAATTGCGCCCCCACTATTTTTGGACAAGTGCGCATCTCATGGCCAGGCAAATTAAACGCGAACAGACAGTGTGTTGGTTCATTCTCTTTGATGTATGGTTGAAAGGCGAACATAAACTAGCGCCAACGTTGGCAGGAGTTAGCGATGCGTTTTCAATACACGCGTCACGCGTCGTCTGTAGCCGGCTTTACGCGAATGGATAGCACGGGAAAATTAATCGTCATTTTAGGGATTGGTCTTACAACGTTCGAAGGTTTAACTGATTGGATTCCTGTTACAATGCACACTGTATAAAATATAATATTTTTGATATCGAATATATCTTTACTACCAGAAGCAATTATAGAAACTCAAAATACAAATTAAAGGTATATACAAATTTTTGTAATTGTTACGTGGATAGTTGCAGCATAATGAAAAAATTAGATAGGTTAACTGATATTACGTGCTGTTCACAACCAATCGGTAGAATACTAACTGACTTATTAACTAAGTAGATTATTTTAAAAATTATCACTACGGTGTTAAATTATAATATAGAATATCACCCAAATACCGTAACAAGCATTAAATAGCTAGATGTACATTTCAAGCGCTATGCGCCCATCTTCAGTAGCACAAGATAAAACAAAATAAAATACTATTATTGTATAATAATAATACTTGTGCTACTGAAGATCGGCGCACAGCGCTTGAAATGTACATCTAGCTACTTAATGCTTGTTACGGTATTTGGGTGATATTCTATATTATAAGTAGATTATATTCCTAAAACCAGCATCTTCGACGTATGAAATACTACTGACCTACAATTCATAATCAAAACGTTTTTATTATTTATGCAATTCTATATAACCTTCGAAAGGTAATCCGTTTGTTTATCTACTGTCAGAAAGTAGGATTATGATATTAAAATTGAGACACGCAGAGTCCTAGGAAATTTAATTAAATTTCGTACGATGAGAAAACTTTCCATATAATTGCAAATATATTTCAATGAAAAGGCGCACACGGCAGATACGGTAATTTCATGAGTAAGATAAATATAATGCATTTGATCGAAATACAAGCATTAGATCTGCAACGGAAATATTTCCAAAAAATTGTTGGTACCATATGAAAAATATTTAAAATACAAATTTGTTTAAAAAAAATCGATAATCCATAAGTGTGCAAGACAATGGGGCTAGTAACGTATTTGTGTAGTAGAAGACGAATTATTTCAAAACATAAATCATGTTATTGATCCAAGACGTCAATCTCCTATTGACATATTATAAATGACTATTTGGCACTTGAAAATATATTTTTAGAAGCAATTTTTGTATATATACCTGCGCAATCTATATACTAACGTATAGTGTTATAAAATTTTCAGTCACATTTATCGTAATTTATATTAAATAAATGACTCGCTATTTGTCTCAATTTCTCAAAGATTACAATTTTTTAAAACTAGAGACTATAACCATAGCATGACCAGAGATTCTATCACAATTGCCAGAAAATGGACATTGAAAATAGATCTTCTTGCGTCAGGTGAACTTATTTAATTTGACCCACGTCAGAGGAAGAACATTCAACCCATGAGAAACCATTCTCTCGCTTATGAATATAAAAACCATATAGCGTACCTTAATTAATTAGAATTATAATAGCAGATAGGTAACAAACCTCTTATAATCGTTATAATATAATTATTTATCAAAATTATACCAGTATTGTTTGAGATAGGCTGGTCTGGATTAGAAATTGGATATTCAAAGGGAATTTTAATTTTACAAATTATCCTGAACAGTTTTTCAACACTAAATGTTAATTTCGATAATTCAGGAATACTGGCAAGTTTTTCTTTGCTTTTAAACTAATTGTCCTAGATGAATGTGAACTAAAAACCGTTCAGCGAAGAGAAAAGATCCATATTAACGTGACGCAAACGCAGTATCTTTATAATTTAGCTTATATTTGGCCGTTGAATAATTTATTTACAAAGAAGTCACCTTTAATGTATTATCAGGCCATCTCTTTTTAAGGTTCAGTGGTGTTAGTTAACGAGTCCGCAATCCTAAAGATTGGTTGGAAACAGCACGCCATGCCGATCTATCCTGAGCTAATCCCTTCATCTCCCTATAGCTATTCATTTCAACGTCTTCAACTATCTGACTCACATACTCCAATCTAGGCCTACCTACCCCTCTCTTTCCCTCCACTCTACCTTCTATGATCAATTGCATAATCCCCCCATGCCTAAGAATATGCCCTACTAATCTGTCTCTCCTACGCTGTAACACTCTCCAAATACTTCTCTTCTCCCCTACTAACTCTAGTACAGCTTCATTTGTTACTTTATCTTCCCAACCAATCCTCATCATCCTCCTATAACACCACATTTCGAATGCTTGTAATCTACGCTTCTCTTCCTTTCCTATAGTCCACGCCTCACACCCGTACAGTGCTACACTCCAAACATATACCTTCAGTCATCTTTTTCTAATACCCAAGTCAATATTTGATCTTAAAATCTGTTCCTTTTCTACGAATACCTTCCTACCCTGTGCTATCCTACACTTTATATCTACCTTGCTTCGATTATCTTTTGTGATTCTACTGCCTAAATAACAAAAATCTGACACTTCTTCGATTCTATTATCTCCTATTGAGATCCTCATTTTTCTACTGCATTCCTTTTTGTCACACCTCATCACTTTAGTTTTACCTATATTTATTTTCATGTTAAAATCCCTAGTCAATACTGCCCGCATACCATTCAATACCCTTTCTAAATTCTTTTCGCTTTCTTCCAATATAGCTATATCGTCGGCGAATCTCAACATATATATTTTCTCTCCCTGTACATTCACACCTACACTATACTCTTCTTTTACTTTGTTTATTGCATCTTCTATATATAGATTAAATAATAACGGTGAAAGTGTACATCCCTGCCGAACTCCCTTCCCTATTTTTGTAACCAACAGAAATTATTAGGGAATCGTTTGAACTGTAAGAGGAAGAAAAAAAATACATATATACAATTTTATGCTTTCTTGTGTGCTTCGTGCTCTTTTGTACAGGCAAACTAAAGAAGTTTCCCATATCTATGTATATTTAGAAATAAAAGTTCTTTAAATGTTCGTTAAGTTGAAAAAATTATATTTTCGAATTCTTTAAAAAAAAAATTGCTTCGTTACTGACTAAAAATGCCGATCATACCTGTTCTATATTAATACTTTTCAAATTAATCATAAGGGAAGAAATTGGAGAAAATCACTGCTCTTTCTGAAAACAAATTCATAAAATGCGCTTACGTCAGCAATTATCAATGACGTAAATATTATTTATAATCGAAACTCCAGTGTTAATGAATTATTCATTATTGATGTACGTGATTCCTATACACATGATCGAATTACTAATATCCGCACCTTTATAATATAGGTTGTGAAATGTCGATAAAAGATAGTTCAATAAAGCTCCATCAGGATATTAGAATATCCCATTTCTCAATTAGTTTGGGGGTAAAGCGAAGACTAGTAAATTATAAGCAGCTTATATGAAGGATGTGTAGTATTTTTAAGCACTATCTATATATAATTTACGATATACACTAACATTTTGAAAATTTAGAAAAGTTTTTTTTTAATATTTGGCACTTGTGAATCTATACGCGCTGCCAGATTTAGAAAAGTTAATTACCACCCGCAGAAGTATTTGTTTGTAGAATAATAGTATATCCTAAAATAAAACACAAGGCACAATAGAGATTGGTAAAAAAGTTTGCATGTGAGGAATAACAGGATAACATTTTTATATATGAATGTTTTTGTATAAACTTGATGGTATAAAATCTGTCGAAATAAACAATTTATATATAAATAATAGGAAATCGTATAACCGACGTGTTTGTTTCAATAAATTTGCCAGAAATTTTATTTTTGAAGTGAAACTTTTGATGTGAAACTTCTATAGGAGAAACACGCTACGCGCATGCGCCGCGTGTACTGTGTGTATACTGTGACGCTTGCGTATTTTATTATATATTACACAAACACAGCTTAATCTTTTAGCTAACAATTTCTATTGTGTGAAAAGTGAAATGGAGAAAAAGACAAGTACAGGCAGAGTGCGAGCATTTAGAGAACGGAAGAAAGCGAATAAACCGCCAAGAAAAGTGCCAACAAGTACCTTGGAAAGAAGTAGAGAGTATCGAGCCAGGCAAAGGGCGTTAAAGAAACACGATGGACAACATAACCTTCCAACGACCTCAAATACACTGGATGAATCGATACCGTCGTTAAGTGAGGACACAGTGAGTGGTATAGAGAATTTGGATGCCACTGATTCAGGCACGTGAAGATACAACACGCGGTGTGAGAGATCAACGAAATGAATCTGATACAGCTGAGCGAGCCATCGATAAATAGTAGAAATGCACCCACTAGTGCATCATACACACAATTTATATTGTTTCAACCTGCTCATCGCGAATTTGGTAAACAATTTTTCAATAATCCGCTAGGTACAGTGTGTTCCATATGTGATGGAATATGGTTTAAGAACGATGTGAAACCTGTTGATCCTATGCACGAGCAACTTTTACATACTGCGTTTCCAGCTATTATCATTGAGGATGTGATAGCGTGCAATTCATGCCGAAATGCTCTCACTCGGAATACCATACCAATGTTATCGAAGTCAAATAGTTTTGTCTACCCAGAATTACCTGGTCATCTACCAAAATTAGATTTAGTGTCAGAGAGGTTAATTTCATCCAGAATTCCATTTATGCAAATTCGACATGTACATGGTCAACATGGGATTTATGGGCAAATTATTAATGTTCCAATATCTGTGAATCATTTGCCAAGAGACATTGATGATGATCATTGTATTAATGTCCACATAAAAAGAAGAAAAATACACAGATCGTGTCATTTCATTGGTTTGGTGAGAAAAAGAATTATAAAAATATGGCTACAATATTTAATCCAAACTCCTCTTTATAGACTGTACCTCATTACAGTTAATAATGCTTTCTTTGATGTTCAGAGTGTTAATCAAAATCAATCAAAATCAAATCGTTAACAAATGGAAAAAAAGCAATGCCCACTTCTACACTATCCACTTCTACCGCGCGAGAGTCTCACGCATATTTTTATTTATTTAACGAATTTACTAAATGTAAGGGATGTGCACTTTCACCGTTATTATTTAATCTATATATAGAAGATGCAATAAACAAAGTAAAAGAAGAGTATAGTGTAGGTGTGAATGTACAGGGAGAGAAAATATATATGTTGAGATTCGCCGACGATATAGCTATATTGGAAGAAAGCGAAAAGAATTTAAAAAGGGTATTGAATGGTATGCAGGCAGTATTGACTAGGGATTTTAACATGAAAATAAATATAGGTAAAACTAAAGTGATGAGGTGTGACAAAAAGGAATGCAGTAGAAAAATGAGGATCTCAATAGGAGATAATAGAATCGAAGAAGTGTCAGATTTTTGTTATTTAGGCAGTAGAATCACAAAAGATAATCGAAGCAAGGTAGATATAAAGTGTAGGATAGCACAGGGTAGGAAGGCATTCGTAGAAAAGGAACAGATTTTAAGATCAAATATTGACTTGGGTATTAGAAAAAGATTACTGAAGGTATATGTTTGGAGTGTAGCACTGTACAGGTGTGAGGCGTGGACTATAGGAAAGGAAGAGAAGCGTAGATTACAAGCATTCGAAATGTGGTGTTATAGGAGGATGATGAGGATTGGTTGGGAAGATAAAGTAACAAATGAAGCTGTACTAGAGTTAGTAGGGGAGAAGAGAAGTATTTGGAGAGTGTTACAGCGTAGGAGAGACAGATTAGTAGGGCATATTTTTAGGCATGGGGGGATTATGCAATTGATCATAGAAGGTAGAGTGGAGGGAAAGAGAGGGGTAGGTAGGCCTAGATTGGAGTATGTGAGTCAGATAGTTGAAGACGTTGAGATGAATAGCTATAGGGAGATGAAGGGATTAGCTCAGGATAGATCGACATGGCGTGCTGTTTCCAACCAATCTTTAGGATTGCGGACTCTTTAACTAACTAAATGTAATAAAATGATGTGATTCTTATTTTGTGATTTTTTTAGAAACACTGGATCTCCTACATGTAAGAGGAATTTTTATACCTTACGAAGCGAATCCAACAAAGTACATAGTTCAATTTTTAAAATAACTTGTTGCTGATATTTACAAAAATAAAGAAACTGTTCAATAATGCGAAAATTTAGGTACGATTATTTTTGTCATACCCATGGGATATTTACCATAAATGGCTCATAAGACTAATCATAATTTTAGCAATATTTAGCAAATAATTGGCTAAATCATAATTTCCGTAAGGACGAAGATCATAAAGTTCTATTTCGATGTCTTGTTATATTTCTTTAAATATTCTGGAAAATATAAAATTGGTATAAATTCTTATATGTTGATCTATTAATCAATGAATCCGTTGCTGGGACTTTGTTACATCAATTATTTAATTCTTCTACATTTTTGAAAGAAAATCCTTTTACATTTAGCGCTCTACATATTTTCTGCGCACTGTTGAACTGCCAGGATCTTTCGCAGGATCGCAGGCGGCACACAGCAGCTATACAGGAATAATATATGGAGAGCGTCGGATGTAAAGCACGGCGTCGGGACGCCACCACTACGTTGGTTGCTATTCAGATATCCGCGGCGAAAGGAAACGTTCACACGTGAGTCTCAACCGTCGGAATTACGCGAATAAAAAGCAAAACTTACGTGGTTATAACATAAAAGTATTTTTAGTGAGAAACAATTATATAAACTTATTTAAAAACGAATGAAAATTAATTAAAAGTAAAATTATTGATAAAAGAATGAACATTTCTTGCAGTGCTATTACATAAATTTCCCAAGTTTTAATATGACAAGTATTTAATTTTGACCTCTTCTGATTACAGTATTTCGTCCTAATTACTTGTAATTTTACGTACTTTTCAACAATGTATTTAAATTTGATGTGGGTTACTATATTAATTATGCAAATAAAATAAATTAAGACTTTAATTAACCTAATCTAATAAAAATGTAAATAATAAGCGTGGCTGAGAAATAAGCTAGCATAATGACAAAGTTCGCGCTACTTTTTTTAAAAATACAGTGTTGTTTGCATGGTAAGGATATATTAATTCTTAAATTAAAACATGGTAGAGAAAAGGGCATATTTCATAATAAACATAATCGCATAGATTTTTTAAGTAATGACTAAAAGGAAATATTTTATTTCTTAATCCTCTTATTCAGCAAAATTTCCCTTGAACTCTAAAATTCCCATACGTTATATGTCAAAATTAGCAGTCATATATAGTATTTTGACTATTATGAAACTAAAAAATAAACCAAAAAAACATTGAAATAAACAAAAAATTTAAATTGATATTTGTAAGGGTTTAGCCTTTATTAAAGAATATTGTGACAAATCCGCGAACCTTTTCAATAAATCTAAAAATAGTTCATATTTATTTCTAATAATTCGCTGATAATTCTTCAATCTATGTTCGCTTACTTTTAATATGAGTATCATTCGTTTCTTTGTTTTATAATTTAAAACTTAATTTCAGCAAAAATTATGCCTTCTCTTCTAATTAAATATATAGTACAGGGAAACAAATGTTGCAATATTCTCATTCTAATACTCTTATAACTTCAAATTGATTCTTTGAAAACTTTGAGTCTTTTCACTTTCTAAATCTAAACCAACACTTTTCTCGTTAATGTTCAATCTTCATTCAAAACTGTTGCTTTCTAGAACGTATTTAAAAATATATTTTACGTTTGAGTGAAATTTAACATTGCTATAACAAATACATTAAATGAATATTAATGTTCTATATTTTTTTACTATCATTCGGTTTAATCACTTACGAGGGTCACATGTTCACCGTGAATATTTTTCATTCGCATGGCAAAACAGTATTAATATTGATTTGCGACTCGTTAGTTTAATATTAAAAATTGTGCTTTTGACGTACGAAGGGCTACGCCACAACATACGAGTATATATCGTATTAAATCTTTACAATAATTCTTTTGCTATTTAACAATGCTATGCTCAGGATATTGCACTATACGTATTCTTTTGTATACTATATGAAAGTTATTTTATATTAAAGCTTCTCATATTTTTATAAGGACCATAAGCAATGTATATTATTTATTAAGTAGGGAACGTAAATAAATTGTTAAATAGAATAGTAGAAAACGAAACTGACAACGGGCAGCCCAACAATTCATTATATGCAATCATATTAATTTAAAAGTCAATATTTGAAGACTATTTCTAAAACAGTTGAACTAGCCGTTTTTTTTATGTTTAACAAATAGAATTACGTGGGAAAATAAACATTTTAAACTAGACATGTAATATAGGATACCGCAAGTTAGGAAAGCATCTATGGAGAAATGGAAAATAAATTTATGATCTTGTAACCATCATAATATATTACCCACCTTCTTTTATAACATTCTTATATATAACTCGCTACGTATTCATCATCATCATCCTAGATATTGATTAAAAATAGCACGGCGCATCTACATATTCCTTCCTTTCCTTTTACTTTATCTTCTAATCCACTTATCTATCTGTTCTATTCTACAATACCTCGCAAATGTTTCCCTTTTTTTCTACCAAGTCTAGCACAACTTCATTTGTCATTCTATCTGCCCAACCAATCCTTATCATCCTCTGTAGCAGCACATTTCGAATGTTTCTCTTTATTTTCTCTTGTCCACGTCTCGCAGCCGTATAATGCCACTCCAAAAATACGAAACGTTTAAAATTAATATTACAAAGTTGTGTGAATAAATAAATTCAATATACTTAAGACTTAAAGAAGACAATTGCTGTGATAACGATAGCGATGTTCCATTTTGATGATTTTTCTGTATGACAAATGACATAGTTACGTCTGATGATGCGAAATTAGTAAGTGGCAAACAACATAAATAAAAACACATGATAAAAGTATTAAACTCAACTCTTTCATTATTTATATAAAATATTGTTTCTATAGGAAGTTCAATAGAAAATCTTAACAAAGAACAAGGCAGCAAATAAGTACAAAATGATTTCATTGATTCCGTTAAATAATATTAATTATATTGAGATAACGAATTGAGTCAATTTCTTAATTTTAAGAATGCTATTAGAAGATATTAGGGTTTATTATATTTAGTGGAGTTTTTATTTTAAGCGCGAATAGATTTTTTCCTATCATTTATATAAAGTTTATATCATTTATATAATTTATATATTTATATAAAGCACATATTGTGATATCAGAGGCTAATTAATTCCTTAAACAACATAAATGATTGCTGCAAAATAGCTTTACAATGTGCGAAGCAAAATAAAATTACTAGACTATTACGAGGAATTCCTGGATGAGCATTGAGACAGATTTCATCAAAATTGATTTATTCCAAAAAACTATAAAGATTATGTAACATGGTATAGCGATGTGTAGTTCACTAGCGAACCGTTCACTCTGAACGGTTCAATCAAATGACTGTGACGATGTTTTGCAACGACCTATAGGTCACTATGACCTAGTTCGTGAACTATCAACTAGATGGTGAATGGTGTACGTATTGATGTACTTGTTACTAGGTCCTGAACCCGTCGTCTTGAATAACAATGACTCGTAAACGATGCAGTATAGTATACATTACATATACAGTACTAACATTTATTTAGTGATAAAGTGTGTTGGTGAACGGAACAAAATAGGAAACTCGATGCAATATTGCCGATCTGAGCTACAACTTATATGTTGGTATCAGATTTCATTTGGAATAATATAATTCATATATTCGCAAGATTAAATATGTTCTTAAATATGTCATGCCATAGCAAATTTTTGCAAGAATGTAAAAATAAACATCTAAATCTTATAGTTCTTCTATTTCATACTGAGTGCAATATGCAATCACTTAATATCAAATCAAAGCTTTGAAGTTTGAACAGAGAAGATTCGGAATAGAAAATATAAATTATAACGCCGAATAAAACGATTCTATCTAGTTCATTTTATTATATTTTATTTTATTGTACATTTAATTTTCTAGTGTTAGTAAAGTACTAAAGATTTTCATCAGTAACTACCAATTAATAAGTATTTTAGAACTTCATATAAATAATCGTGAGTACCTAGAGAAGATTATATTTCTTTATATATATGTTTTGTATAGATTATAAACATTTTTGTCTTTTCTTCCTCATTCCTAATTCAAAATAAGTATTGTAATATTTCAATTTATTTATTTTTTACCATTTAATATTTTTATATTGAGAAAAAATGTGATTATTTTCAGTATGTGTATGTATTTCATATAGGTCGTGAACTAGTTCATTTTAAAAAGATGTAGTAGTTCACGACCTATAGTTCGTGAACGGTACATTGAAATGAACTACGAACTAGGTCTCAAAGTGACCTACAGTTCGCCATCGCTAACATAGTAGTAGCGTCATACAATTATATCCAATAAAAAAAAAAGTGGTAAACTTCTTTTTCAGACTGCCATTATCTAATTTTAATATTCGAACTGATATCCATCGATGATAATATTGGTGATTATTCAAAGCAATCAGTGTGACCAAATCGATCCGTATTCTGTTTGATTGGTCTGTCAACCAAGCCAAAATATACGGACGTTATAACGACATTTATGCTAATTGCACACATATTACTACATACAGGGTATTACTTTAATAACACAAAAATATAGATAAATACCGTGCAGAATAACATAATTCGCCAAAGAGCATAGGTTGAATTTAATATGGCAGCGTATGAAAAATTATATAAATTGTATTTATATGTCCTATGGGAACTTATCAATTTTCCTTGTAAACCACTAAGCAGTGATGGGACATAACCAGCCACAACGTGGGTATAGATTTAACGTTAACACTGGCTTTTGCAGGGTAAGCCTAGCTATTGTCATAAATTTTCTTCATAACACTATCTAAGATCTGACCGGTCGGCCACACCAATGAATTTTTACTACCCACTCATGTAAACCAGTAAATTTCATGTTTACTGGCACGCCGACAATCTTATGAAGAAAATTTGATGATGTTTAGTTGGCCGAAATTAATCTTCTTTAACAAAAGCTGTACACTTTCATGTCAACATTGCAAGTAATATTAATTGATTTTTTTTTAACTAGAAGAAATGTATACTGTACACACATTTTTATTTAGTTTCACATAGAAATTTTGTTAATGATAATATAGTTAATATTGTATTTTTAGCAGGGCGCCAACGTACGTCTATTGTCTTTTCAATCTGCATATATAAAATGGAATGTTGAAATTTTACTATATATGAATATCAAGTGTTCCATAATATCATAGAAAACTATGAAATGACATGTAAAAAGAAATTCTTGATGTATCTAGGATATATTTGGTCATCCATGATGTAAAAAGGTCACCCATTATAGACAGAATAAATGTCTTGTGGCTTCAGTTGGAAATTTACTTCACGTATCAAGATTTTATTGGCAATGTCGAAATAATAACTGGGAATTTGTTCTTTTAATATAAAGAGATTATACTTTCGCATCATCAGAATGCTAGAAATTTGGGAAATTAATTAAACTATCAAATTAACTAGATGTGACTAACTAATAATAATATTTTATATAAATCAGTTAGTAATAAATCTAAAGTAAAAAATAATCTAAGTTTCATGTAATTCAGTAAAAACGAGGATATTTCATGATTGGAAATTTTCCGTTTTGTTAAACACACTCGGAGGAGAGATCTTCAACGTAATGTTCAACATTTTTTGTCGAAATGAAAATCAACAACTTTAATTTCTTTTTTTTTTAATTATCACTACGGTGTTAAATTTCAAGTATAAAATATCACCCAAATACCGTAATAAGCATTAAGTAGCTAGAAGTACATTTCAAGCGCTATGCGCCCATCTTCAATAGCACAAACTTCAAAATTGGCATATAATATGACCTATAAATCTTTTAAAAACAATACAAATTAAAAATTACAAATTACAAATTATATATTAACGAAAATAACAAGTAACAGCAAAAAATATTGATTTGTGAAATCTAAAATAACCAAAAATAAATAATAATAATAAATTTAAAAATAGTTTTTATTAAATAAAGTACTTCTGTCATGTTGACTTATTTATTTGATAGTATATCAATCACGATTCGTGACAGAGGTAGTTTATTTATTTTTATTTAGTTTTATCTTGTGCTACTGAAGATGGGCGCATAGCTCTTGAAATGCACATCTAGCTACTTAATGCTTTAAGTTACGGTATTTGGGTGATGTTCTATACTACTATTACTATTATTATTACAAATTTCTTATTATAAAAACAATAAAAAAATCGACTAACGACATAAATAAATAATAACAATAAATGAGGAATAGTCAAACCAAAATATCAAATGTAAAATTAGTTTTTTATAATATAAATTAAATAGACAATATGAAATTGGGTGAACTGAATTTGCATTCATGAAATTAAATTTAATTGAACTAATTCAATAGGAACACTGGATTCAAAAATATGCTGAGCTGCAGCACTTTCACACCCATTCTTTTAAATTTGAAATGAACTAATTGCTTCTTAAATATTCTTTCAATGGCTCTATATATACCTTTGGACAACTAAAACAAAATATTTCATATATACCAACTGTTTTATTCAAATCAATCAAATCTTTGGAATTTCCTAGAAAATTAGCAAGCCTATTTAAAATTATATTTGTTAACAATCCTGTATGAACCACGTGTAATAATTGGATCCAAAAACAGTTTAATACATTTAAAAGTCGAATTATTACTTTACACTAAACTAATAATATTTGTAATATCTCTTGTTCGATTAAATTTTCGTAATATCTTATTAAAAGGCTAGGAGAAGATCAGTTTGGTTTTAGGAAAAACAGAGGGACGAGGGAGGCGATTTTAGCACTAAGAACGGTAGTAGAAAAAAGAATGAGGGTAGGAAAGGTAACTTGCATAGCTTTTGTAGATTTAGAAAAGGCATTTGATAATGTAGATTCGGACATAATGTTTAGAATTTTAAAAGAAACGGGTATAGATTATAAGGATAGGAGAATAATTTTTAATTTATATAAACACCAAACTGCCTTAGTTAGAATTGGGGGGGAAGAAGAGGTAGCAAAAATAGGGAAGGGAGTTCGGCAGGGATGTACACTTTCACCGTTATTATTTAATCTATATATAGAAGATGCAATAAACAAAGTAAAAGAAGAGTATAGTGTAGGTGTGAATGTACAGGGAGAGAAAATATATATGTTGAGATTCGCCGACGATATAGCTATATTGGAAGAAAGCGAAAAGAATTTAGAAAGGGTATAGAATGGTATGCAGGCAGTATTGACTAGGGATTTTAACATGAAAATAAATATAGGTAAAACTAAAGTGATGAGGTGTGACAAAAAGGAATGCAGTAGAAAAATGAGGATCACAATAGGAGATAATAGAATCGAAGAAGTGTCAGATTTTTGTTATTTAGGCAGTAGAATCACAAAAGATAATCGAAGCAAGGTAGATATAAAGTGTAGGATAGCACAGGGTAGGAAGGCATTCGTAGAAAAGGAACAGATTTTAAGATCAAATATTGACTTGGGTATTAGAAAAAGATTACTGAAGGTATATGTTTGGAGTGTAGCACTGTACGGGTGTGAGGCGTGGACTATAGGAAAGGAAGAGAAGCGTAGATTACAAGCATTCGAAATGTGGTGTTATAGGAGGATGATGAGGATTGGTTGGGAAGATAAAGTAACAAATGAAGCTGTACTAGAGTTAGTAGGGGAGAAGAGAAGTATTTGGAGAGTGTTACAGCGTAGGAGAGACAGATTAGTAGGGCATATTCTTAGGCATGGGGGGATTATGCAATTGATCATAGAAGGTAGAGTGGAGGGAAAGAGAGGGGTAGGTAGGCCTAGATTGGAGTATGTGAGTCAGATAGTTGAAGACGTTGAGATGAATAGCTATAGGTAGATGAAGGGATTAGCTCAGGATAGATCGGCATGGCGTGCTGTTTCCAACCAATCGTTAGGATTGCGGACTCTTTAACTAATATCTTATTTAAAATTAAGGAAGTATCATTTTGCATTGCTATATTACGGATATTATTAATTCATTATGTTTGATTGCAGTAAGAAAATACTATATGTATTTGGAAATGTCCAAAATAGAACTATTAACTAATTAAATGGACAATAAATCGGTCTATATATATATATTAAGACATAGGTAACCCCACATCACCCAAATCACATATTCAGTAGTTTATAGACGATATAAACCATTTGTATATATGTGGTTGAAGATGCAATTTACATTTCAATATTGCGTCGAAACATTTCGAGCATTTTCCGTCGATATTATTTGCCTCAGTAGGTCTATGAGGACATTAAATTCAAAGGATTTGACATTTGATATAATGTGCATTTTCCAATTATAGCTAAATTAAATAGTATTTCGGCACCCGCTATCAAATTTAAAAGAGTTTCAAATATCATTTCCCTATACTTTGGTTAGTATTTTTTATTTATCGCAATCATTTTGATTATTTCTTGATGAACGCGTTCGATGCGCTTAATTTTCATATTAGATACAATATCAATTGAGTCGTATTGTAAAATTGTCACTACGTTCAAAAGTTCAGTATGCTAAAGAAAAAGCTACTCCTAGAGCCTTCCACCCGGACTTACAGAATAGCCTAGGGAAAACCTCCCTTTCCACTTTACCTTTATCCACTACTGGCGTGGGTGTTGAG
Source organism: Leptodirus hochenwartii (assembly GCA_947310635.1). Taxonomy (NCBI): domain Eukaryota; kingdom Metazoa; phylum Arthropoda; class Insecta; order Coleoptera; family Leiodidae; genus Leptodirus; species Leptodirus hochenwartii. The sequence continues at coordinate 35,425,116 of OX371176.1, forward strand.
TCTCATGACGCAGGCAGGGGTGTTTATGATGGTGGTAATATAAGAACACATTTAATAGCACCATATATGACATACAAGAATATAGTAAAAAGTGGTATATTTCTGTAAAGTTGTTGGAAAAGTTCGAGATACCTTTTGGTTTTTTAATGGGTTTTTTTACTGTTTTTCGTTTCAGCTTTTACAGTTGTTTTTTTTTCTTATTTGCGCTATAAAAAATCTCGAGTTCCATCAACAAATACATAAAATAAAGTGTAAATGCATCTACTTCAACTGGTAAGAATTATTGTGAGAAGTCTTAAATTCAATATTTATTTTCAATAAATTTTTCACGTGAAGAGGTCATTCGTATGTACAAATTTTCCTGTGAAATTATTATATATATTTTTTATTTCTAATATTTATTTAGTGGATTTTAGCCAAGCTATTCTTTAGCTATTACCGTATACTTATTTTTTTTAAATTAAACATTGAAGAACATTCACACAACGTCCATGGTCCGGAAGGGATTTTTCCTCAAGAAAATATCCCTGACCGGAGTGGGATTCGAACCCACAACTCCGCGGTGCCAATCTAGAGACTATACCACGGCACCACGCTGCCCCATTTATATATTTATAATTTAGTTATAATTATTTTGTAATTATATTATTAATTATATCTGCTAAAGGAAGAAGTATAAACTCCTTATTGCTAATGTTTCTCTATGGAAAAGTACAAAAATATGAATCCTGCGTTTCAAAATTTAGACTAACTAACTATATATAGTTAGTAATCATTGCTTGTACATTTATTTAAAAAAAAATTAAATCATTTACTATTAATGAGTGAAAAAATCTATTATTAATTTGAATCCCACGACTATTTGTTTTATATTTATTTTGTATGTTATTTCTGTTTATTTCATTAAGTTTTTTTAATTTTCCTAAAAAAAATACACAAATTCTCCTATTATCAAAAATTCTCCAGACCTTAATAAACGTTTAAATTTAATTGAAAGTGTTAAGAATCTAAAGTCCACATTTCTTAAAATTATTTTTTCTTTTTTTTTGCGGGACCCACCACCACCCCCCCAAATTGCCAACTGATTTCTTCTCAAATAGATATTTATTTGCATTATTAAGTTGTAAATATATTTTTAAAAACAAAATCATTTACTATTATTACGAGTGAAAAAACCTGTTAACAATTTGAAGCCCACAACTCTTTTGTTTTATTTTTATTTTGTTTGTTATTTTTTTCTGCCTATTATTTAATTTTTTCTTCATGGAAAAATACACAAATTCTCTTATTATCAAAAATTCTCCAGACCATACTAAACGTTAATAATTATTATTATAATAATAATACTCATATAGAATATCACCTAAATACCGTAACTTAAAGCATTAAGTAGCTAGATGCGCATTTCGAAGGCCATGCCCCCATCTTCAGTAGCACAAGATAAAACGAATGTCACGAATCGTGATTAACATACCATTATATATTTGCTGGGTCTATAGACCTTACAGCCAAAATTCAGGAGCGAATTACGTTTACGGTAAATTTGCATATTTTGAGGAATGAGGGTTTTTAGGCCTTTTTAGGGTGGAAACTTTAACACTGAATTGAAAAAAACAGGCGGAAACAATCACTTGAATAGCATTTTTTTGTTCAAAAAACTGTAAAAAAAGCTGTTAAACAAAAAATTAAGCCAAACAAGTTACCTTTTTTCCACAGGGACCATGAATATTCGTCCCGTCCCCCGTTCATAGCCTCCAAACACCCACTGACCTTTGACACGATGACCTCTGTGGTACTTTCGACGGCCAAATTTGCTCTCATCGATTTCGACCACTTTATCTTTGCCGCCTCGATTTTTTTTTGTTTTTATGGTTTTTGGACCTTCCTGGACAAAAAAATTAACGCCGGATTTTTAAGAATTTTTACCGTAAACCACATTTTACCCTGAAATAAACCTGAAATATTTCGAAATCAATTGTGAAATTGTGAAATGCATAAATAAATCATCGTGTCATTTGGCCATTTTAGTTTTTATATCATCGCTTTGTTTATTTTCATAATATGGTATTATTTGTTTGTTATGGGCTCATCTTTTTCATACCTGAACCTTAACTTATACTTATAATTTAGTGACACAGTCAAAGTTCTTGTAGGTAGCAGCTGCGGCCATGTCAGGTCAGATCAACGAGTCACGCCGACTCACATCAAATCCAATCACGAATCACAATCACAACATAATCACAACACGAAATGAAGAGTACAAAAGAAACTAAGGGACAAATTACGAACAAGTCAGCCCGGCTAGGGTGCACTACGCACCTAGGCACAGCTGAGGGCATACTGAATACTTATTGTGTAAGCACGGATCATTTAGACTATCTTGCAAGTCAGTTACAGATTGCGATGAACTGCACACTCTGTATACTTTGTAGAACAAAAACTAATAATCTGTACAAAAACTTAAAAACTCAATTTTGCCCAGTCCAATTTAATTGAAATGAATGGAAAAATACTTTTGATTTTTTAATGAAACTTTAGAAATTCAAAGATAAGCGTATAGGCTTTAATAAAATGGCCAATTTAATTTATTTTATATCTTCAAAACTTTTCTTGAAAATAAATTATGTATTCAATCGTATTTTATTACCACTATATTTCGTTCGGAAGTATATTCTTGAGATTTTCGATAACGTAAACATTATTTTGCGATAACGTTAAAAATAGTTTTTGTACGTTTGTACATTTATCAATTTAATGCTAGATGTAACCATATTGCGTAATATTTCTGTGTCTACTAAATTCTTCTAGAATAATTAAGAAAAAATGTTATTTTTCGATTTATTACGAATTTGTATTAAATTATTATTGCATAAAGCCATTTTTGGTAATCAAATTAATAATATTTGGTTGAATAACGATATAGAAATACTGTTAAATAAATAAATAATTAAAGGATTATTATTTTATACATTTTAGAAAGAAAAAAATTTATTTTTTTAATGTTAAATTACTGCATTTTTATTTGAAATCAAAGATTTATCTACATATTTGAAGCAAAAGTTCATTATTATCAGTCGATTTTGATTTTTTTTCTAAATCGTTACAAAACATTTAAAAAATTGAAATTATTTAGTTAGTTAAAGAGTCCGCAATCCTAAAGATTGGTTGGAAACAGCACGCCATGCCGATCTATCCTGAGCTAATCCCTTCATCTCCCTATAGCTATTCATCTCAACGTCTTCAACTATCTGACTCACATACTCCAATCTAGGCCTACCTACCCCTCTCTTTCCCTCCACTCTACCTTCTATGATCAATTGCATAATCCCCCCATGCCTAAGAATATGCCCTACTAATCTGTCTCTCCTACGCTGTAACACTCTCCAGATACTTCTCTTCTCCCCTACTAACTCTAGTACAGCTTCATTTGTTACTTTATCTTCCCAACCAATCCTCATCATCCTCCTATAACACCACATTTCGAATGCTTGTAATCTACGCTTCTCTTCCTTTCCTATAGTCCACGCCTCACACCCGTACAGTGCTACACTCCAAACATATACCTTCAGTAATCTTTTTCTAATACCCAAGTCAATATTTGATCTTAAAATCTGTTCCTTTTCTACGAATGCCTTCCTACCCTGTGCTATCCTACACTTTATATCTACCTTGCTTCGATTATCTTTTGTGATTCTACTGCCTAAATAACAAAAATCTGACACTTCTTCGATTCTATTATCTCCTATTGAGATCCTCATTTTTCTACTGCATTCCTTTTTGTCACACCTCATCACTTTAGTTTTACCTATATTTATTTTCATGTTAAAATCCCTAGTCAATACTGCCTGCATACCATTCAATACCCTTTCTAAATTCTTTTCGCTTTCTTCCAATATAGCTATATCGTCGGCGAATCTCAACATATATATTTTCTCTCCCTGTACATTCACACCTACACTATACTCTTCTTTTACTTTGTTTATTGCATCTTCTATATATAGATTAAATAATAACGGTGAAAGTGTACATCCCTGCCGAACTCCCTTCCCTATTTTTGCTACCTCTTCTTCCCCATCAATTCTAACTAAGGCAGTTTGGTGTTTATATAAATTAAAAATTATTCTCCTATCCTTATAATCTATACCCGTTTCTTTTAAAATTCTAAACATTATGTCCCAATCTACATTATCAAATGCCTTTTCTAAATCTACAAAAGCTATGCAAGTTACCTTTCCTACCCTCTTTCTTTTTTCTACTACCGTTCTTAGTGCTAGAATCGCCTCTCTCGTCCCTCTGTTTTTCCTAAAACCAAACTGATCTTCTCCTAGCCTTTCCTCTACTTTATTTTCTAATCTCCTATAAATAATCTTTAACAATATCTTCGATGCATGTGATAGTAGGCTAATGGTCCTATAGTTATCACACAAATTAGCTCCTATTTTCTTCGGCATTGTTACTATTCTACTACGCTGAAAATCCTGTGGTACTTCTCCCTTCTCATATATTTTACAAACTAACCTGTATAATCGCTCCTGCATTTTTTCCCCTGCGTGTTTTATTAATTCGGCTGGTATCATATCAATCCCCGCTGCTTTGTTATTCCGTAAATCATTTAATGCTCTATGAAACTCTGACCTAAATATGCTAGGACCTAAGTCATCCTCATCTATCTGTTCCACACTTTCTAGCTCCTCCATGTCCTGCCTACCTTTATATAAATCTTCAAGATACTCCTTCCATCTTCTACCTTTTTCCTTATTTTCTGTGAGTTCCTTACCCTGCTTATCACATATAATGTTACCCTTTGGTTTTACTTTAGAAAAATGTGACTTAATTTTCCTGTAGCCCAAATCTACTTTACCTCTTCTCATATCCTCCTCAATATCCTCACAATTTAAAAAATATATATAAAAAATAATAGTAATTTAATAATAGTAAATTAATAATAATTAATTTTTAACCCCTTTTGATCTTGTCAATGGAATAGATGATAGCTGATAGGTAATAGTTTAGTGACATAAGAAATGTTTTTTTTTTATAACAGAGATTTAATAAAAAAAAATCTATAAAAATTTATGGGAGAAGAAAGTTGCTTGGATTTATCGATTTTTTTATTAAGAATGTACGAATAGGTAGGAAAAATGTTTGTTATTTGGTATTTTATTTAATAAAGAAAATTACATGAAAATTTTTATATATAAAAATGGTTCTTAATTTAACTTAATTAAACTCACTTAAATTAAACTTTAATTTAAGTGAGTGTATATCCCAGTTTTAACGGGACAATCCCGATTTTTGGTAATTTGTCTCGCTTTAAAGATAAAAAATGATTATTTCCAAGTTTAATACAAAAGTTTATCTGTGTAAAAAAAAATCTGCGGAAACGGCTGAACCGATTTCAATCAATTTTTTGTGTTATATTAAAGCAATTATGGTCTATATTTGCCCAATTTGTTCAAAATTTTAATATATTTGGTAAATTGTAAAAATATTTCATGTCATGGCCAGGATTCAAATTTTTATTGCAGAAACAATTTGCGAATTAATTAATTATTTTGCGTAAAATCGACGAAAAAATCGATCAAAATAAGTGAGAAGTTTGCTAAATATTTTTATTATATTAAAGTTACTTTACAATTTAATAATATATATTTTTATTTTATAAATAATTAAAACGATTCAGAATAAAATATATTTTTCAGATTTGTCATTAAAAATGCCGAAAAAAATTCATTAAAGCCGTAGAGTAACTTTGAACGTTATAGAAAACTTATTTTAGAAAATTCCCTCTAAAAATCAAAAAGATGCTTAAAAAATAGCAAAAGTTATTTTAGTAAATTCTCTCTTATTTTTTTTATATTCAAATTTGTCAAATAAATTTTATGACAATAACTTATCGGTGAAAAATTGCTATTTTCTACAAAAAAAACTTTAGTTACTTACAAACAGAGGTTTAGAGCAAAAAATTAGTAGGAAAGTAGTGAAATAAATTTTGTTGCAGTGTTTACATAAAATTCTGTTAATATAAACACCGATAGGAATTTGTTGATAACGAATACTCGAGCAGTTGTTGCAGGTGTTCTTATGAAATATTGAGATTTTTTTATGAAAGTAGCCTTTTATGTTAGTTAAAGTTATTTCTTATTATATCAAAAATCGTAACTTAAATATAATTCAATTATATTTTGATAGCCTTTTACTTTTATATAAAGGATTGTTGACTATTGGTGTTTCCTTGAATTTATATTATTCATATTTTGACCACATAGAACTAGCTATTTTTTTTAGACATTTCATTTAAAAAAAGCATGACATTTCATTTCAAAAAAGATCAATGCATTTGATGTGTTTTATTATAAATTAACCAGCAATTTCTTGTATCTTTCAGCTAGAATAGTATAAAATTGACAGAAAATATTTAAATATCATTTGACGGAACGAAATATAATCATGGATTTTGGATCCTATTGTTAAAGAATAATCGATAAATTATTAATTGAATGTATAGTATAGAATATTAGAATAGAATTCCGTTAATATCGAATATCGCCCAAATACCGGAACTCAAGCTAGATGCGCATTTCGAAGGCCATGCCACCATCTTCACTAGTACACGATAAAAACGAAATAAAATACCTCTGTCACGAATCGTGATTGATATAAAATAAAGATTTTTTTATCATATTTGTTGATATAACAAAACCAACTATTGTAGGTGGAAATAAATATCCTATCTATTAAGGATAAAGGTCTCCATCGAAGAATTACAAGGATTCAAATTTATAGCGTAGCATTAAAATCGTTACAGCAACGTAGGTGTTAGAAAAATGGATATATAAATTTGTTTATAAATAATTTAGTAAGAATTGAAGAATTTTTTTACAAATAATATGTTTTTATCAAATAATTGAAAGTAATATTAATAAATACTTTCTTCGCAATGTTTATTACATTTTTTTTTGCTACAATGTAATCAAAAGCGATTGATTATACTAATGGTACAATATCAAAATAAATTACGTTGATTCGTATTATATGACATAAATATTGTTAGAAAACTAGGAATAATATTCCAGTATACAGGGTAAACAATATCTATTATATTTGTATATTAAGATTGTGTGATGAAACTTAAAAGCAACACAATTTCATATTGTGTCTTTTTGTTGTTAAATGCTATTTTAATCTACACTAACACATTCATCAATTGCATTTTTATAAATCTTATATATCTAAAACAATACTGCAACTTACGAGCTATAAATTCGACCAAATATAAAAAGAAACCAATTGACTTGTGTAAATAAACTTATGTTGAATAAATTTGCGTGTATTCCAAATTGAAATAATAGCATATTTACTATTTATATCAACACGAATCTATATCGATATTGTAAAATAAAAGTTAATAGTTGGATATGATATAAACATTAAAAATATAACATAAAAGTTGGACAATAAAATAAATTTCTCAATCGCACACAAAGAAACAATAGAATCCAATTTCATGCGCTAAATGACTTGAAATGCTCTTTTCATAAAAAAAACTTTTATGTCACAGTTTAACTGTGACATAAAACATTGTACTTAAAACTTAAATATTCATTTATGAATTTATCTAGCCACTTAATCCACTTGTAGCAGAATACATTAAATGTTTCTACGGTACGTTTATGATTCATTCCTATCGTCCACGTCTCACAATCAGACAATGCCACGTTACATACAAATAATTTTGTGGTCTTCCTAAATATTTAAAACTATACTAATATCCACATTATTTTATATTTCGCACGTTACTTCAATTTATTCGAGTAAAGTTTTGAGTACATTCAAAAACTTTTTACCCCATATCTTGATAAATATATACGAAATATCTGAAATCACCTGTGGCACATGAAAATAAATAAATGACCGACTATTGCGCATGCGATACGTATAAAGGTCAAGCAAATTTACTTTTTAAGAACCAAATAATATAAATAGTATAAACAAAAATGTGGTAGGGACTACTAATGTTTTTATTCGTTACCTTTTCTCATCCGTGGCCCTTTGTTGTTTGTGTAACAAGACGTCTGGACGCGATTTATGTGTAATTGTTTAACCTTTAGTATAAGTATGATTTTTTACGAAAATGGAAGTGTGATAGTTAGTTAAAGAGTCCGCAATCCTAAAGATTGGTTGGAAACAGCACGCCATGCCGATCTATCCTGAGCTAATCCCTTCATCTCCCTATAGCTATTCATCTCAACGTCTTCAACTAACTGACTCACATACTCCAATCTAGGCCTACCTACCCCTCTCTTTCCCTCCACTCTACCTTCTATGATCAATTGCATAATCCCCCCATGCCTAAGAATATGCCCTACTAATCTGTCTCTCCTACGCTGTAACACTCTCCAGATACTTCTCTTCTCCCCTACTAACTCTAGTACAGCTTCATTTGTTACTTTATCTTCCCAACCAATCCTCATCATCCTCCTATAACACCACATTTCGAATGCTTGTAATCTACGCTTCTCTTCCTTTCCTATAGTCCACGCCTCACACCCGTACAGTGCTACACTCCAAACATATACCTTCAGTAATCTTTTTCTAATACCCAAGTCAATATTTGATCTTAAAATCTGTTCTTTTTCTACGAATGCCTTCCTACCCTGTGCTATCCTACACTTTATATCTACCTTGCTTCGATTATCTTTTGTGATTCTACTGCCTAAATAAGAAAAATCTGACACTTCTTCGATTCTATTATCTCCTATTGTGATCCTCATTTTTCTACTGCATTCCTTTTTGTCACACCTCATCACTTTAGTTTTACCTATATTTATTTTCATGTTAAAATCCCTAGTCAATACTGCTGATAAACGAAGATAAACTAAAAATACAAAAAGATAAGTAAAAACGTAATTAAGTTGACTAATAACTTCAGTCACAGTTATCCCGAATAAAAAATAAACGTGTAAAGGTCATGCACCAAATTTCATCATTACATTGAATTCTGCAATATTATCGCAATAATTCACATGCTATCACGCATCATATTGTACATTGCATATTTGCAAATACATAAATATCAATGTGACCTGACAGAATCGTTAGTTCCGGACAATTCAGAATAGTTATGGAACAACGGAGAAGCTCATATAAAGATGATAAGTTAGGAAAAAGCCGTTGATGTTGATTCACAAAAAATATATAATCCATGTGTATTGTGTAAGATTGACTCGCAATGTTGGATATAAATTGACAAACACAATGTAATAGGCGCACTAAGCAGAGGTATGTTATATGCATGTAAAAGTTGAGGTTTTTATAGACTTCATATGATTATCAAAACATTCTTCAGTTCAATTACAGTTCCCATCAAGTGGGTGGTATACATAAAAAAATTATAGTAGGTTTGATGCCTAGGTTTTACTATTTATCATTGATTATACGTGGTAAGTTTAAAAAGTAGTGAGAACGCATGCACAGTGCGTGATTTGGCAACATTGCAAGTTTTCCCGCCAGTTACCATTTAAATAAACATTTGATCTACCTCCAGTACAAGTCTCAACTACCCACTGCTACTGCACTTTTGTTACTACGTGTTTTTGTGAAGCTAGTTTTTTAAGTGTGTTACGGAAATGGACGTAACAAAATTGGAGCAACGTTATGCGATAACGTTTTGTGTCAAACTTGCCGAAAGCGCAACGGAAACTTTTCAAAAATTGACGCTAGAGTATGGGGAGCAGGTCTTATCGAAAGCTCAAGTTTTTAGGTGGCACAAGGCCGTTTTAGAGGGGCGTGAAAACGTTAATGATGAAAATCGGAAAGGACGACCGCGCAGTTCAAAAACCGACGAAAATTTGGAAAAAGTGCGAGTTTTTGTGATGTCTGATCGACGAATGACTGTCAGAATGATCAGCAGTGAATTGAATTTGAACATTGCCACTGTTTACGACATGTTAACCCAGGATTTGGGCATGCGAAAGGTGTGTTCGAAGATGGTTCCCAAAATCCTGACACCTGAGCAAAAACAACATCGGATAGCTGTGTGTTCAGATCTTCTGCAGAACATTGAAACTAACAAAGATTTTCTAAAAAACGTGATCACAGGTGACGAATCTTGGGTACTTGAATACGACCCTGAAACGAAACGCCAAAGTCAGGAGTGGCACACCCCCGACTCATCACGTCCGAAGAAAGCACGGTTGAGCAAGTCCAAGATTAAAACAATGCTCATTTGCTTTTTCGACAGTCAGGGGATTGTTCATAAGGAGTTTGTGCCCCCGGGGCAAACTGTCAATCAGCAGTTTTACCGCAAAGTTCTCGAGAGACTAGGGAAAAGAGTTCTTCGAGTCAGACCAAGCATTTCTGAGAGTTTGATAATGCATCATGACAACGCACCTTGTCACACAGCACTCTCTATTAGGCAATTTTTGACACAAAAAGGAATTTCAGTGGTTCCTCAGCCCCCCTACTGATCTGATCTATCACCCTGTGACTTCTTCCCTTTTCCCAAGTTTAAAATTTAACTCAAGGGACATCATTTTGGCACTATAAACTTCGTTCGATCCCGCTTAACAACTTCCAACACTGCTATGAGCAGTGGGTGCAACGTCTCCGACGCTGTGTAGCCTCAAAAGGGAACTATTTTGAAGGTGATAAGGTTGAATTGTTAATATAAAATAAATAAGGAGTTTTATTGAAACAGTCTCATTACTTTTTAAACACACCTCGTATATATTTATCTACTTTCATTCAGTAAAGTAAATATTACAGTTTAAAAAAAAGTTTTGTAATGATGACCATTACAGCACTAGTCATTGCAGCACTAGTGCTGTAACGAGTTTTTGATTAATTGAGTAACATTTTAAAATTATCTATTATATACATTTATAACACTTTTTTTGCAATTTGAAATTTGCAGACCAGTGGTGGACATCACTGAGTACAAAGTACAAAGTAAAAATTAAAGAATTAGGTAGGCCATTGCCTGATTTAAATTTATCGCAAACTTGTGCAAGGAGTGCTCAAAACCGGACATTTATGCGACGTTTTATAAGAGAAATTTACAAAAAAAATTATAACACAGATGAAGGACAGATTCTCATATCGTGGCCATCTACAAGCCGCTGAGTTATTTAACACGAAATCGATGCCAAAATTTTCTAAACAATTTCCAGTGGACCTTTTGGAAACCGTGTATATCAATTTTTGAATAAAACCAGATTAAAAACGGAATTAGAAGTTATTTACTCGCGTCCGGATTTTTATCAAATAATTGAAGCCACGAATTTTCCTTCATTATTGCTACAAAATAATCTCAGTGAAACTTTCCCGGAAACTATAAAAATACTTAAAATTATTTTAACAACCCCGATGACATTTTGCATCCATTTTAGGTAAGATTTCTCACTATTATGTTATTTTTTAAGAAATGCGCCCCCCCAGATTGAAAAGGCATGAGCCGCCACTGATATTATGACACTCGACGTATTGTCAAACTCGGCTGACGCCTCGTTTGACAACTCAACATCTCGTGTCGTAATATGAATCTTTACAACACTTATATTGTAAATAACTATTATTTATTTATTTATTTATAACGTATGTGCACGTTTTAATCGTCAAAAATAAATATAGGTACATAATTTAGGCACAGGCGGTAAAAGTAAGTCTTATTAAAGTAAGATTAAGATAAAAAACGATTCAACTCGAAATTCTTTATTACAACATTTGTATTATTTTATATCACTTCTTAAAAGGAATGTAATATATATAATGACTTTGAATTAAAAAAAATCTTTTCGAATAATTCGACTTAAATTTATATAAAAAATAATAACTCAGTTTGTGTGTTGAGCAAATCTAATTTTTTATTTCCTGGTAAACCACTATTTTATTTTATAGCATATTTTCCAATTAAAAACATTTAAACACTATAAAATGAGATATATTCGTCCTCTTTCATTTTTTTTAATATATTGTTTAATTTCGTCGATTCTTTCGGATATCAGTCCGCAGTGTTTTTTATTTTCTGGAAACATCGCAATGCTTTTGGTATTTAAAATCACATTTTAATTTAAAAAATAATAAAAAATCTTTAAAAAACGACAAAAAATGTGAATAATGGCAATATAACCTATTTCATAGTGAAAATGTTTAATTTGTATTATATACAGCATCATTCTATATTTGGTGCATTTATTATTGCCTATACTACAAGGCATTTGACATACGAACCGAAAAGACAGAAAATATCTATTTCAGTACCATTACAATCCAAAGTGGTCTACGTCCAAAATCAATGTTTTGACGAAATTGTTTAATAAAAAAATACTTTTACTAAAGTCAGTACGTAAGAAATACTTTTTATTTAATTTCTCTTTAAATAATATAGTCTCACACAATAAACTCGATGTCATACATTGAGATGGTTACTTAGCATATAAGCTTGAAAGATTTCTAGGAAATCAATGTTCAAACATATTATACTTTACTTATGAGTGTTTACCCATAAACCCGTTTATGAAGATGACACACTAATTTGCTCCAGTTATGACCAAGTTGGTTTATATTAAAAGTATTATGCTGGCTTTGCATTGCCGGGAAAATGAAATTGCTAAACACATATTTGCAGGACTGTTTGATGTCGTCAATCATAATTTTACGCATCCATGCATCCAGACTAATATGTAATCGTTATATTATGTGAATGATATATCGGTATATTGTCTATTTAATTTATTTAATACGAACTATTTTTAAAATGATTTTCATTTTGTTTGTTTATTTATTTTTGGTTAGTTTAGATTTAGGATTTTTTTATTATTTAGGCAATAGCTCAAAGCATGAAATAACCATTTAAAAAATGATCACTACGGTGCTAAATAATAGTATAGAATATCACCCAAATACCCTAACTTAAAACATTAAGTAGCTAGATGTACATTTCGAAGGCTATGCCCCCATCTTCAGTAGCACAAGATACAAACAAAATAAAATACCTCTGTCACGAATCGTGATTGATATATTATATTAATATTTAACACCGTAGCGATAATTTTTGAAATTACATACTAGTATTATGCACCTAGATAACAATAGAGTTAAAGCCATTATTGGGGAAACAAATTACAAAAGCAATTTTGAAAAGCAAATTAAATGCCATCTAGTTCTCTTATTTGTATTAATACCACCAAATTTTCGTTTTAATTTCATTTTCTAAATCAAAACTCCCATAGTTAAATGAAAATTTGTAATACAAAAAATAGGAATATAAACCTTCATGTAAGGTTGTGATATATGCTTCCTTACAATTTTGAAGATTTTGTGGTTCGCAAAACAATTTTTTATGTAGTAATTGCTGAAATTATGATTTCAACAAGTATAGCCTTCATTCTTATTATTCCTTTTAACACAATAATCATTAAAGCCATAACTAATACAACCAATATTGGATCAATGTTCAAATGAAATTGCCATTAGTACAAATTCAAACCTCTTATTAGAACTATTTATTGTGTTTAAGAAAATTCGTAACACGATGAAGATCGAAACACTAATGCCAAATCCGTAATTCGTGAAATTTAAATGCAAATCTTCATTCGCAGAACGGACGTTTTCAAATTTGACTTTTTCTCTAATTAGAGGTTTCATCTAATTTAAATAATGGTGCTTTTTAAATACGATGAGGATGACTAGATAAATCGACAAAATAAGATTTGTTCAATTTAATTCAGGAAACTTAAAAGAGACTACATCAAATATAAACTATTAGAATTTTAAGCGAAATTTAGAAGGTAGAAATGAAATAAAAAATTTTAAGTGAAGACAATGTAACTGTTTTTATCCAAGGCAATTTTAATATTTTGCCTTGGATATTTTATGCAATATAATTTATAATTTTCGATAAAATTATGCACCTCATATTACATTATCAATATATTTATTTTATTGATAATAAAATATATATATAGATGATATATAAATATATAAATATATATACATATAATAATATGCATAGCTTTTGTAGATTTAGAAAAGGCATTTGATAATGTAGATTGGGACATAATGTTTAGAATTTTAAAAGAAACGGGTATAGATTATAAGGATAGGAGAATAATTTTTAATTTATATAAACACCAAACTGCCTTAGTTAGAATTGAGGGGGAAGAAGAGGTAGCAAAAATAGGGAAGGGAGTTCGGCAGGGATGTACACTTTCACCGTTATTATTTAATCTATATATAGAAGATGCAATAAACAAAGTAAAAGAAGAGTATAGTGTAGGTGTGAATGTACAGGGAGAGAAAATATATATGTTGAGATTCGCCGACGATATAGCTATATTGGAAGAAAGCGAAAAGAATTTAGAAAGGGTATTGAATGGTATGCAGGCAGTATTGACTAGGGATTTTAACATGAAAATAAATATAGGTAAAACTAAAGTGATGAGGTGTGACAAAAAGGAATGCAGTAGAAAAATGAGGATCACAATAGGAGATAATAGAATCGAAGAAGTGTCAGATTTTTGTTATTTAGGCAGTAGAATCACAAAAGATAATCGAAGCAAGGTAGATATAAAGTGTAGGATAGCACAGGGTAGGAAGGCATTCGTAGAAAAGGAACAGATTTTAAGATCAAATATTGACTTGGGTATTAGAAAAAGATTACTGAAGGTATATGTTTGGAGTGTAGCACTGTACGGGTGTGAGGCGTGGACTATAGGAAAGGAAGAGAAGCGTAGATTAGAAGCACTTGAAATGTGGTGTTATAGGAGGATGATGAGGATTGGTTGGGAAGATAAAGTAACAAATGAAGCTGTACTAGTGTTAGTAGGGGAGAAGAGAAGTATTTGGAGAGTGTTACAGCGTAGGAGAGACAGATTAGTAGGGCATATTCTTAGGCATGGGGGGATTATGCAATTGATCATAGAAGGTAGAGTGGAGGGAAAGAGAGGGGTAGGTAGGCCTAGATTGGAGTATGTGAGTCAGATAGTTGAAGACGTTGAGATGAATAGCTATAGGGAGGTGAAGGGATTAGCTCAGGATAGATCGGCATGGCGTGCTGTTTCCAACCAATCTTTAGGATTGCGGACTCTTTAACTAATTGATAATAAATTGATAATATAATATTTAGCTAAAATAGAGTAAATGTGATAAAAGGAATTTCAAAATTAAATTAAAAAGTATCTATCCAGCACAACGGAAAAGTCTGAATACTGAATAGATAAAGACAGAAATCGATATATTTGTCTATTAATATGGCTAGAAATGAAAAATGTCTAGATTGTTGGAATTCCAATAAATCGTGATAATGCGTTAATAGTTTCTATCCCAAATGTAAACTATAGTTTATGCGGCCGTAAAACTTTAGTTTCGCGAACCTGTAAATGTATACATATACATTATATTAACGGTTTCAATTGTAGTTGTATCCTTGGCATTGAAAAATATTATGTAATTCTCACCATAGATATATTCACGACTGTTTAAAATTATCAATCCAAATATTTGCTCTAATATTACACATAAGAGTAATATTATACCAATTTTCACAAATTCAAGTCAACAAGAAAATGATTTGTTGCACTGAATTACATAGAACTAAAATTAATACAGATTTGAAAGCCTGTTCTATATAAAATTAGTATGTTATTTTTATTAACCACTTAAAGCGTTGGTAAATAATTTATATAAGCGAAATATAATCGAACATGTTCTCATGCAAGCAGTGCCGGTTTAAACTAACTTGCGCCCCTAGGCAAAATATTTTTTGCGCCCCTTTATTGCCAGGTCCCAAATAATACTTATATATAAAATAAAACAATTTAACTTATATTATTAAAAAACAGATTTATAACAAAACAAAAAAACAGCCAACTTTATTTTATATCAAATTTGATAATGTACTCGGAATTTTTATTTTATCCGAAGCCCCCTTCGTGTGGCGCCCCTATACAGGTGCCTAGGCGTGCCTGTCCCTAGATCCGGCCCTGCATGCAAATAGTTTTAGCTAAAATAAATATTATCAACGCAAAAATGTATCAAAATCAACGATCATATTTTATCATGCCCTATTTCTTGTACAGATTGGACTTAAAATTTATAAAAATAGCATCTAAAGAAATGGGTTGAGAAATAGGGTTATGACTTGAAGATATATAGTAAGTCTAAGTTACACAACAATTGGAAAAAAGTAAACTTGCCATATCTTCCTGTGATAACTACCGCAACTAGTAAAGGTAGTGTGAAGAAAATGATTTTTTTACAAGTATAGATTAATATACTCTAAGTCGTTTTAACGATCTCTATTGTTCTATTTATTCCTCTATTGTTCGTAGAATAAAGGGCATAGGCCAAATTTTTTTATTCTTCATCCTTATAAAGTCGAAGTTATTTTAACGGTGGTATCCGAATTCCTCCACGAACCCAGGTAGTCAAATGTCAGAAACGAAGATAGTTAATCTCCATAATTGCTTAGTAATGGCTTACAGTAGGGCTGCAAAGACAAACACCTAGGCAATGTAAATATGATTGCAATATGCAAAATACCTTACAAGCTTTCTGCGTACAACGCCATCTGCATATGTTGTGTTTGGAAGTGTGACCTGACCTGACCTGACCTGATCGTAGTTGAATTTGTAGTTGTCCAAAGTTGGTCAAGGTTGTTAAAGTTGCAATTATATTGCCTAGGTGTTAGTCTTTTGAGCCATCTTTGAGCCATCTTTTATGACATTTTGCAGCCATTTAACTACCTGGAGGTTCATGGCGGAATTCGGATATAATTAGGATGCGTTAATGGTTCGTGGTGGAATTCGGAAACACGGATTTTGACTATTAATTTTTACCTAGATAACGTAATTCTCAATATGCTTAGAAATATATAAAAAGTTGTTTTTTTCTAAAAATGATGAGTCTACAGGTTTAATTTTTAATCTTGATAATTTCATAATCTATTATCTAACATTGGAAAAATTTAAGCAAATTTGTTAAAGTTTGTAGTTTGTCTTATGCATTTAAACTTTTTCTATACCTTTTAATAAAAAAATTTATAAAAAAAAGCTCATTAAAACCAAAATTGTTAATGCTATAGCTGTGCTTAGTAAAATATTAAGATCACTTAACGTACGAAAAGATATAGAGTGTTAAAAAGAAAATTTGAATTGGATAATGTAGATCGAGATCCTAACAACAGAAATACAAAAATCGGTCATACTTCCAAATAGTAAATGGAGTAGACCATTTAAATTATGTGCGCGTAAAGAAAATATGTTTTCACCACAATATTAAAAATCATGTCAACTCCGAAAGTTAGAACGATAAAATAAACTTTCCGAGCCAAGCCTCTGTGAAAAAGTCGCCGAGAGTTGGCTTGCCGTGTATATAATGTACTACTTTTGAAATATTCATATTCCAATGCAAAACTTCGATTTATAAAAGAGCGAAAGTCTTTTATCCTGTTCATATAAAAGCATCGCTTATATACGATTTCCAGCCATCATTTCATCCCCGAAAGCGATATACAATTCTATTATTAGAACTCCAGCTAAACAGCTACTCGTTTTGTTGACACTGTCTCATTGCTCTTCTCCGCAGCATCATCAGCGGTGTACTTCACGATGACTAACGTCCACATGACACTACCACTGGACGCAACTTCTTTCAATACTGGTATTTCACTCGGTCAAATGTACGCCACATCAGATACACCCATGCAGAATAGCAGCACAGTTGCGAAGAGTACCGAAGAAGAGTTAGTATTTGCTGTGGTCAATGCGTCTGGATTCATTGATATCAGTGAATACAGTGGCAGAGTGTTCTTGCAGAAAGATTGGTTTAAAGCGATGAAGAAAGGTAAATATAATCCAAAGGTTTGAATGAAAGATTTGATAAAGGTCGATCGACTGGAGTCTAATCATTGCTTTTTGAACGTGTACCATGGTACAATATTTAATTATATTTATTATTATATATATATAAATCGAATTGCAAGTAAAATGAAAAATGTAAATTATTTTTGTTTATATGCAACTTGTCAAACTGGCCAATATGATTACTTCCCAGAAGTATGCGGAAATAAAGATTTTAGGGAAGCGTTAATCAATTATTCATTATTTAATGTATATAATTTCCAATTTACTATTTATACTGTCATATTATCAATTCATCATAGGAGCTTAAAATCATGGCACATTAGCCTGTACATTACCTTCCAAATGTACCATAGAGCTTATGTCAGAAATCCTAATTAATTAATCAATTAATATATATTATATGAATTAGTCGAATTAATTTATACTGCAAGTAAATTTGCTTGTAATTGATGCGTAATAATCTTGATATTCATATTCATATTTATAAAGAGACTTTACAATTTACAAATTGTGAAGTCATTTCATTATTGCAATACATTGCAGTAATCGACAATGAGAACGTGAAATTACGGTAATAAACATAAACCAATTAAATAGAATTATACCACTTAGTATAGGAAAACGGAAACCTTTAGAGAAAATTTTCCTATTATGCTGCGTTCAGCGAAAATGCATCATATGATGAAAGAATTATAAAAGCACTATGGAAATAATTAACTTCCTTCGCTTATGGGTCCATTTATTTTGAATGTCCTATATATAAAAATTCTTTTAACTGTATCATGCAAAATAATTTTAGTTGTGATGTTTCGGACTAGATCTATATTTTATAAAATCGTTCTCTGCATTATATTTTATCTCTATATTCATCCAACAACTTCTAGGAATGTCGCAATATTTTGCACAAATTCACGATAAAAAAAAATTTCATAAAGCGCAACTATATTAAAAGCTGCATCCTATGTTATGTGTGTTAAATTAACGTGTGTTAAATGTGGGCGCAACACCAAAATTGATATAAATATTAAATTCCGAAATCCGTACTGAGGCATAGTCGTTAATCTGCCACCGGTTGATTGTGAAAAATAAAAATAAAATGTATTCACGTGTCATTACACTTGTAAAAAGAAAAAACTTTAATTGTGGAACCGGTTCCGAGAGTTAAAACTATCTCATCATCTGCCTACTTTTTACGTAGTGAATTAGTGATAGATAGATAGATAGATAGATAGATAGATAGATAGATAGATAGATAGATAGATAGATAGATAGATAGATAGATAGATTGGTAGATAGATTGGTAGATAGATTGGTAGATAGATTGGTAGATAGATTGGTAGATAGATTGGTAGATAGATTGGTAGATAGATTGGTAGATAGATTGGTAGATAGATTGGTAGATAGATTGGTAGATAGATTGGTAGATAGATTGGTAGATAGATTGGTAGATAGATTGGTAGATAGATTGGTAGATAGATTGATAGATAGATTGGTAGATTGGTAGATTGGTAGATTGGTAGATTGGTAGATTGGTAGATTGGTAGATTGGTAGATTGGTAGATTGGTAGATTGGTAGATTGATAGATTGATAGATTGATAGATTGATAGATTGATAGATTGATAGATTGATAGATTGATAGATTGATAGATTGATAGATTGATAGATTGATAGATTGATAGATTGATAGATTGATAGATTGATAGATAGATAGATAGGAGGAAAATTGTAAAAACTAATATATTATAAAGTAGATAAAAGGTTACCTTCTTAATCTTTGCCATATAAATCATTTTCCTTATTTTTGATACACATATTTTGCACTTGGTGGATTTAAAAAAACTTAAGACCATAATGGGTCTTCGAATCAAATGAACAGTTCAATTTCATTTCCAGACCTAACAAACACTGTGGCCATCTCAGCCTCGGTTGGATCATCCACAAGCATAACGTCATTCACACTGTCTCTAACCAAAAGCAACCCTCAACCGAAAAAGGCAGATAACCGCAATGGTGCCAGCATTGGATCAATGCGCTTCCCCGCCGATTGCAGCCGAATTTTGAACGATTTGTGCTTTTGGTCATCAGCTACCTATCGTATCTACGAAAATGAGAATGGAACTATACTCGGGTCTCTCAGCCCATCGTATTTTCAGGAGGTGTGCACAAATTATACCGTGAAGTATACAATAAAAGGTAGGAATGAAACAAATAGTGTATCTGAGTAGTGTATCCTTTTAATATGTGTGTGCCAAGAATTTGCAAATACTATTTACCAGTCGCTAAAGTGTCTTTCATATTTAATTCGGATAAAAATTATTATTTATAACTGTATTGTAACAAGTATAAATATTTATATAGAATTTGTAAAAAAAGTAGTCAAACTTATAAGTAAAAATTATAAGAAATTGGATAAATAGCTTTTAAGTTAAGTGGGGAAGTCAAAAAAGTGCATGACTCAAGCCTATTGTGTCCTATTCGCTGGTGAGTTGGATTTAAAAAAATTATCCAGCTTCACAATAATAAAAAATACGCATTTTTAAGCTTCTTTGTATTTGCAAAATTTGACAGCACGTTATTGATTTTTGTTTTATTTTTTAAACTATATTACGTCATAGTTTGATTGGAAATAATTGCAATTTACAATACATTCTTTCTCAAAGCAAAAAATCTTTCAGGAATAATAAGTTATATATTTTTAGTTGCTAACGTGTCCTTAAGATCGTGCCCATGCACGACCCGAATTTATGAAGTTTTATACGTTGCATATTTTTCAAGTTCCTTCCTAACATAATTGCCGTAAACGAGACTTCTGTAAATTATTTTGTTTATTGTATTCATTTTGGATAATGTGAATTTAAATAGTGAAAATACTTTCTTAATATATATTTGATCATGATACAAGTCCTTTCTTAAAAAATCATATTTGTAACTCAACAAGGGTATACAATTTTTTCATTTTTGTAAAGGGTGTACGCGAGCTTAAAAAGATTGAAAATTCAATAGCATAGCATCTTGACTCTCACATTCTAATTAACTTTTTTTTTTAAATTATATATTGCCTCAAAATTAAATTATCATGGAACAAAACATATTAAAGCATTGATTGAAGGATTATAATTTTAAGTTCCCTATTTTAATATTAAAGCAATTTCAAATGTTATCAACGTTTATATCTTCAGAATCGTCAACAAGATTACTGTGAATTATACTTATCAAATTTCGAATTATTACGTACGTTTTTGAAACTATTTTAAATTCCAATAATTGTGCAGGGTTACAATGGTCAACATTCGATGAAAGGAACTCGCATATAAATTCATATATATGTATTTACGAAATATATTGAAAGGGCGGCGAATTGTCCATATTGAGCCAACAAAACATTCAATACCAGAATAATAATGCTAATAATGAGTTATTGAATATTGGATTTAA
Organism: Leptodirus hochenwartii; assembly: GCA_947310635.1. Lineage (NCBI taxonomy): Eukaryota > Metazoa > Arthropoda > Insecta > Coleoptera > Leiodidae > Leptodirus > Leptodirus hochenwartii. The sequence continues at coordinate 35,446,416 of OX371176.1, forward strand.
CAGCATCAGCAACATAGGTTTAATCAATTTTCATTTGATTTTTAATTCCGAATCCTCAGTGGAAAAGTGCTTCATTATTATGAAAACATGTAATAGATTGGAGTACTGTTGTTTTGTAAGGTTAACTTTATATCAAACTGAAACTTGTATGTTTATAAAAACAATTAATGGTAGGTTTCCTAAAAATATTTTGGATTGCTAGCGAAACCATGCATTTTAATACGATATTTTTAGTACTCATTATACATAGATTTGTTTACAATCAAACTTGTTTGTTATATTTAAAAATTTATCGCTACGGTGTTAAATAATAGTATAGAATATCACCCAAATACCGCAACTCAAAGCATTAAGAAGCTAGATGCGCATTTCGAAGGCGATGCCCCCATCTTCAGTAGCACAAGATAAAAACTAAATAAAATACCTCTGTCACGAATCGTGATTACGATATTTGGGTGATATTCTATACTATTATAGAAAATACAATTAATGACATAAGTAAATAATAACAATAAAGAGGGATATCAAACCAAAATTAACCAAAATTAAAACTAAAAGTATTTTTTATTAAATAAATGAAATCGATAAAATGAAATAAGGAAAATTAAAAAGTCATAGATTAAAAAACTTCTGTCAAGTTGATTTTTTATTTAGTTGTATAGCATGCACGATTAGTGACACGCAGGTATTATATTTGGTTTGTATCTTGTCCTAGTGAAGATTGGGGCATAGACTTCGAAATGTGCATATAGTTACTTAATGGTTTAAATTACGGTATTTGGGTGATATTCTATACTATTATAGAAAATACAATTAATGACATAAGTAAATAATAACAATAAAGAGGGATATCAAACCAAAATTAACCAAAATTAAAACTAAAAGTATTTTTTATTAAATAAATGAAATCGATAAAATGAAATAAGGAAAATTAAAAAGTCATAGATTAAAAAACTTCTGTCAAGTTGATTTTTTATTTAGTTGTATAGCATGCACGATTAGTGACACGCAGGTATTATATTTGGTTTGTATCTTGTCCTAGTGAAGATTGGGGCATAGCCTTTGAAATGTGCATATAGTTACTTAATGGTTTAAATTACGGTATTTGGGTGATATTCTATACTATTATTTAACACCGTAGTGGTAATTTTTTTAATATATACATACGCGTTTTGAGATATTTTTTGCAAGGTGATACAAGATTTTCCATGAAAACATTTTCTGTTCTATCATAAAACAAACGCTATTTAACAACACACATAAGAGTTATTTGACCGTAAACTGACAGCATCAAAACCTTGTATTGCGGGAAATCCAAACCATTCAGAGATGTTCTAACATGACGGTCGAAAATCCAGTGTATTGAAATTATATTCTCAGAAAGAAAATATTGTTTCACCATTGTATGTACATAACGCAGACCTTGTTCCAATTTTCCGGACATGAGCAGAAACAATATAATTGAAAATGTACAAAATAACTAAATAAAATATCTGCGGGATGAAGAACGATGAGGTCATTTGCAGATTCTTATTAAGAAATTATTTGATGTAAGAAAATGCTTAAGATAAACATCTGAATTACTTTTATTCTTGTCTACAATTAAAAGCTTTACATTAAGCAATTGTTCAGTAAAGTTTTAAATAAACCTATATAAGTATTTATCAAATATTTCCTTTTAAGAATTAAGTAAAGTTTTTTTTATAATCTTTGCACTATACAGCGTGTTGGTTGAGCCCTGAAATTTCATGGAAAAAAATGGAGTATACCATATTTTATATAAAAAGTAATATGTACTTTTTTCAAAATGTAGTTTGGTTTCATAGACAAAATTGCAACAACTACATTTAAAATATTTTATATACATAATAATTCTGGTACTAAACTCTATTTAGAAGTATTATTTTTATATAAAATAAATGGGTTTTGTATTAATAATTTTTAATATTTTTTTGTATTGATAAATTGTAGTTTTAATTGTAGTTTAATTGTAAATTAGCCAATTTTTTAAGTCAAAGGAATTCAAATAGAGAAAACGTTTTATATCTATTATTATTACGGACTCTAAAATATAACTGCGAGTATAAACCCAACCCTCTTTTCACTAGCGCACAATAGTTGTTCAGCCATTTGTGAAATTCTCCTAAACATCTTGTTATTCACAATCCACTTAACAGAACTTGGGTCAAATTGTCCCAAATCCCAACGTAGCATTAAGATATCACCTCTTAGCTCTCATCCTCACAGCTCCTATGCCCCTATATAAATACTGTCCTCTTACCGTTTTGCAGACACGAGCAACTTTGCATTGCTACGCCCGACAATTGAGGAGCCCGCATGGTTTCTGCTCGTCCACGCACCACTGAACCGCGATGCTGCGCACACTGAACATTATCAGTTCAATCATAAACGCAGGTGAAAAACTATTAAAAAATAATGAGGTATTGTAAGAATTGTTTTGTGCTGGGCATCCAAGCGTGATGGATGTGGACCCTCTCAGTGCAAGTGGAATTTTCTTAGGGGGGTCGTTGAAATACATGAGATCGTTTCGGAGTTGATGGATAAGATATTAGCAAATTTTAGAAGTTCTTTTAATCATAAAGGTAGCAGTTCGAATTAAAAGGGAAAAGAAGATGCAAGAATGGAGTTAAATCAAAATTTTGTTAATTAGATAGTAGAATTATACAAGATAATCGAAGTAATACATAGTAGAATAGCGAGAACAAATTTTGAGGTCTTGAGTATTAGTGGAAAGATTAATAAAGGCATATATATGGAGTGTAGCATTTTGTACAGTATGGACAATAGAAGAAGAAGAATATCGTTTAATAAACGCATATGAACTGTGGTGCCATAAATGAATGATGAGGTTTGGTTGGAAGATTGACAAATGAAGCCGTGCTACATTTACTATAGGAAAAAAAAAGTATTTGGTAGATCCCGCTCTTTGTGATTACGACGAAATTCACAAAAATATAAAGTAAATTCAACTATTCGAAAACGCATTGTGACTTTTCAAAATTTTTGAGTCTTCTATAAACAAGTCATCTTTTAATACATTTTTATGATATACTCTTCGCATACTAACAGTTTCACAGAGCTTTTCACGAAAAGTACCCATGAAATAGAAAATACTTTTCCTGTTATTCAGAACCGTCCCTATACAAGTTATAAATAAAATTTATATATGCTTTCTTTAACAGGCATATTACCCCTACGGAGTTGTAAGATACCTAACTAGGATTTATGAATTTTTATATTTTTATAGCAAAATTACGCAAAATTTTCATTATATCAACTTTTCTACATGTACGGAGTTTTATTTTACGATGCAACGATTTTTCTCATTAATTATGTCACTCTAAATATTATTAATATTAGCTTATTTAACACGTGTAAGCGCCTCGAGACATTTGGAGAGTTCGTAAAGCCACGTGGCACCATGTGGCGTGCTATTTAACCAATCCTTAAGATTGAGGACTATCTAACTAATTTAGTTTGAACAGGAGATTGCGCTACTGCACTGGTCTAAATATAAATGGTTGATAAATAAACGGTAGAATTAATCAAATAAAGTTTACTTTTGTTGATGATTTGATGAATAAATGTTTGATTTGAAATAAGGTACTGAGACTTTGTTATTTTTTAATGCAAGAAAATTTTCTCAATCACATTTTCTTTATGAAATTGTTACTACACTCATAAAAATGTTAAAAAATATTATTGTTTAAAGGTGTCTACTAAAGATGGGAGCTTAGCCTTCGAAATACGCATCTAGCTATCTAATGCTCTGTGATAATTTGTGATATATATAATGTGATATTTTAATGTAATTGTATAATATAATATGGTATTTGGGTGATATTCTATATTAATAATTGTATAAGTAAAAATTAAATTAATGTACCTCGTCTCGGACTTCCTAGACCTCGATTTGAAATACTATATTCTTCAATATATCAAATGAATTGGTCGTTGTAATTTTTTTTTATTTAAATCACCCTAAATAAGTACCAAATACCATATTGTCGCACTTAATTTTTTTCTACGATATAAAGCTTACTGTAATTAACTCACACTTACTTTTTCAATGATAAAAAGCATACTGTAATAAAATGTATTAATTTAAGATCAAGCTACAAGGAACTTTCATGTCAACTTTAAAGTCATGACAAAGATCGATAACTAAAATTTTCTATATCCATCTAATTCAAATGATACATCACAAAGTAGCGTTATATTTGAATATCTAGCATTAAGTAGCTAGATGCGCATTTCGAAGGCTATGCCCCCATCTTCAGTGCTACTGAACTACTTTGAGTTACGGTATTTGGGTGATATTCTATACTATCTATAGTCTGCTATTTCAAACAACAATAATCCCGTACTTTCGCAGAGCTCGAATATCTGGTGACATACTGGATCTACCGGTAACATGTTGGGTGGAAACGGGAAAATCTGGAAGTGGTAAAGGCGGCAAGCGATACAACACTACAAAGCGACTTGAGATTCATGTGCTGGACAGGAATGACAATGCTCCAATGGCTCAATATACCGATATTAAGATATACCTGGAGGATAACAGGGTGAAGGAGGTAATTGTTGATATTGCCAAATAAATTTATGTACACTCGTTCTCATAAATAAGTAATAATTGAAAGCCATTTAAGCTTTAAGACATTGGTTATCTAAATAGTATTGGAGCGGTTTATATTTAACTGCGCCTAAATGTTTCAAGAGTTTTTGAAATAAAACTTCTATAGGCGCGGTAGGGCAAATTGCACTGGACGTCACGAAAAGTGAATCACGCTACGCGCATGCGCCGCGTGTACTGTGCGTATACGTAGCATAAGGCAACCAGTAGATGCTTGCGTATTTTATTATATATTACACAAACACAGCTTAATCTTTTAGCTAACAATTTAACTAACAATTGTGTGAAAAGTGAAATGGAGAAAAAGACAAGTACAGACAGAGTGCGAGCCTTTATAGAACGGACGAAAGCGAATAAACCGCCAAGAAAAGTGCCAACAAGTACCTTGGAAAGAAGTAGAAAGTATCGAACCAGGCAAAGGGCGTTAAAGAAACACGGTGGACAACATAACCTTCAAACGACCTCAAATACACTGGATGAATCAATACCGTCGTTAAGTGAGGACACAGTGAGTGGTATAGAGAATTTAATGCCAATGATTCAGGCGTGCCGTCTACACGTGAAGATACACGCGATGTGAGAGATCAACGAAATGAATCTGATACAGCTGAGCGAGCCATCGACAAATAGAAATGCACCCACTAGTGCATCATACACAAAATTTATATTGTTTCAACCTGCTCATCGCGAATTTGATAAACAATTTTTCAATAAACCGCTAGGTACAGTGTGTTCCATATGTGATCGAATATGGTTTAAGAACGATGTGAAACCTATATGTGCAGCGGTTATCGGTGCGCGGATGTTCGCCAGTTGGAAAAAAAATACCTGTACATTATTATTGTATCGGTGACCGTTATCTCGATTGTACGATTTAAACAATATTTGCACTTATTAGTCAATAGTACGTTTATGTCTAACAAATATCATAATATTTTCTAGTGATTGGTTAAATAAAAGAAGTATTTGGATTAAATTTATATTTAATGTCCAGTCAGATTGAGAAAAATATCGATTGAGCACCTTCCAATTTATTAATCTATTCTGTAAATAATAATATTGAATTGAACACAAATCGCGATAATTTTATCAACTCCTTTAGTTAGTTAAAGAGTCCGCAATCCTAAAGATTGGTTGGAAACAGCACGCCATGCCGATCTATCCTGAGCTAATCCCTTCATCTCCCTATAGCTATTCATCTCAACGTCTTCAACTATCTGACTCACATACTCCAATTTAGGCCTACCTACCCCTCTCTTTCTCTCCACTCTACCTTCTATGATCAATTGCATAATCCCCCCATGCCTAAGAATATGCCCTACTAATCTGTCTCTCCTACGCTGTAACACTCTCCAGATACTTCTCTTCTCCCCTACTAACTCTAGTACAGCTTCATTTGTTACTTTATCTTCCCAACCAATCCTCATCATCCTCCTATAACACCACATTTCAAGTGCTTCTAATCTACGCTTCTCTTCCTTTCCTATAGTCCACGCCTCACACCCGTACAGTGCTACACTCCAAACATATACCTTCAGTAATCTTTTTCTAATACCCAAGTCAATATTTGATCTTAAAATCTGTTCTTTTTCTACGAATGCCTTCCTACCCTGTGCTATCCTACACTTTATATCTACCTTGCTTCGACTATCTTTTGTGATTCTACTGCCTAAATAACAAAAATCTGACACTTCTTCGATTCTATTATCTCCTATTGAGATCCTCATTTTTCTACTGCATTCCTTTTTGTCACACCTCATCACTTTAGTTTTACCTATATTTATTTTCATGTTAAAATCCCTAGTCAATACTGCCTGCATACCATTCAATACCCTTTCTAAATTCTTTTCGCTTTCTTCCAATATAGCTATATCGTCGGCGAATCTCAGCATATATATTTTCTCTCCCTGTACATTCACACCTACACTATACTCTTCTTTTACTTTGTTTATTGCATCTTCTATATATAGATTAAATGATAACGGTGAGAGTGTACATCCCTGCCGAACTCCCTTCCATATTTTTGCTACCTCTTCTTCCCCCTCAATTCTAACTAAGGCAGTTTGGTGTTTATATAAATTAAAAATTATTCTCCTATCCTTATAATCTATACCCGTTTCTTTTAAAATTCTAAACATTATGTCCCGATCTACATTATCAAATGCCTTTTCTAAATCTACAAAAGCTATGCAAGTTACCTTTCCTACCCTCTTTCTTTTTTCTACTACCGTTCTTAGTGCTAGAATCGCCTCTCTCGTCCCTCTGTTTTTCCTAAAACCAAACTGATCTTCTCCTAGCCTTTCCTCTACTTTATTTTCTAATCTCCTATAAATAATCTTTAACAATATCTTCGATGCATGTGATAGTAGGCTAATGGTCCTATAGTTCTCACACAGATTAGCTCCTATTTTCTTCGGCATTGTTACTATTCTACTACGCTGAAAATCCTGTGGTACTTCTCCCTTCTCATATATTTTACAAACTAACCTGTATAATCGCTCCTGCATTTTTTCCCCTGCGTGTTTTATTAATTCGGCTGGTATCATATCAATCCCCGCTGCTTTGTTATTCCGTAAATCATTTAATGCTCTATGAAACTCTGACCTAAGTATGCTAGGACCTAAGTCATCCTCATCTATCTGTTCCACACTTTCTAGCTCCTCCATGTCCTGCCTACCTTTATATAAATCTTCAAGATACTCCTTCCATCTTCTAGCTTTTTCCTTATTTTCTGTGAGTTCCTTACCCTGCTTATCACATATAATGTTACCCTTTGGTTTTACTTTAGAAAAATGTGACTTAATTTTCCTGTAGCCCAAATCTACTTTACCTCTTCTCATATCCTCCTCAATATCCTCACAGTTTCCTTTTATCCACTCTTCTTTCGCTAGCTTGCATTTCCTATTAATTAAGTTCCTTAGTTCCTTATATTTTTTCTGTCCTGCTTCTGTGTTTCCTATTTTAATTTTCCTTCTTGCTTCTATCATTTCAACTATTTCTTCCGTGATCCATTCCCTCCTACCTGCCCTTTTCTTTGTGCCTAATACTTCATTTGCTGCTGTAGTTAACCCATTTCTGATTTCCCTCCATTCGCAATCTATGTCGCTCCTAGATGTTCCATTAGCCATGATTTCTACTTTCTGCTTGTACTTTTCACATACATCAGCTAATTTTAACCTATCGACATCAACTCCTTTATATGTAAAGAATTAAACTGCGAAAGTAGCAATTAACACTTGTGGTAAAGTAGTAAAAGGACGAAAATAAATTCCTTTTTGGACATGCCCTTAAAAATATTTATATTTTAATTTTCTCAGCTGCCCACATAACAAAACTTGGTTAATCGTTTAATTGACTCCTGAAAGGTAAAAAACTTTATTGAAGAATTATTCGCAGTGAATTCAGAATTGATTCTATGTTGTAGACACGTGACACAAAGTATAAATTAACGATAACTAACCCACCTATCGACTAATTAAGTAAGGAAACTGTACCGTATATGCGGGTGGAGCGAAACTACGATATAATATATTCAATTTGCATCTTGGTCAGGTACCGCTTATATTACTGAATTATACTGAGTGTTCTACATATTATAGAGTTTCAACAAGTTAAAATTGTAAAGGGCTGGTCTTTAACTGCGCACAAATTTTATTACCGGACTAAAAGATTCTCTATTTGCACCAACAACAAAACTCCGACCGAAAATAGATACATCAACTGCGCACACAGGTACTAAGTAGTATATAATACCCGGAATGCCTGACCTGACCTGACATGACCTGACCTGACATATATTACTGTATACTGACTTTTTCTTTTTCTCTACCGTGTTTTAATAAATATATTGAAATATATGTGAAATTGGTGAACTACAATGCAAATCTATTTTTATTTTACCCATTATTAAGAATGACACAATGAAAAATACATTCTCTTTTTGTTCCACGTTATTAATTTTTTTTATTAGAATATTATTAATTGATAATAATTTGTAGCCAGCCGCCCGTATACCTGCTTATACGTGTGCGCAAACGAATAGTAGGATTAAGGGTGCCGCGCTGGGTCGTAGTTTATGACATGGGATTAGTGCGCAAATAGAAAACTGCCTTGTAAAGATAAAAGTATAGGTACTTTTTATATATGCGATAATGACGTTAAGTCAATTGATTAATGGCATAATATAGTGGAAAGTGATATAAAATAAAGATTTCATTCTTCTGGTTTTTGTATTTGGAAGCCAATGATTTCATTTGATTTCTATTTATTTTCAAATATCTACCCGCATCGAGGAATATTTAATAAACAGAAAATAAGTACAACATAAAATATCACGCAGTTATTTAATAGAATGATGTTACACTTTCGAAGGCATTTTACGAAAACATTTTCTAATTAAAGAGATCGTCTCTTAATAATTTAAATTCTTTTTAAAAATAATATTATAATATAGTTCTTTAAGGGGCACATTCCAAGAAACCTTGATACTTTAAGAAAACTTTAAGAGTTCAATTTTACAATGAACATGGATCTGCCTCACAGATTTCCACTGTTAAATAAGTTAGAAACTATTTCTTTTGGTGATATTATATAGAGATATATAACACTAAGACTAAACTAGCGTAAATTCCCCACAACGACATTAAATTAAATAATTATAGTAATTATAATAATTATAGCATAGAAAATTTATAAATATAGAATGTATCACAAAGGTTTAACGAGAGAGCTGAGTGCGCATTTCGATAGCCATGCCTCCATCGTCAGTGGCACAAGATTAAAATAACTAAAATCACTCTCTGACTCGTTACTATACAATTGAATGGAGAGTGGTACACATGTTTTATTTGGTTCATTCTTATGCTATTAAAGATAGCTGCATACTTTCGGATAATGTGAGGATAAATACCCTCATTTCCATAAATTATATATATTCTGATTCTAAATTCCAAAGTTCACTCATCCAGATCATTTATTTATTCGTTCTTTTACCCGAACCATTGAATTGTGGAAGAATTATCATTACTAGGATTTCAGCAGCATATTGAAATATTTCTCTGTATTCTAGGGATACGAACTACACCACGACAAGCTCCTGTTTATCGATAGGGATTCACTCGAAGTGAACACCTACGATATCCGCATACTGAACGACACGGAGGAATTGCTGGAACCGCGATGTACTCCATATGCAGTAGATCACCACGTCTCGAATCTTACCGCCCTACATTGCAGTAAGTAACAGTTAAATGATGTCTTCATTTACTAAGTATATACTATTTAAGCAATGTAGATATTTGATCATAAAATGAACGAAATATTCCACTTTGTCTAATGTTTTATAAAAAAATTATATTTTCATTATGTATTTCAATAATTTCTGTACATAGTTATTTTAAGTATTAATACGCGATTTAATATATTTAATTTATAATCCTTTGGGATGGGAATGTAAAAGTCGTTTGGGGGTAGCGATGTGTAGTTCACTCGCGAACCGTTCACTCTGAACGGTTCAATCAAATGACTGTGACGATGTTTTGCAACGACCTATAGGTCACTATGACCTAGTTCGTGAACTATGGTGCACGGTGTACGTATTGATGTACTTGTACTAGGTCCTGAACCCGTCGTGTACTAAATCACAACGACTCGTAAACGATGCAGTATAGTATACAGTACTTATACAGTACTAACATTTATTTAGTGATAAAGTGTGTTGGTGAACGGAACGAAAAAGGAAACTCGGTGCAATATTGCCGATCTGAGTCACAACTTATATGTTGGTATCAGATTTCATTTGGAATAATATAATTCATATATTCGCAATATTAAATATGTTCTTAAATATGTCATGCCATAGCAAATTTTTGCAATAATGCCAAAATAAACATCTAGATCTTATAGTTCTTCTATTTCATACTGAGTGCAATATTGCAATCACTTAATATCACTAAAAGATTTGAAGTTTGAACAGAGAAGATTCGGAATAGAAAATATAAATTATAACGCCAAACAAAACGATTATATCTAGTTCATTTTATTATAGTTTGTACATTTAATTTTCAAGTGTTAGTAAAGTAGTAGACATTTTCATCAGTAACTACCAATAAGTATTTTAGAACTTCATATAAATAATCGTGAGTACCTAAAGAAGATTATATTTCCTTATATATATGTTTTGTATAAATTATAAATATTGTTGTCTTTTCTTCCTCATTCCTAATTCAAAATAAGTATTGTAATATTTCAATTTATTTATTTTTTACCATTTAATATTTTTATATTGAGAAAAAAATTAGATTATTTTCAGTTTATTTCATATTGGTCGTGAACTAGTTCATTTTAAAAAGATGTAGTAGTTCACGACCTATAGTTTGTGAACGGTACATTGAAATGAACTACGAACTACGAACTAGGTCCTCAAAATTACCTACAGTTTGCCATCGCTACTTGCCTGAAATATATTGAGAAATTAAATGAATCGTTTGGGCCGTAAAATCATGATTTAATATTATAGTTATACTATTGGCTCTTGGTGATTTCGTAGGAATAGAAGAAAGGTACTGTTGATCTCAATTATGTAAAGAGAGAAATGATTGCCATGTAATGGCTTTTTTATAATAGAACTACTGGACTAGATACAAATGCGTATTTTGATAATAAATCCTAGTGTACAATTTATGATACATTATGTAAGTTGTACTTCTGAAAACGAATGCATACTATTCAAAATGCACATGAAGTTATTAAATCCTTTTAGTTACGATTAATTTTCCTAAAAAATATTGCTAATGCACTAAATGAGTTTTTAATTATATATCTACATATATAATCCTTCAATTGATTTCTAAATTAAATAACAATGCTTTATGGGATCCTCTAAACACTATTTACTTATTCGTTATTAAAAGGAATATAAAGCGCTACGTTTTGCATTAAACGTATATAAACGAGGATTTTTCTTTCCGTAATAAAATAAACTGGTCATATTGATTAGTATTTATTAAAATAGCATATTAATTCTATGTTAGTTAAATAACATAAAATTTAAGATATAGTTAAATCAATGTTTGAAATTGAATAGAAATCAATCATTTCGTTGGTTAAATTAAGTAAAATAACGTTAATATAACTACGATAAAAATACAAATTTCGTATTCGATAATACAGGTGATTTTATTACTACACAATTTAAAATAGGTACCTCTTATATTATTAAAATATTTTTTCAAGAACTTAAGTTTATCATATTTCAGTTTTTTTTAATTATCACTATGGTGTTAAATTATAATATAGAATACCGTAACGTAATGTAATGTAATGCTTGTTGCGGTATTTGGGTGATATTCTATATTATATTTCAGTTTATCAAAATTAAATTTGCCGGTATTTCTCCATAATATTAATTAAGTTACGTGAGAATAAATCTGCCATTAAATAACACTTTATTTTTAACTGTATAGAATAAAAACGGTCTTTCGCATGGACGCGTATATGTAAATTCGAGTCCTGGAATTTAATTTCTATTTAAATTGGTGCTGGTAATAAGGATCACAAGCGCAGGATATATACGTGGAAAATGCCAGGAGATATAGGGAGGTATCAGATAGATTACATACTGGTTAAAGAGAGGTTTAGGAACCAGATTAAGAATTGTAAGAGTTACCCTGGAGCAGATATTGATAGTGACCATAATTTAGTAGTCCTGGACTCAGAGGTCAAATTCAAGAAATTACAGAAGTCTAAACAGGTCAGAGTAGATGTCGATAGGTTAAAATTAGCTGATGTATGTGAAAAGTACAAGCAGAAAGTAGAAATCATGGCTAATGGAACATCTAGGAACGACATAGATTGCGAATGGAGGGAAATCAGAAATGGGTTAACTACAGCAGCAAATGAAGTATTAGGCACAAAGAAAAGGGCAGGTAGGAGGGAATGGATCACGGAAGAAATAGTTGAAATGATAGAAGCAAGAAGGAAAATTAAAATTGGAAACACAGAAGCAGGACAGAAAAAATATAAGGAACTAAGGAACTTAATTAATAGGAAATGCAAGCTAGCGAAAGAAGAGTGGATAAAAGGAAATTGTGAGGATATTGAGGAGGATATGAGAAGAGGTAAAGTAGATTTGGGCTACAGGAAAATTAAGTCACATTTTTCTAAAGTAAAACCAAAGGGTAACATTATATGTGATAAGCAGGGTAAGGAACTCACAGAAAATAAGGAAAAAGCTAGAAGATGGAAGGAGTATCTTGAAGATTTATATAAAGGTAGGCAGGACATGGAGGAGCTAGAAAATGTGGAACAGATAGATGAGGATGACTTAGGTCCTAGCATACTTAGGTCAGAGTTTCATAGAGCATTAAATGATTTACGGAATAACAAAGCAGCGGGGATTGATATGATACCAGCCGAATTAATAAAACACGCAGGGGAAAAAATGCAGGAGCGATTATACAGGTTAGTTTGTAAAATATATGAGAAGGGAGAAGTACCACAGGATTTTCAGCGTAGTAGAATAGTAACAATGCCGAAGAAAATAGGAGCTAATTTGTGTGAGAACTATAGGACCATTAACCTACTATCACATGCATCGAAGATATTGTTAAAGATTATTTATAGGAGATTAGAAAATAAAGTAGAGGAAAGGCTAGGAGAAGATCAGTTTGGTTTTAGGAAAAACAGAGGGACGAGGGAGGCGATTCTAGCACTAAGAACGGTAGTAGAAAAAAGAAATAGGGTAGGAAAGGTAACTTGCATAGCTTTTGTAGACTTAGAAAAGGCATTTGACAATGTAGATTGGGACATAATGTTTAGAATTTTAAAAGAAACGGGTATAGATTATAAGGATAGGAGAATAATTTTTAATTTATATAAACACCAAACTGCCTTAGTTAGAATTGAGGGGGAAGAAGAGGTAGCAAAAATAGGGAAGGGAGTTCGGCAGGGATGTACACTCTCACCGTTATTATTTAATCTATATATAGAAGATGCAATAAACAAAGTAAAAGAAGAGTATAGTGTAGGTGTGAATGTACAGGGAGAGAAAATATATATGCTGAGATTCGCCGACGATATAGCTATATTGGAAGAAAGCGAAAAGAAATTAGAAAGGGTATTGAATGGTATGCAGGCAGTATTGACTAGGGATTTTAACATGAAAATAAATATAGGTAAAACTAAAGTGATGAGGTGTGACAAAAAGGAATGCAGTAGAAAAATGAGGATCACAATAGGAGATAATAGAATCGAAGAAGTGTCAGATTTTTCTTATTTAGGCAGTAGAATCACAAAAGATAATCGAAGCAAGGTAGATATAAAGTGTAGGATAGCACAGGGTAGGAAGGCATTCGTAGAAAAAGAACAGATTTTAAGATCAAATATTGACTTGGGTATTAGAAAAAGATTACTGAAGGTATATGTTTGGAGTGTAGCACTGTACGGGTGTGAGGCGTGGACTATAGGAAAGGAAGAGAAGCGTAGATTAGAAGCACTTGAAATGTGGTGTTATAGGAGGATGATGAGGATTGGTTGGGAAGATAAAGTAACAAATGAAGCTGTACTAGAGTTAGTAGGGGAGAAGAGAAGTATTTGGAGAGTGTTACAACGTAGGAGAGACAGATTAGTAGGGCATATTCTTAGGCATGGGGGGATTATGCAATTGATCATAGAAGGTAGAGTGGAGGGAAAGAGAGGGGTAGGTAGGCCTAGATTGGAGTATGTGAGTCAGATAGTTGAAGACGTTGAGATGAATAGCTATAGGGAGATGAAGGGATTAGCTCAGGATAGATCGGCATGGCGTGCTGTTTCCAACCAATCTTTAGGATTGCGGACTCTTTAACTAATAAGGATTACGTGTATTTACATGGAATTTCATTATTAGAGAATACGCATTTTTACACTATATAGAGGGTTCTCTTAACTTCAATGTATGCATGTAGTGGTGGTGACGTTGTTGTGTATTTCTATATGGGTATTTATTTGCAGAATTGGTATTTAGAAGAAGCACGCAAATGCCAACTTCGCCCTACACGATAATTATTCAAATCAACGACACCTCCCTACTAAATGGACTGAATGCCTCACATGTAAGTTTTATAATGCTATACAAAAGATAAATACTGTTTCATTACTAGTCGATAGATAGAAATAGATATACCTACCATTTGTTTAAAATATATAAATTTTAAACATACCTAGAAAACCCACCTTGAGTTAGGTAGGTAGACACCACAAACAATTTAAAAAATCGGGAGGGTTAAGAATTATAAAAAGCTATGTAGTTTTTATGATAAAATTTGTTAAGGATTATCATTAATCTTTGTTAAAATATTATAAATTTGACAGAATTATTGAAGTTCCCACTAAATTTCATTAAATTAATGGTGGAAGTTGCATGTTGTGAAGCGGAATTTTTTTATAAAAGGAATAATTTGAGCTGACCTTCTAGAGAATTGGGCGCAAATGTTATATATTTGACCCGTTTTGGTCGAAAAATAATTTCATCGTGATTATGGAATTTCAAAGTTTTGTCGTTGTTTTATTTAACAACGGCAACATAAACAAATAGCCTACTGTCCGTATCAGTTAAAATATACTCGAAGAAAAAGATATAGAAATTAGTATGAAGGCTTTTTACCTTCAGTTCCCTATATCTAGTTATCCTAACGTCCTGTGCATTATCTAACAGACGTAATCTAATTTATATATTATAACTACCTTTCTTTTCTTTAATTATATATAACTATCTGCTCTTCTTTCTATAGCTACAGTCGAATCTCTCTATGGGTGTATACATATTACTATAATTTTCAGGTAGTCGAGTTAATGATGGTCAAATTCCTACAAAGGTACATATAAATTCCTACAAGGTTCGGTCTCTAAGAAAATAAGCTCCTTAAGGATTAATCCCTCGTTACTGATATTCAAAAGAAATATTTCCAATTGAAATCGATTGAAATGAAGGCGATGGACAACAGGCATTTATAGGAATTTGACCATACACATTTTCGGTTTCTTCTACCTGACCCCATATTTATAGGAATTTACCATCCTCGCTCTCTATAACGACACTGAAATGACCAATAAAGTTTGGACGTTATGCAGAGAGTTGTGAATTACAGATTTAAAAAAAACGACTTGAATGCAATAAAATAAAGTATGTATGTAATATATATTTACATAGGTATTTATTTCAATAGAAGAAAATCTGAAATCCTGCACTGTTTACGTGATCTCCAAAAGAGTTCTTCTCTCTTATTTTCCATCTCGGACGACTGACTTTGTTTTGACTGAAAATTTTGTTTCTAAGTTCGGATTTTGGAAAAATTGTGATAGCAAGCGAGCTGCATCTAGTGTCTGTTTTATAGTCGGAGGTTTAATTTTTCTGCTATTATGACGTTATTCGGAGAGTTACCTTTTTTAAAATGACGTTATAGAGGAAAGAAAATGCATTAGAGCATGACAAAAGACCAAGACATTTTGACGTTATAGAGAATCTATAGAGAGATTCGACTGTAGTTGCATAATATTCTGCGCCTAAGAGTATAACCAACTAGTGTATCTCTCATTAGTTGCAACATATGATTAAATTAAATTCCTTTTTTTCTATGAATAAAAACTCTTTCTTACAAAGACTCAATAAATTTTAGTCGTGTAGTCTCATAATAAAAAAGTGTTCTGCAACAATTTATTTTCTTAAACCAAAATGTTACTTATGTGAAAGGTACAATTAATATTAATTAAGGAGAGTAGGAAATTTTTGCACGTATTTTGTTTTGTAATATAAGCAACCTTGTATATTAACTAAAAAAAATTACATTCAATTTTATTAAATTAATCTCTTTCCCCGTTTCGTCACAACTGAGCATATTCTAACAGGTCCCTTCTAACAATATACATGGGCTACCTAATAGACCGGTTATAATTTATCGGGATAATTAACCCACATGCTCGTAATCAGTGACGGCTCTTGACATTTCAATCGAGGGGAGCGCATTTCTTAAAAAATGACATAATAGTAAGAAATCGTACCTAAAATGGTGCAAAATGATTAAATTCAATCATTTCTTGAATGTGTTAATCCGTTCTGCTATCTTTCATTGATATAAACACTCCTTGCACAAGTTTAAATCAGGCAATGGCCTACCTAATTCTTTAATTTTTACTTTGTCCTCAAGAGAAAGTCTACAAGACTCTATTTTCAATAAAGAACTAACACTATTCATTTTTATTAAATATATTCTTGGAGAAACACGTGGCAAAATCGTACATACGTAACTACACAGAACAATGCAACTGTCTTATCTGGCTATTCTATATCAATTTTCTTATATACTACACTAGGCTTCTCTGTTGGGACGTTAAAGAATAGTTTAAAACAACGATTTATTCTTAGCTGTAGAAGCAGCGTGACGTCACGTTGCCATAGCAACTCGGGCTGCTAGTTTCTTTGGGGCGATATACTGCATACGGTCACTCTCGCTCTACCGCTTGCAACAGATGGGATGAGTGCATATGCACTCAACTCATCTTGCTCGCCACCACAACGTGTTGTGTGTTGAGTGCTATCGCAACGCGAGCTTTATCTTTTAGGAAAAATAATGCCGAGTTAAAATATCACAATACAATTATATATCTACCGTGATGCGTTCAATGTTCAGGGGGGGGGGCGTGGGGCGTGCGGCCTCGAAAGAAACCGCCACTGCTCGTAATAGAACATTACGATTTATTACACTCCACTAACAGTTCGCTGTATATCTACCAGACGCACATCAACCCACTGATAGATACCACCAGTTTCATCGTGATATTAAATTGTGCTCGACCAGAATGTTTCTGCAGTGCATAATAAATGTAATTCATATTAAGTAATTTATGGCGAAACAAGGCGTACATAAAGAGACTATTTTTAGTGTTTTTAACATTTACCGTTACGACTAAACCCATTGTTACCAGTAAATTAGCTGATATTAGAATGGTATACTGAAGTTGATCTTCGCAATTAACACGTAACCGAAAATAACATGTCAAATATTTGGTGCCACTGATAGTCGTATCTAGATACAAATCGCCTAGCCACTGAATTTTGCGCTTTGTAATTATACAGATGTCGTGCAATGTTAGGCCCTATCCAAATGTATTCTTGAAATATGCCTAGTTTTTTTTTTTCCTAGAATAAACGTCGGATATTATAGATCTAGGCAAAGAATTCGACATTAATCTATTTGAAAATGTAGGTCACAGTATAATAAATAACATCCAACACAATTTAATTTTCATGCAATTTTAATTAACTGTCCGTTTCGATAAAAAATTTATTTCCTAGAAAATATTATATTTTACTTTTCGCGATACAAATATATCGTCTTCTATCGAATTTTTATAAAAAATAATGCGAAAATATAAATTATAAATAACTTCAATATTTATGTATATTTTTTGCATTAGAGGAAGATTTATTGTATGAACGACTTGTTGATTTTACAATGATATTTGGTTTAAGTAAGTACTTGTAAAAGTTAACTTTCTCTGTTATATTCTCAACGACCAAATGTGATTTATAGATGGAAGAATTTTTCTTAACTCGACAAGTGGTTCATTGTCACTATTAATGATACTTACAAGTATAGTAATATTAGAGTAATGTGTTAGTAATGGTAACATATTTGTTCAATGATCGTAAGTCGATATATGTTCGCTATGGGCACATTTTCTTTTACAATATATTTATATTATTAAATTACCGAGAAATTTTTAAATCTATATTTTACTGATATTTCATTTATTGTAATGATTATTAAGCTATATCTTGCATATTGGATTTTTGAGAGATGAATATAAAAGTTCGTTAATTTCAGTTTTCAATTACGAAAATATTCACTATTTACCATATTGATCAGGGGACCAAATATTTGAACAATTTAAATTTAACATATGAAATGCGTTACCAATCCAGCTTTATACCCTGATATATATATATATATATATATATATATATAATTTTCGTTTTTTTCAGTATCAAAGTTTTTAAATTATCAATTCAACAACTAGTATCCAATTTTTTCCAATCGATCATTTCATATCGTTCTTTTATTTTAAGATTTAGGCAAAGAATACTAACTTTATCGAGTTGATTTCTTTGATTTAGGTAGATGTGATTTTGACTTGGTTTAACGTTTATTAATAAAGCCGAATTAATAAAACACGCAGGGGAAAAAATGCAGGAGCGATTATACAGGTTAGTTTGTAAAATATATGAGAAGGGAGAAGTACCACAGGATTTTCAGCGTAGTAGAATAGTAACAATGCCGAAGAAAATAGGAGCTAAATTGTGTGAGAACTATAGGACCATTAGCCTACTATCACATGCATCGAAGATATTGTTAAAGATTATTTATAGGAGATTAGAAAATAAAGTAGAGGAAAGGCTAGGAGAAGATCAGTTTGGTTTTAGGAAAAACAGAGGGACGAGAGAGGCGATTCTAGCACTAAGAACGGTAGTAGAAAAAAGAAATAGGGTAGGAAAGGTAACTTGCATAGCTTTTGTAGATTTAGAAAAGGCATTTGATAATGTAGATTGGGACATAATGTTTAGAATTTTAAAAGAAACGGGTATAGATTATAAGGATAGGAGAATAATTTTTAATTTATATAAACACCAAACTGCCTTAGTTAGAATTGAGGGGGAAGAAGAGGTAGCAAAAATATGGAAGGGAGTTCGGCAGGGATGTACACTCTCACCGTTATTATTTAATCTATATATAGAAGATGCAATAAACAAAGTAAAAGAAGAGTATAGTGTAGGTGTGAATGTACAGGGAGAGAAAATA
Source organism: Leptodirus hochenwartii (assembly GCA_947310635.1). NCBI lineage: Eukaryota > Metazoa > Arthropoda > Insecta > Coleoptera > Leiodidae > Leptodirus > Leptodirus hochenwartii. Next base: position 35,465,901 of record OX371176.1, read on the forward strand.
TATATGTTGAGATTCGCCGACGATATAGCTATATTAGAAGAAAGCGAAAAGAATTTAGAAAGGGTATTGAATGGTATGCAGGCAGTATTGACTAGGGATTTTAACATGAAAATAAATATAGGTAAAACTAAAGTGATGAGGTGTGACAAAAAGGAATGCAGTAGAAAAATGAAGATCTCAATAGGAGATAATAGAATCGAAGAAGTGTCAGATTTTTGTTATTTAGGCAGTAGAATCACAAAAGATAATCGAAGCAAAGTAGATATAAAGTGTAGGATAGCACAGGGTAGGAAGGCATTCGTAGAAAAAGAACAGATTTTAAGATCAAATATTGACTTGGGTATTAGAAAAAGATTACTGAAGGTATATGTTTGGAGTGTAGCACTGTACGGGTGTGAGGCGTGGACTATAGGAAAGGAAGAGAAGCGTAGATTACAAGCATTAGAAATGTGGTGTTATAGGAGGATGATGAGGATTGGTTGGGAAGATAAAGTAACAAATGAAGCTGTACTAGAGTTAGTAGGGGAGAAGAGAAGTATCTGGAGAGTGTTACAGCGTAGGAGAGACAGATTAGTAGGGCATATTCTTAGGCATGGGGGGATTATGCAATTGATCATAGAAGGTAGAGTGGAGGGAAAGAGAGGGGTAGGTAGGCCTAGATTGGAGTATGTGAGTCAGATAGCTGAAGACGTTGAGATGAATAGCTATAGAGAGATGAAGGGATTAGCTCAGGATAGATCGGCATGGCGTGCTGTTTCCAACCAATCTTTAGGATTGCGGACTGTTTAACATTAACGTTTAATTTTAGAAAGAATAAAATCATTCTTTTACTATGTGTAGCTAATAGTACTTATGCAAGTTACATATAAATATGGGGAAATAATTAGGAACCCAATTGTGATCGTAATGTAAAGCTTAAAAGTAAGGAAATGTTTTGTATATTTTGTGTAATAATTTAATTTACTCGCAATATAAGTTCAAGTAGTCAATTATTATAATATTCTTCAATTATATAATTTAATCACTGAAAGATACAGCAAATTACTGGACAAGTTTAAATTACGTATTATTCTATAGGATATTTTTTTTCGTTTGTATTAGAACTGCAGAAAAAAAATCAGTTCCCAAAATGAGTAAAACATACTATATAATTTAAGGACAAATTTTTGGGCTATTTTATAAGATATAATGTCCGTTAGGAACAATAACTTAGCTTCAACCAATTAGCTAACAAAGTATTTCCATTACCTGGAATTGCCAGGATTTATTTCTAGATTTATCCCTAACGAGCAAATTGTAAATTACTCCAAGAGGACATACCGTTTTAGGAAGCCGATAACTTCTTATTGCAGTTTCATACAAAGTGACGTACTAGCAACATTCTTCGTTCATTTGGATAATAATACACACGCTGCTAAAAAATATCTTAAAAATTAGCAGTAATTTTGTTGTAGTGTAATATCGTAAGAAGCATATCAACAAAACCACTACATAAATATATTTGCGAAACGTCTCAAATCTGCAAAAAAAAACTATTATTAAGGTTTTTCCAATGATGAAATGAATTTCAATTTAAAATATTTTGAAATATAACACTAATTCCTAATTCTCACTAATATAACAATATGACAACAACAAAAAACTACTACTACTTTTACTAAACAATTTTTCATATTCTTTTCTATTCCTTCCTTCCTCTTTGTATAATTTGATTTCAAATTGTTTTTCCAGCTTTATAGATATTGAACTGTTTTATCGAACTTTTTCTTACATAATATTATCAACACTTATATCGTTTTTTAAACATAATTAATGTTTAATGATTAAAAAATATTATACAATACACAACACAATGACTATGACGATATAGACGACACTTTCCGTCCGAAAATTAAATCTACGGCAGTGGGGATTCGAACTCACCGTCGTAAGAAATTAAAGTAAAAAAAATTGTATGAAGATCTTCAGCTGGTTGGATTTGCACGTATTCTCGCAACCTTTATATGTGTATTTCACAAAATACAGCATTTCACTTAAACGACATTGTTTTGTGTCGGCGTTATCTTTCTCAACGGTATAAACGCATTGAATCTAAAGTAAACTGATAGCTGGTACAAATTTATTACATCAAGGAATACAACATTGTCCAGGAAACGGGGACACACGTTGCTCTATTTCGTCGTGTTGTAAAAAGAAGACCATTAAACATAGAGATAGCTTTCGGATAAAAGCCCCCATAAAATCGGATACAATTTATTTTTATGCACAATAACCTTTGGTAAGAGCAAAGTATATTATAGTCGTAATGGTTTTAGTCTTTCTTGATTGCAGTTTAATATACAACATATAAATAATTGATCTACCCTTTAAGCATAGAATAAAAATAGATTAATATGAACTGAATAACGTAGGATATTTAGGATATTTAGGATATTAGGAATAGAATAACTATATAATAACTAATGCTGTCAAAATTTGAATATTTTTTCTTAATCGAGTTAGATTAAAAATAATCAATCCTTAAAAAATGGATTAATCGAGCTGGATCGAAAGATCGAGTTGGGATCGAAGGATCGAAAGGTCGAGATCATAAAAACGAATTGCTGAAAAACAACACTGTACGGCCAGGAAAAATACGGCACATTGAAAATCTTCTAGATGTAGTACTACAACAAATTTTCTTCAAATTCAACAACACCTTCTACAAATTGGATGACGGCATAGCCATGGTATGACCATTATCACTCCTAATTGCAGATGTTTTCATGAATGAAATGGAAATCAAGATGTTGAACTATGAAAGAAGTATCACAAACTATATTCATTTGTGGAAAAGATAATAATAATAATAATAATAATAATAATAAATTTCTTTATTGCATAAGAAATAAATGAACATAAAAGTAATACATAAAATAAAAAATAAAAAATTAAATAATAAAAATAATAATCAAAGTAATACAAGCCTGTAGAAAACAATTATCTCTTCAGCAAACGGCGAAGTGCAACGCGATAGTTAAATACTTATAGTACTACATGTAGATGTAGATATCTAGATGATATATTTTACAATTTCCCATAGCGAAGAGAAATAAAGATACAATGTTTTATATAATATCACATTTAAAAACTTTTAATTCTCTTCCCTAATATGGAATATCACAACATATCGGCAAATCTATAACCTATTTACTATAGAAATAGAAAATCAACAATTCTTAAATTTTCTAGACATCACCATGACACGTACAAATATTAATGTTGCAGTGGCGGTTCCTTATGCAGGCCGCAGGGCCGCGCGCCCCTCCTGAACATTGAGCGCATCACCGTAGATATATAATTGTATTGCGATATTTTATCTCGGCATTATTTTTGTTGAAAGTTATAGCTTGCGCTGTGAACATAAGACTCAACACGATAAGTACGAGTCAAATCTCATTCTATCTGTTGGAAGCGCTAGAATAAGAACAACCGTATGTAGTATATCATCTGTATCTATCATTCGCGTGGTGTAATACCTATATCGCTAACATGTTGCCGACATTCCAGCGCCAGCCAAACGACCCAATACGAGTTAAATGCATATGCACTTATCTCACTCTATTGCAAGCAATATGTGAGAGCGACCATATGCAGTATATCTTCTGTTTCTTCGGTTCGCTCATTGCTTGCATCGTCTAATATGCTTAACAAATTCCAGCGGCTATCCAAGGCCAGTACAAGTTAAATACATATATACAGTACATATGCAATGAGATGAGTGTATCATAGAGTGCAGGCGACCGATCTATTGGATGTCGCGCTTCTTTAACGTCGTAGAGAAGTTCAGAGAGAACAGAGAGTAGTATATATATATACAGAGAGTATATATGTATAAATTGATATAGAATAGCCAGATTAGACAGTAGCATTTCTTCTGTGTATGTACGATATGTACGTATGTACGATTTCGCCACGTGTTTCTCCAAGAATATATTTAATATAAATAATTTAATAAAAATGAATAGAGTTAGTTCTTTATTGAAAATAGAGATTTGTAGACTTTCTCTTGTGGACAAAGTAAACATTAAAGAATTAGGTAGGCCATTGCCTGATTTAAATTTATCGCAAACTTGTGCAAGTAGTGCTCAAAACCGGACATTTACGCGGCATTTAACAAGAGACATTTACAAAAATATATATAACACAGATGAAGGACAGATTCTCATATCGTGGCCATCTACAAGCCGGTGAGTTATTTAACATGAAATCGATGCCAACATTTTCTAAACAATTTCCAGTGGACCTTTTGGAAACCGTGTGTCATGCATATCCATTTTTGAATAAAACCACATTAAAAACAGATTTAGAAGTCATTACTCGCGTCCGGATTTTTATCAAATAATTGGAGCCACGAATTTTCTTTCATTATTGCTACAAAATAATCTCAGTGAAACTTTCCCGGAAACTATAAAAATATTTAAAATTATTTTAACAACCCCGATGACCACTGCTGAATCAGAGCGTTGTTTTTCAACACTCAAAAGAATCAAGACTTTTTTGCGAAATGCTATGGGTAATGATCGTTTAAACGCGTTGGCGATGATGTGTATTAATAAAAATGTGGTGCGAGATATTTACAATTTTAACGAAAAAGTTTTGGAAAAGTTTATACCAATGAAAGATAGAAGAGTGGAATTCACTTTCAAGAAATGATTGAATTTAATCAACTTGCATCCATTTTAGGTAAGATTTCTCACTATTGTGTTATTTTTTAAAAAATGTGCCCCCCCCCAGATTGAAATGGCACGAGCCGCCACTGTAATCTAGGATACAATATCGATAGAAAACTAACACAAACGGATACTACGATAAATAACAGATCAAACCATCATCCTTCACAAAAAAATTACATCCTTAAATTGTTTAATAAACCGTATGTTAACTATACCACTATCAATAGTATTACAGAAAACAGAAAAAAGAGCTACGGAACACCTAACACAAGTAACATCTCCCATGACTAAATCTCTCTAATTATATGACTAACTAATTAAATGACAGCTTCCTTGAAAGTTTAATAATTGGCATTGTAATGGCAAATAACTCTTTTTTTAAATCAGATATCGATTTTGTACTTTATATAATCAGTCGTAATGAATTTTCAGATTATTCATTCGTATTAATTCAATTGAAATATAATAAAATAAAAATAGAAGATGGAAAACAGGTTGTTGTTTTATCTTCCATACATATTGCCCGTGGCTCAAACTCATAAAAAACTTGTCTTGCAGTCTTTCTAATTCCTAAATCATTTAGTAGGTGCAAATATAGTTTAAGAACAAATCAGATATCTTAACATCCTATACTTCGTACTCTAATCTACCTACCACACCCTTAATTTCTTTTGAATTACTTTAGGTAACACTTTTTCCGTGCATTAAAATATTTTGCTGTCCTTACTGGTTCCGCACTGTAATTTAGTACAGAGTGAATTTAACTATCGTTAGTTAGTTAAAGAGTCCGCAATCCTAAAGATTGGTTGGAAACAGCACGCCATGCCGATCTATCCTGAGCTAATCCCTTCATCTCCCTATAGTTATTCATCTCAACGTCTTCAACTATCTGACTCACATACTCCAATCTAGGCCTACCTACCCCTCTCTTTCCCTCCACTCTACCTTCTATGATCAATTGCATAATCCCCCCATGCCTAAGAATATGCCCTACTAATCTGTCTCTCCTACGCTGTAACACTCTCCAAATACTTCTCTTCTCCCCTACTAACTCTAGTACAGCTTCATTTGTTACTTTATCTTCCCAACCAATCCTCATCATCCTCCTATAACACCACATTTCAAGTGCTTCTAATCTACGCTTCTCTTCCTTTCCTATAGTCCACGCCTCACACCCGTACAGTGCTACACTCCAAACATATACCTTCAGTAATCTTTTTCTAATACCCAAGTCAATATTTGATCTTAAAATCTGTTCTTTTTCTACGAATGCCTTCCTACCCTGTGCTATCCTACACTTTATATCTACCTTGCTTCGATTATCTTTTGTGATTCTACTGCCTAAATAACAAAAATCTGACACTTCTTCGATTCTATTATCTCCTATTGTGATCCTTATTTTTCTACTGCATTCCTTTTTGTCACACCTCATCACTTTAGTTTTACCTATATTTATTTTCATGTTAAAATCCCTAGTCAATACTGCCTGCATACCATTCAATACCCTTTCTAAATTCTTTTCGCTTTCTTCCAATATAGCTATATCGTCGGCGAATCTCAGCATATATATTTTCTCTCCCTGTACATTCACACCTACACTATACTCTTCTTTTACTTTGTTTATTGCATCTTCTATATATAGATTAAATAATAACGGTGAAAGTGTACATCCCTGCCGAACTCCCTTCCCTATTTTTGCTACCTCTTCTTCCCCCTCAATTCTAACTAAGGCAGTTTGGTGTTTATATAAATTAAAAATTATTCTCCTATCCTTATAATCTATACCCGTTTCTTTTAAAATTCTAAACATTATGTCCCAATCTACATTGTCAAATGTCTTTTCTAAGTCTACAAAAGCTATGCAAGTTACCTTTCCTACCCTCTTTCTTTTTTCTACTACCGTTCTTAGTGCTAGAATCGCCTCTCTCGTCCCTCTGTTTTTCCTAAAACCAAACTGATCTTCTCCTAGCCTTTCCTCTACTTTATTTTCTAATCTCCTATAAATAATCTTTAACAATATCTTCGATGCATGTGATAGTAGGCTAATGGTCCTATAGTTCTCACACAAATTAGCTCCTATTTTCTTCGGCATTGTTACTATTCTACTACGCTGAAAATCCTGTGGTACTCTAATATATAATACTTTATATAACTATCGTTATATCTCTTTAATATATCTAACATTCGTGTATCCTTTTATAATGATTTGTAAACATATTGAACAAAGACATTTCCACAAAAATCAATGTAAGACATAAAATATCTTTGGTTTTATATAATCGAATAATCCTTTAATCTGCTTTGTGTTGGAGGATCCTTCTAATTCCATAAATACGTCAATACGGATTGCGGAACTTGTAATAAACAATCTGGCTTCAATTATTCCAGGTACAACTACCAATTCAAATTATTTCGGATGGAAGCAAGGACCAAGTGAATATTTCCAGCGTACCTCTTGCGATATATCCGAAACAATTCATAGAAATTTACCGGTAAGGAGTTATAAAATATAGGAATTTATGAAACATGTTTTCAAATTAAATATATGTCTTTCAAAAGTGGTGTTAAAGGGATGAGCCACTAGCTTCAGGCAACCCACTACTTTTTTTTTGACGCACGATCTATTTGAAAAATAAACAATGAGTTCTGTGTATATATATATATAAATTAATTTATAATTTATTTGTTTTTACTAAAATTGGTTTCTCCGTTTATTTGATCATTTTACGCATTGACAAGCTAAGGTCACTCCTACATACATTTTTTTCTCCATCCTTTGGAAGAAGGTTTATATCAATTAGAAAGTTGATCGTTTCCGTATCCATGTTCAATAATATCGAATAAAATTCACTTCAAATAGTCTTTACATACCGAATGTAGCGCACTATGAAGTTATAAACTCTTTTTCTTTATATACTATCTATATCAATTGAATCACCAACCTATGATAAGGAAGACATGTGCACTGTACAAGAGGATGGCCATATAATGGCCATCCTGCACGTTTCTGCTTTCTGCATCCTCAATATACAAGCAAATTATTGAAACATAACCTAATCTATTAATTTAAATTAATATTTGTTATTCGATAATGAAGATTTTATTATCGGCACATGATATAAACTTATTACTTGCACAGCATCATATTTAAATCTATATATGTTTTATAGAAACAATATTTATCTCTCGCGAAGAAATGTAACGAAAGAAACACTTTCTTGATTGCAAGTAACTGGAGGTGTGTTAAAGTAAAGATATAAGTTTTTAACTAATACACCATTCTTTTAAAAATTATACTACTAAAATAAATGTCATGAGAATAAATATTTCATTGTTATAAAGCAGATCTTTTTTTAGTGCAATATTTATAAGGTTCAATTTTGAAAAATTCGTATTTCCCTTTCCTATATTTAATTGTAAATTAATCTACCCCATTCTAATAAATACATTCTCTACTTATAAGCATCTGTATTAAAGTCCATTTCACCACTTCACATCCGATTATACTATAAATATTAAGAGATATACCTAGTGATTAATTTTCCGTTGTATGGTAAGCAAATAATCCACCACGAAATATTATCTACGGCCATCATTTCTTACAGGTCCGCAGCACCATTTGCACGTCTAACTCAGCCCAAGACTATTTCGGTGAACGTAGGTCATTTCCGCATTATGGCGTCCAACAGTAACAAGAATGACGGCAGTGCTGACGCTAGCGACACAAACCACAACGGCTGTTTCGACGTGACGCCCGACACCGGCATAGTCTTCGTGCACAACGTTGCATTGCTTAGGATCGCCAGCAACATGAGGTTAGTGCGTGATTATTTCAAATTTAATTTTTTTAATAAAATTATTAATTAATTACCTAGAGTAATACCATGGTCATCATAATCTCTAAATTTTATTAAAATTGCCACCACGGTGTTAAATAATTGTAAAAAATATCACCAAAATATTCCCATAACTTCAAACATTTAATAGTTATATGCTTGTTACGGTATTTGAATGATATTCTATATTAATATTTAACACCGTAGTGATAATTTTTAAAACGTATATACACTGACAAATAAAAATATATATGGGTGAGACTCTCGCGCGGTAGAAGTGAAACTTCTTAGCTCCTAGGAAAAGTTGATTTTATGCATTGCTTTTTTTCCATTTGTTACCGATTTTTTTTTTCCATATATATATATTATTTTTCACGCAATGGAAATTAATCTCTTAGCTAACAATTTCCATTGTGTGAAAAGTGAAATGGAGAAAAAGACAAGTACAGATAGAGTGCGAGCCTTTAGAGAACGGAAGAAAGCTAATAAACCGCCAAGAAAAGTGCCAACAAGTACCTCGGAAAGAAGTACAGAGTATCGAGCCAGGCAAAGGGCGTGGAAGAAACACGGTGGACAACATAACCTTCCAACGACCTCAAATGCACTGGATGAATCGATACTGTCGTTAAGTGAGGACACAGTGAGTGGTATAGAAGAGAATTTGAATGCTACTGATTCAGGTCTACACGTGAAGATACACGCGGTGTGAGAGATTAACGAAATTAATCTGATACAGCTGAGCGAGCGATCGACAAATAGAAATGCACCCACTAGTGCATCATACACTAAATTTACATTCTTTCAACCTGCTCATCGCGAATTTGATAAACAAATTGTTAGCTAAAAGATAAAGCTGTGTTTGTATTATATATATTAAAATATGCAAGCGTCTACTGGTTGCATTATGCTACGTATACGCACAGTATACGCGGCGCATGCGCGTAGTGTGCGTTTCACTTTTCGTGACATTCAGGCCAATTTGCCCTACCGCGCCTAAAGAAGTTTCACTTCCAAAATTATGTTTTTACTTTGTGGTTGTTCGTAATAAATGGGTTCGAAGGAAAATAACTTAGTTATTATACCACTTAAAATATTTTAAATCCTTCTAAGCCATTTAAGAGCTTCTATGTTGTGCTGAAGATGGCCAGTTTGTATTCTAATAAATTACCATCTTTACATATTTTATATCCCGGCGAGGATAACTCATGTTCTTTTTAAAGACCCGCCTCGTTATTCATTCATTATTCATTGATAAAATCTGGATCATTCATTACAAACCCTTATGCCAGGTCAATGTAAGCGAATTATATGATAAATCAACTCTTGTGTTTTATATAAATTGGCACCGCGCTCTCGCCATTTTACTCCTACAATAAAACACACAGTGCTTTGTTCTTGTGACCTATATCTTTGGAGCAAGGGTTACATTATGTCTTTATAATGTCGATAGAATAATCATTATACCCACAGTCAGAAAAGACGACAAATATGTTTTCATAAGTGCTATGAATTCCTGTTCATAATAAAATATACACTCGTAATATTTTTAACTGCTACACATTTAAGTGAAGAAATAATCAATAAATGATTTTAAAAATAATAAGTATTGATATTTATATTATATTAATATCTATAGTTTCATTTTGTTCTCTTTTTCAGACTGAACATTCAATGGATTAATGGAAGCAACATGCAAGATCACGATGAGTTGACTGTACACGTAATCAATGAGCCAACCCCAACTTGTACAAATATTACTGCAGGGTTGGAACTAAATATCTCTGATATGGTGGACAACTGGAATTTCTGTTCAAACTTCCAATCCTTCAGAGAATGTGAGTCGCAAACTTGCGGATTATCTACTGGAGGTTATGCCAGCATCGAGAACATCAAGTAAGAGACGTTACTTTCTAATATCATCATTATATTTAGGAAGAATCACCTTGTTTAAATTGACAAATATATTTTTTGTCCATCATCAAAGGACCCGTATATATTTATCTCCCCTGTAGAGAAGATAGAGCATAAACTATATCTTAAATTTTATTTTGCTGTTTTAAATAATATTTTTATAAATACTATGGCAATACGAGCTTTTAAAATAAAGCATACAGTTGCGTTTTGAAGAAAATAAAAATGTTTTCTTCTTGGTTACGATAATTTAAGCAAGTCCAGGGAGTACTCGAAAGGAAATCAGTCTTATTCTGAAACAATTCCTTAGTTGAAAGTACCTATACTTTGTTATATGCTTAGTAAGAAATTACGGAAACAATTTGTTCATCTACCAAGAAACTTGGCTTTTATGTATAAAGTAAAGTTAATTCACTGTGCATAGGTCAACGGGCTACAAAAAAATTTAATCAGAAGCTCGTGTTTACCAGAAGCAAGTGGTCTACTAAGAAACTGGGACGCGGAATAAAGACAAAACATTTAAGCCAAGAATATTTAGCAATCAAAATTCTAAAATTACAGTTAACTAAATACGAACAATTGCAAATAAATTGAAAATATATCTTCGATCGTATGGGGCAATTCTTTGAAGCAGGTGTTCATTGATACGATCAGCTTCTGCGTCAGTGAAAGGTCTTAAGGTGGGTTCAATCTGGCTACTACAAATAAAATAAAAATGAAATAATTTCACACTTATTACAATTGCTTAAAATAAGCATTATTAGAGAGAGAAATTCTATTATCGCTATAAATATATGAATATTAACGTTATTATATATAATCCAAGTGATGTATGTATACTATTTGCTTCGAAAATATAAAAAAATAATTAAATATTTACAATTAATTTTACATAGAACGTTTTAGAAACTATTAGTACCAAATAAACGAAATTTTAACCGAAATCAAATTAGTCTTTTCCAATATAAAAAATACAAGTCATCTATGTGAACGTGGTACCGTGAACTAACATCTGGCCCTTTCGGTACCATATCGTTACAGAATTGTACGTTAAGATTAATTTATCCCCTATATAATACATCGATAGGCAAATAATTACGAAATATAATATTTATATTTTTATTGAATAAGTTTAGCTAAAAATATTTAGAAAACCCATACCAATGAATACTAACTATATACAGTTAGTATTCATTGCCCATACCCTCTTATACTAGTGTAAAAACTGAGGGATGGACTAGGATCTTTAGTATGTACATTTGTGCTAAATAGGTACAAATGAGTATTATAAGTATTTATATGGCTTAATAAACATTTAAAAAAACAAAAAAAAGTACTGAAAAGTTATAGAATAGTTGACTACGGATAATGATTTAGTGCATGTTCCGCGATACAGATGTGATTACGAAGTTGCCTACTTAAGGAGATTGCCAGTTGTACATATCTTACATCTGTCCATATAAGAAATACAAGTAAATTTCTAGGTTAATATATGCCGAAATATTGTGAACGTGATCCATTTATATCTTTAAAGAAAATAGATAATAAAGGTAAAAATAATAAGTCATACTAATGATAAACTGTTTGTTTGTACACAAATTTCTTTAAAGTTAAATTTCATGTGCGCAGTACACATTAAGAGTGTAGAAAATTCTTAAATACCTTGAGAAAACTAGCAAATATTATTTTATAAATTCTTCGCTTACTTTTTACTCAAATTTGTCCCTTTTTTATGTTAACAGCTTATTGGTGGTTGGCTCCCGTATTTTACACAAAATATTAATTAGTTCACAAATTGTTTCTATTCTCCATTCGGTTTAAATTATGTTGACATTAATATAAATATTTTTCATTGGGTTTAAATTATTTCGACATTACCATCACTATAAATATTTCGTTCTTAAAAAACGAATCACGATTTTAATAATAAAAATGATATTTCTTAATTTACAACATCACTAATGAACTTTTTTATGCTTATAGTTGCGAAAATATCGTTCAAAGTGAGAGCTATTGACAATTACATAATTACAATGGTCGATTTCTGCTTTTAATCATGGCTAATAATTAAATAATATACTATGTGTTGTGAAACACATTATTAAAATAATTAAAACAATTTATAAACTAACTAAAGCTCTTTTCTAAAAATATCAATTACATATCCACAAACTATTATTGCACTATTATATCAATAATTGTAAAATTTTCAAGAGAAACGTAGAATAGATTGGAGTATGTGACGACTATTTAACTAACTACACTGTAGACTCATTCATATAAATAATAACTAAATTTTAAATACTTAATTATTTTTTAAGTTAGTTTGATATATTTTTTATATAGTTTTTTTTTGGAATTGGGATGGTAGTGTACCCAAGCACAGACGCAGTACCTCTCAACTAACTTAAATTTTTATTTTCTAATTCTATCCTAACAACAATGCTTTCTATCTAGTTCTATCTTTACAGCTATTACCCTTAAAAATTCTTTAAAAAATTAATTTTGATAACACTATGGAGGGGAATGTGGGTGACCAAAATACAATTATAGATATGAAGACAAATAATAATGAACCAATGCTTCCAATGATTTGTTTACGATTTCCAATGAAGTGGAAAAATATTAAAGAAATTGACTTAAGATAATGAATGAAGCTTGTGCCACCATTAATTGCAATCATGATGCTGCTTTATACACAATTCTCTTTTAATAAAACAACAATGATATGATTTTTCATAGGCACCTTGTATTAACATTAACATTAACAATTTTTTTTTCACGTGAACCTTTTTTATATTTTGCTAGTAGCATGATTTTCGCATTTCTGAATAACGTTGTTTTCCTAGTATACATAATTTCACTATAATCCCTTGGTAATGAAATGCAAATTCCTTTGCACCACATTAATTAGAAGCACTTTATTCTTGCGACATTACGGTGGAAAGTTTGCGCTTTTCCACACGTTAATACACACGCATCTGTTCAAAATGCCAGTTTTTTGCCACGTCAAATCAGTAAAAAATAAACAGTCACTTTTCCGAGAAGGAGGACAATTACTAATCAATTATGATAAATAGCAGAAATGTCAACACAACAGTTATTACTTTTCAACCCATACATATTACATATCGATAGTAGCAAAGGTCTTACTACAGGAAACGATTTTTAATAGAGAGATGTGCCACAAGTGCAACTAAAATTTTCGCGCCTTCAGTTACGATTAAACTGTGCGTCTTCGTAGCAAAGAATATTTATTTTTCGCACGAAGTAATACAATTACAAAAACAAATAAACATAAAGTTATGAAATCTGTACCTACACCAACAAACTACACCAAGCTTTATAACAAATATAATATTGACTGCATTGATTTGTACAAATAAAAAAATTCTTTTAAATTGTGTCATTTTACGATACTCAAATTTATGAATTTTGTATAAAATATGGGTTGATTATGTTTTGCGTCACAGAATTTTTGATTTCAGATTAACATGTAAAAAAAATATTATTAAAATATAAGTTGATATAATAAATAAATAATCCGTACGTGATATTTAAAAAACAAATTAATATTTTCTATTTCTATTCAAATTATTAGTTAGTTAAAGAGTCCGCAATCCTAAAGATTGGTTTGAAACAGCACGCCATGCCGATCTATCCTGAGCTAATCCCTTCATCTCCCTATAGCTATTCATCTCAACGTCTTCAACTATCTGACTCACATACTCCAATCTAGGCCTACCTACCCCTCTCTTTCCCTCCACTATACCTTCTATGATCAATTGCATAATCCCCCCATGCCTAAGAATATGCCCTACTAATCTGTCTCTCCTACGCTGTAACACTCTCCAAATACTTCTCTTCTCCCCTACTAACTCTAGTACAGCTTCATTTGTTACTTTATCTTCCCAACCAATCCTCATCATCCTCCTATAACACCACATTTCAAGTGCTTCTAATCTACGCTTCTCTTCCTTTCCTATAGTCCACGCCTCACACCCGTACAGTGCTACACTCCAAACATATACCTTCAGTAATCTTTTTCTAATACCCAAGTCAATATTTGATCTTAAAATCTGTTCTTTTTCTACGAATGCCTTCCTACCCTGTGCTATCCTACACTTTATATCTACCTTGCTTCGATTATCTTTTGTGATTCTACTGCCTAAATAACAAAAATCTGACACTTCTTCGATTCTATTATCTCCTATTGTGATCCTCATTTTTCTGCTGCATTCCTTTTTGTCACACCTCATCACTTTAGTTTTACCTATATTTATTTTCATGTTAAAATCCCTAGTCAATAGTGCCTGCATACCATTCAATACCCTTTCTAAATTCTTTTCGCTTTCTTCCAATATAGCTATATCGTCGGCGAATCTCAGCATATATATTTTCTCTCCCTGTACATTCACACCTACACTATACTCTTCTTTTACTTTGTTTATTGCATCTTCTATATATAGATTAAATAATAACGGTGAGAGTGTACATCCCTGCCGAACTCCCTTCCCTATTTTTGCTACCTCTTCTTCCCCCTCAATTCTAACTAAGGCAGTTTGGTCTTTATATAAATTAAAAATTATTCTCCTATCCTTATAATCTATACCCGTTTCTTTTAAAATTCTAAACATTATGTCCCAATCTACATTGTCAAATGCCTTTTCTAAGTCTACAAAAGCTATGCAAGTTACCTGTCCTACCCTCTTTCTTTTTTCTACTACCGTTCTTAGTGCTAGAATCGCCTCTCTCGTCCCTCTGTTTTTCCTAAAACCAAACTGATCTTCTCCTAGCCTTTCCTCTACTTTATTTTCTAATCTCCTATAAATAATCTTTAACAATATCTTCGATGCATGTGATAGTAGGCTAATGGTCCTATAGTTCTCACACAAATTAGCTCCTATTTTCTTCGGCATTGTTACTATTCTACTACGCTGAAAATCCTGTGGTACTTCTCCCTTCTCATATATTTTACAAACTAACCTGTATAATCGCTCCTGCATTTTTTCCCCTGCGTGTTTTATTAATTCGGCTGGTATCATATCAATCCCCGCTGCTTTGTTATTCCGTAAATCATTTAATGCTCTATGAAACTCTGACCTAAGTATGCTAGGACCTAAGTCATCCTCATCTATCTGTTCCACATTTTCTAGCTCCTCCATGTCCTGCCTACCTTTATATAAATCTTCAAGATACTCCTTCCATCTTCTAGCTTTTTCCTTATTTTCTGTGAGTTCCTTACCCTGCTTATCACATATAATGTTACCCTTTGGTTTTACTTTAGAAAAATGTGACTTAATTTTCCTGTAGCCCAAATCTACTTTACCTCTTCTCATATCCTCCTCAATATCCTCACAATTTCCTTTTATCCACTCTTCTTTCGCTAGCTTGCATTTCCTATTAATTAAGTTCCTTAGTTCCTTATATTTTTTCTGTCCTGCTTCTGTGTTTCCAATTTTAATTTTCCTTGTTGCTTCTATCATTTTAACTATTTCTTCCGTGATCCATTCCCTCCTACCTGCCCTTTTCTTTGTGCCTAATACTTCATTTGCTGCTGTAGTTAACCCATTTCTGATTTCCCTCCATTCGCAATCTATGTCGTTCCTAGATGTTCCATTAGCCATGATTTCTACTTTCTGCTTGTACTTTTCATATACATCAGCTAATTTTAACCTATCGACATCTACTCTGACCTGTTTAGACTTCTGTAATTTCTTGAATTTGACCTCTGAGTCCAGGACTACTAAATTATGGTCACTATCAATATCTGCTCCAGGGTAACTCTTACAATTCTTAATCTGGTTCCTAAACCTCTCTTTAACCAGTATGTAATCTTTCTGATACCTCCCTATATCTCCTGGCATTTTCCACGTATATATCCTGCGCTTGTGATTCTGAAAAAGCGTGTTTGCTACCACTAGCTTATTCCTAATACAAAACTCTACCAATCTATCCCCTCTATCATTACGTGTTCCTATTCCATATTCTCCTACTATTGAAACTTCCTTTCCCTTACCTACTACGGCATTCCAATCTCCGGTTACAATTAGATTATCCTGTCCTTTAACGTTTGCTAACCTAGATTCAATCTCCTCATAAATGGATTCTACCTCCTCATCATCGTGACTTGAAGTTGGCATATATACTTGCACTATAACTGTGTCCGTTGGCTTCGTGTCTAATCTAATAGTTATAATTCTATCACTAACTTGGCAATAACTCTTTATTCTACATCCCAACTTTCTATTCATTATAAAACCTACACCGGTATGCCCATTATCTGATGCTGTGGTTATTAATCTGTATTCTCCTGACCACGTATCTACTTGATCTTTCCTCCTAACTTCACTAATCCCTATTATAATTCAAATTATTATAAAATAAAATTACATCTTGGCCTTTCTTACTATCTAATGACAAATTCTTAAATTTTGTTATCAAATCAATTTTAAAAGAACGCTTTTCCTTTATATTTTATATTTTCCTTAAAATGGAAGCAATACCTTAATATAATGCAAGTGCATATTTTCCACTCGAGGAAATTGCCATACGCGCACGAAATGAAAATCCTACAATAAGTTTTTCCAGTCGCGAAAGCATTTACAAGACTTATCTAATTTAATCAGAAAACGATGTAATATCAAAAAAAAAAAAAATTGATATAGTCCGCTTACCTGATAATAAAACTCTTATTATTTAAATCAATCTACAGTTGGAGTGATCTTATAACTTGAAAATATATTGGTGCAAAATACAATAAATATCGTATTGTAAACAGAATTTTCTTTTACTTTTCCTCTATTCAATAGAAAACGCAATGGTCCCCCACGATGTCAGTGGCGCGGGGAGAAGAGTCCCGGCGAGGAATCCACCCCCCATTATGCCACTTGCACCCCTGACGTACTCACCTGTCCAGATGGAGTATGCGATGAACTTGAGGACCTTCATCATCTAATCTGTCCTCAAGATTGTACAAGTAAGTCTGAAACTGAATTTAAAAAAATCTTTTATTAGTAAAGAAGCTAAAATCAGTTATAATTTTGTTTATATGAGTACAATTTGATTTTTAAAAGAAGAATATATGAAAAGAAAATATTAAAATTGGTGCATTTAATTAATTAGTTCAATATATAGAATATGACTAATATAATACAATGACTCAATTTCCACTTTTCACTTCGTGTTTTAAATCATTAAATCATTTCATTGAATTCTCAAAATCCTACGAAAGTAATACAATTTATTTTCCTCTATTCAATAGAAAGAACCATGATAATTATAATATTATAATAATATTCTAAATATATTAATAATATTATAAATAATGGTTTATTTATAATATCGCATTTTTTTGTTCATTTGAGTTTGATTGTTTTCTATTAATTTTACTGAATTTTTATGTTGTAATTGATTTTTTTTTATCCATTGATTTGATTACATTGCAATTGCTCAAATTAAGTGTCTGCAACATACGAGTCTGCAACTCGTGTTTCATTTATTTTTATTTTTAATTGAATATTACCAAATCTTTCATTTTTTCTTTCTATAGCATCGCGCGTTATTTCGACAATTCCGAACGACAATAAGCGAGGCATAAAAATCGCAGCTGGTATTTGCAAGTGCGATTATATCGATAATTGCTACTGTAATATTAAGGACAAAAGGAAGAAGAGTGTCATCACAGGGAAAAGTGATTCAAGAACGATCGGAAACCTTTCTGCTTCTTCGCCAAATGGATCTGTTTTATTGTACAATAGCTTAAATAGGCATACAGGTATGTCAACTTGAAATGGATTTTGTATTTCATTGCTTATTATTTTCCTTATTTCTATTAATTTTCTGAGTCGTATCAAAATTTCGGTTTAAATTTTCTGCATTACGCCTGTAGAATTTAATACAAAATATAAGCGCACCTACATTACAAAATCATTTGGAATTAACTCGGCAACTAAAACCCACAATCAGCCTCTAGAACAAAATTTAATAAATGAAAAAAAAACGAATACCAATCGTAAATAAAATATTTTATAACAAAAGGGGAAATTAAATATGATTGTTATCTAGCCACAATTTTATTTCTGTTATTAAACTATTCCTAATATGTAATTGTATTCATATTATATATATATATATATATATATATAACCCTGTATGTCAATATCCTATTTTTTATTCTTATGTCCTTTAAAGTTTAATCAAGGGTTTAACTTTCTAAACATGCGCTAATAATATAATTACCAGAGTGCTATATTATCTCTATAACAACGATTTTGTTTCAACATTCTCTGACATTAATTGAGTTGTCATTTAAAATATAAATTAAAATTTAATTGAATACATTTCGTTTATGACTCCAATTTGTGTTGTTCACAAATTATCTCATTACACAATCTAATTAAAAACGAATTCATTTTTTTTTATAAAAATAAATAAAAAGGCTTCGCTTGAATATCGAAGTCCTCCATTATATAGCACGATAAAACTTTCATCAGGGACAAACAGTGCCTTGAAAATTTCTAAATTTAACATTAGAGGCAGCATTTCTTCATTTAGCGAGCAGTACATTTCTAAGACTAAACTTTATATCAGCTCGTGCTGATATAAAGTTTATTATATGCACTTTGATATGATACCAATAAAACGAGTGTTTCTATTGTTTTTATTGTCTTTCTTGTTTCTAAGTTGCAATTACAGTTTCAGTTTGAAAGCGTATCAAATTGAAAATATTAATTTGAAAATCTGTATATCTAATGATTAGTTGCGCTTGTATTTTTCTATAAATTTAGATTATATAAATAGATTCTATAAACAGATAATAACATATAATTTTCAGAAAACTTCGATTTGTTGTATATTACTGCTGAAACAAAGACTAATGAAACGTATACTTAGTATTCTGCGAAACCTGTAAGATATAAAGTTGCACTTACTTAATTCATTTTCTGTGTTCTACAATTTCTCGTTGTTGAGATCGCGTTGGCTGCTTACTATTACTCACTGGCTAGGCACAAAAATCGGCTACCACATTGTCTACATAGATCACGTTTTATCTGCAGCTGAAGATTATATCTCCAATAGCCTGCGGTAGCGATAGCTGTAATATGTCATCCATTCTATATCTGCTGCGAACTTATTTCTGTAGGCCGTATCGCCGTATCTATAGGACTGTGTATTCTAGCGATGTGTAGTTCACTAGCGAACCGTTCACTCTGAACGGTTCAATCAAATGACGGGCGTACTGTGATGATGTTTTGCAACATCCTATAGGTCACTATCACCTAGTTCGTGATCTATGAACTACATGGTGCACATATTGTTGTACTTGTACTAGGTCCTGAACCCGTCGTGTACTAAACCGTTCATGAATCACAACGACTCGTAAACCATGCAGTATAGTATACATTACATATAGAGTACTAACATTTATTTAGTGATAAAGTGTGTTGGTGAACGGAACAAAATAGGAAACTCGATGCAATATTGCCGATCTGAGTCACAACTTATATGTTGGTATCAGATTTCATTTGGAATAATATAATTAATATATTCGCAAGATTAAATAGGTTCTTAAATATGTCATGGCATAGCAAATTTTTGCTGTAATGCAAAAATAAACATCTAAATCTTATAGTTCTTCTATTTCATACTGAGTGCAATATTGCAATCACTTAATATCACTAAAAGATTTGAAGTTTGAACAGAGAAGATTCGGAATAGAATATATAAATTATAACGCCAAACAAAACGATTCTATCTAGTTCATTTTATTATAGTTTGTACATTTAATTTTCAAGTGTTAGTAAAGTAGTAAACATTTCCATCAGTATCTATACCAATAAGTATTTTAGAACTTCATATAAATAATCGTGAGTACCTAGAGAAGATTATATTTCCTTATATATATGTTTTGTATAAATTATAAACATTGTTGTCTTTTCTTACTCATTCATAATTCAATATAACTATTGTAATATTTCAATTTATTTATTTTTTACCATGCAATATTTTTATATTGAGAAAAAAAGAGATTATTTTCAGTATGTGCATGTACTTCATATAGGTCGTGAACTAGTTCATTTTTAAAAATGTAGTAGTTCACGATCTATAGTTCGTGAACGGTACATTGAAATGAACTACGAACTAGGTCCTCAAAGTGACCTACAGTTTGCCATCACTAGTGTATTCATAGTATTTTTTTATTGATTGAAATCAATAGAATAAAAGACATTTCTCACCATGGGTTCAGTGATTGGTTTTAAAAATATTACTGTTCTTTTGGGCTTGTTATACCGCTGTCCATCGGTATTCCAAAAATCCACTTATCTCTATTCTTTTCACTTAATTCCCTACAACGATGAATTGAAAGAGATGGGAAGTGCGCCCATACATACATATTCGGTTGTAAATTATCTACAGATTGTTTCTGTGTTTCTTATTCTTATATAACGTTTATCAATTTTAATTACTCTCTTGCGTTTGAGAAACAAATACATAGTTTAGTCGTATTCGATTTTAGATAAAATTATTCTATAAGCTACAGTTTACTTTAAGAAAACTCATTAATATATCAGTTACGTTAATCTTGAATTATAAATTTGTTGAATAAGGTAGACGTAATAATTTCATTGAAAGTCTATAAAGATCACTTTTTCTATTTCTATCAAACAAATAGAACATTTATTTTAATTTTGAATTTCTTTAATTTTGGATGTAATAATAATTGAACAAATTGGCCTAGAAAAAATATAGGAACAGTTACAAAAAATTATCAGTATAAAATACACTAATTTTCTAATGTACCAACCATACAAAATTTACTTAATATATTTAAACTTTGATTGTATGTGCATTGTAGAAATTAATTGTATTCTTGGACCATTAAGGGGCAGTATTTGGAGTTAAAAAGAGCTATACACTATAATGTTTATTAATCTCTTATTTAACATCAAAATAGTATGATAATAAACACATTATCATACATGCGTTATTTTTATAAACAAACATAAATATTGGAAACCTTAAGTCACAGCAATCCATATACGATGAGGAAGCTAATAATATATTGCAAAATGTAAAATAAATAATAAACTCCATTTAAGAATAGTTACACATTTTAAATTACATTTTGGAAATGTTACAACGCCATAAATAACACTCTTTACTACATAGTATCGCTTCAGTTCATTAGTTACTAACATTTATATCTTATAATCAAAATAGACCAGTTCAATTTATTGTTACGCATAATGTTGTAAAACCTTGTAATGGCCTATTTTTATTATAAATGTATTTCTGAAGAACTCCGGTTCTTCCGTCTTCGGAGACTATTTTTGTGTATTATGATCTAAGTAACAAACAAAGTAATATTGCATTTGAAATTGAATAGTTGATCTTTGTATCGCGAAAATAGAATACTGTATGACTTAAAATATTTTTAGAATGAAGATATCTACCGTGTATATATTTCAAACGCTATTCTCCAAAAAACCAACTCACTACTCATTAGCGTAGTAGTGGCAATAACAGACACAAATGATCTTGTTAGAGGTATTTTGAATCATTGCTCATCAATTAATCAATATTTACAAGTAAACTTTCAATAACATAATTTAAATAAATGTTAATTATTGGTTTATTTAATATTTAATAACCTGTCACTCTAAACTTATTTCTGTCTCTTTTTCAGACCACCGCCCAACAACAATCTGTGGAACCTCTTGCATTATAGGACTCACCGCTGCCACAATTTTCATCTTGCTTTCGTTAACTGGAGCAGTACTTTACTGGAAGCTGGGTCTAGGTATGACCAAGGTGCGACGTCGACGACGCAGCAGCAAATATTCTGACGATATACCAGATCTATTATCTGCGCAACTTAGTGATTACGTAGAGAGAAATAATGGAGCTTCGCCGACTACCCTGGGTAATGCTGAGCAACTATTAATGCTAGGACAACATACAGGAATGGGTGTCACCCTCGATATGGGCAATGGTGTAATTGGTATCATGATAGGTAGCCGACTGATACCACCAGTAAGTATAATCTCCTTCTCAGTTGCGGTTCCTTATGCAGGCCGTAGGGCCACGCGCCCCTCCTGAACATTGAGCGCATCACCGTAGATATATAATTGTATTGCGATATTTTATCTCGGCATTATTTTTCCTAAAAGATAAAAATTGCGCCGCGATAACAATCAACACAACATTCGTTGTGGCGTTCGTTCGGTGTGGCGTTCGTTGTGGTATCCGTTGCAAGTCACAGTATCGATGCTATATCTGTCTGTATCTATCGTTCGCGTGGTATAGATATATCGCTAATTTGATGCCGCTGCGTGATCAGCGCCACACAGTACAGGTTAAATGAATATACACCCATCTCACTCTATTGCAAGCAATTGGTGAGAGCGACCGTATGCCGTATATCTTCTATTTCTTCGGTTCGAACCTTGCTTCATCGTCTAATATATGTCACAGATTCCCAGCGGCTATCCATTGCCAGTACAGTTAAATACATATATACAGTACATATACAATGAGATGAGTATATCATAGAGTGCAGGCGACCGATCTATTGGATGTCGCGCTTATTTAACGGCTTAGAGAAGTTCAGAGAGAAGAGAGAGTAGTATATATATATATATATATATACATATATATATATATATATATGTGTGTATATATATATATATATATATATATATATAGATATATATATATATACAGAGAGTATATAAATTGATATATAATAGCCAGATTAGACAGTATCATTTGTTTTGTGTATAATTTTGCCACGTGTTTCTCCAAGAATATATTCAATAGAAATAATTTAATAAAAATGAATAGTGTTAGTTCTTTATTGAAAATAGAGTTTTCTATACTTTCTCTTGTGGACAAAGTAAAAATTAAAGAATTAGGTAGGCCATTGCCTGATTTAAATTTATCGCAAAATTGTGCAAGGAGTGTTCAAAACTGGACATTTACGCGGCGTTTTACAAGAGACATTTACAAAACAAAATTATAACACAGATGAAGGACAGATTCTCATATCGTGGCCATCTACGACCCGCTGAGTTATTTAACACGAAATCGATGCCAACATTTTCTAAACAATTTCCAGTGGACCTTTTGGAAACCGTGTGTCATGCATATCCATGTTTGAATAAAACCAGATTAAAAACAGAATTAGAAGTCATTTACTCGCGTCCGGATTTTTATCAAATAATTGGAGCCACAAATTTTCTTTCGTTATTGCTACAAAATAATCCCAGTGAAACTTTCCCGGAAACTATAAAAATGCTTAAAATTATTTTAACAACCCCGATGACCACTGCTGAATCAGAGCGTTGTTTTTCAACACTTAAAAGAATCAAAACTTTTTTGCGAGATGCTATGGGTAATGATCGTTTAAACGCGTTGGCGATGATGTGTATTAATAAAAATGTGGTGCGAGATATTTACAATTTTAACGAAAAAGTTGTGGAAAAGTTTATATCATTGTCGCATTATTATTTTGTGATTATCGATTTTTTATCGAATTTTCAACCTTTTTTGATATTGCAGTACCTAATTTAGTTTTCTAAGAAAAAACTAAGATTTCAGTCAAATTTTCGTTTTTAATAACGTCCGGATATAGGTAATAATTGAATTTGGTAGTGAGTAGTTAGACAACGATGTGCAGGTAATTATTAGTACAAGATTCTTGTTTACGTTTCGACTTTTATTACATAGTATTCCTTAAAGGTAGTGGAATACAAAAATTAAGAGATATTTGATTTAATTTTTATCTTGTGCTGCTGAAGATGGGGTATGCCCCATAGCTATGCGCTTTCGAAATACGCTTCTAGCTACTTAATGCTTTAATAAACGGTATTTGTGTGATATTCTATACTATTAATTTTTAATATTTGAATTATAATTTTTAATATTCCGAAGGGAATTTTTCTATTAAGCGCAAGCATTACGTTCACTGAACTGCATACGGTGGGTTCAGTGGCTTGCACTTTTGTTGAATCTGCAGGGATCAAAGTACAGGTGCATCGACACACCATATACAGGTCATTATACCTACGCTTATTCAAATGGTTCGATTGAATAGGAACCATACAATGTCGATGCATAGCTGCGTGTTTCTCCTGATGTTACACCCTTGTTTTGCTATAAATACTGGGGCGATCCAAATGTAAATTAAGTCAATTTACGGTAGTTGGTTGATTGAGCTCAGTCACTTCACTAAGCCGTAGCTGAGCAGCTCTGCCAATTGCTAGCTAGGGCTCAGCTAGGTCGCCTACCCAACTCTCGCAACTTATAGCAAGACATTGGTAACATCCTGGGAATACTAGAATACTTCAGGGAAACATGGAACACCGCTTGCCTTTATTAATCCCCAATCATTCCCCACTATACCACCACCTAATCTAGCAACCGCTACGATAGTATGGGCTGTCTACTAGTGCCTTGCTGTGTAGATGTTTGATAGGTTTACAGTGTCCAGTAAATATCACAGGAACTGTTCTGTGCAATAGTTGGTTGTTTTCTTTGAAGGAGCAACAATTGTCGCCTAGGTCAGTCGACAACATATAATCATATATGTTATGCCATTTTTCCTGTGGTATTGTGGGTTCTAGATTCCATTAGAAATCTGAAAACTGCATTTGAAAAGAAATACTGGCTCAATTCATCTGCAGTTTCATTTCCAATATTCCTATCATGGCCTTTCACCTAGACGAGTTATAGAACTTTTTCTGTTAAAATCTGTTATCTGCAGTTATTTGTCCGTAGCAAAACATTGGTGTAATGATAGCCAAGGGGTTATCTTTGAGGACAATCCCCAGGAGTTTCTTAGACCTAACAACATTTCCAAATGGCCTCGCATGCTTTTTAGATTTTACTCTTTATGTGTTCACTTCAATTCATCTTCATGTCAAAGATAATTCCCAGATATTTGATATGATGTGAAAGATGAAGGGTTTTTGAAAGTTGTAGTAGATATTTATTTTTCTGTAAGAATATTATCTCTTATTATAACATTTTTTTCACACCACATCATTTTTAATTAAAAAATATATATTTTAATAAATGGTTTTAATACATAATACAGAATATAAAAAAAAAACTATTGAAAACAATTAATACTAAATCAAAACACAAATAATCCAATAATAAATCATAAAGTTCTTTCTTATATATGATAGTGCATCCTCGTTTTTGATCTATCCTTAACTATAGTAAACTCGTCAATACCCGTGGTACCACGATTGTGACCAGTTGCGCCCATCTCATCATTGTCCTCATCCGCGATTTCACACATCATAACAACTCTTAATCGGTCCTCTGCGCAAATCCTCATAGCCTCATATAAATTGGGAAATGGTTCGATACATTTAATAAAGTCCTTATTTGAAAGTGAAAACAGCTCTATAGTGTCAATTGCAATGACGCTGGCGGCTCGCTCCTCATTATCTAGAATCAGCGCAATCTCCCCAAAGCTTGCTCCTTCCGATAAATGGCAGACTTCTCTTCCGTACGGTGTGTACACAGCTACAGTACCTGAATGAATGAAGTACATCGAAGTACCGCGTGTCCCAGCTTGTACAATTAAGTCATTCGCTAAGTAAATTTCAGATTTCATGCTTGAAGTCAAACGAGTAACTAAAGATTGTGGAACATCCTTAAATATCTGCGCATTATCCAAATGTTTCGTACATTGGTGTAGAAAAATTTCTTGTCGCAGATTTTTTGATAAAGTGCCCAAAATATCGTGTTCTTTAAAGTAATTCTTTTTATAGCGAAAATCGAAATATGTCAGAATCCGTTTACTAATAAAATCTGGTATATTTTTCGTTCGAATGAACTCTTGGAGTTGTTGGATCATCTGGCTGTACTTATTACTGGAGGAGTTATACTTATTTACAATGTGAATTACCTGAGATATGGTATAAATATGCATTAAATATCCACTAATTAAGATAACCGTGTCGAAGAACAAATCGCTTCGTTTGTAATTTGTATCATCACCAGAGCCTATAAGAAATATCATATAAACGGCGCAGTACAAGAATTTAAAAAGCATGCTATAATTCAATCCGATGTTCGTATAAACGCTAGATTCATCATTAAGAAAATTATGCATCATATATAAAATGCATCCATACCACCATATTGTAAAAATATAATATAAGACCAAATTGGCAATTTTAAATTTGTACAAATTATATTGTTTCCATTGTCTGAACCGTTCTAAATATCGCATCCAGGTAAAGACACGCAAAATCTTCAAATAATTTATCATTTTTACGTATACAAATATAGTTTTATCGCCAGTCTTGATGGTAAACGTTTGATATAACGTAATAAATACGTTAAATGATGTCAAAACATCAAATATGAATAATCCAAATATATAATTTTTGGCAACCGATTTCTTGTCCATTACTATTTTATGTGTATTCTCCTTTAAATATCCAGTCCAGAATGTTAAAACAATGTCTATGATATTGAAAGAATCCAGAATAATTTTGGAAATGATGAGATATCTATCATTGACACAGATGTCAATCGGAATAACGATAAATAATAAACTCAAAACGATCATCATAAACATTTCCCAATATATGCGACCATTGCTGAATGGATGGATCATATAGTAATAATAATACAAGTGTCTCGTTTTCTCTAATCGTATCGCTGCTGAGGACTTAAGGTACTTCTTGCTCAATGGATTAGTTTCACATACCATGAGTAAAGTTCGAAATCTGCGCCGAAACGGTACGAAATATCCCTCGTCGATGTAACGAACCATAATTTCCTCTTTCTTCGTTAATAAACAATCATGTCTATAATCTTGGCTAATTTGGGATTTACCCAAATGATTCGTTCCAAAATATACCATGATATTCTATTACTATTTAGCTGTAGATGGAAGCAATAGTTGTAGATAAGCAATTCATTGAAATTGCATATTATCAAGCATTTGTAATATTTCAAAAATGAAATGTCGAAATTGAACATTTTTTGACGCAAAAATCATTTCCATTAATATATGTGTAACCAATGACAATGTATACATAGACGCTGCAAGTCCATTTACGAAAAGAAATCAAATTTAAGCGGTTGATTAACATGTGTCGACATCTGCTGATATCTTTCACGTGTTTGTCTTCTATATATACTTTAGAACAACTAGAACAAAATATTTCATAAATACCAGATATTTTATTGAAATCAATAAAATCTTTGGGATTTCCTAGAAAATTAGCCAGAAGTATTATATGTTACTTTAAAATTATATTTATTTAAAATACTATCTAAACCACATGCAATTATAGGATCAAATGGTAATTTAACAAAATTTGGAATTGAATCATTACTTTGTTCCAAACTAGTAATATTTTTGATATCTCTTGTTTTTTTAAAGTTTCTTAATATGTTATTTATAATTTTATAAGAATAGCCATTTTGTACTGCTATATTTCGGATATTATTTAATTTATCATTAGATAAATTTAATAAATTAGGTTTCTTCCCTCTTAATTTTGTGAATTCATAGAAAATCAATACTAACTATCGATATATAAATAATTTAACACCGTAGTGATAATTTTTTTAATTTAATATGTGATATCTATTAAAAATTGTAATACGATTAACAAATACTCAATTCACGAATTTCTGGATTTCTTCCGTCCTAATTTTGTGAATTCATAGAAAATCAATACTAACTATGGATATATAAATAAACCATTCTAATTTTAACCACTATCTCATTAACCATATATATGACACATAGTTATGTTCTTATAACTGTTCCATTCACCTCGCCATTATCTAGTTCGTTATCTCTATTATAGCCGGATCCAAAGTGGGAGTTCCCACGTAGCCAGCTGATAATAGAACAAACTTTGGGCGAGGGCGAGTTTGGCCGCGTGCTAAGAGCCAAAGCAAAGGACATTACGGGACACCCAGGTAAGTGATGTGATATACGAGTTAGTCTCACAGTTGCGAAGTAGTTTGTACGCTAGCCAATTTTCATCCACTGTACATCATGAACCGATATATCGTATGTTTACCAGCTGAAGATAATGTTCAACTGACTGATAATATTTATCGTTTATATATATATATATATATCAATGCTAATACTGTGCTTCCTTCGGCAATGATCGGAGCTAACATACTTCCATTTTTACCCCTTCCTTTACTTCCATTTTACCTTGTATAACTAACTATATGTTTAAGAATATGACC
This sequence comes from Leptodirus hochenwartii, assembly GCA_947310635.1. NCBI lineage: Eukaryota > Metazoa > Arthropoda > Insecta > Coleoptera > Leiodidae > Leptodirus > Leptodirus hochenwartii. Next base: position 35,494,609 of record OX371176.1, read on the forward strand.
TACTAGTCTATCTGTTATATGCTGTAATACCTTTCAGCTACGTCTCTATTTCTCTACTAACTCTATCACGAATTCATTTATCACTCTATCTACCCAGCCAATTCAATATTTGGTGTGAAGTTTTTCTCCTTTTCTACGAATACCTTCCTACATTGAACTACATTTTATAACAACCTTACTTCGGCTACCCTTTGTAATTCTATTACCTAAAAAAGAAAAGTCTGACACTTCTATCAGGCCTTGAAATATACCTAGGCATATACCTTTGAAATATTCCGATTTTGGTCAAAGTTTAACAAGTGCTGCCCAAAACAGGAAAAAATCAAAATATAAAAAAATGATATGTGTAAATATAAATTATATGTCGAAATTGAAAAAAAAAAACAAAAAAAAAACGATTACATCATCCGAATCGCTCCAATCATTTCCACAAAACGATTGTCGATAGAAACGACGTCGCAATGTCGTCGATGCCTATTTTATTATTTCATAGATTTTAATAAAATCATAGATGTGCAACAGACATCTTTCTAGTTAATTAAGGTCATTTATAGAATGTTTTTCCTCTTTAGTTCTTCGTATTTGCTGAACACTTCTCCACACTCTTTCGTTACTGATTGTGTACCACTTGACATCTACATACAACTGAGTATATCACAGTATAAAAGCTTCTTTTTTCCTATGTTTTAACAATAGCAAATAAATCCTGAAATAAAATCAACTATTTTATTCAATTATTTTTGAATTGTTTACCATTCGGTTGAAGCAATATAGAAATAATTAAGAAATCACGAACTGATAATAGAAGAAATTGTTTTTTGTAATTTAGAATTACATATTTTAATGTTGAGACATAGATTCGCATATTTTTTATTTCATATTTATTCTAAATAATATATTCAAAATAATACAATAACGATCTTCTGTAAGAATTTACACGTTTTAATTTTAAATCTAAACTTTCGATATATATTGTATATATAACTTGTAATATTGTATATACAACAAATAGTAATATTGCATTTTTAAAATGATCACTACGGTGTTAAATAATTGTAGAGAATATCACCCAAATTCCGTAACTGAATAAAAAGTCAATATAACAGAAGTTTTTCAATCTTTGACATATATAATATGACCTATAAATTTTTTGGACAATAGAAAATACGATAAATGACTTAAACAAATAATAAACACTAAAGCAGGTTAGTCAAACCAAAAATAACCAAAATAAAAATTAGTTTTTATTAAATAAATTAAATATTTAAATTCATATTCCCATCTTGTCTATTTGATTATATTAGATTATATTATATAAGTATATTGAATGTGTAAAATTGCTTGTAAACAGTGAAAAAGGACTGAACGTAGTTTTAATGTTTTCAAAACAGCAATCAATATTCAGTTTTTGGGAAAGCTAATCATTGAAAACCAATTAAATAGATCAATTTATAATATATAAAATACTGACTTTCAAAACCACTTAAATAAAATACAACTGGCATGTAGCCTACACCAAGTTAACTGTTGAGTTATTTTCTTGTAATAAAATGCCATTTTCCGTTCCTCCTCAACAAGCGTTTGTATTCAGCAGCAACTGTTTCCTTCCTGGATAATTACAAAACTTCCGTAAATTGTCTTTATGTTTATATAGACGCAGATACGTGTTATGTTTACTATATTAATGGACTACAAAGAGAAGATACTTGTTGTTTCTAAATTACCTACTTAATACAAGTGTTGTTGAACATATATTATGATATTTCATTTTAAAATGGATTAGTTATATGGTAAAGTTACATTATACACACAATCCGCTGTATTCTAATCATTATTGTTATTCATATCAAGAGCCCTTATTGCTATTGTAACAGTTTAGGCAAATACTTCTCTAATCAAATTTTGTGTGATAACGAGTTTAGTATATATATATATATATATATATAGTCTACTATCACATGCATCGAAGATATTGCTAAAGATTATTTATAGGAGATTAGAAAATAAAGTAGAGGAAAGGCTAGGAGAAGATCAGTTTGGTTTTAGGAAAAACAGAGGGACGAAAGAGGCGATTCTAGCACTAAGAACGGTAGTAGAAAAAAGAATGAGGGTAGGAAAGGTAACTTGCATAGCTTTTGTAGATTTAGAAAAGGCATTTGATAATGTAGATTGGGACATAATGTTTAGAATTTTAAAAGAAACGGGTATAGATTATAAGGATAGGAGAATAATTTTTAATTTATATAAACACCAAACTGCCTTAGTTAGAATTGAGGGGGAAGAAGAGGTAGCAAAAATAGGGAAGGGAGTTCGGCAGGGATGTACACTTTCACCGTTATTATTTAATCTATATATAGAAGATGCAATAAACAAAGTAAAAGAAGAGTATAGTGTAGGTGTGAATGTACAGGGAGAGAAAATATATATGCTGAGATTCGCCGACGATATAGCTATATTAGAAGAAAGCGAAAAGAATTTAGAAAGGGTATTGAATGGTATGCAGGCAGTATTGACTAGGGATTTTAACATGAAAATAAATATAGGTAAAACTAAAGTGATGAGGTGTGACAAAAAGGAATGCAGTAGAAAAATGAGGTTCACAATAGGAGATAATAGAATCGAAGAAGTGTCAGATTTTTGTTATTTAGGCAGTAGAATCACAAAAGATAATCGAAGCAAGGTAGATATAAAGTGTAGGATAGCACAGGGTAGGAAGGCATTCGTAGAAAAGGAACAGATTTTAAGATCAAATATTGACTTGGGTATTAGAAAAAGATTACTGAAGGTATATGTTTGGAGTGTAGCACTGTACGGGTGTGAGGCGTGGACTATAGGAAAGGAAGAGAAGCGTAGATTACAAGCATTCGAAATGTGGTGTTATAGGAGGATGATGAGGATTGGTTGGGAAGATAAAGTAACAAATGAAGCTGTACTAGAGTTAGTAGGGGAGAAGAGAAGTATTTGGAGAGTGTTACAGCGTAGGAGAGACAGATTAGTAGGGCATATCCTTAGGCATGGGGGGATTATGCAATTGATCATAGAAGGTAGAGTGGAGGGAAAGAGAGGGATAGGTAGGCCTAAATTGGAGTATGTGAGTCAGATAGTTGAAGACGTTGAGATGAATAGCTATAGGGAGATGAAGGGATTAGCTCTGGATAGATCGGCATGGCGTGCTGTTTCCAACCAATCTTTAGGATTGCGGACTCTTTAACTAACTAACGAGTTTAGTTTGCAAAAATTATATATCAATATTATAGTAAAAATTAAGATTAGAATATGGCAGAATACAAAACTGATGTCAATAGTTGGATTAGAAGTCAATAGAAAATCTTCTAGTTGGAAGTTATAATACAATAACGTTGTATTATATTATAATTATATCTCGTTTGTATTGCAATTATGTCATACCATTGACAAATTACTATACACGAAGCGAGTTTATATAAAAAAATCAATGGGCTTGAAGGTAAATAACTTAGCGATACTTGATACTTGAAATATTTAACTTTACGCGATTATTTAACCACACCTGTCGATATCTTGGCGTAGTGGAGTCAGGTATCGAAAGAGGACACCAGTCGAGTAAAAAGTAAAGATAGCTGAAGATGGCACTAGTGTTTGCATGTGGAATGGATGTTCTTAAAATCGAATATTTATGAATTACCGCACCAATGCTTGTAAAAGTCAGAATTGTTCTATAGCAATAAAGATTTGCAAAAAAAAATGGTCAAATTTTTAAACGCTATCCATTAGCAATTCTACTCCAATTGATTTATAAGTGTCTGGGTAAAAGGCAATTTAAATCACATAAATTAATATGAAAATACTATTAAATGTAAACGTTGTAATTAATAGATTAAACAGTAGCCGTTTCTAAAAAAATACATAAATCACTTGTATGCCGTAATACTGCATATATTTCTCTCATCCTAAAGAAAGTAACTCTAACACATCTTCATTTTTCACTTTATCTACACACGCACTCATCATCTCGCCTTATAGCACGTTATTCTAACAGCTGTTTCTAATTATTATCTACATTCATTTAATATTATAATCCTCACATATAACTCTAATAGTCAGTTAAAATACCTGTAAGTCAATCTGTTCTTTTTCTATGAATACTTTTCTATTTTGTAAGTTAATTTTGTTCTATTTTTTTAATTATCAGTATTCTTCCTTTCACATTTCATCAATTAACTTTCAATGGATATATTTGATTTTAACAAACTAAACCAACGGCTATATTGAAAAAATGCTACATTAGGTATAGACAATTTACGCAAATTAAAGAACACCAATAAACTAAGAACAATTTCATTTTCAATATCAAAATTTTAAATGGAAAAAATTGTATACGTTATTTCTTTTAATTACATTTTATCTATGCTTTTTTGTAATAAGTATTAAAGATATAAATAAACAAATATCCTTTTGAACATAACAACAGATTAAATATCATACTGTATAAATTTGTTATTAATATTTTTCTGAACTGGCAGGTTCTAAAGTGAAGTCCATACATTTTCTGGATTAATGAAAGCAGTTATAGATTCAATATATTTTCGATGTAAATATTCATAAAATTTTCCAATTCTCTTTAAAGAATTCTGACAGGGACGCAGAAATACAAACCTACAATGTTACTATAAAAATTGCTTAATATGTCCTACATATCTTATGAACTCTATAGGGACAGTGCCAATATTCTGTCAATAACAATTTCGGGACTATATAAACCGTTTTCGAGCTATTTTCCATTGTCATCAATATTCTATTAGTGGAAAAATCACAAGCTGAAACTAATATGCCAATATTGAACCGACATATTCGACGAGATATGGGTAATTTTGCTATTATCAAAGCTTCCGGAAAAAACTGTTGAACGTTCTCCGAAAAGCTAGCGATATTTTTTTGTTAAAAAGCAACGTTTCTGTCAATATTCATCTGGAACCGTTTTTTTGGTCATTAAATTTTAGGACCGTAAAATTGAAAGTAACGAAATAGTATTCTGAGAAATCCACTGAATAATCAAAAACGTATAGTGCATTAAACAAGGAAGAAATTGATCTAGCAAAAAGATATGCTTCGGTTTAAGAAATAAATGTTGCAGTACTCAATATTGTAATAAAATAATTTGAAACAATAATAACAAATTAATCCACATTTTGCTTTAAGAGGTAGATTATTAATAAATAGAACCAAATTATTACATAAATCAATTTGTATAAAAAGGCAAATATTAATTTTACCAATTTTTTTTTAGATTAGACTAATTTGAAACGTCTAAGATAATAATAAATTGCTTTTCAATCTACATGCATTCAAACATTTCAAAATACCACAATCTATATCAAGTCTATATGCTCCAATATTCCTACACAACCCCATTTGATTTCCCATCACTATTGTCGTCTTTGTGCTGCAGGGTGTACAACAGTTGCCGTAAAAACGCTGAAAGACGATGCTCGAGATGCTGAACTAGCTGACCTAATGTCCGAGTACGAACTGCTCAAGGGCGTCTGCCACCCGAACGTAATCAAACTACTCGGGGCATCCACGGTACCTGGAGGACCGATCTACCTCATCATGGAATTTGCCGAATACGGTTCACTAAGGTAGGACATCGTATGATGAAACTAAACGTTTGTATATCGTAGCGATTGCCAACTTTACTTTTTCAAAAAATAAACATTGACAATAAATTAACTATGTTATAAATAAACTATAAATCGGTCGCTCTCACCGATTGCTTGCAATAGATTGAGATGAATGCATATACATTTAACCTGTACTGTGTGGCTGGGTGGCGCTGAACACGCAGCGGCACCAAATTAGCGATATATTTATACCACGCGAACGGTAGATACAGCATCGGTCGCTGCTTTGACTTGCAATTGATACCACAACGAACGCCACACCGTGTTGTGTTGATTGTTATCGCGGCGCAAGCTTTACCTTTTAGGAAAAGTAATGCCGAGATAAAATATCGCAATACAATTATATATCTACGGTGATGCGCTCAATGTTGAGGAGGGGGGGCGCGGCCCTGCGGCCTGCATAAGGAACCGCCACTGATAAATAAAGTTTAAGACTATTATATGAACGTATTAATTATAAAAATAGGTTTACCGTTATTAGGACTGGTATCATGTGGTAGTAGATGGGTAGATGTACATAATTACTTCTTACGGAACATTTATTCTTTCATAAACACAATTTTCTTCATTATAGAAAATGCAGTTTCAGAGAGTATTAGCGAGAATTACAAAGAACGGAAGAATATATATGAAATATTACTTTTCTAACAGATCCCAGGCGATTACTTTAAGATTAATTTCTAATTTATAGATTGTTATTAATACACGAAGTGTCTCAGATACCCATTAAAGTCATATTATAACTGTACCCTCTATAATAATTATATCTACACGAAAAACTTATTTGCAATATACGATTTTATTTATCATATTTGTTCCGCATCCCGCGAGATTTTTTAAATGTCCCGCTTTAAAGAAAAAATCAGTATTTCCAAGTTTATTACAAAAGTTTACTATTTACCTGATTTTATGAGCAGACGTGGTAGTGGTATACTTATTCAAAGTTCAATAATCTATCAATAATATAATTTGCAAGCATCTCTTCTATTCGATAAAGGAGTTTTATAAAAAACCGAGCATATAAATGCTGAAGATGTTATAGAAACTTAAATGTTTAATAAATATGTGATATTTTATCATAGTTCTATGGTAAATTAATAGAAAAATATAAATTTATCACCACAACCTTCATTCTAAAAAATATCATGTAAAAACCGTAACTCAAAACATTTATAGGCTGGACCCTATTTTCGAAAACGTATCCCCTTATTCAATGACGCAACAATCTGACAAATAATGCATTTATGCAAAAGATTGACATATATTTCGGCGAGTTCTTGTACTTTTGAAAATGGGGACTTTTGAAAAAGTGTATGAATAGTTTGAGCTGTGTTCTTTTAGATGATTATCCTACTATATTATTTTCCGTCGAAACGTTTAATTTTACAATTTAAAATCAATGATTCCTTTACTATAGTAATCCCGTATCAAAGAAATATAAATTTATTGTTAATTTGTATTGTTTAAAAAATTTATAGGTCATATCATATGGCATAGTTTGAAATATTTCTATCATTTTGACTTTTTTATTTAATTGTAGAGCGATCACGTTTAGTGACAGAGGTGTTTTTTCTCGTGCTACTGAAGATGGGGGCATAGCCTTCGAAAAGCGCATCTAGCTACTTAATGCTTTGAGTTACGGTATTTTGGTGATATTCTATACTATTATTTCACACCGTAGTGATAATTTTAAAATCTTAAATATACTAATCTCACTGATCCCTCAACTCTTTTAGAAGTTATATTCGTCGCACCAGACACTTAAAATCTGAGAGTGATATTCCTGTCTCGGACCGACTGAACCCCCAAATTCTGGAACACTACGACGAACCAAAGACCCAACCGCAACAAGAAGATCTATCTAGTAAGGATATTCTGTCTTTCGCGTGGCAGATATCCAAGGGCATGGTCTACCTCACCGACATCAAGGTAAATACTAAATGGCCAAAAAATGTGGTAATTTTTATCTTCAATCTACATGGTCCCTGTGTTGAAAACAAATGCGATTTTCAACACTCAAAAGAAAATGCTTGGAATTTTTCTAGATCTTTTAATATAACAACTTTTATTATTCTTCACAAAACTGTCCTTAATCTCTTGTAAATATCACTCGTGTAAGCAGCCATTACGTCCATTGATAATTAAGAAAAGATAACAACAAAATTCCATTCAACGGTTTTTGTCAAGGACTAAAGGATATATAAACTAACCAACGCTAATGTCGCTTAAAATTCACCCTTGTTTAACCGAGAACGCTAGAACACAAAATTGTAATATATTTCCTGAAGATATAAGCAAGCAACAACATGAATGGACCATAATAAAACTTTACTGTACGACTACAATATAGCGGATAGAAGAGAATAGATATTTTCTGATTATATTTTCTTATAGAAGGTAGAGCGAGAGTAATAGAGCGAAAAATATAATTTTATACTACGAAGCTTTACCAAGCATTGTTCAATATCGTAAAGTAAAACAATTAGAATTGAATTCAATACAATTCGTGCATAATGTGTTGCATAAACTTTCTAAGGAAATGCATTGGTTTTGTTCGCCAAAAATGCATTTTAAAATATAGTAGAAGATCTTTTCTTAAAATATGTTTTTTAGCATGACAAATCCTATATTTTATAATAGTATTTCATATTTTTAACATACATTCACGTAGGTCGATATATTGAACAGAACGAAAATAATGTTTTTAAATAATAAGATAAAGGAAACATTTACATAAAAAGAAAAAAAATCACAAACTTAAATTTTATTGTATTTTTCTGTTGGTTCCTTATAGCATAATATTTTATACAATTCCTCCTTAGTTGAAATTTTATAAAAGCTTTTAAAGTTTAAACAATATAAAATCTATGTTCACGAGTGAACAATTTACAATTAAGCTTAAGGTATTTGCAACAATAGAATGCAGACAGCTATCATAAAACCATAAAAATATTATACGCAATGCCTTTATAGGAGTTCCAATTAAAAGCTTCCAACCAACTACGCTATTAAAAAGACGCCATGAATTTTAATTATCTGAACAATTTAATATACCACTCAAAGCAATCTTGATGATAAAATATATAGCTAATTTTACGTTCAAGTTCTGTCTAAATGAAGCTTCACTCGGTCTTGTTTCAGAATATCAGATTATTTTAAAGAGTCTTTAAAGTTAGACAAAAATAATTTAGTGAAGATTAAATTTGATAATATTAATTAGCTGAAGTTTGAATTTTCATTTGTTGAAATATCTTCGATATTTAAGGTAATCAATAATAGCGATTTTTCCAATATTCATATAATATTGTTATTGAGACTGAATGAGCTTTCGAAAGCTCATTAATGCTTATATTTTTATTAGTGATATTTTATAAAATTATTCAACGTTGCATTGAATAATTTGTAATGTGAGCTGAACCACAGCGATTTATCTTTCACTGATATTTTCTATGGTTCGTAATATTTGTGGCAATATCCTGTGGTGTCTGTAGAAAAACAAAAATGAAGAGGATATGATTTTGGAGAATTTTTTTTTTAAGTTCTTTCGAATGCCGACAAGTAAGGAGAAAATCTTTATACAGCCGCATTATAAGTTAGAAAGTATTTATCTTTTTATTTAGGAAGTAGAATTATGAAGAACAACCGTAGCAAGGTGGATATAAAATGTAGGATAGCACAGGGTGGGAAGGCATTCGTAGAAAAGGAGCAGATTTTAAGATCAAATATTGACTTGGGTATAAGAAAAGATTACTGAAGGCATTTGTGTGGGGTGGAAAGGAAGAGAAGCGTAGAATAAAAGCTCTTGGAGAATGATGAGGATTGTGTGAACAGATAGAGTGATAAATGAAGTAATGCTAGAGTTAGTAGAAGAGAAGAGGAGTATTTGGAGAGTATTAGAGCGTAGGAGAGATAGACTAATAGATTACATTAATTGACATGGGAGGTATTATTCAATTCGTTATAGAAGGTATTGTAGAGGGAAAGCAAGGGGTGCATAGACCTAGATTAGAGTAAGTAAGTCAGATAATGCAGTACGTTAGGATGAATAGTTATAGAGAAATTATGGAGTTGGCTCAGGAGATATTGGCGTAGTGTGTTATTTCTAACCAATCCCTGAGATGATGGCCAACTTACTAAGGACTCTTACTCACCTATTTGTTGTAATATATGTAAAAAAGTATAATATTTTCTTTTTATTCTGAAGTTTTTGTAATTTCCTAGTCAAGAACTTTTTTCATAAACATAGCGCACTGATTTAAATTTGTCAACAACCCTTCTAAATATCCCAACTTAATTACTAATATATATGAAGATATCACATTATGCTATATGAGTAAATTATGACGTAAAATTTTTTGAGATTGCCAAAGGATTCTCATATTATTTTAACGTGTATCGTCTCCAAAAATATATTTTTTAATGAGGAGTTTCGAAAAATGTGTGTGTATATGATGTATCCATTTTCTTATAAACTCCATCCCTTTAATACGACAACAGATAGTCATAAAAAACTTTATTTAATCGTTGTCAATGACAATGTATACATAGACGTTGCAAGTCCATATACCAAAACGTATCAACTTTGAGCGGTTGATTTTCATGTGGCGACATCTGTCGATATCTTCCCCACGAGAATTTGGTGAAGATAACTGAAGACTGAGCTAGTATATTGACCAAATACACGGGAACGAAATTTTGACAATTTTCCACTTAGTGTGGCGCCATTGTCTCCCCATAAGCAATATGTTTATTGAATTCAATACGCGCGTTTCGTCCCCAATCGACTTAGTTCTCGGGAAGATATCGACAGATGTCGCCACATGAAAATCAACCGCTCAAAGTTGATTCGTTTTCGTATATGGACTTGCAACGTCTATATATACATTGTCATTGATATCACTGACAATGACAATGTATATATAATAGTCGCATACATGAATTGATCATAATTCTTCCAATCTATACAAATCATATAATATTTGACAACTATGCGTTGGTTGCGGTAAATGAACATAATCTGGATATATAAATATTTTTTTATTGATTATCCGAACTGTCCCGCGAACTAACCCGATGAAAAACGAAAGAAATTGCAAACAGCGCATGTACCGCTGTGGCTTTTGAATCAACTAGATTATTATAATAGATGCATTCAAGCAGAATTTATCCTAGATATCAAATATTTCAACACAACCATAATTTATATATCACCAACAGAGTGCAGCACTTCCTGGCCTATGAAATTTGTGGAAATCTGATTCTCTCTTTTATATGGACTTGCAATGTCTATATACATTGTCGTTGCCGTCAATCTATCGGCCACTGGAATCTTGTATCAGGCCTTTGGAAACGCACCCTTAATAATAGCTGACATTGTACATTTTCAGTTGGTACACAGAGACCTAGCAGCCCGGAACGTCCTGGTCGCATCTGGCAAAATATGCAAGATATCAGACTTCGGGCTAACACGTGATATTTACGAGGACGACGCTTACTTCAAACGAAGCAAAGGAAGAGGTAGGGCACATTGAGAACGTGATCCAATATTTTTTATTACTATACCAAAACGATATTGTTAAATAATGAAATTCTATCCGGGGTATAAGATGATGAATGAGGATTAAGAAAGTAAATCTTTACACGAATTATTTAATATATATTGGCGACCGGTTTCGGGCTTAGCCCATCGTCAGACCAAAACTACAAAGAGGTTACGAGATCACAATTTAGAAATACTATAGATATAAACATTAAGTGATAAAATAATAATAATAATAATCTTTATGGGGCAAAAGGGAAAAAGAATTAAAACATTTTGCATGAAAGAGAAAAAGAACGTAATTTTGCCACAGAGGGCCAAGTTCAACACAACCAACATAATATATATCGCAGAAAGTGATTGATAGAAAAATAAATTGTTGCTCTTCCATTTAACCCAGGGTAGCTATATAACAATGAAAACAATAATTGATGAATAAGTTAAAGATGTGTCTTGTGAAATTTGTGAAATTCAAATGAAATGAAAGATAACATTTTTTAAAATTAAAATATCATACAAAGCATGAAATAATTACAAGATAAAAATAGTAAATTTTGACAATTTTTACACACAACATAATTCGAATTATAAATTTTAATTGCTGAAAATATATTGACGTAAATTAATATAATTAATTACATTACATTCCATCGTCTGTCTACCTAGAAGATAATTTTTTAAACGAGGTTTCAAGTTGTTAATCATTGGACGTGTTTTGGATGTATTTGGTAAACTATTTCATAATTTTGAAATTCTGTATGAAAAAGATTGTTCATAGGCTGCAGCGCGATGTTGGGGTGGCGTTATCAAATCCATCCGTCTTAAATTTAGATAATGAACATCAGTTCGAAATGTGATTTTATTGTAAAGGTATGCTATGGAGTCTTATTGTGAATTTGAAAAAAAAAAATGTGAGTTCTTATCTAGGACTCTTATTGTGAATTGTGTTAATAAAGCGTAATTTCGTGGTGTAATCTTCTATTATACATATTCGACCAGTTAAGATCGAACAATTTATGGCTAACATGAGAAAGCTTGATAGTCACAAAAATTAGTCGAATGCAATTATTTTGCATTTTTGTACTCTTGGTAAGCTTTTTGAAATACACTGTCCATAAACGGTATCGAAATACTTATATGGGGATAATACTAAAGCATCAGATGATATGGCTTTAATTTTAGGATTTAGGTAATACCTCAGATTATATAATGGTTTTAATTTACAATAAGCTTTGCGGGTGCAGTGATTGAAATTTGAAGCTGAATCCATATATAATCTCAGGTTTCTGACACAATCGCTAAAATTTAGAGAAACATTATTTAGTTTAATATCAAGTTCAGTCTTAATATTCACAAGATTTTTATTTATTGTACACAAATATTGTTGGAAAAAGTATACATACCTGTCAGGTAATAGAAACTAGTAGACATGGTCATGTATTTTTTATTTTATTTTCTTCGTACATAGTGCCAGTGAAATGGATGGCCCCTGAATCCCTGTCGGATCACATCTACACCACTAAATCAGACATCTGGAGTTTCGGTGTTCTAATTTGGGAACTGGTAACATTAGGGGCTACACCATATCCCGGTATACCAGTACAAAATCTCTTCCATGTGCTAAAGAATGGTTATCGTATGGAGCGACCGGAAAATTGTTCTCCTGCTATGTAAGAATATAGGCTAATTGCTGAAGACACAATCAATTTTGTTAAACTTTTTATATAAACAGCGAAAAGTGTGAATGTCCATATATTTAGACTTCTGTGAATTGACCTGACTTGACCTAGCCTCACTTCATGTTTTGACTCGACCTACCTTGGCCATAAATATATTTTATTTGTATATAAAGTGACGAAATATTCTTAGAAACCTTAGAATTATTTGCCAATATATATATGCTCAGGATCCTTAATCCGGCTGCGTCTAAATACTCCTAAGAACCTAAATCTGGTAGTTGGTGGTATTTGAAGTTTTGGTAGCATTTATAAGAAAATTGGTTGTTTATCAGAAATTGCACAGATAGTAAATTACTATTAATGAACAACTAATCAGAAAGAACTAAGCGCACATTGCAGTCTTTATATAATTTGATTTTAGTTACCTCAATTTTTTTATTTTCTTTAAATCATCTCCTATGATAGTATAGAATGTCGCCCAAATACCGTAACTTAAAGCATTAAGTAGCTAGATGTACATTATATATAGATCTCCTATGCTTTAGAAATAATCACGAAACTACTAATTTCTTTTTTCTATAAAATCTGGTTGAACCTCTGGCAAATACTTGCAACAAGAACACTTTTACAAGGTTAATTTTTTGATAAATCTATATTTCAACGATTCTTAAAAATAGTATCGCCTCACTCTAGAATACAAAAATTTCTTCAAAATTTATCACCAGAAAATATTCAAATCTCTTTTAAGATATTTGATTTTTGTATATAAAAAACACATGAAGAAATATATATCATTTAAAAGAATAAATAGCCAAAATCGGTTTGGAAGAAGTCTTTAAGCAAGGCCCAGAAATAATCGCTTCTTTAATCAAATATGTGATCCATAATATTTTTTATATCTTTTATATTTAGTTATCGAATAATGCGTCAGTGTTGGGAATCTGACCCGGATCGACGGCCAACATTCATCGACTTGGCCCTACAATGGGAAACTATGTTAGAACAAGACATCGAGTATCTGGACCTCACACCAGACGCCATCCATAACCGGAGCTATTTCTGCACGCTCCTATCTGACGATAATAACGGTACATTTTGAAATTGCATTTTATTATACACGTTTCATATTTCACACTCGTGTAATCCTATACGTCTAGTGGGAGATGATATTTATTTTATGCACTTGAATAGGGTACTGAAATAGACTGAAATTTTACCTTTAAAACACCTAAAATAAATACTTGATAAAACGAACGTAAAACAAAATTCAAATGTAAAATCAGTAACACCTCCTGTCCTTGCTGCATTACAAAAGGGGCTACCAATTTTCAGTCATAATACAGTAGCTATTATGATATTTGCATTTATTTTTAAATTAGCTTTAATGATATAATGTGAGAAATATAATAAAACAAAATTTTATTATAAGTATTATCAAGCTGGATTATGTGTACTGAATTAGTCTTTATGATCGCTTTGTACCTTTCCAGAAATTCGAAATAATTACTGCAAGTACGAAGTCCAATAAAAATATTGGAAAGCTTTTAAGCCACTTTTTTCAATAATGTATGATAATGGTTTCTGATTTCAATACTTTGTAATTATTCAAATATTTATATGCAGATTGTATCAAATACTACACAAATACCGTAACATGAAGCATTTAATATGTGAATATATGTGAATATGTGAATTTCGACGGTCCACATCTTCAGTAGCAAAGTATAAAACTAAATGAAATAACTGTCACTTACCCTGATTGCCATATAATTGAAAAAGTCGATATTATGGCAGTTTTTCATCTTCTACTATCTCTCAGATATAAAATGACCTATAAAGTGCTGAATAATAGAAAAATATGAACAACGACGTATGCACACAATAACAATAATTCAGATTTAGCCAAAATGAAATAATAAAAAGAAAAAATTAGTCTTTACTAAACTATTTAAAAATTATCACTACGGTATTAAATAATAGTATAGAATATCACCCGAATACCGTAACTCAATACATTAAATAGCTAGGTGCGCATTTCGAAGGCTATGCCCCCATCTTCAGTAGCACAATATAAAAACTAAATAAAATACCTTTATTATCTATCTATTTAATGCTTAGAGTTACGGTATTTGGGTGATATTCTATACTATTTTACTAAACAAATTAAATAGACAATGGGAACTCGAGTCTGAATTGGAATCGGGTCTGAATTTGAATCATTAAATTTGATTTTGATTTGTGAATGTATATGCTTTCATATGCATCCAATTTGGAATAATTCATACAATATTTAAGCAATTTAAGTGCATTAATTCAAATAAGATGTCATGAATCACAAATATGTTCGACTATAGCATTTCTACTTTTCTCTTTACAATTGACCTGGGATAAGAAATTATTTTATTGCGTACGTAAATTTTCAGAATCTGATTGCACCACCATCTTAAATCCAGCCTTTTCACCCATTACGCAGTCTCGATCACAAACGGACTTTAGCAAAATCCTCAACAACGAAGAGCAACTCAACCTTGAGAAGAACCAACAAAGCAGCATAAAACATGGCGAATCCTCTAAATTCCTCACAACTGCATCCACCATCGAAGACAAGAGTAACAATAACAACAACAATATCATCAATAAATCCAATCCATATTCTAACACACCTAATCTCAATAGCCAACAACCTGCAACAACCAAAACTACTGGAAATGCGCAACAACAAAATAACATAACGGCTGAAGAAAGTGACGCATTAATTGCGGATAATAGAATAGTGGAAGGCTACGAGACGCCGGTTAATGTGAATCAGAAAAGTCCTGGAAATAGGACGCCAACAAATGAGCATCCTCAGTATTATACAGATATGACGGTTGGAAGCAATGGATCGGCAGGGTCGAAACAATTGTTGTTACCTCGTGGAAATGGCAATATTATTGCTGATCTCATTGATACTAATTAATTGATAAAATTTTGTGAAGTAACTGAGAAGTAACGTGGCTACGTAGGCAAATTACACAATCCATGCGTTGTTGATAACGCAAAAGAGCTACCGTCTAAACCAATAGTAATATTTCGAATCAATGCATTTCTCTTTAAATAGTTAATTTAAAATAGAAATGGATTACCTAACACACACATTAGAATGTAGCAAAATAATATAATGAAATAGATATAAAGTGTCTTGAATCATTAAAAATGTAATTCAGAAAATGTATAATGACGCTACGAGTCAAATGCCTCGATTGTGTACGAATTATGTTTAATAAATGGTGGCCGATGTTTTAAAATGCCTACTTTCGTGACAAATTTCATGTAACCATACGTATCTAAGATAATACATTGCTTGAGCAAGTAAGGGCCTGTCTATATAAAATATACATGTTTAGACGATAGTTTCATATAAATACCGTGTCTTGGTTTTAAATCTATAACCATCTGTAATTTCGAATAAGTATATTGATTCTGAATTAATATTAAATTCGATTGTCTTATGTGAATACAATATACAATTACTGAAATTATTTATCAATGTAATCTTTTACTAAATCGGAAACCACGAATACAATTTTTATGTCCTTATGTGCTGATACGTTGTCCTAATTTGTTGTTCAAGTTATATCTCGTGATCTATTTGTTATTATAATCTTACTAAGTTTAACAAAATGTATTGTTATGTTGTTGTTCAAATTATTTTGAATCTTCTACAATTTTGCAAGTACAATTTAATTCAAATCGATTTAAGAAAATGCAAGAACAACTTTAAGAATAGGACTGCATAGCTTTTATAAATTAATATTTTAAAGTGTAATTTTATAGTAAAATCATTATAAAATGTACTTTATAAGGTTAAACCAATAGTTGAACGAATGGATGTGCTGATAAGAATTGAAATGAAGAACTTTAATATATGCTTAAAAGAACTTAAAATATATACACAAATTAAGGATTTATTGCGATAATTTGACACGTCATTATTTTTTTAATTTATGAAGATGTCAGTAGTTTACACAAAGAATAATCTTAAGTCAGACAGCAGTATACATCTACAAAATGCAAATACACCATAGAAATTTCTTTCGCACTAATGAATGTATCTATAGTATCTGATTGTGAATACCTAACTATATCATTACCATTCTTTATATTGTTTTATTTTATTTTTAGTGAATTGAAACCAAAAAAATTTATTTTGTTATCGCTGTCCAACATATCTTAAATAAGGAGAAAAATATATAATATATACACTAATATTACTCTAACCACAGATTGTGATCCAATATTTTCCATTACTTATTATCTAAATATCTTATTGTTACTAGTATTTAGTATAAATATAGTTTATTCACTTAAAAATATTTATGAAAAACTATATTGGACATATTAATCTTATACGTATATGCAAAATTTAAACATACTTCCTATTTATGTTTCTATTTCTTAACATCGGTGTTTTCTGATACCATAAGAATATTTTCATACCGAATTAGTTAGCTAGGATATACACTGAAAATATTTTTTAATTGTATAAAATTAAATATATGTTATTATAATTCTAAGTATTTAGGCTTTATAGTATATGAATATAACAATATTCTTATAGATATTTTAATACGATAGTGAAGAGGGAAGTCGTTCATAAATTTAAATATTTTATTATTTTACATTCACATTTGTTTTAATTTTTTTATTCTTAAAGCAGCAAATAAATTACTGTGGAGCAAATATTAACCGTAAAACCTTAATTATGTATGACTGGTCGAAGTCTGTGCTTTATACTGATATAATCTGCGACCTATCATCAGTTCAATTTCAGCTATATATAATTAATATGTTGATAAAACATTTATATAAACAATTAAATTGCAAAGTAGTTAGTATAATGAAAATGGCTTAAATTCAGTTTGAGATTTTTTCCGTTAAATACTGCATTTATATTCTAGTTTTGGATGAAATCTGGAAGTTGAGCAAACATCTGAATTCCATCATGGTAAAATAGATAATATAAATTTTAGTTTTAAATTAAGTTGATAGATTTTTTTGCATATTGTTTAGACGATCAGCTGTATTTGTGTATTTTCTAAAAACAAATGCACAGTGCGCTTATGCGTATCCTTTACTCAAATCTGCAAGAAAGTTGTAAGTATTCTACAAAAATTACGTAAAAATTATTCAGTGCAATTTGAAAATTGCGGAAACATTTGTGCTGTCCATTTTACAAATAAAACTTTTATGACATGGCAATGTGGCTATTATAATTAATAGTATATTAAAGAACGAGTTTCATAAGGCAGGTTTTATTGCACGAGTTCAAATTTTGCTACGCACCTCGTTTTCTAAAGAACGAGTGTTATAAATGACTTATGAAATGAGTTTTTTACACTATTTTTTCTAATTTGCGCCTTTTATGCCCTTTTTAAATAAAAAAATCGAAATTAAAAAATTTAGGGAATTTTTTCACTGTTGATAGTAACTATTGGCACATTTGGAACATTTGAAATAGATTGTCAAATAACTTTAAATTAACCTATTTGTTGTTTTCTTTTGTAGTTTGACGTACAATTGTACATTTCAAGGACAAAATTAAAATCAAAATGTTTGTTACTTTCTATTATAGTTTGACGTTTGATAACTGGCAAGCAGTGCTACCAACTTTGAAACAGTAAATTACCCTATGCTATAAGCGAACTCAAATTCGCTATAAATGAACTCATTTGGGTTCGTTAATATCAATTAGAAAAATAAATAAAAATATTCTTAATTTTAATCGTATTCACAGCGCCATCTTATGAAATATTATACAACATATTGTATTAGAGGTGACAATTTAACATACAAATATTCAATTCCACAATTCCGAAGTAGGTGCATTTTTAAATAAATACTTCTAACTTAAGTTCAAACAATTTTCTAGTATTTTTCGTGTTCTTAATATTTCTAATCATATTCATTGCTAAATTTACTGGCTGCGTTTTTAACATTCAATTTGATTTTTGGCAAATTAGTCTCTTCTATCAGTTGAAAACACTTTTGAAAAGTGCAACAATATACAGTAAACTAATCGATCCATTTCATCAATAATTGAAATTTAAACCAGAAATAATGGTTGATAATACTAATTCCTTGCAAAAAATCCGCATTTTCAAGAGTGTTTTTGTCATTGTGTATTTAGTTAGTGACTGTTCTTGTTAGAAGAACAATTAAATATCATCACTCAAATTTCGTTGCATGATTTTCTCCGTACAATAACAATAATGATACAAAGTATTATCAATGCAATATTCGCTTAGAGCAGTAGTCACATCTTTAATTTTATTTGGGTGTAGCTCGCTGTTGCTTTAGTAACATGATGCTTTCCTCGGCTAGCGACACCTATGATTCACTAGACTAACTATTCATAGACATTAAAATTTAGTTCCTCTCATTCTCGAAACCATATTTAGAAATGATATTATAAAGCATAGGTGTGCCATACCTTCCTTCAGCAAAACTGCTAAAAACTGTTATCTAAATGAAAAACAAAACATTGTAACTATAGGATAACTAATTATACAAGGTAAGCACACAACCCATTTGTTTATTTCGATCAAATGAATCAATTATCAATATATATGTGTTATCCTAACTAAATGTTTACATTCGCAATGAACTTATCGCGAAATATCTTTATCTATCACTTATCATTTATTTCCATTGGCTGCAAATGCTTTTACCAATGCAGGAATCATTTTTTATCAGCGGGAGGATATTGGTTATTGATAAACGTTTGATTTTAAATTTAATAAAACCATTTGCTGGGGAATTCTATGTGGGCGGTAATAATATGAATAATTTTGATGCGCACGCACCATTTGCTCTTTAAAAAAATTATGTCCCAATTATTAGTCAAATTCCCATTCATAGATTGCATAATTCCTTTAAAATCTGCTCAATGCCTACGCATATTAAGCCCACGTTGCTAACAAGACCTTTAGCAGTCCAACCGCTAAGTTATTTATAGATCTCTCAAGATGCGTTTATGCACTTATGATACGGACCATCTGCCCTTTATACAAATATTAACTTATGCATTTCTCGTTAAGTACATTTTCTTATCTTTTTGATTTTATAGTCGAAATATTCTCGGCTACGTATCTTGAAACGACTCGGAATATTGTGTAAGAAAAAATACTGAAAATTAAAACGAGTCTCTCAAGTTGATATATTGTTAAACGTTCTTTGAACTTGCAATTAATTTATAAGTAAAATGGAAAACAAGTTTTCAAAAATTCAACGAGTTATCAGTTAAATGACTGTATTATATTTGTTAACAATCAGTGAATTTACTGTATTGCGTTTATATTTTAATCATTGTTATCGGTAATAAGAGTCGCCCACGGAGTTTAAAGTCAACGTCAGTTTAAAGTCAACGTCAACGTCAGTCAGTCAACGTTATTAATATTATTATTAATATGACAAATACTTGATTATTCAAATATTATGCCGTTATAATTTTTGTTCTTTACACCCTTTTAACAATTAGCATTAAACTTTAAAATACGGTAGATTATCGGCCATTGATACTTTTAATGCATGTAATATGAGCGTAAGAGTTCGGTATTATATTTGCAAATTATTGCAGTTTAGGCTGCATGACTTCTTGCATTTTCCATCGTGCAATATTGAAAATAAAACAAAACTACTAATAGTAATGCCAATACCAATCATGTTTTTTATTGATTATGCTGAATTCTTTAAGAACATGCTTAATGCACTCGTATATTCAAATCCTAGTTGCATCTAGAGATTTTTGATATTTAAAGTATCTGTATTTACTTAATTGCTTAATTTTTGAATGAAATAAAATAAAATGGTTATTAATTTTTCATTATTTGACTTTTTATGACCAAATTTAAGATACCTTTTTTAGAGTTTCCATTTATAAATCAACATTTAAATCTATTATGTACAATAAGAAAGTACTTTTACTCTATTACCCGATATCCTATTTTTATAATAACAGAAATATAATTATAATATAGAGTATCACCCAAATACCGTAACAAGCATTAAGTAGCTGGATGTACATTTCAAGCGCTATGCGCCCATCTTCAATAGCACAAGATAAAACTAAATAAAATACCTCTTTTATTTTTTATTTAGTTTTATCTTATGCTACTGAAGATGGGCGCATAGCGCTTGAAATGTACATCTAGCTACTTAATGCTTGTTACGGTATTTGGGTGATATTCTATATTATAATTTAACACCGTAGTGATAATTTTTAAAAAGAAATATAATTATTACAATCATTTAAAAATTATCACTACGGTGTTAAATAATAGTATAGAATAACATAAATTGCTAGATGCGCATTTTATTAGTGCAACTGAAGATGGGGGCATAGCCTTCGAAATGCGCATCTAGCTATTTTAATGCTTTGAGTTACTGTATTTTGGTGATATTCTATACTATTACAATGATTTGTCAATTATTTTAAATGTAATCATTGATATTTTCTTCTTTATTTTACAGAATGGCCAAATTACATATAACCACATCTTTACTTTTAATTGTATACCTTCAATATTACATAAATGCAACAACTGCACAAATAGCAGAAAAGTTAACGTCCCAGAATCCGTGCATCTCGAAAGCAACCTGCCATGAATGCATCCAGACGACTTCCTGCGCTTGGTGTTACAGACCTGTAAGTTAATGTTATTACTAAATTATGGGATTAGTGAAATATTTAGTGTAGCATATTCAGAATATATATTGATTGTATGAATTTCATATTGCATTGAGCCATGTCATCAGGGTTGGAAAATATCTGATTTAAAAATACCAACGCTGGCTATAAACAGGGCTTTTGGGTTTCTTTATCGTTTAGTTGATTGTGAAGTTCCATATTTTTGAGAAATTTATTACTTGGAATATTCTTGATTGATTACATTGTTGCAATAGCTGTTTCGAATATTGTAACAATCTAATAAGCGCTAAGACAGGACAAATCAATAAATGTGGCAGGATGTTCATGAGAGAGATTGGTATAATGGTCCTGCAGTATAGATATATATAGTCTCCAATTAGTAATTTAGAAAAATCAGTAATTCTGGTTCAATTATTGCAATACATTTTTGTCTCGATTTTCACTAGATTTGTGGACCTTATAATGATTATGTGTATATTTTTAATATTAATATAATTTCTTATTTTATTTAGAACAATAGCATGGTTTGTAATATAATATTTTACAGTATGTGTTATATAGCAATATATTGTATAGTAATCACGGTATAGTAACAGGTATTTTATTTATTTAATTTTTATAGTTTAATATTGTTGTAAAAAAATATTTTTAAAATATAATTTAATTGTATTATATAAAAAGTTTGCAATTTACGAAATATTTGATACACCTTAAAAATAAAATCGAAATAATGTATTGGTATCATGCAGATATTTGTCATAAACTGTGGGTGTCCTTCGTTTTTACTTATATCATACTATTCTATATTTGGGCAATTGCCAAACGAATTTTTGATTACTCATTGCGAGTCGATGCTGACTTCATAATCATGATGAACCAGTGCCGCCAATACGAACTGTGAATCATTATTTTGTCTTGGCACTACATTTTTAAATAATTGCAATAATGTGATCAACGAAGCCAAAAAATCCAAAAATATTGATAATTAAAATATAAAAAGTCGCTATAATAATGAATGGAACCTAGTAGATTGGGGTTTTAAAAAAAAGCGGATTTTTGAGTATTTGATAAAAACCATATATTCTGAAAATTATACATTCAATATAAAAATATGAGCAGATAAAATAAAATAATTAGCGAGATTAATACATTTTAATTTTATTATATATATTAAATTAAATTATATATTTAATTATATCAATCACGATTCGTGACAGAGGTATTTTATTTAGTTTTTATCTCGTGCTACTGAAGATGGGGACATAGCCTTCGAAATGTACATCTAGCTACTTAATGCTTTAAGTTACGGTATTGGGTGATATTCTATACTATGAGATAAATACACTCTGGGCACATTTAGTATGTATCTTTTCATTTTGTCAATTTTATTAAATATATTTAAATAAATAAAATCCTAGAAGAATTTGACGCAATACGACTGCTGTTAAAATTTGTAAAATATATTTTCTATTCATATTTACATATATGCTTTCAAACTGCGCCATATATTGATACTAATACGAATTAGTGTATTATTATTATAAAAAAATAATTTTTATTTTACAAATAAAAAATTATATCCATATGTTTCCCTCAGGATTTTAGTGAGAAACCACGTTGCTTCCAACCATCCAGTCCAACAAACAACCCAGCTACGATGTGCCCCGAAGAATTCGTCTATAACCCAGATAATATCCAGCAGATTGTCGTGGCTAAGTCGCTTAGTAAAGCGCACGCTGGAGGTGGCGCTGTAGCGGCTGGAGGCGGCGAATACAGTGCTTCTGGCAGCGTGTATCACAGCAGCTCGGGGAGCAGTAGTTGGTGGACGAGTGGCGCTGGAGAAGACAGTTTTACCGGAGAAATTGTACAAGTCAATCCCCAAAGGGTGCGATTGCAGTTGAGAGCAAGTAAGTTAACTGTGAAATAAGGATGATGGTAGATCTTAGAAAATAGATAATGTTATTGTAATAGTCTTGGTATGTCCGTGTGTATTTTATTTTTAAATAAAGAATAACTGTCCTTGGAAAGAATCGCAAGTAGTGGCGAAACATGTCGATAGAATTTTGATGTGTTATTTATGTACCCCACTATTATAAAAAAATCGACGAATATAAAAGTGAGTCACTGTTTTGGAAAAGATATAAAAGTCACTGAATTTGTGAAAGATATTCAATTGAATTTCCCAGGAATAAATGTATGAGAGGTCAATTTTTTATGGGATGAATATTTTTGATACACAAAAAAAATTTGACGTGACAATATATCGAAAACCAAGACAATAAAAAGCCAGGAGAGCTTGCTACAGTGAATTTTTCAAATTCCCCAAAGTAGTTTTGGTTATTTTGAAATATGCGCGCTTTTTTTTACTTTTAGATATTGAGTTTAGCCTTTTGGCTACTTTCCTCAGTTTCTTATTATTTTAATTCCGTTTAATTGTTTATTATATCAACTTTTTTTATTTTTTTATTATTTTCCAATTGATATTTTTTGGTATTTGCATAGAACAATCATACAACCTCACGATGCATTACACACAAGCGGAAGATTACCCAGTCGATTTGTACTACCTCATGGATTTGTCCAAGTCCATGGAGGATGACAAAGATAAGTTGTCCATGTTGGGCAATCTCCTGGCGGAGTCCATGCGTAATATTACCTCTAATTTCCGACTGGGCTTCGGCAGTTTTGTGGACAAAGTGGTCATGCCATATGTTAGTACACTGCCACACAAGTAAGTGCAAGAGAATAGACGGATATCGTTTGAAAGAACGGATTTGTTTGAGTTTATACTTCTCCAATATCTTGAGATTTTTATATTTCCTTAGGAAAATATAAAAGTCAGGGGTAGCCAACCTATCATTTGTGTTTAGGCTAGTGGTTAGATAGATCATTTTTATACCGCTTAATTTGAATGGGATACTCAATTGGTATACGCAATATAATGATAATTTTCAATGACCTACGGTGCCATGGAAAACGGATTACATCCATAATATCTTTGATCTTATTGATATTTGGACAGTTAATTTAAAAGTATATAACATTTTTACTGCGAATTGCAGTAAAAATGTCCCTCATTTATATATAGTCTTGATTTTTAAACTACGAAAATTAATATAATCCAAGATTAACTATTACTCGGGTTTGAAAAGATGGCAATTGGTCATATAAATTTATTTGTACTGTTTGACATTTGAATCCTCTGCGGTAGTTTAGTTGTTATTTTTGTATTTTGTGTTTTATTCTCTTCCTATGTAATATAGGTTGGAGAGTCCCTGTACGGGATGTGTAGCTCCATACGGATTCAAAAATCACATGCGTCTGAGCACTAATACCTCATACTTCTCTGTAAGTCTAACACAATATTAATAACTACCTTGTTAATCAGTTAATTCGATACAACGCCCTACCCGAATTGATTTTATTTTTAACGAGAAAAAAACGCAGATAATCAGAAAGTATCAAATCTGCCATTATACCACACATCATCGTACAGCATGTGTATGTTGTACAGCATCACATCCAATTCTGTGTTGTATATACTAAGTATTTATTTTGGGGCCATTTTCACTGTTCCTATTCTGTATTATATTATTTTAGCAATGAGCTAAAAATGAGCCAATACAATTTATTTAAAAAAATATTCTTCCTTGAAAAATGGGATTAATATAAAGGATTGATTGAGTCATAACTTTTTCATATTCCATACCAGAATATTGGATCGATCTGCTCTTGATAGTATAAACAAAGTTGTTATTGTTATTTTCCTATCTCCCATGGTATTAATTTGATAATTAAAATTAGATATTAGAATAAATTAGAAAGTAACTCTTAATATAAGGGCTAATTTTACTGTATAACGTTAAATTAAAATAATATTACTATTAGAGGCATATCGATAGAACATTGTTTGTATGGCGGTAAGGCATGTATAATAGAAATAGGAGATAAATCTATGATAGTAGCTTTTCATGTTTATGTCTATATTATGGTACCAGATAACAAATAGCTCGAAGCCAGTGAAGCATATCTGAGTTCTTGGGGAGATATTAGGAACATATGGGAAGGGTGGGAAGCGTGTTACTATAGCGGTTCGCTTATTCCGCTAAAGCTAAGTTAATTGTATCCCAACTAAGAATGGTACCGAGTATAGAGGATAGTTGGCGCTGAGCTATGGTGACTCATCCAAGCATTATTATAAAATTATTATATATATATTATTATATCCAAGCATTATTATAAAAAGTGAAAATGTGTACGAATTAGTTGAGGAATAGAACCTAGGATAGATATACTTTTGGTTATTTTCTTCGATCCGGGATATATGCGATTAGTTGTTATATCGAAGGAAAGGAAGGAGTAACTCAGAACCGATTGACCTTTCGGGCTGTCCCTTTCTAATCTTTAGGATTGATGGCTAACTAACTAGGATAAAATAGGAAATTGATTGAAAAGTAAATATGTAAATAAGTAATCGAAAGTATGATATATAATTACCAAAATTATTGTGTTGTTTAGACAAGCATTTGTCACATTTGAAGAGTTTATTTTGATCACTTTCCATTACATTATAAAATGATGGAAGATCTCATGTTTACTTTGCTGAATGAAAACGAAAACTTGAAAAGTCTGAAAAGGCATATAATTCAAATGCTATAGAAATCTATTTTCTAAAGAAAATGTAATGAGAATTAATCCATGAGCAAAAAGTGAATGTGTAGTAATTTAATGTGGATGTCAATTAAAATTGAGATTTTTATGATAAAAGATTTTGTAAATGGTTCGTCGGTTTTACCCAAATATGAACATATTCAGAAATACAAATTGAAACGTTATAAGTAATGCTTTTTAAAACTTTGTATTGGCTCATCTCTTTCACTATCTAAAATAACTAACAAATTTACACCCTTTCTATTCGAACAAATTCCTTTCGATTATATTTCCTGTAATGGGAATTTCTACTCAATTTTGTATATCTTCTCTTAGTGATTAATTAAGCACCTTCTTAAAGGAATGTGCATGCAGAATTTAGACGCCGTCGAGTATGGTAATTTATTTTGTTTCTCTTAATTTTCTGTTTGTATTTTTATTAATACAGGCAAATAATGGTGAATACACGCCTGCTGCAAAATGTGTATAATTTTACACAAGGTGAGATGTACATACAAGAAAATTAATACAATCATTTCATATCTGCACTAATAACATAAAAGATTGTGTAGATGATGTAAAATATTCACACAAATATATCTCAATGTTTATATTGTTCATCTATCATACATTTTATTCATTGCATATTCAAAAAATATCGGTAATATCAGTAATATCAAGCTGTTTGTTAAATTTCTAATAATATATTTCTTGAATATTTTATATCTTCCGTGTAATATGATCTACGCATTTATTTTCTATCTTTCTATATTTTTTTATATGTATAGAACAGGTTGCTTTGAATCCAGGATGTCCCGCAAAAGCACAAGCATTCATTCAATTTTTCATATAACTTGTTGAACGCTATGTTGGGAAATGTTGCGGTTTAATAAACCCTTGTACTATTCTTTTTAGTCTTAAAATATTTCTATAAAATAATGGAGCTGATTAAAAAAGAGACCAATAAAATATACATTCCAAATATTATTTATTGGATTGGTTTAAGAGGCGCTTGAACCTGTTAGTATTTTGGCCATTAACATAAAAATAAAATTACCTTTATTTTAAAGGAATCATACAACGCAAAAATTACGACTAAGTGAATAAAATAAACTTTTCCTATTATTAAATGAAAATGTAAACTCTTACGTAGACAGGTCCAAATAATTCGAAAGCTTACATAAAGTAGTTACTAAATTTAACAGATTTAGCTCCATTAGTTTATAGAAATCTATAAATTGTTTTTGTACGGTTTTATTTATGCGTAGCGCGCATGCGTGATGATGGTCTATCGGTGTTAGTATATTACGTGTGCTTATTATATAGTTTGAAGGCTCCATGTCCCGGCTGCGCAGCCCCTTACGGCTATCGTAATGCCATGAGTTTGTCCTCCGACACCGACCAGTTCTCCGTAAGTTAGGGCTCTACCCCAAACCCACCTAATAGCAATTACTGCACATGCGCCATTAAATCGCTCAAATGATGCGTGCGCTTATCGTAACATATTTTCTCGCAGGCTTTCTACTTATCTAAAGCAGATTAACGAAATGTTCCGTTGTAATCAAATTGATTCACTTTCTTAAAACGCACATAAAAATCTTCTAAATATATAGGTGTTATACGTCGCACCCATTAGAGACATATCCAGCTGCTTCTGAACCTAATCCACTTATTATTAATATAAATATTGAACTAAGCAATTACATTTCTTCTCCTTTCCTTATCCGAGAAGACGGTTCCTATTGATAATTTTTAATTGTACATTGTTCTTGTGTTAATTGAATTCATAATGGTTAGTTTAACCTAACCGGTTAGCCAGTAGTTAAATGAAAAGTTGCTATTTTTTAATATACCCGTCCACATATTTTTAAAAACAATTGCTGAAAACCTCTACGAACTGTTGTATAAGACTTTTTTGATGAAGCAAAGAAATCACATTTCTATAATAAGTTTGATTTTTGGGTGCGGCTTAGGAAAAAAACTTAAGAACAAACTTGTATATTATTCTTTACATTTTCATTTCATATACGATATACCTGTTAAATAATCTTTTTTTTGTCATCGTGGCATGAAAGCAGTTTCGTGGTTTGGAATCATTTCACACAATTCTTTTCATTTTTTTTAATGACTGGACTCCCATTTACGTCATAATTATAATACTCTAATTGAAAATTCGGATCCAAATATTTTAGATAATTTCTAAATGAATCGACGTAAATTAGAGTAACCTCAATATTCTATCGAATTAATTTGTGACTAACTAATTTCTTCTGGTTGGGATTAATACACTCCACATTTTGTGCAATTATGCAAAAAATACAAAATTTTGCTTCCTAGGTAATTTTTTAGTATCATCAGTAGAATTAAAAATGCTTTTATTCTGGAATAATAGTTTTTCTTTTCTTTCATATACGGCATATATAAAACTTAAATTGTCGCTTTCGATATCTTTTTTAGTTTAAGCGTTTGAGTTGATTTTTAAGTGTCTATTAAACATACGATTATTTCTTCAATTTTTCTTAAATATTATATTTCTTGCTATGTTTATACTACAATCTATTTAACGCCTTTATTCTGCACTATATTTAATTCTTTCACACTAACTCACTCTTATCACAATATATTTAATATAAATTTTAATTTCATTTCTATTCCAAACAAAGATACACTACATTACACACTTTTTCATTGCATCACCTATACCAAATGCAATTTATATTACAAACCATCTTGCACCAAGTATATATTTAGTTTATATAAAAAATAAACGTGGCCCATGATCTTTACAATATACAGTTCATTATTCAATAAATTTCTAAATTGTGTTACTAAATATGTTATTTAGATTGTTATTGCAATTACTTTTCATTAATGTATGAACTGCATATTTTTATTTTTATCCCATTAATATAAAATACTCGGTATTAAGAAGTAGATTTTTATATATTTATTTACATTTTTTAAATCCTTTCACAACTTTCACAAACCAATTTTGCTTAATTCCATAACAAAATCAAAAAAAGCATTTAATGTAAGCACGCTAAACTATATCATGTGTGCGCGTATTCAGCAAATGGTGAAAGAGGCAAAGGTATCAGGCAACCTGGATGCCCCCGAGGGAGGATTCGATGCCATAATGCAGGCAGTAGTGTGCCGTAACCAGATCGGTTGGCGAGATCAAGCTAGACGACTTCTTGTGTTCTCCACGGATGCTGGATTCCATTACGCCGGCGATGGAAAGGTAAGTTTTAATGCAGCAGTTTAAGAATATATATTAGTTAATATTCATATTATTAATCTAGTCTATTTTTTATGGAATATCACCCAAATATCGTTGTTAAAAGCATCTAATAGCCTTCATAATACGCATCTAGCTATTAAATGTGTTGAGTTACGGTATTTGGGTTATAATCTGTAAAATTATTTAACATCGTAGTGACAATTTGAAAATCAATTGAATTAATAAAAATTAAATTCTTTAAACGACTTAAGATTCAATGAGCTAAAGATTTCCTTCGCTTCGTTAACTATTTGGTTGTGAAATATTAAATAATTTAGAGATACTCGCACATGATTGTATTATTCGTTATTATTATTTAACATCGTATTGACAATTTCAAAGTAGTCTGATTCAATAATATCACACTCAGTTTTGTCCGTCATTGATTTGCAAAATGATACATCAATAATTGATGTACACAACTAAATATTTCTATCATTTATATCTTCAAAAATGAAAATGAACAAAAATTCTGGTGATTGTTTTGACACAGAGAGGTAAGCCAATTTCTCCTGACTTACGTACTGCAATCTATTTCTAGTCGCCCCTTTCTTTTTCATCAAATCTGCCTTCTAAGACTCTATAATACCTCTTGCCTACGCTGCAATTATCTTTTTTATTTGCAATTACTATCTTCTAAATACTTTTTTCCTCAACCAACTCTAGCACATCTTCATAGTCACTATCGACCCACCCAATGCTCTCCATCCTCCTATAGCACCATTTAGCATTTAAAATACTTGTATTCTAAGTTTATCTTTCTTTTCTATTGCCCACAAATCACAGCCATGCAATAGTACATTTAATTTTTTTTTCTTAAACCCAAGTTTTCTATAAAGTCTGTATAAATAGTCTATAACTAACTAGACTGTATAATCAGTGCTATATATTTGATTAGTGGTGACCCAGCTCAACCGTAAATGCCTGGTCTATAGTTACTAGCTCCTTTATTCCTTTTTAACTTAAGATTCAAGATTTTTATTAATATTAATAATGCACTTAAAACCAATATAATTAAATTCCTTAGTTCCAAATAGCTTCTCCGCCTTGCTTCTGTGTTCATATTTTTAATTTTCCTTCTATCCTCTACAATGTCAATTATTTCAGTTCTTATCCATTCTTTTCTTTGTACCTAATATGCACCAATAAAAGGGCAAGTACCTGCCACTTACCATCACATCACATCCTTCATTAAATATTTCTACTTTTTCAGCTCGGTGGGATTGTAAAACCAAATGATGGATATTGCCATTTGGAGAACAATATATACACACACTCCACGTTCCAAGACTATCCAAGCGTCTCTCAAATCAATTATAAAGTCAAACAAAATGCCATTAATCTGATCTTTGCTGTAACTCAAGAACAGATTGGAGTTTATAAGAAATTACAACAAAATATCGAAGGTGCTTCTAGTGGCCAACTTTCTGCAGATTCTTCTAATGTGGTCGATTTGGTTAAGGAACAATACGAGGTATGTGATAATATACATTAATTAAGCCTCATTCTTCAATCTTATTACGAATCGCATATTGCCTAAAATTTCCAATTTCTGGTACTATTTTCTGTCGATTTTCTCAGTCTATTCTACTGCCCCTTGCAAAAATTCTACTAAGGTACACTGTTAATACCCTGGTAAAATGTTTGCAAGGAGCTCTATTTTTTGCTCTATTTTACAATAATCAACAATTACTTTACCCTATACTCATTCATAACATTATTTTCATCAAATTTCATTTTTTATGCAGATATATTAAGTCTGTAGTTCCGCATTTTTTAAATGCTATTGTACATCCTTTTTACGCAACTCTAGTAGTGGATATTAAAACCGATTTGCTTAAAAAATGTATTCTTATTATTTTTTTATTTAGCTAACGTGCAATGATTTCTATTTTCTATATCACAAAACTCTTAAGCAACATTTAGCCATGTGTCAGTTAGTGTTAATAAACCGCTATGAGAAAGGATGTATGCGCAAAATGTTAGATTAGATCAAGGATTAACTTTACTAAAATCTGTCCTATATAACTATCAAATGAAGTACTATCTGTTCGGGTTTATACATACTTAATATATAACGCTTGCGCTTAACATATTTTCATATGAAATTTTGTTGATTTTATTTATATTCTCGTCGCGGTATAACTTTTTTCGTTTATTCTCACTAAATTCGCTACTATAATAAGTATAATAATAATAACCACTATACTATATAAAATACTATAAAAAATAAACAAAAATGGAATTTTATACTTTCTTTTAATAGATTTGCGTATTAAAATAAATTTATTACCTATTTCATTTATTATTATTATATTAAATATGAATCATTACAAAGTAAGCCTGCAACACATCAATTAATTAAGATTTTCCATGAATTATTAAACATCTAAACTCGTCAACTCATCTCGCTCTTCCTGATGGAATATGGTGAAAAAAAATAGATATTTCAGTAAGACGTCGCTAATTTTAATTATATTTCAAAGATACTATCTTTTTACAGCAAATTTCATCAACAGTTGAAATGAAAGATACAGCAACGGGTTCTGTGAGAGTTAACTATTACTCGCAGTGTTTGGGCGATGGAGAAGATAAGCAAACCAATAAGTGTGGGAAAATTAAGGTACACACTTATTTCATAGTTCTTTCGTTTCTTTACTGAACACTGATTTACTGTTTAAAGTGCAAGTCTAATTTTTCAATTAACTTTTTAAGGTTGGAGATGTTGTTATGTTCCGTGTTGAGATTGAAGTGACATCTTGTCCTAAAGACCCTAAAGACTGGATACAGTCCTTCCAAATATATCCTGTTGGTTTAAACGAAAGTTTAACTGTTGATTTGGAAATGTTGTGTTCGTGCCCTTGTGAGCATCCTGGGCATAGAGTAAGTGTAAATACTAATGTAATCATAGTTGAAATCATAAGAGACTCTCCTTCGAATCGCTTTTAAAAAAATCTATTTTTTTGTCGTATAGAATTGTCCAACATTAGTTTTAAGGTATCTATTTTTATAATTTTGTAAGCACATTTTAAGAACGCGTTTATATTGATTTTATATTCGCTTTTGTAGAAGGAAATAATATTAAACAATTAATTTAAAAGTTAATTAATTAATCAATTTCGATTAAACTTCGCAGATTCACAGTCCACGACCATACGCTGGACGTAAGCTATTTTGATTTTAAAAATAATTAATAGGATGTAATTATTAATAAATTTATAATTAACAAAAGCTAATTAAAAATGTATTTAACATATTTGTCTAGTCAACAAATGATTTAAAGAAAATAAATGAAATGACGGGTTGTTTCAACATTGGTATATCTAATACTAACATCATTTCTTCAGTTTGAATATAGCCGCTACCGGTTGATAATATCTCCCACACTAAAGATCTATTTATTTCACTTCTCCATGCATAAAAATCATCATTGATTTTTTACAAATATATTAAACTTGCTTATTTTATAAAAGTGGAAAAAGTAACAAAAAGATTTTTTAATTTCTGCGCATATAATTATGGTACAATTGCAAAATGCAATTAGGATAGTATATTTTCGACTATAGTTTCGCTTCATAAGCATTATCAAGAAAAATTTCTCGATTTTAACTGTGATATAAAACGTACTTTTATTTCTCTTCCCTAATATGGAATATCACAACATAATGGCAAAATCTATAGCCTATTTAATATTTTATTGTTATTTTCACAGTTCATTGATATTATTTTCACACTATATCCATCTGAAATAGCTTCTTTATTGTTATGATTAAGGCATTATTGGTTACGAGTCTAGCAAAATTAAGTCAAGCAAAATAATTGCCATCCTAAAATCAACAAAAATATTGTTCAAAATAATCGAAATTTGCTATATAGCAAACCTAAAATATGAAACTAGGGACACCGTGGTACCGCAGTAACATCGTTATACCGACATGACGGAAGTTGCGGATTCGAATCGTTCTTTTCTATTCAAATAATCACAATTGGATTAAAGAAAAATCTCGAAACTTACAAATATACTTATATATAAACGTTCTTATAGTATTTTAAAAATTTGGTTCATAAAGAATGAACTTTAAAGTATATAAAAAAATATTTTAATTTGCAATCCAGGGTTTTATGTAGCATTTTTTGTCCATTCTAGGGATATGATGAACGATCGGAAACATGCAATTACTTCGGCACCGCTATGTGTGGAATTTGTGAATGTGACGCGCAGCACTTTGGACGTCGATGCGAATGCAGTGCCCAAGAGATTGACCATGTGAAAAATACTCAAGGTTGTCGTCCGGATAATACAAGCACCGTGGACTGCAGTGGGCGTGGCAGTTGTGTATGCGGCGGTTGTGAATGTCATCTGAGAGCCAGCCCAGATGAGGTAATGGAATAGCAGGCAAATTTATATCCTTAGTTACAGTATACTACTTATTATATATAATAATTTTTTTCTCTGTCCGCGTCTAACACTTCCGAATTATTAATCGTGTGCCGCACCTGAGCGAAATTCAGCTTTTTGTTATTACCCAAATGATGCTATTTTTAATTACGTTTGAATGGTACGTATTTAGTGTGTGGTACCTATTTAATGGTCCGTGCGATATTCGGGACATAGGGAATTTTTATTAAAAGGACTGATTTACCCTCTTTCATATTAGAGTATGCAATGAGAGCAAATATTTGTTGCCCTGCGAAATACTATATTGGTGCGACTGGTTATACAGTCGGTGAGTAGCACTGGTATATTTTCCGGATACTCGTGCCCGTGAAAATGGAAGCTTGGCCTTCAAAAAAACATTGATTTTAAATTTATAAATTGTTTGAGTTACACTACACAATTCTAAATTGTTAAAATTTATTTCAGTTTGCTTCATTATCCACAATTAATTTAATAAAGAATGTGGTTCTATTCATTTTATATTTTCAAACCATATGCTTCATAAAACATCTTAAACACTTTCTTAAAGAATAATATATTCTGGTTTATATTGAAAATGCAATAATTCGCTTTAAAAATATATCATTTGGTAAAACATAACAGAAGATCTACGGCACGTACTGCCAATGTGACAACTTTAGTTGCGACCGACATGAGGGTAAAATCTGCAGCGGCCCCACACATGGTGCGTGTGAGTGCGGCCAATGTCACTGCCTGGATGGTTGGTCAGGGCCGGCTTGTGATTGTCGCACGGCCACGGATACATGCTACGCACCGGACGTTATCGATGGACTCGTTTGTAGCGGTCACGGTGATTGCGTTTGCGGTACCTGCAAATGTGAAAGTACAGATGATGGGAGGTACAGTGGACGTTACTGCGAAAAATGTCCGGTGAGTACGTTATATTCAGCTAGATTTAACCGGCAACCTATACGAAATCGTTGATTTTAATATTTATTGTATCTAAACGTAACATCTATTGCATAGGCAGTGATTTTTACCGCTATGTACTCTTATAAAAAATACAAATATACAAGGATCCGCATCACGAGTGCACATAAAGTAGTAACATGAGCAGGATCAAAAACGCAATAAAAACTTATAAATGAAAATTCAGTGCAATGTAAATTAAACAGGAATCTTCCACATTAACAACAATCATCAATATTAAGTTCTCTAGATATACGTCCATTATATACATAACAGGTCTTTATTATTTTTAAAAATTATCACTACGGTGTTAAATAATAGTATAGAATATCACCCAAATACCCAAATTTAGCTACTTAATGCTTTAAGTTACGGTATTTGGGTGATATTCTATACTATTATTTAACACCGTAGTGATAATTTTTTAAATGGGTTAATTTAGTTATATCATTTTTTATTATTTAAATAAAAATAGAGGCGTTTTATACAGCTGTTAAAATCCGGAGAAATAATGCAAATTCAATTAAATATTTTTATCTGTTCAAGTTCGTTCATCTGGTATAATATTGACGAGTACAGTTTTGCACTTAGGCGGCAATATATATATATATATATATTTATTTTTTAAGTTTCAGTTTCAGACACACGGCGGTAGATAATGATTGACATTTTAATTTTGTCTGCAAACTAAAAGTATATTTGTTTATGTTCTTAGAAATATCATGTTTACCTATGTTACAAAATAGCTTGATGATTAATTTCATATAACAAATATATAATGCATAGATAACATAAACACCGATTTAGTATCACCCATCAAACCAATTTATTTAATCATAACTAATAGATCCTCTCTTCAATTCAAACGATTCATTATAGACTCTTAGTATAAAAAAACGAGTTACTACTTTATCTATTTCAAAGAAAGATTTAAAATGAATCTAGTGAAATTTTTATTATTTCTGTTTATCACAGCCTTGTGCCATGTGGTAAATATATTTTTCTTGTTTACATGTTATCGGTTATAGTAAACTGTCTTTTGTTTTCCAGACTTGTTCTGATCGCTGTGAAGAATTTAAGTATTGTGTTCAATGCCAGATGTATGCAACTGGACCTTTCGACGAAGAAGAATGTGCAAAAAATTGCACCAAATTTACACCAACTGCAGTTGATGTGGTAGAAGGTGAGCTAAAAATTAAATAAATCCATTGCAATTAAAAAAAAAAAACTAAATAAGGAATATTTCGCTCACTTTACTTTTCTGTCATTTGTATGAATATTGTCCGGTTACTTGACCGTTGTGTTACTTATATCTTAAAGAATATTAAGCACGTGATTCGCTTCATGAAATGTCAATAATATATTGTATAAAATACAAATCATAAGTGGAAATTACTTTCACAGTGAAAGTAATTTCCACTGATGATTTAAGTATTAAATATTGATAAAACAAAGCATACCATTGATTGACCCTAGAAGCATAAGTTCTAGGTTTAGTTATTATTAGTTTACCACTGAAGCGCTAGATCTACAGATTAATAACTACGAAAGCGCGATATTTTAACTTACTAATACCCCTAATGTCAATACTAATACTAATAATGTCAAAGAATATTATCTAGATATATCTCATATCTACATTACCCCTTTTCATTGCTATATGTCCTCACATTTTCCTTTTATCCATTCTTTTTTGCTAATTTACATTTCCTATAAAAAAAAGGTCCTTAATCCCTTATATCTTCCATGCCCTCCTTCAGTGTTCATATTTAACTATCCTTCTATCCATTACCGTGTTAACTATTCATTTATTTCTATAGATGAAACGGCAATATCTGGTTATTTTAATTTACGAGTATATCTTTAACAATTCTAAATTAATTACATTCTAAAAATTTCAAATAGTTCTAAAGTTTATTAAAACACTTATTGTGAGCGACCATTTCTCCTCTATTATCCACAACTTTCTACTTGCCGTTTTCTGCGTACCTACTTCTTTGGCTAACCCAGCCCAAATTTCCATACACTCCATTTGCATATCTGTCCTCCTTAGGTCATTAGCTGCGATTTCCATTTTCTCCTCATACCTTTCACTTCCAATCTCTAATTTTAACTTATCAACAACTAATTTAACATATGTATTTAGAACTACTAAATTTAAAAACGTGATTATTCGTCGAAGTCTCGTTTTCGGTTTTTTGAACCCATGACATTACTTTCTCTTGCTTGGTATACTATATATTGCATATAGTGTAAATGCATGAAAGTATTAATGGATAAACTATAATGCCTATTAGATTACGCCAAATTTCGATTCTATTTAATTAAGTTTTTGCTTAGATAGACATTATTAATTTTTGCGACTTTCGATTTATTTGAACTAAACTAATTTTTACTATTATTATAGCCAAAGACGAAAATGATGAAACACGATGTGCCTATTATGACGAAGATGACTGCCGCTATGCTTACGTATACTACTTTGATGAACACAACAAAGTCGTTGTTAAGGCCCAACAAGAACGGAATTGTCCACCAAAGGTATAAGAGCACTAGGTGTAACAGTGGATTTTTTGTGACAATTCTGATAAATACAGACGAATCATAATAAGTACTGACACTCCACGTGACAAACTAAGTTACGTAATTTAACTGAGGTATAAATTTTATATTATATTATGATTATTTTGCGAAAAATTGCACGAAATTATTATCAGTTCGCTGGTATAAATTTATATTAGGTTTAGGTGGTTTAGGTGTTTACCTATTGGCGGGTGCTACCTCCATATTGGTGAAATAAGTAAGTAACATTTTTACTGGTAAAAAAATAAATTCTATTTTATCGGGTTTTGCAAAGTTTTGAAGGCATGCTTGCGTACGCATACGCGACAGTACAATGTCAATTTAGACCCGTTCGAATATTGACTCCCTTAATTGGACCATGTTTAAGCGCCAAATACAATGTTAAGAAAATAATGTTAGAAAAGCGCTTTAAACTTGCAAAAGAATGTCGCAGGGAGGTTAGCCATGGTGCATCCGTTTTGAAAAAAGCACATATAGATCTTTTCTAAATATTCCACGCAGTTTTATACCTTATCACCATATTTGTAAAAGTATCGCATGGTTCCTTTGTGATAAACAATGGTTCAATAAGTTTACAACAAAACACTAAATACAAACGATTTATATATTTCAAATCTTGCTTTGAAAACTCTTGTTTTGTGTATTCGAACCCGAAACCTCCGTGGTGCCAGTCTAACGACTATACCACGGCAGCACGGTGTCCTGTAAAATAAGTTAAAAAAGGAAAGTACATCAATATCTGAATTGTCTCGTACCTAGTACGTGTTGACCATGCTATATATAAGATTTATTTAAAAAAATAGCCTGCTAATTATCTTCATGGAAGATCTAATTGTAAATTTTTATTATTGTACTATTTATTTTTTATTTTGTTTTTCATTGAACCATACGATTAAGTACCGACACACCATGTCTTTATATGTTTACCTGCTGCGAATTTCAATATGTTATCCATAGTCGTATCTTAGAATAATTCATATTGTTTGCTTTTATAGGTCTTCACCGAGGGTATTATTTTTGGTGTAATAGCAGCAATAGTTTTACTTGGATTGGCCTTTTTATTATTGTGGAAATTGTTTACTACAATTCACGACCGACGGGAATTTGCGAAATTCGAGAAGGAACGCATGATGGCCAAATGGGACACCGGAGAAAATCCCATTTATAAACAAGCTACATCTACATTCAAAAATCCCACATATGCCGGAAAAGGTTAAAAATGGAAAAGTAATTCACGGATAAGTATTTTTTAAATCGTAATAGAGATCAATCGAATAATGTGTACGAAAAACCGCGTAAAAATAATAATGCACTAATATAATATCTAAAATATTTGCAAGTAGTGGTTAAATCTATTTCAATTGTTTTACAAAAATATTTATTATATAATAATCTTATAACTAAGGTAATGCCAAACAAATTAAATTTTTCATAAAAAAAAGTATAGGCACACTTTTTTAGCCTTATTATATATTATATATTTCATAATCTGCTATTTTATTTAGTATATCAATTCTTAACAATCAAATTTTTTCTTACAAATATAGAAATATACAATAATAGTATTGACTGATAAATATGAAAACAAGGAGATCTGTATATAAATTCGCTTTAATATTAGTATAAATAATAATAATACTAAGACATTTTAATAGTGACTAATATAGATTATACCAATAGGTTCTATTAATCTATTACTTATAACTAAAGTGCCTGAAAGTTTAGAATTAAATGAGATTTTATTATTTGAATTTGTATATATTAACTAAAAATATCGTTATTATACTATATGATTCGTGCAAGCGATTTAGTGATATTTATATTAGTTTCATAATTATTGCGTAACATAAATTGTTACAATCGATTTTGACTTCAGCTTGGAAGTGTAATATTACCATATTTTTCATAAATTGCAGCAAAATTTATAATTTATCAACGTGCCTTATTTCAGTGTACTTAAACAGGAAATAAAATTGTGCCATTTTTACTCTACTATACATGGATATTTATAATATTTTGCTATTGTATGTATGTTGTAGAATATATATAATCGTGCGAACTGTATAGTGCAATTTTTTATATGTTTATCCAAAGAAATACGAATAGAAATTCCATTATAAGAACTATAATTTTAGATTTAAATAGTTGTCTATTAATTTGTTGTATCATCATAATTTAAAAAAAAATGGCGACTTTATAGGTTTTTATCATACATAATATTCATTTTAAAAAATAACTGCGGTATTAAATAATAATATAGAATATCACCAAAATCCCGTAACTTAAAGCATTAAATAGCTAGATGTACATTTCGAAGGCCCAATCTTCAGTAGCATAAGATAAATTGTAAATAAAATACCTAATTTAGTCAAATTAAAATAAGTAATTTAAGGGAACTACTTTCC
Source organism: Leptodirus hochenwartii (assembly GCA_947310635.1). Taxonomy (NCBI): domain Eukaryota; kingdom Metazoa; phylum Arthropoda; class Insecta; order Coleoptera; family Leiodidae; genus Leptodirus; species Leptodirus hochenwartii. The sequence continues at coordinate 35,534,462 of OX371176.1, forward strand.
ATAGGATGACCGGAATCGAAGATATGGTCGGCTACAGCACTTCTATCTTCTATTTAATATAAAATGAGCTAAATGTTCCTTATATCGAATTTCTATGGCTTTGCGTGCTTGACCTATATATACCTTGGTACAACAAAAACAAGAGATTTTATATATACCCGATTTTTTCTTTATATCTACTAAATCTGGGATTTCCCAGAAAATTCGCAGGACTATTAGAAGTATAAACGCTATTTTAAAGTTATATTTATTCAAAATCCTATCGAAGCGGTGAGAAACGATTGGGTCAAGGTAGTTTAACAAATTTACTCAAAATAATTCAAAACTCAAACTCAATTAGATAACTCAAAAATAACCGATTTTCAGTTGTGTCACTTTTCAAATGCAGGTGCGCTCTTTGAAGTAAATGGAAATGCGGTCTTACACGAGTATTACCGAAGCTAAATTAATCTACTCGTTTTGTTAATAGATGGCATGCTTACGCGCATAACAACAAAGATACGAACGTCATAGAGCCGATAGAACATCGCACTACTCGCAGAAATGCAAGAGCGTGTTACTGTTGTGCTACTTTCAAATTAAATACGACATCGGATTACAAAAGTGCAATTGCCAACAACCGCACGATTTGTCAAAGACAAAGAAGAAAAGTAGATCATTGACATGGACTACGGTAGGCGATTACTATCAACCTGGGGATTCTACAAACACCCCCATTTAAATGAGGATGTGTCGGAATTTACGCGTTTAGACGCTTATTTGGGATTTGTATACAAAGTGCTGTTGTGGGATGATGCCATGCTGACTTGGACGACTTTGGGGGCCTTCCATGTTCTCTTTTGGTATGTATCTCACCGCATCACTGTCTTGATCTGTGGATTCATACAAATTCTAGGTATTGAAGCAACGTTTGGGTATATCCATCCGTTGTCTTAAACTCAGTAAGAAAGAAATTATTGCATTGACAAATGTGAAGATACAATAATTGTTTAGAAGAATTGTAGAAGTTTGCTTATCATATATCCTGCTAATATAGAATATCACCCAAATACCGTAACAAGCATTAAGTAGCTAGATGTACATTTCAAGCGCTATGCGCCCATCTTCAGTAGCACAAGTAAAACTAAATAAAGTACCTCTGTTTATAATAATTAATATAAATAAATATTTATAATATAAATAAATAAATCAAATAGTTTATCAATCACAAATCGTGACAGAGGTATTTTATTTAGTTTTATCTTATGCTACTGAAGATGGGCGCATAGCGCTTGAAATGTACATCTAGCTACTTAATGCTTGTTACGGTATTTGGGTGATATATTATATTATAATATAACACCGTAGTGATAATTTTTAAAATATATCCTGCTGCTTTATTATTCTTTAAATCGTACAACGCTCTATGATGTATTTTAAGACACGTTACAATTTTCGTTCTATTTTCCATGAAAAAAAATTAAAAATTTTAAATGATTGAAATGGTATTACTACTTAACCTATGTTAATACATTTATTGCATGATTTATATCTTTATAATATGTTTGTGTTTACTATAATTGCTATTTTCTTGCACGGGCAAGATGAACTTATTAGCTGTTGGATATACTTTTGCTTTTGACAACTATAAAAAAATGTTTTGACGATTATGATTGATATTTTAGTAGCAACTATTCACTATGGTTTTATTTTTTTTGTAAAATCGTCACTACGGCGTTAAATAATTGTATAAAACATTACCCAAAGCATTTATTAGCTAGATGCACATTTCGGAGGCTATGCCCCCATCCTCAGTAGCACAATAATAAAACAAATAAAGATAACTCTGTCACTCACCATTGCTATTCAAATCACTTTTGCTATACTATTGCTATTTCATTATTCATTATTATATCAATAGTCTTATATACATCAGTATATTATTTTCTATTTGTTTATGTTGTCTACAGGATCGTTGTTCATTTTGAAGTTAAACTCTATGGATTTATCTTCACCACGATACTAGTTGCATTTATCTTGGACACATATTTCGAGAGAATCGGTCTCCAAGAAAAGAGATCTGCCCAAACCGAAACGCTGCGAAGATGCGGCATCTTTATCAGGGATTTGGTTCTCTACTTGAAGGCATTCAGAGCTGAGAACCCATCTGTGGTTAGTATTAATTTCTTATTCAGTCTGTAGTATTTTATGGTTTAACTTTCTTATATTTTTAACTACCAAATAAGCTGCCAAAACTGGCCACAGTTTTGTTTTACACTGCACTAGCGTGGTTTGTTCAATGGCAATTCTAAATTATATTGCAAAACTTATTACTAGGAATATATTTAAATATAGTAATATAGCCATATTTTGTGCTTAACTAACATCCATTACCTGGTTTCTCTTCTAAGTTCTATTGCGGAAATCATTGAACCGATTTCAATGATTTTGATTTTATATTAAAATCACTATAATATATATTAGACAGTTTAGTTTTAAAAAATTTAAATGAAAACGACTAATTTTGTTTCGTTTTCTTATAAGTGCGCATTACAAAATATACCAAATCAATATATGGCGATGGTGGTTACGATATTGGGTTCATTACGTAAAATAAGCAATGGGAGGCAGGTTCAAGATCCGGTAGGGTTCAAAAGCGTTTCTTATATTTAGGTGGAATGTAACTCAAGTTTATATTATATTAATTTGTTTGAAAATATGACTATTTTATATATAAGACTATGACTAATTTTAAAAATTATCACTACGGTGTTAAATTATAATATAGAATATCACCCAAATACCGTAACAAGCATTATCAATATATATAAGATAGTATATCAATCACGATTCGTGACAGAGGTATTTTATTTAGTTTTATCTTGTGCTACAGAAGATGGGCGCATAGCGCTTGAAATGTACATCTAGCTACTTAATGCTTGTTACGGTATTTGGGTGATATTCTATATTATAGATCCTAATGATTAGATTCGCTTTCGAAGATTACAATTGCTATTTATTGGAGTATGTTGAAAAATTACATTTATATTAAAAATTTATATTTAACAAATTATTCCGTACTATATACTGATTGATCTAACTAGATGTATTTAACATTGCAAATTGTTATTTGCGAAAAATTTGAACACAACAAATAACTAGTGAAATAGTTTTCTTGTGTATTTAAAACGATTTAGAATTGTCAAACTGAAACAGAATATGTGTAGTAATTTTGGAGGTTCTACCTACCTTTGGGTTTATAAGTTTCATTTTCATACTTCTATGCCGCAAGATATTTTAGTTGATTCTAATCTTAGTATCGCCTGTTCTCATTTTACGTCAGCATGATTATATTTCATATAAGTTGTTCATATTACTCTTTATTTATTACTATGATATAATATTACAGATGATTAAAACAAAAGACCGATAATTCTATCTTAGTTTAAAAGCAATTTCAAATCATCGGTTTTTAAAGGTGTTTTTGATTTATATGTTAAAACAAATAATTATTTACAAGTTAGTGAAATATTATGTTCTTTAAATATCTAGTTACAGTGCAATTGCGCCAGAACTATTTTTAGGAAAGAAAAACAAAAGTGCGCGTTTTAGCAATAACTGAATTTCATTCATATGTTTTTTCTGCCAATTTTTACAAGTTATTCAGACAACGTATTAAAATATAGAGAAAAGTACGTAGTAATTTAATTAAATATATACGCCTGTTCGGGCAATGTTCGTAAATATAATTCTTGTGAAATTCTTTTAAGAGAATTATTAAATTTAACAGACATAAGTAAATAAAGCAGCACTAAGATGAGAATGAAATATAAGTATCTTTTAAACATATTTACAAAACTAGCCGGTTTCTACTTATTAAAGAATTCTGCCTTTAATTATATTTGGGCGTTTGTGCTATAGCATCCGTATTTGCACATATATTTAATCTTTATATTTAGTCTGCAAGAAATTCCGTGCTAAAGATAGAATTTGAGTCTATGTCCACTTTTTTCCACTCAACACCAAATGACAATAAATATTCATTTAGAATACAAATCAATTCTCCGTGTATATAAGTTTGGACATAATATGTTTAAATTCTTTAGTACTTTAGCAAGGACTTTACTTTATCAAATGTAAACTTTCTGAAATTATGTGAAATATGGATTTTAACATTTTATTCCTATATATTTCAGTTTTGTGGCACAATGTGTGCAGTATTTCTAGCCATGAGTATCCTGGCTCGTAACGTTTCTGGCTATTTTCTCACGTATCTTAGTATTTTGGGAACCTTCTTTTTACCAACTTTTCTTCAGAAGGTTCCTCCTAAATACTTTTCGCGTGGCAAAGATATTCTCGAAGGCATCGCTTCAAATAAAGGTAAATACGAAATCAATATTTTTAATGAAAGAATTGTATATAGTTTATTTACACGATCGATTAAAAATTAGACATGTTATTTACTTTTTTTCATGTATTTCTCTTTGTATTGTTTCAGATCTTCTGGCTGAAACAGAATTGATTCCCTATTTAAAAGAGTTTACGGATCGCGAAGCAGATCAGGATAGTATAATTACCGATAAAACGGCAGGTACATTATACATTTATTTTCATTGTAGTCATTCAGTTCATACACAATTCTTCAAAAAATGTATATCATGAATAAATACATCTCAATACATTAAAATAAAAATATTTGCCATCTATTTCATCAGTGAAATATGTACCGTTTGTTAAAAAACATAGACAAATTATATGTTGTTAAGATAGGCAATTTCCATTATATTTGATCCAAAGTAAATTTCCCTATAGTGACGATCTAATGATTTAAATATCTTATATGCATTGTGCGCTTGCAGTAATCAAAAATGAATAACGTATTAGAATGTGTGTATCAGTGGCGGTTTCTTTCGAGCCGCTACTGGTGTGTATTAAGTTTACAAATATTTAAAAAATGTGCAGGGATAATTAGCAATTAAATTTTCGTTTAAGTGTTCGTATGTGCCGACAATGATATAGTTTTAATAGATATTATTGTGTACATTCATACATATTTCGAATATTAATCATCAGCAGATAATTTACAAAATGTATATTGTATGTATGTTTGTAGTTATCGGGTATTATCGGACAATTCAAAATGAAATCATCTTCTAAAGCGACGTTTCGAAATGTATTACAATTTCATCTTCAGGCTTTATCAGAACTAATCATTTAAATCATAAACTTTATCGTTCATCAGGACTGCCTCTTGATCGTTAACAGACAACTACATATTAAAAAGGAATATTCCTATCCATTTACAATTGTCCTATTGAACATAGGAGAATCGCAACACCATTCTGTTGACAAAGCAACACGTACATTTTTGTACTTCAATTTTGTTATATTTGTATATTGTATCTTTTTCTCTAATTAATATAGTATTCTTTACATTCGTCTAATCGGCCATACTTGCAGAATCTCGATTAATACATTACATAGAATTGTTTAACTTACGAAATTGAAGTGAAAATATTCCGGAATTTAAAATTAATTGCTTCTTCATCTAGTCTCTCGAATGATTATAATTCACAAAAAAAAATTAATAATCTATTTATGGCTTTTTTAAATATATTTTACAAACTAAGCATCTTACAAAAGCACTTTTAATGTATCCATTTCAACTACCAGTACCCCTATCAAATTCGTCAATAAGGATATAATATAAGAAAATGTAGATTCGGACTGTCCTTTTCTTATGGGTTTCTCTTTTTATGCCTTACTCTAATCTTCATTGCAATCCTCACAATATTGTTATAACAATTTTGAAAACTAAAATCGTTATCGTAAGAAATTTGACTGGTCAAATATTTGTCAAAATTGTCTAAATAGCAATATCAGCGATTGTTATGGATAACAGTGAATACGGCAGAATATAATTAATACAATCATTTGTATTCGATCTATTGTAAAGTACTATATTTCAATTAATCATGTGATATATTCATGGCAGCCTAATTAAAGTAATAGTGACTGAAAGTACTGGATTACAAATGTATGTTTGCATTCAACATGCAGTATGGTGCATCCTGTGTACTCATTTATTATCTTTAAGATTCTGTAGCTAATTCCCTTATATCGGGCATAACGTCTATGCCATCCCACATGGACCGCGAAGGTAGTCTGGATGGCCTGGAAGAGGATGACCTCATGCCAACTAAATATCGATCAAAATCTCGGGATATTAGTGACTCAGACTCGTCATTCGGCGAAGATTCAAAGCAAATGTCTTTCAGCTTACATCACTTCAATGGTGGACGCAATGAGAATCGCGACTGTGAACTGTCAAGCGAAGACGACGATGATGACGAATTTACGCGACATTATACCACTGGGTTGAAATTCACAGACAATGAGCAGGTAAGATGAATTTTACATTTTTACTGTGAGCCACTATAGTAATATTCTATTTGAAGAAAAACATACTATTGTTAACGAATTTTGTTGTCTCTAGAAAATTGTAACATTTTATACGTTACAAAACTAATATTGGCCACGTTGTTAGCAAGCTAATGTGTCGATTAAGCGAAGAGCGATTTTTTAACATTAAGTAGTTTACCAAATTTTCCTATGATGTGTTTGATTTTAATTAAATCTCAGAGTATAAAAAAAATGACAAAAATGATCAACTTAGAAGTTTAAAAAAATTTATGTAGCTAATACCTCCAGAATGTCTCATTGTCTAATTTGAACCTTTCTTAACATGTGTAAAAAATATCATGTCTACGACTTTTCTGTGCAAAATTTTCTTGACTCTGAATATATCATGTTTCTTATGGAAACCGCCCACTTAATATATTTTTACATGTCCGTTTGTATATGCATCGTTGCTAGTTGCAAAACAATCGAAAATTGCAAAATATTCTAATATTTTTAAGAATATTTAAAATTAAAATATTAGTAAGTAGCAACAAAGAATATACGTATTTTTTGCTTATTGTAAATAATATGTATGTATACAATAAAAATATACAATTTTCGCAACATATAACTTAAACGGTTAACGGTATTATAATATCGTCTTTGCAAATCGCTTAGGTGGACATCGCAGAAGTCAATGTACCATCTGTTACATTAACTTCACCTTTAAGTCCAGATATAAATATGGTAAATGCATTGGAGATCAATGATCCAGCATTAATTACCAAGAATATATTATTCAGTTACAATACTGCTAGTGCTGGTAGCGACAACCCTACGGAGATTATGCGCAAGCGCAACACTCACCGGCAAGACAGTGATAGTGACTTCGAAATGGTAGACTATACCGAATTCGATGATAGGCCTTAATGACTTCCAATTGTTTTTATGAACTATATTTTAATAAAGCATAAATGAATCAACACGTTTATGTCGTAAACGAAATCGGTTCTAATGTCTTAATATTTGAAAGTTACTCTTTTATCATCTCGTTTAAGATTGTTAAGAAGAAATTATTTGGTTTGTTCCGTTTGTTTTATATTCTATTGACACATATATTTTTAAAGTGCCGTAAAAATGTTTTAAAAAGTACTATCACAAAATAGCTTAAACTGTTTTCTTTTTGAACTTTTGACTAGAAGACTAGACTAAACATTAATACTTTGAATTAATAGCGTTACTGAAGTCCAAATTCCAATTAATATTTACAGATTGTAAGTAGATCGGAAATTCTAAATAATACGTATATTTTTCTGGAACTAAACAATGTGATATTGTTTTGATAATTACGTTAACAATGGTCGTGTTTTGCTATGTTAGAGTAGGGACTCAAAACTATAATTAAACATCCCAACATTAGTATTGTATTGAAGTAATACAACATGTCCAATAATGTAAATTTAATAGCATACTATAAGTATATCGAGATATATGATATGCGGCAAAGTTACATTATCTTGCATTTTTGGAATCGCTATTACATCCTTTAACATAATTTATAACGTAGGATAGTACGTTAACATAGAATTTGATTTTGTGATAACTAATAAATAGAATATATCTTGGGCTTACTGAAAAAAACCGATAAGTCTACTTTTGACCATTTTCGAGTTTTTTTATACCGATAAGTTCGTCTCACAGAGATCTATCGACTGACAAAGCCAGTTAGACTCTGATTTAAGAATTCTTACTGAATTATAGCGAAATATGATAAAAATATGATTTTTTACGGGACAAAGTTTAAAATGCATTTTTCTCCAACATCAATAATATGCACATAATAGGTTCTCGCAGTAAGGCCACGATATTATATTGTGTATTTAATTAATTTCGGTTAAGCGAGCTTTCAGAAAATTTAATGACCATTGTGATTATAATTACCATAGAGATGATCTTTTTAAAGAACTAGAATTTTGTGTTTGTATTGTTTAGTGTATTAATTAAATGAAATTGCTACATTATTTCTAAGAATTAAAACCAGATATATTTTAACTATTAATTTTTAACAGCTCAATTTTTTTTTGTTTAAATCCATACATCATGGTTTAACCATCTGATTTCTTAAGATTATCATCTTCGTGGCATTTTGATTTAATATTGATCCGTTTTGGTAAAATTAATTCAAAGGATTCCTTAAAAGTTTTACCTTCAGAAACACGCAGCAAAATTTCAAATACTAAAAGTTGGTAAAAATAATTTATATAAATTAAAAGAAGACCGCTGATTAATATCGTCATTACCTTGATTTATGGTGAATACCTTTCTCGTCTTTATTTCAAAAAAATCTGCAATTGGTAATTGTCCGTGCGCTATACCTTCTTTTTTGGCCTTTTCAAAACACACCCCCTTAAAAATTCAAAACAAAATGGTAACAACTTTGATATCCTATATAATTATTTAACACCGTAGTGACCATTTTCTTAATTTGATTTATGTAATTTTTATAGAATTTGATGTTTACTTTATCTAACTACCTTATGTGAATTATGATCCACTAAACCTCCGATGATATAAACCTTATTTTCTTCCAAAGCCTCAATAACATTATCACTTTCGCTAGTTAAATAAACCAAATGTTCCTTCGGAAATATATCCAAATAGCTTTCACTATGAAAATTCATATCCCAATTCTCATATCCATTATGCCTTTCCATTTCTTCCTTTACCCTACCTTCGAAATTCGTCAAATGTAATTGCATTGACGCTTTAGCTCTACGATTTTCCGTATATACCCTTAATATCTGTTTAATAACTTTTCCCATGTCCTACAATATCAGAAATAAGTATTATTTCTTTATTATAACACACATCTATCTTACAATACTTTACTGATCATGAGATCATCAAAACTCAAGTCAAAAACCACACTCATTTTACAAGAACTGTTCGTCATTTTAGCACGCTTTAATTCTTTTCTGCTAGGTCCCATATCAATATTGCTCTTTTTAGCCTCCAATTTCCGCACCTTAGCTTTTATTCGTTCTTTGGTCCGTTTATCTTTCTTTGTAGCCTCCCATTTAAGGATCCTATAGAATTTCTTTGTTTGGCGTTTCGTTAGTTGGGATAGCTCGGTTCCATTAAAAAATATTTTACCATCTTCCTTCCTGATAGCTGTTGTCGTTGGAATATCATCAATATTTAAATCGGAAAGGGATATTTTATTGCCGGCTAAGCATAATATTTTTGTTGGCCTATTTGTAGTAAGTTGTTCATTTGATGAAGAGATTGAAACATCCTCATGCGACCTTTTATTGGTAAAATCTAAGGCATCCATTCGATTTTTTTTCTAATCTCGTATTGGTATATTTATCACATATATTTTTATATAATTAAAAAATATTTACGTACATATGAAATTATTATCTTCTCACCTAACCTAAAAGTTCTAAAATTATCGTCCCGATATTTTTATTTTAAATTTCCCGCCGTCTCGACCATTGGTCTATTGGTAGTCATTTTCGATACGAAATTAACCAATGAAATGTGCGTACTCGCATCAAAATGCCAGCATTAGGCTTACTCGATTTTGATTTGTTATAATAGAAGAAAAAAAAAACGAACCAACGATTTATTTCATTATCATCACTGTTTAATAACATTGCAAGATAGCATTAGTGAAATCTCCATAAGGAATAAATTCCCATTTCCTTTTCGAATTTTAATTTGAACATGTTTTATACGTTTGAGCTTTTGTGTAAGCAGCAAGGCGGTATATTTTTTCACGTGTATAAAGCAGGAACAATTGGTATAAAATCATTCAAAGATGAAGAATTGGAAAAAATAAATGTATCCGAATTAGGGTAAGTGTTTTAATATCCACCAAATTCGAATAACATATCCAAAATGTATTATTTAAAACAGCCAGAAAATATGCGAGAAAATTGCAACAACGTCCATGAGAGCGCAAGACCGTTTATCTCTTCGACTATCTGCAATTTTAGTTAACGGTCTTATTCGTATATACGAATATCAAGTAGCGAAACTTCTAGGTAAATTTGAACTATTGAAAATAATATTTTACTTTAAAATGTTCTATTTTTTTTATTATCAACTTAGAACAATGTGGCGATAGTAAAGGTTTAGTCTACGGTAATTTAGAAGAAATAGCGCCCATCGCTACAAGTTCAGCGGAACAATCCAGCGCTCTTATCACTCCAGAGTTAGTTTTGGTTAAGAAGCGCATACCACGTATGTCCCGTAAGAAGCGTTCGATAAAGATTATATCAGATATAGAAGATTTCCGTAGTCCACTTGCTACCAGATCAGAAAAAAAAGATATCGCTGTGGATGATGTTAGCATACCGATACTTCCTGCGATCTTTCCACAAAGAGACGTCATGGAAATTCAAATGTTACGATATATTGAACAAGATTCAGATACATTGCGGCATATATTACCTGAATCGGTGAGTAGTCCCCAAAATATTTACCCAGTCTCATATCAATCAAATATTTTTGTGCGTATTTTAATATATATTCAAAAACAGTTGTACATTAAAAAAAATAATTAAATATTATATTTACTTACAAGTAATATTTGCATTCAATGTAGGTATTAGGTTGCTTATTTATGCTGTTATATATTATATTATTACGATCTTAATACAGTTTAAATGTATTTTTAAATATTATCAATATCATCTTAAAAATTATCACTACGGTGTTAAATAATAGTATAGAATATCACCCAAATACCGTAACTTAAAGCATTAAGTAGATAGATGTACATTTCGAAGGCTATGCCCCCATCTTCAGTAGCACAAGATAAAAACAAAATAAAATACCTGTGTCACGAATCGTGATTGATATACTATTAAATAAATAAGTCAACATGGCAGAAGTATTTCAAAAAATGGCATATAATATGACCTATAAATCTTTTAAAACAATATATTTTTTTTATTAAAAATAAGTAGTTATACAATATAAAATATCTAAATGTAACATTTGTAATTTTGACCGCTGCTAAACAAGCAAAGCAAGGTATTAAGCAGTCAGTCTTAAGTAACAATTGTTTTTTTAACTATATGTCTATTTCACTATAAAATATTAAACATCATGTTGCAATACATATTGATTGAGAAGCTTCTTAAATTGCACAAGTTTTGTTGCGTTTCTTGTATTTTCAGGCAATTGATTAAATTGTTGTGCTGCCCTAAATATAAAGTTCTTGTGTCCTTTATTACTTCTAACACTTTCTAAGTAAATTTTTCCTCTTTTTCTGGTTCCTAAACTATGTATGTCTGCATTGAACCGCAACTGTAGGTTAGTTTTTATTTTCTTATTTATTATTTTGTATATTAGTTTGCAGTTTTCTATGAAACTTATTTGGTTAATATTCGATAGTTCTAGGTTTTTGTATAATATCATTGAGGGTGCCATATGAGGGATCTTGAACATTACTTTAAGTGCCTTATTTTGAACTACATTTAATTGTTTAAAAACAGTTTTTGCACATTGTGAAGTGACTGATATCCCATATATTAAGTTCGGATATACGTACGCATGGTATAGAAGTTTAATCAGTTTTTCAGGTAAAGTTGTCAGGCAGACTATTTATTGCACTCACTAACGGTATTATTTTCTTTTTGATATTATTAATATTTAGTTCATAATTTAGATTAGAGTCAATTACTACACCCAAATATTTTGCACTAAATTTCCGACTTAATATTTCATTGTCTATGTTAAGGTTGAGTTGTAAATCACTTTTGTTCTTTTGCTTGTAAAGTAAGTATTCTGTTTTTGTTGTGTTTATAGTAAGTTTGTTGGTTTGTAGCCACTCACAATATTTTTTAAGGTCACTATTTATCACTATCGTTTTCTATTTCAATAGATTCTTTTCCACTATATAATAGCACAGTGTCGTCCGCGAAGATCTTGTAGGTCCCGTTCAATCCTATTCTCTACATATCTTGTATATAAAGTAGGTACAATATTGGGCCAAGGACCGACCCTTGCGGCACTCCTTTTGTTATTAATAGTGGTTCACTAATGTTCACTAATAATTAACGAAACTGACATATAAATTAATTTTGGTCGTAGTTCGTTAGCGATTGCATTGTTCTAATGAAATGTACACTTCGTGTAGTAGGTATAAGTTGGAATATTGATCCGCAACGACATTAGTAGATCATTACAGTCATAATTATTTGATAATAATTTTGTACAGTACAATAGCATCTATCAACGCACATCTATCTTCTAGACTAGGTATATTGAAATAGTCAATCCTGTCTGTGTATTGATGTAGAAACGGCTGCGGACCAAAACGATAGTTTAAAATTCGTAAAAATCGTCTGTACAGATTCTTATCTTGCAACGTGATTTTTGTAAGTAAGGTTCCATAGTGTACTGACGTATTCTAAGTGCGGTCTAACTAACGATAAGAAAGGTAATTTCAAACACGTATGGTTTGTGAAGTGTTTTGTAATTCTACATACGAATCCAAGAATTCGATTAGATTTTTTAGCTACAATATTATAATGTTCTGCAATTTGCAGCTTATTGTCTAGTGTCACACCTAGATCTTTAATTAGTGATTTATTTTCGGGAGAAACCTTGTTGATACTGTAATTACTGTATATTATATTGTTATTTCTTGTGAATTTTACTTGGAATTTTATGAAGCTACATATGTTAATATTTACAGAGACTCTATTAGACCTACACCCGTTTCATAATATTTCTAGATCTTTTTGAATTAGGGATGCGTTTAATTGTAAAGATAGGTCGTTAATACATAATGTAAATGATGTAGGTCCCTTAGGATCCCTGAGGAACGCCTGAGGAAAAATTTATGTAAGTTTTTAGTTTTAGTAATTGTCCAAACATGCGTAAAGGTTTGAAACATTAAAACTAAAAGGTATAGCATGTATTGATGTAAAACTTAAAAAAATTAGAACGACAGTAACGAATTCGTCGAAAAGTTATATTAATTATGATAGAAAAAAATATGGAAAATAATTTTCTCGAATTGTCTACAAGTGAAATTTGTGAGGTGACAACTCTTTCATTTTTGATTAGATCCCCTTTTACAACATACTTATAATATATTTGACCACATTTTCTTGTTCTTTCTCGATAGTCATTTATTGGCTGGTACAGCCGGATTTATATAATTAAAGTACTTATTTTTTATAGGATGATTCTCCTCCTACACTTGTACAGAGAAATATCCTTGTAGAAGCTGATGTTCATGAGCCACCTCCACGTTACGCAACAAAGGATGAAACAATAGCCCAGGCTAAGTCCATACCAGATATAACCTACCTACCCAGTTTTGTCGTAACCGAACCAGTTACAATGCAAACTATTATTCAGGCAGAACAAGATCAAATAGCCATGCCACCACCGAGCATACCTGGTTCCTCCGTTCGAACACCTAAGCCTATAGTAGTCTATATTTATAATAATTATTAATTTGAATAGGAATGATATTAACTATTACAAGTAGAATAATTCTTCAAATTTTTAGAAACCGGAATCTATATACGCTATTTTACAAAATCTTCCACGTAAAATCAATCGTAATATCCAAGAGGTAATTATTTCATTGGTAAAATAATCATCAATCTTAAAAATTGGTTTGAAATAGCAAAATAGCAAACAAGGCACTATCTGCCTTGTGTATTTTAATTTTGACTACAGATTCCGTTACTTCCACTGTACCTTCTATAACTAATTGCATAAACAACTAAATATCCCCTGTGTCGTAAAATATTACCAATTACAAAATATCATATCTTAAATTTAGAGACACTATCATTTATCACCTAACCTAACCTCATTATCCACCTATAACACCGTATTTCTAATCCTCCCATTCTACGTTTATCTACCTTTCTTATTGCTCATACTTTATAGGCGTACAATACAATTCTCCATAGATAAGCCTTTAAAAAACACCTTTTTAAATCTAATTTCAAATTTAAATAAACGTCAAGCCGCTTTAGTTCGAATTGAGGGCGAAGAAAAGGAAGTAAAAATAGAAAAAAGTCTAGCACGGATGTACACTTTTGCCGCTATTATTGAATTTAAATGCAATAAACGAGGTTATAGAAGAGTATAGTGTAGGTGTGAAAATTGAAAGAGAAGAAATAAATATGTTGAGGTTCGCCGACGATATAACTATCTTAAAAGAAAGGGAGCAAAATTTAAGAGAGGTATGCAAGAAATAATGACTAGAGTTTAAAATATAAGTAAAATCAAAGTGATGAGGTGTGACAAGAATAAAGACAAGTGAAAGAATCAAATTTCTGTTATTTATAAAATAGCATTGCAAGGTAATCGAAGTAAGATAAATATAAACTATAGGGTAGGAAGGGTACGAAGTGATGAAATTTTAAGATCTAATTTTGATATAGATTACTGAAGGTGGAGTGTAGCATTGTACGGCTGTGAGGCCTGGACAAGAGGGAAGGAAGAGAAACGTAGAATAGAATAGCATTTTAAATGTGGTGCTGTAAAAGGATGAGGATTGGGTGGGTAGAAGCTATAGAGTAGAGTAATAAATGAAACCGTACTAGAGTTAGTAAGGGGAAGAGAAGTATTTGGGGAGCATTACAGTGTATGACTTTTATAGATAAAAGTATAGATATAGAATATATCTATATAGATATGTAGGAGATTTCTTTCTATCCCTTATCATATTAACTATTTCCTCATTGTATCTGCTGTTTTATTGTACTTAATACTATTTGCTAAAGTAGATAATGCAGCTATTCATCCGCTATCTATGTCCTCTTTGGGCGTATCACTAGTTTTAACTTCTACTTTCTTCTTCTCTTCCTTCCAATAGTTGGTAGACAACAACTACTTATAATGGAAATGTTTGCTTTAAGGAATCTTTATTATTAAAACCAACACGCTATATAATCGATGTATTTAACGCAATTTGTGAGGAGAAGGACACGTCTTATACATTGATGGAAGACGTAGAAGGCGATTTCGTGGATGATGGTCTACGGTAATATTACCCACTTTACCGAATAAAGTATAATTTATTTTATTTTATTTTATCTTATATAGCGACGAAGAATTTGATAATATTCAGGACCAGCAATCTATAGAGAAAATTAGAACACCACAATTATCATCGCAATCACTATCTCGTCTCGAAATTTCCAAAAGGTAATTTAAAAATATCAAAATACTTTTTAATTTATTAAATTTTATACAATAATGGAGCAGAACAGCATTACAATCGAATGACGTTAGTATTTCGACAATTTATTAAATATGAAACTATAATGCCAAAAGGATCATCGATTAGTTCCAAATATAAAAAATGACGTTCCTAGATTGTTATGAAATTAAGCCATCATTGATTTAATTGAGTTTGTAATATTTTTACATTATTTAGTCACCGAGATAGTATAGTACCTGAAGAAGAAATCAATGACGTTCCAATGGAAAGGTATGATATATAATCAAATATTCATGTATCATTATATTTAATTTTAAAACAACTATTGTGTAATCTCTTATATAGAATAGAACTACAGCCCATTACAGAAGAAGTAGACTATGGGGATTTTCATAAGCTAAGTACACGGTAAGAAAATTATAATAATTTTTCCTTATTCTTATAAAAAATATATCAACTGAAATTTATATAAAAAATAATTCTCAATTTTCTACAACAATCATTTTAGCGCTCAACAATTAGTGAAAAAGTTAAGAAATTTGGCGCCCGCTCTAAAAATTGTTATTGAAGACTTATGTAGGAAGCCATTACAGAAAAAAGAAATAGTGACCACTTTTCAAGCATTGTTGGGTAAATTAATTTAAAGAAAAGTGGTTTTGTATAATTCCCCCCATTTTATTGTATTTTTAATTTTTAGAAATACAAGCAAATACAAACATCATTGATTTGGTCACTAAGAGTAATGAAGATTTATATATCGACCATATTTTAATAAATTGATGTTAACAATATGTGAGATATTATTAAAATTTGTTCCAATTTATTAGCATCACAAATTTGTATTTTATATTTTAGGCTATGACGCTATTTAGAAAATATATGAAAGGAATGCGTTATAACATCAAAGTAGACAATATTCTAGTTTAGAAGCGTCAATTTAATTTTTAATAGAATTTTTTAAATAATCGCAGTTTTTTATCATCTGATACAATAAGCATAACAATCCTTTAATATGTTTAAAGAATAACAATTCATGTTATGTAGTTGTATTTAAAGTACAATTTATTGACAAATAAATATGTGATTTATTGGACCAATCTGGCAGTTCAATACTAACTATATAGTTAGTATTCATTGATTATGGACTAAAATGTAAAATGTAATCTATAAAACATAGATAAATGTATAGTAAAATATAGATTAAAATGATAACAATTTCTAATTATTCATAACTACTATTTTCTTAATGATTGAAGACCATTACAAAATCAAAATAATGAAGTAGAATCAACCTAGTGGGTTAATTTCTCGTTTTGCAATCTACAGGCTACGAGTTCCATTTACAGACCATCGAACAAAATTACCCATTTATTCTTGTGCGTACTACGAAAAACCCAATACAATCATAACAGGGTTTCATGTTAGAGTTTAGAATTTACTAAACAGTAAATTTAACTGCTACTAATAATTTAATTTTTATGCTTCTTCTAAATGTAATAGCAAATCAAAAATTCCTTTATTAGTATTTTATTCGATTTTTGAGGTAGTTATGTTATCGAATATAGTAAAATGAGGAATTATGATCAATGTATAATCAAAATATGATCAATGTATAAATAATAATAGTAACATAAATACAAAATATTATTTTGTATTTATGTTACTATATAGCAATTGTGAAATCGAAGAGTACGTACAAAAATAGACATTTAATTGAAAGGGTAAAGATTAAAATAATTACTATAATTGGATGACTGGAATAATTAATATAATAAAAATTAGTTATTTAATAAACGTGGCGTTGCTATTGCTACTTTTCATTATTGCTATTAACAGCCATGGCAGCTCCCTTTGCTGCATCACCACCTGTGGTAAAGACAAGTGGCATTTGGTATAATTGCCGCACTTCATTCTGTAAGACTTTATTACGTGATAAACCGGAACCATTGCCAACTATTCTGGTAATATTCGCCGCGGATAATAGGTCTCGGGGCATCATACTGAAATACACATTGGGGTATAAATTAAAGGAACCCCCAATAAAAATGTTTTGTCAACACAAAAACAATACATATTTAATATATACATATTGATTGATTCATCAACATGTGAATTATTTTCAAAAGCGGTGTGGCGATACATGACTGTTATTCAGGGGCAATACCAAAAGCTAAATGAAAAAAGCATAAAGAATTATTTTATATATATATATATGATACGATAGCCCTCGTTATATATATATATATATATAACATGTATTATTACTTGAGTCATTATATATAAAAGACCCCTCCGTTGATAGTGACCGGATATTGTAATCAAACCTTTTGGATGACGCTGCAAACTTAAGATCTATGTTTGGTTAGAATTAGATGTACCGCATATACACTAGAAGAAGAGATACGGACAAACATCTTCGCGAAAATTATTATTTTTTAATATATAATGAACATCGCAACGTAAACTGGCACCTTTTTTTTAACTCATATTGTAAATGAAAGTAGACATAGATGTCAAGTACTTATGTAAATTTTGCAGTAATCCATGACAAAGAGCTCGAAATACTTGTCCCAAAGCCAGATTTCCAATATTAATGTTAGATACGCTAGCTGATGTGACTTCTTTGTATCTTTCACCTAATAATGTCGGCTGTATTTCCAAATCTGATACAGCATTGTCATGCATACTTAGCTCCATAACTTTTTCCCAAACTTTCGCTAAAATTGATTATATATCATGTAGTATAAGTAACGCTAAATTTTATGTACATTAATTTGATTAATACTACAATCCTCAGCGATTTTACTATCTGTACAGAACTTTGTCGTTCAATCATGAAAATGGATTCTTACATTGTGGAACAGAGAAGCCAAGTTCCATCGTCCACTGTTGTAACATCCGAATGAAAGTGGCTAAAGCGTTTCCGCCATTCAAAGAAGCGGCAACAGCTATATATTTCTCATTGAAATACGGGAAATATTCCACTGAATGTATAACAGGGGCAACGTTTGTAGGATTGAAATTCTCAACTACAAAAGCCAATTGAGCAGATGTGGATATATTTAGAACTGCGTCAGAATGTGCCTCTAGTGTGGATAGGACAGAACATTGTAAATCACCAAGTGCCACACCTGTAAGAAAAAGGTATATTTTATGTGATTCGTTAACAATTGTTAAATACTGAAAATGATATTTGCATATTAAATTCTACATGAATTATTTAAAGTAAGCTGTCTGTAAAGATCAAGAAGATAAATTTGTCCTAAACAATTTTATGTAATAATAATGTGATCAAAACTGGTTTACGTTCATTGATGACTTTTTCATTCAAATAAATATTATATTCGCTTATTTATTGATATTTATATAAATGAAATGATAATTGCATGTGTCAAAAAATCATGTTCTCATGTTCGGTCCGAATCGTTGTAACTTCCATTTTAAAAAATCTGGTATAAAGAATAAGTGACAAATATGTTAAGTTATATGTTAGGTTGTAAAATCGTCACTACAGCGTTAAATAATTGTATAAAACATCACCCAAAAACCGTAACACGAGTTAGTTAGTTAAACAGTCCGCAATCCTAAAGATTGGTTGGAAACAGCACGCCATGCCGATCTATCCTGAGCTAATCCCTTCATCTCTCTATAGCTATTCATCTCAACGTCTTCAGCTATCTGACTCACATACTCCAATCTAGGCCTACCTACCCCTCTCTTTCCCTCCACTCTACCTTCTATGATCAATTGCATAATCCCCCCATGCCTAAGAATATGCCCTACTAATCTGTCTCTCCTACGCTGTAACACTCTCCAGATACTTCTCTTCTCCCCTACTAACTCTAGTACAGCTTCATTTGTTACTTTATCTTCCCAACCAATCCTCATCATCCTCCTATAACACCACATTTCGAATGCTTGTAATCTACGCTTCTCTTCCTTTCCTATAGTCCACGCCTCACACCCGTACAGTGCTACACTCCAAACATATACCTTCAGTAATCTTTTTCTAATACCCAAGTCAATATTTGATCTTAAAATCTGTTCTTTTTCTACGAATGCCTTCCTACCCTGTGCTATCCTACACTTTATATCTACTTTGCTTCGATTATCTTTTGTGATTCTACTGCCTAAATAACAAAAATCTGACACTTCTTCGATTCTATTATCTCCCATTGAGATCTTCACTTTTCTACTGCATTCCTTTTTGTCACACCTCATCACTCTAGTCTTACCTATATTTATTTTCATGTTAAAATCCCTAGTCAATACTGCCTGCATACCATTCAATACCCTTTCTAAATTCTTTTCGCTTTCTTCTAATATAGCTATATCGTCGGCGAATCTCTCCCTGTACAATATTTTCTCTCCCTGTACAACCACACCTACACTATACTCTTCTTTTACTTTGTTTATTGCATCTTCTATATATAGATTAAATAATAACGGTGAGAGTGTACATCCCTGCCGAACTCCCTTCCCTATTTTTGCTACCTCTTCTTCCCCCTCAATTCTAACTAAGGCAGTTTGGTGTTTATATAAATTAAAAATTATTCTCCTATCCTTATAATCTATACCCGTTTCTTTTAAAATTCTAAACATTATGTCCCAATCTACATTATCAAATGCCTTTTCTAAATCTACAAAAGCTATGCAAGTTACCTTTCCTACCCTATTTCTTTTTTCTACTACCGTTCTTATTGCTAGAATCGCCTCTCTCGTCCCTCTGTTTTTCCTAAAACCAAACTGATCTTCTCCTAGCCTTTCCTCCACTTTATTTTCTAATCTCCTATAAATAATCTTTAACAATATCTTCGATGCATGTGATAGTAGGCTAATGGTCCTATAGTTCTCACACAATTTAGCTCCTATTTTCTTCGGCATTGTTACTATTCTACTACGCTGAAAATCCTGTGGTACTTCTCCCTTCTCATATATTTTACAAACTAACCTGTATAATCGCTCCTGCATTTTTTCCCCTGCGTGTTTTATTAATTCGGCTGGTATCATATCAATCCCCTCTGCTTTGTTATTCCGTAAATCATTTAATGCTCTATGAAACTCTGACCTAAGTATGCTAGGACCTAAGTCATCCTCATCTATCTGTTCCACATTTTCTAGCTCCTCCATGTCCTGCCTACCTTTATATAAATCTTCAAGATACTCCTTCCATCTTCTAGCTTTTTCCTTATTTTCTGTGAGTTCCTTACCCTGCTTATCACATATAATGTTACCCTTTGGTTTTACTTTAGAAAAATGTGACTTAATTTTCCTGTAGCCCAAATCTACTTTACCTCTTCTCATATCCTCCTCAATATCCTCACAGTTTCCTTTTATCCACTCTTCTTTCGCTAGCTTGCATTTCCTATTAATTAAGTTCCTTAGTTCCTTATATTTTTTCTGTCCTGCTTCTGTGTTTCCTATTTTAATTTTCCTTCTTGCTTCTATCATTTCAACTATTTCTTCCGTGATCCATTCTCTCCTACCTGCCCTTTTCTTTGTGCCTAATACTTCATTTGCTGCTGTAGTTAGCCCATTTCTGATTTCCCTCCATTCGCAATCTATGTCGTTCCTAGATGTTCCATTAGCCATGATTTCTACTTTCTGCTTGTACTTTTCACATACATCAGCTAATTTTAACCTATCGACATCTACTCTGACCTGTTTGGACTTCTGTAATTTCTTGAATTTGACCTCTGAGTCCAGGACTACTAAATTATGGTCACTATCAATATCTGCTCCAGGGTAACTCTTACAATTCTTAATCTGGTTCCTAAACCTCTCTTTAACTAGTATGTAATCTATCTGATACCTCCCTATATCTCCTGGCATTTTCCACGTATATATCCTGCGCTTGTGATTCTGAAAAAGCGTGTTTGCTACCACTAGCTTATTCCTAATACAAAACTCTACCAATCTATCCCCTCTATCATTACGTGTTCCTATTCCATATTCTCCTACTATTGGAACTTCCTTTCCCTTACCTACTACGGCATTCCAATCTCCGATTACAATTAGATTATCCTGTCCTTTAACGTTTGCTAACCTAGATTCAATCTCCTCATAAATGGATTCTACCTTGTAACACGAAGCATTTATTAATTGTAATTTTACAAAATATGTATAGCAATCCCGGTGAGTGACAGAGGTATCTATATTCGTTCTATTATTGTGCTACTGAAGATGGGGGAATAGCCTCCGAAATGCGCATCTAACTAATAAATGCGTTGTGTTACAGTTTTTGGGTGATGTTTTATACACTATATCTTAGGTATTTTTCTATAATATTCATTCGACACATTTTTGTCGTCATGGTTTTTTAGTTATTACTTAACAAAGTAAAACATCAAAATGTATTTTTGTTGAATATACTTTCACTAAAAAATTGCTAAAAAAATGATCGAAAACGACTAGTATTAAAAGTGATATAATAGTATATTAAAAAACGAGTGTTATAAATGACTTATGAAATGAGTTTTTTACACTATTTTTTCTAATTTGCGTCTTTTATGCCCTTTTTAAATAAAAAATCGAAATTTAAAAATTTAGGGAATTTTTTCACTGTTGATAGTAACTATTGGCACATTTGGAACATTTGAAATAGATAGTCAAATAAATTTAAATTAACCTATTTGTTGCTTTCTTTTATATTTTGACGTACAATTGTACATTTCAAGGACAAAATTAAAATCAAAATATTTGTTGCTTTCTATTGTAGTTTGACGTTTGATAACTGGCAAGCAGTGCTACCAACTTTGAAACAGTAAATTGCCCTATGCTATAAGCGAACTCAAATTCGCTATAAACGAACTCATTTGGGTTCGTTAATAGCTCTATTAGAAACGCAAATTAGAAAATATCTATTAACAGCATATCAATTAAAAGTTGCAGACATAAAGAGAAAAAAATTAAACATTTTACACTTTTTAAATATGATCATGTAATGCCCACATCGCCAGTTTCTTTAATTATAACGAAATAGTTTTCTGAAAAATAAATCCTTAAATTGTCACTCTTTTATAAATCGCGTTTTCATGGTTTTTGAAGTATTTCCAAAATATTCACTTTTCAATATTGAAATGAAATTATTGTAAAGGTTTATAGTGTAATAGCAATGAATACTAAGTCGTATATAGTTAGTATTCATTGGTATTGTATAGATTAAACTAGGAAACTGAAGTATGGTAAAACTGGCCATAATGTATATTTTTAGGGTTAACATCCAGCCCCGTTCGTTGTGCTTCTGGTTGCAAAGAAGCTTCCAATGGTCAAGCGTATTTATTTATTATTTATTTATTTATTTATTATGTGATTGGGATCAGATTGCAAACAGCTCGAAGCCAGTAAAGCATATCTGAGTTCTTGGGGAGATATTAGGAACATATGGGAAGGGTGGGAAGTCTGTTACTATAGCGGTACGCTATTCCGCTAAAGCTTAGTTAATTGTATCCCAACTAAGAATGGTATCGAGTATAGAGAATAGGTGGCGCTGATCTACAGTCACGCATCCAAGCACTGACACCTAGCGGGACGTTGATTAACTCTTGTTATCGACGCTCAATGCAATACCCGCTAGGCCACTCAGAGTATTGTTTTTTGAATAAGCCGCAGGAATATACTAATAACATCCTCACATACAATTATCTTTTTCTATCCTCACTTGCAAACTATGAAGCGATACATCACTGCAGCACTCACCTATTGGCGTTCCTTTTGGTATTGTATGCCAATCGTCCGCCAGCAAGCCCGCAATGCTACCACTCTGCTCCACAGAGGGCAGCAGGTGCACAGGAAATCCCGCTGCTTGCAACGTATCCGTATTCCATGTCCCGTTTTTGCAATCGTAGTAACCCCAACTAGCCGCATTCTGCACTGATGTTACTGGACGGTCTAAGTTGCACAACATTGCCACGGCAAAGTCCTGAATAGTACCGGCGCAGTTGTACTTTTGCAACTTCTCCGGTCTGCATAGTAAAATCGCTTTTCAATCATATTTAATAGTTATTTACATATTAACAGGGGAAAGCGGTATATTGTTATTCGATAGGGAAAATTGCAATTCATCAAGTGCAATAATACAGTTTTTGTTCAAAACGCACATAAAATATATATTTTCTTCAATGGTATTTTGTAATAATGAAATCAGTTCATAATGTATAGAATATCACCCAAATATCATAACAAAACAATTAATAGCAAGATGTTCATTTCGAAGGCTGAACCCTATCTTCAGTAGCACAAGAGCAACATTTTTCCAAGTTGTATATACAATCTCAAGTAACGATATTAAACCATAAATTTCATAAAGTATACTGTACAATAAAAGAGTTTCGGAATATAAATTACGATATATTTTTTAATTACACGAAATCGATTTTTCAAAGATATACCGGGTATTAGTAAGCATATGTACTTGTTTTTCGACATCCAGAATAATGTAGCGCATCCGTATCCAGAATACGTTGGTAGATGTGAGCTGGGCGATGGAAGGGCGGCCATAAAGGCGGCATCACAGCGCGTATCTTGCCACGTGTAAAGTGCCGACACCTTACCCTGCAGAACGTCGTAACGAATTAATATACCATCCCGCTCGATCCGTTCCCAGGCTGGAGACAGTTCATCACAACTCCATAACAGAACGCCGTGCATTTGGCCGCATATGCCGATCTTCGTGATCTGTGATAAGTTTTAAGCGTAATTTTTTATATATTTTTAAATTAATGTACTGATGTTCAACATTCCCGAAAAGTACCATAAGTGTATTATTTATTGATTTTTCTATATACAGAAAATAGGGGCTAAACCTTAAAATTGTGCATTTTGCATATAAATACTTAGTTACTTTCGAATTTTACTCCCTTCACCTCATATTTATTTAAATAATGCACAATGCACAAAAAAAATCATACATTACTTTCGAAGGTAAAATTAAGAATCTTAATAATATCGTAGTATATATATGAACTAAGAATATTCTATAACTTATGGAGACACTTTCTAAGAATTCAAATTCTAATGATAAAAATTAAAAAGGCATACATAAAAATCAGATAAAATAACTAATCTAATAGAACGATATCGATTACTATTTTTAGTAACATCCAACTTTGCATAATAATTTTATTTATTTTGAGAATTACTATATTTTATAATAAAAATTAAAGCAAATGGTAATCATTTGTATGCAAGCGTTACGTTAATCTACCTGACTGTCTGACTATTTGCGTATTATAATCTGGGCATACACTTATACATATCTTTCCCTCTGGTTTGTTTTTGTAATTAATCATATAATATCCCTTGGCAATTAATTATAGCGAAGATATAATATTTAATATAAAGCTCAATTAGTATTAATATCGTCCGTAAAAGTTAATTTAATAACAGTTTTATTATCAGGTAAGCGGACTATATCAATATTATTTTCCAATTTTTTATTATAATTTTAACAGATAGCACCATCATTGATTACGTTATTACTGTTATTTGACCTATTATTTTATTATATTATTTTATTATTATATATTTTATCACAACGTAAACCATGTTTTGACTTACGTCCACTTTTTAGTGTTCGTTTGTACTAAATAATAATATAATTGAATTATAATAGCGGTGCAGATCAAGCCTGATGAGGAGGTTGGAAAATTACCTCGAAACGTTGCTCAATCTGTTAAAATTATAATAAAAAATTGGAAAATAATAATGATATAGTCCGCTTACCTGATAATAAAACCCTTATTAAATATTTAATATACTTTAAGATATTTAATATACTAAGTTACAATTTATGAAGCGAGTAAATTGAAAATGCAATAGAAGTAAATTTACACACATTTTTATTATAATGCGATTACTTTTTATATTCATAGAAAAATATATATTTGTCTCCAGCTCACATCTACCATAAAAAATCAAGGGTTTTTTGAAATGAAGCAATATTAACGAAATTTTCTTTTTAAGTAATAATTTTAAATAAATTTTATATTTATAAACTCACCTTGCTCAAAATCTCTTTATTCAATTTTGCAACGCAAGTATTTAAGGCGGATATAATTTTTGGGACATCCTGTTTATTGCCGTCGGTTCCTTGATCACTAGGGACATTTGATTGTGTGTCTTTCGTATGCTTCGTAACAATTTCATTTGTCGCAGTGTTTACAATGCACACTTTTACAGAAGTCGTGCCAATATCTATTCCCAAAATCAGATTCTTATCACCCATTACGTTTCTTCTGCGAAACATATTAAAAATTCTATAAGAAAATCTATTTCAAAAATACGTATTCAAAATGAGAATAGTGAAATTTTTTGAATCTTTATTAATTTTATTTGCTACGATAGAACGTTTTGTTTTTTCAACACAATAAAATCTTTTTTAGGTTTATAACTAGACAAAATTGTTGAATAAGTTATGACACAAAATAACTGGTAGTGCCTGAATTATTCAGTTATCATGTTTGTAATAGAAAGTAATTTTGTTATTACGGTGTCGAGATAATCTTTTAGGCCCGCCTTTCGTGTATGTAGCAATATAGGACAAGAAGCAAATTGTTTATTAAACAAATGTAATACTTGTTGACGGGAATATTAAACAACGGGCATTTATTATGTTTGCACTGTTCTTGATATCGTACTATGCGCTGGTGGTTTAATCTCGTATTCAATTAATGAGGCATTGTAACGAATTTCGGAAATATGTATGTGCAGATTTATTTTCGTAGCTTATGTTCGATTGAATAATAAAATAGAAATTAATTTTGAATTCATTCATATTAATTTCATTTCATTGGTTTTTTTATTGATATTTCTTCAGCCAACAACTATCTATTGGCTAATGAATATTTCATCACTGTTAAAACTAAGATGATTGGAAGGACCTGAATTTTCAGTTTGTTCCAGAATAAAATACCAGGAATAGTTTCCTATTTTTCTACAAAAATCAGTTTTTTTTTAATAAGAACATTAATTTATTATAATTGTATTGTTTTGTTTCAAAGAAATATTTTTATAGGCAGCTTAATATTTTCAATTTTGAAATGCTATTGAATTTACCCTAATAGCATTGATTAAGTAATATACAGATGTATAATCCAATGTTAATTTTTGTCCCCTTCGAATGGAGTCGACTATCAAAGGTCGCTACGGTAGATGGAGTCCGCCCAAAGATAGCGCTGTTTGAGCTATTGGCGGCATGGCAGATTTTTACTAATTTTAGCAGATCGCTAAACTATTATGTTGCTTTTACGTGCATTGTTGCCAATGCTACAGAAGGCTATATACTTCGATGACCGCTATATACTTAAGATATCCTAATGCTTAGTCCATACCAAATTACAATTTAAAATGCATATCGACTCCAATAAATGACTATAATTAGAATCTTTTACAAGTAATTATTTTATTTACCATAAATTCGTATGTGTTCATAAGAACTATTACTTATCATGCTTTAGATACCTTAGTACAATAAAATGGCCTTTAAATTATTTGATTATATATTAAAGTCGCATAAAGAATGGATCTGTTCAAATCCTAAATTGTGTTGGAAAAAATAAAGTAGCATATATAGAATTAATAGAAAGGTATTACTTAATATTATTTAATCAATGCTAATAGTCAGTAGTTTAGCGGGAAATTTAAATTGATGCATTACATTTCATTATTTTCACTAGCGAAAAAGGTTGAAAAGTATTGGTCTATTGGCCGAGCGCATCAATATGGTCAACATAGATCTAACAAGCAAATATATGTATTTATGCAGAATAATAGAAATTCGAAAGCAATACTGTGTCTAATATGTAGCCTGGTGCAACACTAATTTATTATAAAACAAATGACTCATATTAAATTGAACTAAGTTGCGTATTGAATTATAAATATTGGCATATTACGTAATTATCACTACGGGGATCATGATGACTTACTCAGAATGTGAAAAATGCACAACAAATATGCAAATATAATTAAAAAATAGAATTCACAAATTGTTACTTTAAATAATTGTTCCCCGTGAATCCTTTCCTTAAATTCTACTCGAAAGGATTCAGAAAATACTTAAAAAATATTTTTATTTATATATAGTATTCTGGAAATTGAATCATTGGTATCCATGAGTTCCAATGCGAATGCGCGCAAAGCGGCGCGTGCGCGCTGTGAGTGTATGCATAAACGAACGTCTGTTATTTTTATTTCTGTTAGTTTAGTATATGAAATGTTCGTTTCAAATCACCTCCGAATCAGTTTGAATTTAGATGCGTTGAACAAGGAAAGCGGTGAACAAAGTGAATGATTTTATCTGCTAGACGCCATCATTTCATAAATGAATTAAACAGAAGACGCTAGTGGCAGCCATTTCCTCGTGTTAGAATTTTATTAAATAATCTATCATTTCTATACTCAATTTGAGAGTCATACTGTGAATTGGCAGTTTTGGAGTGATCGCGCGCGTATAATTCAACAATTGGGACAATTGTGTAACATTGTGAAAATATTAAAAATGGTGGATAAAATCGAAATGAGCCTCGACGATATTATCAAATCATCGAAATCACGGCGTGGAGGCGGCAGCGCCGTGACTGCTAGAAGAGTTGGTCGTGGGGGCAATCGACTTAGGCGAGGTGCTGGCGGTGGAACCGGCATTTTTCGTGGCACCCAGAGGAACTCCGTTCGAGGTGGCCGTAGCCGCAATAGCGGCGGTGCCATTGGCAGACCCTACGTCAGGGTAGGGTAACACATTCTGTCTGTCTTTGATGGAGCACTTCCTGTTCCACATACCGATATCCGAAATCCCTCCCCATACAATGAATATTCCTTACAACCGACTATGGTCATGGTGGCGTCACGAATGAGTTGTACCTGCAGCTGTACACGATTAGACCAGTCTTATTACGATAACGGGTTTGATGTAAAGTCTACTGCTTCAACATAGAGCATTGCTCTTGATAAACCACCAATCGAGTTAGTAACATACAGTTTAGTGCCCCTCGCGAGAGGTGAATTTGTAGTTGATTGAGCGATTGTGCGCTGATTGTGCAGTAACCAGTATAGTACACCTACCTACTACCTATCTGCTGGACTTTGCTGTTGGCAATTACAGCTCGTTCGTGTACACACGCAGCACCCAACCAACATGTGTTGTTTCTGCCTCTCTAGGGTGATGTAAACAGTGCGTGGAAACATGATCTATTCGAAGGATATGGGGGTACGGGTGGCAGGGGCCTCGCGGGAGCTATGCGTGCCCTCGTCCAATCGCAAGCGTTGGGAGGACCCACCAAGTTGATGCTGAGCAACCTGGACTTTGGTGTGTCGGATAGTGACATACAGGAGCTATTTGCCGAATTCGGGCCGCTAAAAAATGCGGCTGTGCATTATGACCGGAGCGGACGTTCGTTGGGGACGGCGGACGTGATTTTTGAACGACGTACGGACGCCATCAAAGCGATGAAACAATATAATGGCGTACCGCTCGACGGACGGGCGATGAACATTCAACTGACGACATCTGAGATTCCAATCCCATCTGTGCCGGGCGCTATGATGCGAGGGGCTGGCGGTAGGATGGGTGGTGGTGGGGGGGAAAGACGATTCAATGGAAATAATAGAGTACCACGCGGCGGTGGTGGCCAGAGAAACAATAGAAGTAGGGGTACTGGCGGTAAGAGCAGTATTTT
Source organism: Leptodirus hochenwartii (assembly GCA_947310635.1). NCBI lineage: Eukaryota > Metazoa > Arthropoda > Insecta > Coleoptera > Leiodidae > Leptodirus > Leptodirus hochenwartii. Next base: position 35,563,724 of record OX371176.1, read on the forward strand.
AGTGTTCGGGTTGTGCGACTTTCAACATTGATTTATGCAGTTCTCTTAAATATTAGACATATTTGTAAGGGCTTGTGAATTCCATATACGCCGAATTAATTTCTAAATGTTCAAATTTATACTCGGTGCATAGAATATCGCAAAAATTCCCGAATTCAAAGCAACTATAAACCAAATAGATGAAAACCAAAGTCTTCTTCTTCACTAACACAACAATCGCATAAATAATGCACCTGTTAACACCAAAAAGAATATTTAATTTGGCGACAACATTCCACCTTTGTACGACCTTTTATGTACCTATTATGAACTAAGATTGTTGAATAAAAGAAAACTTATTCCTTTGATTTTTTTTTAAGTCAATGCACGTTTTGAAATATTAATTCTACATTGTTTAAATCGTACTATTTTATATTATTTAGGAAGAGGAGCTCGTAATCCAAGGAATCAGAAGAAGACAGCACCGACCGCAGAACAGTTGGATGCAGAATTGGATGCCTATAGCAATGAGATGAAATGAATCTCTTTAATTTTTTAAATCACCCGAAATTAAATTGTGCTTTAGATCACGTGCAAAAGAAATTTTGCAAATGATCTTAATTTACATCTTTAAATGTGTAACTACGTTGTTCTCTAGATATAGTTCATTTATCTTGTGTAATTCTTTACGTTCATATTTTTAAGTCCACGTAATATAGTTTATAAGATTTTCTTTGTAAATTAATTCGGCTAATTTAGTTTAAAGCCATATTATGTGCGTTTTATTATATACTGTTCGAAATTTCGAAAGTGTATTAGATTTTATTTGACTATACGATATATTGTAAAATCGATATATATTACAATTGTACATTTGCTACAATTTCCTAAGAGTTTGCGTGAATACTGGATTTATTCTTGTTTCATGAATTCAAAATTGGTAAATTTTACTTTCTGAAAAATATACTAACTGTAGGGTTTGACAACTACGAAAAATACTACAAAATATGAAAATAGATAATTAAGTTTTGGAATAAATATCATCTTTTATATTTCAAATGTTTTTTAAATTTTCTAGTTTCTAAGAACTGAAAATCCCAAGTTAAATATTGTATTATATTGTGGGATTGTTAATACGAGGTATTAGCTTAGGGTCCAGAAATGTAAGCATTTCACCGCAAGTTCAATTTTATATATACCTAAAAAATCCAAATCTGTTTAAAAAGTGTTTGCCTGCCTGCCCTATCAAAATGTTTAAAAAACTTTCGTTCTTGGTTCCTCAGGCCTGAATAATGAAAGTCTCTCGACCAATTAAAGTGAAGAAATTTATATTTATTTGTCAAAGAGTGTATAATCTTTTATCTATATGTACTGTTCTATTTTTCAGGACTAGTTTATTACAATCAAAAGTGAGAACCATGGAGTTATAAAAAATCCAAAAGATAACCAAGATGAAATCGTGAGCCGACCGTACCGCCATTTTTAAATTATTGTTTGCAAACTACTATTTTCCCATTTGTACAGTTTACAAATTCTGAACAGTTCTGAAAACTAAGGTATGGAGTATAAACAGTTTAAGAAAAATCTTTAATAATTTGAAACACTATTGTGTATTTTGAATAAAAACAATTATAATATAAGAAACAAATAAATACAGTATAAAATAGCCAGGGATGCTACTTAAAACAAAATTTGTTGCCAAAGAATTATTTACTGAGAATTAAAAAGAATTAATGGCTATACATAATTTGCTCTAGGAAGATCAGTCGATTTACTCAGAAATATACAGTACAACAATCAAATCGCAACTCTCACATTTACTAGACAATTTTAGTGAACCAAATCAAATTAAAAAATTAAAATGCCGGTTAAATGCTATTCAATTATAAAAATGTGTTTGAAATGACTAAATTATTTTGTACAAATGCATGAGTATATAAAAGAAACAATACTTCCAAATCTACGAGCTGTTTCATTCGTTTATAATAAAATATAAATAAATATAATATAAAGGCCAAGTTCGCCTGTTAAGTGTTGGTTATTGCATATTATTACGTTCATAGTCGTTTGAGCGTCCGCTTCTTATCTTTGAGGATTTTCTTCTTTTCAGCATTAAGTTTCTTATCAGCGGCGTGCTTTTTAGCGAGTGGACCGTCTTGGCCCGTCGCTCCCGTGACATTATCACCTACCCCTTTGCTGGTGGACTTGGCACTCGCTTTCTGCGCATGAATCTCCGTCATCATCTTCGCTCGCTTCGAGTAATCATCGTAATGCTCCAATAGCATCTTACCAGCCTCTGCATTCAGTGCGGATTCCGCATTCGGAACAATCAACAAACATTTGATTGTCTATAAGAAATGTGAGTATTAGAAACTGAGTAGTTTATAGATTTTGCCGTTACGTTGTGATATTCCATATTAGGGAACAGAAATAAAAGTACAATTGTTTTATATCACTGGAACTAAATATATTTTATCGATATAAAATATATTTATAAATTGAGGCTTAGCCGACTTCAAGTTAACTAATATTTGAATTTAATTGACTATCAACATGTATCCTTCGGGATATAACTTATATAAAATTTACAATAAATCTGTTTATAAGAACAATTACCGTGAAAAGTATTACATAAAAACATCCTCGTAAACATTAATATGAAATACTTACAAGAAGTATATGTTTTATACCGAGGTCAGGCTTCCAGTCTTTCTTTAAAGTATTAACACAAATCTCACCATTGGCAGCAACATTCGGATGGAAAATTTTCGTTAGGAAGAACGCCTTTGGTGGAGACTGGGGAAAATCTTTTCCCAGTGTTAGTTTTACTCTAAACACACCCGACATATACGGGGTACCTAAACCAAGTTTACCAACGATAACTAGAATAGGAATTATCATCTACGAACGTGAATTGATTTACCTGCAGGTCCATCGATATGAGCTTGGATATCCGTAACATCATCATCGTTAATTTGTACCTTAATGCCCTCCGGTGCGTTTGTCACTAGATCTTGCATTTCACGAACGACACCGCGTATTATTTGCGGCGATAAATTTTCTACATTATTTGACATCTATAAACGATACAAATAATCCATGAACAATAAGTTGTAGTACTTTTAATAGGATACTTACTGAACTCATCCTTAGTGCGTTGGTGGTACCTTCGGGCTACGTACAATTACGGATATCTTCAAATTAATTGGCGATATAGCTATGTTGAAGGTAATTAATTTGTTTATAAATTGGGTAGTAGTTGTTGAATTCCAAATTATAATCCAAATAAAATTGTGATGTGATAACAAACATACAGACTGATACATATACAAGTGATAAAAATTGATATTTACAGTGACGCCAACGTTAAATTGTGGAATCGTTGGATATTAAAATGTAAGGAACAGAAATATTCTTTTGCTTAATATTGGTGTTATTGGGTACTGTCATTCCCTTCCCAGTATAATTTGAAGTATAATATTGTCGGTAATGGGCATTTTCGTTAAGTTGTTATAAAAACGATTTGCAAATATTATATGAGCGATATAATTACAATTTATTTCACAAATCAAATAATACGTGCCATCATAGTATTCAGGAACACAAAATAAACTTTTTCTAATTTGCGTTTCTAATAGAGCTATTAACGAACCCAAATGAGTTCGTTTATAGCGTATTTGAGTTCGCTTATAGCATAGGGCAATTTACTGTTTCAATGTTGGTAGCTCTACTTGCCAGTCATCAAACGTCAAACTACAATAAGAGGCAACAAATAATTTGATTTCAATTTTGTCCCTGAAATGTACAATTGTACGTCAAACTACAAAAGAAATCAACAAATAGGTTAATTTTAATTTATTTCACAATTTATTTCAAATGTGCCAATAGTTACTATCAAGTCAAAAAATTTCGATATTTTATTTTAAAAAGGCATAAAAGACGCAAATTAGAAAAAAATAGTATAAAAAACTCATTTCATAAGTCATTTATAACTAGTGCTGCGAATGGTTCCGGTAAACCGGTGCACCGGTTTATTTTTTGTCGAAAACCGGCAACCAAGACAACCTCGGTTCACCGATTTTCGGTGAAAACCGGTTTTTCGGCGAAACCGTTTTTCGGTGAAAACCGCGTTTCGGTGAAAACTGTTTAGATTATTTTTATAATTAAAACTCTGTTCTGTTTAGATAATTTTTCGATAATTTTGATGAAAATCGACAGGTATGTACCTCTCTTCTTTTTCGATAATTTTTCGATAATTTGATGAAAATCGACAGGTATGTACCTCTGCTTTTTTCGATAATTTTGATGAAAATCGACAGGTATATACCTCTGCTTTTTTCGATAATTTTGATGAACAGCTTATCTAACAGATTTTTGCTTATTTTATTTTATATAAAATTTTATTAGGATAAAATTAATAACACAAATAAGTAAAGTGACCATACATCCCGCTTTTAGCGGGACAATCCCGATTTTCGGTAATTTGTCCCGCTTAAAGATAAAAATCATTATTTCCATGCTTACTACAAAAGTTTACCATTTACCCGTATAAAAAAATTCTGCGGAACGGCTCGACAGATTTCAATGATTTTGGTGTTATATTAAAGCGATTATGTCTATTTTTGCCCATTTTGTTCAAAATTTAAGTGTATTTGCTAAATTGGTCGGAAATTGAAAATTAAGAATTACTATTTTCATCTACATTCATATAGCTTGTATATCATAGTCAAAGGCTTAGCGGCCATGTACAATCGAGTCAAAGAAATAGTCAATAATTGTGGCTTAAAGTGTCCGACTTAAAATTATTCTAGGCGAGACCTGGCGATGCTATATATATATATATATATATATATAATTTTTTACATACATTTCTTATATTTAAACTTTTTAAATATTTTATTTTGATTTTTGTCAAATATTTTATAGCAAATTATGTTGGATTTATGAATTACAATATAAATACACAATAGCGTCCTCAAACAATCGGTCAATAATTGTATTTTCTTTTTTCAATTTTTAAACTATACATTTATGTCTGATTTGCCATATTCTTGGCAGTAGGTGTACTAGTGTATAGATAAAATTCTGATAATAAACACGCGTTTCTTGATAACGAATACTCCACTAGAGCGAGAACTTTCTCAGAAAACGGCGAAAGTCTCGCTTCAACCAACGCAATCAACTTTTTCGAGTTTATATTCTTCACTTCAACTTATCGTTCAAGGTGCCATTGAAACTGCCCATATAAAATAGCATGTGCAAAGATGGGATTGCATTCACGTAACCATGTAGTTAGACTTGATTTCCTCGCCGCGTTCGTCGAGAATAAATAGTGTATAATCTGTGTGTGTGTTTATCGTCGTTGTCGCACACACATCTAACATTGAAATATGTAGATGGCGATACCAACACGATCAGCAACTGTAAATTAATACGCGATCTTAATTGCGTGTTCAATTTCAAAGTCAGCATTTAGAAACATTTTTATATGGACTGCTCATGCTAAGATTATAAATTTTTATTAAACGTGAAAAAATGATTGAATGGGACATTTTCTAATGGGAAATGAAAATTTTGATGAAAATCGACAGGTATATACCTCTGCTCTGCTCTTAATTTATTTGACAATTTATTTCAAATGTTCCAAATGTGCCAATAGTTACTATCAACAGTCAACAAATTTCGACATTTTGTTTAAAAAGGGCATAAAAGACGCAAATTAGAAAAAATAGTATAAAAAAACTCATTTCATAAGTCATTTATAACACTCGTTCTTTAGTAGAAAACTCGATGCTACGCACCTCGTTTTATAAACTTGAACTCGTGCAATAAAACCTGCCTTATGAAACTCGTTCTTTAATATATTATTATATTATTGTTTGTATATTTTCAGAATCACAGCAGAATATTATTCTTTAAAAAAAATTGTAACTAAGAAAACGAATGGTAGATTTGATACCCATTACTATGTTAAATGACTATACTTATTATAAAGTTTATTCATATATTGTCATGGTTTAATTCAAAACTTAAAAGTTATGAAATGTATCATTCTTCTTTTTCAGGTTGCAGATTTGGAAATAAATTTGGAGTATTGGCAATTCTACTTCTATAATTGACATTGACGTATTCAACTCATATTATACAACAACAAATATCATAATCGTCCTTGCGCATACCGCCAATAAGCTTAAACTGAAAAACATGCCACCAAACCAATATTGTTTTGGCACACCATTATTCGTATAAAGTCATACGTAAGTAAAATGCATATTGTAATGCATATCGCAATTTATTTAAATTTGGATGTAAACATGTAAACAAATCAAAAAATAACGCAAATTAACAAAACGATTTCAATATCTGCCTTGTTGCAATTCATGAAAGCATACTGACCAGTGCATATAGCTAATCAGTAATTCTTTAAATATTTATCAATCTTGTCATACTTGACAGCAGTGCATAAATGTGCTATCAGATCGACTCGAAAAATCTCCAAAAGAATAAAATATTATAATTTCCTTTTATTAAATAACCGAAATATTACGAAGCAATACGATAAAGTACGAAAGAAATCACAAACATGCGCATCCTTGAAATTTGAATTGGCTGACATGAAAGCAGAATGATAAGAGAAACCTGTAAGCAAACTATAAAAAACTGTAATACCGTTTGTACTCAATAGGTTCCAGCACTTCCTGGACCATGAACATTGCTCAAAAACGATTCCCCTCAAATACCCCTACGATTCTCTATTTCCTATACAGTTGCAATGTCTATTTATATTAGTCTATGGTAAAACTTGAAAATATTTCTTATTGGTATTTGAGAATTGGTTATGTCAGGGATTTACTTTCATTCGAAATTTTCTATATCAACAACACTTGCGTATACTAAATCGAGTTTGTCCAATAGAAAAGTTAACTCGAAAATCTATTTTCAGAAATGCAACCTGAAAAAGACGAATGACAAATATGACTTCTGATGACAGAATATGACAGTTTTGATCAGCATTTACAGGTATGTATTTTATTTATTCAATCCATAACCATATGTAATAATTATTGCCCATATCTCAGTAGAAGTTTAATCGCACCGGCTTAATCGATTTGATTTTTATTACTTGTAGTGATAAAAACAATTTTGCCTCTTTGATATTTAGAATATCAAAATATACAAGATTAATTTGCCACGACTTGAGCAAATCTAAACAGTTAGTTAATTTTAATCTAATAAAATTATAAACTTGTCCAAATTCGCATTCCAATTGAAGACATGGTTGTTCGCAAATATGACGAGGAGCTTAAATATCTAGAAAAGATAAATCAGCATTGTTGGCGAATCAAGAAGGGTTTCCAACCTAACATGAATGTAGAAGGAATCTTCTACGTAAATAACACTCTCGAGAAACTAATGCTGGACGAATTACGGAATGCTTGTCGCCCAGGAATGACCGGCGGATTCTTGCCAGGTGTTAAACAAATTGCTAATGTTGCTGCGTTGCCAGGTATTGTTGGAAAGTCGGTTGGATTACCAGATATTCATTCTGGATATGGTTTCGCGATCGGGAATATGGCAGCATTTGATATGGATGATCCGAACTCGGTTGTATCGCCAGGTAAAGAAACAGATATATAATATAGAATATCACCCAAATATCGTAACAAGCATTAAGTAGCTAGATGTACATTTCAAGCGCTATGCGCCCATCTTCAGTAGCACAAGTTAAAATTAAATAAAATACCTCTGTCACGAATCGTGATTGATATACTATCAAATAAATAAGTCAACATGACAGAAGTACTTCAAAATTCAGATTAAATAGAAAAGATAGAAGTGCTGTCGCCGAGCATATTTTTGAATCAGGTCATCCTATTCGAATTAGTTCACTTAAATTACTTAAAAATGTTTTAAATTATTCCGAATTAAATGCTTATGAAAGTATATACATGCATAAATCTAAATCAAATTTAATGAATTTAGATTCGGGCCCAATTTCATTTTGTCTATTTAATTTATTTAATAAAATCTATTTTTAAATTTATTATTATTATTTTATTTATTTTTGGTTATTTTAGATTTCACAAACCAATATTTTTTGCTGTTACTTGTTATTTTCGTTAATTTATATTTTGTAATTTGTAATTTTTAATTTGTATTGTTTTTAAAAGATTTGTTATAGGTCATATTATATGCCAATTTTGAAGTACTTCTGTCATGTTGACTTATTTATTTGATAGTATATCAATCACGATTCGTGTCGGAGGTATTTTATTTAGTTTTATTTGTGCTATTGAAGATGGGCGCATAGCGCTTGAAATGTACATCTAGCTACTTAATGATTGTTACGGTATTTGGGTGATATTCTATATTATAATTTAACACCGTGGTGACAATTTTTAAAACAGATATATATTTTAATGTTATTATATATATATATCTGTATTGTCTCCATCCTGTTTAAGGTGGTGTTGGATTCGATATCAATTGTGGTGTTCGCTTGCTGCGCACAAACCTATTTGAGAAGGACGTGCATCCTGTTAAGGAACAATTGGCCCAAAGTTTGTTCGATCATATCCCTGTGGGCGTGGGGAGTAAAGGCATTATTCCGATGAACGCCCGGGACTTGGAAGAAGCTTTGGAAATGGGCATGGATTGGTCTCTCAGAGAGGGTTACGTGTGGGCGGAGGATAAAGAGCACTGTGAGGAATATGGCAGGATGTTGACAGCTGATCCGAGTAAAGTTAGCATCAGGGCAAAGAAAAGAGGATTACCTCAGGTACTACGAATTTAAAATTTAATTGTGTTGCGTGAAAGTAACGAGTCTGTATAATCCAAATTATCAATTTTACAGAAGAGGTAAAACCGACCTATTCTATAATGAAATAGCATAAAATTCGTGTGAATTGTCATCAAATAGTTTAAATAGATTAGAGATGAGATTCTTACGATTTTTGAATAAAATCTGAAGTAAAAACTTATTAGATTTAGAGTTAAAAGTGAATATATATTTATGCTTTCTTCTCATTGCAATTCCTCAAAAATGACAGAATTTAAGGTTGTAGCTGTATTACAGAATTTAAATGAGTAGTCTTCAAAGCCGTAATAAAATAATAAAGCAAGTATGTGAATTTTATTTTAGAAAAACAAAAAAATAAATTAAAGTAAAAGGTTCTGTTTCACTATCTTCGTTGTATTACTTTTAAAATGCTTGTAATATTAAGATATGTAAGAGAAATACCTTCTGAAAACTCATTAAATTTTGTAGCTTTTTAGGATTATTTAAAGATCCTTATATACCTGATTTACATTCAAGGTGTAAGAAGTTCCAGATGTTTTGTCTTTCAATGCAATGAACATTGTCTTATTATTGCCAAGATCCTGAAATTCTGATACCATATTTCGGTTATTATATATAAACCTACTTAAATAGCATACATCTGCTACTGTATATATTTTTAATTTCATTTCACACCTTCATGCCATTTAACAACATTTCTAAATTCTACTCCCTTTCTTCTAATATAATTATATTGTCAGCGAACTTCAACATATTTATTTTCCCAGATATTTGAAAAACTAATCAAATTAACATATATACCGTATAATAATTTACAAAAAGAAATATAATTCGTACAAATCCCAAGTCGTATTTTAGGTTAGCAGATCCATACTAATCAACTAAAATCTTGACATATTCTTTAAGTATTATTATCGAATACTTGACATACTTACTTTTTAGATTTCAAATATTTTAAAGAGCTGCGTACAAAATTTCGTAGAGAGACATATTGAAATTTTACACTAAACCAAAATTTGGAATAGATGAGACTTTAATTGATTTTGAGACTATTAAGAGGACGGTTCGCCATGTTAATTTTCTATAAGAATCCTGGTACATTTTGAGTGAATAAAAATGTTCACAGTAAGGTCGTAAAGACATCATATTTTTAACACACATTAAGAAAAGTTTAGATTAAGGTATGGACAGATTCAGATTATCTATATTAATTACCTTTAGAAAATTCTCTAAAATTTTTGATTTTGAGACCTCACCAGAAAGTAACACGCTACTGTGAACTATGCCGAACGGTTAATATTTAAATTGGTATGTTTGGAATAGCTGAGTGACTTCACCCCACATTTTTTATCAAAAAATTATTTAACTCATAAGTCGCAAAACATTAAAATACCGATGGAATCAAGACCTATTATGTTTATCGTTGATTAAATACTGATTTTGAAATTGTAAATAAATGGTAGAAATAAATTTACGAGCCAGGCAAGGTTTTGAAAAAAAAAATCGGAAGAGAAACGACATAAAGTAATGAGTAGTAGTACCTTTTCGTTTTTTTTATATTAATTATTTGTATAAATATTTTTTAGTGTCAATGGAAAATAAAATGTCCTATATAATAGTATGTGACGAAAACAGATCCAGTAATAAGAAAGATTAGTATAAATGGCGATGTTATGAATTTGGTAAAATTGTATTCAATCATTAATACGAAAGACTTTTACAATAGTATGAAGAAATGTATAAAAACTCATGATCTCCTTATTTTTAAAATGGTTTAAATGATTCCTTTCATTGATTGCAATATGTGTATGTGCATGAGTTAACGTATGTGCATGAGTTAACTTAAGTAATAGGCTATCGTTCAATATCTTTTTTTTTAAATTATTTAAACTTAGTTGTTACAACAATATAAAATTTTACCCCCTTAAATGTTTGACTTTATAGATTGAATCACCAAGAAACGGCCGTCGGTAGGCGATTTTTAGACCGATCGAAATTCTATTATTTTATCAGCAAATTAAATTAAAATTATAATATATACTGTGCGATGGTTACACAGTTCCTTAAATATTTAATTTGATTTATTTTCTCTAGTTGGGAACTCTCGGCGCAGGAAATCATTATGCAGAAATTCAAGTGGTTGACGAGATTTTTGATAAATGGGCAGCTTCCAAGATGGGGATTGAGCAGAAAGGACAAGTTTGTGTCATGATTCATTCTGGTAGTAGAGGATTTGGACATCAGGTAGCCACAGATGCTCTTCTACACATGGAGAAAGCAATGAAAAGGGATAATATTGATACAAACGATAGGTATAAATTTGATAATAAATTTGCATTGTGTCTCATTTTCTTGTAAATAATTATGCGTTATATTTACGGACCAAAACAAATACTTTAAAATATATCTTGTTACACTTTCAGTGTAACCAAGATATATTCTCTGCTCGACTCATTTCAGCTCCTTTGGGGCATTACTAGAATATCTATGTGAGAAGAAAATGAGTAAAAAAATGTACCATATTTTGCAAGTACAATTTACAACTTACGTGTAATAAATAAAGTTAAAAAAAAATCAAAACAATAGAAAATTAGAAGGAAGAGTCAAAACAAATAATACGGTGGGATTCATCATGAAATAATGCTATATGCAGTGTTCAAGGAGCTCACAAAAATCAAGGACAAAGGTAGAAGGTGGAAAGAGTACCCCGAAGATCTATATAGAGGTAGACAGGATTAGCTAGAAATGGTAGAACAGATAGATCTGCATGCGTTAAGTCATAGTACTCTTAGGTCGGAGTTTGATTATATGATTTAAGGAATTAGGAGTAGATATGGCTTCAGCACAATTAATAAAAAACGCAGGGGGAAAGAGGGTAGGCTACCACAGGATTTTGCTTTGGATTTTGACATTTGTGTGAGAACTATAGAAGCATTAGTCTACTATCGCAAGCATCGAATATATTGTTAATGATTATTTATAGGAAGTTAGAAAATAAAGTAAAAGAAAAGCTAGCCGGAAGATCAGTTTGGTTTGAGGAAGAACAGAGGGACAAGGAAGGCTATTTTGGCGCTAAGATGTATATTTTGGTATGCGGGTCAGATAGTTGAAGACGTTATGATGAATAGCTATAGGCAAATGAAGGAATTAGCTCAAGAGAGATCGACTTGGTTGTTTCCAACTAATCTCTAGGATTAAGGACTATATAACTAACTATAGGCAGTGTGTAGTGACACAATGTGTAGTGTACACAGTGACGCATTGAAACGATGTTTATTTTAATCTGTTGACATGTATATTGAATTTATTTTATATGCTTATGAATAGCTTATACAATATATGATTCGTGTAGTAAATAAATAATATTTATTGAGTTATTTAAGATAGATGCTACAGATTCGGCCTAAATTCTATCCACTAAATTCTAGATTTAGCAATTTCTAGACGTTTCAAAGATTATCTACGTTTATATTCATTTAGCACTCATTGTAGCTTCATAACATCCAACATTAGTTGAATTATCCATTTATAAATATTTTAGTCAAACCTCAGAAAAACATTTCGGGACTGCGTGAACAATATTAAAATGTTATTTTTTTGTAGTTAGAAATTACTGACAGTGAAAGGAACATTCTCTGGTGCTATGAGTGACAGGGAAAGTTTTTTTTTGTCGCTAGGGAACCAATCATTTTTTTTATTTTAACGAATATCCAAATTTAATTATTTTAGATAAATTAAAATTAAAGTAAAATTATTAATGCTTTATTTATTTTAATTTTGTTTCTGTAGCATCCAAAGCAATCGGTTATTCTGCCATTTGGCGAAAAAATAGCATATTTTATGTGGAGTTTTAGTGATTTCGTGACTAATTTGTAGATGGCAAACGCTTGCGGATTATTTAAAATGTTTCAATTTAGCCTATACAAAATAACAACTATAAAAAAAATTTTTTTTTAAGAGTATTAAAAATGACCATGTTTAGGCAACTAGCTTGCGCTCGGATCCATTCCCAAGAAGGACAAAATTATCTTAAATCCATGGCAGCTGCAGCAAACTTCGCTTGGGTGAATCGCAGCTCGATGACGTTTCTTACACGGCAAGCCTTTGCCAAAATGTTTAATTCAACTCCGGATGACTTGGATATGCATGTGATATATGACGTGTCCCATAATATCGCCAAAGTGGAGGAACATATCGTAGATGGGAGACCGAGGAAATTGCTAGTCCATAGAAAGGTAAAGGACAATATATTTAACGTGATTTGTAAATTACAGTGGATAATATCAAATCGCTTAAATACTATAGAGATATCAATATACAGGTTTCAGAAGTCACGCCGTATCTTTGTAGAATGCTTTTGTGATTTCAAATAAATCGAAAATAAAATACGAAATTTCATATTTCTTTATTTTACCAAATTTTGTATTTATATCGACCTATTTAGTAAATCAAGCTTGATTAAATTTATTTGAATTATATAATTATATACTTTTTGATTACACATATAATCATATGATATTAAAACGGTAATGTAGCTTGTAGTTTAATCAGTAGTTTCTCATTGTCGAGGTTGAAAGAGAAAACTATATATTTGGAAGCGTATACTATAGGAAGTAGCATTTGTTGAAGTACAATTTATCTATAATGAAGGTATAGAATGAATAAGTTTGAAATGATTTATTACACAATTTACTTTGTCCGAAACTAATTTCTTCAATAATTGCCGCACTGGAAGTTACGGACTAATGCAATAAAAAATTAAAACTTTCGTAAACATTTCGAAATATATATTTATTAGATTCATATCTTAATATCTTAATATAGTGTTTGTGAAAGGTTGACAAAGCTTAAATTTTTTTAAACAAAATGAATTGCTCTCTAATTTGAGTGCATAAAGACGTTAGGTCTAATATAAGTTTAGAGTGGGAATCTACGGTTATGTAGCGTGCACATTGTGAAATAAAGTTATATGTAAAATAATATTTTTTTTAAATTTGGTGCTATGGTGATGGTTAGATAAAATGACGAATCAAAATGTGTTAGAGATTGGTAAGGAAAAGGGAAGCATTTGGATTGATTAGTATAATGCATAATGACTAATATACCCGTTTCTAAGATACATGCGAATATTCATTAACATGGGATATTATTGAGTTATAGAAGGTAAAGTAGAAGGTGATGAAGGGGTAGGTAGACCCAGATTAGAGTATGAATGTCAGATAGTGTGGGGCGAATAGTTATAGGGAAATGAAGAACTTAGCTCAGGATAGATCGGCGTGGCGTGCTATTTCTAACTAATCGATGACATTAGCGATTAACCAACTATGTGACTAATAGGGCTCAACGCGAGCTTTTCCTCCTCATCATCCTTTAATACCAGTTGATTATCAGCTGATTGGACAGCCTGTTCTTATTGGAGGAACTATGGGAACGTGCAGTTATGTTCTTACTGGAACCGAACAGGGTATGTTAGAAACATTTGGTTCAACGTGCCACGGAGCGGTAAGTCATTTTTTAAGAAATTTTATCATAAACATTTGCTTGATATTATTCCATTGTCGGGACAGTCGTTAGTTACAAAACAAATTAATTTCACCAAAAAAAATTCCAAATATAATTTAAGTCTTTATATAACCTGCCAAGGTCAATGCCATATGTTACATGACCGGTGTTAATAAGCGTACAGAACACGAAACTGTTATTCGTTGATTATTACATGTTATCTATTTCTTAAGGAATATCAGATACACACATAGTTAAACAGATAACGCAGTATGTATTGTTACTCCGAATTTACCGATGATTTTATTGGAATGAATAAGTATGAATTCTGTTTTTTTTAAATAAAATAATCTAAAAAATACTTCGGATGTACTAATATTAACGATTAGTAGTTAGTAACAGTCATATTAGTACATTTTCATACAATACTCGTATTGTATTAAATTATTATTAACTCTCTACACACACACACACTGTGTGTGTGCTTTATATATATATATATAAAAATACATATTTATATATATTTTTTCAATAATAAAGGGTCGAGCGTTATCTCGAGCGAAATCAAGGAGGAATATCGATTACACCGACGTATTAAAGAAAATGGAAGACATTGGCATTTCAATAAGAGTTGCTTCACCAAAGTTGGTAATGGAAGAAGCTCCAGAATCTTATAAGAATGTGACTGACGTTGTTGATACTTGCCATGCTGTAGGAATAAGTAAAAAGGCTATTAAACTAAGACCTATTGCCGTTATTAAAGGCTGAATGCGGAAACTCAATTTTAAAAATATTTAGAATTATTTAATCTAAATTAATTTATTTCAACAATTTGTATTTAATTGAAATTGAGTGTACACAAAACAATAATATACAGTATTCTTTTCCGAAGTTAATTTGTTATACACGCACTATATTAGATAGCATTCAGATTTAGATTTTAGATTAGATATCAATTATAAACAGCACGCCACGCCGATATATCCTGAGCTAATTCCTTCATCTCTATACCTATCATCCTGACGTCCTCTACTACCTGACCCATTTACTCCAATCTTTCTTTCCCTCAACTTTACCTTTTATAACTAATTGCATAATACCTCCATGTCCAAAAATACAACCACTATCTCTCCTACGTTGTAATACTCTCCAAACACTTCTCTTCTCCCCTACCAACTACTAATTTGTTACTTTATCTTCCCAACTAATCCTCAACATCCTCCTATAGCACTACATTTCGAATGCTTGTATTCTACGTTTCTCTTCCTTTCCTATAGTCCACGCTTCACACCCGTACAATGCTACATTCTACACACATGCCTTAAGTAATCTTTTTCTACTACTCAAGTCAATATTTGATCTTAAAATCTGCTCTTTTCTATGAATAGAAAGTGCTCTTTTCCTACCCTGTGCTATCCTACATTTTATATAGGATAGCACAGGGTATATGTGGGATAGCAAAGGTATATACCTGTCGTTTTTCATCAAAATTATCGAAAAATTATCGAAAAAAAGCAAAGGAAATTTGTTTTTTTTTGGGAAGGTATATACCTTTGGATTTTTTTTTTTTTTTTTAGAATAGGTATATAGCTTTGGAATTTTTTTTTTTTTTTACAAGAAGGTATATACCTTTGGAAATTTTTTTTTTTTTTAGAAGAAGGTATATGACATTTTAGCACTGAATATTAAAACGCAATTTTAATCAAAAAGTTTAATAATTTTTACATTTCACGTAATATCCCTAAATATTTTTTTAAATAGTATATACCTTTGGAAATTTTTTTTTTTAGAAGGTATATACCTTTGGAATTTTTTTTTTTAAAAGAAGGTATATACCTTTGGAAATTTTACTTTTTTTTTAGAAGAAGGTATATACCTTTGGAAATTTTTTTTTTTTTGGAAGAAGGTATATACCTTTGGAATTTTTTTTTTTTTTTTTAGAAGAAGGTATATACCTTTGGAATTTTTTTTTTTTTTTAGATGAAGGTATATACATTTGGAAATTTTTTTTTTTTAGAAGAAGGTATATACCTTTGGAAATTTTTTTTTTTTAGAAGAACCTTTGCTTTTTTTCGATAATTTTTCGATAATTTTGATGAAAATCGACAGGTCAAATCAAATCAAATTTAAATTTAAATAAGATGATTTTTCGAAAAATTTCCTAGTACCTTATTGAACACTATAAATATACAAATTTTTACAAAACAATAATAATAAAAAATTAAATAAAAGTAGGGATTTTAGTATTTATTATGTGAAGATTATTATTAAGATTAATCGGATTGCAATCAGCTCGAAGCCAGTGAAGCATATCTGAGTTCTTGGGGGAGATATTAAGAATATATGGGAAGGGTGGGAAGCCTGTTACTATAGCGGTTCGCTATTCCGCTAAAGCTTAGTTAATTGTATCCCAACTAGGAATGGTACCGAGTATAGAGGATAGGTGGCGCTGAGCTACGGTCACCATCCAAGCACTGACCTAGCGAGACGTTGCTTAACTCTTGTTATCGACGCTCAATGCATTACCGGCTAGGCCACTCGGAGTAGTATATTGTTGGATATCTGATTTTTAGGGCATATAAGTCAAGTAAAAAAATAAAATATATAAAATGAAAAAGTGGATATACGCACAGAATTTAAGTACTTTAAAATATATTTAGAATATGCATTTCAAAGTTTATACAACCTTCTAATTTTAATATATTGAAATATTAAAAATTAAATTATAATGGTATAGAATATCACCCAAATACCGTAACTCAAAGCATTAAATCGCTAGCTGCGTATTTCGAAGACTGTCCCCATCTAGCTATGTAATGCTTTGAGTTACGGTATTTGGGTGATATTCTATACTATTATTTAACACCATAGTGATAATTTTTTAAAATTAAATTAAATTATACATAGGTCTATTTTAAATTAATATGTAATTTTTAAAGCTTAATTTTGCTTATAACAATATCACATTTGCTACACTGGTAATGCTAAATAATGAAAGGAATTAATTAAATTTATTTAATTAAAAGTAATTATTTAAAACAAAAATATATTAATATTATCAAAATATTATTTTCTAGGCCGCACTACCATTTCCATAAATATAGTAATAAATATATATAGAAAAGATTCGTTTAATGATCCTTTTTATTGCGCTTCTCTAGCATTATATAAATAATTTTTTTCATGGCTATTTCAGGTTGCATTCTTAAAATATCTTTTTATATAGGTTACTGCAATTGAATACAAAACGTATAATCATTGCTAAGTAGAGTAGTAAATGAATTAAAGCAATAATTTATTGCATATCTTCATAGTATAATTATTTACTATTTAGCTATTTTAGAATTAAATTAACTTAAGATCAGAACATAGCTTCATCCAATTAGAAACAAACAATGTATCAATAACTAAAGCAGAACAATTGAATTCACACATTTATTTAGAGCAATTCTTTTTAGTTATGCTACTTTTATAATCCTTAAATAGTTTAATTTCGAGATAATTCGCCTGAATGCGAAGTACCAAAAGGCGCTGTCTGCATAGCTGGAGTTCCAGTTATTGGTTTTACTGTTATTAGTGGATGCATCTGGCGCCCAGCATTGGGGCTACTAGGTGCAGTGTTATGTCCACCTGGACTCATCATAAGACCCCTGGGAATTCCATTTGGTTGTATGCTTGTGGGTCGAACTATATCTAGCATTGGTTCACTATCTAATGCCTAATTGTTTTAGAAAGTTAAAATTAGTGGAAGCGATATCTACCTCTATTTGGAGTATAATTAATCAGTATGGAATACAATAAATGTGGCATGCGCATTTCATCCGTAGTTTACACTTCAATCACAATGCGCATGTATATGCAGATCATACGAACATGCGCATTGCAACATTATAGGGAAGATTTATATAGTACGCATTATTTAACATTTTGCTGAAGAAGACATATTTCAGAGAGTAAAATATTGTGATAAAATTAAAAGCGCAAATATTACTACTACAACCACAAATGATCGAGCAGAAGATATTCGCAAGAATTGGACAATTTTTGTCGATTCATTAACTTCATTGATGCATTAATTTTATAATTATTAGTGTGAGGATGCTTAAAAATTACCAATTTAACAGAGTTAAATAATAAATTTATTAGCAATGGTGAATAACTTTTATTTAATTCCTACAATTATAGCAAAATTCAAAGGTATACCAATATACTCTAGTATTAATTAGTTTAAATCCTGTAAATGACAGGTTACCATTCAAGTTTATCAATAGAAGATAAATAAGGATTAACTTTTGTTTTGTTTTTATTTTTGCAGTATTGTTATTATTTTTTACACAAATCACACACACACACACACACATATATATATATATATATATATATATATGTGTGTGTGTGTGTCGACAAAATGGTCATTATGTATATGGCATTTATATATTTAGATAGAATTATATAATCGCAAAATTGTTAAGGATATGCGTTTCGATGCATTAGTTAGTTAAAGAGTCCGCAATCCTAAAGATTGGTTGGAAACAGCACGCCATGCCGATCTATCCTGAGCTAATCCCTTCATCTCCCTATAGCTATTCATCTCAACGTCTTCAACTATCTGACTCACATACTCCAATCTAGGCCTACGTACCCCTCTCTTTCCCTCCACTCTACCTTCTATGATCAATTGCATAATCCCCCCATGCCTAAGAATATGCCCTACTAATCTGTCTCTCCTACGCTGTAACACTCTCAAAATACTTCTCTTCTCCCCTACTAACTCTAGTACAGCTTCATTTGTTACTTTATCTTCCCAACCAATCCTCATCATCCTCCTATAACACCACATTTCGAATGCTTGTAATCTACGCTTCTCTTCCTTTCCTATAGTCCACGCCTCACACCCGTACAGTGCTACACTCCAAACATATACCTTCAGTAATCTTTTTCTAATACCCAAGTCAATATTTGATCTTAAATCTGTTCTTTTTCTACGAATGCCTTCCTACCCTGTGCTATCCTACACTTTATATCTACCTTGCTTCGATTATCTTTTGTGATTCTACTGCCTAAATAACAAAAATCTGACACTTCTTCGATTCTATTATCTCCTATTGAGATCCTCATATTTCTACTGCATTCCTTTTTGTCACACCTCATCACTTTAGTTTTACCTATATTTATTTTCATGTTAAAATCCCTAGTCAATACTGCCTGCATACCATTCAATACCCTTTCTAAATTCTTTTCGCTTTCTTCCAATATAGCTATATCGTCGGCGAATCTCAACATATATATTTTCTCTCCCTGTACATTCACACCTACACTATACTCTTCTTTTACTTTGTTTATTGCATCTTCTATATATAGATTAAATAATAACGTTGAAAGTGTACATCCCTGCCGAACTCCCTTCCATGTTAGCATTATTTATTAAGACCTAACGTTCAAGTTTTCAATAACTATGTTGATCGGTCTTATGTTATTAGGTAGGTAGGTAGGTATTTATTATCAAGATATCAAGATTTCTTATCAAGATCAAGATTTATTATCAAGATATTCAATTTTTTGCTGCTTACCTGATCATGATGTTCACAATGATGTTGTTTACATTTCGGACATTCAAATATGTTGGGCCGAATAATCGTACAAAATTTCTGGAAAAATAGAACAGAATGGTAAGCTCATAGAAAGATGATTGCCTAATATAGAAATATTTCTAATTTTTATAGTTCTGTTTATATCAAAAATATACTGTTTCGGCGTTAGATAATTGTCAGATTTAATGCAGGATTCCAGTAGTAAATTTTTTTCATTGAAGATGAAAATGATTTTTATTCATGGTATTTCCTACTTGTTCCAAAATTTTACATTACTATTTAATTATATAATACTAATATACTTAAAATTAGATATTTATATACATGCTTTATTCGAAATAGTATAACCATTGATATAACGATGAATTATCTTTAATAATCAATTATTTAAGCGAATCATTTGTGTAAATGTAGCAGCCATGCAATATTTTCAGTTAACGATAAAATATTACCATGGAATAAATGATTTATTGAATATTTTAAATTTGCATACAATTCAAATTATTCGCAAAAAAGAATTAAAATGTTTAGTTCGTAAAATAATATTGAATTTTAAATTAAATGTCATTAATATTTCATTATCTGATACGTGTATTCTTATATAACCGCTTGCATTTTCAATCTTGTTGGAGCGATTATTAGTATTGTTGCATTCTTGTATTCAAATAAAAAATATGATTACTTCATAGATATTTATTATATGATTATAACCGACTTTGCGGCTTTATCAAATTATTTCACACAATAAAATATTTAATGATACTCTTTAGAAATAATATTCGCAACAAAAAAGGTTACTTGCATTATTGGTTAGTTTACCGATTAAAATTTTTCATTTTAAAGTTTTAAGTAATCGGGCGGCCTTTTTGTAATTATTTAATTATATTATTTTGATACAGATTTTTATTTTAGACAGTCAAGATCACGAAAGTTGTATTGCTGTGCACATATCAAAAACAGTGTGTTCTAAAAAAACTCTAGTTTATTTTTTCGAATGTCAAAAACTGCATTCGTGTTTCAGAAGAGGGAAGCGAGTAATTGATGCTTAGTAATGGTCACTTTATTTAAAGAAACTATTCCGTTCGAAAACTTTTCGATGAGAAGAAAGTATTTGATTATTTAAGGATGTTTAGTTAAGGATAAACGCGTCGATATAAGAATGCCCAACAACAGTTTGCGAGTTCTTATTGCCATATGCTGCATGTATGATGCATTACTATTGTCATTGATTCTACCAAAAATGTATACTAAATTCGCATTTATGGAAAGTACGTACACAATCATGATATAATACGATAACATAACTTATGGGAAGTCATGTGGTGATTACACCGTATTTTATAAATAAAACAGACAGTATTTTAAAAACTTGTTCGATAATGATTTTCATCATTACTTACATGTTTAATATGAAATGTACACATCATATAGTAAGTTCATAAGTGCATTTCTTTTTGTTATTTTCTCAACCCTTTCCTTCAGTGTTTTCAATTTTTTTATTGTACCTCTCTCCAACTGGTCCCGTCCGCCTTATACCAGTTTACCACAACAAAGAGTGGTATGCACAGTATGCTTATAGATGTGATCACCCATCCAATGGAAAGTGCCCAAGCCGGATACTGGTAATTGCCGTTATCGTACGATGGTTGCTCATACGCAATCATGTAGAATACCCATACACTGAAAATGAGCAATGGCGCGGCCACAATCCAACAGAACTTGAAGTATAGACTGGGCGCCCGCCCTGTCATCTCTTTGATATTGCGCGATAAACGCCAGATACCGTAAAACCAAGCCACAGCGATTATCTCCATGAAAGCGATGTACATGATTGAGATGCTGGCTGCGTAATGATCGATCAGTTGGAAGAAGTAGATGCCGCCCTAGGAGAAAGTGCAGTCATTGATTTCAGCAATCTTATGTTATAGGTGCGAAAGAGGAATTCAAATTTAAAGATGCACTAAGGAGAATTATTACTTAGTAAAATAGTCGCCGCAGATTTAAATTTTATCTTATCATCTGTCGCCTAATTTATTTATTTTTGTACCTTCTAATTTTTGTTTTAATTATGTTTATTTTTATAATGTAGTTCATAATTGTTATCTCTCCAACAAAAAAAATGCGAGACAATAAAATTTACTAACAATAGCTTACATTCCAGAATATTTTGTATTTTTAAGAGACTGATAAGAGAAAACAATTACAGATAAGGCGTGCAAAATAGAATAACAGAATGTATCTTTGCAATTTAAACCAATATTTATTTTTTCAATATCGATTAATATTATTTATTTCGTACATGTGTAACGTTTGGAAATCCCAGGAAGAATGACACGACACATACGATTAGTACCAAAACTTCGTGACAAAGAAGGCGTTTCTTAATCCACGATGGAAATCCATCCTGTATTGAAGTAACAACAACTTCGACAATGGCAAACTGTTAAATAGAAAATATTGAAACTATTATTTGTAAAAAAAATATTCTCATTTACTTTATTACCTGACTATTTAGGGCCAGACAAAGTAGCATAAAGAAGAACAGTAGAGACCAAATGTGAGGTGCTGGCATTTTGGCCATTGCTTCAGGATAGACTACAAAAATTAATCCGGGACCTATAGACAAAATGCAAGAAATTTAACAAGTTTATTGATTGCATTATGCATTTTGTATTAATATTGTGCAATACTAATTATTTTACTGACGTTTTCAATTTACAAGTTCATGAAAAAAAATATGTAAAAAATTTGCATTAATTGCTTGACTTTACCATACCCACAGTAAGTGGTTTTGTCAACGTTATAAATAAATGTTATTTACTTTTGTAGTTCTGTTTGAAAAAAATGTCATGTTTATTCCATTTTTATAGCGATAATTTTTAATGTTTGCCGAGATAATCAGCTTCAATTTGAATGTGCTAAAATTGGATTTATCATTATCAAACCTCTTCAATGTATAGTACTTTATCGATGTTTAAAAAATTAAGTTTTAAATTAATTTATTGTCTGCAGATTAAATTTTCTAGCAAATAAATAAAAATTAAGCTTAAAATAAAAGATAAGAATTAAATGTTTATTGATTTTATATAAAACATTTATAAACATTATTTCTGTATATCAATATCTTAATCGAAAAAGTGAATTTCAGAATTCACATGAATTATTGTACACTCTAACGCTCGTGCTCTAACGTTTGAAAAAAAGAAGTATCACTTGTTTACTCTGTACTAACGCTCGTGCTCTAACGTTTGAAAAAAATAAGTATCACTTGTTTACTCTGCTATAATCATCGATTAAGTAAATATATTTACGTAATCAATGCTATAATTTAAATAATTATTGTACCATGACACAAAATATTTAATTTACATAAAAGTTAAATACAAACCACATTATTATGTGTTCTTAGAGATTTAAATCAATTATCGCAGTGTATATTATTTCCTACAAATAATGATTACTTCCATTGTGGTTAATATAATGACTTAATGAGATTAGCTAAATTATCACAAGTACTGCTGATATAATTAACGGCAATTAAGTGGCTAAGTAGTTTAATTGGAAATTGATTTAGAAAGTCGAGTATTGAAATATTTATATAAAATGTGCTTATAGGAATCAGCAAGTAGCGGTGCTAAATGGAGTATTTAATAGTTATAAAATACTTAATATGAGAGAAGGTGATTTAAGTACGTTTACCGTGCATGTGTTTAAATTGAGATTAGTGGTGATAATTCTGTTGCATATTAAATATCATAAAGATTAACAATATTTCGGATATGCAGTGATTTTTAATTTTTTCAGTTTTTTTAAATATATTTTCGATTTTATGGAAAATAAAAAATCTAAATATTCACTAATATTAGAATTTCAATTTCAACAAATTCAATCGATATTATACACTGTATAAATAAAACGGAAATTTTTACTTGTTTCGTTGAAAATATTTTTCGAAAAATTTCTAAATCAAAGAAATTACATTTGTTAGTTTGGATTCTTCATTTAATTTTGAATGCAGTGTAATTAATTTTAATGAATTCGATTTAAAAATAATGTACTAACGAGCAATTGTAATAAATAATATGAAGCATTCTTTCCATACCAATGTTTTTACTGAAACTTGAAATATTTAAATATCAATAAATAAGATTTTTCCTTTTATATTGAATGTGCGAAAATTAGAATGAACGCAAAATTTACAATATCGAAAATATATAGTAAATATATGAAAGATATTTTTAAATCAGAAATTGTGGCACTTATCAAAAAAGTGAATTGAAATTAAATTATGAAATAAATCTGCTAAGTCGTAAACGAATTAGTAATGGGTAGAATTTAACAAAAAAGGCAATGTTACCCTCACAGGATTGCAACTTACCACCAACGGCAACAATAACAATATACCATATTTCGCTCTTATACTTGCAATTTGATTTTGATAGCGTTACTCACCATCAGCAATTACATCCTCGATTTCCTTATGTTGTTCATGAGCGATATTACCAATAGTAGCGAAAGCTAATATTCCAACCAATAAACTCGTGAGTATGTTCACGAATGAGACCGCCAGCGTGTCATGAAGAATATTATTGTTGAATTTATTGTAGCTTGCGAAACAAATCATCGAACCAAAAGCTATACCCATCGAATTAAATGTTTGCGCTAAAGCGTTAACCCAGACCTATAAGCATCGGCTTTTTAAATTTATTACTCGATAAATGTCTCACATCGTATACCTTCGCATCGCCAAGCAGATGCCAATCTGGCCTGAAGAAGTATCGCAATCCCGTATGTGCGCCATCGAGAGATACAGCATTCGCCATAAGAATTATAATCAGTAGAAATGGGAATGTTGCTGTCACGTATCTTACTTTGGCTGACGATTTGATGCTTTTCCATAAGGCAAAGTAAACCAAAATCCAAGCGCACAATAGACATGCTACCAATTCCCAGCGAAGGGGACCAAAATTTTCAATGCCTTTGCTGACTTGCAGAACCTTTTGACTATAATTTCATAAAAAGAAATAAAAAGCACACTATCAGGTTTGTTCTTCCATGGTTATGGTTGTCCTTTATGGAGCCCTCACCCTTGGGTACCACTTATAATTAAATAGCCTTATAATTATATTCCAGGTGCAATCTAGAATAGAGGGAATGATGTGATTTTCGTGTTAAAATCAGTAATATAGTTTTATGAAAATACGTTATTCAATACATTTAATTTTCGAGAAAATGCATTACTTTGTACAAAAATGCATTACAAATTTTTGATAAAAGTATCTACATACTTTGAATATAATGATTTATGGCACATTTGCGTCATGTACACTACAATTCTAATTACTTAAAAAAATAATTGATATTCGTCATGAATATGTAAAACAAAAATATTAATAAAATTAAGGAAAGACCGTACTTTAAATTCTACTCCTACTGCGAGAATTTCACGATAAAAAAAGAAATTATTTTATAAATACTTCCCCACATTAGTAATATAAAATTATTTTATATAATGAATAACTACGCTTGCTTTTTTCATATTAGTAATTAGTATTATAAATATAGTTGATGATTATGGTACAAAATATATAAATAGCAGACCGAAATATGAACGTCCTTAATCAATAATTATCTTAGAGTTGGGGGGAGGACAATGGAGGACAAGGCACAAAATGTTAATGAAAAGCGGGCAACAAAAGCTAAAAATAAATGGGTCAAAGTATTATAATAATAAATATAACAAAAATAAAATTCCAATTGCCATAGCTAAATGAAATGAAAGAATAGAATTATCAATAGTAACAAGTCTACAATAATATTTATAAAGTAATAATGAGATATCTAAAGTAATAAAATAGTGTATTTCCCTAAACGACGTAGAGAAATTGAAGAGTGTTAAAATGGTGTTACCATAATAAAAAGAGGTCATAAAAATTAAATTGTATATAAAAATTTTATTTTAGAGAATTCTGTTAGTATTGCTATTGCGCTTGATAATAAACGATAATTATTTTTGTAAGCAATTTAATAATTTTAATTGAGAGAAATTCGTCATAAGCACGTTATCTTGGATTTAATGATCATAAAAACTAAATTTTGATATTTAAAAAAATTATCTTGCAATTATTTCGACAGTTAATTTAATACATTTAATTTTAGAGGGTCGTTATCCACATATTAACTTGTTATACAGGGTGGTCCATCAGTGTCGTGGCGGAATGTCATATATAAATTATACATGAAGTCAATTCATCACGTCAATGTTTATTCAATAATGGTGCAAAAATATATACCAATAAGTGTCATAGTATGAGTTAAAGAAGAATTAAATTACATTTTAAATTAAAAAGTGGACGTGTATATTGAAAAACTGGAACAACGTGTATACTTATTTTTTTGAATATGGAGTTCAAAACTTTATTGTGAATTCAAATTTTCAAATTTATATCTATTACCGTAGGTCCGTCGCAATTTTGCTGTACCACCCTATATATAATTTTAAAGGATTTCATTTTGATGGGAGTAATACAAATAAATATTGCGGTATTTTTGAAATTCACAACTACGGAATATTTTACTATATTCATGGCAAAATTCATATAAACCGTTCGTAATGAATGCTTGTTCAATTAGCAAGTAAAAATATCTCTCGTAATAAAAGAGGTTTACAAAGTTATTAGAATATTTGTGTAATTATTGGGAAACTTGTATATTTTAAATTGAGCAAGAAATTATCTATTTAGCACTGTAATAATGCAGGTAATATACGTTCATACCTGGACAAAGTAAAACACGATTTTTTTTTTATAATATTTGCTAATCGCAGAGACATCATAAAATATTATAATTAATAAAATAAGTCATAATTTTAGATATTTACTTTGTTCGATATTTCCATAAATTATTGATTTAGTTTTTAATGTTTATATATAAAAAATAAATAAAATAAAATATTTGAAATATATAAGTTATTAAGTTCCATCCAATCAATAAAAAATATGTAAATGAGGGCGAGTAATTGTTTTTATATCTGCTGTTATTTTCACGTTTAAATATGTGTCGTAACTTAAATTTTGCAGAATATGAACAAATTAATATAAAAGTGTAGGAACAAGCGAAAATTGGTTTTTGTTTTAAAGTTTAAAGTTTCAATTAAAATTTTGTCTAATACGCTTTCTTTCGCTATTTCGTCTATTTTTACCATACCTAAATATTTACGTCACAATAAAATGAACAATAGAATCTAATAAAATTTGAATGTATTTAATATGACGATGTCAATGTCTGAATATATTGACCAAGTATCAACAAGTCTGGGATCTCAATTACAGGTCTAGCGTATTTAGTACACACAAAAATAGTCGATACATTATTTACTGCGGCTGGGATTCGAACCCGAAGCCCATAGATTGTAAAACGCAAATAATCTACAATGTTCTACTAGCTCCTTTATTTTCCTTTCCTATTTTTTATATCTATGCGTTTCTACCCTGAGCTATCCTACATTGTTTACCTTACTTTGATTCTCCTTTAGAAGTCTGTTTCCTAAACAGCTACAAATCTGTTTTTTTACATTTAAAATAAATTTTAACTTTTTATTTAGGGTAGTTAATAACTTTCTTTATAGGATAATTAATTTTAAATGGTTTTTGTGGTACGTTAATATTTAGTTTGTCCTTTCAATTAATTATTGGCTACCTTCTTTAATACTTTTGTAGTTGTACTTAAGTTGGGTAGAAAAATTGTAACAAGAAACAAAAACATTAACACGAATAACTATAATTATTGTTTGTGTTTGGGATCAGATTGCAAACAGCTCAAAGCCAGTGAAGCATATCTGAGTTCTTGGGGAGATATTAGGAACATATGGGAAGGGTAGAAGCCTGTTACTATAGCGGTTCGCTATTCCGCTAAAGCTTAGTTAATTATATGCTAACTAAGAATGGTACCGAGTATAAAGGATAGGTGGCGCTGAGCTACGGTCACACATCCAAGCACTGACACCTAGCGGGACGTTGCTTAACTCTTGTTATCGACGCTCAATGCATTACCCGCTAGGCCACGCGGCGTTATAAATATGATAATGATCATATGTATTTGTACCTACTTACTCATAGAATTCTTCAGCAGGCGTCTTACTGTGGTATGGTTTAGGGATCGTAGCCTGCGGGTTCCAACAATAGGGTGTGTTCCAAAGGTTGGAGCAATCACTCCACGGCGGATTTGGTTTAAAGGACGTGAAAAAGTAATAAATACCGTAGGCGATGATTACGCAATAGTAAGTCGACATGATGAACGATATCACAACACTGGCAACGCCGGTACCTAGAAATTTGTTTATAATGGTATCAATTAATAATTAAATCATAATTATGCTGAGAATTCGGTAATAAAGGCATTAATTAAAAACGAAAACTACTGTGGCGCCTTTTTATATCAACGCAGTACTATTGTCTTTGATTGTACTATCTACAATCTTGCATTTTCTACGAATGCGTATTAAAGATAGAAAAGGAATAATTAAATTGGAGAAATATAGTATATTTAAAAAGCATGCGTGAGACTTTCGCGCGGTAGAAGTGAAACTTCTTAGCTCGTAGGAAAAGTTGATTTTATGCATTGCTTTTTTCCATTTGTTAACGATTTGATTTTGATTGACATTTGGAACACACTGTACCTAGCGCATTATTGAAAAATTGTTTATCAAATTCGCGATGAGCAGGTTGAAAGAATGTAAATTTTGTGTATGATGCACTAGTGGGTGCATTTCTATTTGTCGATGGCTCGCTTAGCTGTATCAGATTCATTTCGTTGATCTCTCACATCGCGTGTATCTTCACGTGTAGATGGCACGCCTGAATCAGTGGCATTCAAATTCTCTATACCACTCACTGTGTCCTCACTTAACGACGGTATCGATTCATCCAGTGTATTTGATGTGGTTGGAAGGTTATGTTGTCCACCGTATTTCTTTAACGCCCGTTGTCTGGCTCGATACTCTCTACTTCTTTCCAAGGTACTTGTTGGCACTTTTCTTGGCGGTTTATTCGCTTTCTTCCGTTCTCTAAAGGCTCGCACTCTGTCTGTACTTGTCTCTTTCTCCATTTCCCTTTTCACACAATGGAAATTGTTAGCTAAAAGATTAAGCTGTGT
This sequence comes from Leptodirus hochenwartii, assembly GCA_947310635.1. NCBI lineage: Eukaryota > Metazoa > Arthropoda > Insecta > Coleoptera > Leiodidae > Leptodirus > Leptodirus hochenwartii. Next base: position 35,592,749 of record OX371176.1, read on the forward strand.
TTGTGTAATATATAATAAAATACGCAAGCGTCTACTGGTTGCCTTAAATGCGCGTAGCATGCCTTTCACTTTTCGTCACGTTCAGGCCAATTTATCCCACCGCACCTATAGAAGTTTCACTTCAAAAATGAATGCAGTAATAATAAATCCTGCTACTTTGTTACTTCTTAATCATATAATACTCTATCAAACTTTGACCTAAGAATGCTAGGACCTAACTCATCCTAATCTATCTACACTTTCTAATCTCTCCTTTTCCTGCCTATCTGTATATAATCCCATCTCACATCTTCTAGTTTGGTCCTTATTTTATGTGAGCTTATCCTCCTCATTGAAGATGTGATAGCATGCAATTCATGCCGAAATGCTCTCACTTGGAATACCATTCCAATGTTATCATATCATATAAAACGTTACCTTTTGGCGTTACTTTAAAGAAATTAGTTCTAGTTTTCGCATAGCCCATATATATCTTACCCCTTTTCATATCTTCCTCAATATCCTCACATTATCATTTCATCCATTCTTCTTTTTCGCTAATTTACAGTTCATATTAATTAAGTTCCTTAGTTCCCTATATCTTCTCTGTTCTGCTTTTATATTTGTATTTTTAACATTCCTTCTTTTCTCTGTCATGTTAACTATTTCTGCAGTTATTCATTCCTTTCTACCTGCCATTTTCTTCGTGCTTTATACTTCTTTTTCTGCTGTAGTTAACTCATCCCTAAATTCTATGCAATTGTTATCGATGTTGTTCATCGTTTTCCCACCCGCTACGATTTCTGCTTTCTCTTTATATCTTTCACTTGCCAAAATCAGCCAATTTAACCCATCAACAACTACTCTAACCTGTTTAGACTTCTGTGCAAGTATCTTAAATTTCATGCCTGAGTTCACAATAAAATACTTCATCATCATACTTCACATCCTCACCGATCTAGTCGAATCCCCCTAATACCGTGGGTTAGCCTTAAATCTTTCCTATATGCCGTGATCCCTTTATAGGGACCGTTCTATAAGCCAGAGCGTCGTTACCTGTGACTTGCCCCTAGGAAGCATATGCGGTGCGTTTCGTAGTCAGGATCGGTAATAATAAATAAAAAACAGTAATTGCTGTTGTGTCCTGCGTCGATGTTTATTCCTTCAGTCAGGGCAACCATCTATCTCTCATGTCTCAGTTAACGTACACATCAGCGTTTACCAAATCGACGCTACGCTTCGTGGCGCCATCCCCAACCCCTATTTAAATCACATTGAAGACGTATCTCATAAAAAAGCATTCCTCTAAAATCGCTTTATGTCTTATCCTACTTCATTCGCAAGAAAACCACAGGATGATTCTTGGTGTCGATGGAAGAGAAAACTTCTCGTAACCTGTCTTCTTTTTAAAATGTGGAATGTCATCAAAAAATCTATGCAGGTATGCACGTAGGTGCGTATTTTTGTTGTGAAACACAAGAATCAACAATTACCTTAAATTATTTTAAAATATGTAAGATTTAGGTAATATTTCTTCAAAACTTGTGGTTTGTGGGAAATTATTTCTCCTGTGTATAATAACCAATATTCACGAACAAATAGGATGCGGATAATTAGTAAGATAAACTGCTATATAATAAAAAATTCCGAAAATCTTATTAAAATATAGTGCCACATTGGATGATCAATATTTTGGTAGCGTAGTTATTATATTTCCTTCCTTTCCAAATCGATTTCTAATATCTTTTAATTATTACGACACTGTTTGAAATACAATTTCGCATAGAGAAAATCAAATAGTAAATTGACTTTTCTATTTGTTGACGGTACGGTTTGCAATAAATATTCAGAACATACCTTTCAATATAGGACATAGATGTCCTAGTGCTCCTATAGGTCCTCGTCCTGTGAATTGTCCTATCGCTAATTCCATGTATAACATCGGAATCCCACAAATAATCATTGTTATTATATAGGGAATTAGAAATACACCTAAAAAGAGAATGATAAATAGTATCAATCAAAATATTTATAAAGGTCTACCGGCAAAGAATTTTTTTTACCGGTATCGGTACTTGTCAGAGTGGGTAGGTGCAAGGAAGTATTAGAAATATCAATAAATACAAGAATGTACAGGAAATATTGAGAAAAACGATATATATTACAACATGACAGAAGTATTTCAAAAATGGCATATAATATGACCTATAAATCTTTTAAAAGCAAAATAAATTAATAATTAACGAAACTAATAAGTAGCAACAATAAAAATTGGTTTGTCACACCTAAAATAACCAAAAATAAATAAAATAATAATAAATTTATAAATAGTTATTAAATAAATAAATAGACAAGATTAAAATGGGGCCTGAATCTAAATTCATTAAATTTGATTTAGATTTATGCATGTATGTATATACTTTTATAAGCATTTAACTCGGAATAATTCACTTTTAGGTAATTTAAATGAACTAATTTGAATAGGATGACTTGAGTTAGTCAAAAATATGCTTGGCTACAGCACTTTTATAATTTCTATTTAATCTGAAATGCTAGGAGAAGATCAGTTTGGTTTTAGGAAAAACAGAGGGACGAGAGAGGCGATTCTAGCACTAAGAACGGTAGTAGAAAAAAGAAAGAGGGTAGGAAAGGTAACTTGCATAGCTTTTGTAGATTTAGAAAAAGCATTTGATAATGTAGAGTGGGACATAATGTTTAGAATTTTAAAAGAAACGGGTATAGATTATAAGGATAGGAGAATAATTTTTAATTTATATAAACACCAAACTGCCTTAGTTAGAATTGAGGGGGAAGAAGAGGTAGCAAAAATAGGGAAGGGAGTTCGGCAGGGATGTACACTCTCACCGTTATTATTTAATCTATATATAGAAGATGCAATAACCAAAGTAAAAGAAGAGTATAGTGTAGGTGTGAATGTACAGGGAGAGAAAATATATATGTTGAGATTCGCCGACGATATAGCTATATTGGAAGAAAGCGAAAAGAATTTAGAAAGGGTATTGAATGGTATGCAGGCAGTATTGACTAGGGATTTTAACATGAAAATAAATATAGGTAAAACTAAAGTGATGAGGTGTGACAAAAAGGAATGCAGTAGAAAAATGAGGATCTCAATAGGAGATAATAGAATCGAAGAAGTGTCAGATTTTTGTTATTTGGGCAGTAGAATCACAAAAGATAATCGAAGCAAGGTAGATATAAAGTGTAGGATAGCACAGAGTAGGAAGGCATTCGTAGAAAAAGAACAGATTTTAAGATCAAATATTGACTTGGGTATTAGAAAAAGATTACTGAAGGTATATGTTTGGAGTGTAGCACTGTACGGGTGTGAGGCGTGGACTATAGGAAAGGAAGAGAAGCGTAGATTACAAGCATTCGAAATGTGGTGTTATAGGAGGATGATGAGGATTGGTTGGGAAGATAAAGTAACAAATGAAGCTGTACTAGAGTTAGTAGGGGAGAAGAGAAGTATCTGGAGAGTGTTACAGCGTAGGAGAGACAGATTAGTAGGGCATATTCTTAGGCATGGGGGGATTATGCAATTGATCATAGAAGGTAGAGTGGAGGGAAAGAGAGGGGTAGGTAGGCCTAGATTGGAGTATGTGAGTCAGATAGTTGAAGACGTTGAGATGAATAGCTATAGGGAGATGAAGGGATTAGCTCAGGATAGATCGGCATGGCGTGCTGTTTCCAACCAATCTTTAGGATTGCGGACTCTTTAACTAACTGAAATGCTCCTTAAATCTAGTTTCAATTATGTATTATGATTTTTAGTTTAATAATTTAATATTAAATGTTTAGTTAAAGTCGAGAAACTTGCAAAATTAATATTACATAAGCTTAAAGTATTCATTTAGAATTTGTTTAAATTTATTTTTGGACTATTGTTCAATTTTACTCCAAATGCGCGATTTTTTAAATGTAATCATAATAAAACTCTATAATTTTATTATTTCAATTTAAAGTCGGCAAATATTTGTTTATAAAATTACAAAATGAAACGTTAATAAACTTATAAAATTTTTCATATACTACGCGTTGCATCAAAGCTGGTAGCAATATTCCACTTCGGGAAGTTAGAAGAAATAATTATTTAAATATTTATTAATCATTATAATCAGATCGCGTAGTACACCCCCATCCGTTCGATTCTTTAATTTTGTGTTGCTCTTCGCATATTACTTCAAAATAAATATATAAATACAAATACCGTTTAAAAATTGTCTTTGAAATTTTTTATATAACTAGAACATGACAATTAATTTAGATATTGTGTGATTTTCTACGCTACACTCGCTATTTCGGTTTGCATTACAAAGATGCGTAAATAAAGTAAAAATTATTTAAAAGTAATACAATGAAATGTTTATTATTAATATGATAACCATATTTATTATTAAATATTCTTTAAAGGACGTCATGCACACCAGTAACTATTAAAGATGCATCATGGACTCAATTCAGATAACCCTTTTCGTATGCAGTAGATTTATGGAATTTACATTCTTGTCCAGTGGCGGCTCGTGCCATTTCAATCTGGAGGGGGGGGCGCATTTTATAAAAAAATAACACAATAGTGAGAAATCTTACCTAAAATGGATGCAAAATGATTAAATTCAATCATTTCTTGAAAGTGAATTACACTCTTCTATCTTTCATTGATATAAACTTTGCCAAAAAAATTTCGTTAAAATTGTAAATATCTCGCACCACATTTTTATTAATACACATCAACGCCAACACGTTTAAACGATCATTATCCATAGCATTTCGCAAAAAAGTCTTGATTTTTTTAAGTGTTGAAAAACAACGCTCTGATTCAGCAGTGGTCATCGGGGTTGTTAAAATAATTTTAAGCATTTTTATAGTTTCCGGGAAAGTTTCACTGAGATTATTTTGTAGCAATAACGAAAGAAAATTTGTGGCTCCAATTATTTGATAAAAATCCGGACGCGAATAAATGACTTCTAATTCTGTTTTTAATCTGGTTTTATTCAAAAATGGATATGCATGACACACGGTTTCCAAAAGGTCCACTGGAAATTGTTTAGAAAATGTTGGCATCGATTTCGTGTTAAATAACTCAGCGGCTTGTAGATGGCCACGATATGAGAATCTGTCCTTCATCTGTGTTATAATTTTGTTTTGTAAATGTCTCTTGTAAAACGCCGCGTAAATGTCCAGTTTTGAACACTCCTTGCACAATTTTGCGATAAATTTAAATCAGGCAATGGCCTACTTAATTCTTTAATTTTTACTTTGTCCTCAAGAGAAAATCTATACATAACTCTAGTTTCAATAAAGAACTAACACTGTTCATTTTTATTAAATATATTCTTGGAGAAACACGTGGCAAAATCGTACATACGTAACTCACAGAACAATGCAACTATATCTATATCAATTTTACTGTTTACTAGGCTTCTCTGTTCGGACGCTAAAGAATCGTAGCCCAGAATAGCATAAACAACGTATATATATTCTCGCTGTACAAGCAGCGTGACGTCACGTTACTATGACTCATCCAAAGCCGCTGGAATGTTGCACACTAGTCGTAATATAGTACAAGCGGACCGAAAAAATAGAGAAGACATAGTGCATACGGTCTGCTCTCACCTATTGCTTGCAATAGACTGAGATAAGTGCATATGCATTTAACCTGTACTGTGTGGCTGGGTGGCGCTGGAATGTGTACTACATATTAACGATATAGCTATATTGCGAAGTATATTCAGTATAGCTATACTGCATACCGTCGCTCTAACTCTAGCACTTCCAACAGATAAGGCATACGCATTTGACTGGTACTTGCTAGCTGCCATATCGTGTTGGGTCATGAGTGTTAGGTATGTTCGCGGCGCAAGCTTTATCTTTTAAGAAAAATAATGTCTAGATAAAATATCGCAATACAATTATATATCTACGGTGATACGCTCAATGTTCAGGAGGGGCGCGCGGCCTGCATAAGGAACCGCCACTGTTCTTGTCATAAGATGTCTACTGCTGAATCCAGTTTGATTCGGTTATTTTAATTTGCTTTACATTTTGTATTTGGTTCGATATTTAATCCAGTCCAAAGAACTAACATTAAAAATTTTTAAACTACATGCCGGACCGGCGAACTGCTAATTCCCTATAATTACTACCAGATTTATGTGATCAACTTTGTAGCGTTTTTCATGCACACAATGAATGATACAGAAAATCAACCTTTTTTTATTATCGCACGTGTTTTCCCGAACGATTTGCGATTTGTGCCCACACTGAAACCAGTTCGAATGTATAAAATACAAGCGCTGGCTGATTTATTACACATTTTCCAAGTATTTCGTCTGATTAGAATATTTGATACGATTTATTTAAGAATCTACTACTGTATACGTTAATTAGAACAGGTGTTGGTGACAAATTCGTTTTGAACAAAGAGAATCTTTTTTGGTGCATTGGTAAACAGTATGTTAATATTGGGACTTATAATATGGTATCCTCGATTGAATCGTTTTATATTTATGCGTGTTTCGTTCATTATAATGAATAAAATTTAAATGACACTATAGCGTAGATTATGCATATATTTGCAAAAAATAACATTTATATATATGAACTGTTCGTCGCGATTTTAACGAAATATTCAGTTATTGTCAAAATATTAATATAATTATGTCTTCTAAATTGTTCACTACGATGTTAAATTATAACCGTATAGAATATTATCTCAAAAACCGCAATTCTAAGTATTTGTTAGCTAAATACACATTTCGAAGGATACGCTTCCATTTCAGTAGCTCAACAATCAGGCAATCAATACATCTGTGTCATTCATCCGGATTGTACTGGGGCATGGATTTCGAAATGCGCATAAATACTTTCAGTAACGGTATTTGGGTGGTAAAATAATTATAAATATTTTACTGTATCTCTTCATAATATAATTCGTGATTTATTAATTATTTTCAATATTTATGATAATAGTTAACAATTGCGACATTTATATAGACATATTTTGACGAAAATAGCGGATAGTTGAAAATAATATTTCATAAATATTTTTCAAAATTTATCAAAAAAAATTGAAGATCAGTTTTCAATACCATAGCGGTTACAAAACTTCGGATAACTCGAGGACCCTCTACATAGAAAATATTTAAAATGTCTCTTATAGTTTAGATTCCAGAAAATTTAGAATAAAGTAATATTTAATATGATGGCGTACCTCCTCCGCTTTTATAACATAAGTACGGAAATCTCCACACTGATCCTAGTCCAACACTGTAACCAATACAGGCTAGAACGAATTGCAGTTTATTCGCCCATTGTGGCCTTTTTCTTCGGACAAAGGTGTTATCGCCCTCCTCGGTCCCATCGAAGCTATCGTCGTAAAGATATTCTTCGGGAGGCCTGTAATTAAATATAATATAAGTTCAGGTACGTATTTTGAAAATATTCATCATAATTTTTTTTTAAATAAAAAATACAGCAAATACTTCATCGATATGAAACTATCAAACATTTTGTTATTGTAGTGCCGTCAAAATTTGTATAATTTTTCATAATCGATCCAGATTAAAAAGTAATCGATCCTTAGAATAATCGATTGGATCGAAAGATCGAGCGGCGATCGATTAATAAGGAAAAAGATCGCGATTCCAAGAGGGAAAATTAATCGATTAATGGATTAATCTACATAATATTTTGAGTCTACATAATATATACTGAAAATATTATTTATTAAATGAAATGTTCTAAATCCAAATTGATATCATTATATTGGAATAAGCATATTTATTATGGTTTTTGAACTACTTAAAAAATCGTAAATAATATTTAAAATAATCGAAGCGTATTCTAAACTATGTATTATGTAATTATGAAAAATTATTTGAAAAAGTATTATGAAAAATTATTATGAAGCGTATTATTTTTCTCAATATAATTTTCTCATGTGCATATTATAGCTTTTTGAAAAAATTAAAAAACCTCCAATATACCAATTAGTAATAATTTGAATTTGTACATAATTTGTTGAGAATTATTGTACTCTGCAAGTGGAACATTACATAAACAAAGTAAATTTTGTAAAAAAAATATATCATATGATGAAATGGCCTTGTTACATAGTATTTTGTGATTATCTCTCATAATTAGGTTAGTTAAACTATAAAACTCGATGTCGCTGAGATATATTAAGTTCATTTAAATGAGAATATTAATGCACCGAATTAATTACGAACTCATTATTTGATTTTTTTATAATTAATGATGAAATAAGATATATTCGCGTGGCAAGTCGTTGGGCTGTTCGCGGGTTCGAATCCCGCACCGATCAGGGATATTTTCTTGAGGTAAAATCCCTTCGGGACCATGGACCATCCAAATTTGTTTAATAAAAAATAAATTAATGGCTAAATTACAAAAATACTTGAATTATACACACAAACGTGGTTGATGGTATCCGGATTGAATAAATCCTGTATCCAAAAATTACAGTAAAAAAAGTAAATAAGATATATTTCCTAGCTTAATTGTATCAGATAATTTAATTTAGTTAGTTAAAGAGTCCGCAATCCTACAGATTGGTTGGAAACAGCACGCCATGCCGATCTATCCTGAGCTAATCCCTTCATCTCCCTATAGCTATTCATCTCAACGTCTTCAACTATCTGACTCACATACTCCAATCTAGGCCTACCTACCCCTCTCTTTCCCTCCACTCTACCTTCTATGATCAATTGCATAATCCCCCCCATGCCTAAGAATATGCCCTACTAATCTGTCTCTCCTACGCTGTAACACTCTCCAGATACTTCTTTTCTCCCCTACTAACTCTAGTACAGCTTCATTTGTTACTTTATCTTCCCAACCAATCCTCATCATCCTCCTATAACACCACATTTCAAGTGCTTCTAATCTACGCTTCTCTTCCTTTCCTATAGTCCACGCCTCACACCCGTACAGTGCTACACTCCAAACATATACCTTCAGTAATCTTTTTCTAATACCCAAGTCAATATTTGATCTTAAAATGTGTTCCATTTCTACGAATGCCTTCCTACCCTGTGCTATCCTACACTTTATATCTACCTTGCTTCGATTATCTTTTGTGATTCTACTGCCTAAATAACAAAAATCTGACACTTCTTCGATTCTATTATCTCCTATTGTGATCCTCATTTTTCTACTGCATTCCTTTTTGTCACACCTCATCACTTTAGTTTTACCTATATTTATTTTCATGTTAAAATCCCTAGTCAATACTGCCTGCATACCATTCAATACCCTTTCTAAATTCTTTTCGCTTTCTTCCAATATAGCTATATCGTCGGCGAATCTCAGCATATATATTTTCTCTCCCTGTACATTCACACCTACACTATACTCTTCTTTTACTTTGTTTATTGCATCTTCTATATATAGATTAAATAATAACGGTGAGAGTGTACATTTATATATTATTAATTTAATTTATATAATTAGAATTATGTAGCAATTTTGATTGAAAATTAATAGTTTCTATCTAAAAGTTATATTCTTACATATTAATTGAAATTGGTAAAAATAATAGACGTCAAACAGATTTTCAAGTATAACAAAAGATGCTATCTTCATTTAAATTGTTTAATTCGAAATTGTATGGCATATATTTTTTTATAAAGAACTAGTGACTTGCAAAACTCATTTTATTGATTTAATCGGCAATTTAAACATGACAAAATACACATTAGACATTTTAATGTTGCTATTTGTTCTTAAATTAGCAAATTTTATATATACACAAATATATGTAATTTGTGCACTATGCAATTTAAATTCCTATATTAAAGTATATTTTTTATATACTTTTATAGACTTTCGTTATTTTCAATAAAGGTTTGTTTGTTCACTATAATTTTTTCGTTTCGTATTTATATTTATATTTGTATTCATATTTAATAAATAAATAATAAATATTATTTTGTCACTATTCTGAGAAAACGCGTACGCGAACATGCATCTAAATTTAAAATTTTGGTATAAAATTTAATTATCCATCTCGTAAGGAAATGCATGTCAACAATTTTAATTTAATTCAAAGTGATATACAACACATAATAAATTCGATGATGAAATATGTCGTGGTTATTGTAATTAATTTCTGCCGGTCTAATTACAATAAATACTTTGGAAGACTATTTCATATATTAGTTTATATTAAATTACATTTAATAAGAAGACAAATTTCATAAATTAGATATTATTAGCAATAGACCGCGCGAAATAATTACGGACAAACATTCTTTTACATTACAAAATAATTTAAAATGGTCTTTTGATTTTATACTTATAAACAGGTGTTTTCTCGTATATTTACTGATATTTTTTATATTTGTGGATATTACAACCCTTTGTATACCATATTTCCAAATTGGCCACCTTTCGGGGTTGGCATTCAATTTATTTATTCTGTTGTGGGTTTTCTCTATCAGAAATAGTTGTGTCAGATAATTTCAATAAAATGCTCAAGTTATTAATTAATAATTAGGCTTTTCCTGTTATACTTAGTGCATTTAAAATATATATGCTCAAGATCTCAAATAGATATATTGTCACAGTCGCATAATGAGGTTTATTATTATTATTTTTTTAAATTGACTTGATATCCAATTTCCATTTTTTCAATTTGCGTAATTTCGTTATTCTTCTTTAAAATTGTTTGCTATTGTTTTTAAACGATTTAAATATGGCATACGATTAATTCTCACCTGGCCTAATAAATTTTAATCAAATAAAAAAATGCTACTAAAACTTTACTAATGATTCGCTTAGTCTATTCTAGTCGATTGTAACTTTGTTCATAAATTTTATAATGTTTGCTTATTTTTTAAAGTAAAATTCTTGAAATTTCAAAAAAATATTTATATATTTTTTAAACAAATAGCGCTCGTAACAAAGTATGTGTCCATTGTTCAGAATATTGTGTAAATTAGCGTTTAGGCATTTATTTATTTTAAAAATATTTTCCACATACATTCCATTCCATTTCAAACATTCTTTACATTGAAAAATTGACGAGAGCCAGAAATTGCAATAAATATGTAAGTATAAATATGGATTCAAAATATTAAATCGAGCATAAATTAATCGGTATTTGGGTGATATTCCATATTAATATTTAACACCGTAGTGATAATTTTTAATATGTAGTTTACGTTTAATTTATTTAAAGTATAATTTATTAATTATAAAATCTACAATAAAATATATTCCGCAATCTATTTAGATATTCCACGTATATGAAAAATTATATAGGTAACATTATATGTGATAAGCAGGGTAAGGAACTCACAGAAAATAAGGAAAAAGCTAGAAGATGGAAGGAGTATCTTGAAGATTTATATAAAGGTAGGCAGGACATGGAGGAGCTAGAAAGTGTGGAACAGATAGATGAGGATGACTTAGGTCCTAGCATACTTAGGTCAGAGTTTCATAGAGCATTAAATGATTTACGGAATAACAAAGCAGCGGGGATTGATATGATACCAGCCGAATTAATAAAACACGCAGGGGAAAAAATGCAGGAGCGATTATACAGGTTAGTTTGTAAAATATATGAGAAGGGAGAAGTACCACAGGATTTTCAGCGTAGTAGAATAGTAACAATGCCGAAGAAAATAGGAGCTAATTTGTGTGAGAACTATAGGACCATTAGCCTACTATCACATGCATCGAAGATATTGTTAAAGATTATTTATAGGAGATTAGAAAATAAAGTAGAGGAAAGGCTAGGAGAAGATCAGTTTGGTTTTAGGAAAAACAGAGGGACGAGAGAGGCGATTCTAGCACTAAGAACGGTAGTAAAAAAAAGAAAGAGGGTAGGAAAGGTAACTTGCATAGCTTTTGTAGACTTAGAAAAGGCATTTGACAATGTAGATTGGGACATAATGTTTAGAATTTTAAAAGAAACGGGTATAGATTATAAGGATAGGAGAATAATTTTTAATTTATATAAACACCAAACTGCCTTAGTTAGAATTAAGGGGGAAGAAGAGGTAGCAAAAATAGGGAAGGGAGTTCGGCAGGGATGTACACTTTCACCGTTATTATTTAATCTATATATAGAAGATGCAATAAACAAAGTAAAAGAAGAGTATAGTGTAGGTGTGAATGTACAGGGAGAGAAAATATATATGCTGAGATTCGCCGACGATATAGCTATATTGGAAGAAAGCGAAAAGAATTTAGAAAGGGTATTGAATGGTATGCAGGCAGTATTGACTAGGGATTTTAACATGAAAATAAATATAGGTAAAACTAAAGTGATGAGGTGTGACAAAAAGGAATGCAGTAGAAAAATGAGGATCACAATAGGAGATAATAGAATCGAAGAAGTGTCAGATATTTGTTATTTAGGCAGTAAAATCACAAAAGATAATCGAAGCAAGGTAGATATAAAGTGTAGGATAGCACAGGGTAGGAAGGCATTCGTAGAAAAAGAACAGATTTTAAGATCAAATATTGACTTGGGTATTAGAAAAAGATTACTGAAGGTATATGTTTGGAGTGTAGCACTGTACGGGTGTGAGGCGTGGACTATAGGAAAGGAAGAGAAGCGTAGATTAGAAGCACTTGAAATGTGGTGTTATAGGAGGATGATGAGGATTGGTTGGGAAGATAAAGTAACAAATGAAGCTGTACTAGAGTTAGTAGGGGAGAAGAGAAGTATTTGGAGAGTGTTACAGCGTAGGAGAGACAGATTAGTAGGGCATATTCTTAGGCATGGGGGGATTATGCAATTGATCATAGAAGGTAGAGTGGAGGGAAAGAGAGTGGTAGGTAGGCCTAGATTGGAGTATGTGAGTCAGATAGTTGAAGACGTTGAGATGAATAGCTATAGGGAGATGAAGGGATTAGCTCAGGATAGATCGGCATGGCGTGCTGTTTCCAACCAATCTTTAGGATTGCGGACTCTTTAACTAAATGAAAAATATTCTACACTCTTACTATATGCATCTGTTAGTTTAGTTTCAATAATTTTTTTCAAAATTAGATGAAAATTTCAATCGTTACTTTTTGTAGGGTAGGAAGGTAGGGAATGTTAAATAAAGTATAAGAATTGGTGAGAAATCATGGGTAGTTAATTTGTGCAGAGTGGCCTTAATAATAAGATTGTCTAAATGTATCCTTTTTTAAGGTCGAAATCGGCACATTTTTCGGATGCCCGAATCAATTTCAAGTGCAACAGAATTACTACTAATTATTAAATAGTTTATGTCCCGGTGTGCGAACTATCGGCAACATAACGTTATCGAAGAGCAAACGAATCATCATATGTTGCATCGCCACATATGACATATTCAACTGTTTAATATTTCCTGTGAGGAAACGAATCGGTAATGGGATTGACCTTGTCTCACGTACACATGTAATTTGTTCACTACTTAGTATAGCACGTAGTGCACGTACATCACTACTTAGTATAGCACGTAGTGCACGTGCATCACTAATAGCTCCAATTCTTTCCATCGACAGTCAACTAGTTCGTCATTCACGAGCGTTTTAACTGTTCGTGTGTGAAATGGATTAAATACGTAAAGAACCTATTATTAAATATTTATTGATGTACGTACCGCTGTATAAACAAATAATTAGATTGTTTCAATTGATCTCTACCTTAAACTCTAGTTTTATGTTTTTCAATTTGGATTTATAAAATATGGAAAATGCACGTAGATAATACATTCTGAAATCAAATGTAGCGAACGAAATGATAATTTTAATGCCTTGTTTTATCAATGAAAATAAGCTTTTCTATCCAATATAATTAACGTCCTTTTCAGTAGAATGAATGGCGAGGTGAATGAACGTTCTCATCCCCATTACCTCACTGCTCAATTTTTCTAATATCATTTGTACAACAATACAAAAATGCAAGTACTTTAAAACAACACTATTTTTAAAATTTAACTTACGTCGTGCTAATAAATGCTTAATTAGTGATGGGTATAGCGTTTTACATTTAATCTATCGGGATATACATAGTATACATAAATGCAGTGGCGGCTCGTGCCATTTCAATCTGGGGAGGGGGCGCATTTCTTAAAAAATAACATAATAGTGATGCAAAATGATTAAATTCAATCATTTCTTGAAAGTGAATTCTCCACTCTTCTATCTTTCATTGATATAAACTTTGCCAAAAAAATTTCGTTAAAATTGTGAATATCTCGCACCACATTTTTATTAATACACATCTACGCCAACGCGTTTAAACGATCATTACCCATAGCATTTCGCAAAAAAGTCTTGATTCTTTTAAGTGTTGAAAAACAACGCTCTGATTCAGCAGTGGTCATCGGGGTTGTTAAAAGTATTTTTATAGTTTCCGGGAAATTTTTACTGAGATTATTTTGTAGCAATAATGAAAGAAAATTTGTGGCTCCAATTATTTGATCAAAATCCGGACGCTAGTAAATGACTTCTAATTCTGTTTTTAATCTGGTTTTATTCAAAAATTGATATGCATGACACACGGTTTCCAAAAGGACCACTGGAAATTGTTTAGAAAATGTTGGCATCGATTTCGTGTTAAATAACTCAGCGGCTTGTAAATGGTCACGATATGAGAATCTGTCCTTCATCTGTATTATAATTTTTTTTGTAAATGTCTCTTGTAAATGTCCGCTTTCGAGCACTCCTTGCACAAGTTTGCGATGAATTTAAATCAGGCAATGGCCTACCTAATTCTTTAATTTTTACTTTGTCCACAAGAGAAAGTCTACAAAACTCTATTTTCAATAAAGAACTAACACTGTTCATTTTTATTAAATATATTCTTGGAGAAACACGTGGCAAAATCATACATACGTAACTCACAGAATAATGCAACTATATTTATATCAATTTTACTGTTTACTAGGCTTCTCTGTTCGGACGCTAAAGAATCATAGCCCAGAATAGCATAAACAACGATATATATTCTCGCTGTACAAGCAGCGTGACGTCACGTTACTATGACTCATTCAAAGCCGTTGGAATGTTGCACACTAATCGTAATATAGTACAAGCGGACCGAAGAAATAGAGAAGACATACTGCATACGGTCGCTCTCACCTATTGCATGCAATAGAGTGAGATGAGTGCATATGCATTTAACCTGTACTGTGTGGCTGGGTGGCGCTGGAATGTGTACAACATATTAACGATATAGCTATATAGCTATACTGAATATGTTTAAAAAATACTAGCTTAAAGTGACTTCATTAAGAGTATATTTAAGAATATCGAAAAAAACACACACACACATATATATATAACATTCCAGTATATGTAGATTTTATTTCAAAACCACATATAAATTCCATTTTAATCTGAATTTTTTTTTAAGTAAAAGATTGTAAATATTTATTTGCAAAACAAATCACTACAGTGGTGAATCATAGTTGATTGTAAATAAAAAATTTCTTTTGTTTCGAGACTCCCTGATATTGGATAAATATTTAAAACAATTAAAATTACCGTAAATCGATCCTGCAAATTGCTTAAATGAAGTTCAACAAATCATTAAGGAATGTGTTTTATTTTATATAACATTGCATAGCTATGAGTTGAAAAAGAAATTAACACCATGCATTTTTTTTTAAATAAGATAGTTTGATTTGATATTATTACTTGTCCTTTCAGTTATTTTGAATCGAGTACATAATAAATTTCATGAATGTTATTTTTAAGAAAATTTTGTATTACTAATTGACAACGATTATGTACACAACCCCCTTTCAAAGGTGGTAAATTGAAAATTCATATAATCGCGCAATAACAATATTAATATAAATACGAGACGATTGCGAACCATATTTATAATTATAATTTTAGAATCGCTTAAATGGGATTAGAAAATAAAATTTAATTATACATATAATCAATCAAAACGTCGCCATTTTGAGTATACTCGTATGCACGATGAACAATCTGCACAAGGTACATGAGTCTACCCCGTGCTTGATTTGTTGTATTTTTGAAGATTGAGAGGCTAATTTTCGAATTGGGGCTTCGAATTGCGTATCTAGGTTATAAATGATTCGATGTACAATTTCTACAATATATAGGAAAACAATTTGATTATAAATTGACGATAAATTGAAGAAGTTAGCAGGGGTGCATCCAAATTTAAAATCGAATATAAAATGTTGCTTAATCAGAATTTTAAATAAGCTTAGTGATATAACGTTTATTTTTAGTTAACTGAGAATTGATAGAAAACATATTTAAAGCATCTGGAAATACAAACCTAAAATTTCATATTTACCACTTCGAAATTTGTTAATATTTAATGGATTTTATTGCAAACATAAAATATTGTTAAAGCTGTACAAAGTTAAGTAAATACAACGTTAACTTTATCACAAGTCAGTCATTACCAGATCACACATATACAAATGCAAAGTACAAAAGATTCCATATTGACTATTTTACAAATGTGATTTTATATTTGCCATTTATTATTATATTATTTATTAACTATTATACTATTAACATTTTGTGACTTTCAAATATTTTGTGATATTTGATCTTTTAACGCTTCACCCAGCGTTCTTATTTCTGCCGACAAATATTTTAAATCATTTGTAGAAGAATTTTAGATGTTCTTTCAAGATATTGCAAGCATTTCAAGGTATATATTGTATACCCCCATTTCTCCGTATAAATATGTTATTTAAATACTTAAGAAACCCCATATCGGTGCCAATTAAATTGAAAATTCCTGCTAGGGCCCCTTATTTAGTTTTTCAAATTAATTTAAATTGTTTTCCAAAATAAGCCAAGGCGTTTCCAAGTATTTAAGATAATTACAAGTAATTTGAATGACCTTATCGATATATATCACTTATTTATCAGTAAGGTTATTATATTTACCTTTTGTATCATTTGAACAAATTCACTACGTAATATCCGTTTAATTTATAAATATATAAAGATTTTTATTATTTTAAATTTTGATAAACACCGGAGAATTGTATTTTTTTATAAAAATATATACTGGCTATGTAAGTGCTTTATCTGATATGGATATATATATATCAGATAAAGATTGTAAACCATCAATATAAGAATTTTGTTTGTTCAAAAATAACAATAGATTTAAAATAATAGCTAAATTTACTAGTAAATAGGATAATAGAATAATTGGTGTGCATTTTCTAAGAATAGTTTTTGTTACTCCGAAAACTTTATATTAAACTTCCTATTAGGTTTATAAACAATACTAAACAAGCCATCATTTCATTGAGATTTTATAAAGGTACTTAAGTAAAATTTAAAAAAAAGTGGTTGTTAAATATAATTATGTTCGAGATGTATGTTCAAAGATTATCTATATAGGTTTTTGAAAATTAACTTAATGTCAAATTGAACAAAAAGGTTCAAAAACCACGAAGGAAGATCCGAGATCTAATTTACCGTGTGAAAAAAAATTAAAGCTTTAACTCTTTCAAATTATTCATAAGCATCTATTTTATAATTATTCTTAATTTTTATTGCCTGACCATCCAATTTGCAAATTGATGCTTGGCTTAAAAGTTGTTATCCTACATGTTGATAGGATTTTTATATTTCAAACAATTTTCTTACATATATATGCTTTCCTAAAATTGTATGTTTTTCTCTCATTAAATGACTTATTAAAATTTACTAATCTTTAATTTAGTAAATCAAACGTACGTTTGAAGATTCCATATATTTATTTACAACCTGTATAATTGTGACTGCAATAGCGATGGCAAACTGTAGGTCACTTTGAGAACCTAGTTCGTAGTTCATAGTTCATTTCAATGTACCGTTCACGAACTATAGGTCGTGAACTACTAAAAAATTTTTTAAATAAATTAGTTCACGACCTATATGATGTACATGCACATACTGAAAATAATCTCTTTTTTCTCAATATAAAAATATTAAATAGTAAAAAATAAATAAATTGAAATATTTCAATACTTATTTTGAATTAAGAATGAGGAATAATGTTTATAATTTATACAAAACATATATATAAAGAAATATAATTTCGTTCCGTTCACCAACACACTTTAGCACTAAATAAATGTTAGTACTGTATATGTAATGTATACTATACTGCATCGTTTACGAGCCGTTGTGTAGTACACGGTTTAATAGACGACGGGTTCAGGACCTAGTACAAGTACATCAATACCGTGTAGTTGATAGTTCACGAACTAGGTCATAGTGACCTATAGGTCGTTGCAAAACATCGTCACAGTCATTTGATTGAACCGTTCAGAGTGAACGGTTCGCGAGTGAACTACACATCGCTAAACTGCAATAACATGAAGATGCAAGTAGAGAACTTACGTTAGAGGATTGACAATATTAAACAGTTCGACTGGTGACGTGGGTACTCTTCTCACAGTCATTATACGTCCGTCAGTGGAGCCCATGCCCACAGATGCCCACGAGCGATCTGATCCAATGTCCGTGTAGGCGCGCGACACGTGGCTGCCCGTATCACTCCCGGGTCGTCCAAAGAAAGAATGCTGGTTCATAACACTTACACTGGCACTGCCTGGGCTCGTACTGTACTCCTGCAAAATTTTCTGATACCTGGCACTGTTCAGCTGCTTCAAGTGTTGACTAGGCGAGTTCAGGTCATACACAAACGGAACATTGTCACTGAAGCCATTTATTCGATGCACGAGGGATTTAGAGGAACAGGGTATGTTCCCGAAGGTGGTGTTATCACAGTTGGTTTGTTCATTGGGTTGCAACTGTCTGCTACTTTGCGTTGCAAAGCTCTTCTTCATCAGGCGACTATTGGGCGAGTTTCTAGTTAACTCTGTGGCACTCTTAGCATTCTGCATCGCATCATTGTCATTGTGAATCAGTTGGTTGAATTTGAGCGTGCGCCTGTTGATCGGAGTACTCTGAGCAGACTTTGACGCTATTATTATCGGGCGAGGATGATAATTCCCATTAAGGAGCTGTTCACCATCATTATCGTCGTGGTCCTTGCCGTTGCTGTAGAAGTCACAATTGATATTGGTGTTCAATGGAAGTATAAGCTTCTTCCCGCCCAGTCGTTTGTTGGAATTGAACTGCAGACCGTTCAAGCCCGGTGGTGATGGCGAGGTGCCATTCATGAGTAGATTTGCGGACATGATTGGTAAATTGCGTGCATTTACGGCCAATTTACTTGTTGCCGAACGTAATTGGATCCAGTAGAGATCAAGTGGAGTTGCTCATCGTTCATTCACTTTTATCTGACTAACCGTATGCATACGATATGATAGATGATCCATGAATCAAATAAAATTCACCAAACATGACCTTAATTTTTTTTTGCACTCTACAAAAAAAAGGTGAATATTACGGTGTGCTCGTATCGTGTTAACTAGACTTGGTTTATATCGAGTTTTTATTTTGTGGCATGTGCGTTGTACGATGGATTGACAACTGAGTAAAATAACCGTTAAGTACTACCGCACGAATATTCCCGCAAATACTAACTACGAGTATATAGCTTAATATCGCCTGGGTTCTTTCAATCACATGAACATTAAAATTGCAATCTTAGAGCTTCAGGCCCGGAGTCTTGATTAATTTTTTTTTGGATAATTAAAGGTTACTGAACTTCTGAGATATTTATATTGTTGGAACACAATACTGAGGCAACATCATTATCAGGAGGTTCAAATTTACTATTTTATTACCACCTATTTCTTTGATGAAAATATTAAAAAAGCTTTCACATTATAAAAAAAACTCGTGCTATTAAATGAAGAGGGATCACGTTACATTTTTATATATATATATATATAATATTATATATTCCTGTATAATATATATATATATATATATATATATATATATATATACATTAATATATATATTAATATTTTTAATATTAATATATATAATATAATATATATACACATACACATTTAATATTAATATATATTAATATATAATATATAATATATATAATAATATATATAATATAATATATATACACATATTAATATATATACACATATTAATATATATATTATATATATATATATATAATGATATATATATTGTATATAATATATATATATATACATTAATATATTTAATATATTAATTATATATTAAACATATATCAGTATAATTTTTGTTTGATAAAATCATTTAATAAGAGAAAAATTATTCATTTTGTTATATATGTAATTATATTTCAAATATTGGAAATCTTTTTAAGATTGTTTTTAATTAGAGGGTAATGTTCTGTGCTTTGAAAAGAACGATTAAAATTCTTGCACAAGATAATTGCGAATAGATGTGCACATAAAAGACGAACGTGATAAATTAATAGAATACAACTCTGGCTGGTTGGGTATAGACTTTCCCACTTTTATGTTTTATAACTTTGTATTTCGTGTTATCAAGTGATTTGTTTGACTAAATGTAAGTTTAATTTATCAATGTACATACGCTCAAATGAAATACGATGTTTTCTATGTTTATATCATTACAAAAAAAAAATTGACGCGATGAGAATATTATCTAAGTTATAAATATTGTAAGTGTCAAGTCTACTGGCAGTTCTATTATTTGCCAAGTACGCACCTTTACCTATTATAAGATGTGTTTCTGAACTGAATAAATTTATAATTTGTTCATGTAATTATTTGACGCATCTAAAGTATTCGTCAAAAAATTAATTCCTCGATAATAAGCATTTTCATTTTTTTGAAGTTTTAATTTAATTTTTTCTTCAAATTGCAGTTGTTGCTAATGACTATAGTTGATCAACAATATCGTCGCAAGATTTCATGAATTATCGAGTTGATGGTGCCTTCTTAATATTGATTTTAAAGTGCATGTGAGTTGCTATGTTGATTAAATCTTTTTTTTAGAAATGTCAATAAATACATATTTTGTTGTCCATGTAAATATTATAAGCGATACCGAACCAGTAACAATTTTTAAATGTGACTTGCTTTTGAACTTCTAATTATGCATAAAGCATCTATATAATAAATGAAATAAGAATATTATATTCATCAAGGCAATCAGATCTTGTTTCTTCTTCCAAAAATCAGTAATTTTTGGAAGAGAAACAAATCCAGGATAATATACGAAACAGAAATCAAACCCTACAAATGTTTAATTGAAGAAACATTTACGAATAGTGTTCAATAAATTTGAAAAACACATTGACAAGGTGCATTTATAATTTATAATTCGATTTTAGGTTCGACAAAAATCATTTTTTGGCATTTTTTTTCAATATACATTTTCGGTAAAAACCGCTTTATGGTGAAAACCGATTTTCGGTGAAAACCGGTTTTAGGTTTGCACTGGACTACTGAATCTTACCAAACCGCGTTGCTTCGAATCAACGCACTGCTTTGAAGTAACGTATCAATTCAATTTTCCAACACGTTGATACAGTTTGCTTCTGTGCATTACACTGCCACTGTGTAAAATAGATGATGAGTTTGGCGCATATATTGAGTCTAGGATTGCAAAGAGCTTGCGCCAGTCACTGGACAATGTGTAAAATTCCGCGATTTTATATCGAAAATCAAAAAAATTCTTTAGAAACGCGTAATTGTTTATAAATTTAGAATGAACGTAAATCAATATAATTTCAAGTGTACTTTAGTTTTCAAAGTTCTTCAAATGCATTCCATTGTAATGTTCATGCAGTTTCCAACTAATCCTTATAGTTGAGGATAACTATATATAATATTGTATATAGCGGACATGACTAAACATAATTTACAATATCAATATTTTTACAAAAGAATTTCGCCTTATATCTCTTTATATTCGCACTTTTATATTGGGAATTGCGTAAAATTTATTAAAGTATGTTATATACTTTCTTTCTATTTATTTTTTAAATATTTTTCCTACCAATGTA
Source organism: Leptodirus hochenwartii (assembly GCA_947310635.1). Lineage (NCBI taxonomy): Eukaryota > Metazoa > Arthropoda > Insecta > Coleoptera > Leiodidae > Leptodirus > Leptodirus hochenwartii. The sequence goes on from OX371176.1 coordinate 35,614,647, forward strand.
CTTATTCAATTACTTGTATACAATGCTATTACGCTTTTATTATTTTTTAAAATTATTTACAAAGAAGGTATATATATACCTGTCGAATTTTTTTAATTATTTAAAAGAAGGTATATACCTGTCGATTTTTATCAAAATTATCGAAAAAGTACAGAGGTATATACCTGTCGAAAATTTTAATTCTTTTGTCGATTAGCATCAAAATTATCGAAAAATTATCGAAAAAGAAGACAGGTATATACCTGTCGATTTTCATCAAAATTTTCATCAAAATTATCGAAAAATTATCGAAAAAGAGCAGAGGTCTATTTTCATGAAAATTATCGAAAAATTATCGAAAAAGAACAGAGGTCGATTTTCATCAAAATTATTGTCGATTTTCGATTGTCATCGAAATTATCATTTCCCATTAGAAAATGTCCCATTCAATCATTTTTTCACGTTTAATAAAAATGTATAATCTTAGCATGGACAGTCCATATAAAAATGTTTCTAAATGCTGACTTTGAAATTGAACACGCAATTAACATCGCGTATTAATTTACAGTTGCTGATCGTGTTGGTATCGCCATCTACATATTTCAATGTTAGATGTGTGTGCGACAACGACGATAAACACACACACAGATTACACACTTTTTATTCTCGACGAACACGGCGAGGAATTCAAGTCTAACTACATGGTTACGTGAATGCAATCCCATCTTTGTACATGCTATTTTATATGGGCAGTTTCAATGGCACCCTGAACGATAAGTTGAAGCGAAGAATATAAACTCGAAAAAGTTGATTGCGTTGGTTGAAGCGAGACTTTCGCCGTTTTCTGAGAAAGTTCTCGCTCTAGTGGAGTATTCGTTATCAACAAAAGCGTGTTTATTATCAGAATTTTATCTATACACTAGTACACCTACTGCCAAGAATATGGCAAATCAGACATAAATGTATAGTTTAAAAACTGAAAAAAGAAAATACAATTATTGACCGATTGTTTGAGGACGCTATTGTGTATTTATTTTGTAATTCATAAATCCAACATAATTTGCTATAAAATATTTGACAAAAATCAAAATAAAATATTAAAAAAGTTTAAATATAAGGAATGTATGTAAAAAATTATATATATATATATATATAGCATCGCCAGGTCTCGCCTAGAATAATTTTAAGTCGGACACTTTAAGCCACAATTATTGACTATTTCTTTGACTCGATTGTACATGGCCGCTAAGCCTTTGACTATGATATACAAGCTATATGAATGTAGACGAAAATAGTAATTCTTAATTTTCAATTTCCGACCAATTTAGCAAATACACTTAAATTTTGAACAAAATGGGCAAAAATAGACATAATCGCTTTAATATAACACCAAAATCATTGAAATCTGTCGAGCCGTTCCGCAGAATTTTTTTATACGGGTAAATGGTAAACTTTTGTAGTAAGCATGGAAATAATGATTTTTATCTTTAAGCGGGACAAATTACCGAAAATCGGGATTGTCCCGCTAAAAGCGGGATGTATGGTCACTTTACTTATTTGTGTTATTAATTTTATCCCAATAAAATTTTATATAAAATAAAATAAGCAAAAATCTGTTAGATAAGCTGTTCATCAAAATTATCGAAAAAAGCAGAGGTACATACCTGTCGATTTTCATCAAAATTATCGAAAAATTATCGAAAAAGAAGACAGGTATATACCTGTCGATTTTCATCAAAATTATCGAAAAATTGTCGAAAAAATATCGAAAAAGAACAGAGGTCGATTTTCATCAAAATTATCGAAAAATTATCTAAACAGAACAGAGTTTTAATAATAAAAATAATCTAAACAGTTTTCACCGAAACGCGGTTTTCACCGAAAAAACGGTTTCACCGAAAAACCGGTTTTCACCGAAAATCGGTGAACTGAGATTGTCTAGGTTGCCGGTTTTCGACGAAAAATAAACCGGTGCACCGGTTTACCGGAACCATTCCCAGCACTAAATAGAAGACATAAAAGTGCTGTAGCCGAGCATATTTTTGACTAACTCAGGTCATCCTATTCAAATTAGTTCACTTAAATTAATTAAAAGTGTTTTGAATGGTTATTCCGAGTTAAATGCTTATGAAAGTATATACATGCATAAATCTAAATAAAATTTAATGAATTTAGATTCAAACCTAATTTCATCTTGTCTATTTAATTTATTTAATAAGAACTATTTTAAAATTTATTTAGGAAAATATGGGAAGGACAATTACGATTGTTTTAGTGAAATTTTCTTCATTTATAGCAAATGTTGTTTTATTCCTATATTTACCTGTAAGTGTAAAGTATTTTTTGTGAATGAATTAAGATTGTATTTAATTTTTTGTAGACCTGATTAATCGTATTCGATACTAGTGCCATCTTCCGCTTTCTTTATTTTTTGCACTACTCACTACTATGAGTAAGGATATCGACAGATGTCGCTAGTTGTAAAACAACCGCTTAAAATTGATACGCATTTTTATATAAAGTTGCTTTGTTTATAATAATTTGTCAATGCTTTCTGTTATATTGGACTGGTACAATTTATTAACTTATCGATAAAGTAATGATTTAAAAAAGTTCATTTTATTGTACTCCTTTTATTAATATTAACATTAAGAAGTTATACTATGCAATTTATGTCATCAATTAGCTATCATGCTTGCCTATATGATATATCGTATTAATTTTTTATATATAATTATCAATGACGTTTATTGCTGCTACCTAGATATAGAGTGGCGCAGCACAATTTTTTTTTTACAAGAAATACCTATAAATAATTGATTAATTTGTTATTTTTGGTTTTCATGTCTTAATAGAAACATGCTTACACATTTCAAAAAATCAATACATTGACAATTTTTTTTTTATAAAATGAAAATACTTCTAATTTCAGCTGGATTTTAATACACTTCTTATAATTCAGAGGGTATTATGTAAGTAATCCAGACGCGAGTAATGCAGGATGTTAGGGTGAATAAAGAGGTCACCATAGGAGATAGACCATGGCGTGCTTCTAACTAATTCCTGGCATTGACGACTAACTACTAACTACTAACTACTACGACTAACGACTACTAACTATTCAATAATAATATAGAATATCACCTAAATACCGCAACCCAAAGCAATTAATAGCTAGATGCGCATCAGTTGGTGAGTTTGTCTATTGTTGCGCTACTGAAGATAGGGACATAGCCTACGAAATGCGCATCTAGCTAATATATGCTTTGTGTTACGGTATTTTGGTGAAATTCCATACAACTAACTACCTAACTAATTAATTTATCATGTGTTGAATTACATGTTTTTTTTTTTCATTAGTATGTACGTATGTAACAATGAATAATTTTTTAAATAAAATAATGCGGGTTGTTCATTCTTTCTTTAAAAATTTAATGTGGCAACAGAAATCACAGTCTGATCGCCAAAGAGTACGAAGAGAAATGATTTTCTTTTTCATTCTTCTTATTTCGCTTGCAGTTAATTTCTTCAAAAATATTTTAATAAGAAATTCATTTTAGTAATTTGGAAATAAGAACAATTTTATTGTCATATATAATATTTAGACACTTGTATTTTTTTACAATTTTTGATTATATACGATTTTCAATTCTTTGTGAATTTTTGCACTTCAACTACAATGAATTTCTATTTTAACTGACAATATTATAAAGTCTAATAATATTAACACACAACATGAATTTTTTTATTACTAAATTACTAAAATTATTATTTTAATTAAAATATATAAGGCTCGATGGCACTACAAGCATAATGAAAGAAATTTCTTTTATCCTTTAATAAAATACAATGAAAAAAAAAATTAAAAATGAATAGGTGTGATAAAACGCGATATTAATAAATATATTACAATTAAACAATAAAAAAAAAATGGAAATGGAACTTCATTTACCATTTATAAGTGTATTGACTAAAAGGCGCATTTTAATGTAATTTTTATTTGCATACACGCCTATGTTGATAACTAGCATTTTATTACCAGGAGTGTAGTCTACAATTTCATTAAACCGATTTAAGACACGAAGCATTGCACATAGTTTGTACTATTTAGATTAAAGTTCATTCAAGCAAGCGCATTCGTCGCAGTTAAATAAGGTAAGTTATTGAAAAATAATGAATTTAAAACAATTCTCCGCAATATATTATTTAAGAATATTTGGAGAAAGAGTACATTAAATACGTAACACATATTCAACTTTCACTTTTCATCGGTATTGGCAACGAGTTTAAAACATCGTTCAATAAAGCGCATCGAACAAAAATCATTATTAAATTTGATAAGAGCAACAAAAGTGGATACTCGATTTTTGATTTAATCTAATAACTATTATCACTGTCAAGATAAGCGCAAAATTTAATTTTGCCTCGTTTTAATAACTATTTTACTATCTTTTTTATTTATATAAATTGCCATTTGGCACAAATTTGAAATCATACCATTTTAGTCTGATCGTGAAACAAGTGCATCATGGAATTACTGAAGGATTTCCCTCCAGGCCCCTTAGATAAATACAGAAAGGCAGCTTCTTTTGATTGGAAGAAAATGGCAGTCTTTTTAACAACAGAAGATATTATACGATATGAAGTGAGGATATAACATTCACATTTATTCATTTAAATTTAATAAATGAAAATTAGATATTGTTAGATATCACGTATTGCATCAAATCTTATTTTTACCATATTATTTTCATCAACTGTATAAACAGTTGTAATCGAACATTTATATGTTCATATACTTAAAATTAATTTAATGATGGAATTTGTCCTTATCAGCATGATGTCTGCAATGAACTTTTGAAATACCCAATTCTACAGCAACAACAGGACACAAAGACATTGGATGATGTACGTCATAAAGCTTTGCTGAAAATGTTAAAAATCAGTCAAATTCCCCAATGTAATGTGTTTAATATCATGGACAACTTGAAGAAGCCGAGCTCTTTGAATAGTCTTTTGTTCCAATTGGATCCTAGTTCTGCTGTAAAATATTCGTTGAGTAATGCTATGTTTACAAATGTTTTACACTCGTTGGGTGGAAGTGAAGCTCATATGGAAATTGCAAATAAAGTCTTTGATGCAACGGTAAGAAAATAATGAAACTAGAAAATATAAATTTAAATCAGTGTATTAACAGCATAATTTTGAGCGTAAAAGCGTTTTAAATCATATATATTATACTCCTATAAATTTAAAATTTAGAAATTCATATTATAATTAAAATACATTAACAAAATATATAAACACCAAACTGCCTTAGTTAGAATTGAGGGGGAAGAAGAGGTAGCAAAAATAGGGAAGGGAGTTCGGCAGGGATGTACACTTTCACCGTTATTATTTAATCTATATATAGAAGATGCAATAAACAAAGTAAAAGAAGAGTATAGTGTAGGTGTGAATGTACAGGGAGAGAAAATATATATGCTGAGATTCGCCGACGATATAGCTATATTGGAAGAAAGCGAAAAGAATTTAGAAAGGGTATTGAATGGTATGCAGGCAGTATTGACTAGGGATTTTAACATGAAAATAAATATAGGTAAAACTAAAGTGATGAGGTGTGACAAAAAGGAATGCAGTAGAAAAATGAGGATCACAATAGGAGATAATAGAATCGAAGAAGTGTCAGATTTTTGTTATTTAGGCAGTAGAATCACAAAAGATAATCGAAGCAAGGTAGATATAAAGTGTAGGATAGCACAGGGTAGGAAGGCATTCATAGAAAAGGAACAGATTTTAAGATCAAATATTGACTTGGGTATTAGAAAAAGATTACTGAAGGTATATGTTTGGAGTGTAGCACTGTACGGGTGTGAGGCGTGGACTATAGGAAAGGAAGAGACGCGTAGATTACAAGCATTCGAAATGTGGTGTTATAGGAGGATGATGAGGATTGGTTGGGAAGATAAAGTAACAAATGAAGCTGTACTAGAGTTAGTAGGGGAGAAGAGAAGTATTTGGAGAGTGTTACAGCGTAGGAGAGACAGATTAGTAGGGCATATCCTTAGGCATGGGGGGATTATGCAATTGATCATAGAAGGTAGAGTGGAGGGAAAGAGAGGGGTAGGTAGGCCTAGATTGGAGTATGTGAGTCAGATAGTTGAAGACGTTGAGATGAATAGCTATAGGGAGATGAAGGGATTAGCTCAGGATAGATCGGCATGGCGTGCTGTTTCCAACCAATCTTTAGGATTGCGGACTCTTTAACTAACTAACAAAATTTAGCTAAATATTTGAATTATTAAAACATAAGGTATTAATAAAATTTCCAAAATCTAAAATATAGAACAATAATAATCTGCAATTTAATTAAAGGGCTATATCGATATTTGCATAGCCATGTTATTATAAGAATGTTCTTTGATTGAATTTGGTTTTATTACAATATTTTAATAAAATAAAAGTTTATTTGTGCATATATACTCCCGTTTGAGATTGCAGTTGCAGTTAATAGCACAAAAGAAAACTTAATTTATAAATCCGATTATATTTTGCACAATTTCTCAAATACATTATATTCATAGTTTATGTTTATTAATAATATAAATATATTCTTTGACTATGCTAAATTGTATAATTTAGATTTTTATCAATTTCTCAGTTAACTATGACAAATTAAATTAAATTCAAATTGCTATATTTACAATTCTGTTCAATGATAATTTAATATCGTTTATAAAATGTTATTAAATTATTTTCCTGCGTCCAGTAAGTCGCAAAATATAATCTAACAAGTATAAAGTCCTAATTTCATGATCTAAACCAACAACAAATGACTATTAATATTATACTGAGATAATAATTGTTAATAAATACTTACGTAAATATTTGTATGTCTGTTGGGATATAATTAAAAAATGGTGATGAATATGCATCAAAATAGATTGGTTCAAAAAAAAAAAAATGTAATTTAATTTGAATATTAAAATAAGAAACATTTACGTTTTTTAAAATATTGTAACTTTGTTGTAATTAATTATCCAATCAAATTTCCTATATAACCATTAAATTTCTAAACTGAAGAAATATTTAATTAATAATATAGAAGATGAAAATTTGTCTACGATAAAGTCACTTTATTTATCTCACAAATTCTAAACCTTAACGAAGAGTACATTTTGTGATCCGATTTTTATACACATTGTAAATATTATTATTTTTTGTATTCAAAATATTTTTTTATCTAATTTTGATCATAGAGCTAAGTAAAATAAAAGAATTTTGATCATAGAGCTAAAAAATAATTCCATTTAGTTCATTGTCATTGAACTAAATGGAATTAATAAATTGCAAGTGCGATAGTAATTGAAAAAAGGAATATTAAAAATAAAAAATTAGTTAGTTCGTTCGTTATTTAGTTATTAATCGCAGGCATTCTTTAGAAACAGCACGCCATGTTTATCCCTCCAGATCTAACTCCTTCATTTATCTATTCATCATATCCAATATGAAAGGTATTGATTAAAATATTCAAAATATTGAACAAAATGTTCGCAGTATGTAGGCTGTTTCTGCCTTACTGAGATCGGTCACGGTACGAACACAAAAGCAATGCGTACCCAGGCGACATTTGATCCAGCCACACAAGAATACATTATTCATACACCCGATTTCGAGGCCGCCAAGTGTTGGGCAGGCCTGTTGGGTCAATGTGCAACACATGCTATTGTGTATGCCCAATTGTATACGGCTGAGGGTCCAGTAGGTCTTCACCCTTTCGTTGTGCAAATTCGTTGTGAACGTACGCTCACCCCTATGGCAGGAGTTATTGTGGGCGACATGGGCGAGAAGATTGGATTGAATGGTATTGATAACGGGTAAGAATATACGGTATTTTATGAGAATTTTTTTGTTCGTAAATATTGTGGCAATGTAAAGAAAATACGGCAGATGCCCGAAACAATTTTTAATCAGACAAATTTGATTAATTTCGATTTCTTTCAAGCAAAATATTTATTCAGATGATAAAGGGTGTTAAAACATATTTATAATATGATAGCGAATATATAGATATAAAATTAAGGATAAGAAGTTTTTTTTTGTAAGATTAGTAACAAAATTCGAAAATGAAGAGTCATGGTATTGCGTGTGCATGAGTAGACATTTATTATTTATTTTTTGCAATTATAATAAAAATAAATGTCTCCATCTATTTACACTGCTGAGTATTTTTTACTATATTTTGGGTAAATATTGAGTATTTACGTTTTTCCTGGTAAATAATTAATTCAGTAAGAATTTGCAAAATAATATCTTATAATATTCATAAGTATATCTTATATTACTAATTACGAATTATTATTACCAATTAGTCTTAAAACACAGTTTTCAAGCGGGTCCATAATTTAAGTTCTTATATTCTATATAAAAATAATTCTTAAACATAAATTTTTAATTTTTTTTTTAATTTCATACTATCCTTGTTTATGGTTAAAGATAAACAATGAATAGAAAAAGATGTTCATGTTTACCATTTTCATTTCAACAAATATAGTTAAGTCGATATTATTTTGAAATAAATAAATATAATAAAATCCTGGCAATGAATATTTAAAACATACATACATACAACTTTCTGTATTTCTCAACTTTTGTCTCGTATTCTTTTCTTTTATCTTAAGATAGATTTTTTAAATAGGTCAATCTTTTGGTATGGAAAAGCACAAGTTGTATAACAATCGTATTTGAGAATGAAATATATATTTAAACAATAAGTTCCTATATGAATCTTTTTTGTTGCATTTGCGTGTAAGCATTGTGTTCAATTAATGTATGAATTGGTGTAACGAATCAAAATTTATGATTAATTTCCAAATCAAACCTGATCATAAATTATTTTATTGTAGGTTTTTGCTATTTCATAAATACCGTGTACCAAAGACTGCTTTGCTTAGTAAGTTGGCAGATGTTAATGTCGAGGGTCAATATGTCCCAGCAATTAAAGATGCTGGTAAAAGATTCGGTGCTGCAATGGGTGCGTTGTCTGCAGGCCGCGTAAATATTACTAACATTGCAATGGCGTATTTGTGCAAAGGAGTAACTATTGCTCTTCGTTATGCAGCTGTGCGAAAACAGTTTGGACCCGATGGTATAGAAGAAATACCAATATTGGAATATCAAGTTCACGTAAATAGATAACGTTTTAAAACTATACTTGCATTTGTATCTGCAACAACTTTCACACTTTCAGCAACACAGATTACTACCATATCTTGCGACTACTTATGCTCTGAAAATTTTCTCCGTTTTCTTGATGGAAAACCAATTCCAATTTAGTTTAGATTCAGTGATGGGAAATAATAAAGATTTGTTGCCTGACTTAGGCTTAGAATTACATGGAGTTTCGTCGGCTTGTAAACCAGTTGCTGCGTGGATTGTACGAGATGGTTTACAAGAATTCAGAGAAGCATGTGCCGGACATGGCTACCTTAAAGGTAGCTGACGTTATTTGACCTCATATAAATTAGTATATTTTGACTTTGATTGTGTTTATATTTAGCCAAATTAGAAATACTAAAACAATTTCTTACTCATCTTATATATTCCCCACTTTCAATCAATGAGTAATATAAACATGTACTAAACAAGTTGAAATAATTGAATACGTTTTTAAGAAACATATGATTTAGGAAGGGAACAATCAAAATGGCACATTCAGACAGATTTAAAATTTTAGATGCTGGTTTGGGTGATTTGAGAAATGATAACGATGCTAGTTGTACATACGAAGGAGAAAACCACGTACTTATTCAACAGACTTCAAATTGGCTTTTAAAATATTGGCCAGACATCATTAATAAAAATAAAATATCAACTCCTTTACAATCTGTAAACTTCTTATCGGATGGATTGTTAATTTTGGAAAAGAAATTTACAGCAAGAACGGTAGAAGATATCTTGAGGCCAGAAGGTATGACCGTATAAATGGTTCCAGTTTTCATCTTCATCATTTTTCAGGATTGGTTTGAAACACTGTACCATATTAATCTGTCTTGATCTAATTCCTTCATAGTTATTCATCTGCGAACGCTAATCGAGTCAACTTATACGTTTTTTCTCTACCTTCCATAACTTGCTAGTCTATTTCTCCAACGATGAAATAATTCCAATTGTCTCTCTTATTATCTATTATTTTTAGCATTTCTTCAGTTTTACTACCCACCTAATCTTCATCAATCCCATGGTTATCTTCCTGCTCTATTGTCGACACCTCACAGTCGTATAATGGTACACTTCACACATATGCTTCTTCGGACTATTATTATAATTTCCTATTTCGACCTTCATCTTTACTCTGCTTTGGTCACTTTTGTTTTACTTGTATATATATAATATTTGTTCTTGAAAAAATTTGCATTGACTCTGAATTTTTCATTTATTTTAGTCATCCTTGATATCTACAGATGGTTGGTAGTTCATTTACTTAAGGTATCTTACAATAAATTGGAGATAAATTCCAAAAAAATGGATAGTTTCACAGCAAAGAATGAAAACCAAGTGTTTTACGCAAGAACTTTGGGAATTGTCTATATCCAGGTACAATATGACGCTATAGAACAAAAATTGTTAGCTACTTAATTTCATAATATTTAGCAATTCATTCTGCAACGATTCCTGATTAAAATTAATGAAGCGCCCGATGCGGCTATTAAGGGTGTTCTAACAAAATTATACGCTCTATTTGGATTATTCTCATTGGAGAAGCATATGATGCATTTGTACCAAGGAGGTTTTGCCAGCGGTGATTTACCAGCAACTCTAGTCCAAGAAGGAACTCTTCGTTTGCTAAATGAACTAAAAAATGATGCTATTACTCTGGTAGATGTTATTGCACCACCAGATTTTATGATGAATTCATTCTTGGGTAAATCTGACGGACAAGTAAGAAACAAATTTTAATAAATATCATTTTGGTTAATATTAACTTATTCTTTTAGGTGTACAATCATTTGCAAACTGCTTTATATACCCATGAAGATTCTTTCAAGAGACCCACTTGGTGGAAAGATATCCTCTTCCACAATAAAACTGCCAAAATGTAATTTTTGAAATGCAATTCACATTTTTAAAGGAGATAAAGAACTAAAAGAATGTTTATATTTTCATATGTATGTAAACAATTTTACATATTTTTATATCTATATCTATACTCGCTACAAAAATGTACATACCATTATCAAAATATTATCAAGTTAAATAAAAACTCATAGTTTATCATTACTAACTATCTATTATGTTTTTCTTGAAATTGTCTAATTTTTTTAATTTAACAGAACTTATTTTTACAATCAAAAAGCAAATGACAATTTATTGTAGATATTAGTTGTATTGACTGCAATTTGTTTTATTCTATTAAAATTGCTTTGAACCATATTATAAATAAGGCTGGCAATGAAAAGTTTTATCAAAATTATATTCTTTGGTTCAAAACTTCGAAAGGAAATATGCGATATTAATAAAAAAAAATCATTGTATCGCATTTTGTTATTATAATATTGTTGAAATATATTAACTCGATGTAATTTTCGTAATACTTATCAAGGCTATAAGTAATAGTATAGAATATCACCCAAATACCGTAACTTAAAGCATTAAGTAACTAGATGCGCATTTCGAAGGCTATGCCCCCATCTTCAGTAGCACAAGATAAAACTAAATAAAATACCCTGTCACGACTCGGTGATTGATATACTATAATAAGGTTAGTATAAAATATAATAAATTATAATATATAGACCATAAAACATATTCACAATAGTTTGCAGTGGAGGGTGTTTTAAATACCACAAATATTTTCAAATAGCTCTTGAAATAGTTCGGCATTCTGAATATTTTTTTTATACATTTGATTGAACTAGGACGTTTTACATTGAATATTATTGTTTTTAAGAAAGAATGATTTTCATGTACCGTTAGTTCGAAATATTGTTTAAAAGTTCATGAAGTCTGGATTGTTTTCGGCATGGATGAAAAGTAGTAGAATCGTGCACCTAGATGCAAAATTTATAAGATATTGGTGACCCTTATTTGAAATAACGATACAATTTAAACTATTGAGATGATGCTTACTGTTAATAATATTTACAATTTATAACATTTATTGTAGGTGCTATAACACTAGTCCGGTACTTAGTAATATGTATCTAGATAAATGTATTAACAGCGTTGAATATTTAGAACTTGAACTGTGTACCATGAATTAACACATTTAATATTTTGTGCCAATCATTGAATTGCTGCATACATAGTTTTACTATAGTAATAACGCAAATGATAAGTATAAACAATCTACAAAACTAATACTCGTAATTTATTTTATATGCATTGCATTCAAATTTTGTAATAAAGATCGACACCCAGCTGGTAAAATTGATAGGCAACTTTTTATTTTGCTAATATGATGTATTACGTAAGATATTGTATAGTAATACTTTTTCAAAACTTTAAATGGAAAATCAACACTATGGAATACTTGTACTAATTTTTGATACTATTTTTTTAAAAGTTATATAACAAATCAACGCCCGAGTGAAATTATATTGTTGACCTGATTCTCTAATTTTTATCTCTATTACTGGCTTTGTAAAAATATTTAAACATGGAATTGCTGAAAGAATTTCCTCCAGGCCCTTTGGACAGATATAGAAAAGCCGCGTCCTTTGATTGGAAAAAGATGACAGTTTTCTTAAAAAGTGAAGAAATTATTCGATATGAGGTAAGTGCTACTTCATATAAGTAATGTGATTCAAATCGAAATATTTGTAAATATATTTACTATATGATAAAAATATATTTTAGCACGAGGTTTGCACCGAATTAATGCAATACCCAATTTTGCACCATAAACAGGATCTCAAGACTCTAGATGAGATTCGCCATGATGTAGTATTCAGGAACATCACACTCAGTGAGATTCAGCGGAAGAGCGGATATACGGCAACTGAAGGTTTAGCAAGAGCAATGGTATTTTATAATACTTTAAGTTATATAGATCCTAGCGCTTCAGCGAAATTTGGCATAAATACTAGAATGTTTCCTGGTGTTCTACGGTCATTAGGTGGTACTGATTACCATTTGGATATTGTGCAGAAGACTTTAGACGGAATGGTAAATACACAAAATTGATAAATCCTTGATAAACGAGTTGATTTTTTACAGTACGTAGATTGCTTCTGCCTTACTGAAATCGGTCATGGTACAAATACAAAAGCTATGCGTACTCAGGCGACATTTGACCCGGCAACACCAGTATATATAATTCACACTCCAGATTTTGAAGCCGCTAAGTGTTGGGTAGGACTTCTAGATCAAAATGCAACGCATGAAATAGTTTATGCCCAATTATATACTACAGAAGGACCCGTCGGTCTGCATCAGTTCGTGGTGCAGATCCGCTGTGAACGTACTCTCACTCCTTTTCCCGGTATAATGGTTGGCGATATGGGCGAAAACATTGGCCTCAATGGTATAGATAATGGGTATTAAAGAAAATTTTTTTTTTACGAATTTATCTTTTCTGTTTTAATTTTAGATTTTTGATGTTCAAAAATTACCATGCACCAAAATCAGCTTTACTTAGCAAGTTAGCTGATGTAAGCCCCGAAGGAAAATATGTGCCAAGAGAAAAAGATGCAAGGAAACGTTTCGGGACGTCGTTGGGGACTTTATCAAACTGGAGAGTTACCACCACCACCTTATCGTCAACGTACTTAGGTAAAGGAATTAGCATTGCTCTTCGATATGCAGCAGTACGCAAACAGTTTGGACCAGATGGTAAAGAAGAGATTCCAATCTTAGAATATCAAGTCCACGTTCGTTTTTCCTAAGCACGTTTATTCACTCTTTGTTTATTCATCTTTATCACATTTGTAGCAACATAGATTACTACCATTCTTGGCAACCGCTTATGCCCTGAAAATCTTCTCAATATTCCTTTCGGAATGCCACAATCAGTTTCTAATGGATTCAATGTCTGGTAATAATAAAGATGGCCTTCCTGAGTTAGGAATAGAATTGCACGCTGTAAGTTCGGCTAGTAAGCCAGTTTCCGCTTGGATTGCCAGGGATGGTATTCAAGAATTCAGAGAGGCTTGCGCTGGTCATGGATATCTTAAAGGTGAAGACTACTGTTCGATCAATTTTGGTTAAATATTTTTGGCATGGCACATTATATTTATTAGCTGCTGGTTTGGGCGATTTGAGAAATAATAACGACGCCAGTTGTACATATGAGGGGGAAAATCATGTTCTAATACAACAAACCTCAAATTGGCTATTGAAATATTGGCCTCTTGTTATCAAAGGCATCCACATATCTTCTCCTCTACATTCCATCGCCTTTCTATCGGAAGGACAACAAATTTTGGAACAAAAGTTTATTGCTAAGACTGTCGATGATATTTTAAGACCCCAGTGTAAGTTCCTACTTAAAAGCGTATTAGAAATATGTAATTATAATATATCCTTTATATTTTTAACGATTTTATGGTAGATATTTTGGAAATATACAGATGGCTAGTCGTTTATCTTCTGCGAGCTTGCTATAACAAATTTGAGAGTAATAAGAAATCTATGGATAATTTTACAGCGAAGAATGACAATCAAGTTTTCTTTGCTAGAACTTTGGGGATTATTTACATACAGGTAGAAAATCAATCATCGATTTCAATATGTGTAAATTTAAGTCAATCTGTTTATTTAGCAATTTATCCTACAACGTTTCCTTGTTAAAATAAACGAAGCTCCAGATATTGCCATCAAGAATGTTCTTTGCAAAGTATTCGGTTTATACGGTCTTTTCTGCTTGGAAAAACACTTTGTGTATTTGTACCAAGGCGGATTTGCTACTGGTGAACTAGTAGCAACTCTAGTCCAAGACGGAACTCTTCGTTTATTACGTGAGCTCGAAAATGAGGCTATTGCTTTGGTGGATGTTATTGCCCCACCTGATGTATTGATGGACTCATTTATGGGAAAGTCTGATGGACAGGTAATACGGAGGATATTTACAATAATTATAAAAGCAAAGAAAGTATGCTGGATTCATAATTTGTATTATTTACCTATTTAGGTTTATAATCACCTTCAAACTGCTTTGTACACCCATGAAAATGCGTTTAAGCGGCCTACGTGGTGGAAAGATATTTTGTATTTTAACAAATCTGCAAAGTTGTAGATTTTATGGACAATTTCAGAAGGAAATAAAAATCGGTCGAAACTCCCAAATAAAACCCAAAATACCAAATCGGAAATACAATATACAGAATTTATCGTTTAAATTTCGCGACATTAATATTTATACTGAAGTATAAGAATAATAAAAAATATTAATTACTTACGCGGATTTTACTCAAGATATTGAAAACTTAAAATTACAACATTGCTTACTACACCACAACCTTAATCACAAATAATGATATCGTAAAATAAAATATTCATGTTTTTAACTCACCTATGATACCATTTTCATTTTTACATTATGAAGTATCTTTAGCAATGTATCTCTCGGCTAATTTATCGCCTTTTGGATCAAACTGAGACAATTGTCTAAATCCTTCATCATCCACAAAGCAGATCTCATGGTTATCTGGATCGGACAGGATAATAACGCGAACAGTAGCTTTACCGGGTGTGTCCAGATTTGTTAATGGTGTCAAAATGGTCCCTTTGGCCGCTTGAATCGCTTTATCCAGTTCTGGCTGCTCATTATAAGGAATACTGAAAGCAATCCGACCGTAAGATTTCGCATGATCTACAGCTGATGCTATTTGGTGAAATTCTAGTTTCACTTGTTGATCATTAAAACCCAATAGAGTTGATTTATCATCTTGTTGAAATATTTTCAACTTAAGAAGACCGTTCCAGTACTCAATTGTCTTTTGCAAGTTTGAAGAGGATAGTGCAACTTTTTGAATAGGATCTGTGAAAAATCCCGTTTCAAGAGGTAATGCTAAATATCATCGATTATATTACCGCTATCAGTCTGGGCTTCTTCATCTAAAATAAAAAATGTGTATCCTCCAGGTGCTTCTAATTTATTTCCAGTTAATATAGGCCAGTTTCGCTCTCTGGCATTCTCCAAGATTTTCTTGTCCTTAATGGTGATACCAACGAAATCATTTCCCATTTCGTAAGACTTTACCGGATAATTATAAGTTAACTCGATCACAAAGTGGTCATCTTCAAGACCGTATCCAATCATTGTTTTACTCCATCTGTTTGCATAAGGACTGGAATACAAATGTTAATTAAACATTTAGATAGTATAGAATATCACCCAAATACCCTAACTTAAGTAGATAGATGCGCATTTCGAAGGCTATGCCCCCATCTTCAGTAGCGCAAGATAAAATAAATAAAATATCAATCACGATTCGTGCCAGAGGTACTTTATTTCGTTTTTATCTTGTGCTACTGAAGATGGGGGCATAGCCTTCGAAATGCGCATCTAGCTACTTAATGTTTTAAGTTACGGTATTTGGATGATATAATATAATATAATATAATATTTAACACCGTAGTGATAATTTTAAAAACATTTAGATCATTTCGTATAAAAACGTAGTAAAGAATGGTTTAGTTGTTCAGGATAATTATGCAAGTGAAAGTGTAGCGAAGAAATTAGGAAGTGTGCAAAAATTGCAAAACGAAAAAATACGACTCCGCTGACTAAAATTATTCCATAAATCCACAAATATGATAATCGATTGTAAAAATATTAATCTTTTTTCTTTTACCCATTGCAAGCAGCTTCGCAACCTTCTGAAAATTCTTCATGTCGTAATATTTTCATTCCGAGGATTTTCTTGTAAAATTCGATACTGCTCTTTCGATCACCGATTTTAAATACAAAATGCAATGCTCTTCCTGAATATCTGGACATTTTTCAGCACTTAAAACCACCTACGTTCTACTTAATAAGTAACGTGTAAACGTTTACCCGTTTGTTCTGACGTCGGTGACGTTCTATTAATATTGGGTTAACCTCAAATAGCCACCGAGAGGGGAGTACGGCACGATGAACACTATTCATGTCTAATGTTGTGGACCAATACAAAATACACAATATTACATTCACATGATTTTTATAACAATTAACAAGTTAATACATAAACAAATGCTTGTAACTAAAACAATCAACAACAAAAATACAGCAGTATATAATCAGTTTAGTGCATAATTACCTATTAATAACCAATGAAACTTAGTCTATGAAATGGCATGTTACTAAAAAATCAATAGAATACTCTAGCAACAATAGTTTCCTTTAAACAAAAATTTTATTCGCAATTTTTTGATATTTTGTTTATCAAAGTCTCCTCTACGAAATTGTATTAACAGTACGCCATATTATGGGGTGAAAGGTTACCAATATGGACTTTGAATGACACAGTGTCACACATATTATACACAGTGTCATTCAAAGTCCATATTGGTCACCTTTCAACCCATAATATGGCGTACTGTTAATACAATCTAATAGAGGAGACTGATAAACAAAATAACAAAAAATTACGATATGTTTTCTTATTTAAACAAAGATATTAATGATTGATTTTCAATCAATTCTTGCAAATTGCGCTATCCCTAGAGCAATAATACATAACCAACATTTGATTGGTCCACTGGGAGGAACCAATATTAACTTTCAATCGAATATCACTGACATACTTTTACCCGTTTGTACTGAACTGTAAATGTAGGTATTCGTAAAACATCCATGATATTGCATTATTATTAGATATAACCTCAAAACACACATGAGAGGGGAGTACGGCACAAAATTCAGTTTTGCTGTAGTAGACCAATATAAGACACACAATGACAATACTTATTGTAATTGTATAAAACATCACCCAAAAACCGTAACACAAACCATTTATTAGCCAGATGCGCATTTCGGAGGCTATGCCGCCAATTTCAGTAGCACAATAATAGTTCTACTTCAGTAGCACAATATATCCGAATTGTATAGCAATCCCGGTGATTGACATACGTATCTTTATTTATTTTATTATTGTGCTACTGAAGATGGGGGCATAGCCTTCGAAATGCGCATCTAGCTAATAAATGATTTGTGTTACGGTTTTTGGGTGATGTTTTATACAATTATTTAACGCCGTAGTGACGATTTTACAATACTTATTGTACATGATTTTTTAATAACAATTCATGAAATACTTCGCAAACAAAAGCATACATCCATCAAATGAAATTATTAGCTAAAAAAATGCACTGGGACACAATATGTTTAAATATTGGAAGCAGTTGTGATTAAAAATTCAAATTCTTGTCCAGATTTCATTTTACTAAATTACAAACTCAATTTATACTTTTATTTGATACATTAAGGTAAAATTATGCCATTATTCTTAGCAGGGAGGCATTATACAATTAGTTGTAAAAACAAAGAAAGTAATAATTTTTAGAATCTAAAATAATAGTACACGCACGCAAGTAGATTTTTGCAAATAACAACTGATTTGGTGATTGAAACATTTATTATCTTATATAATAAAATATATTATTTGCATGTTAAAATAAGTTTTTAAACATTACAAATAAAATTATTATGCTGAAGTCATTTTGGATCATTTTGCCTGACATATAAATTGATTCAGAGTTAATGAGATAATCTTTAAAGGTTACTTTTATCTTTTTTATATTAATCATAAGGTAATAAGAGTTCATACATTCATGTCTATTTTAATTCAATATTTATAATTACCATAAAAATACATTCAGAAATATATAAAGTACTTGTATTTTATCCCAGGATTACATTTTACAATAAAAATAAGTATGAACAATTTACAAACGGTCATGTCTGTGTTAGTTCATAGCAAAAGTTATTTGTATGTGCTAGTGCTAAGGAAGAAAATATATCACTGACGTTTAAAAAAATATTTTCATATTAATTTTACCCTGTTTTAAGAGTTACGTTTCATTAAGATTATATATGTAATAACATATTTTCAAATTTTATAACAATAAATTAACGTTAATAATATAAAATAATCAACAGTATAAAAACTGCCCGCACGTATTGTATATAATTACGTTAAAATCGAAATTTATTTGTTTTTTTCCGAGGGTATATAACTGGTGTATATCTTATAGGAATTACGCTTAGTAGAATTTACGAATATATTGTTTAAAAGAATTGTAAAAATGTGTATAATAGATCGCATTGTATTAGTCTTCAGTACCATTTAAAAAATCATAAAGCGTTTGTTGGGTGCATTATTGAACAAACTCTAACAAACAACTAACTATTTAAGTACAAGTACATTCCCGAATTCACATATTATGATACTTTGGAAGGACGTATTTGATATATTTTCTATCATATTGGGAAACATCACAAATATTATTATATTTGATATTTTATATACTTATACTATAAAGTGCATTTTTTAGAACATTGTTTAAACGGCATATAAAAATGGTTGCTAACAAATAGTAGATATCGAATATAATAATTACTCAGATAGACAAATATATTACTCAGTTGATTCAAATCCACATAGAAAACTCTACAAGTAAAAGTTAATGGGAAGAATTCTTAATATCACAAATTTAAACAAAAAAACTGCTAAATTAAAGCTATAAAATGCTTCCGTATTAATATTGTTACTAAAATGGATATCAGACTATTTACCATAAATAATTGTAATTTGTAAAAAATCTCAAACTTGTATGTATCTTAGAAAGGGACAGTGGGGAAAATTTATTTTATGATTTATAATTTGATGTACATGAAAGCAATATAATGATAATTATAATTATTATTAATGAAAACGAAACGGTAACGAATGGACGCTAATATCACAGGATCATTGCAAATTAATTTGCAACTCATAACTTAGTTATTAACCGTTATGATATTACCCCATGCCCTGTGAGATAATTCAAATGAATTTCACACTGTTGGAGAGGCAATGTGTCTCTCGTCGTGAAAATTAATGGGCTATATTATAGTAAATTACTTTTGGAGAGATTTCCGTCCCCTTTAATAGCTCAGTTAACCGTTACAATGTTTATGGCTAAGACTTTCAATGTGAGCTTCGTAACTCGTTGCCGACATTTATAATACGCTAACAATTGACACTTTTGTGACAATTTTTTTATAGTAACTATATTAAATTTTAATTTTGTTCATAAATTTATATCTATTCTAAAAAACCGCGGCTCATTTAGGTTTTGTTTTAAAGACGACTTTTAATTAGTAATGTGTAGTCTCCGCGTGTTATATTTGTACTTTCTTGTTTGATCGTGAATCGATTTTAACAGCTAATGGAATGTCTTAGTTTGTAATGTTTATAAGTTAGCTGTGCAGTGCCTTTTCAATCTGGGGAGGCGCATTTCTTAAAAAATAACATAATAGTGAGAAATCTTACCTAAAATGGATGCAAAATGATTAAATTCAATCATTTCTTGAAAGTGAATTCCAATCTTTCATTGATATAAACTTTTCCAAAACTTTTTCGTTAAAATTGCAAATATCTGGCACTACATTTTTATTAATACACATCATCGCCAACGCGATTAAACAATCATTACCCATAGCATTTCGCAAAAAGTCTTGATTTTTTTAAGTGTTGAAAAACAATCAATGCTCTGATTCAGCAGTGGTCATCGGGGTTGTTAAAATAATTTTAAGTATTTTTATAGTTTCCGGGAAAGTTTCACTGAGATTATTTTGTAGCAATAACGAAAGAAAATGTGTGGCTCCAATTATTTGATAAAAATTCGGACGCGAATAAATGACTTATAATCTGGTTTTATTCAAAAATGGATATGCATGACACACGGTTTCTAAAAGGTCCACTGGAAATTGTTTAGAAAATGTTGGCATCGATTTCGTGTTAAATAACTCAGCGGCTTGTAGATGGCCACGATATGAGAATCTGTCCTTCATCTGTGTTATAATTTTTTTTGTAAATGTCTCTTGTAAAACGCCGCGTAAATGTCTGGTTTTGAACACTCCTTGCACAAGTTTGCGATCAATTTAAATTAGGCAATGGCCTACCTAATTCTTTAATTTTTACTTTGTCCACAAGAGAAAGTCTACAAAACTCTATTTTCAATAAAGTACTAACACTATTCATTTTTGTTAAATTATTTCTATTAAATATATTCTTGGAGGAACACGTGGCAAAATCGTACACACAGAACAAATGATACTGTCTAATCTGGCTATTCTATATCATTTTATATACTCTCTGTATATATATATATATATATACTACTCTCTCTTCTCTCTGAACTTCTCTAAGCCGTTAAAGAAGCGCGACATCCAATAGATCGGTCGCCTGCACTCTATGATACACTCATCTCATTGCATATGTACTGTATATATGTATTTAACTTGTACTGGCAATGGATAGCCGCTGGGAATCTGTGACATATATTAGACAATGAAGCAAGGATCGAACCGAAGACATAGAACACATACGGCATACGGTCGTTCTCACCGATTGCTTGCAATAGAATGAGATGAGTGTATATGCATTTAACCTGTACTGGGTGGCGCTGAACACGCAGCGGCACCAAATTAGCGATATATATATACCATGCGAACGATAGATACAGATAGATATCGCATCGGTCGCTGCTGTGACTTGCAACGGATACCACAACGAACGTTGCGTTGTTTGTTATCGCGGCGCAAGCTTTATCTTTTAGGAAAAATAATGCCAAGATAAAATATCGCAATACAATTATATATCTACGGTGATGCGGTCATTGTTCAGGAGGGGCGCGCGACCCTGCGGCCCGCATAAGGAACCGCCACTGATATATTCTAAAAAAGCGCGGTTCATTTTGGTTTTGTTTTAAAGAGGACTTTCAATTAGTAATATGCAGTCTCCGCGTGTTATATTTGTACTCTCTTGTTTGATCGTGAACCGATTTTAACAGCTAATGGAAATGTCTTAGTTTGTGATGTTTATAAGTTAGCTGTGGTAACTTAGTTTGGCCTTTTGGATAAGCGTTGATTTAAACCGATATATTATAGCAAAACAATTACAATACTTCCGAAAATAAATATTACAGAATAATCAGACAAATACGCATTTCTGCTACTTGACTGGCTTGTTTAACAATAGGTGAAAATGTTTAATAGAACATTTTGGGCGCATCTTTCGAATTTTTCTTCTAATATATGTTCCAAACGTACAGTTTGTTGAATAATAAACTTTGTTTATATGTTTATTTGTTTGTTTTGTTTATTTATATAACTATATTTTTTATGACTGGTAAATATGAGAAACTGTATTCACAAAGGTAGGTACAATAAAAAGTTAATTGATATTAGTTTCATGTTATTCCAGTTGTTTAAAAATGTATTAAATGAATTCCTGTTGATTTGTAAAGTCGCGGTGATTTTCGTATTTACGTTGAACTTGTATAGAAACTGGTCTTCGCGTTTTGTGTGTTGATTATTTCCACATAACATTTTATACGAGATAATTTATGTGAAAAGCGAACAGGAAATCATATATTTACTCTGAAATCAAGAATGCTTTATTGAAGAATGGAAACTCGATATTTCGCAATATACAGAAGCTTAATAAAAATTCGATTTTGCTTATGTGTAAAAAGAAATTTACTTCTATTTTGTGCTGCTACATTTTTCTAAATCTACATTTTGCATAGCTTTTGTAGATTTAGAAAAGGCATTTGATAATGTAGATTGGGACATAATGTTTAGAATTTTAAAAGAAACGGGTATAGATTATAAGGATAGGAGAATAATTTTTAATTTATATAAACACCAAACTGCCTTAGTTAGAATTGAGGGGGAAGAAGA
This sequence comes from Leptodirus hochenwartii, assembly GCA_947310635.1. Taxonomy (NCBI): domain Eukaryota; kingdom Metazoa; phylum Arthropoda; class Insecta; order Coleoptera; family Leiodidae; genus Leptodirus; species Leptodirus hochenwartii. The sequence continues at coordinate 35,637,499 of OX371176.1, forward strand.
GGTAGCAAAAATAGGGAAGGGACTTCGGCAGGGATGTACACTTTCACCGTTATTATTTAATCTATATATAGAAGATGCAATAAACAAAGTAAAAGAAGAGTATAGTGTAGGTGTGAATGTACAGGGAGAGAAAATATATATGTTGAGATTCGCCGACGATATAGCTATATTTGAAGAAAGCGAAAAGAATTTAGAAAGGGTATTGAATGGTATGCAGGCAGTATTGACTAGGGATTTTAACATGAAAATAAATATAGGTAAAACTAAAGTGATGAGGTGTGACAAAAAGGAATGCAGTAGAAAAATGAGGATCAGAATAGGAGATAATAGAATCGAAGAAGTGTCAGATTTTTGTTATTTAGGCAGTAGAATCACAAAAGATAATCGAAGCAAGGTAGATATAAAGTGTAGGATGGCACAGGGTAGGAAGGCATTCGTAGAAAAGGAACAGATTTTAAGATCAAATATTGACTTGGGTATTAGAAAAAGATTACTGAAGGTATATGTTTGGAGTGTAGCACTGTACGGGTGTGAGGCGTGGACTATAGGAAAGGAAGAGAAGCGTAGATTACAAGCATTCGAAATGTGGTGTTATAGGAGGATGATGAGGATTGGTTGGGAAGATAAAGTAACAAATGAAGCTGTACTAGAGTTAGTAGGGGAGAAGAGAAGTATTTGGCGAGTGTTACAGCGTAGGAGAGACAGATTAGTAGGGCATATTCTTAGGCATGGGGGGATTATGCAATTGATCATAGAAGGTAGAGTGGAGGGAAAGAGAGGGGTAGGTAGGCCTAGATTGGAGTATGTGAGTCAGATAGTTGAAGACGTTGAGATGAATAGCTATAGGGAGATGAAGGGATTAGCTCAGGATAGATCGGCATGGCGTGCTGTTTCCAACCAATCTTTAGGATTGCGGACTCTTTAACTAACATCGAAAGCTTCAAAGAATGTTAAAAGTAGATTTTGGTATAGTTTTTAAATTGCATTTTAAATTCTAGATAAATGATGTGGTGAGGATTTTTGTGGAGAGTTTAAAATAAAATGAAAATTTGATATAAATTCAACAAGACAAACCATGATTTATAGATTCCAATATAATGGATGTAGATAGATACTGGACGTAGGAACTTCACACGCAAAATTTAATGCATGCAAATATGCTTTAATGCTTTAATCGAAGAGAAAAAATCAGAATTCCTCAAGAATATACAGCACAAAACGTGCTCGTAATTTGAACTCCCATAAAATTGCATCTTAGCATATAATTATAAAAATAAAATTGACACAGTAAAATATCCCCTAGTTGAAAATTAAAATTTATATTAGTTAGTTAAACAGTCCGCAATCCTAAAGATTGGTTGGAAACAGCACGCCATGCCGATCTATCCTGAGCTAATCCCTTCATCTCTCTATAGCTATTCATCTCAACGTCTTCAGCTATCTGACTCACATACTCCAATCTAGGCCTACCTACCCCTCTCTTTCCCTCCACTCTACCTTCTATGATCAATTGCATAATCCCCCCATGCCTAAGAATATGTCCTACTAATCTGTCTCTCCTACGCTGTAACACTCTCCAGATACTTCTCTTCTCCCCTACTAACTCTAGTACAGCTTCATTTGTTACTTTATCTTCCCAACCAATCCTCATCATCTTCCTATAACACCACATTTCTAATGCTTGTAATCTACGCTTCTCTTCCTTTCCTATAGTCCACGCCTCACACCCGTACAGTGCTACACTCCAAACATATACCTTCAGTAATCTTTTTCTAATACCCAAGTCAATATTTGATCTTAAAATCTGTTCTTTTTCTACGAATGCCTTCCTACCCTGTGCTATCCTACACTTTATATCTACTTTGCTTCGATTATCTTTTGTGATTCTACTGCCTAAATAACAAAAATCCGACACTTCTTCGATTCTATTATCTCCTATTGAGATCTTCATTTTTCTACTGCATTCCTTTTTGTCACACCTCATCACTTTAGTTTTACCTATATTTATTTTCATGTTAAAATCCCTAGTCAATACTGCCTGCATACCATTCAATACCCTTTCTAAATTCTTTTCGTTTTCTTCTAATATAGCTATATCGTCGGCGAATCTCAACATATATATTTTCTCTCCCTGTACATTCACACCTACACTATACTCTTCTTTTACTTTGTTTATTGCATCTTCTATATATAGATTAAATAATAACGGTGAGAGTGTACATCCCTGCCGAACTCCCTTCCCTATTTTTGCTACCTCTTCTTCCCCCTCAATTCTAACTAAGGCAGTTTGGTGTTTATATAAATTAAAAATTATTCTCCTATCCTTATAATCTATACCCGTTTCTTTTAAAATTCTAAACATTATGTCCCAATCTACATTATCAAATGCCTTTTCTAAATCTACAAAAGCTATGCAAGTTACCTTTCCTACCCTATTTCTTTTTTCTACTACCGTTCTTAGTGCTAGAATCGCCTCTCTCGTCCCTCTGTTTTTCCTAAAACCAAACTGATCTTCTCCTAGCCTTTCCTCTACTTTATTTTCTAATCTCCTATAAATAATCTTTAACAATATCTTCGATGCATGTGATAGTAGGCTAATGGTCCTATAGTTCTCACACAATTTAGCTCCTATTTTCTTCGGCATTGTTACTATTCTACTACGCTGAAAATCCTGTGGTACTTCTCCCTTCTCATATATTTTACAAACTAACCTGTATAATCGCTCCTGCATTTTTTCCCTGCGTGTTTTATTAATTCGGCTGGTATCATATCAATCCCCGCTGCTTTGTTATTCTGTAAATCATTTAATGCTCTATGAAACTCTGACCTAAGTATGCTAGGACCTAAGTCATCCTCATCTATCTGTTCCACATTTTCTAGCTCCTCCATGTCCTGCCTACCTTTATATAAATCTTCAAGATACTCCTTCCATCTTCTAGCTTTTTCCTTATTTTCTGTGAGTTCCTTACCCTGCTTATCACATATAATGTTACCCTTTGGTTTTACTTTAGAAAAATGTGACTTAATTTTCCTGTAATTTATATATTATTTATAAATTATAAAGCTAGGTCAAACTCATATTCTCGCATATTCTTCGCATCATACAGTGAAAATTAATTTGATTTAAAATACATACTTATTTAATGTTCAATATTATATCGTTCCATTATAAAATCAAACATTCAAGATGTATTATAATTTGGGTTAATTTATAACTTTTGCCTCTTTCGATTTTAACGGTATAAGAGGAGACCTCAGCAGACTAAAATTGGAGAAAGATAAATTTTACATATAAAATATAATATAATAAATGGTAATTGATATGTTAAGAAGCATTTTATAAAAGAAACTTTGCTTAGGTAATTGATTTCGATGAACTTTGATAATTATAATTTCCTTTCGAACTAAGTAATATACTTTTGGAAACACCGAATACAATAAAAGATTAAACTAAAGCATATTTTAAAAATATACATGAAATACTACAATCCTAATATTATAATATCAATTATATGTCGATATGAAAGTAATCTTTTAATTTATGGTAAAATAATTTTCGAATAATAAACAACCGAAATAATAAAATGTACTCGCTTCTAAAAATTACATTTTTATTTCTGTTAAAAAAGTATGCAAAAGAAGTAAGTACATTTTAGAGATTATTTTGTACATTTGAAATATATTGAGAACCAGACTGCTTTTCTCTCTCAGAAGTAATATAAAATTTGACCATAGGAAAAATAATTTTTGTTCATTCAAAGAAAAAAAAAAATAGTCTCCCATCTATTATTTACAGTATTTTTATACTCGAACAATGAATTCGAAATTCGTAGTCTTGAGTTCAAACTCAGTTCTGTAGTGATATTTTTATATAAAAAGATCCTCTTTTATAATATCTTTCCGCATTTTGCTTTAATATATCAGAAAAATACAGTGCTTAATATTATAATTAACATTAACATGAAAGACATAAAATCCCGTCTATATCTCAATGTAATTTCCTTATACCTATTAATTTGCATATCATGTAAATTCTGTAACAATGAAAACGTCTACGATCAGATTTTGTTTATGATTAAATATAGAATATTACAATCAGTAATGGCATCGTAAATTGAAATTCTAATTGTAGCGAAAACATTTCTCAAAGTATTTTTGCCTTGAATCGATGGACGAAATTATTATTTGATACCATTATAATATATGGTATTAAATAATTCTTGTGGAGAAAATTTTATAAGGCATATTGCCTTGGCCATATATTGTTAATAATACATAATAACTACTAATTTGATTAATATATACGTTTAAGCATCGCCATTCTTCAAATATATCTAATATAGAGCCCAAATAACCAACACACACTTAAAAAATTATTTCGAAATAATATTCGAAACGTTAGCAATACATATTTAAAAAACGCGCACCGAGGCTAAGTGTCAAATGTCAGCTGTTTCTTAACTGACGGCCGATTAGAGTGCGTACTTTAGCGAGAATTTGGAATTTAGTTAAAGAAGTCCAATTAAATAATTGGCAAGCATATGTAAAGGGGTATATATATACACTTCATTCATAGTTGAAACAATGCATCATTAATTTTACAGAATATCACCCAAATAACGTAACTTAAAGCATTTGATTAAGTAGCTAGATGCTCATTTCGAAGGCTATGCCCACATCTTCAGTAGCACTAGATAAAAACAAAATACAATACCTCTGTCACTAATCGTGATTGCTATAGTATAGATTATATTATACATTATATATAGATGAGTGACAGAGGTATTTTATTTAGTTATTATATTATCTTGTGCTGCTGAAGATAGCTTTCGAAATGCGCATTTAGCTGTTTAATGCTTTGAGTAACGGTATTCATATACCGTCACTTAAAGCATTAAGTAGCTAGATGTACATTTCGGAGGCTATGCCCCCATCTTCAGTAGCACAAGATAAAAAGGTACGGTATTTGGGTGATATTTTATACAATTATTTAACACCGTAGTGGCAATTTTAAAATACATCATTATATAAATAATAATTCTGTGTCCAGATAAAATAGTATAAATACTTTTTTACTTGTTCGGTTCAGACATTACCGCAATTAGGATAGCTGGATCGCGGTGGACATAGGTACGGGCTGTGGATGGTTGCCGTCCCACTGGTGGTGGTACTGCTGCCCCCGTTCGACGGGCGACTACCGTTAGTTGTTACCAGAGTGGTCGTTGTCACTTCCGACGCGCAAGATTCGCGTTTCTGATGATATCCATGATGACTGTATAATCTAATAAAGAAACAGATGATAGTACTTGTTTTAGAAACAAATTTCTTGTAATTAGCTAACGATAAGGGAGTTCAAGTTTCCTAGCAGGAGATTTATATTGATACAAATATAATTAGGGCGATTTGAAGTTATATACAAATAATCTTGAACAGAATTTCAAGAGCTTTCTTTCGGTATATGGTATGATGTAGCTAAAGTGTAAGGATTTTAAAACTTTGCAATTTTGTAGTTACAATTCCTCGCAGCTGTCAATTTTCTTAGAAATTTATTAATAACTAGAGAAGCAGAAGTCTACGTGGTTACGGTATTTGGGTGATATTTTATACTGTATCAACGTTAATATAGTATATCACCCAAATACCATAACAAGCATTACGTAGCTAGTTGTATATTTCAAGAAATATGTAGATCTGGCTACTTAATACTTGTTATGGTATTTGGGTGATATTCTATATTAACGTTGATACAGTATAAAATATCACCCAAATACCGCAACAAGCATTAAGTAGCTAGATGTATATTTCAAGGACTACGTACATCTAGCTACTTAATGCTTGTTAGGGTATTTGGGTGATATTCTATATTAATATTGATATAGTATACAATATCACCCGAATACCGCAACAAGCATTAAGTAGCTAGATGTACATTTCAAGGACTATATACATCTAGCTACTTAATGATTGTTACACTATTTGGGTGATATTCTATGTTAACATTGATATAGTATAAAACATCACCCAAATACCGTACAAGCATTAAGTAGCTAGATGTATGTACATCTAGCTACGCAATGCTTGTTACGATATTTGGGTGATATTCTATATTAACATAGGTATAGTGTAGAATATCACCCAAACATAGTAACTTAAGGCATTAAGTAGCTAGATGCGCATTTAGCTACTTAATGTTTTAAGTTACGGTATTTGGGTGATATTCTATACTATAATTTAACACCGTAGTGATAATTTTTAACATTGGTATAATTATGTATATGTAGACTGCATTTTTAACATTGGTATAATTATATATATACGATATATGTATATATAGACTGTAGTGTGCAAGAGAGGTTATAAGGATTAGTGACGTATGATGATTTCATCCAGGCATCAGGTGCTCAATCAACATGTTGAAAATTCAACAGTGTGCATCAAACGAATCGTAAATTACTGGTCTTAAATGTTAATCTTCTCATATAAAGGGAACTTTGTTTAAATTATATGGTACATAATTTCCATGATCTAAATAGAATTGGGGGCGCGAGGGGGAAAAACGGAAGCAAAAATTGGAAAGGGATGTACACTTTCGCCGTTATTATTTAATCTTTTAATCTATTTAAATTATTATAGGAAATGAAATAAATAATTCTAAGGAATAAAAGAAACTACGAATTATAATATTTTAGTATTTTGTATAATAAAACTGGTCCCATAAAACTTTACCAGTAAGAATGATGTAAAACTTCCACACATTCCAGAGAAAAGAAAAGTTGTTGGAATTTACCAGCTTATTCTTTCTTCCAGTTTTCGTGACCTAAGCAATTTTTGCGTACTGGTGTGTTTTTCATTACGAAATTTAATATTTTTAATAAAGCATTAAAAAACTCTTTGTACCGACTTTGAAATTAATTGGTAACAAATAAAATTCGATTGATTATTTAAATTAGCTTCAAGTAAAGTAGTACTTGAGAAAATATATCAGAACATAAGCATTGACAAGACACTGATTGATTTCATTCAGTATTTAGGTAGGTAAAAGCGGAGCAATCAAATCAAATTTAAATCAAAGATTACGAAAAAGAATCATCTGGATGCTTCATTAAATCATTATTCCAGAATTTACAGAAAATTGATTGTTGCAGTCACTGGTATAATCACAGAAAAACATACGTATATGGGAATGAACGGTGCTTCAATCGTTCCGATGGTTGTCAGAGATCACTGCATTAATTAATCACCAAAGGAGTTGAAGAGGGATCCAGAGAATAGATGCGTTATAACATCACCTCACCCTTATTTCAGCCGTGTTAATAATTCAAAATCGGATTTGAATTTTACGCCTGTAATCTTGACCTGTCACAGATGATATCTTTTATACACGAATGAAAATTTAATCACTTAAAAATAATGGATTTAATTCATAATTATATTTGCTTGGGTGTGTCTTGGTGTGTTTATATCATGCCACTAAGTTTATTCAAATATATATGTATTTTACTTTTCTTATATCTAAAGGTGATCAATATTAACAATAGCAATCTTTATGTAACAGCCAAGAAGAAATAATATCGAATAATAGTCGTCATTCATATTTTCATAAATTTGCAAGAAAAATGTACCGCACTGGAATATTCAAGGTGCCGTATGACTGACGCCATACTGTCTTGAATAGCACTGCTCTGTACTGTATTGGTCAAGCCATTATACAGGTCTTGATTTATGGTGCGTGAACTTCTGTCACTTTCCTGCCACTTTCAATAAAACGGTGTTTATATTGGACTTTATATTCTATCCATATGACGGAAGAATCAGCGGGTCCACATTTTCGCACGAATTCGAAAATTGTTGAATTATTGAATGTAAAGTTTAGTTTTATATATTTATTTAAGTGTCCAAATATTTCAACATATATACACACATCAAATTCAGATAACAATATAAAATATTCAATAAATTCTACAAGTAAATTAAAATGCTGAAGAGATTTTATTACAAAAATTAGCCGCACAACAAAAAGCATGCGTATTCATATTTTTTGAAACACAGCTTTATATTTATTGATAGATAAACAGCTAATATGGTTAATAACAACATTTGTACTTACGATTATTATATGCATATAGGGTACTATGTAAAATAGATATATAAGGTACTATCGCATTATTTAAATTTACAAATATAATTTAGAATATCACCCAAATACCGTAACAAGCATTAAGTAGCTAGATGTACATTTCAAGCGCTATGCACCCATCTTCAGTAGCACAAGATAAAAACTAAATAAAAAACGCATAGCGCTTGAAATGTACATCTATCTACTTAATGCTTGTTACGGTATTTGGGTGATATTCTATATTATAATTTAACACCGTAGCGACAATTTAAAAAAAAAAAAGTGAAGCATTAGTGATGATGATTAGGGAAATAAATGAAAATATTGTTGGACTTCAAATATGCTATACATATTATATGTCTGATTCAGTAATGGATATTGCTATTCAGGATCAGTCTGAGTTTGAACTCCATTTAAATTACGCGCAATATTATTTTCATGTAATCATGGACTTAAATGGCAACTTAATTCGATTTTTTGTGTACTCAGATTAATAGCGAGACGGCAAAGAATTCTGCAATTATTTCAACAATGAATACTGTTGGACATATTTCAGTTTATATCAGACTATGCTCAAAGAATCCATCGTGTAGTAAAACATTCATGGACGTAGATTTGAATGGTTTGGACATTTAAATTAATAATTACGAACGTCAAATATGAATATAAAAGAGCAGCAATAAGGATGATTGAAGAAGCAACATTTATTGGATTCTCAAGTGAAAATCAGATGTATATTACATTACATAACGTCTATATGTATAAAATATATACAACGTATGCGAGTTCTTGTCGTGAAACTTTAAAAATTGACTTAAAAATGTGAGAAATTAGATATATTAATAATTAAGATACAAAAATATTTCAATATGTATTATTTTGCGTTTGTTGAAATCATATTATGTTTTTGTACCAAAGATATCGTTTGTTAAATCTTAAGACCTTTGACTACAAATATCGAAGAATATTCCCACTGGAACAGATTTCTTCCAGGCAGAAATAAAGTCTCTTGAACATGTTTGTTTTACAATAATATTTGCAAATTTATTTTTGGAGATATTTTTACACTGTATGTATTTATGCTATATTTGATAAGAATAAAAACCACCTCTAGCAACTTTTTCAGCTTTAAAGCTCGGTTCGAAATTGGAAAGTTTCCAAGAAAAGCATTTTGACTTAAGTTTCATACATTGTGAACATTTGGCTCAATCAGATTCATCTGTTATTTGGAACGATAAAAAAATACGAATGATAGTAATTATTACAATAAGTTATAAAATATATCCATACACTTTTTTGCAGCTTTTTAATATAAATGCTTTTTGCTTTTTTATAGATTTCAGGTAATCACGGTTCAAATCATAATACAATGTATTTTTAAGTAATTTAAGTGAACTAATTCGAATAGGATGACCTGATTCAAAAATATGCTCGGCGACAGCAATTCTATCTTTTCTATTTAATCTGAATTTTGAAGTACTTGTCATGTTGACTTATTTATTTGATAGTATATCAATCTCGATTCGTGACAGAGGTATTTTATTTTATTTTAACTTGTGCTACTGAAGATGGGCGCATAGCGCTTGAAATGTACATCTAACTACTTAATGCTTGTTATGGTATTTGAGTGATATTCTATATTATGTAAAACCATAGTAAAGTTCTGATACTAATCTCTATTCTGCATAAAATTAAATACACCTAAACATAAACTGATTAAACGAGTTATAATAGTTGTTTTATGGTTTTTAAATACAAATCGGTGAAGGTATAAAAGGTTTTTTCATTGGCTTGACATTTTGGTTTAGAATCCGAATGGATTTTCGCATATGTTTCGATCTCGCCGTAGTTTCATTTAATTTATGTCATTACAGAAAGTTTGTTTAAATCTAAACAATGACAGTAATTGAATGATAAAACTTAAAATTGAATTTGTTCGCGATAGCAGCTGCTTTGTTCTTATATATGTAATTTTAATACGACGCCTTCAATTTCGCGTAGCTACGTTACAATAATACCTTCTTCTATAGTTCCTCTTGCTGCTTATTACTTTACCAAAGATAATATATAAACTGTTGAAACTTTCATATTTGCGAATTTTAATATAAATATTTCGCTATAAAAGTAGTTTGAAAAAGTGTAATAAGCAATGCAAAAAACATTAATTATTATATAAAAAGCGAAATTTTATAATCGTTTTTCCAAAACTGTACAAAAATTACTGAAGTTGTACAAAAATCAGTTTATCTAAAAATTTCACGAAACATTTAATAACTGTTTTAAAAATTGTTACTACAGTGTTAAATAATTGTATAGAATATCACCCAAATGCCGTAAAATAAACCATTTAATAGCTAGATGCGCGTTTCGAAGTCTGTGCCCCCATCTTCAGTAGCGCAGGATAAAAACCTAAATAAAATACCTCTGTCACTAATTGTGATTGCTATACAATTGTATAGTATAGATAAATATATAAATGTATAAATTATTTTGTCTGACTGAACATGGGGCCATAGCCTTCGAAATGCGCATCTAGCTATTAAATGCTTTGAATTATAACATGAAAATAAATAATATAAGCAAAAACAAAGTGAACAGGTGCGACAAGAAGGAAGGCAGCGCGAAAGATGAGGATTAGAACAGGAGGTAAAAGAATAATCAAACGTTCGATATTCGGAAAGTAGAATTTTAAAGGATTATTGAATGTACGACAGAACATGGTAAGAAGGCATTCGTAGAAAAGGAGCAAATTTTAATATCAAATATTGACTTTGATATTAGAAAAAGATTACTAAATGCATTTATGTGGAATGTAGTACTTTACAGCTGTGAGGCGTGGACTATAGGAGAAGAGATAAGTAAAATAGAAGCATTTGGATATATGGTGCTATAAGAGGATGATGAGAATTGGTTGGCAAGATACAGTAACAAATGAAGACATTTGTTTTGGGAGAAGAGAAGTATTTGGAGAGTATTAAAGCAGTATTAAATTATGAAAGTTGCAACATTTACTATTAACAAAAAAGCTTTGAAGTGTATAAAGAAAACATGAATGGGCCCGTAATTGATCCTTGAGGAACACCGCTAGTAACAGCCAAATTAGAAGATTCTTTGTACTTTATACTCGCATGTTTTAAGATTAATTTCTATATTACAAGATATAGTCCAACAATCTGTACCACAAGAGGTTTTTTTAAATTAGTTTCATGGAACAATTTATGTATATATTTGTTTTATTCTACTAAATGAGTATTTCATATATATGGTTACTTACGACGTATCTTCATAAGAATTCAGTACTATACCAAGTTAATCAAGGTCTTATAAAAGAACAAAATGCCTGTCATGTTTCTTGAATGCCAATCGACATTAGAATTGTGTATTTAATAAACTTGTATGTCCTTCATTTTGGTGTTACTCAGTTTGCGATAAATGTAGGTAATGTGTAAAATGTTTAGAAGATGTATATTGTTGTAGATCTCTTACGCTTCTAAATGCATTGCCTCATATTAATGGTTCCGAAATAATTCTTTAAAAAATACACAAATATATAATTGCAACAAAAATTGATGAAAAAATCTTTATGTACTAAGAGAAAGAACAAAAACATTTCAGAATGAAAAACAGTTATATCATAAGTTTGATGTATAGATTATACACCAAATATCATAACTCAAGGCATTTAATAGCTACGTGCGCATTTCGAAGGCCATGCTCCCATCTTCAGTAGCACAAGATGAAAACTAAATAAAATACCTCTATCGCGAATCGTGATTATATATAAATTGTATAGCAATTATAAATTATATAAATAAAATATAATATAATATATTATACAATATAATAAAATAAATTGCATATAAATCACCATTAGTGACACAGATGTTTTATTTAGTTTTACATCTTGTGCTATTGAAGATAGGGGCATGGCCTTCAAAATGTGCATCTAGCTATTTAATGCTTTGAGTTACGGTATTTTGGTGATATTCTATACTATTATTTAACACCGTGATAATATTTGGATAAGGTGGTTGTTTATTTTTTGATATATTCTCATACTATACGATACATATCTTATATTTCTAATATAAAAATAAACACACACACATTTATATATTTATATATATATATATATACATACACACACACACATATAGTTGAAAATCACAATACATGCTTTATGAATTCAATTTCGCTTAAATATTTTATAACATAATAATGATGATTACATAAGTAATATTAATGTGGAAAGATGCAAACATAGATCTATTTAGTTAATGGTCTTGTGTACGTTTAGAATTTATGTTTTTAACTTTTGAACATCACAGAGGGAGTTTCGGTAAATTTCATATCTAGAATGGACCAAAAAAGCCATTTCCAACATATAAACCGGAGAACTTACTATTTAGAAATAGTTTTCAAACAAATATCAAACACATAATTTTTATAACTCAATCATTTTTTTCATTATATTACAGTATAATGATTAAAATATTACAATTAAATTAACCAATCTAAATAAACGCTCAATATATAGACAAATTACGCAAAGAAATCGAGGGTGCTCTAATTTTTGATTTGTTTTTCCGTTTTTATCATTTTTTTATAATTAACAACATGTTTAAAAAACATTTTAAAATATTATACTTGCCCTATCATCGAAGACATTTTAATTCGAAATTAACACGTTGTTCTAAAAATATAGTAAGAAATATTTGGCTTAAATAATATTACATAATAATAAAACAAAACGTATGACCTTATTCAATCTCTAATTATATATCATTTAAAGGTGGATATCTAAAATTATATGACATAAGATCACGTTAAAAAAATAAAAATAACAATTATGTAACATCACATTGTAATATCATATAGTTGCTCGTTAATATGAAGCAAACATTTTTTTTTTTGGTAATATTTAAACATGGATTTTAAAAATAAATACTACACTAATAGCACTTAATTAATCAAACATACAAAAAACTACGTTAAAAGCTTACATTGGATCACCATAATTATATATGTTAAAAGTTACAATATTAATCACAAAATTGATATTCTGTTGAATCAGAATATCATTCCAATAAAAGTAACTATTATTTTGTTTTTCAGTTTATTTTTACAGTTGTACGATTACCATTTAGTGATTTAATAAGCCTTTTACATAACATGAATCAATACAACCCGATTCTAATACAAATATTTATTTTTACTACATATATTTTAAAAATGGTGTTCGAGTTTTGATTTATTTCCATAATTTTAATTTTTGTTTGGTCTGGTCTTTTTATCCTTTTTTAAGAAACCTGTGGATTGATAGTTTCAACAAAAACAGTACAAATTTATCAAATTCCGTATAGGTATGTTAGAAAGGTAATATTCAAGCAAAACCAATATTTTTGATAATACGATAAACTGTCTTTAACTTCAATATAGATTTTTTTTTATGACTGATTTGAGAAAATATAAATGCCATAAGAAAATCAGCATAATATATTTATATAACAAATTTCTCTCCCATTCTTTGGACGTTTTTTCTTTGTGATAGCTTGTTGATGTTTAAAAAATTTCATATCTATAAGCTGTTTTCAACAAAAATCAAAGTTTTCTTATGGCATTCGAAGGTGTATTTAGTAACAATTTAGTAAAAATCATACTTTTTACGGTTCACTGAAGTGAAATCTAAATAAATAATCACCACAAAATTTTCCACAAAATTGCTAGTCTAATAATAGATAATATTTTTAGTTTTTGATGAAAGTACTAAAAATAAATGCTTTGGCAATATAAAATTCAATAATCTTTACTTACGAAAAGACTTGATTTACTTTTACAGAATCTATATTTATACGTTTAGTATATAATCTGTAAAAGTTAAATTAAAAAAAAAAAATGCAAACCGATTCATTTTATTCTCGATCTATGCACAGAATCAACATTGTCATTTGCCCGTTGATATCCGTTATGTTTTACAAATGTTGAAGTTGGTGATATTGTTGCATTCAACGTAGTATCCTTGCATTCTTCCTCATCACTTTTGAACATCGACTCTTTAGGGTCTGCAGTTGCACTGTCCGTTTGATTATAGGCTTCTGGTGGTACCATTGTGTACTCCGTATCCCTGGTGATGACAGCACCCACATGCAAAAGGCTTGGCGGATTAACGTGAATTAGACGTGGTGGCTACTGTGCACTATGTGCGCTGTTTTGTGTGGTGTTAGTTGCATAGAATTGGATTGCAAAGGCAAGCATAGAAAGCCGATGAATGTAAGCGAGGCAGGATGTTATAAATGACGGTAGATATTTAGGGCTCTTTTCTACGCTTGGGTAATTCACCAATGAATCGTTCAATTTGAACTATTCATCAAAGTGAACGATTCGTATTAGCGATGTGTAGTTCACTCGGCGAACGGTTCTATCAAATGACTGTGACGATGTTTTGCAACGACCTATAGGTCACTATGACCTAGTTCTTGTACTATGAACTACATGGTGCACGGTGTACGTATTGATGTACTTGTACTAGGTCCTGAACCCGTCGTGTACTATGAATCACAACGACTCGTAAACGATGCAGTATAGTATACATTACATATACAGTACTAACATTTATTTTGTGATAAAGTGTTGGTGAACGAAACGAAATAGGATACTCGATGCAATATTGCCGATCTGCGTCACAATTTATATGTTGGTATCAGATTTTATTTGGAACAATATAATTCATATATTCGCAAGATTAAATATGTTGCGAAATATGTCACGCCATAGCAAATTTTTGCAATAATGCATAAATAAACATCTAAATCTTATAGTTCTTCTATTTCATACTGAGTGCAATGTGCAATCACTTAATATCAAATCAAAGCTTTGAAGTTTGAACAGAGAAGATTCGGTATAGAAAATATAAATTATAACGCCAAAAAAACGATTCTATCTAGTTCATTTTATTTTAGTTTGTACATTTAATTTTCGAGTGTTAGTAATGTAGTAAACATTTTCATCAGTAACTACCAATAAGTATTTTAGAACTTCATATAAATAATCGTGAGTACCTAGAGAAGATTATATTTCTTTATATATATGTTTTGTATAAATTATAAACATTGTTGTTTTTTCTTCCTCATTCCTAATTCAAAATAAGTATTGTAATATTTAAATTTATTTATTTTTTACTATTCAATATTTCTATATTGAGAAAAAAGAAGATTATTTTCAGTATGTGCATGTATTTCATATAGGCCGTGAACTAGTTCATTTTAAAAAGATGTAGTAGTTCACGACCTATAGTTCGTGAACGGTACATTGAAATGAACTACGAACAAGGTCCTCAAATTGACGTACAGTTTGCCATCGCTAATTCAATATTCCCTATACCGAATTATATATTCTGTATTCACTTATATATTGATTTAAAAAAAAGCATTCGATACGGTAGACCACGGGATACTAGTAAAGAAACTTGATAAGCTTGGAATTTAAGGAACTGCAGCCAACATCTTTAAAACATATCTACAAAACAGAAAGTCCAAAATATAAAAATACATGTACAAAAATAGTGAACCACTATTAATAAAAAAAGTAGTGCCGCAAGGGTCCGTACTTGGCCCAATATTGTACCTACTTTATATACAAGATATGCAGCGAATAGGATTGAACGGGACCTACAAGATCTTCGCGGACGACACTGTGCTATTATATAGTGGAAAAGAATCTATTGAAATAGAAAACGTGATAAATAGTGACCTTAAAAAATATTGTGAGTGGCTACGAACCAACAAACTTACTATAAACACAGCAAAAACAGAATACTTACTGTACAATCAAAAGAACAAAAGTGATTTACAACTCAACCTTAACATAGACAATGAAATATTAAGTTGGAAATTTAGTGCAAAATATTTGGGTGTAGTAATTGACTCTAATCTAAATTATGAACTAAATATTAATAATATCAAAAAGAAAATAATACCGTTAGTGAGTGCAATGAATAGTCTGCCAACTTTACCTGAAAAACTTATTAAACTTCTATACCATGCGTACGTATATCCGAACTTAATATATGGGATATCAGTCACTTCACAATGTGCAAAAACTGTTTTTAAACAATTAAGTGTAGTTCAAAATAAGGCACTTAAAGTAATGTTCAAGATCCCTCATATGACACCCTCAGTGATATTATACAAAAACCTAGAACTATCGAATATTAACCAAATAAGTTTCATAGAAAACTGCAAACTAATATACAAAATAATAAATAAGAAAATAAAAACTAACCTACAGTTGCGGTTCAGTGCAGACATACATAGTTTAGGAACCAGAAATAGAGAAAAAATTTACTTAGAAAGTGTTAGAAGTAATAAAGGACACGGCAACTTTATATTTAGGGCAGCACAACAATTTAATCAATTACCTGAAAATACAAGAAACGCAACAAAACTAGTGCAATTTAAGAAGCTTCTCAATCAATATGTATTACAACATGATGTTTAATATTTTATAGTGAAATAGATATATAGTTAAAAAAACAATTGTTACTTAAGATTGACTGCTTAATACCTTGCTTTGCTTGTTTAGCAGCGGTCAAAATTACAAATGTTACATTTAGATATTTTATATTCTATAACAACTTATTTTTAATAAAAAAAATATATATAAATATATATATATTCTCAAATGAATTATTCACTACGTTATTTGCATTCACTACGGAAAATTGCACATTGCGAATTGCATCGCTGATACTCGAGCATAAAATAAGAATAAAACGATCGCAGGCATTACCACTTTTCTGCGAATATAAATATTTAAAATCTTATTTAATCTAGCAGTATCATTTTGTTTAACAAAGTTTAACTGTCTAACATATTCTAACACATTAACATATTCATACTCAATATATATTTTAAATATAAATTAACGTAAGTATATTAATACTTACTTCTTAATAATTAATATTAATACGTATATTTATACTAATATTAATTTGTATGATTTTAGAAATTATATTTTACATCCGAGTTAAAAAATAAAATATTTGCTTTGTAGTGAAATTATTACTACAAAGTGCCCAAACGAACTAGTCAAATTTGAACGTATTTCAAAGATACTAGATTATCAAAAGCTATGTGCAAATATTGTTCGAAATTCTTGTCATTTAAATATGGATCGTTGCAAAATATATTTCCAAATATATTATCCTTTGAATTAATACTCCGTAGCTTAATATTATCTATGTATGTCACGTGAATAACGACTGATCGAACGATTCATGTACAATTAGTAGCATGAGAAATGATCCCATATACTGGCTTCATAACACACTCGATGGATAAACGATTATTATAAACAGCGATTAATCACAGGCAATAGAATAATCTAAATGAGAGATCTTGCTATATCGCACTATCATATATAGCGCGTATATACCTTTCCTATCTTAAAAAAAGCTATTTCAGTTGTTTTGTTTTTTTTAGTTAAAAGAATGGACGCTAGAGGCTCTCCCATTCTTATGGCTCCATGCTTAGCATTATAGGTTGCAAGTGTAAATATTTAATTGAACTTATTCATGGCACATTTAGGGAACCTTTGAATGGCAACAGTCCATGGTGCGGAAGGGGTTTTATTTCCAGAAAAAGTCGAGAAAAACCCCGACCGAGCTATTTAACCTTTTATAGGGCAGTGGTCTCTATGTTGACCACCAACGTTAAGGGTCAGATTTATATTCGTTTATTAGCTAATGTAGGGAACTAGGTAACATAAACGGTTAGTTTATTGTAAGAGGAAACGAAACCGCTGGTTTCTACAAATGGCGCAGATCAGTGACCTATTGAAAATATCACTGGTTTTCATCTGGGCGGGAAGGATTTTTCTTTTATTTCTTTAGAGATATGTAGAATACTTTTATTTTTCGATAATTAGAAAAATAATAAAAAAATTGTTTAAAACCACAATATGATATATTAATTAAAAGCCCTTTGGTGTTATTTACAAATACACACCTGAATTTGTTCGACAAAAAATTTCCACAATTCTACATATAGATAGAACTATCTCGATTTAAAAATCCGGGCTACAACTCAATTTTGAAGTCCTTATAAAATTCCAGACATGTTCTTCAGCCAGGTGACTATTCAACAATTTGTTCATTTCTATTATTTTCCTTTCTCAAAATCAAATTAGCCAATATGTTTTAGTGAAATTTAGAAACCAAATACTATGGATATTAAAATATTTAATATTTCAATATCGTAAGATTATCGTTCAATTTAATAAAATAATTAATAATTTTTTACCAACAGATAAATGACTGGTTTGCAGATGGTACTTGTATTGATCTCACCCAATATTAAATTTAGCATAAAAGTATATATTCTCTTTGTGTTTGTAAATCTAAGAAATTTGCATTGTATTGATTGTAAAGGAGTTGAAATTTAGCTGAAATTATCAACTACAATACGGGCACGTAGACTTAGTATTTAAACATTAATACTTAGATCAATAGCCTAAATCAAGTTTACTTTTAATAAAGAATAACCGGTGGAAAAGATATTGAAATAGATCGAAAATATATTCGTATTTATATCTAGTTTCAGGGTGTCCATATTTTAAATATAAGGCAAAAATAGTGTGTAAAAAAATATTATTTGGTTATTTGAATATGAAAGAAACGAACGCTAAAGGCAGCATTTAATAAATGATTAAAATACACTAGAGATGAATTTCTTTGCTAAATGATAAATGTTTAAGTAAAACATGGAATTAAAGACTAAGAAAGAAAATTAAAGACTAAGATTTTAAAAATATGATTTGCTATGCAAAATGAATAATATAAAACATTCGTATAATATAGAATATCACCCAAATACCGTAACAAGCATTAAGTAGCTAGATGTACATTTCAAGCGCTATGCGCCCATCTTCAGTAGCACAAGATAAAACTAAATAAAATACCTCTGTCACGAATCGTGATTAATATACTATTGTTTTATATTTAATTAGTTTATATATAATATAGAATACCACCCAAATACCGTAACAAGCATTAAGTAGCTAGATGTACATTTCAAGCGCTATGCGCCCATCTTCAGTAGCACAAGATAAAAACTAAATAAAAAGCGCATAGCGCTTGAAATGTACATCTATCTACTTAATGCTTGTTACGGTATTTGGGTGATATTCTATCTTATAATTTAACACCGTAGCGACAATTAAAAAAAAAAAAAGTGAAGCATTAGTGATGATGATTAGGGAAATAAATGAAAATATTGTTGGACTTCAAATATGCTATACATATTATATGTCTGATTCAGTAATGGATATTGCTATTCAGGATCAGTCTGAGTTTGAACTCCATTTAAATTACGCGCAATATTCTTTTCATGTAATCATGGACTTAAATGGCAACTTAATTCGATTTTTTGTGTACTCAGATTAATAGCGAGACGGCAAAGAATTCTGCAATTATTTCAACAATGAATACTGTTGGACATATTTCAGTTTATATCAGACTATGCTCAAAGAATCCATCGTGTAGTAAAACATTCATGGACGTAGATTTGAATGGTTTGGACATTTAAATTAATAATTACGAACGTCAAATATGTATATAAAAGAGCAGCAATAAGGATGGTTGAAGAAGCAACATTTATTGGATTCTCAAGTGAAAATCAGATGTATATTACATTACATAACGTCTATATGTATAAAATATATACAACGTATGCGAGTTCTTGTCGTGAAACTTTAAAAATTGACTTAAAAATGTGAGAAATTAGATATATTAATAATTAAGATACAAAAATATTTCAATATGTATTATTTTGCGTTTGTTGAAATCATATTATGTTTTTGTACCAAAGATATCGTTTGTCAAATCTTAAGACCGTTGACTACAAATATCGAAGAATATTCCCACTGGAACAGATTTCTTCCAGGCAGAAATAAAGTCTCCTGAACATGTTTGTTTTAAAATAATATTTGCAAATTTATTTTTGGAGATATTTTTACACTGTATGTATTTATGCTATATTTGATAAGAATAAAAACCACCTCTAGCAACTTTTTCAGCTTTAAAGCTCGGTTCGAAATTGGAAAGTTTCCAAGAAAAGCATTTTGACTTAAGTTTCATACATGTGAACATTTGGCTCAATCAGATTCATCTGTTATTTGGAACGATAAAAAAATACAAATGATAGTAATTATTACAATAAGTTATAAAATATATCCATACACTTTTTTGCAGCTTTTTAATATAAATGCTTTTTGCTTTTTTATGGATTTCAGGTAATCACGGTTCAAATCATAATACAATGTATTTTAATGTATTTTAATGTATTTTAATGTATTTAATGTATTTTAATGTGTTATAATGTATTTTAATGTTCGTTAAGAAATCATTTATGAAATCATTCATTCAAAGATCAAGAAAATTATATTAAATTTCATTAAAATTCTTCATGGCTAGAGTATAAACTTTTTTTTTTTCAACTTGTATATATATTTTCTCAGTCTCTTTCATGTCTTTTTTGTATACTGCTTTAATTATTTACAGCTTTCAGAATTTTCAAATATAAATTTATGAAAGCAAATAATTCTCGCTAATGAAAATTATTTTTAGTACTCACGAAAATATGTATTCAAGTTCAATATTATGTGAAAACATTTGGAAAAACAAATAAATATTTTGGCCGAAATTTCAGTTTTTCGCAAACCAATTGAACAAAAGACAAATATACTCCACAATATAAATTTTTGCGAATATTATTATATCTGAGTAGTGTGTATTCACATTGCATTAAATTTTGTAATTTAAATTAAATCAAATCGTGTTCATAATATTGCTTAAAAACAATACATTAAATCGCGATTTATCCCTAATTAAAGCGTATAAACTTGACTACGCATTCAGTATTTTAAAAATAATATTACTACTGAAAATTTTCAGTATTATAATTATGCTATTTGAATTTACATTAATTACGACAGACATTATATGAAAATGATGTAAATTAAAGTTGCAATCTTGTGATATTAGTTTTCAAGTTTTTTTTGCATTAATTGACAGAAAAAGTAGCTTTAAAATACAATTCTAAGAAAAGCTCGCTAGATGAGTCTTTGAAAATCGAATGGGTTTCTTTTCCCAGTTCCCCAGTTAAAAAGGGTTAGTTTTACCCTTAGGGCATTGCTTCCAGTTATAGTGCATTTTAATTATGTATGTACTAGTAGGTTATACAATTGCATTACAGTTCAATGATAATTTATAGAAAGTGTGAGAGTATATTTATATTATTCCAAATAACAAATTATTCGTGAAAATAACCTAATATTTTAGAGTTATTAATTAATTTTTTGGTTGATTTAGTTTTAGTTTGATATTTTTATAATTGAAAAAAAAGATTGGCACGATTATAATCCATAAAAATACAAGCTATACAAAAATGTAGTAATTTAAATATAAATATCTCACTTTCACAAAAATCGCTGTTCTCAACGTTCGTTAGAAAAATGCTTGTGTGTAATCTCAATCTGATTTTTAATTTGATATCTCTTCATGATCGTCACTCAGCCATAATTGCTATAAAACGACTGAAATGAGGATTCCTTTTATGGAAAGCATCATTAAAAGCAATTACTGTATGGTAGAGTACAGTGGCGGTTCCTTATGCAGGCCGCAGGGCCGCGCGCCCCTCCTGAACATTGAGCGCATCACCGTAGATATATAATTGTATTGTGATATTTTATCTCGGAATTATTTTGCCTAAAAGATATAGCTTGCGCCGCGAACATACCTAACACTCATGACTCACACGATATGGCAGCTAGCAAGTACCAGTCAAATGCACTCATCCTATCTGTTGGAAGCGCTAGAGTGAGAGCAACCGTATGCAGTATAGCATCTGTTTCTATCGTTCGCGTGTCACTATACATCTATCGACTAATGTAACACACATTCCAGCTGGACCAGGCTACCCATACGGGTTAAGCGCATATGCACTCATCTCACTATATTGCAAGCGCTAGAGTGAGAGCGACCGTATGCAGTATGTCTTCGGTTCGCTTGTCCATTTATCGACTAATGTAACACACATTCCAGCGGCGTGGGATGAGTCATTGCAACGTGATGTCACGCTGCTTCAAAGCTAATATATAGTTGTTTTAAAATATTGAATGCCACGATACTTTAGCGCCGAACAGCCACAGCCACAGTTCAGAGAACAGAGTAGTCTAGTATATATGTATATAAATTGATATAGAATAGCCAGATAAGACAGTAGCATTTGTTCTGTGTATGTACGATATGTACGTATGTACGATTTTGCCACGTGTTTGTCAAAGAATATATTTAATGGAAATAATTGAATAAAAATGAATAGTGTTAGTTCCTTATTGAAAATTGAGTTTTGTAGACTTTCTCTTGTGGACAAAGCAAAAATTAAAGAATTAGGTAGGCCATTGCCTGATTTAAATTTATCGCAAACTTGTGCAATTAGTGCTCAAAACAGGACATTTACGCGGCGTTTTACAAGAGGCATTTACAAAAAAAATTATAACACAGATGAAGGACAGATTCTCATATCGAGGCCATCTACAAGCCGCTGAGTTATTTAACACGAAATCGATGCCAACATTTTCTAAACAATTTCCGGTGGGCCTTTTGGAAAACGTGTGTCATGCATATCCATTTTTGAATAAAACCAGATTAAAAACAGAATTGGAAGTCATTTACTCGCATCTGGATTTTTATCAAATAATTGAAGTCACAAATTTTCTTTCGTTATTGATACAAAATAATCTCAGTGAAACTTTCCTGGAAATTAAAAAAATACTTAAAATTATATTAACAACCCCGATGACCACTGCTGAATCAGAGCGTTGTTTTTCAACATTTAAAAGAATCAAGACTTTTTTGCGAAATGCTATGGGTAATGATCGTTTAAACGCGTTGGCAATGATGTGTATTAATAAAAATGTGGTGCGAGATATTTACAATTTTAACGAAATAGTTTTTGAAAAGTTTATATCAATGAAAGATAGAAGAGCGCAATTCACTTTCAAGAAATGATTGAATTTAATCATTTTGCATCCATTTTAGGAAAGATTGCTCACTGTTATGTTATTTTTAAAGAAATGCCCCCCCCCCCCAGATTGAAATGGCACGAGCCGCCACTGGTAAAGTATTTATACCCTAGAAATCTGCCAAACTCTTTCTGTTGAAGTTCAGAAACGACCACACTTTTTTGTAGAATATAAATAAAAATTTTTTTACATCATTTCCTAATCAAAGTACTTGCGTACATAATGGAACATTAACCACATTTTCAAGTAAACATATAAATTCACTTGAGTGTATTTATTGTTCGAGGTTTACATCATATAGTATTCAGTGCTTTCCTTTATTATTAATTCATTTGGAATGGGATTAAATGCTGTAGCTTCGGCTCTAACAACACAGAATTTAGCTGTGCAATTTCGAAGAGTATATAGCATAATAGTGCGCATACCTTTGATATTTTACTCTATATAGGGAATGTAAAAGAACTGTATATGAAGAAGATAGCAATGCATAACGTTCTAAATACACAACCCAAATTGTGATTTTATTTTTCAGAT
Organism: Leptodirus hochenwartii; assembly: GCA_947310635.1. Classification (NCBI taxonomy): domain Eukaryota; kingdom Metazoa; phylum Arthropoda; class Insecta; order Coleoptera; family Leiodidae; genus Leptodirus; species Leptodirus hochenwartii. The sequence continues at coordinate 35,661,230 of OX371176.1, forward strand.
TTTAAATGAGCATCTCAATAGAAATAATTTAATAAAAATGAATAGTGTTAGTTCTTTATTGAAAATAGAGTTTTGTAGACCTCTTGAGGAGGTCTCAAAGTAAAAATTAAAGAATTATTGCCTGATTTAAATTTATCACAAACTTGTGCAAGGAGTGTTTATATCAATGAAAGATAGAAGAGCTAGAAAAGATAGAATGCTATAATTAGTTATTAGATTTAAAAACTTTTGTTTTTGTCTGTACACTGCGTTATTAGTTATTATTGCGTATTATTAAAAGTATTTAATAATCTGCTTAGTTAAAGAGTCCGCAATCCTAAAGATTGGTTGGAAACAGCACGCCATGCCGATCTATCCTGAGCTAATCCCTTCATCTCCCTATAGCTATTCATCTCAACGTCTTCAACTATCTGACTCACATACTCCAATCTAGGCCTACCTACCCCTCTCTTTCCCTCCACTCTACCTTCTATGATCAATTGCATAATCCCCCCATGCCTAAGAATACGCCCTACTAATCTGTCTCTCCTACGCTGTAACACTCTCCAAATACTTCTCTTCTCCCCTACTAACTCTAGTACAGCTTCATTTGTTACTTTATCTTCCCAACCAATCCTCATCATCCTCCTATAACACCACATTTCAAGTGCTTGTAATCTACGCTTCTCTTCCTTTCCTATAGTCCACGCCTCACACCCGTACAGTGCTACACTCCAAACATATACCTTCAGTAATCTTTTTCTAATACCCAAGTCAATATTTGATCTTAAAATCTGTTCTTTTTCTACGAATGCCTTCCTACCCTGTGCTATCCTACACTTTATATCTACCTTGCTTCGATTATCTTTTGTGATTCTACTGCCTAAATAACAAAAATCTGACACTTCTTCGATTCTATTATCTCCTATTGAGATCCTCATTTTTGTACTGCATTCCTTTTTGTCACACCTCATCACTTTAGTTTTACCTATATTTATTTTCATGTTAAAATCCCTAGTCAATACTGCCTGCATACCATTCAATACCCTTTCTAAATTCTTTTCGCTTTCTTCAAATATAGCTATATCGTCGGCGAATCTCAACATATATATTTTCTCTCCCTGTACATTCACACCTACACTATACTCTTCTTTTACTTTGTTTATTGCATCTTCTATATATAGATTAAATAATAACGGTGAGAGTGTACATCCCTGCCGAACTCCCTTCCCTATTTTTGCTACCTCTTCTTCCCCCTTAATTCTAACTAAGGCAGTTTGGTGTTTATATAAATTAAAAATTATTCTCCTATCCTTATAATCTATACCCGTTTCTTTTAAAATTCTAAACATTATGTCCCAATCTACATTATCAAATGCCTTTTCTAAATCTACAAAAGCTATGCAAGTTACCTTTCCTACCCTCTTTCTTTTTTCTACTACCGTTCTTAGTGCTAGAATCGCCTCTCTCGTCCCTCTGTTTTTCCTAAAACCAAACTGATCTTCTCCTAGCCTTTCCTCTACTTTATTTTCTAATCTCCTATAAATAATCTTTAACAATATCTTCGATGCATGTGATAGTAGGCTAATGGTCCTATAGTTCTCACACAAATTAGCTCCTATTTTCTTCGGCATTGTTACTATTCTACTACGCTGAAAATCCTGTGGTACTTCTCCCTTCTCATATATTTTACAAACTAACCTGTATAATAATTTGCAACAAATAAATATATAGAGAATTAAATCCTATATGGAATACTTGCATTGAGATTGGAAATTATGCACTAAACTGAGTGGTTAATTAAATCTACTTCACATAGATAAATCAACACCGAATACCGGAAGCACAGTTATTTACAATGCAGAAATTATACTTATAGCATAGCATTTTGTTTTCAAAGCACATAATAAGAGAAGCGGTTTCGCGTTGAGAAATGTATTAGTATACTTTAAATTATCAGCATGCGCAAACCCATCAAAATATTAATTTTGTATTAATTTAATTAAAAGGAAAAGAGTTTAGGAACGCAAATATTTTCACTCTAACATTTTGCTAAAGTTGAAGCGAACCTGATATAATCTCATAATATAATGGTTGAATACAAAGGCTTTTTCAGACTTACCGAATGCTCTCAGTTCGTGATCGAGGACTCCACTCCTTGCTGCGGCTCCCCGATCGGAACCCACGTTGTCCGATAGAACGTCGTGTTAACCAGGTTTCCCATTGATGCTTTAGGTTGTTGTGTACCTCACTGTTGAGGAAGCAATAAAATAGTGCGACCATTAGGCCCTGAAAAAAAAAGAAAAAATGGAGAAGTTGACGCAGGAAAGTCGACCTAGCGTGCTGTCTTCAATTAATGTTTAAACATGAAGCGTATTTGATTATGATTTTTTTTAATTTTCGGATTCTAGTTTTACAACTTCTGTTTATTTAAGGGGATATAAGTTTTTTTTTTTAATCTAAATAGTGATTATCTATTTTTAATATATCTTAAAACTACATCACATACAGAATATTATAATGCAATTTATTCCCTTATCAAGGAAAGCATGTGACATACGCATTTTTCAGGAGGATGCCAGCAGTGTTTTCTTTGTACCCGCGGGAGATTATAACGAAAGATCTATTTGAATATGTCAGAAGCACTTAGTAATCTGAAAAGTTTTCCCGACAGAACAATTTAAGTGGACATTTTCTTGTGGCTCACGAAACTGACAATCAAATCAACGTACCATCTTAACACATCTTATTAGAAAATGTAAAACGAATATATTTTTATAGGGGCAATGTGGTATTCGCGATGGCAAACTGTAGGTCACTTGAGGACCTAGTTCGTAGTTCATTTCCATGTACCGTTCACGAACTATAGGTCGTTTTATTTTATTTATTTAGATGTTTATTTTTGCATTATTGCAAAAATTTGCTATAGCATGACATATTTAAGAACATATTTAATCTTGCGAATATATTAATTATATTATTCCAAATGAAATCTGATACCAACATATAAATATTGCATCGAGTTTTCTATTTCTTTCCGTTCACCAACACACTTTATCACTAAATAAATGTTAGTACTGTATATGTAATGTATACTATACTGCAAGTATATATACAGTACAAGTACATCAATACGTACACCGTGCACCATGCAGTTCATAGTTCACGAACTAGGTCCTAGTGACCTATAGGTCGTTGCAAAACATCGTCACAGTCATTTGATTGAACCGTTCGCGAGTGAACTACACATCGCTATGTGGTATTGCGGTAACGTTGTTAGCCGGAGGTTGTGGGTTCGAATCCCGGGCGGGCATTTTTTCCGAACCATGGATGTTGCGAATTATCCAAATATTGAAATTATAAATCGTTTTTTATATGGTGATGGCATAATCCGCTCATATATATATATTTTTTTATATCAAGCGCTATAATGACACACAATGCTAATATTTTGATTTACTTTAATCAGAGTTAACACTATTTATTTATTAAGTAAAAACTAATAAAGACACTTAGAGACATGAAAATTTGGATTCATATATACAATTTTTAAATTGTATATATGAATCGTAACGTCGAGTTTTAACTCGACGTTACAAAAATATTTTCAGTTAGGCACAGTCTTTTTCATATGTGCTGTTTTTCTCTTTTTTTAAATGGAACGATATACATAGTTCTTTTGATCTTGCTTTAATCCGGTTGATAACGATAAATCGCTTTAGACTTAATTACATTGTTTATTCGAACGAGTACTAGTTGTTTAGATATTAATTATTTTGCAGAAATAATGTAGACACAAGTCGCCTGATTTGTATAACTGAGTATATTAAATTGGAGTTAGACCAGAGTATTTCTTTGCGATGGAATCTCTGGGGTAGATTTAATGAAATTTACCCTAGTCTAGTGTATAGTAGTTTTTGTTAGAATGAATAAGATACCGAATAATTGGCGTAAATTTCTTTAGAAGTCAGGGATTTTTCCACTACGGTTAGATTATAATATTCTTGAAATGAATTTATCTTTAATTCGGAGAAAACATTTTTATTGCTATATAAAAAATATATTTTTTGTTAATCGATTTTTTTTTGACATTTCCTCCATTTGAAAGGTAAGAATTGGTATGTTTAGAGCTGATCTGAATTTAGTTATTTCAAATATTATATATTCAGAAATTTTTAAATAATTCTAATTAAAAAATGGCACGCGCAAAATTGTTCAATAATCAATTACTGGATTGAATCTTCAGGTGAAGACGACTCATTGACGAAAATGTCGACGATTCGACTTCCATTCAACACTTCTACAGAGTAATATGATGTCGGACTAAGATGAAGGCTAATAGAAAATATTAAAGTGTATTCAAATTGTACCGATAATAAATAAAATCTGTGAAAGCATTTACCTCATTTCAGATTAAATAGAAAAAGGTAAAAGTGCTGTAGCCGAGCATATTTTTGACTAACTCAGGTCATCCTAATTCAAATTATACGGAATTTAATTTTAATGTTGTTATGTTAAATTATATAACTAATTCAGGAAATTACAATTGAAACACTGCAGAAATCTTGAATAATCTCGAAATAGCAACAAAAATTTAAATTTAATTCACATCATTCACTCCACTAATTTGTAGAAAGGCGTAATCTACTTCCAATTGTACAATAATGTAATACTAAACAGAGAATAGAAACAAATCAAAATCAAAAACACATCTCAGAAATGAGTTTAATAAAAATTGGTTGTTAGTCAAACTAAATTTCAGAGACTGAGTGAAGGTTGAATGGGTAACTTTGAAATATTAAATTTGAATTATTCAGCTTGCAATTTTCCTTTTTACAACATAAGTTATTCGTTATTATATAAAATAGGGTCAAAATTAAAAAAATATATCAAAAAAACATCAGTACGTTTATAGTTTCTTCAGACCATTCTATACAACGCTTTCACCACATGAAACACGGGAAGCTTTCAAAGATCATAAATCATATTGAAAGTTCATATGGGCCGACTGGCATATATCTGCAGATATCACTGTAATATATCTAAATGATACGGAGCTAAGAAAGTATGGATAAAAATATGTATCAACTTAATTTGATTGAAACGACTATATGTATAAGTTCCCGTGAAATGAGAAATTGTACTATGACACATTGGTTCTGATATTTCTTATGAAATCCTGGATTTACAACAGTGATAATATGAAATCATCTCCAAAAATCCTGCATAAAATTTGTAATTCCATAATGGGGATATTTGTGAATAATATACTGACATATATAAATTTACGTGGAAGTTTTTTTTGTAATATTTAATAGTTACCTGCAATCATCAAAACCCCAGCTACCTCTACCTCAAATAGCAACCTATCGCCCATTGAAAACTTTGTCAAAAACTGAATCCAGCTAAAACAATAAAACATAAGATAGATGCATGGGTATTGAATTTTTAGCGTATTTATAAAATGCATTAATTAGTTTGTAACGAGGTTTATAAGTTTTGGGGAACACTCTATATATGTGTATAAGCGTTTTTTTTTATATGAACCTTAGTCTTATTTGGAAATCGTTCTCGGAATTGATAATTCTGTTTTAAGCTGATAATATGTTGTTATATCTAAAAATCTTATACTTTGCGGAATTTTAAAGGAAGGTATCAAATAGATTACATATTACTTTATAGAAGTTTACAAATCAAACTAAGAACTGTAAGAGACCCAAGGGCATATATATATATATATATCACAACTTAGTAGTTCTGAACTGAGAGATGTAAATAAGAACTTGTACAGAAGCCCAAACAGGTTAGAGTAGATTAAAATAAGCGAAATTAGTAAGTGGAAGGTATAGAGATAGTAGAAACCATAGCTGAAGAACTAGCGACGACATAGATGGTCGTTTTTATTGTTCGAAACGTTTTGTTCGGCTTGCAAAGTTTGATTTTCCAATTAAAGGTAACAATGCCTGCAGAAGGAAACTGTAAATAATCAAGCTAATGGGATGGGTTGAATACAGCAGTAAAAGAACTATTAGGAAACGAAGAAAAGGGCAGGTAGAAAGGAATTATCTGAAGAAATAGTTAACATGATAAAGGAAAGCAGTAAAGTTAAAATCATAAATGCGGGAGCAGGACAGATAATAATATGTAGATAACTTAATTAAAAGCGAAATAAATTGGCGAAAAAAGAATTGATTAAAAGAAATTTGGGGGTATTCAGGAAGATATGAAAAGGGGTAGGGTAGATATGGGCTATAGGAAAATTAACTGTTAACTGTAACGTATTTAGATAGAAAAGATCGAAGTGCTGTAGCCGACCACATTTTCGATTCCGGTCATCCTATTGAAAATAGTTCACTTAAATTACGTAAATGTGTTAGGCATTATTCCAAATTGAATGGTTATGATAGTATTTATATTCATAGATTAAAATCTGATTTAATGAATTCAGATTCAGGCCCGATATCATCCTGTTTATTCAATTTAATTAGTTAAAGAGTCCGCAATCCTAAAGATTGGTTGGAAACAGCACGCCATGCCGATCTATCCTGAGCTAATCCCTTCATCTCCCTATAGCTATTCATCTCAACGTCTTCAACTATCTGACTCACATACTCCAATTTAGGCCTACCTACCCCTCTCTTTCCCTCCACTCTACCTTCTATGATCAATTGCATAATCCCCCCATGCCTAAGAATATGCCCTACTAATCTGTCTCTCCTACGCTGTAACACTCTCCAAATACTTATCTTCTCCCCTACTAACTCTAGTACATCTTCATTTGTTACTTTATCTTCCCAACCAATCCTCATCATCCTCCTATAACACCACATTTCGAATGCTTGTAATCTACGCTTCTCTTCCTTTCCTATAGTCCACGCCTCACACCCGTACAGTGCTACACTCCAAACATATACCTTCAGTAATCTTTTTCTAATACCCAAGTCAATATTTGATCTTAAAATCTGTTCCTTTTCTACGAATGCCTTCCTACCCTGTGCTATCCTACACTTTATATCTACCTTGCTTCGATTATCTTTTGTGATTCTACTGCCTAAATAACAAAAATCTGACACTTCTTCAATTCTATTATCTCCTATTGTGATCCTCATTTTGCTACTGCATTCCTTTTTGTCACACCTCATCACTTTAGTTTTACCTATATTTATTTTCATGTTAAAATCCCTAGTCAATACTGCCTGCATACCATTCAATACCCTTTCTAAATTCTTTTCGCTTTCTTCCAATATAGCTATATCGTCGGCGAATCTCAACATATATATTTTCTCTCCCTGTACATTCACACCTACACTATACTCTTCTTTTACTTTGTTTATTGCATCTTCTATATATAGATTAAATAATAACGGTGAAAGTGTACATCCCTGCCGAACTCCCTTCCCTATTTTTGCTACCTCTTCTTCCCCCTCAATTCTAACTAAGGCAGTTTGGTGTTTATATAAATTACAAATTATTCTCCTATCCTTATAATCTATACCCGTTTCTTTTAAAATTCTAAACATTATGTCCCAATCTACATTATCAAATGCCTTTTCTAAATCTACAAAAGCTATGCAAGTTACCTTTCCTACCCTCATTCTTTTTTCTACTACTTTTCTTAGTGCTAAAATCGCCTCCCTCGTCCCTCTGTTTTTCCTAAAACCAAACTGATCTTCTCCTAGCCTTTCCTCTACTTTATTTTCTAATCTCCTATAAATAATCTTTAGCAATATCTTCGATGCATGTGATAGTAGACTAATGGTCCTATAGTTCTCACACAAATTAGCTCCTATTTTCTTCGGCATTGTTACTATTCTACTACGCTGAAAATCCTGTGGTACTTCTCCCTTCTCATATATTTTACAAACTAGCCTGTATAATCGCTCCTGCATTTTTTCCCCTGCGTGTTTTATTAATTCGGCTGGTATCATATCAATCCCCGCTGCTTTGTTATTCCGTAAATCATTTAATGCTCTATGAAACTCTGACCTAAGTATGCTAGGACCTAAGTCATCCTCATCTATCTGTTCCACACTTTCTAGCTCCTCCATGTCCTGCCTACCTTTATATAAATCTTCAAGATACTCCTTCCATCTTATAGATTTTTCCTTATTTTCTGTGAGTTCCTTACCCTGCTTATCACATATAATGTTACCCTTTGGTTTTACTTTAGAAAAATGTGACTTAATTTTCCTGTAGCCCAAATCTACTTTACCTCTTCTCATATCCTCCTCAATATCCTCACAATTTCCTTTTATCCACTCTTCTTTCGCTAGCTTGCATTTCCTATTAATTAAGTTCCTTAGTTCCTTATATTTTTTCTGTCCTGCTTCTGTGTTTCCAATTTTAATTTTCCTTCTTTCTTCTATCATTTCAACTATTTCTTCCGTGATCCATTCCCTCCTACCTGCCCTTTTCTTTGTGCCTAATACTTCATTTGCTGCTGAAGTTAACCCATTTCTGATTTCCCTCCATTCGCAATCTATGTCGCTCCTAGATGTTCCATTAGCCATGATTTCTACTTTCTGCTTGTACTTTTCACATACATCAGCTAATTTTAACCTATCGACATCTACTCTGACCTGTTTAGACTTCTGTAATTTCTTGAATTTGACTTCTGAGTCCAGGACTACTAAATTATGGTCACTATCAATATCTGCTCCAGGGTAACTCTTACAATTCTTAATCTGGTTCCTAAACCTCTCTTTAACCAGTATGTAATCTATCTGATACCTCCTTATATCTCCTGGCATTTTAATTAACAAATAAATTTTATTTTTGGTTATTTTAGTTTGGTAACCCCCGAATTTTGTTATGCATTTGCGTAGTTGATCATAATTCCTTTTCATAATTTATAACAAGTACGATAGAGGTCGTATGAAGGCGGTTTCCCGCCTTAGCCTCCGAAATGCGCATCTACTTTATGTTACGGTTTTTGGGTGATGTTTTATACAATTATTTAACGCCGTAGCGACGATTTTAGAATAAAATTCCTTTAGCGCAAGTTACTTGTTTACATTCACACCGCATACATTTTATTTATAAGTAACATTTATTACTACATATTGACATTCATAGGATGCATTGCAATTTTTTTCCATATTAAATCCTACAAGGTATACTACAGCCAACAGGCTGTAGGATACCTTGTATAAATTAACAAATTTCAAATTGCGAATAAATATTTGGCTTTGGAGGACGCTTGTTCGAAACAGTCCCGCTCTCTGTTGACTGGGTTTAATAGCTTTAATAATTCAAATATTCAACTGTAATTAATGTGTTTTGATTAGAATGTTTGCTCATGCCGAAAATCATTGTATTTATAGATTTAGGTGATTTTTAAATAAAAGCACAAAGCTGAAGAAGCGAATGAGTTAGCTGATTAGCGAAAATTTTGAAAAATGGTTAGAAAATTTTATTGTGCTTTTATTTTATTTTTTGCTTATTAAAATCTAAAATATATATACCAGTATTAAAAGCACCAATAACATATTTAAATAGAGACAAAACTCCAATTGGGCCCAATGATTATTATATTATTTATATATTTGATCAACTTTTCCAACTTTTTCGGGTTTTTTTCCAAGCCTCTGTTTTTCTTCCACTTTTCAACTTTTTCCAAACTCTGTCTATGACCTTTAATTCTGCAATTTAAGTGTACTAAGTGCCCCTTTTACTGGAGAGTCAAAATTTGACTTTATAATGCACTGAATTTATCTGACAGTTACAACAATTTGAACAAACTATTATCAAAATTTACCTTTCCAAATGATTCCGGGTCTCGTCTAAATAGATTGCACAAACAAATAATTTTTGAGAATACTACGACTAAATAAAATGAGATATATAATAATAGCTAAAGTCCATAAGACCATAAGAAGGCATTTTTATAGTAATTTAATAATGCCTTAATAATTTTTCACAAAAACTAATTTTCTGGTAAAACTTAGAGGTTATATTAGCCTCAAGAGTGCACAGTGTACTTCTTGTCAATATTATCTTATAATTATGTGTTAGACTGCACGGATATATACTCGTATGCAAGGCTAACCTCAAAATGCTTTTAAAATAGACATTGTTTCTCAACTTGACTTTTTCTTCCATTCTAGAGTTTTATATATTGTGAAACTCTAGAATACAGTGAAATACAGACTTATTACGATTAAATTTTAATATTTTCTTTAAAGTTACAATACTATGGCCGTGGATGTATCCTTCATTTAAGAATATGTGTTATTCCGGAACATGATTTAAGTTTTTCTATTATTACAATTATGTAAAATTTTACACAAATGCAAATTCTTATATTAGAAATAAAATCAGTATTCTGGATGTATTGGAATCAATATGTTTACACATTTATTTTAAACAAGAACGTAATAATAAAAAACCTCGTAAAAAACGATATATATTCAAGTCAAGGAGCATTTTGGCAGATTAAGTATTTTAATTAGCTTTGTAGGGACCTATCATATATTCTTTATATTATGTTTTTTTTTAATAGTAAATAAATTAAAAACTTAAAAATCTTCATTCATAGAAATTTAACAGTGACTTAAATTAGAAAATATAGGTATTTTATTGTTTTCTATGGACAAATTAATATAGGAAAATTAATTCATCCAATTTTAGTATTTGCAAATTTTGCTAAATTCAATTCTGACTATGTCGGGTCGGACCAATTCTTAATCGCGCATTTTCAATGAAATAAAATAAAATGAAAATGTCGTTATGTAACTAATAACGAAACTAAAACTACATAATTATGTGAAAAGCAAAATCAAAATTGATTAAGGAATAAATAAATTAGATTGAATTATATACAGTTTTTTGTTATTGAGCTGAAAAACTTCAGAAACTTTTGTAAAAATATACTATTTATATCAATATTGGTGATAGTTATACATAGCTATAGTTGAACCTTAACATGATCTTCATTAGCCTTAAAGATTGGTTGTGTTTTCGTATGATATAAATGATATTATATAATAATAATTTATTAATATTCAAAGCAAGGGAAATATACTCCTCAATATTATATATATGCTCCATCCATGGTAATTAAATGAATAAGGTGTATATTTAAAGTTACGCTATTTAATAATTTTTTTTAAGCGTTGTAATAATTAATATAAACCTTTTTATTAAAAAATATATTGGGTTATAGAACACTAGAAGCTCTAGTCAACACACCCAAGTGTGTAAAATCACATGTAAAATGCCGGTGTACCAAATGGTACCAATGGTACAATTATACCAGGTGTAAATACACCTGGTATAATTTATACAGATGTTAATATTTAATACGAGCACACTGAAAGTCATTAAACGTACTTTCGTCTAAAGTAACGAGAATGCGTTCACGGTGGTAATATTAAATCGATATCCGTTTTACGAGATCGACGTAACATTAGTGATTTGACAGTTCTGTGTCAACAGGTTGGCAGCGGATATGGTTTCCAGGGGTGACTGGTTAATTAAAAGCAAGTCAAATGTCATCCAATATCACAACCGCTTCATGTCCTGTTCCACCATTCTTGTTTTTCGCGTTTTCCTATGATTCGTTTTGTTGAAATACTTAAAACACTAAATAGGTTTTCATTAGTTACCCATGTGGATTCGCTCTTCCGTTTAAATATTACAATTTTATGTTTTATTCTGCTTCATTTTGCGTTGGAATAATGCTTCGAAGAGGATACATTTTATATAATTTAAAATATTGCAACCTAATTTCGTTAGAGTCGAATTGTTAATTATATAAGATTTATGATTTTTATATAAATTTTTTATATTTATTATAGAAAAAGAACAGATTTTAAGATCAAATATTGACTTGGGTATTAGAAAAAGATTACTGAAGGTATATGTTTGGAGTGTAGCACTGTACGGGTGTGAGGCGTGGACTATAGGAAAGGAAGAGAAGCGTAGATTAGAAGCACTTGAAATGTGGTGTTATAGGAGGATGATGAGGATTGGTTGGGAAGATAAAGTAACAAATGAAGCTGTACTAGAGTTAGTAGGGGAGAAGAGAAGTATCTGGAGAGTGTTACAGCGTAGGAGAGACAGATTAGTAGGGCATATTCTTAGGCATGGGGGGATTATGCAATTGATCATAGAAGGTAGAGTGGAGGGAAAGAGAGGGGTAGGTAGGCCTAGATTGGAGTATGTGAGTCAGATAGTTGAAGACGTTGAGATGAATAGCTATAGGGAGATGAAGGGATTAGCTCAGGATAGATCGGCATGGCGTGCTGTTTCCAACCAATCTTTAGGATTGCGGATTCTTTAACTAACTAAGATTTATGATTAGTATTGTTATTATTATTAACTGATATTAAGCAAGATAGGAGAGATAAAAGGAATCTACAATATTACTAGTAATTTAACATATAGAAATTGTAGATGGAATTTTTGAGTAATTAAACTAATATTTTATAGAAACTCTAAAGCTTTTTAAAATTGATTTTAAAGTTTTTCTGATACATTTTCGAATAAGATACATGCTTGTTACAATCGAAGAAATTAAATTGTTAAAAAATGGCTGTTTTAGCTTTTCCCAATCACACAAATATATGCCAAAAACAAATTTGACCTTTGCTTTGTATCTAATCTGATTTGTATTTTTTAACCTTTAATTTCTAAAACCGTTATATTGGCACTGGTATCAAGTAGACATCTGGCATTCTAGTATGGCGTGTTGTTTGTTACGTATTAAGAAAAGCATTAGTGAATGAATGTGCCACGACGCTATCTACATCCAGAGAGAAGAAGATTATTCTGTTGTTTGTTTTATGGCTTAAAATATTTAGTCTAGATCAGACAAAAGACAATTATTTTACCAAATTGATGCGTGGTTTTTTTTCAGTCACTCAATCTGATGAAGTATAATGAATATGGTTTCGAACTATATTATGCTATATTCAATGCGGCTCTTGCCATTTCAATCGAGAGGGGTGCATTTCTTAAAAAATAACATAATAGTGAGAAACCTTACCTAAAATGGATGCAAAATGATTAAATTCAATCATTTCTTGATAGTGGTATTCCGCTTTGCTATCTTTCATCGATATAAACACTCCTTGCACAAGTTTGTGATCAATTTAAATCAGGCAATGGCCTACCTAATTCTTTAATTCCTTAAGAGAAAGTCTTCAAAACTCAATTTTCAATAAAGAACTAACACTATTCATTTTTATTAAATTATTTCTATTAAATATATTCTTGGAGAAACACGTGGCAAAATTGTACATTCGTAACTACACAGAACAATGCAACTGTCTTATCTGGCTATTCTATGTCAATTTTGCTGTATACTAGACTAGGCTTCTCTGTTGGGACGCTAAAGAATCGCTTAAAACAACGATATATTCTTAGCTGTAGAAGCAGCGTGACGTCACGTTGCCACAGCAACCCGGGCCGCTAGTTTGTTTGCGGCGAATACGATACGCGAACTAAAGAAACAGATGATATACTGCATACGATCGCTCTTACTCTACCGCTTGCAACAGATAGGATGAGTGCATATGCAGTTAACTCATACTTGCCTTCACTATGTTATTTATATACAAATATATCAATTTCCCACTGCAACTAAAAATTTATATAATTGAATGTAACATACTGCAACAGAAATATCATAAATATCTGTTCATTTTCACTAAATCCTCGGTCATTAAGAAATGTTTGTGAAATTTTCGATTTTTGTAAAACGCGGGCTTTCAATATCTACGAATAAGGTAAATTTACTTATGTGAGAAATTGAGTTGTCTTTATATTGAATATGTTAGTGGTGTTTCTATTAAAAGTTCCATTATAAAATTTAGCTACAAGATTATAGAAATGTATATTTATTTGAAACTAAATTAAGTTAAGTGAAATAATGTAAATTTTTTATTATTTTTTCCTCTTTAAGACAATGTATTTTAAAATAGTTCTGACTCTGTGACTAGCTTCACAAGGCCAAAAAAAAAAAATATATTTATAATTTATATTTATACATTAAGGTATCTCTCCACAATCTAACATATTTTTCAAACGTTTTTAGCATTCTGTATTCTGCTTAAAGCATTTTAGCAACGTGTTTTATTAATACGTGTATTTTTTAATAATTGTTTTATGATTATTAAAGAATTTATATAAGCGAATTGTAGCAAATAAATAACAGCAAATAACTTTCAATTAAAGTAACTTAAGTATCAGTATTAGCAAGTGATAGGCATATTAAAAATATTATCTAGGTTTATGTTTATATTTAACGCTTCTTCGGGTATGTTTCCTCATTTAAATATGAATACGGCTTTCCTGGAAATTTTTGTTATAAGAAAGCTCTTAATAAAGCTATCTGTCTGAGGATATGCGCAACACCGCCAGAGAAAAATAGTAAACTCAAATGGAATTTATTATTTCAACATTTGTATAATTAATTTGCAGCATCTCGAAGAATTCAAGACATGCCGAAATACCGAGCACAATGTATCCAGGTTTATTTAATTCTTTTCGTGTCGTATAATTTCATGTCTATTATTGACGAATGTAGAGTGGACAATACGATTGTTTTAATGAAGCGTAATTCTCTTCATTTATGGCAAATGTTATTTTTAAATTTACGTTACATTCTATTTTTGTTGACATTATCAATCTTATGCGATAGTGTCATCTTTATCTATCTTTACTTTTTACTACGCTAGTGGTGTCCTCTGTCGATATTCTGACACCACTATGTAATGAATCAGGATATCGACAGATGCAGCTAGTGGTAAAACAACCGCTCAAAATTGACACGCATTTTTATATAGAGTTGCTCCTTCTATACAAATTTGTCAATGGTTAAGCTGCTTTAAATTTAGATCTACGTTAGTTTCTACTCTTTAAGGTTTGGTCCACTGATTCTTCTTATATATACATTCAGCCAGTTTAGCTGTAGTATATATAAGTCTAGCCTCTTGGCTCATGTTATAATCAATATATAAACTTACCTGAGTCGATAAGAGTACTGCCCTCAAGTACTCGTAACCTTCCCTAAAAGATGGATCTGCAGACGGTTCTACCAACGTAATAATATATGTAACTCCTAGCAGCGGTATAAGGACGAACAGAGCCTTGGCCATCTTTCGGTACTGTTGCGTTTCTAGTGTGTTGGCTGACTTCAGTTTTGTGATTAGTACCCACATAATGGCTAGCAGGAAGAATAGATTGAGGACCAGTACTAAAATTATCGGACCCTGTAGTAAAAATTGGATTAGATCAGTCAATTGAAACTAGAACAGAAAATCAGTTTTGTAGATATACAATATATGCATCTAAACGTGTATTTCTAAAAAAATGGTGGATATTCTTAATTTATTTACCATCAATAATAAATTATTTACCATTAAAGCAAAATTATCAATAGTGTATACCTGTATCATTAATGGTCATATATATATATGGATTATAAGGAATCTTCCACCTGATATATTTTTATTCAAATATGCTGCCAGTCCTTATTATTAGTCCTTATTATATATAAATATGTATATAAATACAATGTTATTAGGTATACTTACTTGATGAATGTAATCAAGAGAATCATGTTGCATATACGGGCAATGCCGAGATAAAGCTGATGACTCTTCGAGTATGGAATCATATTCCTGTAACATATAAAATCATCACTACGGTGTTAAATAATAGTGTAAAATATCACCCAAAACCGTAACTCAAAGCTAGATGCGCATTTCGAAGGCTATGTGCCCATCTTCAGTAGCACAAGATAAAAACTAAATAAAATACCTCCGTCACGAATCGTGATTGCTATACAATTAAATTTTTGATTTTTTACTAAGGCTCTACTGGTATACTTTTTTAAAATCCCATTCCCCGTTCTATTGGTATACTTTTTTATTAAATTCTCATTTAGTAGAAATTTTAAATTGAATTCTTATATAGAAATCGCGGTTAGTGACAGATGCAATTTATTTAGTTATATCTTGTGCTGTTGCAGATATGGAATAGGCTTCGAAATGTACATCTAGCTATTAAATGTTTTGTGTTGCGGTATTTGGGTGATATTCTACATAATTCTATATAATTATTTAACACCGTAATGACAAATTTACAATAAAAAAATACAATACTATTATCAAGTTTTTACAGAATCCTTGAGAACTAAATAGCAAAAACATTGTAGTAATTACAATGTGAAAATGAAGATGTATTAATTCCAGCTGTTATTCAAAACAAAAACACAGAAGAAGGCTTAGAATAGAGTTAGTTAAAGAGTCCGCAATCCTAAAGATTGGTTGGAAACAGCACGCCATGCCGATCTATCCTGAGCTAATCCGTTCATCTCCCTATAGCTATTCATCTCAACGTCTTCAACTATCTGACTCACATACTCCAATCTAGGCCTACCTACCCCTCTCTTTCCCTCCACTCTACCTTCTATGATCAATTGCATAATCCCCCCATGCCTAAGAATATGCCCTACTAATCTGTCTCTCCTACGTTGTAACACTCTCCAAATACTTCTCTTCTCCCCTACTAACTCTAGTACAGCTTCATTTGTTACTTTATCTTCCCAACCAATCCTCATCATCCTCCTATAACACCACATTTCAAGTGCTTCTAATCTACGCTTCTCTTCCTTTCCTATAGTCCACGCCTCACACCCGTACAGTGCTACACTCCAAACATATACCTTCAGTAATCTTTTTCTAATACCCAAGTCAATATTTGATCTTAAAATCTGTTCTTTTTCTACGAATGCCTTCCTACCCTGTGCTATCCTACACTTTATATCTACCTTGCTTCGATTATCTTTTGTGATTCTACTGCCTAAATAACAAAAATCTGACACTTCTTCGATTCTATTATCTCCTATTGTGATCCTCATTTTTCTGCTGCATTCCTTTTTGTCACACCTCATCACTTTAGTTTTACCTATATTTATTTTCATGTTAAAATCCCTAGTCAATACTGCCTGCATACCATTCAATACCCTTTCTAAATTCTTTTCGCTTTCTTCCAATATAGCTATATCGTCGGCGAATCTCAGCATATATATTTTCTCTCCCTGTACATTCACACCTACACTATACTCTTCTTTTACTTTGTTTATTGCATCTTCTATATATAGATTAAATAATAACGGTGAGAGTGTACATTCCTGCCGAACTCCCTTCCCTATTTTTGCTACCTCTTCTTCCCCCTCAATTCTAACTAAGGCAGTTTGGTGTTTATATAAATTAAAAATTATTCTCCTATCCTTATAATCTATACCCGTTTCTTTTAAAATTCTAAACATTATGTCCCAATCTACATTGTCAAATGCCTTTTCTAAGTCTACAAAAGCTATGCAAGTTACCTTTCCTACCCTCTTTCTTTTTTCTACTACCGTTCTTAGTGCTAGAATCGCCTCCCTCGTCCCTCTGTTTTTCCTAAAACCAAACTGATCTTCTCCTAGCCTTTCCTCTACTTTATTTTCTAATCTCCTATAAATAATCTTTAACAATATCTTCGATGCATGTGATAGTAGGCTAATGGTCCTATAGTTCTCACACAAATTAGCTCCTATTTTCTTCGGCATTGTTACTATTCTACTACGCTGAAAATCCTGTGGTACTTCTCCCTTCTCATATATTTTACAAACTAACCTGTATAATCGCTCCTGCATTTTTTCCCCTGCGTGTTTTATTAATTCGGCTGGTATCATATCAATCCCCGCTGCTTTGTTATTCCGTAAATCATTTAATGCTCTATGAAACTCTGACCTAAGTATGCTAGGACCTAAGTCATCCTCATCTATCTGTTCCACATTTTCTAGCTCCTCCATGTCCTGCCTACCTTTATATAAATCTTCAAGATACTCCTTCCATCTTCTAGCTTTTTCCTTATTTTCTGTGAGTTCCTTACCCTGCTTATCACATATAATGTTACCCTTTGGTTTTACTTTAGAAAAATGTGACTTAATTTTCCTGTAGCCCAAATCTACTTTACCTCTTCTCATATCCTCCTCAATATCCTCACAGTTTCCTTTTATCCACTCTTCTTTCGCTAGCTTGCATTGCCTATTAATTAAGTTCCTTAGTTCCTTATATTTTTTCTGTCCTGCTTCTGTGTTTCCAATTTTAATTTTCCTTCTTGCTTCTATCATTTTAACTATTTCTTCCGTGATCCATTCCCTCCTACCTGCCCTTTTCTTTGTGCCTAATACTTCATTTGCTGCTGTAGTTAACCTATTTCTGATTTCCCTCCATTCGCAATCTATGTCGTTCCTAGATGTTCCATTAGCCATGATTTCTACTTTCTGCTTGTACTTTTCACATACATCAGCTAATTTTAGAATTTTAGAATAGAGTAAATTTAAAAAATGGTTCTAATTTAATGAATCATTTTATTTCTATAGAAAATTAAGGAAAATTAGAAATGTAAAATATATACTCGATACAATAGAAAAAATACTATTGTATTGCCAATACTCCCATCTTAATTTTACTGAAGTACTTTTTGCATTTGCACAGCCACAGCATCAATTTTACGACAAAGCAACAATTTTATATTTCAAAATTTATAATCAACTATCATAATTACGTATAATATTATGGAATTTAATTTAAGGAATGCTATCTTAAAACAGTTAAATTTCCTTAACTATTTTGAGAATATACAGGGTGGGCCACGAGTGCCACGGTAAAATCTCCTGCATAAACTATATAATTTACACAAATGTATATGAGTATATAAAATCTTTGAGGGCAGTATTCTACAAATTTTTAAACTATATAATTTCCAGTTTTGCAATGGAAATAACAACATTTCAATTTTAAATAGTACATGGGTATTGTCGTTACTTTGTGATAATCCATTTTTAAAAGAGGAAATAAAAACAGATACTTTGTTTTAATATGACGGGGTATTTATTAGCATAAGACCGCTGTTTCGTTCTTTTCCAACATTTTCAAGTAAATAATAAAATATTGAATTATTAAACCTATATATGCATTCATTGCCGTGATATTACAACAAAGTAACTATTTTTATTTCCTCTTTTCAATTTTAAATATAATATCTTTCACAATCTTTAGAACACATTCACTATATTCACTTTATCTTCCTTATTTATGGTATAATCCTAATACGACAAATGTATTTCTAAAGTGACACAACTCAAAAGCGGTATTTTTGAGTTATCACCAGATAGGAGTTTCATAAAAATTCAAAAAGAGTGTTAAAGGCTTAAGAATCGAAATAGACCAAATTGATAGTTTGAACGTTTTTTTCGTGGCGTCCAACTTTTTTGGAAACACTACTTGTTTTTGAAACCACAAAAACAGTTTTTCGCCTTTTTCCCAAAATCAATTTTTTTGAGTTGTGACACTAATGTATTTACATGTATTTTCAGTAAATACATAATAACGTTAGGGAAAATAACATTAGGGACAAAAAATATCCAAAAATTTATTAGCTGCTTTATTTTGGTATAAAATACGTCATGCTATTTACGCAAAATTTATAAATACCTAAAACTGCTTTAAAAAAAAATTGTTTCTATAAATGCGTTAAAACTGCAAATTTTACGCAAAGCACTCTTTGTAATTTTGTGATCTATTATGACCATAATGAATATATTTATACTTACCAAAAGTACGGCGGTATTTTCATGTGGTAGCAATATTTTAACTATCGACCAAATAAGAACTATTCCAATTGGTATACCTGGAATAAAAACAAACATAATAGATCGACTGATCTCTAGTTGGCAATAAGGGCCTTATTTGGCTGGCCTGAAGCGTAGACTACAGAATTAAACACTGCAGACTTTTAAAACTGTTGTGAAACATCTCGTTTCATTTCTGTTCCACAGAGAATACGGTTTACAGCAACACGTCTGAATTCCTTCGGCACATGGTTACTATTTTACACTACAAATGGCAGTACTTTATGAATTCTAAAACGTTGGAAACAATTTCGCAGTGCAGCCAAATAATAGTTTAAAAAGTCTGCAGTGTTTAATCTTGCAGTGTACATTACATGGCTATCAAATAACGCCATAAAGATACAAATTTAATACATAAAGTATTACGCAAAAAAAAACACTCATTTTTTGAGTTGCGACCTATGAAATACCGTACAATTGTTAACTGAAAAGAAAAACACACATTTCGGATCATAGTTGTCGTAAGTTACCCAAATATTCAAAATTAGAACAAATTGGTTAATGGTAATGATCGTAATCTCACCTACATCCAATAAATTAATAAATAAGAAAATTTAGTAGTACGAACAGATATTATTGCAATAAATGAGTTGTGATTTCAAAGAAATTTTTATATTATTACTGAACATTAAACTATTTGCTGTAACTTGAGATTTTATCAAGCACAAACTAAATCTGCGCATCAATTCAAATAATGCTACTTCTCAGGAACGTTGTTATATTCGTTAAATTCAGTTTCTTCATCCAAAAATTTCTTGATATCTCCAATCAAAGGTGGTCAATGTAAATACTCCTCAGAGCCTATTTCTATTATTTACATTTTGAAAGGCAATATACTAAATTGCCAAAATGAATATGCAAGTTGTAGATTGCCGCAGTCTAATTAAAACAAGGTATATATTTATTTTCCATTTTGTACAATTGTCATAATAGATGTTGAATGGAAAAAAACCCTTTTTAATCAAGTAGGAATTTGCTATGCATTGCAACGATAGCAAAAACGAACTGTTTCCAAATGTCGAATGCAAATACCGAAGGAAATTATCCTACATTTGAATCCGTAAACCGAGAGAACGTATATTTTGCTGTAGAATATAACAATGCAATAGCGGATGTGGAATGTTATATATTGCGGTTAGCATTCGGAAATAGGAGTGACCAAATTACAGTCAGACATAACAAACAAATAGTTTTTTTATGTATGTAGCTAAAGAATTCCTTTTGTACTTCGTATATATTTTAATGTTTGTAATACTATAAGCTATCTTAAAAAAGAAGAAAGGGAGTAGACTTATAAAGACAAAAGTTAGATAGACAAACATTAGAGTGAGTTAGGTAGATAGCAGTGGCGGCTCTTGACATTTCAATCGAGGGGGGCGCATTTCTTAAAAAATAACTTAGTAGTAAGAAATCTTACTTAAAATGGATGCAAAGTGATTAAATTCAATCAATTCTTGAAAGTGGTATTCCGCTCTTCTATTTTTCATTGATATAAACACTCCTTGCACAAGTTTGTGATCAATTTAAATCAGGCAATGGCCTACCTAATTCTTTAATTTGTACTCAAGAGAAAGTCTACAAAACTCCATTTTCAATAAAGAACTAACACTATTCATTTTTATTAAATTATTTCTATTAAATATATTCTTGGAGAAAAACGTGGCAAAATCGTACATACGTAACTACACAGAACAATGCAACTGTCTTATTTGGCTATTCTATATCAATTTTCCTGTAGACTAGACTACTAGGCTTCTCTGTTGGGACGCTAAAGAATTGCGGCTTAAAACAACGATATATTCTTAGCTGTAGAAGCAGCGTGACGTCACGTTGCTATAGCAACCCGGGCCGCTAGTTTGTTTACGGCGTATACGATACGCGAAGCAAAGAAACAAATGCTATACTGAATACGGTCGCTCTCACTCTACCGCTTGCAACAGATAGGATGAGTGTATACTCATTTAACTCATACTTGCTCGCCGCTACACCGTGTTGTGTTGAGTGCTATCGCTGCGCAAGGTTTATCTTTTAGGAAATATAATGCCGAGTTAAAATATCACAATACAATTATAAATCTACGGTGATGCGTACAATGTTCAAGCAGTGCGGCCTCGAAAGAAACCGCCACTGGTAGATAGTGGACAAGATTGGGATGAATGAAGAAATCAAGAAGACGACCCAGAACAGATTTCATATGAAATGCTTCTCTCTTTCTCAAATAATTCTACTTTCACTTTTACTTTAATATTTAACTAATACGAACACATTTTTACTCATTTCACTTCGATTGTTTTTAATGTTTAGGCAAACTTTAAGAAATTATTACACACAGGCAAATTATATTTTTTGAGCGGTAGATTACGTACAATAATTTTTGCATATGTTTTATTTTAGAAAAATTCAGAGTTTCATAGAGCATTAAATGATTTACGGAATAACAAAGCAGCGGGGATTGATATGATACCAGCCGAATTAATAAAACACGCAGGGGAAAAAATGCAGGATCGATTATACAGGCTAGTTTGTAAAATATATGAGAAGGGAGAAGTACCACAGGATTTTCAGCGTAGTAGAATAGTAACAATGCCGAAGAAAATAGGAGCTAATTTGTGTGAGAACTATAGGACCATTAGTCTACTATCACATGCATCGAAGATATTGCTAAAGATTATTTATAGGAGATTAGAAAATAAAGTAGAGGAAAGGCTAGGAGAAGATCAGTTTGGCTTTAGGAAAAACAGAGGGACGAGGGAGGCGATTTTAGCACTAAGAACAGTAGTAGAAAAAAGAATGAGGGTAGGAAAGGTAACTTGCATAGCTTTTGTAGATTTAGAAAAGGCATTTGATAATGTAGATTGGGACATAATGTTTAGAATTTTAAAAGAAACGGGTATAGATTATAAGGATAGGAGAATAATTTTTAATTTATATAAACACCAAACTGCCTTAGTTAGAATTGAGGGGGAAGAAGAGGTAGCAAAAATAGGGAAGGGAGTTCGGCAGGGATGTACACTTTCACCGTTATTATTTAATCTATATATAGAAGATGCAATAAACAAAGTAAAAGAAGAGTATAGTGTAGGTGTGAATGTACAGGGAGAGAAAATATATATGTTGAGATTCGCCGACGATATAGCTATATTGGAAGAAAGCGAAAAGAATTTAGAAAGGGTATTGAATGGTATGCAGGCAGTATTGACTAGGGATTTTAACATGAAAATAAATATAGGTAAAATTAAAGTGATGAGGTGTGACAAAAAGGAATGCAGTAGAAAAATGAGGATCACAATAGGAGATAATAGAATCGAAGAAGTGTCAGATTTTTGTTATTTAGGCAGTAGAATCACAAAAGATAATCGAAGCAAGGTAGATATAAAGTGTAGGATAGCACAGGGTAGGAAGGCATTCGTACAAAAGGAACAGATTTTAAGATCAAATATTGACTTGGGTATTAGAAAAAGATTACTAAAGGTATATGTTTGGAGTGTAGCACGGTACGGGTGTGAGGCGTGGACTGTAGGAAAGGAAGAGAAGCGTAGATTACAAGCATTCGAAATGTGGTGTTATAGGAGGATGATGAGGATTGGTTGGGAAGATAAAGTAACAAATGAAGCTGTACTAGAGTTAGTAGGGGAGAAGAGAAGTATTTGGAGAGTGTTACAGCGTAGGAGAGACAGATTAGTAGGGCATATTCTTAGGCATGGGGGGATTATGCAATTGATCATAGAAGGTAGAGTGGAGGGAAAGAGAGGGGTAGGTAGGCCTAGATTGGAGTATGTGAGTCAGATAGTTGAAGACGTTGAGATGAATAGCTATAGGGAGATGAAGGGATTAGCTCAGGATAGATCGGCATGGCGTGCTGTTTCCAACCAATCTTTAGGATTGCGGACTCTTTAACTAACTAGAAAAATAAGCTATATAGGGATATACCAAAGCAAGCAAGGTATATAGCACCCTGTGTACGATAATACCTCACTAGGACCTCTGCGTGAAGAAAATTGGGAATCGCTATAACATTACCATTTCAAGGAAACATTATATAGCATCTATATTATACAACTTCCCATATAATTGCATTGTATTGAAACATGTTAAGATCAAAATAAAATTCTACTTAATGAATTTGCGAATTTTATAAAACTGATACATCAATAATAAATACCAAATAGTTTACTACCTCCAAAAATAAATTTCAAATTCAGATGAATTTTTAATAACGGAATATCTATAGCTATATATATATTATTTTTTTTCAAAATGGAATGGAATTATTTTTTCAAAATAAAAACTGTTCTGAATGAACAGTAAAGCAAAATTATGTCTCGCGATATAAGACCGCGTCTTGTACCGGGCATTGCTTGAAAGATACACGTTTTTGATATGTAAAAGATAATAAACAAAAAGTTTGCTTCGTGTTTGTAATTTTAGCGGTAAAAATATTATATTTAAAAATCGGCTGTTGTAGAACCGAGGCTATAACTAGTTTAGTTATGGCGTTATTGGGATTAACTATATACTTAAATAAAAAGATATAATAATTGTGAAGAACTTGTACGAATTTTTATATCTTAAAGGCGCACGATTTATGTCATTATTATATTTTAAGTTTATAAAGTGTTTCAAATAAATTAATAATAACTTACTTACCCCATCCAACGAATAAGTAGATTTTAATTTTGAAGTTATCCCTTGTTAATGTTTCCACTACTAATATGTAGAGATAAAGACCTATTAAAAAAAAATTATATTAGATATTGTCCAATATTAACGGAATATAAAGTTGATAAATGCTTCACTATATGATGATTAGTCCCTAACAGGCATTAGGTCTTAAAATAATGTTCCGAAGCTTCAACTTATGTTCATATTTAAAAATCCGTTAAGTTAACAGAGTTTTATAATTACACAGCGACATTTTTATCGTCCTAGAAACAAATTTTAGAGATTTTTACATATTGTAACTATCTTTGTGAAGGAAACTTCCTTTTTTTTTTTTGCTAAACTGCTAATTTTTTAAAAAGTAAATTGAATAGTTTTGATTTTTGAAGGTAGTAAATTGTATACTTCTTTAGGTACAATTATAAAGAAATATTAATGAGTGACAGAAGTGAAATATTTGGGGTAAATATATATATATACGCGTCGAAAAATTTCACTTTTTCGTCAATTTTCTTCAAAATTTAAGAAATTCTCCAAATGACGTAAAAGGTTTAAAATTAGCTTTAAACCATTTTTATAGTGTTCCGTTTCAAATAGAAAATATTGAGAAAAATCGTCAAAGAGGTGCGAAGAGGTAAAAAATTTGAAAAATTACATTTTTTCGTCAATTTTCTTCGAATTTTAAGAGATTCTCCAAATGATGTAAAAGGTCTAAAAATTGCTTTAAAACCATTTTTATAGTGTTCCGTTTCAACTAGAAAAAATAGGGAAAAATCTTTAAAAAAGTGCAAAGCGGGTATAAAAAATAATTCTTTCGTCGATTTTGAAAATTTTGAAAATTTGAAAATTTTCACTTTTTCGTCAATTTTCTTCAAAATTTAATAAATTCTCCAAATGTCGTAAAGGTCTTAAAGTAGCTTTAAAACGACTTTTATCGTGTTCTGGTTCAAATAGAAAAAATTGAGAAAAATCATCAAAAAGGTGCAAAGGGGATATAAAAAATTATTCTTTCGTCGATTTTGATCAAAATTTCTTAAATTTCCAGAACAACGTAAAATTACTATAAATCGTCCTAGAAACAAATTTTAGAGATTGCCAGTTCAATCAGAAAAAGTTGAAAAAATTGTCGAAAAAGTGCCAAGGAGGTCGAAAAACCCTTCGAAAAATTAATTCTTTCGTCGATTTTGATTAAAAAAATTTAAATTTCCAGAACAACGTAAAATGACTACAAATCATCCTAGAAACAAATTTTAGAGACTTGCAGTTCAATCAGAAAAAGTTGAAAAAAATTAATAAAATTTTTTTTAAATTACCAGAACAACGTAAAATGACTATAAATCGTCCTAGAAACTTAGTTGCTAGTTGCTTATATAACGCTTGGGTAATAGCGCATGAATACCTTGGCTCCAACCTAAAAATTCTTTTTCTACTTTCCTTAATGCTATACTTTTGACGTTTTAGCAAAACTATGTAACTGTAAGGATGCAACCCAGGTTTCTGAAATGCATTTCTGGCATTCTCAAAAACTGGATCAAAATTTTCAAAAATACCAGATATTTCAAAACGGTAGAAATATCAATAATGCACAAATTCCTCGAGGTCGAATAACTATTTGTAATACCCAATAGTACCGCTTTATAAAGATAGTTGTATCAGGGTGACAAAAATCTTTTTAAAATCCATAATAACGCATCATAGTAATTAAATTTTGATAGAAAATATTGGAATTTATATAAGATATTCTAAACTTAAAATTACATGATTTCTTTTTTTGATTCTATGTATACAATTTTCAATAAAAGCCTATTATAAAATACTATATTACCTTGTTTACGATTCATTACACTAGTATTATATTTTAAAGTAAAAAGTTCCTACATGCTATTCTGGTTTAACATACATATTACATACATTCTTTTTCGGGCTTAAGACATTATATCGATTCTGATGTTTCGCCGTCAGTATTGGTAAATAAATTTTATATACGGCCATGTGTGTGAAGAAACAACATTTTAAATTACTTGTATATAGATAACTATCACATGCATCGAAGATATTGTTAAAGATTATTTATAGGAGATTAGAAAATAAAGTAGAGGAAAGGCTAGGAGAAGATCAGTTTGGTTTTAGGAAAAACAGAGGGACGAGGGAGGCGATTTTAGTACTAAGAACAGTAGTAGAAAAAAGAATGAGGGTAGGAAAGGTAACTTGCATAGCTTTTGTAGATTTAGAAAAGGCATTTGATAATGTAGATTGGGACATAATGTTTAGAATTATAAAAGAAACGGGTATAGATTATAAGGATAGGAGAATAATTTTTAATTTATATAAACACCAAACTGCCTTAGTTAGAATTGAGGGGGAAGAAGAGGTAGCAAAAATAGGGAAGGGAGTTCGGCAGGGATGTACACTTTCACCGTTATTATTTAATCTATATATAGAAGATACAATAAACAAAGTAAAAGAAGAGTATAGTGTAGGTGTGAATGTACAGGGAGAGAAAATATATATGCTGAGATTCGCCGACGATATAGCTATATTGGAAGAAAGCGAAAAGAATTTAGAAAGGGTATTGAATGGTATGCAGGCAGTATTGACTAGGGATTTTAACATGAAAATAAATATAGGTAAAACTAAAGTGATGAGGTGTGACAAAAAGGAATGCAGTAGAAAAATTAGGATCACAATAGGAGATAATAGAATCGAAGAAGTGTCAGATTTTTGTTATTTAGGCAGTAGAATCACAAAAGATAATCGAAGCAAGGTAGATATAAAGTGTAGGATAGCACAGGGTAGGAAGGCATTCGTAGAAAAGGAACAGATTTTAAGATCAAATATTGACTTGGGTATTAGAAAAAGATTACTGAAGGTATATGTTTGGAGTGTAGCATTGTACGGGTGTGAGGCGTGGACTATAGGAAAGGAAGAGAAGCGTAGTTTACAAGCATTCGAAATGTGGTGTTATAGGAGGATGATGAGGATTGGTTGGGAAGATAAAGTAACAAATGAAGCTGTACTAGAGTTAGTAGGGGAGAAGAGAAGTATTTGGAGAGTGTTACAGCGTAGGAGAGACAGATTAGTAGCGCATATTCTTAGGCACGGGGGGATTATGCAATTGATCATAGAAGGTAGAGTGGAGGGAAAGAGAGGGGTAGGTAGGCCTAGATTGGAGTATGTGAGTCAGATAGTTGAAGACGTTGAGATGAATAGCTATAGGGAGATGAAGGGATTAGCTCAGGATAGATAGGCATGGCGTGCTGTTTCCAACCAATCTTTAGGATTGTGGACTCTTTAACTAACTATAGATAACAAAAAAAAATTGAAATATCTGCAAAATAAAAAATATATAAGAAATTATCGCTGCTTATTGTAATTTCACTTGACATAAACCCCAATGTCGTAGGTTTATTTTTTATTGTGCTTGAATTTCGTCATTTTATGAAAGAAACTACAGTTTATGATATATTAGAGCAAAAGAATACGGGATATATATATATAATTTCAACAGACATGTTAGAGAGTATGTACAATAGTTAAATTTTGTTTTAATTATGAAATATTTGCTTCTACGTTTCTATTATATATTTCTACGAGAGGTAGAATTTTTCTTCTGGCGAATCAGTGGCGGCGATAAAGTTGCGGCAAATTGTGTAATTCTATCTGTTTTTGATGTTTAAATACGAGTAAGTTTCTAACAAAATCCACTAACCTTCAACAAACATCCAAAAAAATGTGGCTAGGTAAAAGTAGTTGAGCAGGGTCATCAAGATAATGCAGACTATCATACCCTCAAAGTTTATCTGAAAAACAGACGACAAAGTTATACAAGTAATAATATAGTTCTATAGAACGAATCGTGATGCTCATGAGTAATAAAACAGGTTTCAATCACAAGTTAAA
The DNA here is from genome assembly GCA_947310635.1 of Leptodirus hochenwartii. Taxonomy (NCBI): domain Eukaryota; kingdom Metazoa; phylum Arthropoda; class Insecta; order Coleoptera; family Leiodidae; genus Leptodirus; species Leptodirus hochenwartii. Next base: position 35,689,458 of record OX371176.1, read on the forward strand.
AGCCTTGTTGAAAGGAGATTAAAACTCCGCCAGATTTTTTTTATCCTGTACAGAAAGCAGACATGGATTATATAGAATTTGTATTATTCTATCCACAAAAAATCTATTTAAAAAAAAGACGTAGAGCAAGATTGGATGCTTTGTAGAATAAAATCCAGTCTTTTTATTTACTGCATACAAGCTAGAAACTTACTGAATTAATTCTTTTGAAAATGCACGTACGAAATTTCTATTATATCTTTTAATATAAGATTGGATGAGATATAACTACGTTAAAATAAGTTACTATTTATTTTATTTTAATATATAGTCATGTGAAATATATAATTGACAAACTTTATAACGACAAAAAAATGTAATGAAATATAATGAATAAGTTTACACATTTCAAATTTGTTGAAACTTCAAATGATATAATAATACGAATTGGACAATAACAAAAACTACACTAGACTAATTTTTTTCTTCAAATTTATCGAGCGACTGCAAATAATATGCGACTAAAGTTTGTATGTTCGGAAATTTCGTTGGCTATGTTATTATTATGCGTAGTTAGAAATGAATAAATGCAGAAAAAGAACAGGAGAAGTAATTAGTAAGTATTGTAAAATTGCTAAAATAAAGTTTTTATGTTGTAGTATTAAAATCATTTAAAAGTTTTAATCAAAATTCGATATTTTAATACAAAACATGAGATTAAAAATATATAATAAATCGTATAAATTTCCTCACAAATTGAATTAATTATGCGATTTTTTTTCATCTTCTTGAACTGTATAGAAAATGCAGCATACAACTAGGTTCGTAGGAAAAATTTACAATTATTACATTAATATTTCTAATCTAATATATACTTCTTTTTAATTGATACGCAACAAATATTTCAGATATAACATTTTAAACGTACGAAACAAAATGAGTTCATATTTGTCTCCATATGTTGAAATACAAAAAGTTTTTGTATCACGCTGTGATATCTTCTAAGTACTTCTTTTCTGTACTAATTCTAGCACGGCTTTATTAGCTACAAATCCTGGTATAGCACCACATTTCAAATGCTTCTATTCTAGGAATTTTATATGTGTATTTCACGAAACTATAATTAAATATACGCAACAAATTTTATCTCAGAGCGAAGGTATAAAATTCATTTGAAGTCCATTTTTTTTTATATAAGAGCACTCCTTAATATATCTTGTGTCAATTTATCACACAACTCGTAAATCTTATGAATTTTTGCTATGAGTGTGTTAGCACTTTTGGAAGAAAAAAAGAAATGAATAATAAAATAAAGCCAATATGTAAAATCGCTGGCTCCAAAAAGTGGGTCGTAGATTGCATGAAGGAAAGCTTCAGCTTTAGATAAGGCTTTTAAATTAAAGAAATTAAACTCAACAGCTGTTTGAAAAATAAAAACTGTATTTTAATTTCAACAGCAAAAGGTAAAAATGACTATAATGGCCATTAATGAACGTTTCATTTTGCAATTTCGGTACCCTATTCAATTTATTAGATTTTCTGTTTTTTATTCGATTCTGACTATTTAGTTTCGAAAAAAGCATATTGAAAACCGTAACAAATATATCGGCTAGTGGATATTGTAGTTATATTATGATAGCTAACTTTGGCAACGTCTATTCGTGACAGAGGTATTTTATTTCGTTTTATCTTGTGCTACTGATGATGGGGGCATCGCCTTCGAAATGCGCATGTAGCTACTTAGCAATGCTTTAAGTTACGGTATTTGGGTGATATTCTATATTATAATGTCTATAGCTTATAGTATTCAACTCAGTAAAGCGTTTTTAAATACGGCAATAAACCTACCTCCAATATAAATGTCAATATCCACATGGAATACACGCAAATGTAGGAAAACATCAGGTTTGTATGAATTGTATTGCGCAAACATCGCAAATCCCTGAAACAAGAACAGAAATCGATTTCACAAGCTTCATAATTAAAAAAACGAAAATGTATATTTTTAGTGGGCTTATTTATTACATTGTACATTTTCGTGAAAAACAAGTGAATATATAACATGTCATTTGAGGCTGCAGCGATGGGTACTAAATTTAAAAAAAAATAGTAGGTGATTTAACTATAAAAAAAATGAGACTAGATTTACAACCACGTTTACACTACGCACAAAAAGGTCACCAAAAAACGTTACGTAGGCGCTACTGGTAATGTGACTTGATTTTTTTAACGATTAATTTCAGGTATTCCGATCTGATAATTCACATTTAATTGGTATGTGGTATTTATTACGAACATTGCAATTAATTTGCAAACTTTTAACACATTCTTAGTCACAAGTATAAATTTAAGCTTGAGAATTTATGTTTAAATAATCCATCTGTAATTTACAATAGAAATACAGGGATTTACTCCGATCATAAATTTTGCACGTGTATAAACTGACAAAATACAAATCTAAGTGGGGCGTATTATTTAATCCCTGGATGACATCTGGACAGAAACTTGTTTGAATGTTATTTCAAACATGTCCAACGGTCTCTCGATTCGATTATTTATACCCACATTGTTTACAAGTATGTCCTGAAGGATCGCATCCTTATAAGTAAGGATCCCTTACTTATAAGGATGTGCGAATCCTAATCCAAAATACAAACATATAAAAAATAATATATTGCAATCGCAAATTAAGTAGTGACAGGGAAAGTAAACCGAAAAAAATGTGAAGAAAAGTTCAATAAGACGTAAATTAAATAAGCCTTTTATGTCCTCGTTCTGTACTAAAAAGTAAATGCCACGTATAGGCCACGTATTTCGCCAATTTAGGGAAGGTTTCCCAAATTGGAGGTATTTATTGAATTACGAAAGTTTTTCGTAATTTACGAGAAAATTTTATTTGAAAAATTAATGTGCACGAGGAAAGCAGATGTTAGTAGTAATAAAAAATATTTGCACCACTATAGATAATATTTAAATTTCATAAATATAGGGTATTGAATTTGTTCATTGCTTAGTTTAATAATAAAATGCCTTTTTTCAAATATAAATTTCCTCCATTCATGTTTATTTGAGAACATTTTATTTTTTATTCCCATATTTTAATTTTCATTTTTCATGCTATTTTATTTTCAGCGTAGTAGAATAGTAACAATGCCGAAGAAAATAGGAGCTAATTTGTGTGAGAACTATAGGACCATTAGTCTACTATCACATGCATCGAAGATATTGTTAAAGATTATTTATAGGAGATTAGAAAATAAAGTAGAGGAAAGGCTAGGAGAAGATCAGGTTGGTTTTAGGAAAAACAGAGGGACGAGGGAGGCGATTTTAGCACTAAGAACGGTAGTAGAAAAAAGAATGAGGGTAGGAAAGGTAACTTGCATAGCTTTTGTAGATTTAGAAAAGGCATTTGATAATGTAGATTGGGACATAATGTTTAGAATTTTAAAAGAAACGGGTATAGATTATAAGGATAGGAGAATAATTTGTAATTTATATAAACACCAAACTGCCTTAGTTAGAATTGAGGGGGAAGAAGAGGTAGCAAAAATAGGGAAGGGAGTTCGGCAGGGATGTACACTCTCACCGTTATTATTTAATCTATATATAGAAGATGCAATAAACAAAGTAAAAGAAGAGTATAGTGTAGGTGTGAATGTACAGGGAGAGAAAATATATATGTTGAGATTCGCCGACGATATAGCTATATTGGAAGAAAGCGAAAAGAATTTAGAAAGGGTATTGAATGGTATGCAGGCAGTATTGACTAGGGATTTTAACATGAAAATAAATATAAGTAAAACTAAAGTGATGAGGTGTGACAAAAAGGAATGCAGTAGAAAAATGAGGATCACAATAGGAGATAATAGAATCGAAGAAGTGTCAGATTTTTGTTATTTAGGCAGTAGAATCACAAAAGATAATCGAAGCAAGGTAGATATAAAGTGTAGGATAGCACAGGGTAGGAAGGCATTCGTAGAAAAAGAACAGATTTTAAGATCAAATATTGACTTGGGTATTAGAAAAAGATTACTGAAGGTATATGTTTGGAGTGTAGCACTGTACGGGTGTGAGGCGTGGACTATAGGAAAGGAAGAGAAGCGTAGATTACAAGCATTCGAAATGTGGTATTATAGGAGGATGATGAGGATTGGTTGGGAAGATAAAGTAACAAATGAAGCTGTACTAGAGTTAGTAGGGGAGAAGAGAAGTATTTGGAGAGTGTTACAGCGTAGGAGAGACAGATTAGTAGGGCATATTCTTAGGCATGGGGGGATTATGCAATTGATCATAGAAGGTAGAGTGGAGGGAAAGAGAGGGGTAGGTAGGCCTAAATTGGAGTATGTGAGTCAGATAGTTGAAGACGTTGAGATGAATAGCTATAGGGAGATGAAGGGATTAGCTCAGGATAGATCGGCATGGCGTGCTGTTTCCAACCAATCTTTAGGATTGCGGACTATTTAACTAACATGCTATTTCAAAAGGAACAATATAGTCAACAGTGCGATTTTAATAATATAGACTCTCCTGTAGCGATGTGTAGTTCACTAGCGAACCGTTCACTCTGAACGGTTCAATCAAATGACTGTGACGATGTTTTGCAACGACCTATAGGTCACTAGGACCTAGTTCGTGAACTATGAACTACATGGTATTGATGTACTTGTACTAGGTCCTGAACCCGTCGTGTACTAAACGATGCGGTATAGTATACATTACATATACAGTACTAACATTTATTTAGTGATAAAGTGTGTTTGGTAAACGGAACAAAATTATATTTTCTTATATATATATGTTTTGTATAAATTATAAACATTGTTGTCTTTTCTTCCTCATTCTTAATTCAAAATAAGTGTTGTAATATTTCAATTTATTTATTTTTTACCATTTAATATTTTTATATTGAGAGAAAAAGAGATTATTTTCAGTATGTGCGTGTATTTCATACAGGTTGTGAACTAGTTCATTTAAAAAAGATGTTAGTAGTTTACGACCCTATAGTTCGCGAACGGTACATTGAAATGAACTACGAACTCGGCCCTCAAAGTGACCTACAGTTTGCCATCGCTACTCTCCTGCCTTGTTTGTATACACTATACTTTGATATAGTATATACTTGTTTTTTTTTCAAACAATGTATACATTTTTATCTTGTTTCCATGAAGCAAAATATCGTACTGGTAGGAATTCCTACGCAGAATAGAATAATGTAATAAGGTATAGTTATGAAACGAAAAGTCTTGATATATGTTTAATTATTTAGGGTCAAGCCTCTTCTCAATGAACTGAATGATGAAAAATTGTTAGCATTGCTTAAAAAAACGATAAATTCATGAAAATAATTTGTAGATGGTTACCATATATTGTTGTTATTTTAAAACTTGAATATTAGATTTCCTTTGTTTAATGATTATATGATTTTGATGGCTAAAATTAAAAGGGAAAGAGTAATTGAAAAATATTTACATGCAGCTGCGAGAATTAATATGTAGGGAAAAGGTTGACGTAGGGGCTTGGAAATGAAAATGCGATGAACAGATGCAATGTGAAAATATTGAAATTTAGTTAAATACATTTGAACGGATTTTTCGAGGGCGTATATCGTACAGGAATAGGAGTTAAATCAAGTTGGATATGAAGTACAAAAAATGCGTAAGGATAAAATGACAATGCAGATTATAAAAGAAAAGTAGAATAAGTTATGAGGCATTATGTGAGATAATATATTTAAGAAAAGGCACAGAAATGCCTCGAAAAATATGACAAAACAATTAAATGATGTATGAGTAAAATGAAGTATTTTTTAAGTATACATCGTTTTTTTTAAGTATCGTCCACTACTACGCATAAGGGCTGCACTTATATACATTACTATATACTTATATACACAAGGTACTCAGCCACACCTATTTTTTTTATTGACAATACACAAGCGTACCCACAGCACAGATTCAACGTGCCGTACGACTGACGCCATACTGTTTTGAATAGCACTGCTCTGTATTGTATTGGTCAAGCCATTATACAAGTCTTGATTTATGATGCGTCAACTTCTGTCACCACTTTCAATAAAACGGCGTATAGAAAGCATTATTTTCTCTCGTAGGAAATAGTGAAAACTTACTATTTGTTTAAGTAAAGAAAAACTGTTAAAATAATATTTAAAACCGCAATATTTTTTATATCTTCCTATTGGTAATTCTTTAATAGAATATATATACAAATAAACTTTTATATCATGTAATAATTTCCAGAGGATTGTGTTTTTACATATAATATTAGACCCGGTTGAAAGAAATGACAACAAGAAGAAATGCTGGAAACTGAGCATTCTTAATTAGTCGGAATATAGTTAATTGTAGTAAGAATTTTTCTTTTTCTTTTTCATTTGCATATTCATTTGTCAATGCAAGAAATAGTCCCAGCAAATATAATTACCGATGTTCAGTTACTGGATTTCTATTGTAATTACTTATTGTCTTTATACCAAATTTAAAGAATAAGTGAAAATTTATAACTTGCATCTAGATTAATTAGATTGATTTAGTTACTATACATATCTAACTATTGAAACTGTATTTAAATTTTTCGAAATTTTGTAACAAAAATTCACCGGTAAATTGGAATTCAATATTATTTGTTTAACTGTTTTTAAAAGCGGCATTTAAAAAAATTTGATTATTTAAATTTAGCTGACACGTGATCATAGCAGTTGATATTTAGTTTCGGACAAATTACTGAATTTATGTAATATAATTATTTTTATCAACATTCATGTTATGTGTTTTATACACAAAATAAAAAACAACATTACACCAAAATACCCGTGCAATAGTACTAGGAAGGAAATTCTTAAATATGGAACCAAGCAAAAAAAAAACCGACTTTCAACATAAGTTACTCCAAATCAAAGATTGCGTAGATTTAATAGTTTTAATAAATTGCCGGAATTTTATTTGATAGAATATTATAGAATGCTAGCTGTAGCTAGTATGCTAAGTTTTGCAATAAGTTTGTTGGATTGTAATAGCATTATAGCTTAAATAAAAAACTTTAAATATATATATAATTATATTTAAGCTAGATATAGCTTATAGCTAGATATTTTACTTACTTGAAATAAAGAAATATGCCGATTGCTATACACAATGCTAATAAACTGATGCTGTATCCGAATAGATAAATTGTTGATGTTGTTACAACTCTCGTGTGGCTTTCATGAAGAATTGGTTCGCAGGAAGAATAGTTGCTATTTGACCAATTTCCGGTTGCCAGGCAGAACTTGGTTGCGTTATCTGAAATAAAAAATATTATGAATTGAAATAGATGTTCAGAAATATGCCATATTTTGGGTTAAAATTTCTTTTTACAAAAAGGTTGGCAGAACCGTCGAAACAGTATTAATACTTTTTCAATATTGAGCTTCAATTCCGTAAAAAAAATTTACTTTGATACTCAGCCAAACACTAAGAGACCATTGTCCTATGTTCATCAAAAAAATTCTTGTTTCGAAATTTTCAAAACACTTTTTTGATATATTATATTCATATATGGTCAAATACGTACTATATATATAATCGTTATTACTCGAGACTCGACTATTTTTTCTACTAGCATTTCTAAACGAGGTACATCATCATCATCAGGTTTATGCTGTGGCATTTTTGCAATATCTTGTATAATAATAATAATAATAATAATAATAATAATAAATCATTTATTTTTCAACGTGCATAACAAAATAAAATATTTTCAGGTATATTTAGAATATCAGTAGAAATATAAAAGAAACGAATATCCAGTTAGTTAGTTAAAGAGTCCGCAATCCTAAAGATTGGTTGGAAACAGCACGCCATGCCGATCTATCCTGAGCTAATCCCTTCATCTCCCTATAGCTATTCATCTCGACGTCTTCAACTATCTGACTCACATACTCCAATCTAGGCCTACCTACCCCTCTCTTTCCCTCCACTCTACCTTCTATGATCAATTGCATAATCCCCCCATGCCTAAGAATATGCCCTACTAATCTGTCTCTCCTACGCTGTAACACTCTCCAAATACTTCTCTTCTCCCCTACTAACTCTAGTACAGCTTCATTTGTTACTTTATCTTCGCAACCAATCCTCATCATCCTCCTATAACACCACATTTCAAGTGCTTCTAATCTACGCTTCTCTTCCTTTCCTATAGTCCACGCCTCACACCCGTACAGTGCTACACTCCAAACATATACCTTCAGTAATCTTTTTCTAATACCCAAGTCAATATTTGATCTTAAAATCTGTTCTTTTTCTACGAATGCCTTCCTACCCTGTGCTATCCTACACTTTATATCTACCTTGCTTCGATTATCTTTTGTGATTCTACTGCCTAAATAACAAAAATCTGACACTTCTTCGATTCTATTATCTCCTATTGTGATCCTCATTTTTCTACTGCATTCCTTTTTGTCACACCTCATCACTTTAGTTTTACTTATATTTATTTTCATGTTAAAATCCCTAGTCAATACTGCCATCCAGTAAGTACATTGAAAAAAGGGCGCATATTCAGTTGCCTTGACAAACAGCTGTTTTTCAATATAGCCGTTAAACTAAAATGTAAATATCTGCACGTTACAGAAAACTATTAAGTATAATACACTGCAAACTACACAAACGATAGGGTTTTCTAAACATCAAGATCATAAAATAAATACAACTTAATAAAATCATACAAGTAATAACAAATTGAATCCATTTTCGCACTAGTTAGTTAAAGAGTCCGCAATCCTAAAGATTGGTTGGAAACAGCACGCCATGCCGATCTATCCTGAGCTAATCCCTTCATCTCCCTATAGCTATTCATCTCAACGTCTTCAACTATCTGACTCACATACTCCAATCTAGGCCTACCTACCCCTCTCTTTCCCTCCACTCTACCTTCTATGATCAATTGCATAATCCCCCCATGCCTAAGAATATGCCCTACTAATCTGTCTCTCCTACGCTGTAACACTCTCCAAATACTTCTCTTCTCCCCTACTAACTCTAGTACAGCTTCATTTGTTACTTTATCTTCCCAACCAATCCTCATCATCCTCGTATAACACCACATTTCAAGTGCTTCTAATCTACGCTTCTCTTCCTTTCCTATAGTCCACGCCTCACACCCGTACAGTGCTATACTCCAAACATATACCTTCAGTAATCTTTTTCTAATACCCAAGTCAATATTTGATCTTAAAATCTGTTCTTTTTCTACGAATGCCTTCCTACCCTGTGCTATCCTACACTTTATATCTACCTTGCTTCGATTATCTTTTGTGATTCTACTGCCTAAATAACAAAAATCTGACACTTCTTCGATTCTATTATCTCCTATTGTGATCCTCATTTTTCTACTGCATTCCTTTTTGTCACACCTCATCACTTTAGTTTTACCTATATTTATTTTCATGTTAAAATCCCTAGTCAATACTGCCTGCATACCATTCAATACCCTTTCTAAATTCTTTTCGCTTTCTTCCAATATAGCTATATCGTCGGCGAATCTCAGCATATATATTTTCTCTCCCTGTACATTCACACCTACACTATACTCTTCTTTTACTTTGTTTATTGCATCTTCTATATATAGATTAAATAATAACGGTGAAAGTGTACATCCCTGCCGAACTCCCTTCCCTATTTTTGCTACCTCTTCTTCCCCCTCAATTCTAACTAAGGCAGTTTGGTGTTTATATAAATTAAAAATTATTCTCCTATCCTTATAATCTATACCCGTTTCTTTTAAAATTCTAAACATTATGTCCCAATCTACATTGTCAAATGCCTTTTCTAAGTCTACAAAAGCTATGCAAGTTACCTTTCCTACCCTCTTTCTTTTTTCTACTACCGTTCTTAGTGCTAGAATCGCCTCTCTCGTCCCTCTGTTTTTCCTAAAACCAAACTGATCTTCTCCTAGCCTTTCCTCTACTTTATTTTCTAATCTCCTATAAATAATCTTTAACAATATCATCGATGCATGTGATAGTAGGCTAATGGTCCTATAGTTCTCACACAAATTAGCTCCTATTTTCTTCGGCATTGTTACTATTCTACTACGCTGAAAATCCTGTGGTACTTCTCCCTTCTCATATATTTTACAAACTAGCCTGTATAATCGCTCCTGCATTTTTTCCCCTGCGTGTTTTATTAATTCGGCTGGTATCATATCAATCCCCGCTGCTTTGTTATTCCGTAAATCATTTAATGCTCTATGAAACTCTGACCTAAGTATGCTAGGACCTAAGTCATCCTCATCTATCTGTTCCACATTTTCTAGCTCCTCCATGTCCTGCCTACCTTTATATAAATCTTCAAGATACTCCTTCCATCTTCTAGCTTTTTCCTTATTTTCTGTGAGTTCCTTACCCTGCTTATCACATATAATGTTACCCTTTGGTTTTACTTTAGAAAAATGTGACTTAATTTTCCTGTAGCCCAAATCTACTTTACCTCTTCTCATATCCTCCTCAATATCCTCACAATTTCCTTTTATCCACTCTTCTTTCGCTAGCTTGCATTTCCTATTAATTAAGTTCCTTAGTTCCTTATATTTTTTCTGTCCTGCTTCTGTGTTTCCACTATAAGAGTATTTTAAAAGAATTGAAATATCTCGGTCACTATAGGCATTGTTTTCTAAATAAATGAACAAACAATTTCTTTTTCATCTGTGGACTTTTTTAGTTCCTTTGACAAACCATTATAAATTTGATAACAAAATGATCTCTGGCAAATAGCGGTCTGGAAAATGTTGGTGGTGAAAGCTGGCCCCGGAACCTAATTTTTATATTATGTACATCCGAGCGAAAAGTTACTTTAGTACTATAGGCATTTAAGTGTGATAATATTATTAAAAATGCATGCCTTATGATCTTATTAGTCATGTTAGTCAAGCTAGCCAACATCGGCTAGCTTAAAAGAAACATGGTCATGTTTTCTAATCCCGTAAATTAATCTGAAGTTTGAGTTTTGAATTTTTTGTATTTTTCTTTTACACTCAAAATCTAAGCAAGGTCCATAGACCGCATCGCAAAAATTAAATACGGATAGAACGAAAGACTCACATATTATAGTTTTTGTTTTTTTTTGTTGAGGAAATGACGGTTGGTGAAAACTAATTTTAAGAAGCAATATGCTTTCTGCAAAAGATTCGAGACATGTTTTCTAAACCGTAAGGTTTCATCAAAGGTGACCTCCAGATTTTTTGCAATTTCGACAATATCCAATTCTAAATCATTCACAAAATTTTTAACATTCTCGCGCTGCTTTTTCCTTTGCTTAGTGGAACCAAATCCATTAACTGGGATTTATATGTATTGATCGTGAGCGAATGTTGCTCGGAGAAAAGAACATTGCAAATCTTCATTTATCAAGTTGCATGTATTGATTGTATCGGAGGGAGGAAAAGAAAAATATAGTTGCGTATCGTCTGCATACATATGAGCTTTGCAATATTTTAATACTGAATAAAAGCGACCGGTGTATATTGTGAACAGTAGAGGCCCGAGAATTGATACATGTGGTACTCCATTGTTTAACTCAATTGAATCAGATGTAGCTCCGTTTATGTTCACGGACTGTTTTCTACAATTTAGATAACTTTCAAATAAAGCCCTGGTAAATTTAGATAACAGAACATCATGATTTATAGTATCAAATGCTTTAGAGTAGTCAAGCAATAACAATATTGTTATATTTCCTTCATCAATATGGCTTAAGATGTCATTTGTTATGATGAGCAATGCGGTGGTGCATGTGGTATAATGCTTGTATATTCTTGTACTTGTGATGATGACTTACTTTCGATCGGTGACTCATCATATTTATGAAGATATGATCGTAACTACGGCTATCGTGAAATTTAAACTCATCATTATTGTATCAATCGAATTATATATGCAATTAAGAATATTTATTTTTAATATAACTTATTTTTTAATATATGTATTTTGTTTGTATGGAAATGTAGACAATTACTATTATTACGTAGGAAAATACCACCCATTTACTTAACCCGATTATTGGCTAAGAATTAGATAAATTAAATATCCGCATGTAACATCCGTGTGCAATTTTTACGTTCAAATAATTTATTGCTTTATACGAAAGCAAATAAATAAAGTTTTAGGAAAAACAGAGGGACGAGGGAGGCGATTTTAGCACTAAGAACGGTAGTAGAAAAAAGAATGAGGGTAGGAAAGGTAACTTGCATAGCTTTTGTAGATTTAGAAAAGGCATTTGATAATGTAGATTGGGCATAATGTTTAGAATTTAAAAGAAACGGGTATAGATTATAAGGATAGGAGAATAATTTTTAATTTATATAAACACCAAACTGCCTTAGTTAGAATTGAGGGGGAAGAAGAGGTAGCAAAAATAGGGAAGGGAGTTCGGCAGGGATGTACACTTTCACCGTTATTATTTAATCTATATATAGAAGATGCAATAAACAAAGTAAAAGAAGAGTATAGTGTAGGTGTGAATGTACAGGGAGAGAAAATATATATGTTGAAATTCGCCGACGATATAGCTATATTGGAAGAAAGCGAAAAGAATTTAGAAAGGGTATTGAATGGTATGCAGGCAGTATTGACTAGGGATTTTAACATGAAAATAAATATAGGTAAAACTAAAGTGATGAGGTGCGACAAAAAGGAATGCAGTAGAAAAATGAGGATCACAACAGGAGATAATAGAATCGAAGAAGTGTCAGATTTTTGTTATTTAGGCAGTAGAATCACAAAAGATAATCGAAGCAAGGTAGATATAAAGTGTAGGATAGCACAGGGTAGGAAGGCATTCGTAGAAAAGGAACAGATTTTAAGATCAAATATTGACTTGGGTATTAGAAAAAGATTACTGAAGGTATATGTTTGGAGTGTAGCACTGTACGGGTGTGAGGCGTGGACTATAGGAAAGGAAGAGAAGCGTAGATTACAAGCATTCGAAATGTGGTGTTATAGGAGGATGATGAGGACTGGTTGGGAAGATAAAGTAACAAATGAAGCTGTACTAGAGTTAGTAGGGGAGAAGAGAAGTATTTGGAGAGTGTTACAGCGTAGGAGAGACAGATTAGTAGGGCATATTCTTAGGCATGGGGGGATTATGCAATTGATCATAGAAGGTAGAGTGGAGGAAAAGAGAGGGGTAGGTAGGCCTAGATTGGAGTATGTGAGTCAGATAGTTGAAGACGTTGAGATAAATAGCTATAGGGAGATGAAGGGATTAGCTCAGGATAGATCGGCATGGCGTGCTGTTTCCAACCAATCTTTAGGATTGCGGACTCTTTAACTAACGAAAGCGAATTGTGAACTTGCTCAAACAAAAGCACAGTAAAATAATAGAAATGTATATGGCCATGAAGTAAACTCCATATATATTGTTTGTTTTTTGTTATAGCCATATTACGTTTTGCAAATCGATTCGAACATTTGTATTTCTAATACGATAGCGAATAATAGAGAGAGTTTTGTTTTTGTTGCGAGATTTTATCTTGAGGTAAAAAGCGTTCGTTTTGAAAATACTTTGGGATAGCAGATTTCTTATCGTGATATCAGTTGCTTATCATTTGAGTGGTTGCGCTTTAAATCAGCGGTCCTTAACCTTTTATTGCACGCGGCCCCCCAAATGTTCTAAAATATTTTCGCGGCCCCCTAGTTTTTTCATAATTATATAATACGAAAACATAATAATCATTAAGATTTATTTTAAAGTAGTGGTTTAAAGTCGTACATTATTGTTTACGATCATCGAATTCTTTAAATATTCTTAAAGCGAAAATACAATAATAGCTGCAATTATTACGGTTACATTATTGCCGCTTTGATTTTTGAAATGCATATATATTTTCGAAATATTGCAATAGTTTGGTTGCATTTTTTAAGATTTTATAATGATTGTAGTATATACAGCGCGGTATAGTTGTTAGACTATCACCACGCAGGTTTTGGGTTCGAATCCCAATCCGGTCAAGGATATTTTAAAATTAGAATTAAAATTTTAAGAGAAAAAATCCCTTCAGGACGGACCGTGGATGTTGTGTATTTGTTTATAGATAATAATGTAAATGGACGGACATAAGTTCAATTTGCAATGAGAAATTGGTGAATAGTTAAAAATATTTAAGTAATTTCTTAATTAATTACTAATAATATGAAATTTAAAAAATTAAATACGCAAAAAATTATTAATTACAAATATTGTCTAGAAGAGTAAATCATGCACAACCCCATAAAATCTCAATAAAATGCAAATTTAGATAAAATGGTCCTAAAATCAATATCTATATACAATACATTCCAGTTATATTTTTAATATCCTGTTGAAAAGACAGAATTCTTATAGTACAAATTTTTTTTTTATTTTATATTTATATTTAGTTAATTTAACTAACTAACTAATAAGCAAAGTTTAGTACATTATGTTCATTGTTTCAATAAATTATACGATGTTTTTTCTTTGTAAAATAATAGGCGAACAATCGCGTTATTAAGCGTATATATGTTTTTGGAAAGTTCGTATGTTTTGTTAGTTATAACAATATACATCTACCTTTCAGCTCTTCACCGAATGAACCGAGACTAAAGAAGGTTCAAACTATTTTCCGTACATGTACAACTTTTATGCCGCAGACCTCATAACGGAAAAGTTAATTTGTAATATATACATTATTCCTAGAGTTTCTTCTATTCCCATACCCAAAATATAACCTTCTATTCCCAAATTAAATGTGCTTCTTCCATAACATAAAAAAATATATATAATATGATGCGTTACCTAACCACCAATTATGAGGAAAGATAGTTGTCTCTTTGATATGTAGTAATTAAAAGTATAATTCTTTGTGTCTTTAGTATATAAAATATATCGCCTATATAGTCATACCCAGGGGTGTGGGGGGAGCTCGCTGTCCCTTACCCACACAATATGAAGAAACAAGGGAAAAGAGAAATTCTATTCGACATTGCCCAGTATTTGAAAACATGAATCAAAAATTTTATAGGAATATAGATCGACCCCTTTGCACCATACAATATTTAATATTTTGCTAAATGCACATTTCGGAAGCTATGCTTCCATCAGCAGTAGCGCACCCCCCGAAATTAAATTAATACAGTGCAGGTTTTGAACAAACTGTCCCACAGACACTTTAGAAATTATTGTAAATATTTTCTAATTTTTATGCAAAAAATTTGCATCAATAAATTATTTTTGTTTAATAAATATTTTGAAACGACAAAGACTAAATATTGGCATTTAAATACTAATATTAATTCCTGGTATTTACCCCCTTTCTCTCAAAGTATTCTTAAGAAATATGCACATTTTGATCGGCAGTGGGAGCCCCTAACTTTTTTTTAGCAATACACCCCTGGTTATACCTTATACACACACACACACACTATATATTTTATATTTTATTTACTATATATATTATATATAGTGAATAATATGTTGTGTAGTTTCTTTATGAAATGTTATGTTGTTCCTTCGTGCAATGTTATATTGTTCCTTACGAACATTTATCAATCAAATGAAAACCCAAATTGTATATAAAAAAATATTTTATTTTAGTAATTTTCATGTTTTTTTTAAACGACGAACAAATTTGTTGATATTTTAACCGGTATGTTAGTGATGATGATTCTAATCGAACTTGCTATAAATTCATCAATTACACGTCTTATTAATACTAAAGTTTTTTAAGTATAAATTTTATAGATTCTTAAGATTAAATTTAGTCAACTTTCTGAATTACCCGGTATAAAAAATCGGATGTATGTACTGCTACTTTACCTATGGCACCTCGTCACTTGAGTGATTGATGATATTAGGATCGATGTCTCATGTGAAACGTAAGACATAGAGTAGCGTGAGTGAATGCGTGGTTTGGCGTGATGTAGTGAATGTGTATAATGTACTGTGCAATCGTCTATATAATGTCTTGTAAATACTGTACGGGATTTATTGGTTGCGATGTGATAAATAACAATAATGGTGAGGTTTGAAGACGTGCAGCGCCGTTAATAACATATAATAAAACATCCAAGCTAACATGTGCTATCTTTGCGGAAAATAATTTATTACTTGAGATTTTAGAATTTAATATGAAGATTGAATACTATCGCTTGAGATAGACAATCTGAATATTTTTCATAGCTACTTAGAAAACGTAATTCGTTAACTATAAAGGAAATAAACAACGAGGACTGTAAACAAGTGTAAAAAGATAGTTAAAAAACAGACATTTAAATAATTTATAAGAGTGGGTTGACAATGCTAAAAATTTGTTTTAAAAATTATCACTACGGTGTTAAATTATAATATAGAATATCACCCAAATACCGTAACTTAAAGCATTAAGTAGCTAGATGCGCATTTCGAAGGCTATGCCCCCATGTTTACTAGCGCAAGATAAAAACTAAATAAAATACCTCGGTCACCAATCGTGATTGTTCTACAACTCAATAAAAGTTTCTTGTTCGTTCCAATTTTCGTAATTTATTATATACCATTAAAGAACAATAGCCATTTTGCATAGCTATATTCCGGATATTCACACATATCTATCATTAAATAATGGAAAATTTAATAATCGGTTAATTAAAAAAATTAAATCAGCATACATATTTATATTGACGACAATGATTTGAATCGTTCTGTATATAGCAGTCCGTATTTGTAGCTTTTCTATATATATCAAACTCTAATATATTGTTATTTCTAATGACTAAAACATCTAAGAAAGAAACTGATTATTATTTTCAATTTCATAAGTAAATTTAATTGAAGGAAATTTAGAATTTAATATATCAGTATCAAAAATATCAATGCCTTCCTACCCTGGGCTATCCTACATTTTTTATTGTTATTTAATTTATTTTTTACGTAAGATAACCTTACTTTGGTTATCCTTCGTAATTCTATTTCCTAAATAATAGAAATCTGACATTTCTTCTATTCTATTATCTCCTATTATAACATTTATCTTCGTTTGCGTTCCTTCTTGATTCGTGATCGTGATTGATATACTAGCAAATAAATTCGTGACAGAGGTATTTTATTTAGTTTTATCTTGTGCTACTGAAGATGGACGCATAGCGCTTGAAATGTACATCTAGTTACTTAATGCTTCTTACAATATTTGGGTGATATTCTATATTAGCACTTAACATTTCACGAACCACTAACAAACAATTTAAATCAAGCAAATTTTGATATATTGCTTAAACGAATTTTCAGTTTACTAAAAGAGTGTGTATTTCCCACTGCGCATTGAAATGAAATTCTAGCATCTTAAGACTTATGCATATCCACATCTTTACAAAAAAGCAACTGCATACTTAAAAAAAAAGATTTGCAATAAGTAAATTACTGAACATTACGTGAGGCATCTCGAAAAAATCATCACACAAGAACATCAGGTAACTATGTAATATTAATTGCAGCCTTCTAAATTTTTTGAATAAATAGAGATAAAAATATTTACAACTGAACTATCATTATTTGTATAACTATATGACTATATGTATAAAGATTTTCCTCGAAAATATGCGTATAATATTTACACATGAAACTAACTAGTCAATAAATATTATATATTTTTATATATAATACATCTACACTCATCAAAATGTTGAGTTCATAAAAATGTATATTTCTTCTAAATAGATATTCTGCATATAAAATTACACATACAAAATTGAATCCATCGATCTACCATAAAACTATATTTATATATAATTAAATCCCTATTGACTTTCGCAAAATTCAAAACAACGTTTTTGAACTTTTTTATATTTTTTATGATATTCAAGAAAATGGCTGTCTTACAATTAATAGATATTTTTGGAAGATACTTTCGTTTCGACAAAATAAAAATGCAACAATAAATAAACCTCTCATACTAAATTCAGATTAAGTATTATAAGTATTCAAAAATTGGTATCGTAATATTTTTAAACTGACGGATAAAATCTTCTCTATCGTACAATGTAAAATGAAATATTTCAAATATTATGAAAATATGTAAAAAAAGTTGCAGTAAGGTAAAAATGTAATTTTTTTTTTTAATTGTCACTACGTTGTTAAATAATAGTATAGAATATCACCCAAATACCGTAACCTAAAGCATTAAGTAGCTAGATGCGCATTTCGAAGGCTATGCCCCCATCTTCAGTAACACAACATGAAAACTAAATAAAATACCTCTGTCACGAATCGTGATTGATATATTATTAAATAAATAAGTCAACATGACAAAAATGGCATATAATATGACCTATAATTCTTTTAAAACAATACAAATTTCATCTTTTAAGACAAGATGAAATTGGGTCCGAATCTAAATTCATTAAATTTGATTTAGATTTATGCATGTATATACTTTCATACGCATTTAACTCGGAATAATTCAAAATAATTTTATGTAATTTAAGTGAACTAATTTGAATAGGATGACCTGAGTTAGTCAAAAATATGCTCGGCTACAGCACTTTTATCTTTTCTATTTAATCTGAAATGCTCCTTAAATCTAGTTTCAATTGGTGTATGTATTTATCTTATATATACTTTAGGACAACTAGAACAAGATATTTTAGAAATACCAGATATTTTATTGAAATCAATCAGATTTTTGGGATTAATTAATTACTGCATTAAGTTAGGGTATTTGGGTGATATTCTATATTATAAATGTAATGTATAAATTCAGTAGTGACTAGGATTCTATTCCACATTACAAAGAAGATGATTTTATAATATCATCTTGTTTGATGATATTATTGTTTCGTTCACCTTTGCGTAATAGATAAACAGTTTATACGAAAATTCGTTATATAGAATTATAAATTAATTTAAGAAATGTAATATACAAAATAAAAACATCTATATCGAAATTGGATTTCAATCATTCCAGATTCTTAAAAGTGAGCAAACTTAACATAAGAGACCAACATTACAGCTGTGATTTGTAACAGTAATTTTTCTCACGAGAGGCTCACAAATTTAGCATCGGCTAATTTTGATCGAAATAACGGCCACGTATGTAATAATATAGTGATTGTACTTACACGAATCGTTGTATCGAAGTCCACCTAATTCCTTGAAACAGCTAATGATCGCCGTAGTATTGGGCGCCGAGGGCGGCCAACAGCTCAAACTGTCAAAAAACACGCAACAGAAGCCGTCCGCACCGAACAACTGATCAAGGCGATGCGATTCCTGTTCGTACAGTTCGTGGCACTTTTGCATCTTGTCTGTGTCATTGTTTCGAAACATCACGTCCAAATCACTACTAACATTACTTTGAGGCGAATCCGAATAGTCAATTGCCATCTTATCAAAATAAGGCATCTTCAATTTCTATTTGGACATTTTTACCTTGTAA
The DNA here is from genome assembly GCA_947310635.1 of Leptodirus hochenwartii. Lineage (NCBI taxonomy): Eukaryota > Metazoa > Arthropoda > Insecta > Coleoptera > Leiodidae > Leptodirus > Leptodirus hochenwartii. The sequence goes on from OX371176.1 coordinate 35,708,856, forward strand.
CATCCTCCTCTAATGGCCTTTAGTGCAGTATAGTGGTGTGTATGTTTGATTCACCATTCAACACTAAAGTGCCTTATCTTAATAATTAGTTGCCGTTCCATAAGACATTCAAGGAGGTTACGGGGAGTGAGAAAACGAAGCGAAAAGGCGTCTTGATTATCTACTGCTGTGTACTTTACTAGCTAATATTTGGATAGTATAACGGAATAATGTACATATAACTGTTCTCAATGCACTGCGTAGAACAGGTTTCGTATCAGGGTGGTAAATAGCCGTGTAAATGCCATATATTAATTAGATAACTGGGTACTGTTGTTGTTGAGTTTGTGGCCCTGGCTATTGTGGAACAATTTGCTGTTTGCAATCGGTCACCGCATTCATTGTATACTGTATGGTTACTATCTGAAACAGAAAATAGGCTATAGGTTCCATTAATTTACCTTAAAACCGAACATATAGTTGAGATTAAAGTAGCAATCAAAACTTAAAATGCAATTAACATTTTACAACATACATTTAAAATATCTGAAATGACATTGCAACTACATTCTTGTGAATGCATTCAGCATCAAAATTATATACCGTGTAAAATTATTTCAATTGATCATAACGTTTATTAAGAATCATCTTATTAATTCTAGCACTTCTCCGTAAAGACGTCTAGATTTGTGCAAAGAAAACAATGAATTACAAGAGATTAAGAAACCAATCGTAAGACTGCGCTATCGTTTTAAAGCACTTTTTTGTAGACGATATGAGTTTGATAAATACTGTATTTACTTAAAAATTATAAAGTAAATGGTTGACGTGTGTAAGAGGAACACCTTAAACCGATATGTATTTTTAGAGCTCTATATGAGGGTCCTGAGCTTCACTGATGGGTCAGCCTTTATATGAGATGCCCAACATATTTTATATATGGTTCCCCAAAAGTCCAGGATAAAATTTATATATCCTCAATAGAATATTTGTGATAAAAAGCTGAAACTAGTAAATTAAATTGGTGTTTAGCAAGTAAAAGCTAATTCATGTGAGAGCTATAGGACCATTAGTCTACCATCACAATTTTAAAAGAAACGGGAATAGGTAATAAAGAGAGGAGAATTATTTAAAAAATATATAAAAACTTAAAACCTATAAGTTTAAAAAGTAGTGAGAACGCATGTACAGTGCGTGATTTGGCAACATTGCAAGTTTTCCCGCCAGTTAACCATTTAGATAAACATTTGATCTACCTCCAGTACAAGTCTCAACTACCCACTGCTACTGCACTTTTTTTACTACGTGTTCTTGTGAAGCTAGTTTTTTAAGTGTGTCAAGGAAATGGACGTAACAAAATTTGAGTAACGTTATGCGATCAAGTTTTGTGTCAAACTTGTCGTAACCGCAACGGAAACTTGTCAAAAATTGACGCTAGCGTATGGGGAACAGGTCTTATCGAAAGCTCAAGTATTTAGGTGGCACAAGGCCTTTTTAGAGGGACGTGAAAACGTTAATGATGAAAATCGGAAAGGACGACCGCGCAGTTCAAAAACCGACGAAAATTTGGAAAAAGTGCGAGTTTTTGTAATGTCTGATCGACGAATGACTGTCAGAATGATCAGCAGTGAATTGAATTTGAACATTGCCACTGTCTACGACATGTTAACCCAGAATTTTGGCATGCGAAAGGTGTGTTCGAAGATGGTTCCCAAAATCCTGACACCTGATCAAAAACAACACCGGATAGCTGTGTGTTCAGATCTTCTGCAGAACATTGAAACTAACAAAGATTTTCTAAAAAACGTGATCACAGGTGACGAATCCTGGGTACTAGAATACGACCCTGAAACGAAACGCCAAAGTCAGGAGTGGCACACTCCCGACTCACCAAACCAATTAAATAACTCGATCTGTGTATTTTTCTTCTTTTTATGTGGACATTAATATACTGATCATCATCAATGTCTCTTGGCAAATGATTCACCATCGTATTCACAGATATTGGAACATTAATAATTTGCCCATAAATCCCATGTTGACCATGTCGTAAACGTCGAATTTGCATAAATGGAATTCTGGGTGAAATTAACCTCTCTGACACTAAATCTAATTTTGGTAGATGACCAGGTAATTATGGGTAGACAAAACCATTTCACTTCGATAACATTGGAATGGTATTCCGAGTGAGAGCATTTCGGCATGAATTGCACGCTATCACATCTTCAATGATAATGGCTGGAAACGCAGTATGTAAAAGTTGCTCGTGCTTAGGATCAACAGGTTTCACATCGTTCTTAAACCATATTCGATCACATATAGCACACACTGTACCTAGCGGATTATTGAAAAATTGTTTATCAAATTCGCGATGAGCAGGTTGAAAGAATGTAAATTTTGTGTATGATGCACTAGTGGGTGCATTTCTATTTGTCGATGGCTCGCTCAGCTGTATCAGATTCATTTCGTTGATCTCTCACACCGCGTGTTGTATCTTCACGTGCCTGAATCAGTGGCATTCAAATTCTCTAGACCACTCACTGTGTCTTCACTTAACGACGGTATCGATTCATCCAGTGTATTTGAGGTCGTTGGAAGGTTATGTTGTCCACCGTGTTTCTTTAACGCCCTTTGCGTGGCTCGATACTCTCTACTTCTTTCCAAGATACTTTTTGGCACTTTTCTTGGCGGTTTATTCGCTTTCTCCCGTTCTCTAAAGGTTCGCACTCAGTCTGTACTCGTCTTTTTCTCCATTTCACTTATCACACAATGGAAATTGTTAGCTAAGAGATTAGGCTGTGTTTGTGTAATATATAATAAAATACTTTTCGTGACGTTCAGGCCAATTTGCCCTACCGGCCCTATAGAAGTTTCACTTCAAAAAAAAAATTGTAACGTATTTTACGGCGTAGTTTATGTTTCTAGACATGGGATATTTTGCACTTAGTTACAAAAGGCAAAGTAGAAAGAAAGCAGAGGACAGGTAGATTTAGATCAATGTACATAAGTTGGATAGTGAAAGATGTTAGAATGAATAGCTATAGGGACATGAAGAAGTTAGTTCAGGAGAGATTGGCGTGGCGTGCTGTTTCCTACCAATCCTAATCTAAGATAAATTGATGTTAACGATCTTGCCCAGATTGTGCGAGTAGACCTGGATTGTATGTTTCATTTATTTGGACATATCTCTAAAATATTATTTAACTCTTATTTTCAATATGCAATCAATATATTTTCCAATGTGCGTAAAATCTTATATCGAAACATTTAAAAAAATAGATGAAGATAGTAAAGCGATTTTAGAGCAATGTATCTGCTATATCATTTTCTTTCTTTTTCAGTTATATATAGCCATATTATAGCCAAGTTTATAAATGGAAAATTGAGCGAACTGAAGAAAGAAATAATCTATTTTTGACGTCTTGGGATTAGAGTGGTCGTTTAAATAATATGACGGTATCTTAAACGACTATTTCAATATATTAAACGATTTATTCATATATGATGAAAAAAATGAAAAAGTCATGACAAAATAAAACGATATATTGGATATGGTAATAAAAGAACACATTATAATATTTTTAGGAGCAAACGAAAGGCCATCGTCCATAAGTTTTTCCTTTCAATTAATAAAAAAATATTATAATGTGTCCAATCAGTTTTGATTTAAAAATGTTAGTTATTGTTCTCGAATAGACATTTATCCATTTTTTATAAATATATATAGCTCAAATATTTCTTTTTATTAAATCATTGAAAACAAAATTATTGCGTGAGCCATTTTCCTTTGTTTTTTTTTCTACTTCCGATCAAACTAAAAAGCACAATTCTATTTCTACAAATTACATTCAAATTTACATTTATCCTACTGGAATATATACGTTACTTCTATATCTGTAAAAATTACAGATATACAAATTACAGTATTAAATTTCAATAATTCTGCACGAAGTCCTTTGTAATAGATTTCCACACACTCCAACATAATTTACATATCAAAATTGGCATGAAATAAATAAATTAAAGGAGGTTTAGTAAATAGGGACGTTGAACATGTATCAGAATATTGACCGAATATGACTATCTTCTTCCATTGGACATTTTTTGGAATAAGTAGTTATAAATCAATAAAATGTGGGCTTTTGTCAAAAAGTTTCCAGATAATTCAACATAGCGAAAATATTTTATACTATGCAATCATTATTTTAACTCAAATATATTTCAAAACTTTCCTACTGTGTATTTTTATAAATGAGCGAAAAATTGGATTTGGAAACAATTTTCCAGTGTCTTGAATAACTCAGTGTATTCACATCATGTTACAAGACTGATAGTCGTTTCATTTTTGGAGCTAACGATGCAGAAAATATAGAAAAGATCCATCGTAATCCTGACCAGGATAATGGTATAGGAAATGCTGGATATCTTACAAATAGCTCTCGTAATAGTCGCTTTTACAGGATTAGTTTGATATTTTGATATTTCAGAAAAATATAATATAGAATATCATCCAAATACCGTCACTTAAAGCATTAAGTAGCTAGATGTACATTTCGGAGGCTATGCCCCCATCTTCAGTAGCACAAGATAAAAAGGTACGGTATTTGGGTGATATTCTATACTATTATTTAACACTGTAGTGATCATTTTTAAATTGAATGTTTTGGAGCAAGTTTTTGATTTCAATCAATCAGGCAGTTCATTGAATTTTTGGTATCCCTTGTAACTTACAACAACTCGATCATTATTTAGACGACATTATTAAATGTCATGTGCAAAAACTCAGCTGTTCGTGTTCTATGATTTTGCGTGTCCACATTTCTGATAACGATATGATTATTTTTTATGTTTCCATTTATAATTTTTTGCACAAACTTATAGTTTTCAATGGCAATTATTTGGTTAACAGAGAAAAACCCAGTCACATTATATAAGACCTAAAGTTTTTGTTAAAAATTGTAGTCCAAATAGTATTTGAATCACTCTGTTGAAAGTGTTATGTATTATTTGAAGATTTGATTTTTATACGCAGAATCTTGAGATTATAAAAATGGTATGCATCCACACTGGTTACTTTATATATACGAGTATATATGTACAGCTGGTTTTTCTTTTAATTGGCGGAGAATGACAGAAGTATACGCATCATAAATCAAAACCAGCATAATGGCTTGACCAATACAGTACAGAGCAGTGCCATTCGAAACACGCTACGCTTCTGTCTTCTCCAAAGAATAAGTAGGTGTGTCTAGTGTCTAAGAAATACAATGTTGACAAATCACCACGCACAGTTATAACAACAATTTTATGCAATTAGAATGAATTCTTTGAAATTAATACAAAATGCAGAAAAGTTATACTAGAATATAAGAAATGTTGATAAATACTTATTATAGTATCATATTTATATCATAATTAATTTGTACGGTAGCTATAAAATGGTGACACATTTAAATTCTTAGACCTAGAGTATTTTTTGTTGTCTGGCACCACTGGTACTGTATAACCCCGATAAGCACAACCCTATGCGCAGACGACTACCAAAATTCACCGCCAATTTAAAAAAAATGAGCTGTACATAGCAATAAAAAATTAGATAAGCAACATCTAGTACTTGAATTACTGAAGAAGTACGCTTGGCCTTCGAAATGCTTATATGTCATGACATACGGCTTTTGAGATATAAAAAATACTGAAATTACATTTAAAGTGTTTCACAATTGACGTTCATCAAGACATTTATTTATTTTACATGCAAATCTGAAGAAGTCAATTTTTGCTAATTTTTCCAATTACTTTACATCAATTTTGGAGCCTAAGTCATCAGTTGAAGGGTTGTATCAAATGTGTAACTTCTTAAAATGATTAAAATTTGATTTTTGAATGAAGAAAAAAACTTTGATTTGATATATAATGGTGTTTTTTGTTAGCGGCTACTTTCGATCGTGTGTTACGATTCCAAATGAATTTTGCATCGAAAGCAACAAATTCTTTCAATTTATTTTCTTAACTTTTCAAATTTAGCAAATACTAATGTTAAATATAAATATCCAAATACATTGGATCAAATCCTTCATGAAGCACACAAATGCTACTAAATATTTGTAAGATCGTTCGAAAACTTGAATATGCATTTGCATAATACTACGAACTATATTAGTTATACTATGTAGATTTCTAAGCAATTGAGTTTGCATCCAATCCAAATATCTTGCGACATAATCTGGAAACAGATGTACAATGTTTATATGATACAGCAGACCCTGCATAAATAATATTGCAAGTTTCTAATATGCGCCTCAGTTGAACTGAAATTCATATTTTGTTTCACAACAAACTTAACTAAAGTGTACAGTGGCGGCTCTTAACATTTCAATCGAGGGGGGCGCATTTCTTAAAAAATAACATTACAGTAAGAAATCTTACTTAAAATGGATGCAAAGTGATTAAATTCAATCATTTCTTGAAAGTGGTAATCCACTCTTCTATCTTTCATTGATATAATCACTCCTTGCATAATTTTGTGATCAATTCAAATAAGGCAATGGCCTACCTAATTCTTAATTTTTACTTTGTCCGCAAAAGAAAGTCTTCAAAACTCTATTTTCAATAAAGAACTAACACTATTCTGTTTTATTAAATTATTTCTATTAAATATATTCTTGGAGAAACACGTGGCAAAATCGTACATACGTAACTACACAGAACAATGCAACTGTCTTATCTGGCTATTCTATATGAATTTTCCTGTATACTAGACTAGGCTTCTCTGTTGGGACGCGAAAGAATCGCTTAAAACAACGATATATTCTTAGTTGTAGAAGCAGCGTGACGTCACGTTGCCATAACAACCCGGGCGGCTAGTTTGTTTGGGACTCATACTATACGCGAACCAAAGAAACATTTGATATACTGCATACGGTGGCTCTCACTCTACCGCTTGCAACAGATAGGATGAGTGCATACGCATTTAACTCATACTTGCTCGCCGCCACACCGTGTTGTGTTGAATGCTATCGCAACGCAAGCTTTATCGTTTAGAAAATATAATGCCGACTTGAAATATCGCAATACAATTATATATCTTCGGTGATGCGCTCAATGTTCAGGGGGGGCGCGCGGCCCTGCGGCCTCGAAAGAAACCGCCACTGAACATGTATTAGAATACAAATGTTTATGTTCTTCGTCTTAGCGCCCTCTTTAGTCTTCTCCCACAGCATTTGACATAATGAAGTTTGAGAACAATAAGTATTTTAAGCTCGAAGTTAGACTTGTGGTTTCAATTAAAGGGTAATCGTCAAAATATTGACGTGTAAAAATATATTTATTTTGATTGTTTCATATAACATATATACTGTAATAGTAATAAAATTAAATATTACTATTTCTCTTTGAAAGCAATATTGTCAAAAATCTTCAAATAATCAATCAAGAATTTCCCTCAAGAATTTAAGATATATGTATTAAAATTTTGCAGATTTATTAATATTTTATTACATAGTAATCAAATGGTTAATACTAATTTTAGACGAATAGAACGCACCTAAATTCTTAGATACAGGAGTAATGCACAAGTTGTTATAGAAGGTGCGATAGATGAAAAACATATTAGATGGATCTCATAACGCTCTTTCTAGTATGGATATTATGAGGATGGTAATTCCTATAGATATGGGGTCAGGTAGAAGAAACCTAAAATGTGTATGGTCAAATTCCTACAAACGCATTAAGTAGTATTATATGGCGTGGCCCAGCGGCCATTTTATTAATTATGCTACCTGCAACAAGCTGCCACAATACATTACGATTCCCACAATTGCTATAAAGCTTGTTGTGATGTTTTTGCAGAGAATTGCACATATGAGTTAGGGATTCGTTTAAATTAGCAAAGTTGCGCGAAATTTTAATTAAAAATTTATATCCATAAAATCAGAAAGAAATTCTCAATTTATTGTGCGTAAAATCAACCGTGGTTGTCATTTAAAAAAAAAAAGATTTTATCTAATAACCATCAGTCGCCACTAACAAGGGATTAAGAAGCTTATTTTCTTGGAGACCGAACCTTATAGGAATTTACATGTACCTTTAGTAGGAATTTGACCATAATTAAATCGACTACCTTAAAATTATAGGAATATGTATACACCCGGATATTATGTGATATTCCATACAATTATTTATCGTAGTAAATTTTGCAATAATTTTCAATGATGAGTTTAACAGAGTTTAACTTTAACATATTCGTAACACAAGAATATAATTATATTTAATTTAATAAGGATTTTGAAAGAATCCATCAGCACATACGACTTCATCTGTTATATGCATTATTTGTTTATATGTATAGTACACATAAAACACCAAAATAGATGGTCTGGATTCTTCTCACACAAATCCGTAGATCGCATTCCGAATGGCACAAATGCGGCGTTGATAAAAAAAATTATAGAATATAGTGCTTATATTGCACGGATATCAGCATATCCAATCTTTTGATCTTTTTATATAAAAATAGCATTGGCACGACAAAATTCGCTCCTCCGTTCCCTTTATATGCTTATATTATTAATTTACAGTATGGTAGACTCATTGACTTTCTCCCTTATTAAAAATACAATGAATACAAAAATACAAAAAAAAATACAACTTCCACATGTAGTTTTTCATAATGTAGTTTTGGAGATGTCAAAATTACAACTAACGCATTTTCTGAATGCATTTTTAATTATACATAATATTGATATTTCGCATAATTAATTTAATTTTAAATCACAATAAGATTTAATTTTATTGCAATTTTGATATATTTAATATAAATCAAAATGTTAATAAGCATAACAAGGCCCTTGATCATATTTTACAAATAATTCAACAACCGCATTACCATGAAAAAAAATCAATAGGCAGGCAATACACGAAACCTAATTTTATTAAATTTCTTATTAATATTTTTGCATGTACTAATTATATTTGTGATGACGGCGAATTTTTGAATAATATTTTAGCAATTAAGGTTATTCAAGTATGAATTTAGTTAGTAAATCATCAGTCCCAAGGATTATAAATAGCAGGCTACGCGGATCTTTTCTCAGCTAATTCCTATGTATCAGAATGGCCGCAAAAATCAATTTTGGTAGTAATTAATTTGGCAACGCCAAAATATCGCTTGTGCTGATGTTTAGCTGTCAACAATATCCAAAGTGAACTAAACATTTTATATTTAAAAAATTACTTGATGTAGAACTATTTTAATTTCGTGGCTATTAATACACAATACAAATAAGAGAGTATTTACATATGCGTCTATTTGTAATAATTAATAAGACATATTATCAAGTTCCTGATAATATGGTTGATTTGGACTTGGGTGTATAAATTGTTATGTGATCAAAATGTCTCTTGCGAAAAAGTTTGACTGCGTCTGTTTTTTTAGAAGTGGCCTGGAGTTAAGTATGTTCCAGTTCCAGCTCGATGTGAGATACTATAACTACAGGATCTGACTATGAATATGATCTAACTATTAATATAGAATATCACCCAAATACCGTAACAAACATTAAGTAGCTAAATGCATATTTCAAGGTGTGACAGAGGTATTTTATTTAGTTTAACTTGTGCTACTGAAGATGGGGGGTATCACTTTTGAAATGCGCATCTAGCTACTTAATGTTTTGAGTTACGGTATTTGGGTGATATTCTATATTAATATTTAACACCGTAGTGATACTTTTTTAAATGATCTAACTATGTTTAAAATTAATTTTAATAATTATCGCATATTTTTTAAATATATATCTAATTTGCATGGAATTTTATTACACACATTTCTAAATTTGAATGGTATGTGACCACTAATTTTATTAGTTAGTTAGTTAAAGAGTCCGCAATCCTAAAGATTGGTTGGAAACAACACGCCATGCCGATCTATCCTGAGCTAATCCCTTCATCTCCCTATAGCTATTCATCTCAACGTCTTCAACTATCTGATTCACATACTCCAATCTAGGCCTACCTACCCCTCTCTTTCCCTCCACTCTACCTTCTATGATCGATTGCATAATCCCCCCATGCCTAAGAATATGCCCTACTAATCTGTCTCTCCTACGCTGTAACACTCTCCAAATACTTCTCTTCTCCCCTACTAACTCTAGTACAGCTTCATTTGTTACTTTATCTTCCCAACCAATCCTCATCATCCTCCTTAGTTAAACAGTCCGCAATCCTAAAGATTGGTTGGAAACAGCACGCCATGCCGATCTATCCTGAGCTAATCCCTTCATCTCTCTATAGCTATTCATCTCAACGTCTTCAGCTATCTGACTCACATACTCCAATCTAGGCCTACCTACCCCTCTCTTTCCCTCCACTCTACCTTCTATGATCAATTGCATAATCCCCCCATGCCTAAGAATATGCCCTACTAATCTGTCTCTCCTACGCTGTAACACTCTCCAGATACTTCTCTTCTCCCCTACTAACTCTAGTACAGCTTCATTTGTTACTTTATCTTCCCAACCAATCCTCATCATCCTCCTATAACACCACATTTCTAATGCTTGTAATCTACGCTTCTCTTCCTTTCCTATAGTCCACGCCTCACACCCGTACAGTGCTACACTCCAAACATATACCTTCAGTAATCTTTTTCTAATACCCAAGTCAATATTTGATCTTAAAATCTGTTCTTTTTCTACGAATGCCTTCCTACCCTGTGCTATCCTACACTTTATATCTACTTTGCTTCGATTATCTTTTGTGATTCTACTGCCTAAATAACAAAAATCTGACACTTCTTCGATTCTATTATCTCCTATTGAGATCTTCATTTTTCTACTGCATTCCTTTTTGTCACACCTCATCACTTTAGTTTTACCTATATTTATTTTCATGTTAAAATCCCTAGTCAATACTGCCTGCATACCATTCAATACCCTTTCTAAATTCTTTTCGCTTTCTTCTAATATAGCTATATCGTTATATTTTTATATTAAAATTATATTATATTTTTCAAATAATAAAATATAATTTTATTATTTGAAAAAATATATATTTCCACATAATTAGAACGAATGTATATGCCAAGATATGAATGTGTTCATATAACTGTAAATCACACATTATTAAATTTATTATCACAAACAGAAATGCTGCATAATTTTTTTTATTTTTTTTTTAAATTTGTAATTATCTTTTTCGATTTATTACAGATCGATTATTGGAGAAATTGTCTTCGTATTACTACTTATTTATTCGAATAGCTAACATACTTGTATAAATATCACCCAAACTAGATTATATATATATTAACATCGTTACTCAAATAAAATATTATATTATAAAATAAAATATTTCTGGTTCATTTTCTTCTTTAACCAAATGCGGTTTCTAATATGTCCACTATAGTAGTCCTGTCGTTTATTTTTATCCTGGAAAAATATCGAACGAATGAGTTGAACAAAGAGCAAATTTGATAAACAAACAGCAAATTCAATCATCATAAGAAGATCGTAGGCTTGAATTCTGAAGGTTCCACCTTTTTCTGGATGAAAGCAAATGATGTATTCGATTTATTTAGTATTCTATATACTGCTTCTAAGCCGACCCTGAGTAGTACGTAGGATATATACCATTAAATGACAAGGGTAGAGAGGAAATGATTGTGCAAACGCCTCTTTGAAGAAGGTTTACATTTCATAAAGCTTCTAGTAACTACAGTAATGCAATCATTATTTCACTTTACAAGACTTCCCCAATAAATTCCTGCTCATATTACAGGGTTTCACAAATATACTCCAATATTATATGCTACAAAGAATCCCAATTACATTCCTGCGAACTTTATGATCACGTGAGTAATAGTTTTCCGTATATCGATACAGATGGCAAAAGGTAGAACCATTTAAAAATTAAAAGCGTTCAAAAATTTAGGGGTTTGGTATTAGCAATGCTACATTTTTGCTTCACAACTATTATGAATTATTTATAAAGTTTGTTCTGTATAGATCTGGTGTTTCTATATTGTTGGAATCGACTTTTTGTAAAAGTCTGCAGTTTGTGTATTGTTGGAATCAACTGCCCGAATGCTCCTTATTGAATTGTTTATTAGAATTGTTGGATGTTGAATATTTAATGTTGAATTTTGAATGTTAATTATGAAACGTTCGTTGTAGAATTGTGTTGATTATCCTAAGTCCCTATATTTATAAAATTAGCTAAATTATAGATTGGAAGGGAGGTTTTTGATGGGGGATCAATAAGAGAAGATGTTTAGTTGAGGGAAGGAATCTTTACTAGGTTATTGGTATGTTTATGCAGAAATTGTTACAAATTGGTATGTTTATGCAGAAAGTTGTCCACACACCGATAACCGCTGCACAGACCAATAAGATATTCCATAGAAGATGTTTACATGTGAACGCTTTAGAGTATGTGCTTACTCCAGGGCTGTAAGACGAGTGCACATACCCTTGCAGCCGCGGACGTTCGCCAGTTGGATAAAATTTATCAATACTTGGATGTATGGTGATGAAAACAGAGAGTTTGAAGATATACGGTTATATACAGATATAAAGAAATATAGGTTTATGAGGGTCGAGGATTAGGCAAAAGAATAAGAAAGGACAGGGCAAATGGATATTTCTTAAGGGGAATATAGTGCGGGCGTAAGATGATAAAGGTATAAAGTAATTGGTTTATGAGATTGGTGAAACTTAAAGCGTCGAAGATATACGAGGTGTGTTTAAAAAGTAATGAGACTGTTTCAATAAAACTCTTTATTTATTTTATATTTACAATTCAACCTTATCACCTTCAAAATAGTTACCTTCTGAGGGCACACAGCGTCGGAGACGTTGCACCCACTGCTCATAGCAGTGTTGGATGTCGTTGAGTGGGATCGAACGAAGTTGGTCCGTCACAGTTTTCTGAATCACGTTCCTAGTGCCAAAATGATGTCCGTTGAGTTGAATTTTCAACTTGGGAAAAAGGAAGAAGACACAGGGTGATAGATCAGGTGAGTAGGGGGGCTGAGGAACCACTGAAATCTGTTTTGTGTCAAAAATTGCCTAATAGAGAGTGCTGTGTGATAAGGTGCGTTGTCATGATGCAACATCCAACTTTCAGAAATGCTTGGTCTGACTCAAAGAACTCTTTTCCTTAGTCTCTCGAGAACTTCGCGGTAAAACTGCTGATTGACAGTTTGTCCCGAGGGCACACACTCCTTATGAACAATCCCCTGACTGTCGAAAAAGCAAATGAGCATTGTTTTAATCTTGGATTTGCTCATTCGTGCTTTCTTCAGACGTGGTGAGTCGGGGGTGTGCCACTCCTGACTTTGGCGTTTCGTTTCAGGGTCGTATTCTAGTACCCAGGATTCGTCACCTGTGATCACGTTTTTTAGAAAATCTTTGTTAGTTTCAATGTTCTGCAGAAGATCTGAACACACAGCTCTCCGATGTTGTTTTTGCTCAGGTGTCAGGATTTTGGGAACCATCTTCGAACACACCTTTCGCATGCCCAAATCCTGGGTTAACATGTCGTAGACAGTGGCAATGTTCAAATTCAATTCGCTGCTGATCATTCTGACAGTCATTCGTCGATCAGACATCACAAAAACTCGCGTGTTTTCCAAATTTTCGTCGGTTTTTGAACTGCGCGGTAGTCCTTTCCGATTTTCATCATTAACGTTTTCACGTCCCTCTAAAAAGGCCTTGTGCCACCTAAAATCTTGAGCTTTCGATAAGACCTGCTCCTCATACGCTAGCGTCAATTTTTTTCGGCAAGTTTACAAAACTTTATCGCATAACGTTGCTCCAATTTTGTTACGTCCATTTCCGTGACACACTTAAAAAAACTAGCTTCACAAGAACACGTAGTAAAAAAAGTGCAGTAGCAGTGGGTAGTTGAGACTTGTACTGGAGGTAGATCAAATCTTTATCTAAATGGTTAACTGGCGGGTAAACTTGCAATGTTGCCAAATCACGCACTGTGCATGCATTCTCACTACTTTTTATAATTACCTCGTAGATGAATAAATATGACTTCGAGGAATCTCTAGGTTAAAAAGCAGAGTATTTTTACAGTTAAATAAAAAGGTAACAGGTACAAAGGTACCTAATTCAAACTGTTATGGAATTTACGATAGAAGGTACAAAAAGATGGATGGAAAAGAATTTAAAATGTACCTACTGGAGATTGTAAAGGATTGAAATAGATATTAAAAAGGAACTGTATAATTCTAAATAAGGGGCTGCTAAATGTTACTGTTACTTTAAGAATATTGGTATAGGAAAATATATACAGGGTCATTACAGTTCATTTAGAAGTTAAACCGCAATTTTCTAACACACTGATGGTTCTTTGTCAACTTAGTTACACTATTCAATATATTGTAACAGTTTCCACTTTTTGAATCAACGATGAGGATTTTGATGTAATCATTTGCATTCGTAAAAAAAAAACAGGTATGCAGCAAATCAACAGATTTGATAAAGATATAAACATCGTTTGATTTTATTGATTTACTTTCATCGGTTGCCAAATATCAAGCCTCCACCTCCAGCCTCTACCCTCATCATCTCTCCACAATTACTTGTTGTTGTTATTGTTATTGTCATATTATAATTTTGCTGTTTGGAAAATTTCCTCCATTTTTTTTTTACAAATATAGATAAACCAGTATTATTTTATATTAATCGATTTCAATCTAGGGAATTATTAAGGAATAATTCAATAGAAATCAATCACTACTAATTACATATGTAAATTAGACGATTATAAATAAATCACGATTCGTGACAGAGTTATTTTATTTCGTTTTTATCTTGTGCTACTGAAGATGGGGGCATAGCCTTCGAAATGCACATCTAGCTACTTAATGCTTTAAGTTACGGTATTTGGGTGATATTCTATACTATTATTTAAGACCGCAGTGATAATTTTTAAACTGTTATTTACTAATACGAAAAAAATATTTATGCGTTGAGTAAGACAAAAAGGAAGCTGTACTAATCATGAAGCCAAAGTACCACATTTAAACTATCTTAAAAAAAAATTGCTTATTTCATATAAGAACATTTTCTACTAACGAAGCTTTGAAAGTTCAGGTGTCTGTAAAATCAAATTTACCATATCTAGAAACTAATATCTAAAATTCCCGTTACATTATGGATTTGCTTCTTTTCAAGGTGTTCGAATAATAGTACAAGAGGAAAACTTAGTTATTTAAATTATATAAAGAAGTAGCGTACGCAACATTTTTCTTAAAGGAGGGCAGAGAAATAAGAAAATCTCCTGCATTCGTACGTTTAAAAATTCTTAGTAATATATGAAACTGAAATTTTGTTCTTTCGTATTTTGCTAATGCAATTGGTTAGTTGTGCTATATTTTAATGATTGTAAAAATATTTATAAATAAAATCAATCCCAACGAATGGAACACTCACACAGCACCAAAAACGTCACTGATGGAAACAAAACAATAATTCCTGCAATGTCTGGAAATCCTATACAATTTTTATCAATGCGCAAAAAGTTCAAAAACCCAAGAATATCTCACAATATTAGTTTAGTGAACTCGTTGTACAATATAACGACGATGAAGTCCATAATATTATTTGCGGAAAATATTATATTTACAGAATATCAGAATGATTGGCTGCGAAAATGTGTGGGCCGGGCACTTTCACAGACAGAAAAATACATCATAATCTAATTGCGCAATAAATTTTTATTGTAACCATTCTGAAAGCTGCGCCCAAAATGTCCGAGAATTTATCGAGATCTAAATGATATCGCAGGTACAATTTATGAAGCAAATAGAATGATGCCTACATACGAAATAAATTGTTCTAGCAAGGAAAAAAGTTATAGCACATAAAGTATTTTCTGTTGCAATTTAATATTGACTCTGAAATAAATAATAGTAATGAAACAGTAATTTAGTATTCGATAAGCTGGAAGAAAAACGGGTGCCAAATTAATTACTCCGCATTCGGGAAATTTATTGCATAAATTTAATGTTCTTCATATAACCTTAATCATTGGTTCGTTGTTAGTCATCAATAATACCAAGGATTGGTTAAACACAGTACAGGTTAAATGCATCTCACTCTATTGGAAGCAATAGGTGAGAGCGACCGTATGCAGTATGTCTTCTCTATTTCTTCGGTGAGCTTGTACCATATAACGACTCATGTATATAAATTCCAGCGGCTTTGGATGAGTCATGGCAACGTGACGTCACGCTGCTTGTACAGCGAGAATATATACCGTTGTTTATTTCTATTCTGGGCTACGATTCTTTAGCGTCCTAACAGAGAAGCCTAGTACAGAGTAAAATTGATATAGATATAGTTGCATTGTTCTGTGAGTTACGTATGTACGATTTTACCACGTGTTTCTCCAAGAATATATTTAATAAAAATGAACAGTGTTAGTTTTTTATCGAAAATAGAGTTTTGTAGACTTTCTCTTGTGGACAAAGTAAAAATTAAAGAATTAGGTAGGCCATTGCCTGATTTAAATTGATCACAAACTTGTGCAAGGAGTGTTCAAAACCGGACATTTACGCGGCGTTTTACAAGAGACATTTACAAAAAAAATTATAACACAGATGAAGGACAGACTCTCATATCGTGGCCATCTACAAGCCGCTGAGTTATTTAACACGAAATCGATGCCAACATTTTCTAAACAATTTCCAGTGGACCTTTTGGAAACCGTGTGTCATGCATATCAATTTTTGAATAAAACCAAATTTAAAACAGAATTAGAAGTCATTTACTCGCGTCCGGATTTTTATCAAATAATTCTAGCCACAAATTTTTTTTCGTTATTGCTACAAAATAATCTCAGTGAAACTTTCCCGGAAACTATAAAAATACTCAAAATTATTTTAACAACCCCGATGACCACTGCTGAATCAGAGCGTTGTTTTTCAACACTTAAAAGAATCAAAACTTTTTCGGGAAATGCTGTGCTAAATATTACATATAGTTTATTATAAAAATAAAATACTATGGACATCTAAAGGAACTTAGTTGATGACTAGAATTCTTGTCATTATCATACATCGAAATTTCATAGGTTGGTTGTCTTTTCAAAACACTGCCTTTTCTCTAAAACAAACTGATAAGATGTGTAAAATGTAATACCATATAATACATGGACTTTGATTTAAAATTGTGAAAATTTAGAGTGTATGTGTAATGTAGCTTTCAACTTTTCATAAAACTAATATAGTACATTACTAAAGAAAATATTACGTGATGGGCTAAAAATAAGTCGTCCGACATTAATGCTAAATCAATATAATAAATCCATGTAAAAGTTACATATGGACAGAACGTCAGTTAGAATAATATATGCGTGGATATAATTAAAGCAAAGCAAATAAATATCGACTGCGTCTGCACAAAATATTTCTGACATCTATCAGATATTACCAGACGTGAATTGCTTTTTAGACCAACATAATTCTATCTGACTGGACTCTGTGCCATATACGTGTTTGCAAGCATTTAATTCTCAATTTATTTTCAGAGAAATTGTGGAAATATTTAATGGAACCTTTCATACTGTTTTCAAATGATTGGTATTGCATTTTCCGCGGACGGCGTGAGCCAATTCAACTTGCATTTTCATAAACCATACTCACTGATTTATACTTAATTAATTAAGATTACCGAACAGCAAGTTATTAGTCATATTTTAGAGTATAACAGCAAGTAGAAGGCAATATGGACTATTTATTTTCAAGTTGCATCTTGTCTGAATGAGTTTCATCAAATAGTATGCGCTAATTTTGGAATATGTAAATGCTAGATGGGAAATAATACTAATATAGATAGAAGTTTCGAAATGTGAATTCACATTGAAGCTTAGAAACTCAAACATATTTTTAAATATGCAGGCTCTTCCACAATTGCAATCTATACATTAATTTTTATATTTAAAATGTATTATATATATGTGTGTGAGTGTGTGTGTGTGTGTACAATAATGTATTATTCTCTTCATTTCAATTTATGTTTCCCCAGTAATTAATTATTTCTGCAAAAAAATAACAGCTTGCATAAATTTATTTATAAAAGCAGCGAAATGATTGAATCTTGCTCAACACAAATGAATTAAGAACCCCGGTACTGAAGAAATGAGAAAACTGAGATTTTCCACGAAATTAAAAAAAAATTCTACATTTTTTTCTAAAAATAACTGACAAGAAGGAACGCAAACGAAGATAAATGTTAGAATAGGAGATAATAGAATAGAAGAAATGTCAGATTTCTATTATTTAGGAAATAGAATTACGACGGATAACCAAAGTAAGGTTATCTTACGTAAAAAATAAATTAAATAACAATAAAAATGTAGGATAGCCCAGGGTAGGAAGGCATTGATATTTTTGATACTGATATATTAAATTCTAAATTTCCTTCAATTATGAAATTGAAAATAATAATCAGTTTCTTTCTTAGATGTTTTAGTCATTAGAAATAATAATATATTAGAGTTTGATATATATAGAAAAGCTACAAATACGGACTGCTATATAAAGAACGATTCAAATCATTGTCAACATAAAATGCTGCTTTTAATTTTTTAATTAACCGATTATTAAATTTTTCATTATCTAATGATAGATATGTATGAATATCCGGAATATAGCTATGCAAAATGGCTATTGTTCTTTAATGGTATATAATAAATTACGAAAATTGGAACGAACAAGAAACTTTTATTGAGTTGTAGAACAATCACGATTGGTGACAGAGGTATTTTATTTCGTTTTTATCTTGTGCGCTGCTGAAGATGGGGGCATAGCTTTCGAAATGCGCATCTAGCTACTTAATGCTTTAAGTTACGGTATTTGGGTGATATTCTATACAAATATTTATATGTTCATTCGTCATAGAACTTTGGTATATGATGTAAATATGTTGTAATATTGTAAGTTAGTCTATAGAAGTAACAGGTGGTTTTTATCCAAAGCATAGGTTAGGTTAAACACACACAATTTCCACAGGAGAGGAAACATATCGGAATCCTGTTTGCTGTTTGCGCACACATCGTTTGTATAACGTAAATAGACGGGCTATCGAAAATCGAGAAATTTATTAACAGTTGTATGAAAAAGTTGAAATTTTAGTATATTGCTGTTTCTTATAATTTTTTTTACCTTATACGCAGTTATGTATTAAATAAGTTTTGATAGTAGCGTAGGAGTCGTAAAATATGAAGGAATATACAGTTTTCACAATTTGCATCTTCTCCCTAGTCTTATATCTACTAAAATTTAGTAATTTTTACTAAATCTCTAGAAATATTTGAAATACTTTGTAATACCGACAACGTGTTGAAATGATCCTATTCAAAATTAAAGACAATACCTAGCAAATCTGATCTCAACTCGATTGACTAAGTAAAAATTCAATAATTTTGTAAGATCTCATAATTGTACTAATAATAAATCGAAATCGAGCGATATTCCAAAATTTTTCCAAAAGTACATACAACTCAGGGTATGGTGAGATAATTTGATGAGGCATTTGATATAAAATTTGGATTAAATATAAAATGTACCGAAATATTGATAATGAAATCATAAATTAACATTGATAAATTGCTGTTTGTTATGCAATTTATATATTTATTGTGATACTTGAAACACTTTATCTTTAGATTCTGGAAACATCTCGAATTACTTACAATGTAGTTTAAAATTTTTAAATGACCGTAAATAGTTTAGATGTGCAATATGGTGGACGAAGATGCAAGTGAAAAATCATTGAATTTAGTATTATACTCAAATCAGTGCTTTGTGGTTTTATTTTAAAAAATTGAACAGTCCTACAAATATTTCAATAAACTAACTATACTCGCGTATAGAACCTAATGTAACAAACTGAAGAACAACAGAAGAAATCTGTAAAAAAAAAATTAAAAATCGAAACTGTATACATCGTCAAGGTGTGGCGACAATTAAGAACAGGGACTTTGCATTAGACATATACAGGAAGCATATTCATGGTCCAGAAGGAATTTTTCTTTCAGAAGAAGACCTCCCGTGTGGGATTCGAACCCGCGACCAACGCGATGAGTTATCAATAGTCCCAATCAGTCAGTTTAGCGGTAACACTAAACAAGTTTTGATCAAATCTATACTGAAACTGTAGTTTTCTCGATAAATTGAATGACAAATCGTTAAAACATCGACTTGTTCATTGATACGTAAATATATTGAGTTATATTCGGTGCTCATTCACATCAACTCCCTTATTACAGATCAAATTAGAGATGAAATGAATAGTAAAGTTGCAAAATGTGTTCATTTTCATTTGAAAGAGATTATGTCTTGAGTCTAGATCTCCTTGCCTTGCAAATTGTAAATTATCCATTAACGAAGTTAAAACTATAATATAGAATATCACCCAAATACCCTAACAAGCATTAACTAGCTAGATGTACATTTTAAGCGCTATGCCCCCATCTTCAGTAGCACAAGATAAAACTAAATAAAATACCTCTGTCATGAATCGTGATTGATATACTATATATAGTATATCAATCACGATTCGTGACAGAGGTATTTTATATGTACATCTAGCTACTTAATGCTTGTTACGGTATTTGGGTGATGTTCTATATTATAATTTAACACCGTAGTGATAATTTTTAAAAAAGAAGTTAAAACTGTTTTATTATCGAGAATTATTTCACTTATATTTTCAATTTACTAACATTATACAGGTGGACCAATACTGCATTTGCAACAAAGTATTATTTGTTCCATTTATAGCTGCAGGTGTTCGTAATATTAATAAAAACATTTCACGAAGACGCTATCTGCATTTTTAAATAGACTACAAACGATAATAAATATACCGTTGTTATTGGGAGTTCTTTTTATTATCCGTGATATTTTCAATGTAGTCGAAGCAAGAATAAATTTTCCACCAACTATTTGTAAACAAACACTATACGATTTTTTTAAAGAAATATTCATAAATATACTTAAAAACCAGAGAAATCCAGTAGTATATTTAAAAATATATAAAAATGGTAAATTCGTTTTCTCCAAAAATATTTAGAAATTTCAAAATAATATATTAATATACTTGTCTAGAATATCACCCAAATACCGTATTTAATAGTTAGATGCGCATTTCGGAGGATATTCCTCCATCTTCATTAGAACAAGATGGCAACTAAATTGTGATTTTGATATTATTTGTCTTTGCGAAACATTCCTTAATGCAAATGGGAACGATAGCAAACTATTCTCTAACGATTATATTGTGTACTGTCGAGATCGTGCCTCAAACAGATTCACTGAAAAAGGATGGAGGAGGCGTTCTCATTGCTGTACATCGCAAAATCATATCCAGAGAGCCATCCCGAGTTAGCATCAGTCAGTGAAGATTTGTGTGTCTCAGTTAGTGGTGCTAATGAAGAAAAATTGTACTTAGTGTGTGTCTACCTACCACCACTTTTGAGTACGCCTATGACCAATTTATCTCTAAGCATTCATAATATTATGGATAGATTTTCTAATGATAATGTATTGGTTATTGGAGACTTTAACCTTCCAGGTGTAGATTGGCGATTATCTGGTGACTCTATGGTTATCGCTAATTATACCAACAATGATAGAAACAATAATTTTATAGAAACCATGTCCTATTGTAATTTGTTCCAATTTAATCACATTGTCAATAACTTTAATAAAACTCTCGACTTAATTTTATATAATAAGTTCATAATTAAAACTGTTGAAATAAGTGATGCACCATTAGTTCCATTAGATCAATTTCACCCACCGATTGAATTAGAAATTTTATTTATATTTTATTAATACTGTAAATTATCGCTCTGCTAATTTTGATTCATTGATTGAAATTTTCTGTCGCATTGCTTGGCAGGATGAATTTAATAATAATAACTTGGAGACAGCTTTGACAAATCGTTAATTAGATTTAAGAATATTATAATCAATCCTTTACGGAATTCGCAAACATCATTATAAGTATGTATAAATAATATGTTTAACTTCACAATACCATATCTGCTATTGGGATAGCAGTAATGGTTCTCTTATTAGTTAGAGAGTCCGCAATCCTAAAGATTGGTTGGAAACAGCACGCCATGCCGATCTATCCTGAGCTAATCCCTTCATCTCCCTATAGCTATTCATCTCAACGTCTTCAACTACCTGACTCACATACTCCAATCTAGGCCTACCTACCCCTCTCTTTCCCTCCACTCTACCTTCTATGATCAATTGCATAATCCCCCCATGCCTAAGAATATGCCCTACTAATCTGTCTCTCCTACGTTGTAACACTCTCCAAATACTTCTCTTCTCCCCTACTAACTCTAGTACAGCTTCATTTGTTACTTTATCTTCCCAACCAATCCTCATCATCCTCCTATAACACCACATTTCAAGTGCTTCTAATCTACGCTTCTCTTCCTTTCCTATAGTCCACGCCTCACACCCGTACAGTGCTACACTCCAAACATATACCTTCAGTAATCTTTTTCTAATACCCAAGTCAATATTTGATCTTAAAATCTGTTCTTTTTCTACGAATGCCTTCCTACCCTGTGCTATCCTACACTTTATATCTACCTTGCTTCGATTATCTTTTGTGATTCTACTGCCTAAATAACAAAAATCTGACACTTCTTCGATTCTATTATCTCCTATTGTAATCCTCATTTTTCTACTGCATTCCTTTTTGTCACACCTCATCACTTTAGTTTTACCTATATTTATTTTCATGTTAAAATCCCTAGTCAATACTGCCTGCATACCATTCAATACCCTTTCTAAATTCTTTTCGCTTTCTTCCAATATTGCTATATCGTCGGCGAATCTCAGCATATATATTTTCTCTCCCTGTACATTCACACCTACACTATACTCTTCTTTTACTTTGTTTATTGCATCTTCTATATATAGATTAAATAATAACATTTAATAATTAAATAATTAATAATAATTAAATAATAATTAAATTATAATTAAATAATTTAATTATAATTAAATAATTATAATTAAATATAAGTTCTCTTATACTATTATATATATATTATATTGTATTATACATGTATGAACATTAAGTACTGGACACTTCACTGGGCTAAGCCTGTTTGTAGTCCGATATCGAAAAAAAAATTATTTTTTTAAATAAATACCTAAGTCACTAATTGTAATTGCTATACACAATTACAAATTATATAAATATATAGTTGCTATATATTTACAAGTAATTACATGTACTATTTCTAGCTAACCATTATGATTGATGGCAATGAAAGAGTGAAAAGTGAATAACCGAAATTAAATTTAAAAATACTATCACACTATTTTTGCATTATATATATATGGTCTAAATGCTAAATCATTTAGATTTCTATTCCAACAATCAAATCATTGTTCTAAAACTCTTCTAATCTTATAAATACAATCAAACTATCTACCAAAATCAAAAGAAAAATCATTAGTATTTCCCTATACTGATTAATTGAAGATGGATTATTAAAAGGCACTGAACTATACCTATTCTTGTAAAGAATATCACCCAAATACCATAACCCACAGCATTTGCAACAATTCGGATGTTCAACCACCCAAATTATTACACAAGAATGAAACAAATTCCGGCGTTACTCAACAGGATTGTTCTATATTATAAATTGCGTAATACGTTCAATCAAATGTCCAAATCATATTTTAGCAGCTCGAATTAAAAATTCAACATTCAAGGCTGCCGCTTCGTAATTACAAAACAGTTCGGAACACAATCAGAAAATATTCAATTATTACTTACAGTAATTTTATAACAGTTCGTCATAATAAAATCAAATCTGTTAGTACACCACAGCTACAGTTCATCCACTTTCAACACTATTTAATTGTATATGAAGAATTAACGTGCCGATGCCGAATCAACGACAATCGTTTGTTTTATTATTTCATCACTGCAAACATCAGGATAGAGTGGAATTTCGAATACCACAACTAGACCGACCAGAGAATCAACACCATCCGCTAATATCACCGACACGTTTCTTCACATTACTATTTTAAGAGATGTATCTACAGAGCGGCTGGCAGCGCGAGGAATTCGCAACTGAAGCAACGTTCAGCACGTACCCACCCGTAACACATCCGCACTACTGATAACGCTCAAGCGACCAGCAGCGTTATCTGCCCATGCAGAATATTCCAGAGACCACAGCATCGTCTGTGTTCGGCTGCTGCTGGCGGCGGCGTCAGCGTCGGGTATCCCTGCGACGACAAAGGTGCCGGTGGTGATACGCCATCACCATCCAGAACCACGATCACGCTCAAATAACAATGGATGCACTTCCCAGTTGCTTGAGCGAGTTAATATGTCGGCTAATGATGCGGTGAATAAAGAAATTGGTGAGGATTATAGGAGATATGTTACAAACGTACAAAATATGTTATAAGCAAGTTTCATTAACTCGATTTATTAACAAGGATAATACTATTCTAAAAAATTATTCTTAAGTTAACTCAATATTTGAATTTTTATGTGAGTTCATATATATATATATATATATATATATATATATATATAGAAGGCACGTTTGGTTACTAATATATTTGGCGTGGATTTAAGGTTTAGAGATTTATTAGGCAATGGTGAAGATATATAGGATATGGTACTTCAATTTATCTTTTTTTTTCATATACTCTGCATATAAGTAAATACATTTATCGAATACCCAATAAACAGAAAAGCTTCACTAGAAGCAACATATTTTTGGAGCAGCACTTTTGTATGTAATATATTCCAGACAATAAAATAATTGGGAAACATATAAATTCAAAACAAGCAAAATTAATAGATTTAAAATTCCTCTTATCTAGTACACTAATGCCTTTCTATCGAAATAATATTTGTCAATTCGTTACTTTTTATCAAATTTGTAATTAATTTTTTGTGTTTGGCCTTGTCTCAAATTACCCCTTATGTATTTTTTACTTATACCGGGGCAGTGTATGTTAAAACAGAAATTGTAAAAATTATTGGTAAAATCTTGGAACTATTCTGCAAAATAAATACAAACCTTGGCTTGAATATCCTAGTATTATACATTCAATCAGATGAAACATTATAAAGTTTAATGTCATTTATAATTATTATTATTTAAGTAATTAACGAAGCACAAAATATTCGTCAATTATAAAAATAAATTACAATAGTGTAAAGAATTAAGTTTGTTAGGTTTATTATAATTTTGCTATTGATTATTAATATAAAGCAAATGACATTAATACTAGATTTACATATATTCGTTAATTTTGTGGTATTTTATTTAGTTTTTATCTTGTGATAGTGAAAATACCGTAACAAGCATACTTAATACAATTGGGTGATATTTGAGTGATATTAACAAATATATTTGATTGGTTATAAAAATGTATCTTAGCAGTAAATATTTGTCCCTAGTCCACGATTTTGTTTATATTTCCATAATATAATAATACCAATTTCTTCACTGTCAATCATATTTCAACAATATTTAACTACATTTTTTCACCGAGCTTATAGGAAGAACGATTCTGGAATATTATTTGTCGGTGAATAATTGCATATTTACTAAATATCAATTTAAAATGAATCAAGGAGTACAAATACAAAATAGCTTGATCGGTTTCCTACGCCGCAAATGTAAATTTCCTGGTTAAAATATGCACAATAATCCTCCAAACTTTATGCGTTACCGTAACATAATGCACGTGTATTGTAAAATCCGAACGCTCCGGGTTTTGTTACTTTAATTTTATGATAAAATATAATACGTTTGAAATAGAGTGCTTACGTAGAATTCTTCCGATTGATTTTAAGTTTATATTCTATGTAGTATGCATGTAAAGGGAGTTATAAAATTTTGTACGAAGACATATAATAAATTTTCAAATTATTCAGAAATATTAATTGTGTGTGTGTGTGTGTGTGTGTATTTCATGTGTGTAATGTGTACCGTTTATATAGAAATTAAATACTCTAAAGAGGATGGAAATTTACACAATACGGTGTGGCGGCGAGCAAGTATGATGTAAATACATATGCACTCATCCTATCTGTTGCAAGAAATAGAGTGAGAGCCACTGTATGCAGTATGTCATGTTTCTTTGGTTCGCGTATCGTATGAGCCGCAAACAAACTAGCGGCCCGGGGTGCTATGGCAACGGTACGTTACGCTGCTTCTACAGCTAAGAATATATCGTTGTTTTAAGCTATTCCGAGCCGCGATTCTTTAGCGTCCCAACAGAGAAGCCTAGTCTAGTATACAGGTAAATTGATATAGAATAGCCAGATAAGACAGTTGCATAGTTCTGTGTAGTTACGTATGTACGATTTTGCCACGTGTTTCTCCAAGAATATATTTAATAAAAATGAATAGTGTTAGTTCTTTATTGAAAATAGAGTTTTGTAGACTTTCTCTTGAAGACAAAGTAAAAATTAAAGAATTGCCTGATTTCAATTTATCACAAACTTGTGCACGGTGTGTTTACATCAATAAAAGATAGAAGAGCGGAATACCACTTTCAAGAAATGATTGAATTTAATCATTTTGCATCCTTTTAGGTAAGATTTCTTACTACTATGTTATTTTTTAATAAATGCGCCCCACTCGATTGAAATGTCAAGAGTCAAAAATTAGGATAATAAATGATTGTTAATACAATATCTTGGAAATCAAAGGAAAATCGAAACAAACGATATATGCAACTTATATAACACCATTTGCAGTATTCTATTTACGCGGCATTGACAGTTGTATATATTTTTAATTTACCGCGATTTGAATAATTTATGCTCAAATTGGCATTTTATAAATGAAATGGAGCGTTAACTTGTTTTAGTAATTAATTTAGCTGTGTTTTAGTAGTGCATTTTTATTAGACAACGTATTCACGAATATATTCGTGCAGTTCAAAAAATTGGTTTATTTCAAAAATATCGACAAGTAT
Source organism: Leptodirus hochenwartii (assembly GCA_947310635.1). NCBI lineage: Eukaryota > Metazoa > Arthropoda > Insecta > Coleoptera > Leiodidae > Leptodirus > Leptodirus hochenwartii. The sequence goes on from OX371176.1 coordinate 35,735,851, forward strand.
AACATGTGGCAACGCTGTAATGTGATTTTGGTTGCTTGTCAGCTTATCGATAATTTATGGGTATATATAAAAACACGTCTTGCTATTAAAAAATTAATAAATAAAAGCATAATATATTAAATTATTTTTTCTAATTTGCGTTTCTAAAGCTAGAGCTATTAACGAACCCAAATGAGTTCGTTTATAACGAATTTGAGTTCGTTTATAGCATAGGGCAATTTACTGTTTCAAAGTTGGTAGCACTGCTTGCTAGTTATCAAACGTCAAACTACAATAGAAAGCAATAAATAGTTCGATTTTAATTTTGTCCCTGAAATGTACAATTGTACGTCAAACTACAAAAGAAAGCAACAAATAGGTTAATTTAAATTTATTTGACAATTTATTTCAAATGTTCCAAATGTGCCAATAGTTACTATCAACAGTCAAAAAAATCCCTAAATTTTGAAATTTTTATTTAAAAAGGGCATAAAAGACGCAAATTAGAAAAAATAGTATAAAAAACTCATTTCATAAGTCATTTATAACACTCGTTCTTTATTGAACTCGTGCAATAAAACCTGCCTTATGAAACTCGTTCTTTAATATACTATTATAGCCATATTAACAATATTTAATAGTAATGAAAAATATAATGACAGTTTTTAACAGTATAATGACAGATTGGAACAAATATTTTAAGCGTTCGTTTCAAAATCTATAATATCTGTATTATCGAAAAAAAAAACAATAAATATAATACCTTCTTGAATATTATTACAATTCGCTGGTAATAGTTGTCGGTTGCAACAATGGTATAAAATTCTCATTCTGTAGAGGTATAAAAATCTCCGATTTATTATCGTAATTCCTTATTTCGGGAACTCTCACAGACATTTGTTCTTGCCATCTATTTGGCTCTAATTTATTCTAAAATATAGAAGAACGTGAATGTATACATTCAATTGACGTACGTTGGGTAACAAACAATTACATTTGTCACTTACTTCATAATAAATTGACTCGAAGAAATGTTTCTTTTTCGAGCCAATTTTAACAATCATCGTTTCGGAATATTTCACTGGAACTTGGCGTGGTTCAAAAAAACATTTCGTCACGAATCTACAATATTTATTATTAATATTGAATTTATTTTGTGCAAAATGTACCTTTTTGGATATCTGCCGCTAGTGTCGATACGGCTATCTATAATAACTGGTTCTGACATAATATTTGGCTGCATTTCTTTGGTTCTTCTACAACAGAACAATAAATAAAATTATTCTTCTTATTCCGGTTCATTTATTAGCAATTATAACACCAAAACTGGTTAATTACGTAGTTTAAATCGACATCCAAATTGAGATTTTTCAACTACAGCGGGGATGTATTTATTTCGATTTTCAATCCCTTTTATAACGTTATTATTACGATTATTTGAATCGTTCATTTTTGGGAGTATTTTATTGTTTTATTATGGATACTTACGGTTTAACTGATGGCGTTGAATTTGCTTTTATTTGATTTTGATCATAAATATGTTCAAATATTTCTTCAACTAAAAACAATGTATTAAAATAATGCGAAATAGTTTAGATTTTCAATATTTGCGATAAAATTGATATTTTTAATCGTCACAATACAACTGTATTATCAGAATGTTATCAATATATTGGTGATAATAAATTTCTTTATGCAAACAAGCGCAAATTTCTATATATTTAAAAAATTAAAATATTTTTTTTTTTAAATAAATTGAATTGCTGCTTCATCAATATTTTATAAAACGTGTCCAGAATTGTTTCTTATTTATGCAGCAAACACAAAATTTAAAAAGGTTTGTTTTAAAAGCATACCCTTCTTATTCGTGGGAGGTTCTGCTCTTTGAAAACCACTAATGGTTCTTTCATTTTCGAGGAATTTTACGGAACTATCAATAAAAAACATTGTTTTATCTTGAGGTGGTTTGATATACGACTTCATTTTTTCAAAAGCAAAATTTATTCTTCGCTAAAATCACGTTAATCTTGATAATGAGCTTGGTGAGTTGGAGCGCGTAGAAGACCAAACCCAAAGAATTCGCGGTACCGCTAACTCGGCTAGTTTAGTGTGTTTGTGGTACCAAGTATATAGGTACCAAACGAAACGTATATGCAGGCGATGAATGCAGTTACGATGACGCAAGATGTGGTATGTCATAGATATTTGCATAAATCTATAAAGATTACTATTTGGTATGGTGGCAAGCTATGGATGTGGTCATCTGTATAGTATAATGTCGCTATTAGTATACCTCGTATGAAATTTTATATTATCTAATTTGTGATTGAAATGTTTGTATAAATGGCTCTTCATATAATGAATGAAATATACCTACAGTAGAACTATGAGTATATATTATTTGTTATTATGATTCTATGTATTAATATTAACATTGATGACAATAAAAATTAAATAAAAATAATGAACTAAACTACTTCAGTGATAGGGTACAAAGAAGTAAGTCCTTATAAGATTTTTTGATTTATATTGGTTACCGGTTTCGAGAGGTATATCTCATCTTCAGACCAAAATTGTCATATGTAAAAACTCAAGAATGTAGTCATCGATATTATCAATATATAAAAGTAGAAGTATTTTTCATAAAATGTTGTAAATGTTTATATAAAATTATTTTTGTCAGAATGTTTAAAGTTTTTTTTGTATAATATTAAAAACTGTGACATACAAGTGGCCGTGTTTTTCTTGTAATGTGTGTTTTTCTTTAATTACAAGAAAAACACGGCCACTTGTATATCACAGTTTTTAATATTATACAAAAAAAACTTTTTAAACATTCTGACAAAAATAATTTTATATAAACATTTACAACATTTTATAACTTTTATGAAAAATACTTCTACTTTTATATATTGATTATATCCATGACTACATTCTTGAGTTTCTACATATGACAATTTTGGTCTGAAGATGAGATATACCTCTTGAAACCGGTAACCAATATAAATCAAAAAATCTTATAAGGACTTACTTCTTTCTACCCTATCACAAATATTAACTTATAATAAGGATATTCCAACAAAATAAACTACTTCAGTTATTAAATTGTCATGTATGCTTTTTTTTAATGTAAAAGACGGAATTAAAATAGTTTTTAATACATTGCTGCATTTGCTTTTTTCATATTAAATTGTGCTATAATTCTAGCATTTGACGTTTTTTCTCTAATATTTCATAATTTCGTTGTTTCAAACTGCCTTCAAATAGATGTTGCTTTTAGAACACTTTATTTAATGCAATTTTACATTTTATTTTTGATGAAATTATCGCCAAATCGATTCGATTGCATTTTAAGATGTATATAAAACTAGAACTGAATTGAATTTGAAGTGTTAAATCTTTCAAGCATCGCTCAAATATTATGCTTTTTTTTCCTTTATAAAAACCTAGAAAATGTAGTTATTCATTGAAAAAATCAAATAAGGGATTTTTTATTGGCTACAAATTAAAAATTAAGCAAAACTCATTGGTGGTTTTAATTAATCGAGTATATTTATTTAATCGTCCGCAGATCTAGCTTTAAAATATCCATTAGTTAGGAAATAAAAGTAAAAAATGTGGAGGAAATAATTAAAACAAAACTAAATTTTGTTTTGTATCAAACGACATAACCTTTTTGATTCATCATAAAATTTTATAACAAATTTTGAATTTGAGATACATCTGAAAATCAGAAAAATAATCTTCGAATGCAATTATAAAATTATCACATTTGACAAGAGTGTGGTCTAAACAGCGTGTTTCGTAAACTGGGCAAACTCTGCACGATGGAGATATCGTCATCAACACCATAGCTGCTGAAGAAGCAATGTTCGTTGTACGCGTAATTATTTACTGCCAATTTAAAGTCGGCGATAGTTATATTGCCCACGCTCAAATCGCACCATTTCTCTTTTAAATCACGATGAAATAAATCATCGGTAAGATATTTCATTTTCTCGACATTTTTGCCGTCTTTTAGTCTTTTACATTCAGTTCGAGCCAATGTATGGATCTTTTTTAATTCACCTAAAAGCATGTTTCGCCACTTATTTACGCACGCGTAAACATATTACCAAAAAATAAATAAATAAGACGACGCATTTCGAATTGGTATTTTGAAATATTTAATTATATACAACGATGAAATATTATACCTATAAGTTTGGACATTTCTGGTTGATTTTCTTCAAACGGTTGATTTAATTTCACATTATAGTGCGTCCAAAACGAGTGAGTTCGATGTGGTTGTCCAAACACGCACATGTGTACGACCGCGACTTGCGCAAACCAATTATTCGATATATAATGCCACAATCGTAGAAACATATCCGGTCTGATGCCGCGCAACTCATCGAACGCTTCTTGCATCAAATTATACGGTAATAAAGGTACAGTGTAATATCTATTCAACACTGCCGAGACTTCATCATCATCTAAATGACTTGTGATGCCCAATACTCGGGCTTTAGAATATATTGCCTAAATATTTTTTTAATAGTCACTACGGTGTTCAATAATTGTATAGAATATCAACTAAATACCGTAACTCAAAGCGTTTAATAGCTATATGCGCATTTCGAAAGCTATGCCCTTATCTTCAGTAGCACAAGATAAATACAAAATTTAAAAACACACTTAGACCTATTGAAACTAGATTTTAGGAACATTTAGTTCATTTTAGGCATTTTATTTAGTTTTCATCTTGTATTACTGAAGATAGCTTATAAATGCGTATATATCGTCAGCGATGTGACAAGACCTTGTATCTTATAAAAATTCAAAAATGAGATATTATGTAAAACTGATTCTTAAGTTTATTGCGCATGTTCAGAAAGTTTCCTAGTTGATTAAAATTTTAAAGCAGATAGGAAGTATTGTCACACCCAAGTACTTGTTGAAACAGTTGCCTATTTCGCATTTAATACTAATATCGTCAGCGATATGACAATACCTCCTATCTTACAAAAATTCGAAAAATGACATATGATATCAAACTGATGCTTAGGTTAATTGCAAATTCTCCCAGCTCATTAAAATTTTAAAGCAGATAGGAGGTATTGTCACATCACTGACGATATAGCTATTAAATGCCTTTTACGTTGGGTGATATTTTATGCAATTAAATATTTATTAATAAAAAATTATGTTGGTCTCGTTTTCAATTTTTTTTTACAACAATACCTTCACATAATGATAAAAACTTCCATGTATATTACTTTGCGTATAAACACTACGCAGGGCAGTATATAATTTATTTTCATAAGGGCATACGATAAATTTTGGATGTATATTCGGAGCGAGTTCCGATTTTAAATGATTAAAAACAGTCTTGTATAATGTTTCGGAATCGCTTTCCATTAAAATATAAATAATGGGGAAAATCTAGAAAAATGTAAAATAATTTTACGAATGTACAATTGCCAACATATTTCAATCACTTGCATATATTTCGTGTGTAACGGCAAAAATCGTGACCAATTGATGCACATATGGATCTCTCGGTGCCAATCTATAGCTAACATCGATAAAAATCTCGTGGCTGTCTTTAAAATTACTACAAATAAATTTTGGGTTGGCGAAGAAAAGAGCGTGCCGATTGTCAACCGAGACGAGACCCGCATAGAAAACACCATCGTAATTTCTGGAAATATGTTTCCAAGAACCGGATTCTAAACATTCACCTAAAGCGACCAAATTTTGAGGTTTTGGCGCTGCGTATGTCCCTTCTTTTCGCCATCTGCGCATGCTACTTACAAGTCCTTCCATCGGACAATGTAAAGCACCCGTAGGGTCTCTAAATACCACATAATTAACAGATTTTATAATTACCAATTTGCTGTCGCTTTCTTAAATTTAAAATTAGATATTTAAAAAACAATTTTGAAAAACATTTTTTTAAAAAGGAATTTTTGCATAAGTTAGGCAACTTTAAATGCTTTATTCTTACGTGGATGCAATGCTATTGTAACATTCTTTCACAGGTAATGTCGAGGTTTGAATAAGCAATTTTAAATTGTCTTTGAAAATAATTTTCTTAGTTTCGCTATCGTTTTTGGCATGATTGTGATTTGTAGAGATATCCTGGTATTCTCCATCCATTACTTTAGCTGTGGCCCTACATAATAGATCTTGGCACTTCAAATATCTAAAAAAATGTTGTTTAATTAAATAATACAAATTTAATAAACCTCCTCACTTTATTACTCTACCATCCGATGAAGTCATTACTCTGTTCACAATATATCCATATCCATCGTTAAACACCTTAGATTTTTTAAGTTTAATTCTAGTCTGTGAATTTTCCATTTTTTTATTCAAACTTTGATAAAATATAACAAAACCGGTGATAAACTTTTCGTAATGTAAAATTATATGTACAATTGCATTTTGTATCTCTGAACAGATGTTATAAAATAAAGAAATATAACCTACAAAATCACAAATGGGACATATTAGTTATGAAACAGTATATCAAATCATTTACTGAAGTATTCTAAAAAAAAAAAAACCAGAAAAATATAACAAGGCATAAGTAATCAAGCAAATTATTTTCTTACATGTATAATACTCAAATTATATAGTAATTTCTAATGTTCCAGAACTAAAATAGTAGTGTAAACTTGGGCAATGCATTTTTAATGGTTTAATGGTTTTAATAATGAATTGGTTGCACATTTGGTTGCCTAGTGTCTCAGTGGGTCTATTTCATAGAATTACCAAGTAAAATTCATACGTCTCTAAAAGGATAAACAATTTGCAAATAGAAAAAAAAACATTTTACGATTTGAAAATGAATATATCAAATCAAAAAACGAAGATTATTCAATACGATATAAAATGTCGCACTGGTTGTGGATATTATGGAAACCCTACTTGGGATGGTAAATCTTCCGCGTAATTTTGTAGAAAAAAACATTATTTTAATAGCTCGAAATATCTACAGGGTATTGTTCTAAATGTAAGGATAAGTCCACTCGCAAAGAAAGTTTGTCTACTTTTACAAACTTCCAAGAGAAAAAGAAAAGACAGATCGACAAGAGAAACAACTTCTTCGGTTTTCGCAAGAATTCCAGCGCAAAAGGTAAGCCAAATAGTCTCTAACGCGAATTAATTCGTAAACACGGGCGCCAAGATTTAATTAAGTAATCATTTGGTACGATTCTGGCTGAGAACAACTATATAGGGACAATGATTTAGTGCGTGTTACGCGATACAGTTGTGTTTACGAAGTTGCCTACTGTCAAGGGGTATTAAGGTTGCCAGATTTACGATGCAATAAGAACCTGACCTATGGATCCTAGGTCAGGTCTTTAATACCCACGATCCAGACTTACTTTGACATGGATATTTCTTAAATTTTACTCAATTTAATATATTATCAATTATGTAGCTGGAATATTTAAATCAATTGCATTTTATTTAGGGCAACCTAAGTTTTTATCGTGTAGTTTCAGTTGCCTATATTTATTCTCTTTTTCCTATTCGGCTATTCTCAGTCAGAATCGTACCAATCATTTTCAAATAGATTCACCTGGGCGTCCAACAGTCTTCACAAACAAATACAAACGGTCATTCGACGAAATTAAAATATACGAAAAATATGCAGCTTTATTTGCAAGTCTCGACCCAGCAGTTTGTAAAGATTTCAATATGCTCGTTGAAAAATACTCGCAAAAGTTACTATCAGAATATACTGCTAAAGAAATGGTCGATGAGGTTGCCTCAATAACTCAATCCTATTATAAATTTGTGTCTCGCCGATTTACCGAGCATATTATTTATAAAAGTAGTCCGACTAACATCAAGATGCAATTATGTGATGTTTTTGAAGAAATTCTAACAACAAATTTATATCCGTAAGTTATTTCTCGTTACGGGGTAAATACTATATCGTCAGTGATGTGACATACCTCCTATCTGCTTTGAACTTTTTATGAAAATAGATGTTCTGATCATGCGCAATAAACCCTTACCTTAGGTTTGTTTTATATTCTTAAATCAATTTGACATAATCTGTCATTTTTCGAATTTTTGTATATACACAGATAGTATATGTATTATATATATATACTATCTATATATATACTATATATATATACTATATATATATACTATGTATATATATACTATATATATACTATGTATATATATACTATATATATACTATGTATATATATACTATATATATACAATGTATATAGGTATTTTATAAAGTTTTATCTTGTGCTACTGAAAATGGGCGCATAGCGCTTGAAATGTACATCTAGCTACATAATGCTTGTTACGGTATTTGGGTGATATTCTGTATTATATGTATTAATTAGGGATTTATTTTGTCCAATATCAACGGACGACGAAGAGATTGATCTTATAATTCAAGCTAGAATTCGAAAGCTAGCTTGGGTTAATGCTCATCATTTGGATTGTTGTATAGATGAAACTAGTATGGAAGTTAGAGACTTAGTTTACGCTGCGATCACCGATTTGATACGTGAGTTTGCGCTGTTTTTATACGACCCGTATTGCATGCAATATTGTTTTATTAATTGCCAGACATGGATTCTATGAAAACACCACAGGAAAAATTAGAATGCAACGTAAAATGTTGCACGAATGTATTTAAAGTATTACAGCACTGCAGGGGTGGACCTGTAAGCGCGGATGAATTTTTACCAGCTTTAATTTTCGTTGTTTTAAAAGCCAATCCTGCGCGATTGAAGAGTAATATTTTGTACATTACAAGATTCAGTGATGAAATAAGGCTAATTCAAGGGGAAGGAGGATACTATTTTACAAACTTGGTATTTTTTAAGTTAGGGCGCGAAAATTAGAATTTATAAAATTGAATTTTAGTGTTGCGCTGTATCGTTTATCGAAGAATTAAACGCGGAATCTTTAAACATGCCTCCGGAGGAATTTAATGGCTATATGAGTGGTAAAATATCTTCAGTCAGTGCGTGGGAATCCGCTCTAATAGCGTGCGAAGGTATTCGACAATTAACTCAACATTTAGAGTCGCTTGATGAATTAAAACAACGAACAGATACGATCCAAGAAAGTACAGTCGATTTAAAACAACAGATGGATGTATTTAAGGTATTTTTTTAACAGGCGACTGCGCGATTTTTATGCAAACATAATATTTTTTTTTTAGGGAAAATTTTCGGCAGAAATAGCATCGATCTTAGAACAGTTTCCAATAATAATAAAGCCACGAAGAACGCCTGTATCGATCGACAAACAGATCTCTTTAAATGGTAATTTACCATCGCCGATTAAACCGGAAGTTGTAGACATTTACGCCGATACAAAAACGAAAATTGAACGCTCACAATCTACGGAAGATAGTAGTCAAACACCGATATCAAAAGAAAGATTATATTACGCTAATATCAGAAGTGAAAATCTTACGTTAGATTTATCATCAGAAAAGAAGAAGATTGTTTCGATACCAGTGTCTTCATCTACAGATAGTTTTACTGCAAAATTCGAAGCGAATACTTTGGGTTTAGCCAACGTAAATTACGATATAGATTTTTCTGACTTTAGCGAAGATAATAGTATAACAGAAGAATCCAGATTAGAAAACGAGATTTTTTCGAAAGAATCTATTTTAAATCCCGTTGTATCTGCAATAAAATTTGATCTCTGGAAAGAAACGGACAATTCCATTGTTGAAACAACTACAAATCCAAATCAAAGTCAATCAACACTTTCTGAAGATTTGTCGTTTTTGTTGAGTAATAACGACAGTCTTTTGGACGAAGTGAATGATTCCGCCAGTATTTTACCTTCCCCATTAAAGCCCCATTGCAATTCGATATTCGAAATCCCGAGCATCCCGTGCAATACTGGAGACTTTACCTCGATGAATATCGAGATTCAAAACAATCGCAAAGAGAAAAATTAGTAGTGAAATTTTTAGAGAAAATGTATTATTAGCTTCTAGTCCAAATTCGATATGTATTTTTTTATTGTACGAATATATTTTGTCGTATTTATTGGATTTTATTATTTGTAGATAATCAGATAATTACGCGAGATTAATTTTGGAAAATTTTAATCAATTTTAGCTATTTGCTTTAAGTGTAAATGAATTTTGTAAACAACACTAACATTGTGGATTTAGTTTATATAAAAGAAATATATTATATCTTAGCAAGAGAAATTTTGATTAATTCCTCTTCTCATACGAACAATTTACAGCGTATGACCGTTTGTGCCAAAGATGAAATCATGGAAGTACTCAGACGAAATTACCAAAGAGAAGCTGCATTCGGAGCAAATTTTAGATGGATATTTATTTATGCTAAATTAAAAGTATATACCCAACCGAATTTTAAATATATAAAGAAAAATCAATACCTTCGTATAAACGCCATCAGATGCATATATATTTGAGACGAAAAGCTACTGCGCATTTTCCTCATCGATCGACGGGGGAAATCTAATCGTACCCCCCATGTGCATTTACCTTAAAAATGGTAAAATAACAAATATGAATGTGTGCCTGTAATATCAGATTTAATTGTCCTGCTATGGATGTTGTAACAACAAGCATAGATGCTTTGTTGCGTACGTAACTCGAAACGGTTCGTTTCAAAGTTATTTTTTTAAATATAACGCATTTTCAGAAAGGGGCACAAATCCACAAAATGAGAATATAGACAATGCGGCGGTAGACGCATTCTGCGCTCTAGTTAATCGCGAAAAGGATGGCATATTCATCGGTTTGAAACTAATCTCCCTGCGAATACATTCGAAAAACGAAAAAGAAGTTTTGCAAACGCTTTACATATTGGATACAGCGATGCAAAAATGTGGTGCAACCTTTCAATCGGAAGTCGGCAAATTCCGATTTCTAAACGAAATGATTAAGTTAGTTTCACCGAAATATTTAGGATCTCATACGGCAGTATCCATAAAACAAAGAATATTGCAACTAATGTATCTATGGACCATCGATTACCCAAAAGAAGTCAAAATTAAAGAGGCATACGAAATGCTCAGAAAACAAGGCGTTATTAGAGATGTTCCCCTGAGCATAAGCGCAGATGTTATGCCTGAAAGACCAACAAAGTCCATCTTTCAAGATGAAGAAAAATCAAAGGTTCTAAAAAAGCTTTTGCATAGTAATAATCCGGACGATTTGGAAGCTGCAAATAGATTGATTAAGCATATGGTTAGAGAGGAAGATAAACGTGTTGAGTTGAAATGTAAACGATCATCGGAATTGGAGTCTTTACAAAATAATTCCAAGTTATTGAATGAAATGCTCGATTCGTATAGTAAAGGGATTTCTTCGACTGATGAAGTGGATTTGATAAAAGAATTGTATGATACGTGCTGTACACTTCAAGCTAGATTAAGTGGGATTATAACAGAGTTACCAAAAAACGAAGATATTTGTGAGTTATAAAAAAAAATCATACATGAATACCTAAATCATTTTTCAAATTTATAGCCGATATATTACACATAGCTGATGAAACAACTCGGTTATTGAAAAAACACGACCTAATAATGAAATATGCGGCGCCCAGTAAAGAATTACTCGATTTAGTAAGTCCTATTGAAAAACCTTCAGATCTTCTTACAAACAATTCGAACGGTTCCATGGAAAAACTGAACGGTCACGTTGAGTTAGATGAAATATTTAAAACTCCCGCTCTTTCAAACCAAAATGTACTAAAACCGGTGTCGCAAACATTCAATTCAAATAATTGTAAGTAATCTCGCAGAATTAAGTATGATATTTCAAAATATACCGTCATCAGTGAGGTCGAAATTTAATTAAAAAAAAAATAATTGTAGGCAGCGGATCATCAAAGAAAATTTCAGAAAAACCAAACAAAACAAAAGATCTGTGCGATTTGGATGAAATTACTGAATGTTTATTTAAAGAGAATTTGGCTAATTCGCAAATAATAGTGTTAAAAAAGTAACAAATTCACTAAAAAAATGATTAGTTTTAAATATAGCTGCATCTTTTTGCAGATCACGCGATAAAACCCCAATGAACCTTTTAAAGAAACAAGAAACCAAATCGAATTCAAAATCTTCATCGTTGCTAGAAAACTCTATATCCGAGATTTCTACAGACGATGAAACTAACGGATTAAATTCAAGTGACGATCTTTTAATGGATATTTCTACATCTGTCTACAAGAATCTACTAAATTCTGACAAAGAAGAACCAACTGCACAACATATGAAATTGAGTGACATCAATACCATTTCTTTGGAAAATATAAAACCCAGTTCAATTCCTTCAATAATTGCATTGGATGAAAAAAATGGTTTAACAGTAATTTTTCACTTCTGCGACGAAAAACCAGCTAATTTTATACAAATTATCGTCGTGACTATAACGAGTAAGAAAGACGCCGCTATAAATAATGTCTTGTTCCGAGGTATTGTGCCGAAAGTACGTAAATTAAATTAATTTATTCAAGTCAACGTGTAATTCTTGAACATTTTCAGGAGTGTAAATTGAAATTGCAAACCCCGACATCAACGGAATTGCCCGCTTATAATCCATTTTTACCTCAAGCAACTATTACACAAATTTTACTATTATCAAATCCAGAACATTTCGATTTATCATTCAAATTTATAGTAAGCTATAATATTGATGACGAAACTTATACGGAAATTGGCGAAGTGGATAAAATTCCAACATTTAAAAAGCCGACGAAATCAGATTAATAAATTGCAGTGAGGGCTTGTAGAATATAATGCCATTATGTTTATATATTTCTAGTCCTGTTAGAATGATTAATAAAGGTTGAATTGTACTTCGAAGTCTGTAAGGGAAAATTCAACTAAAGATACCATACTTAATATAACAAGTACAACACGATCAATTAATATTTCCTGGAATATTAAACTTTATACTAAAACTATAATAACCGTACTATAATATATAGACGATATTTTAAATTGTATGTGATAATAAAATAAAATTACAAGTGTCGTTGGTCTTTTTTTTAATTTTTGGTACATGTTATTACTAAAACCATACAATGTCTGCAATTTAAATGTTTAAAGCAAATGAAGCTACTAAAACGTAACTTAATAAGAAAAAAATGTTACTTTAGACACAAAAAGTGCAAACACTTTGATATTTGTGTTTAAAAATTTTAAGAATTTAAACACAAATATCGCGAAACGCTAAGCTAGTAATAGCTTTTTGATGTCCAGTATATTCTCGAACCAATGAACCATTTTTTACATTCCACAGTTTTGCCGTTCCATCCGAAGAAGCTACAAACAACACAAATAACTAGAAAATAACTAGAAAATATATACACCCATGATTTAATTAATAACCTGTAAAAACAAATAGCGAATCCCCACTAAATGCCGCATCCCACACCCATCTTTGATTTTCTTGATGCAAATCTTGAGTTAGTTCGAAAGTAGATGTATTCCAAATTTTAGCGTTCTGATCGGCAGATGTTGTCACTAACAAACTAATATACGTATATTTTCAATAAAATCAACTATATTTTAGAACAGGGGTCTCGAAACTGTTTGGTCCAAGGGCCACACTGAAAGTGGTGCGGCCCTAGACCTAGCACACCTTTGCCTGATTTGTACACTCAAATTAAGTCAATCCGACAGAAAATTGTTTTGTTTCAATCCCAATTGATTAAAAAATGTTTCGCACATTTTAATACACGTCAAATATTCAGTCAGCAAATTGAGATTTTAGTGTGAGTGAAAAAAAATTCTCCAAAATAAAATATACTAAAAACGTCTACAGATCCAAGTTAACTGATGGGCATCTTAAGTCCCTTTTGATAATCGGTATTAGTAAACTTGATCCACAACTGCAAACAATCAGTCAGTGGAAAAACATAGCTTCATAAATCCCATTAATTATTATTACAATGTTAAATTCTATTCTATAAGTACGGGTTTATGTATGTCAGTGATTGTGTTTTTTCTCTCTAATAAATAAAAACATTTGATTATTTTGCATTATTAAAAAAATAAATTGTGCTCGCGGGCCGTAGTTTAGAGACCCCTGCTTTCAAAGCAAACTAACTAATGTTAAGTACAAATTAAAAAGTCAAGATTAAAAAAGTACTAATTATGAAAACAGGTACTTACGTTGCATCTGGACTAAATTTACAACATAATCCTTGTCGATTGTGAGCGTCTATCTTATTTTTCGGCAGTAATTTAGTTGGTTCTGAATCAGCCCCGGGACTGATTTCCCAAATGTAACATCTGCCTTTGCTATTTATAGCGGTCATGTAATTACCGTACGGATCAATAGCGATATCTAATATCATATTAGACCCGTCTGGAATCTACATTACATATACGCTTAATCGAAATATAACTTCTTCTAAAAACTAAATTGAAGCTACAGTTGCTTTCAATTCGAAGATTCTATTGAAAATTGGGTACGATTCTGGCTGAGAATAGGGATAATGATTTAGTGCATGTTACGCGATACAGATGTGTTTACGAAGTTGTCTACTCTCAAGGGGTATTAAGGTTGCGAGATTTTTGATGCATCAAGAAGCTGACCTATGGATTCCAGGTCAGGTCTTTAATACCAACTATTAACACTTACTTTGACATATGGCTATTTTTTCAATTTTACTTAACTTAATATTTTATCAATTATGTAGCTAGAATATTTAAATCGATTGAAAAATATGCAGGGCAACCTATGGTTTTAATCGTGTAGTTTTAATTGCCTATATTTATTTCCCTTCCCCTATCCGACTATTTTCAGCCAGAATTTCATCAAAAATGGATCTTACATATTGTTCGAAACTTCCAGTTTTTAAATCCCATCTAGTGACAGCTCCACTCTGATCCCCAATAAACATCTCCACCTGATTCGGGTGCAACTTCACACTTGTAATGGGCGCTCCGCCATTCACCTCCAGCGACTGAATACAAGGCATTTTGTGTACGCGCAAATCCCATATCCTGGCTTTACCATCCTCGCCGCCCGAATACATCCATTTGTCGTTCTCTTGAAAGCCGATGCTAGTGACGTTCTTTGGGACTCCGTCGTAATTGGCTACAGCACTCGGGGCGTTCGATGCGAGATCAAACATCCGAATATGCTGGTAACTAGCGGCGGCCAACAAATTGAGATTTGACGTGATTTCCAAAGCGTTGATTTGCTATTAAAAACCAATTTGAGAATTTTACATTTTTTTACATTCATAACGTACGAACATGTATTAAGTGATATGCAGGGAGTAATGACCAGGCATTATAACATGAAAATAAATATAGGCAAGACCAAAGTGATGGGGTGTGACAAGAAAGAATGCTGGCGAAACATAAGATAAGATAAGAATAGGAGACGATAGAATAGAAGAAGTGTTGGACTTTTCTTATTTAGGAAGTAGGATCACAAAGGATAACCAATGTAAGGTATATATATAATGTAGGATAGCAAAGGTTAGGAAGGCATTCGTAGAAAAGGAGCAGGTTTTAAGATCAAATATTGACTTGGGGTATTAGAAAAAGATGACTGAAGGCATATGTGTGGAGTGTAGCATTGTATGGGTGTGAGGCGTGGACTGTAGGTAAAGAAGAAAAACGTAGAATAGAAGCATTCGAAATTTGGTGCTATAGGAGGATGATGAAAATTGGTTGGCAAGATAAAATAGGAGAGTTAAATAGTTAGTAGGAGAGAATAGAAATATTTCGAGAGTATTACAACGCAGGAGAGATAGATTAGTAGGTCACATTCTTAGACGCGGGGGTATTATGCAATTAGTTATAGAAGGTAAGCTAGAGGGAAAGCAAGGGATAGGTAGGCCTAGATTGGAGTATGTGGGTCAGATAGTCGAGGACGTGTGGGATGAATAGCTACAGAGAGATGAAGGAATTAGCTGAGGATAGATCGACAGATGGCGTGCTGTTTCCAACCAATCTTTAGGATTTAACTAAACGTTCATAAAACATTTTTTTTTTAGATTAAGTGGTATTAACCTCAATCTCACATTTTCATATTTAAACCTAACATAGATTAATTTTCTGAAATAATACAGTTGAATTAGATATATTGCATTTATTTTTGACTTGTAATAGTTAAGATATAAGTTACGCACGGAACTTTATTTAACTTACGGATTCAGCATGTTGTAAAGTTCTTTGGCATATACCCGTATGTGTTTGCCATATCTTTATTGTATGATCGTATCCTCCAGTTGCTAAAATGATCCGATCATCACTATTTTCTAACATAATAAAAGCTATTAAATGCACATTATTTGAAAGTCAAGGCTCTTATTATCTTGACGATTGACGTTTGTAAATAAACTGACGTAAATAAACATAATTCATACATACAATGTATCTTGCAAGTGAAAATCTGGTTGCATATCGTCCGTGATGTGACAATACCTCCTATATGCTTTGAATTTTTAATGAGTTGAGAGATGTTATTAACACGCGCAAAAAACCTAAACAGTTTGACGTGTTATTTTACGGAATATTTGTGATACAGGGTATTGTCACATCGCTGGCTATATATTTCGAGCGTTGCTGTAGCAACGAGCTCTACATACATAAACAAAGCTTCTACTAAAGTATGAAAATATTTTAAAAGTAAAAACTTACAAAAATTGGATAACAATGGCGCAAATATTAGAAAAATTAGGAATATACTTCGATGAATTAGATAAAGTTAGAATATTGGATCCAGAAGCTGCGAACCAAACGAAAAAATTAAAAGACGAGTGTAAAATATACTTAGAGAGTAAGATATATATATAATTATAATGCATGATAAATTTAGAAATTAGTTCGTATATAAACGTAAGGTTTTAAGCAAATTCTTTGCATTTACCATACATTATAGCAATTTCATTTCTTGGTAGAACTGGACGAATTTCAAAAGTTAGCAGATAGTTTCATAAAAATGATTGATAGATTAGCCGAAGAGGTTGAAAGACAAAAAATGATTGCCATCGGTGCTAGAAATATCTTGCATTCAATGGAAAAGCAGGAGGAAATGGAACAACAACAATTGCATGTAAATATATATAAAAAAGATAATGCGCGAATAATTTAAATATATACACATTTTAGGCGCTGATAGCTGAGAGATCAATGGAAGTAGAACGTTTAAAAATCTACACAAACTCGCTGCATCGTACCGAAATGGAACAAACAGAAATTTTAACGCGTTTATTACAAAATTAGCGTAAATTTAAATTTTAATTAAATAATTTATTCGCTATTCCGTATAACAATGTTGAAATGAAAGAATTAGTCTTTGATATTTTATAAGACATTGAAATTAACACTACAATTAATATAAAATACATCGCGCATACATAACAGAAGAACATTTCGCTGTAATACGTACACACAAAGTATAAACATTTAGAAATAATTGATAGAAGCTGTTTGTTTATATTACTTACAAAAATAACGCGGATTAGAAAATATAGTATTTAAACTTAAAATATTTCAGTAATGTGATTCACAATAAAAAACGATCTCCTAAATGCCCATGGATCGAAACGTGTTCGTGCCAGTTTAGTTTAGAGATTGTGAGGACACTATATACAACATATGAAGGCACCGTTTCTTCATCGAACAATATTACGATAAAAACGACGAATCAATTATGTTTAGTAAGTGAACTATTTGCAAATACCAAAATCCGAAGATTGTATTAAATAACAGCACAATACTTGTAAACTGCAATAAATAAAACACTAATTGTTATAAAACCGATAAAGAACAAATTAAGCGGTTTAAATGCTACAGATCTACCCATTATTAACTGACTTACTCCAGCGGATAAAATAATACAAACGGAATGAATTATATACTAGCATAAATAATATAGAATCGAATCCACTACTCTTAGAAAAACTACTCTTACGCTCAAACTAAAAAAAAACAGTTATTCGTTCAGAGAAAATATATATCTAAAATGAATTAAATCTTGCGCTTACCTTAAAATAAATAGAACAGACGAAATAAAAAAGATCCAACAAAACACGTGAGATTTCAAACGAAAATAATATAGAGTAGTGGATCAATTAAACCACGCCATCCTCGCTCTTTCGTTCTATTATTCCTGTATTCACTGACACGCGGCACAAGCACAACACACATCCCTTCATTTACACCGCCGCCGCCGTCGCGTCCTCATGTACAACCATATCACTGGCGATCGTTCCATCCCCCGTTTTACCTGGCACATTAGATTCTGTCTGTGGTAAATCAGTCTTGGGTCGTTTGGACGGTTCGTCCGGAGTGGGGGAAGAACCCCGCTTCAGGTTGCCAACTGGCGCCAGTGTTTCTGCTGCCAATGCGGGTTTAAACTCTACGATAATGCCGGTCATGTTATCGCACCCAGTGCCGTCTCCCATCGTGTTCGGGGCGAGGCAGTAATCGAACATCTACAACAATTTGTACGAATCGAAGACTTGTCGGGGCTAATTCAGTTTGGAAACTATAAACGCGCCTCGTATGATGCTAAATTAGAAAGCGATAAATCGCTAATAGGTGAACTTTTTAGGAGAATCGTTAAGACATTCGTTTTTTTTAAGGTTTGAGGATTGGTAAATGGACGAGTCCTTCGGATGCGGGTAGTGTAGCTTACTTGACTAGCATATCGGAGATGTATTTCTAATGCGACGTAACTAAAAAAAAATTTTGGGGGGGAAAAGGCGAAAGTGTTTTTGGTCAAAATAATACTTACAAAACAAGTAGTGTTAACTGAAAAGTTGGACGCCACGAAATAAAACGTTCAAATTGTAATTTTTGTCTATTTCGATTTTTAAGTCTTTAAAACACACTCTGAATTTTTACGAAACTCTCACATGGTGATAACTCAAAAATACCGATTTTTGAGTTGTGTCACTTTAGAATACATGTGCGATATAGTATTGGTGCCCTATTTGGGTTGTTAACATTGATTTATTTGGTTATATAGAAAAATTGGGATATTTTGATTTAATTTGCCTGGATTTTCAATAGATGCGTAAAATAAATTTACCTCTTCACATATATGAGACAGCTTCTTAGGCCGATCCTCAGCGCGCAGCCTGGTGCGTACAAACTCGACAACTTCTTCGCTGGACATATAATTCCATATACCATCGCACGCCAGCACCATAAACTCATCCCGGCCCGGCTCAACGGTTAACCTCTTAATATCCGGCAAGGCGGTGATCATCTGTTCGCGATCGCTAAGATCGCCGTTGAGTTTGTACGCGTGATCGCCGATGGCGCGCGAAAGATTCAGACCGTTATTGATACGGCCGTCGTACGTTACGCGACCGCCCGCTTTCTCTACCCGAGCGCGCTCTGTAGCGTCTTCCGGCTTGTGGTCGAAAGACATTTCTACAGCTTTGCCTGCATGTTGGGGGGGGGTATTGTAATGTGTGGGTTAAGGTCGTTATTACACCGCGCTGCAGTTTAGACCGAAAGTGGCGATTAAAGTGACACACTGGCAGTGAATACTAACTATACAGCATGATTCATAAGTCGAGGCGAAAAATGAAATGCCATACGCACAATCGAATTTTAAGCATAAAACATAAAATAACTCCCTTCTGACTCCTCACTGACAACAAACTTTCAAATTGCATTACTGCATGGGCAAAGTGCGAATACACACATTGCAAAAAGCTACAAAGAAAACTAAATATCACTATAAAATCCACTTTCAAACTACACTGGAACACCTGTACTACCAAAGTATACAATACAACAAAGCATCTTACCATCCCAGAAATTATTGACCTCGAAAATGGGATATTTGTACATACATTTATGTACAAATTATGTAAAAATCTAACATTAACCTTATAAAAAATTATGAGACATTAACACAAAATTAGAAATGCGAACAATGTACATTTACATACTGTAACAACTAATAAAGGTTGGAAGGATATAACTTTTAGGGCCATAAGATATTATAACCATTTACCACAAGCTATAAAAGTTGCTAGAAATATAAGAGTATTAAAAAATAACTTAATTACACATTAAAAAATTATTGATTACGTAATTAAGTTAAGAAATTAAAAAAAAAAGTAATGCAGATTTGAATAGATAAGAAGTATGTATAATTGATCAATTATTATGTAATTATTATATTATATAATTAAATTAAATGTGTAACTACTAAAGCATTCTCTCTAACACCAGCAGATATCTGCTGAATGAGAAGATGTATATTTATCTATATCTTATTGCAAATGAAACTAGATTTGTAAAGCAAACAATATAATAAAACTGTTCAAAAAAAATACCATATATATATATATTTATATTTCACTCACCGTCTCGACAAACGATACATCGTGAATCGCCCGCGTTCGCCACATACAGTTCGTTGCCAATGAGCAAAGCGACAACAGCAGTACAGCCACTGTCCGAGCCAGGGCCGGACTTCATATTGTTCATAAACAGGTCGCAATCGCCCTCGCCTTCGTCTTCCTCATCATCATAATCGACGTCTTCGTCTTCATCGTCAGCATCTTCTTCATCCTGTAATAACAAAATACGAACAAAAACAAAATGATCGAAATGATTTCAGACGTGATTTTACTTCGTCCGAAGTGTCTTCTTCGAGCCCAATTGCTGTATTAGAGACATCTTGTTCTGAATCTTCCGAATTATCATCCATAACGGTAAAGGTTTGGTCTTCTTCGTCGTCGCTGTCCGCCGATTCGTCTTCATATTCGAGCAGTTTTCGGTACATTTGCCGGGGTGTCCGCTTTAGACGAGATTTTTTCTCCACCGATGGACAAGCGCCTTTTGTTTTAGCGAAAGCTTTTCCCTTGCCTGGAATATAAATAGCGCTATAGAATACAGATAATTGTAAATAATCGCAACAAAAAACCTTTCTTTGTTACATCTCCATTTTCTTGTACAACTGTCGAACTAATTTCTGTGTCTGTATTAGCTTCACATTTATTCTCCGGTGTTTTTAATTCACCATTTTGACATTCTTGGGCAACTTTGAAATCATATACTTTCGGGACTTCGGCCGTGGTATCTTCCGAGTTTTCAGGCTCAGTAACTTTAATTTCGCGAACTTCTACACCATTCTTTTCAGGTTCTGCAGTTTCTTTTGCCACAGAATCTTCGGCATTTTTTGTAGTTTCTGGTATAGCGGCATCCTTATTAACATGACCTAATTATATCAATAAAATCGTTAATGCTATTTAGACATCTTCATAAGAGAAATTAAAAATCAAATACAAAATAGAGCAACAATAACAATAAAAAGTTGAAATATCAACATACCATGTCCAGTAACGCCATTTTTAGCAGCACTCGAAGTACTTTCATCTCTCGAGCTACCTGCTTTTTCCGAATTAGGAGTGTCTTCGGAAGTTTTCTTAAAAGTTGCTATGCGGGAGCTGCCAGAGCCACCGGCACCGTCTTTGGATTTGCGAGCTTTGAAAAAGGGAGACACTGGCTGAATACCAGCGCCTTCTTTCAAAGCAGCCACCGCTAATTTACCCGAACCCACAGCTGCGAAAAAGGGTAACGCATCCATTAGAATCGAATATTTCTTTATTGTTTTGCAAAAATGCCAATTACAAACGTCGCTTGGTATAATAAAGAGTATAAAACATGCCATAGCAAATTAACATTTAAACAAATTGTGGTCCTTGCGAAGAGCTGTTTGACACCTACAGTAACATTTATATGACAAATTCATATTAAAAATAATCATCTAAATTGTAAAATGCGTTTCGTAAAATGCGTTTCATAATAGGTATTTTTTCTAATCGGTTCTAACATCTTAATGTGTAATGGAATATGGTTAAAAACTTTTTGTGCATTAAAAGTGGGACCTCTTTGTGATTTACTTAGTCTAAGTTAGTTTACATGTATTTTTCCTTATTGCTTGTGACATTTTCATGATAAACAGCTTTTACATTATAGTTAATATCACCCAAATACCGCAACTTAAATCATTAAGTAGCTAGATGCGCATTTCGAAGGCTATGCCCCCCCCCCCTCTTTATTTAAATGCTCTAAGTTACAGTATTTGGGTGATTTGGGTTACGATATTTAACACCATAGTGATAATTTTTAAAATTATAGTTAGTTCACATTTGTTTGGTGTAACAAGCTATTTCTAATAGGTATATATATATATACAAGGGAATGTATTTTCAGTTGCACACATTTCGATCTACATTCCTCTCTATAATTAAGATTTCCTAGAATTCTGATGGCACCGCTGTAGCCTGAAAATTCTAGGCCATGACGCGTCATGAAAATCAATGAATACTAACTTTATAAAGAAAGCTAACGCATACGTCCAAATCATGCTTAACCTTCTTTATCTAGTTAGTATTCATTGACCATATCTTGATTCCATATCATTGACCATAGGTAGAATTCACACAGGCTGAAATACACAAGTTTCAGAACAGTATTGAGACGTTGGATGCTAGTCTCCGATGTAAGTAAATATTGCTCCTCAATTTATTAACCACTTGATCAGTTCGATAATCATACTTAAGCTTAGCATCTATGCTGACGCCCAGAAATCTAACTGCTGCAGGATTTTCGAAATTGTACATATCTTCGATAAGAACACTAGTGATTCTAACTTCGCATCATTCACGATGAGTTGATTTGCTATACACCACTCACAAATTCTCGTAAAATCAGCAACAGAATTATTTACTACAGTGTACAAGGTTTTGTTTCTTTGAACAGTAGCGTCATCAGCATATAAAAAACAATTAACATCCTGAAATAGATGATTTTGCATATCGTTTATATATATATTATAAATAACAAGGGAACTGTTATTGACCCTTGTGGTACACCTTGCCTCAGTGGTAACTTAGCGGAGGTAATATTATTTTAAAATGTTTTTTAATTAGAATGCTGTGTTATGACAAGGGCGAAGCGAATAAAATAACATTATTTACCAGTATATTTTTCCATAACTTCTTCAAGCGGCATCACAGCCTCTTGGTTAAGTTGACTAACATTTTCATCGTCTTCATCGCTATCTTCTTCATTATCCGATTTTAAGCTAGCGATTTGCCGTAGTTCCGCAATCACGTCTGCAGAGGTTATAGTCGCATCGAAACCCAGAAAAGCGTCGATGAGTGCCTTTCCAATATCACCCGATCTATATACGTCGAGTGTTCTAAAGAAATCGGGTAACTTTTCGGCGCAGTACTGGGCCACTTCGTGGCCCCCGTGGCCATCGTAAACCGCAAAGAACGACGAATTGGTATCGAAATCCAAAATGCTATTGTGGGCATCCTGTCGCAATAATTTATTATCGGTAAATAAAGAAATAGAATGGATTGTTCTGAGTAATGTATGATTTTTTTGATTAGCTCACCTCTTGGGATAGCCGCCAGCCTTGCATAGAACTCGCGCCATAACTTAGTTTATCATTATCTTCATCCGTTGAGATTTTTTCGCACAGCGGTTCGGATAGATAAGAACCCATCGTATATTTTGTAGGGATGCGATAGTAGAAAGTAAACTTTATTTATATTACAAAACTGAAACCGGTGGATTAAACACTTCGCTACTTCGCTTCCATGACGTACACGCTTCCATGCTGCTTTTTGGCAGACGTGATTCATTCCAGCGTTGTCGCACCGTGCACTGCGCATGTTTTGTACTAAAATGAAGTAATGAGGGTAAAATTATTTTTTACTTTTATTTCAAAAGCAAAAATATAGAGAATTGTTTATACAATAAATATACAATGGTTTAAGAAGTATATATACGACTTAGAAGTGACTAAAATTAAGGCGATAGAAAAATCTAATGATATTAAATTCATTTTATTCTGTAGAATTGGCAATACGGCAAAATTGCATTTCTAGAAATGTCTTGTTATGGCGCCCAAAATATGAACGTTTTTATGAACTTCTTTTTATAATATTCAAAAATTAAAATTAAAAAATTCAAGAATTCATATTGTGTAAAGAAGAAGTATTAAGATTGTATTGATCGACAATTTTCGTTCTAAATATTGTTAGATTCAAATGAACCTATTCATTAAAATTACGAAGGATTTTTATCATTCGAAGATCCAATTATTTTCCAATTATCCAATTATTCAACTATTATTTTTTATTTTGATGTCTCCTAGCCTAAATTAACGCTAAGGCTATTTTCATTTAGTTTTGCAGTACGACTGATATCCTTACATACATTTTTATGATCGCAGTATACTTTCAAATAAACGCATTTAAATCATGGCAACTCTGCATATTCATAGGACAAATGAATAATAGAATGATGCCGGTGTAAAAAGTCCTTCGTAATCCTTGCTATTCTGCGCAGTCGGCATTCTAAGCAGGACCATAATGTTAAGGACATCGTGCTTGTGCATATTAGCGAGCGGGAACAGGACAGACGTATGGCTTGTTAATGCTATTAATAAGAAACAACTATACAAGTATGCACGTTGCATGCACTGAAACAAATTTGTAAAGGATTCACACTATAGAGAAGATATATAGCAATGAGTATCCTTGCCTTGTTTTATAAAAGGCATTTTGTTTTTATATTTATAGAAGGTAAAGCAAATTTGCTTTATTTTACTTGATTATTGACAAAAATGTTGTTGAAATTTAGAAACGATACAAAAAATAAAACAATGACATGATATTTTATAGTCGCCTTAATATTATATTCTTGGATTATATGCATTTTATATAATCCATTGAGAGGAAGACCCTGTATGTGGATTTCAATGACCCTTATAATACAAATATCAAATATGTACGTACAGTCAGTGAAGCAAACAAAAGCTCCTTGCTTCTTCACGTCACTTTGCATGTCGCGCATCATTAAATTTTGATATCTGGAATATGGCAGCGCTCATGTTTTCGTGGTTCGATTAAAGAGCTTTTCATACTTTCTATAATTTAACGCGCGAGAAAAAAGCTCGTTTCACTACCTATCACTGTCGCTATTTTATTTGGTAACAATGCATTCTTAACACCATTCTGTTTGCAAATTGGAAAAGTCGGCGGACGCGTTAATTTTAATTCATAATTAATACAGCTGAACGACGTAGGATCGGGTTTAATAAACTTACGTTTGCATGAGCAAAATGACGATAATGTGCTGTAAATGTGTGTAAAATCGTTCACATTTACGTTTTCCAAGAAAGTATAATGATATTATAGATCATTATCCAAAATTTGTATGGGGGGATAAAAAAAAGTGGTCGTTTAAATAATTCACTACAAAAAAATAATGCGATTTTAAACATTCGAAATTAAGTATGTTATTTTTTTCTGGTTCACCTGATATTCAATGTTTCTAATGTGTAAATATTTATTTCGAAATTCTAAAGAACTATAACTTAAATTTTTTTTAAATACGAATTATATTCCAGGCTTTTTCTTTAACGAACAAAATGTATATACTATTTACCAATTTTGTAAATGAGCTACTACGTAAATACTAGTACATTTCGCGTAGACACGGCAACAGCGCGACACATCCGCACACGTACAAACGTCCACATCGTCCTTGCTGATGGCTCGAGTGAGTATACGGTCGGTACGAGGTCCTGCGCTCGCTTGATCCTCGCGAGCAAAGCGCACGGGCTTTTGCAGGATGGCGACAAGCACGAAACCATGAACTAGTAGCAGTTGCCGTCGGCAACGCAATCTGTCAATTCGAATCCCCGTGCAGAAACAGTCGATATGCCATTTGGCGTGTACATGACAAAAATAACGCGAGCGTGTATTTTTCGCGCTAGAAATCGTGTAACAAACACAATGTCACGTAATAAACTATCGGGTCATTCCAGCGCCCAACGTGCGGACTAAGTGAACGTGTCACTAAACTCAAAGCGGCGGTAACCATCAAATACCAACAATCCGCTTGGTGAGTGTCCTGTACCATATTGTTTGTCTGTTTAACTTTCGCTTCTGTTTTTTTCGTTTGCCTGACAGCTGGTCTGTTTTCTGTCTTGCCCTATCCGTTAACGAGCGTTTTGTTGCGTTTTTACGATCGCTTTTTGCTCGAAGGATGTGCGGGCGTCTCTTCTACGTGGGTCATTTTGCAGGTGGGTTTGTAAATGGTTGTGTAAAGCACTTGAATTGCCTCGTGTAAGATTGCGTAAAAGAATATAATATTGCCCAGCCTGTAGGTATGGAATGTTGAAGTATATTAAGTTGGAAAAGATATCAATTAGCGTTGTAAATTATTTATGGAATGGCCGAGTATCACTTGAACTTTTGAATTGATTTTTGTTTGAACGATTGCTTCAATTGACATTGAAAGTATTTTTGTATCGGGTAGTCTGTTCTATTAATCGAACAAAATGATTTCTATTCAAACGCTGATTTTTTTTAAATGTATCTTAAAAAAAAATTATTCTAAAAAATAATATAATAGTTGAAATATAATTTAAAAGGTACATACATTAATTAACATTCAATCCAGTGTTACTAAACGTTTTTTTGCGCGTGGCCCTTTTTACTACAATTTTATTTTCCATATTTGTTTAAATATTTATTTTTGATTAGCAGGCAAAAAAATTTAATGCCAATAATTGATGCTTAAATATTGTCGTCTTTAATTTGCGCCGCCGGCGATTTTTAAGGTAATTTTTTTTTTAAACTCGATTAAAAAAAATATTTTTTTCATTCTTCTATTTAGTAGCCCGTCAATTTGATGAATTTCGAATCTTATTATTTCGACTTGCGAAATAATAATAGTATTTTTACTCAAACGCTGATTTTTTCAAAGTGTATCTTATAAAGAAAAATTAATTCTAAATTAATCTAAAAAATAATATAATCTTTATAAATTTTTGAAATATAATTTAAAAGGTACATACATTAATATTAACGTTTAATCCGGTGTTGCTCAAACTTTTTTGCTCGTGGTCCCTTTTACAATTTTATTTTCCATATTTTTTTAATTATATATTTATTTATTTTTGACTAGCATTATTGTCGTCTTTAATTTGCGCCGCCGGCGATTCTTAAAGTAAATTTTTTTTGAAACTCGATTTAAAAGTGAATTTTTCCAAAGTCTTCTATTTCGTAGCCCGTCAATTTGACGAATTTCATTCCGCCCCTTCAATATAACAACGTGACCCCCAGGGGGCTGTACAGTACTTGTTGAGAAACACTGGTTTAAACTACAGAAATTTTGTTTAAAGAATTTTTTACTAATTTTTTATGATTTTTAAACGATATTTGTTGATTTTTTGTTGATATTTGTTGATTATTATTTAATGCTATCATTATTTTATTATTTAGCAAGTCGAAAGAAAGATGGATTTTTTACAGCCTGTTTTTATTTCTTACCAATTCCAAATGTATTCTTAACTTTTGTACATCACGCGACGTTTCCGGCTTAGAATGTTAATTGTATGATATTATAATACACTTATATATTTGCTATATTGTAAATGATCTAAAACAAAAATTAGTATATTGCCGAAAAAAAAAAGTATTTTTTCTCGATGATTATTTTTTACACACACATCATAAAAAATTGCAAATTTATACGTGACATGGAAATTGCGATTTTATTAACATTTCAATAATACTAAAAACGAAGATGATGCACTAATTTATCTAATTTTTGTAAATTGGATAATTAAGCAAACAGATCGGTACAATTTTGAAAATTGCTTTGAAGAGTCTAAATTGAGGTCACAATAAAATGGCTCAAAAACAATGTTGTTTATTGTATTAAATAATAAGCCGAATAAACAAAAAACAAGAAGCGATTATACTCGATGAAATTGAGCTATATGTATAACTATTATACAGGGTGATTACGCATGAAGTTGGTAAAAAAAAAATCCCCCTCCAAATGTTTGTTTAAAAAAATTCGCAATAATAACAAAAAAACACCGATTTGATTTTGAGAAACTTTAGTTTGGATTTATTTCGTTCCACGTTTGTTTTTGTGAAATTCCAAAGTGGCGATACTAGGAAAATTCCATTTTGTTTAAATCTACAAAGATGGCGTTACAAATGACGTTGGTCGCGCAAAGATTAATGCAATGTAACTGTCGAGATCGGGATGATAGTGAAATTATATGGCTGGCGCCCGTTCCAATTTTCTAATAAATTATAATCTCGCCAAGGCGACTAAAGAACGTGCCCTTGTTCTTGTATTTGCCCGGGTGATGGCAATTTACACGTAACACGTAGCACGTTACATCAACACGTTTCGCACGCTCATCCTTACATCGGTATAAACAGCGTTCTTAGGCAATTTGCATGATCTAAGATATTATTTCATCTCGCCGCTTTGTACGCAAATTAGATGAAGGAAAACGTATCGGATTACATTTCGGATTACATTCGTGCTCTGTATTGCCATTACCTGGCGATAGGTAGCGCTCATTGCATGTACGTTCGACTGGAGATAAGTAAGATACATATCTTACTGCACAATATAAGAAATTAATTTATATCGTGAATTGTAATGGTAAAAGTTCAGTATGTAAATTCGCATTAAGCGTGTAATTTTTTTGATAGAATTTGGAAAAATTCGAGAAAAAGATTAATGAGACATTTGCTAATTTTTTAAATGTCTATAAAAGATACTATAGATCTGTTTTATTAGTCATTTTGACTCGTTGATTAATAAAAATATGCCAGATGATCATTTTTTTTCGTTTTTTTTAAACGAATAATTGGAAAATTAATAAAAATTTATATTATCTTCTTTTTCTAACACGGCTTATACAATTAATATAATTTAATTTAATAATATATATTTTTATTTTTATAAAATGTTCCATAATTCGTGTGGAAGCATGAGATGTCAAACTGCCACTTAGTATACTTTAATTTGTTCGTATAATTAAAGATAAGTTGGTTGGATAAGGCAAATTTGTTAAGTGGGGAAATTGCGTAAGTTGTAGTTTGCTATTTATAAATAAACAAAAAATATATATTATATCATAATATATTTTATTATAGACAAAACAAATTAATTCAAAAAGTATTGTATTATTTGTTTTGTTAGAATTGAGGGGGAAGAAGAGGTAGCAAAAATAGGGAAGGGAGTTCGGCAGGGATGTACACTCTCACCGTTATTATTTAATCTATATATAGAAGATGCAATAAACAAAGTAAAAGAAGAGTATAGTGTAGGTGTGAATGTACAGGGAGAGAAAATATATATGCTGAGATTCGCCGACGTATATAGCTATATTGGAAGAAAGCGAAAAGAATTTAGAAAGGGTATTGAATGGTATGCAGGCAGTATTGACTAGGGATTTTAACATGAAAATAAATATAGGTAAAACTAAAGTGATGAGGTGTGACAAAAAGGAATGCAGTAGAAAAATGAGGATCTCAATAGGAGATAATAGAATCGATGAAGTGTCAGATTTTTGTTATTTAGGCAGTAGAATCACAAAAGATAATCGAAGCAAGGTAGATATAAAGTGTAGGATAGCACAGGGTAGGAAGGCATTCGTAGAAAAAGAACAGATTTTAAGATCAAATATTGACTTGGGTATTAGAAAAAGATTACTGAAGGTATATGTTTGGAGTGTAGCACTGTACGGGTGTGAGGCGTGGACTATAGGAAAGGAAGAGAAGCGTAGATTACAAGCATTCGAAATGTGGTGTTATAGGAGGATGATGAGGATTGGTTGGGAAGATAAAGTAACAAATGAAGCTGTACTAGAGTTAGTAGGGGAGAAGAGAAGTATCTGGAGAGTGTTACAGCGTAGGAGAGACAGATTAGTAGGGCATATTCTTAGGCATGGGGGGATTATGCAATTGATCATAGAAGGTAGAGTGGAGGGAAAGAGAGGGGTAGGTAGGCCTAGATTGGAGTATGTGAGTCAGATAGTTGAAGACGTTGAGATGAATAGCTATAGGGAGATGAAGGGATTAGCTCAGGATAGATCGGCATGGCGTGCTGTTTCCAACCAATCTTTAGGATTGCGGACTCTTTAACTAACTATTTGTTTTGTCTCTAATTTACTATAAATATTTTTAATTACTTGCGTAAATTTCTTAATTTCGCTAATCGCAAGTGAAACTAATTATTTTCTCATTATAAGTAATCTTCCTGCATGCCATTATATTAATATCTGTTGTAAATTTTTTTTTTTCTTAAAGAATTGTAAACAATATCCTCAACGAATCTCAACCTGTTTATTTTATATCTATGAATTTTACACTTTCAACGCATTTTTCTTTAATTCTATTAATTGCATTTTCTATTCAAGAGTATACCTTCTAAAGGGTACCAAAAATTACAAATTTTTTTTGGTCGTTTTGTAAGAAAGTGATAAAGATACATGAATTTATTTATTTGGGGGATAAGAATAAGAAACAATCTTTTACAAAAAATAGAAACAACAGTTTCCAATTTTTGTTGATGATCTAACCGTCTATCGTTAAAAAATAATAATAATCGACTATAAAAAAATTCTAAAACCGTTCACTTTATAAGAATATTATAAATTGGTGATGACAAGTCATTTTAAAGAAAAAGAAAAAGCAATTCTCAATATTTTTACCCATTAGAAGTTTAATTTTTCTATATATAAACTAAATAATATCGGTGAAATGCACATCTCTGCCTAACTTCCTTCTTTTAATCTTCTTCCATCAACTAAAATTCTTTAATTAGACCGATTTAAAAAATAATATACCAAGTGAATTTTCTTAATAACTCACACATTGCTTCATTGATTAGCTAGCACCATCGGGAACGAAACCCACCTGCAAGCGGCACACACCGTTTAATATCCATCCCAATCCATCTCCATTCCTCGGTTCGTTCCCGAACCGATGCTATCATCGCAGGTGTTACATACATCATTAGCTACGTGTATGTACAGGTATATGTATACATACAATCCGGCGAATATTGGCGGCGGAGGGATTGCGCAGTGCACCCAGTCCAGACCAGGTATCAACCCCGGGATTGCGTGCATGTACGCTCGCTTAGATCTTAAATCATTCCCGACACTATGCTCGATGTAAATTACAATATGTACCGAGCCCTTAATTGCGCAGAAATATACTTCAACCCGATTGAAGTCGCTAAGAAAGTTGATGAACATATATGGTGGGTTAGATAGGCCCTCATACCTCGCGTTTGGTTAGAATTAGCACGCAATTTGGCGATATCTCTTCAGCTAACTCCTTCATCCTAATGTCTTCCACTATCTGACCCATATACTATTCTATATAAAATGACCCCCCTCATCCATATCCTAGAAAACCTATAAAACCAAACCGATCTCCCACTATATTTTCTAACCTCCTATAAATAATCCTCTAACAATATCTTCGATGCATGCGATAGTAGGCTAATGGTCCTATAGTTCTCATATGAATTAGCTTCTACCAATGAATACTAACTCTATAAAGAAGGCTAACGCATACGGCCAAATCGAGTCTACATGATAGAAAGCAATTTTTAGTTGAATAGAAACGATAGAAAGCAATTTCTTACTCATTAGGAAACAACATCCATGCAGTGCTGGCTCATGGTGGCTCTTAACGAAATGAATACAGCGTTGCCATATGTAAAATATTAACAAATACAATTAAATATCTGCACTTATTTGACTCAGGACTCAGATGATATCGTTGGCCGCAGCCCCAGAGGTTGCTATTGCACATTACACGTGTATTACCTTCTTCGGCGTAGTCACTATTCAACTGTGGTACCTGGTGGGTATCTTCTACAAAAAGCTCGCGTAATTATATAAAACATTACAGGCGTGGTGATAAATAATAAAATGTTGAGGCCAACCTATTTTTGGATTTTTGGAAATGTTTGTTTTCGCAAAAAATGTACAGTGAACATGTTAATTGTATTTAACAAGTTCGACGATCCTATGCAACCCTCCACTTTCATTCTGCACACGTCTGGAATGCTTGATGAAGAGACATCTTGAGATCTTGCCAATATTATCTCATATTCCCGACAGGTTGCCTCTTCAGGACATATGTTGTATATTTCAAATTAACGTTCGATGTACTGTCCACACTAAAAATAAAATTTCTCAGCATAATTGTTCATCATATAATTATTCAACTTACCTTTCCGGTACGATTCTGGCTGAGAATAGCTAGATAAAGGTAAATATATATAGGCAACTAAAACTGCACGATATAAATCTAGGGTTGCTCAAATTTTTTTTCGATTGATTTAACTATTCTAGCTACATAATTCATAAAATATAAAAAATATCCATATGTCAGAGTAAATCTTAATAGTAGGTATAAAAGACCTGACCTAGGATCCATAGTTCAGCTTCTTGATGCATCTGGCAAACTTGATACCCCTTGAGAGTAGGCCACTTCGTATACACATGCACTAACTCATTATCCCTATTTAGCTATTCTCAGCCAGAATCGTACCACCGTACCTTCAGAATTTATCAATTATTATTTTTTCATTCCTAACGTTCCTTCTTTCAACTTATTCCTTAGAGAAATGGACATTGTAAAGCATCCCATATCAGATGATAAACCAACATGATAATGCTGCCAACAACAGCAATGCCTTCTTCGGATTTTACGTACCATCACGTTTGGATCGTCGTATTTCGTACGGCGATCAAAGCCGCTGGACCGTATCTGCAATACAGGAAGCAACGTTAACGCAACGAATTGCGGAGTAGTCTTGAAATAAATAGTATCGCCGAAATGAGCCCGATGATTGGAAAGACATCAGCTTCTACGGAACATCTGCATCAACACAAGAACCACAGGAGGCCCTGCTCGATAAGACCACCTCATTTCGATATATTGTGAGTTTATCAGAGATAGCATTATTTGTGAAATTCTTTTGCAGAAAGCTCGGGTTAAAAGATTTTTTTTGAATTATATATGTATTTGATATCGACATAAAAAAAAATGGTATTGCAACACTGTTAAACAATTAAATCGGCCATTATGATTTTGCAGAAAAATGTCAAATTGACTTTGACAAGTCCAAACGGCATTTTAAAATGTAAATGAACGTATCTTAGGAGTAAAATAGGAAAATAGGAATTGAACTCTTGAAACATAAATAATAATATAGGGCAAGTTTTTTTTTAGGTAGCGCTCGGTATAATTTTCAAAAATTTTGCCAAGATTATCGCGAAATAAATCCAAAGAAGCAAATACAAAAAAGCTATGAATTAAATTGTAAATATATAAATGATATTTACATTATGTAATATGTAAATATATTTTTTAAGCTGTAATGATTCTTCTAAGGATATATTTTGGATTTAAAATTTAAAAAAATTATAATATTCATTTTAAGTCATCGTTTGACAATTGTCTATACAAACAAACTTCTGTCAAAATATGTCAAGACCAATTTTTATTTGCCAATGACATTGGTCGGCCATTATGATTTTACCGTGTTCTATTAAAAACATCAAATTGACGTTTCCAAAGTCATAACAACATACTAAATTGTAAATAAGAAACGAATTCATAAACCGCACATATTTAAAGAAAACGATAAAAACGATAAAATGAAATAAACATTCAATTCTTTGAAAAAACTTGTTACAAAATATGTTTTAAATAGAATAATATTTATTTTTGTTTCATTTAAGTTCTAGTTTGACATTTATATGTAAATAAAAGCGTGTCAAAATATGTCAAGATATGTCAAAATATGTTTACATTCGTTGTATTTAAAAACGACCAAACATGATATGAGTTACACTACACAATGGTTAAAGAAATTCAATTAATTTTCTTAAAATTTTCTACAATAAAAATCAACAATTTAGAACAATAGCATATTCCCATTCTTCCGCACTAAAATAACTTGAACACATTTGCATATACCCATCCATTGCCTTCCTAACGGCTCTAGAAATTAGTTACCGTTTCTGCCAACAATATTGCATTAATTAAATTAGGAAATTTGATATACACCTTCCAGTTTCAGGTAAAGGTTCGTGATATTAGGGGCTTCCTATATACCACTATATCATCGTGTCAAGTGTTCTTTTCAACGCGAGGGCGTCAAAAGAGGTTAAATGGAAATTTTTGAAATCCATCGATCGAAACTTATCACATTTTAGTTTGCTGTGTGCATGTTTCAAACATCAGAGATTTATATCGGAATATAAGTTTTTTTTTGTTACATCGAAAAAAAAACGATCCTTTCATTGTATAATGCGATTTAATATGGCAAGAATTAGTTTATGGGAAGCCGCTAAATTATGTTGTACATAACACTGATTAGGATGACTTAGGTCCTAGCATACTTAGGTCAGAGTTTCATAGAGCATTAAATGATTTACGGAATAACAAAGCAGCGGGGATTGATATGATACCAGCCGAATTAATAAAACACGCAGGGGGAAAAATGCAGGAGCGATTATACAGGTTAGTTTGTAAAATATATGAGAAGGGAGAAGTACCACAGGATTTTCAGCGTAGTAGAATAGTAACAATGCCGAAGAAAATAGGAGCTAATTTGTGTGAGAACTATAGGACCATTAGCCTACTATCACATGCATCGAAGATATTGTTAAAGATTATTTATAGGAGATTAGAAAATAAAGTAGAGGAAAGGCTAGGAGAAGATCAGTTTGGTTTTAGGAAAAACAGAGGGACGAGAGAGGCGATTCTAGCACTAAGAACGGTAGTAGAAAAAAGAAAGAGGGTAGGAAAGGTAACTTGCATAGCTTTTGTAGACTTAGAAAAGGCATTTGATAATGTAGATTGGGACATAATGTTTAGAATTTTAAAAGAAACGGGTATAGATTATAAGGATAGGAGAATAATTTTTAATTTATATAAACACCAAACTGCCTTAGTTAGAATTGAGGGGGAAGAAGAGGTAGCAAAAATAGGGAAGGGAGTTCGGCAGGGATGTACACTTTCACCGTTATTATTTAATCTATATATAGAAGATGCAATAAACAAAGTAAAAGAAGAGTATAGTGTAGGTGTGAATGTACAGGGAGAGAAAATATATATGCTGAGATTCGCCGACGATATAGCTATATTGGAAGAAAGCGAAAAGAATTTAGAAAGGGTATTGAATGGTATGCAGGCAGTATTGACTAGGGATTTTAACATGAAAATAAATATAGGTAAAACTAAAGTGATGAGGTGTGACAAAAAGGAATGCAGTAGAAAAATGAGGATCACAATAGGAGATAATAGAATCGAAGAAGTGTCAGATTTTTGTTATTTAGGCAGTAGAATCACAAAAGATAATCGAAGCAAGGTAGATATAAAGTGTAGGATAGCACAGGGTAGGAAGGCATTCGTAGAAAAAGAACAGATTTTAAGATCAAATATTGACTTGGGTATTAGAAAAAGATTACTGAAGGTATATGTTTGGAGTGTAGCACTGTACGGGTGTGAGGCGTGGACTATAGGAAAGGAAGAGAAGCGTAGATTAGAAGCACTTGAAATGTGGTGTTATAGGAGGATGATGAGGATTGGTTGGGAAGATAAAGTAACAAATGAAGCTGTACTAGAGTTAGTAGGGGAGAAGAGAAGTATTTGGAGAGTGTTACAGCGTAGGAGAGACAGATTAGTAGGGCATATTCTTAGGCATGGGGGGATTATGCAATTGATCATAGAAGGTAGAGTGGAGGGAAAGAGAGGGGTAGGTAGGCCTAGATTGGAGTATGTGAGTCAGATAGTTGAAGACGTTGAGATGAATAGCTATAGGGAGATGAAGGGATTAGCTCAGGATAGATCGGCATGGCGTGCTGTTTCCAACCAATCTTTAGGATTGCGGACTCTTTAACTAACTATAACACATATCTACGGCGGTTTAATTAGTTAATTACTTGATATATTCTTCTACGTTGTTGTGTATATAGATGGATATGTTAGAGGAAGTTGAATATGAATATAAATCATTTCAGCAATTCCAGTCCGTTTATGCGTTCACTATCTGTGGCAATATAAAAGGCTTTGCGTGCGTATTTTTCATCAAGATATAGCGTTTATTTTGCGAACGCCATATGTATATGCAAATAACATATAAAATAATAACGCGGAACTCAAAATAGCGACCGTGTTTTGCTCATAGAATCAAAAAAGAAAAATCATTGATTAATCGAGCGATCAATCAAACGACGAATTTTCATTGTAACAAGGTTGCGCGATGAACTTAAGCAGCAGTAGAAATTTATAATTAATTATTTTTGTGCTAAAATTGTATTTCGCGATAGATTTTTCGTAAAACATCCGCATTCTAGCAACATTTCCTTTCTACTGCTTTGTTTTTCCATCTGCTTGTTTTATTGGAATATGGTATTTGCTTCCATAATAAAAGTCGAGAGATATACAAACAGGCAAAAGCGAACAGAAAGACACGATGATTATAAATATTTTACAAGCACATACGAATTGTGGAATATTTTTAAATACGGAATTGAATATAAATGTCACATGAAATAATATTATATGGTAGGCAAAATACATAAACCAGCTTTGCCGCTGTAAATCCAAACAGCAAAAGTAAATATGAATGCTAAATGTCAAACGCGAAATATTTGTGCGCTGGATGAATTAAATCCAGGGCATAATTTCTCGCGGGGATTTCATATGTTTAATGTGGTATAAAGGCGATAATTTGGGAATTTGATTAAGATGAATTTATCCGATTATATTTTGCAAACTGTATGGAAATTTTGAGCATATGAAATTACGATTTTCAGTTTTCACAATTTATAAAATAAATCTTCGTATTTTAAGCAAAGAAAATTATGCGTTAATCAACAAAATGCGCAAAACCAAACAATCATTCGCAACAAACTTGAATTGATTTCATGCAAATTAATAAAAATTATACAGGTTAGTTTGTAAAATATATGAGAAGGGAGAAGTACCACAGGATTTTCAGCGTAGTAGAATAGTAACAATGCCGAAGAAAATAGGAGCTAATTTGTGTGAGAACTATAGGACCATTAGCCTACTATCACATGCATCGAAGATATTGTTAAAGATTATTTATAGGAGATTAGAAAATAAAGTAGAGGAAAGGCTAGGAGAAGATCAGTTTGGTTTTAGGAAAAACAGAGGGACGAGAGAGGCGATTCTAGCACTAAGAACGGTAGTAGAAAAAAGAAAGAGGGTAGGAAAGGTAACTTGCATAGCTTTTGTAGACTTAGAAAAGGCATTTGACAATGTAGATTGGGACATAATGTTTAGAATTTTAAAAGAAACGGGTATAGATTATAAGGATAGGAGAATAATTTTTAATTTATATAAACACCAAACTGCCTTAGTTAGAATTGAGGGGGAAGAAGAGGTAGCAAAAATAGGGAAGGGAGTTCGGCAGGGATGTACACTTTCACCGTTATTATTTAATCTATATATAGAAGATGCAATAAACAAAGTAAAAGAAGAGTATAGTGTAGGTGTGAATGTACAGGGAGAGAAAATATATATGCTGAGATTCGCCGACGATATAGCTATATTGGAAGAAAGCGAAAAGAATTTAGAAAGGGTATTGAATGGTATGCAGGCAGTATTGACTAGGGATTTTAACATGAAAATAAATATAGGTAAAACTAAAGTGATGAGGTGTGACAAAAAGGAATGCAGTAGAAAAATGAGGATCACAATAGGAGATAATAGAATCGAAGAAGTGTCAGATTTTTGTTATTTAGGCAGTAGAATCACAAAAGATAATCGAAGCAAGGTAGATATAAAGTGTAGGATAGCACAGGGTAGGAAGGCATTCGTAGAAAAAGAACAGATTTTAAGATCAAATATTGACTTGGGTATTAGAAAAAGATTACTGAAGGTATATGTTTGGAGTGTAGCACTGTACGGGTGTGAGGCGTGGACTATAGGAAAGGAAGAGAAGCGTAGATTAGAAGCACTTGAAATGTGGTGTTATAGGAGGATGATGAGGATTGGTTGGGAAGATAAAGTAACAAATGAAGCTGTACTAGAGTTAGTAGGGGTGAAGAGAAGTATTTGGAGAGTGTTACAGCGTAGGAGAGACAGATTAGTAGGGCATATTCTTAAGCATGGGGGGATTATGCAATTGATCATAGAAGGTAGAGTGGAGGGAAAGAGAGGGGTAGGTAGGCCTAGATTGGAGTATGTGAGTCAGATAGTTGAAGACGTTGAGATGAATAGCTATAGGGAGATGAAGGGATTAGCTCAGGATAGATCGGCATGGCGTGCTGTTTCCAACCAATCTTTAGGATTGCGGACTCTTTAACTAACTAATAAAAATTTGAACACAAAACTTTTCAAATTTTTATCCAAAATTCTTTTAAGGGAACATTCACAGAATTAAAAAAATACTCGTATATCAAGGTAGGTTTTACATAAAAGGCACGATTTATCACAAAAATTCTTTCGAAACGTAAAGATGAATGGCTTAAAGGTCTCGTGCCTTTTTATTTGATCTTTCGACTGTTCTCTTTAAAATAGCTCAGGCGTTCGAATCATTAAAATTTTGTCGGGATCATCATGAATTTGCAATAATTTGCAGATGGTTACCTCGGACTGCTATGCGATCGGTGGAACGCGACCCCAGCGACTGTGTTTTGGTCGTTGGCGTTTCGAGACCAAAGATGGCCCTCTGCATTTTAGCCGTGATGTTATTCTCACTCTTCCTTACATTTCACATGATCTACGACAGTGCTGTGCACAGTCTTCAGCAAGCAGCTCGCGCAGGTGAAATGTTCTAAAAATACACAAAC
The DNA here is from genome assembly GCA_947310635.1 of Leptodirus hochenwartii. Classification (NCBI taxonomy): domain Eukaryota; kingdom Metazoa; phylum Arthropoda; class Insecta; order Coleoptera; family Leiodidae; genus Leptodirus; species Leptodirus hochenwartii. The sequence continues at coordinate 35,774,504 of OX371176.1, forward strand.
ATCGTCAAAAAATTTTCAAATCGATTCTTTACAGAAAAACATCGTGCTCCCCTATTGCTCCTCTCTAGACATTTCTATCCATCACAATCCACTTCCTTCAACTCCACCCACCAATCAACGCAGCACTTTCTTCCTTATAACGACAGCACAATTAGTCATCTATCACTGATGCGCCGCTTGCCGCAAGCGATCATAATAGGGGTACGAAAGTGCGGAACTCGAGCCCTGCTCGAGATGCTGCATATGCATCCGCGCGTCCAAAAAGCCGCTGGGGAGGTGCACTTCTTCGATCGGGATGATAACTACAATCGAGGCCTGGAATGGTACAGAATGAAAATGCCGCATAGTTACGCGGGCCAGGTCACCATTGAGAAGAGTCCGAGTTATTTCGTTACGCCAGAGGTTCGGTTTGCCATTGTCGATTATGCAATTGATTTTTTTACGGTCTTTCGTGTGAAAATTCAGGGAGAAGAAATATATATGTTGAGGTTCGCCGACGATATAGCTATCTTGGAAGAAAGGAAGCAGAATTTAGAACATGTATTAAATGGTATGCAGGTAGTAAAGACTAGGGATTATAACATGAAAATAAATATAGGCAAGACTAAATTTATGAGGTGTGACAAGAAGGAATGCAAGCGAAAAATGTGTCAGACTTTTCTTATGTAGGATGTAGGTTTACAAAGGATAACCGAAGTAAGGTATATGTAAAATATAGGATAGCACAGAGTAGGGAGGCATTCGTAGGAATGAAGCAGATTTTAAGATCAAATATTGACTTGGGTATTAGAAAAAGATTACTGAAGGCATATGTGTGGAGTGTAGCATTGTATGGGTGTAAGGCGTGGACTATAGGTAAAGAAGACAAACGTAGAATAGATGCATTCAAAATGTGGTGCTACAGGAGGATGATGAGGATTGGTTGGGGAGATGAAGTAACAAATGAAGCCGTACTAGAGTTAGTAGGGAAGAAGAGAAGTAGTTGCAGAGTATTATAGCGCAGGAGAGATAGATTGGTAGGTCACATTCTTAGACATGGGGGTATTATGCAATTAGTTATAGAATGTGAATTAGAGGGGTAGGTAGGCCTAGATTGGAGTGAAGTGGAGGACGTGTGAGATGCAGGAATTAGCTGAGGATAGATCGACAGATGGCGTGCTGTTTCCAACCAATCCTTAGGATTGAGGACAATTTAACTTTGTGTCTTTAAAGGTTCCGGAACGAATACGGGCGATGAACGCTAGTGTTAAACTGCTCCTTATTGTTCGTGAACCTGTGACCCGAGCCATCAGTGATTATACTCAGCTAAGAGCACACGCTACGAGCACTAGTTTCGCACCAACGGCACCAGCTTCAGCACCACCGACAGTCAGTCAATCTGTGTTCGCTTCGCGCACCTTCGAACAACTTGCCTTGCATCCAAATGGGAGTATCAATGGTGCTTACCGTCCGCTGGCCATCAGTGTTTACCACCACTATGTTCATAGATGGTTAGAGACGTTCCCCCGAGAGCAGATCCTCGTCGTGAATGGGGATCTACTCATTGAAGATCCGCTGCCGCTCTTGCAGAGGATCGAGCAATTCTTGGGACTAGAACCGAAGATACGTAAGTGTTAGCCTTTGAATGATTTTGATTCGTCTGAACATACAGTACTGTGCCAATTAGTTGGCACAATAGGAATATACAGTAACAAAGACACAATTAAAATATTTACTTCTTTAATAGTGTAGTTAATAGTGAACGTGACCCCCCTTAGCTTTAATTACTTCTTTCATCCTCTGAACCATTGATGCGGCTAGCTTTCCACACATCTCCTTCACAGCAGGATAGTGGTACCATACTTTCACGACACTTTGGTTTTCGTCGTGTAATACATCTTAGATAATAATGGCCCACAAATTTTCAATGGGGTGTAGATCGGGTGAATTTCCTTGCCACTCTAATACCTTCAAATATTTTGTGGCATGAAGCCAGATCTTGTTGAAATATTCCACCTCCGTTAGGAAACAGCTTCCGCAGTGTTGGGGCCATTTTCGACGTCTACGTATTTCCTGCTGTCCATGATTCCTTCAATATGGTGAAACGTCTATGGCCCCGAAGCTGTGAAATAGCTGGATGGGTTTTTGGGGGATTGCGCGTGTCTAGTGCAGGGCTTCGACTTAGCGTTCCTTCGCTTGTCCCAACTAATTCGCACAGTACTGTATTGATTGTTCATGCAAAGAATTTCTTGGCGATTCATTTAGGTGCGAACAATTTTTACTTCAACGAGACGAAGGGGTTTTATTGTTTGCGGAACGAGACGTCGGACCGGTGTCTGCGCGAGACGAAAGGACGCCGTCATCCGCGTGTGGATCCTCGCACCGTGTCCAAATTGAGGAGATACTTTGGGGAACATAATCAGCGCTTCTACGAGCTGGTTGGTGAGGATCTTGGATGGCCGGAGGACTAGGTGGAGTGCACTAGATAAGTAAATGAAGTTGTTATAGATAAGTAGAGCGCTTGTATTTGCATTAATAACAGATGGAATGACTTCTTCCAGATTTCGCGGGTATCAGGTTTTATGGAATGATTATGTACAGTGAAAGATGGTTCTGTTTGATAAATGAGTAATGAGTTTACAGTTTTTCTATTTTATTTCACACCACCATATCTTATTTTCGCCAGCAAATGATTTTTTTTTGTATTCATATTTCAGTCTGATCGATTTGAAAGCTTTTCTAAGTTTAATACAAAGTTTCTTTATTTTCTGCTTGCTGTATTAAAATATTTGGGAATAAAAGTGCAGAACTTTCGCCTTAATATTTTAACAGTTTAGAAAGCTGGTTACAAAGAGCTTTTAAATTTTTTTCTGCTTTATTATGGCCAAATTATTCGCAACTGATTTTTCGTCCATTTCTTAAAGTAACGTCTAATTCTTTATAAATCCATTATTAATTCTTCTAATTTTTCGAAAAAATCCAAACAAAACCTAAAAATATCAAAATTATTCAAACGAACAAAATTCAATATATAATATTTCAAATTGAATAAAACAAAATTAAAATATCAAGCGTCGAATTTTATTCCCTACAAAGCAAAATGTAACGGAATATAAAAAGAGATTCATCAAATTGCTGATGGATATATTAAAATATTCCGTTACAAATTGATTAATGCGTGTATATATAATTCAAGATTTTCAAAGTATCTGTTGTTATTGAAAATATAAGTGCACTATATAATATTAATATGCAAGAAAACAAAGACGCTATTTTTCTATAAGCACTCGAAATAATTAATCAAACCGTTCACTAAGAAGGTCGCATTGAAAATAGATTGCCCAAACAGCTTTGCTATTCCCACAAAATGATAAACAGAATTATTAATAGCTATGAAGAATTACAAGAGAAAATGTCTAATAAAAATGCTTCATCGTGGTGCATTGTTGAATTAGTGAAAATATTTTTAAAAATATTTCAAAAAGTCACAGAGAGTAATTAATTTAGCAACATTTTCACTGCAATCTGTGCTTATGAGACCGCAGTCAATTGAGACGATGATTTGAATAAAAAAATATATATCGGCGAAAAATAATATAATAACGCGATTATTATACGATCGTGAGTATTTGCGCCCAAACGGTTGCTCAATTTAAATTATTCAGATGACAACATTATCATGGTCGGCTAATTACTAATTAATTAATATATAATACATATCATGTTATTGTGCATATATTAAATATATATATTTGTAAATAATATATTTCTACAAAAAAAAAGAAGAAACACGGAAATGAATGCATATCATCAAAAAAACTGATTAATAATATTAATAGATATTATGTAAATTAAATATAATTAGAAAAAATAATATAGTAATATTTCCGTATATTATAGATTAGTGTTGGAAAATATTTATACTTAGCGAAATATTTATGTTTTATTGTTTATTGTCAGAATTCAACGTACCTTCGTAGTCAAACTCAGGTTAATTGATTTTACTAGACGAATTATTGACGTTCTCAATTTTTGTTGGCTTACAGATTTAGATTTTTTTTATAGATTTTAATGGCGTTTAATATTATACATATATATGAACATATCATATCCTATATATTATTTTTAAATTAAGAAAAACAATATATTACGATAATAAGTGCAAACAAACCTTAAATTTACAATATTTTAAACAAGCAGCAATAAATTGGTTATTACCAGACGGTTTTTTTGTTTTTTTTTTGTAAAATAACACAATATTTAGATTGTTAAAAAGCACGTTAAAATATTTTAATTTAAGATGCAATCTACCGATATATAAATGATTATAAAAGTACATACCAATGATTAATACGGGTTACAATAAAAAATATTCTAATTGCATATTTGAATTTATATATCTTTGCTATACAGGGTGATTAGTTGAAATGCCACGTTAAGTATTATTTACTTTTTACCATATTTAATTAGTGTATTTAAACTGTAATAGAAATAAATTAATATGCGATGCTTTTGATTATTAAGAAATTTAATAAAATTCAGTGTCACGACAAGCTGTATTAGTTGTATTTTAAAAATAAAATAGGCAACTATTTAATAAATGTAATAGACTAATATTAATAATGATGCGTAAAGAAATGAAAGTGGTATATATATTATATTTAACGATAACGTATACACATATCAATTGTTAATATTGAGAACATATCAAAAAATGTGATTTTATTAACTATGCCGATTTGTAAATATAAGAATTATATTATTTATATAAAAATAATTATTGTTTGTTATGTCTTTTACAAATATTGGTAGGGCCCAATATTATAAAGATCTAACTAACTTTGCTATGTGTAGATTTCGTAAGGACATTTTTTTAGAACTTTAAATCTAAAAATAAAACACGATTTCTCAAAATAGCTGCAATTTTATGCGAACTTTTGCAAAATTCAATATTCACTCCTAATTGCAAAGATGCTTTTTTTTTCGCGGCAAATTACGATGCAAATTTTTCGTTGTTTTAATTACAGCGAGTTTAAAAAATTTAGTCCCACTTATTAAATTATATAATTTTAGAAGTTTATCATATGTAAGCCTTATGCTCTTTGCACTCTTTTAGCGCAACATGCTGACTTGCTTACGTAGGTAAAATTAAATATATTATACCAATATATTTTTATAATTCCTAAATATACAATAAAAATATTCAATCATTTATATAATAATTAGCCGAAGATACTGATGATATTAAATTTGTTTGTATAATATATTAAAAGTGGGCAAAAAAGCGGACTTTTTAAACTTAAATCATTTATTTTTCATTTGTAAAAAAACCCGAAAGAAGAGAAATTTTCACGCAATTTTTATAGAAAATAAATTATTTTTCGATTTATGTCCTCTATTTCCCTGTTTTATTAATATATTTATAAATAACAACTTTTATTAATAAATTTATAATAAAAATTCGTTGCTGACAGCTTGAATAGAATCCAGAAAAGTTACTAACAAAAAAATGTGATCAGAAAAAATTTCATGCTTGTTTTTTCGACCCTTGAAAATTTTATTTATTTATTACAATTAAAGAGTGGTATTGAAGTTTAAAAATAACGATTTTTTTAGCCTAACCTGTAATTAATTATACACAGTTCCTTTAAAAAATATATAATAAAATTAATATTTTTATTTGTTGAACTATGGCTAAGAATTTAATTACTAAACACAATATTTATTAATATGGCTAAGAATTTAATTATTAAACACAATATTTAGAGAAATTTAAATAGTTTTTAAGATTTCAAAAAGATTGTTTGAACTATTTGATTAATTAAATTACGTTACTTTCGAAATCTATATAAACTACATATCATGATACTACATATCACTTTAAACTATAATATTGATGTACCAGTAAAGTATAAACTTATTACTAAACGTGAAAATTCTATTAATTGTAACTTCTAATTAAGAAACGAAACTGTTGTAAATCTTCTATTCCACACTTCGTCATTATTATATGTGAACTATAAGATAAAAAAAATAGGCAGCAATATAATTTGATTATTGATTGATTCGTGAAAAAGTTGATACATTCTAAGATATAAAATATGAAAAATTCTTCATCAAATTAATCAACTCTACATAATTATATTGAAGAAATCTCATTGAAGTGTACTCATTCATCTATTACTATCTAAAATCATTTGTTTCGAAATTTCCTTTTCTTGTTATACAGTTCCTCATTACATCAAAATAGATATTAATTAATTCTCTATACAGTCTGTTATACATGTAGATTAGACTTCTTAATGTTGTGCTGTAATTATTACCTTTAGACAGATTAATTATAATTATGTACAAAAATGGTCAAGAACATTATTCTGTTTAAATAATTTTCGTAAAAGTTAGAATTCAATATATTAGTATATAAAACCAGAGAAAAAAGAACATTGATTTATTTATCGTCGATATGTTAATTAATTTGGCTTAATAATTAAACTTGATCATTTTTATTTTATAGTAATAATCAAAAAGCTAATTATTGAAATTTTCAATAATTAATTTTTGCACAGCCAAGTTTAACTTGAAAAATTTCAAACGGAAAATAATTGCACTTGGATTAGATTATTTAAAAAATATTCTGGATCTTCTACTTCGTAAGTGAACCAAACATACATACACCAAACGGCTTGGATTTCGATTGTTTTTGTCCAATTATGAATTAAATTTTAAAAAAACGACTCGATCTTACCAAGCAGATAATAAAATAATTGAAATCCTCGCCTTGCATTGACATCGAAATAAAACCATAATTGGCTTTGCATATAAAATATTACATGAAGTTCGTAAGAGTTTTTTAAGAGGATGTACTTTTTTGGAAAAAGCATTTTCGTCACAATATTAAAAATAAAAATTCGTATTTCTTAATTCGAAATTGTGATGAATATATATGCTATACTTACTAATTCACCTTTGATATTTTATAAAAAAAAAATTGTAATTTTTTATCCAAAATAAATCAATTTCGTTAACAATATTAGAGATCCACTGTTAAATAAACGCACCAAAATGTAAGGAGTATGGCTAAAGAAATGATTAGGATTGTTTTTATACGAACGGAAGTAGAAAACCATATTATACACATATTCTATTTGACGAAGAATATTTCGAAATAAAATGAATTATATAAAAATATAAATGTTGTAAAGCAACTGCATTTCTTAATTTTAAAAATAATTACAATTAAAGTCTTCAGTGTCGGATGTTTACAAATGGGGCAATAAGAAATGAAATAAATAATAAAATGTATTTAAAATTATGTACCTAAAATATGTAAACGTAAAAACAAACTTATCTTTAATATGATTCGATATTATTTCTACCTGAATTGTATTTATGGAAAACAAAGTAAATAAATGTGATAACTTCAAAAAAGTTTGATTTTTTATTTCAAGAATCTTCCGATTTTTAATAATGTGTACGTACTTTCGCAAAAATCTAATAAATGAGATAAAAATATATATTTAAAAAATATATACCTCTAGATAGGATTTATTTTTTCTCGTGGGATATTTCCATTTTATTGTTACTAGTTTTTATATTTATATATCGTTTTTTTTACAATACAATTAAAATAAATAAAAATGTACAAATTATACAATTTATCCGACGTGCATTATATATTAATCAACTATATTATAAAAGTTAGATAATTTAAGAAATTTTTACACATAAATTATACGATTGAGTCAGCAAAAATTAACCAACGATTTTCGATGTTTTTGCCATGAAAAATATTCAACAATCATCGGCCAAATTTCGTGGATTGGCCCATATATATTAGACAAATACACATTAAGTTTATTATATAGTTATTCACAAGTTATATTAGTGTCTATTATTATTGTTTTGGATATACAGGGTGTTAAATCTTCTATAAAAACAAATACATAAGAAATATGTACTTTACAATAAAAAATTTGAATGTACTTGAGAAATATTAGTAATATATTACTTTAGATGGTACACTCTATATATAGTTTGAATAACACATTTTGCATGAAGATATTATTTGAGTGTTTGATTATATATCATGAATTTTTTTTTCTAAATTATTGGGGCCATTTTCACGTACAATAAGTTCAAAATTTAATTTTCTTATATTAGCTATATATCGTCTAGGAACATACAAGAGCGAATTTCTAATAGATTATATGTACTAATTTGTTAAATGGTTCAGAGATCTGCAAATATCTATATTCACTTTACAACTGAAATAGGTATTGTTATTAATCTGTAATATCAACTATATAGGACGCTCCTTTTAAAACGAATAGTTTTCTTTTTGCTAAAAATTTGGTACTTTAAGTTAAGAATAATATCTCTCTTTTTTCGGAACGCTCTGTATACTTCATTTTCTCAGATAAAACGAAAAGAAATGGACAATCGCCAATTACGGATAACCCAAATTGGACAAAAATTAAATTCCTTATAAAAAAAAGGGTAACTTCTAGACTGAGAAAAATTACTCTTCCAAAAGAAATATTATATTTCGGTTGCATAACATAATTATCACGAATAGCTTTATATAGTGGAGTAAATTTATTTTGAGAATTCATTTACAAGATGCTTTTTCTTAAAAAAACAAAAGCACAAATTTAATTTTTGAACTTTCCAAAGCGAAATTTAAAATGATAAATATACTAAAACGTATGTACAAATTAATTGTTCAGGAACATTAAAGTTTTTTTTTTTTAATTAGAATCGTTTTTTAGATAGAATAGAATTTACAAACGATCCCGCTATAAATTTTAGCAAGGACAAATTTGTTGAAAATAATTGTAAAAATCTGTCAAATAAACAACAGAGTATTTTATGGATAAATATTTCTATCTTTGGTAACTTTAAGTGAACGTTATAAGAATTAATATATCTTTAAAATAATTTAAATCGGATTCCTTGCTTAATGAAAATTAGTATTTATAACATCGTTCTTAAAACTACATACAATAAATAAATTGACAAACGATTATACAAAAATTATGTCTAACTATACAATATATACGAGTACAATTTTTATATTTATGATTTTTTGAATAGAAATTTAAAAATTTCGTTTACGGTAATTGCATTTCTTTTTATGAATATTCAATCTTATATTTAATTAGATTTTGCTCGACATTAAATTATTAAGTAGTGCATGTATTTATTAAATATAGCACTTTTTCTAAAAAGTGCTGTAGGATAGAATTAAAATTTAATGGTTTTTACTTAATTTACAATATATAATAACATCACAATTATAAATAAATTTACGTAACAAAATTATGTTATTGGGAGATGATAGAGATTCAATTAATCTGTTTCAATATAAAAGCCATTAATAAAAAAAATATCAAATAATATCTACAAAATATTTAAACGCTCCACCATCGCTAACATATTTTATATTATTATATCCTTCATTTGATTATGACACGTTAAATATGACAATGCGCATATATTTGCTGCAATTAATTATAAGATTGCCTACTTAATCTTACGCGTTATGCTACAAAATATGTAGAAATTTATTTTACAAAATATGTCTAAATTTTAGAAAATTAAATTAACATATCAATTAATCAATGACAAATAATAATAATATTGCGATTGCTAAGAAAATATAGCAAAATACCAAATTCAACATTTATATTACACATAAAATTAATTATTAAAAAAAAATTGTTCGTATTTTTTGTTTTAAATTTCTACAATTGCAATTCATTTCGAATAGGATTATTTATAATTATTTATAAATTATTTATAATAAACCAATTGATCGAATGTTTTATTCAACAATATAAACGATAATACTAATAAAAAAAATCAAAAATTTGTATACACACAAAAAATGATAGCTTTAAAGTATGCAAGACAATTATTTCAGATAATAGTAAATTTCTTACCTTTGTCGAAAAAAATCGAATTATCATTTGCTGTTAAAAAAAACTTGTCGTTTAAATGAAATAATTTTTTAATCAAAAAATCATCGAACTAAATATTGGGACTCCTATTTAACGATCTTACGCTAAATTTAATTATAGATAGTGCATATTTAACAATATTATCAATTCTGCAAATAAATTGAACAAAAAAAAACTGTTGTCAATCACTCACAAAACAAAATACTGATGATGACTAGTTTCCCACTGCGCATCAACATATCGCATGCGCAGCAACGTGCTCCCTCCCTCTCTTATATCTTTCTTCAATTAAGTAACCTCAATTAATTCATCAGCGGTAGCTTTGCGCGTGTCTGTATTATCTTCGGTTTGGCAACATTCACTCGACTAATATCAAATTTGAGTTTATTATTTCGCTGATTTAAATGTTGATTGTAACCACCATCAGACATCATCTACAAATTTTTTTAAAATTAGATTTATGCAATTATTTTCTTTTAATTAACAATTTATTTTACGGGAACATGCACAGATGCCGTAGCTGTATTAAATGGCACCGTCGATACGCCCATGTCACTCTGTCGTAGGTCATTTGCCGTGCAATATGTCAACACCTGCCAGCCACGCAATGTGACACTTAAGCGTTGACATTCTTGCGCATACGCTGTGAGACTCTCGCAATAACATTTGCCACCTGGGCAGTCACACATATCCATCACGCATGCCTGAAAAATGAATATATTAAACTCATATTTATGCGTAAGCTTCAAGTGTAATACTAAACGAAACATAAATATGTAATAATTTAGAATCACATCCGTACTAAATATACATTGTTGTTCAAAATTATCTAAAATAAAATAACTATTTCAGATCAAGTGACGTTTCGGTGTTTATTGCATCTTCTTCAGGCTACAAATGTATACGTGCAATCACTACTAACGTATTATGATTAAAATAACTAACATACTTTAATTTGATTTCATTTACAATTCTGTAAATATTTAGTTTTTGTGCCAATGTACGAGGAAATTAACGTCTTAATATTGCGCATAAAATCAAAGGAAATATATCAAATTATACTTATATATAAACACCGAAACGTCGCTTAATCTGAAATAGTTATTTTTATTTTTGACCGATGATACCCGATAACTTTGAACAACAATTTATAAATACACAATTCTTGAATGTGTAACAAAAAAATATCCAAAGAGGAAGCGAACAATTGTAGAATATTTTACCTCCCAATATTTCTGGTTATTTAGCTTACTCGTACACCCATTCCATATATCCGCCGATGTCAGATACTTGCACGCATTTTTCTCAACAAACGGATCTCTCGGTTTCCTCCTGCACGGTCGCATTTGTTCGCTGCGCTTGCGCTGACGTGCGCAATTTCTGCCAACGCACCAAGAAGTACCGAAGCGCATGAGCTGCGTGTCATTAACGACAGGGCCTTTGCGCACGCGCATGTCATCTTGAACGTTCGCATTAAAATTACCACACAGACCACAAAGTCGATTACGAAATGCCGTTGGAACGGTGACTTCTAAAAAGCTTCGACCGGACCAAAGCAATTGCACACCATTCGAAAGAGTCAATAGGATCTAAAATATTTTTTTTGCCATTTACAAATGAAGCCATAAAATCAAAAGAACTATCTTTATTACTTTATCCTTTTCCCGTTCGATTCGAATCCGTCCATCTTTTTTATAAGGGACATCAATCTCGTCCCCATTAACCCGCGTGCGGAATCTTTGCCCTAGAATAACTCGAATGTCGCCATATTTAACGCTGACCCGTTTTGTTATGGTGGACGTTTTGTTCCGCGTTTGGAACATATTTGCGACGCGAATGGAAAATGAATGCGCGTGACAATCGGAGACGAGTTGGTACTTTCCAATACCTTGAAAACTGAAGAACTTACCATCGAAGGTTTTGTAATGCGGATCTCCGAATACCATGCACACGCCATCGTCTAAAATACGTTGATTATAACAAAAATCTATAAAGAACAATTATTTTTGCTCATTATACTAAAATTTTTGGTATCTATGATCTATGATCTTCTCTTCCCTAATGTGGAATATCACAACATAACGGCAAAATCTATAACCTACTTATTTCCTAATTTGAAAAAAACTTACTTTCTTGACACACTTCACAGCATTCGCCTTTTTTACGCACCAGTTTGGTACCGGGTGGACAGGACAGTGTTGCATTGCAACGTGTTTTTGCGCAACTAGGCATACCTTTGTGGCACGTGCATGAACTGCAATCGTCTAATTTCCATTGCGTACCCTCCTGCCTAGCGAAATTTCATTCATTACTAACTAATTTAGATAATTCTAAATATACTGAACGCGATTTCTCGACTGATTCAAAACCAAATTTAAGCTGAGTAGATTTTTGTACGATTCTGTTCTGGCAGACTTTCGCGCGCGTGATAATACGCCGCTTTTCGCGCTCGTACGTTTCAATGTCCGATTTTTTCTTATATTTTGCTAAATAATTACAGTTTGCTCTATTAATTACACGTATAATAAATGGATTTGAGGAAGTTGACAAAAGAATTTGTATTTAAAATATGTTTGCAATCAAATCTAAATAAAGTTCGGTGAAATATCTGGAATAAAATTAAGAGTTTCTCGCCTCGTAAGTATTTCCATCGTAAGTACATTGGCGCTTGAAGTTTTCTACTTGAGGTTCTCTACATTCATTGCAACAACTTTTCGGCTTCTTCTTCATCATATTCGGGGCGCAGTCGAGAACGGGGCAAGACTCCCGGACGCATATAGATGTCTCATTTTTGCATTCGCAAAGTGTGCACTGATTTGGTTTTAGTTGGGCGCCGTTCTCGTATATTTCATTGCCTATAAAGTTGGCGAAAAATTAAAATAAATGTATATTTTTAAAATTATATACTAAAACGTTGTGCATTTGTAAACGACGACCTGAAATTACTTTTTATATCGCAAAAAAACATGTGATGTCGATTTGTTTTGAATAGATTCATTAAAATAATTGATGTTTATTTTTTTGGTTTGTTATTATTTATCTATTAGTGCGAATAATTTGATTTCTGCATAACGGTGTATATAAAGCTATTTTAGAAAGAGAAATGCTTAAATTACATCATTTACTATTGCGTAAAATTTTGCATGATTAATTGAAGACTTCAATTCATTTTTTTTATAAATAGTACAACAATTAGCTTAATTAAAAGAACTGATAATTGTATTTTGGCATGTCTTATCTTTTTTATAATATTCTTACACGGCTCTTTTATGAATGTATATTTTTTATATCTAGGCTAAAAGACATAATTGGATATTAATTTTAGAGCAATACATTATATAATAAAGAGTTTATAATGTATTATTTTGCGTATTGTAATCTTGTACAAACACATTTGAACACAAAAAAATATTTTGTGCTTTAGATTAAGAATCTAAATAGGATTTATTTTGTTTAAAAAATTCCAATCAAATTTTTGCAATAGTTTCATCTGTTATTAATAGGAACATTTGTTAATTGCAAAAATTGCAGTCGTTTAAAAATATAAATAAATAATCGGTTGATATTTGATAAAAAGACTGTACACAATAAAAATAAATATTCAAAATATAAAAAATACAAACCATTTTATATATACTAATATATACTAATAGGATATAAAAAATTAATAAAATATGAGTAAATATCTGATAAATGATTTTCAATTACGTTTTTTTTATATAAAAAATGTTAAACACACTTCTAATGCAAATTTATTTTTCCAACATTCGCTCATTCCATTTGTATTTTGACTCACACAAAACGCATTTTCCTTGTGGTTTGTATAAAGTGCGCGTGCCCACGCACCTCGGGCAACATTCACCTTCCCTGTGCATTTGATGTGACGGGCCACATTGGACAACCGGGCACGCCTGCTTCGAGCAGGTCATACGACCTGCCTCACACCGACATTTGACACACGGGTCATCGGAGGTCACTTCACGGTCGTTCATTGCGATCTGACCGTTAATACTACAGTCTGAAATTTGAAATAAAATTTTGTTCAAACGTGTTAAAACTGCTTATTTTATATGCTCAATATGAGTCTATTCTTGTACTAGTACAAAAATGGTAGTTCGTTAGTTTACTACCAGTGTGCAGCACCGATCAATACGTGAGCGTTGGCTACAATGTTTTTAATGATAGTTAAAGTTAAGAACGGTCCTGTCGTAAATTCGTTACGCATTATTAACTAACGAATTCGTTCAAATTGTTTTGGGTGTCAATTCGAATAATATAATCAATTTTCTCTTTCGTTATAGCTCATTAGCCATGTCGATAACTAACTTGATACATTAATACATTCGATAATATATGATCTAGTTCGGCAGGTTTCTATTATACCTGATTTCGTAAAACTATTGCAAATTTACAAGTATTATACAAACGTATGTTTTGTCCTTTTTAATTTCCGCTTCATTTTTACGTATAAAATAGATGCACAAATTCCAATTTGACTAAGAATAGGATAATTATGTATTACATGTTTGTATATAAATTCTTGTAATGAGAGAGATTTTACTTTACAAAAATTGGGGTAAACAAATTATTAAATGCAATATTTTCTAATTGGAAACCTCTTAGGAATCCAGATCGAAAAGTGGATTTGCTGTAGGATTAACAGTTTGGAAGATATCATAAAAAAACTGAAAATTAAAAAATGAGAAGGGACCTTCGTTATTTTTTGTAAAATTTTCACATTTATGAAAGTAAGATTATGACATTTTTTTTAATAGGATTTGATCATTTGGATGGGAAATGAATATTTCAATGGATATAGATTATTGATAGTTGGAAAATCGTTGTTACAAACATTTTAAAATTTAATATATATCATGCTCATTATATCCTCAACTATTGACTCAATAAAAAATGGTTTGACATAAATTAACATATTCAGATCAATTTGGATCTTGACTTATTGCACGCACGAGATAAGAAATTATTTATTAACAACAATATCACATTCGCAGCATTTTGCATAGCAATAGTTTGTCTTTCGATTGGAAATTTCTAGTTTCATCAAGATTTCAAAAGTATTATCGTTTACGAATAATGTCGGAATTAGATTTCCATTTTGTATATGTAACAAGATTTCCTAGAAACGGAAAATACGTACTAGTATAAATTTTACAACCAATTTAGCAATTTCAGTTTTGCCAATAACTCAGCTATATTCACCGCAACTTCAAATAAAAGGAAGGAAACTTCATTTAACACAGTAATTGTTATATTTTGACAGCGGCATTCAAGGTTTTCATAGAAAGGCCAAGAGCTCGAGAATAAATAATTAAACAACTTTACAATGTTTTCATCTACTCATCCATAGAATTGATAAATACACAATACGAAACATGATTTATATATACCATTAAAAAAAATCCATTACATCTCAAAGTGCCATCATAAAAAAAAATTTCACGACTTCTTCATGTTCTAAAATTCACAACAAAGACGTTTAAAACAGGATAAAAATAACATTCCATGCAAAGTTTAATCTTATGCTAAAGGTGTGTTTAAAGCAATTTCTGTTTTTATAAAAATATATAAATCGAACATTTTAAACCAGTCATTTCTCGCAAAAATTACTATGTGCATTGGTGAAATTGTCACCCGGTATATACACCGCGAACGACCTTCATCGATAAACTATAAAATACAAGTCGTAAATTATCCAGACTTAAATAATCCGATATTTTAAGTACGTGTAAGTACGATCGCGCTGCGAGTGTGATCGAGATGATAGATGTGCGAGATGCTGCTAACAGATAGAGATGAACCGAGTCCACTTCGGTCAGTAAAATAATAAATGGACAAGTGTATCGTAGTATAATAATGTATATACTGGGTGTT
The DNA here is from genome assembly GCA_947310635.1 of Leptodirus hochenwartii. NCBI lineage: Eukaryota > Metazoa > Arthropoda > Insecta > Coleoptera > Leiodidae > Leptodirus > Leptodirus hochenwartii. The sequence goes on from OX371176.1 coordinate 35,790,334, forward strand.
CGCCGAAAAGTCGAGCAATTGAGAGGGGAAATTGAAGTTAGAAAGTTGATAAACAATCTTGATTTTAGTCGTGAATTTAAATTAAATTTTATCAGTGAGAAAATTAATGAATTCTTTTAATAGCTATGCATTAACTTAATTTTATGGAAATGTTCATAAACTTAACCCCGAAGTTAATAAATCGTTTGTAAATTTTTGTAAATTTCGGATAGTTTTTATAAACGAACACCCGTTATAAAGTACAGGAATAAATATACAGTCCTCTATACATAATTACCGGGGTATAATTGATCGGGTAAATAAAATTTTACTACTGCATATACTACGTAAAAGTCCGCTAAAAACAATTAAATTTAATACTAGCGAGACGAGCTAAGATGTGTATAATTAGATTTTTTTTCTTGTTTTTATTTTTCTTGCGAAGATTTCAAATTCAAAAACGCTTATATTATTAAAGACGCATTCTTGAAGAAAAAGATATATTTACAATACTAACTGCTATTTAACTTCGTAATTAAATTAAATTTTAATTAATGGGTTATTTTTCAAAGTTTATTTTGACAAAAAACTATTTTAGTTGAACAAATATTGATCCAATTTAAACATTTAACATAATCTGTGACGTCATCATATTTCTTTGCGCAGAAAATGTAAATAAAGAAAAAATAAATAAATGGCCAAGAAAAAATTATTGCTTGATAATGTTTAATGCTATTGATAATAATGATAATGCTTAATAAGCGAAACTATAGTCGAATAAATCCTCGTTTTTAAACATTATATTTTTACGTCTCTTCCCTTTCTTAGGGGTAGTTTAAGTTTCCAAATCACATAAATATCTTTAGCTGTATGTTATTATTATTTTGCAAGGTAGATTCATTATGCTTTAGGTTACATATGTATTTTAAAAAGAAAATTCAAGTTTCTAATTAATTTTGAAAATTTAAAAGAAAAGATAGCATCTTTTGTCGCACGCTGTATATTATAGAAACAACATAACAAGTTTCTATGCGCCATTTCTAACGCATTACATTTATATAATAATAATTTTTACACATTTTCACTGAGATAAATCATTGTTTGTGCAACTTTCGTTTTTTTTTTCATATATATGCACATGACCCCTGGATATTCATTTTTTACCAATTATGTTGCGATAACTTGCACTGGGAAAAAATCTTCGTAACATATACAAATTGCAACGTTAAAATTACCAGAGAAAATAATGCTCGCGTTATTTGGATAAACACATTTAAAATAAGCGAACTGAAAGTTTCTAGTTTCAGTTTTAGTTCTAGTTTTATGAATATACGCTGCAGAAATTTATTTTATTTTATATATGGAATGTTGTATTAAATTATCATTTTGAAAAAATATTTTAAAGTTAATGCGCGCGAATGATATTTATAAAAGTTTCTTCGCAGACTTTTATTTAAACAAAATAATAATACGAACATTTAAAAGTAGTCTGTTTAGGATTTTGCAAAATAACTGATTATAATTAATTGGCAATCATAATATTTAATTGCACAGATTGATAAATGGATTAAAAATATTCATATTTATTGAAAATATACGCGAATTTTTTTTGGAGAAAATAACCATAAGGAAGAATATAATGTAATTTTGAAAGGCGATTTATCACAATTTATAAAATCCCAATCAATCAATTATATGTTTTTTTTTAAATAAATCGCTAAAGTATTATTATAAACTGGCGTCTCGCGAACATATCAGAAGAAATATATATATTTTGCAATATCTACTTTTAAATAAACAAAATTTAATATATTTTTTTACATTAATTAATGTTATATAATAAAAAACGACGATGCTATATACAAACAATTTCACATAATTGCGATAAAAGAGCTTTTACATGTATATAATCACCAACAATCAACTGAAACCCATATTTTGCTGAAAATTAGCTAGAATAGAGACGAATATAAGCGTATATACGTACAATTTTATAATAATCGCTTATAATATCGTATATACGGTTATATTAAAGCATAAAGCTCAAGCTCAATCATCTTCGTAATGACGATAAGTAGTTGGATCTTCTCTTCGTCGACGTACTGTCCGACATATTCTTCCCTTCGACAATCTGGAGGGTCCTTTACGGTTGATGGATGATGGCCTGTTCGTCCGGTTTAAATAACGGATGTAATGTACAGGATCATCGAGAAAAATGTTGATATATTCGTGTCTGAATAATGAATTAATTAAAAAATCGTACAATAATTTTGACGTGTTCAGATTTGTAAATTTGAAAAAATTAATAATTTACATAAATTTTCTTCAGAATGACCCTGTATCATCTGGTTATTGTTTTAATATGGTACAACGTGTTAAATATAAATTTATATATCGTCAGCGATGTGACAATACCACCTATCTTACACAAATTCGAAAAATGACAGATTATGTCAAATTCTTAGGTTTATTGCGTGTGTTCAAAAAAATTCCCAACTCATTAAAAGTTCGAAGTAGATAGGAGGTATTGTCACATCACTGACGATATACTACTTTTATAATAAAATTTTACTCTTATAACATTTAAACTTTTATGTTGAATTTTGACATGACAATGATCAAATTTTTGATCTTAGCAATAATAGGAAAAGATGTTCTTAAGATATATTGAAAATACAGTGTGGACACCACACGACCTTTAATTACAGGATGATTAAAAAATCGATTCATGTTATTTTTGACAAATCTGTCATTTTAAGTATTGGTGTCATTTTTGCATTGTTTATAATATATAAAAAATATTACTTATACGCTTGGTAATTAATTACTCAAAAAATCTTTAAATAAAAAAAAAAGAAATGTTGAAAATCCGAAATATCTAATATTTTTTATACAATTTTTTTCTTCTATTTATTATTCTATTATTATTTTCTATTATTTAGATTCTATATATCTTCCAAACCTTTCGAAAGTATAATATTTAATTATAAAATATCAATAGAATCTGTAAAATTTGTTCAGAATGACCCTGTGACCTGACCTAACCCTGTATAATCTGGTTATTGCTTTAATATGGTACTGATACATTTCTTGTATTCAAAAGCACAAATATCTCGAACATTTTATTATTTATTTCGTACGTTAGTAATAGATGACATTCCAGAGCTGTAATATCTATATTTTCAGGGACTAAATTAAATTATACGTTTGAGTATAGAGATGGCAATAAGATGGTGCGGTAAGCATACGTATTTGGTCGGTCTTAATATACCAGGTGAATATTTCTTACTGTCAATAAAGACAAAAAATTACTGCGGCTTATTGTTCATGATTCGTTATGATTTTGTTTATTGATAATTAAACAAAAATTTGAAGGGAAATAAAAATTTGATCTACTATACCGAGTGAATATTTTTACTGTCAAAACAGAGAGAAAAAAATTGAAGTGGCGCTTTGATGATTTGTTGTTTTTATTTTTGAAAATTGTCACCCGGTATATACAATAAGGCTGAAATAGCTCTGAAATACGAAGTAGCAAATGTGTGTATAAAGGTATGATGATAATGACAGAGTGCGGAGTTAAAGCGGGTACAGCGGTAACAAAATAATAGCATGGCTTTTTCTTCATTAAAAAATGTTACTGCGTAAAAAAATGCCTGCAGTAGATTGCGCGTAGAAAAATTACTTCATAAATTTAACACGATATTATCCCAGGGGGGGGAATAATAACATCTTTTCTGTTCTTGTTTATTTTTCTTGTACACATTTTATTTGCGAAATAATCGTATGAACTCAATTTTACATGAAACCTATTTTTTTTTTTTCAAAAATTCATTCGTAATTTTTTTGATGATCCTGAGCCGTTGCTCAAGTTCACTCTCTTTTAATCCATTACTAAAAATCCGTGGATTTATCGAAACCATATTTTATTAAAATAAATTTATTTTAGAAAGCTAAGTTCACGATTTGCAATTCAAAGTCTGCAAGTTCGAATTCCAGTCATTCTAAAAATCTTTTTGATGTTTCGACAATCAATAAAATATATATATATTTTTTTATATTAAAGCGACTAGTCACTAGTATGTGATTTTTTTTAATTAAAAAAAAAAAATTTTTTAAATTAAATTCTGTGCATTCTGAAAAAAATAAGAATATTTTCACTATCTGTTACGTGACGTATAGTAATATTTAATCATTAAAATTTATCGGAGAGAACGATGTAATAGATTTTTTTTCATTAAAAAAAAAATCAATTTACAGTTTTCTTGTTGACAAATTAAATAAAAAATTTAAACATTTATAGAAATTTGCCATGCAAAAAGTTTTTTTTTTTGCATTTTCCTGTTTGATTAATATAAACGATTTTATAACAAAAAATGCACAATATTTTTTATACACACGAACAAGCTTATATTAATTAGAATCATATTCGTAAAAAGGAAATAAAAAATATTAGTTGATTAGTTATCAATTAAATTACCTAAGAGATTTTATTAATAGATCAATTCGTAAGAAATTTTAAAAAGTCTATTTTACTTTCTATTTGCTTTTCACCAAATATTTTTAAATTAAAAAATCCTTTTGTTCGATATTAAGTATATAACACTTATCACTTAATTGAATATTTTGAAAAATTACAGTTTCCTAGACGATTTAATTGATAATTAACTAATAATTTTTCCTTTTGCCAAAAACATTCTCTAATTAATATGATTGCGAAATTATAAGAAAATAGTATAAATTTTTGATAATAAAATTGCTCAAAATATTTTGGTATGATCACCGTAATTCTGTAAGTAGATAATACTTATCACTGGTAGAAAAATGCCTAATTTTTTAAATAAAAAAATGAGGTTAGTTTCCTCAAAAATTTTTTTTTTGATATCTACTACGTGGGAAACGTTAGCATGTTTTTACTCTTTGAAAAATCACGTATTTTTAAATTTAGAAGTGAAAAAATAGGGTTTTTTGTTACAATGGTATAAAATGCCTTTTTTACGTTTCGAAGAATCACGTTTGTTTTTAAATTACAACAGTAAATGTATTTTTTCGTGGAATTGCACAATACTTTTTGTATCATCGCATGATATTACCAGGACATGTTTGACAGCATTTGCCAGGCAACGGTGGTTGCGGATTATCACAGGGTGTGTGACAGCGCAAAGTGGATTGGGTGATAACGCCCGCCTCGCACCGCATCACCTTGCACGGGTCCTGAAGGTCCGTCCATTCGGTGCTGCTCGCGTGTACGACACCGCGATAGTTGCAACCTGGAACAACAAATAGGTGACAAAGTATGTAAAGAAGAATGGTGGAGAAGGAAGAGAGAAGGTGCTCGCTCCGTGGTCCTGAAAAGATGTTTGCTATCATTTACGTAGAGCTGAAATAAAGGAAGATTATTTTGAGGTCAAGAGCAAAGCTGCCAAATTATATGACGTGGTATTGCAATGTGTCAAATCAGAAAAATGGTGAATTTTTAAATTGATATTAATACGTTTGTAGATTTAAAAATAATCATACGTCGGCTTTTTTAGGACAGTGGGTTATAGAATAATAAACTACTTCAATTCTGTCAACTTGTTTTGTCAATAAAAGTGTGCCTTCTTCGGGATTTAAATGTTAACATAAGAAAATATAGAATACATTTTTTTAAGCAAAATGCATCTAGTCGTAAAAATATGAATATTTAAATAATAATCATTATTTGATTAAGTAAAACACCAACTAACTATTAGTTTAAAATAATCTATATATCTATATAAATAAAATATAAATTCAATAGAACAATAAAAAATCGCAAAAAAATATTTAGTCATATTATTAAATGTTAATTTCATAAATGTAAGTATTTAAAAAACATTAAAGCTAACAACTGTATGGAAATATTTTAATGTTTTATTAATCATGATTAATAAAAATGGTAGTAGAAAAAAGAAAGAGGGTAGGAAAGGTAACTTGCATAGCTTTTGTAGATTTAGAAAAGGCATTTGATAATGTAGATTGGGACATAATGTTTAGAATTTTAAAAGAAACGGGTATAGATTATAAGGATAGGAGAATAATTTTTAATTTATATAAACACCAAACTGCCTTAGTTAGAATTGAGGGGGAAGAAGAGGTAGCAAAAATAGGGAAGGGAGTTCGGCAGGGATGTACACTTTCACCGTTATTATTTAATCTATATATAGAAGATGCAATAAACAAAGTAAAAGAAGAGTATAGTGTAGGTGTGAATGTACAGGGAGAGAAAATATATATGCTGAGATTCGCCGACGATATAGCTATATTGGAAGAAAGCGAAAAGAATTTAGAAAGGGTATTGAATGGTATGCAGGCAGTATTGACTAGGGATTTTAACATGAAAATAAATATAGGTAAAACTAAAGTGATGAGGTGTGACAAAAAGGAATGCAGTAGAAAAATGAGGATCACAATAGGAGATAATAGAATCGAAGAAGTGTCAGATTTTTGTTATTTAGGCAGTAGAATCACAAAAGATAATCGAAGCAAGGTAGATATAAAGTGTAGGATAGCACAGGGTAGGAAGGCATTCGTAGAAAAAGAACAGATTTTAAGATCAAATATTGACTTGGGTATTAGAAAAAGATTACTGAAGGTATATGTTTGGAGTGTAGCACTGTACGGGTGTGAGGCGTGGACTATAGGAAAGGAAGAGAAGCGTAGATTAGAAGCACTTGAAATGTGGTGTTATAGGAGGATGATGAGGATTGGTTGGGAAGATAAAGTAACAAATGAAGCTGTACTAGAGTTAGTAGGGGAGAAGAGAAGTATCTGGAGAGTGTTACAGCGTAGGAGAGACAGATTAGTAGGGCATATTCTTAGGCATGGGGGGATTATGCAATTGATCATAGAAGGTAGAGTGGAGGGAAAGAGAGGGGTAGGTAGGCCTAGATTGGAGTATGTGAGTCAGATAGTTGAAGACGTTGAGATGAATAGCTATAGGGAGATGAAGGGATTAGCTCAGGATAGATCGGCATGGCGTGCTGTTTCCAACCAATCTTTAGGATTGCGGACTCTTTAACTAATCATGATTTATGTATTAAAAAAACTGAAAAAAAATTATTAAGGAGCATTTTGTCATATCAAAATCATTTATAAGAACATCGCTTATTTGGAGCGAAGAAATGTTTTTTATGGAAATGTTGTGAGGAAATATTTTTTTAGCATACAATACGAGAGCTTCAGTCGAAGTGATGACATATTTTGATGATATTAGCTATATTAGTAACTTTTTAAAAAATTTCAAAATTGAGCTATTTTTGGTAGTTTGAGACTCTGCCAAACGTTAATAAAGCGTCGAAAAGAATTGCCCAATTCTTAATACTTAAGTAGAAATATTTTCAACGGCTGATAGATAAATTTACATTTCTGAATAATGTTTTTCAAAGAAATTTTTGATTCAACAATTACAATACACTTTTGAAGCTAAAATTGAAAATTTTATACTTTCGACATATATTACATTAAAAATATTTTACCATTTGGTTTTCCATTTTTCAGTTTTCTAATCACTTGGAAAATATAAAACCATTTCACATTAAAAACGATAATAACTCGTCGGCTGGAAAACCTTCGCGATATCTGACATAAACACATTTACAAGAAAATCGTTAAAAATGGCATAAATTGGTCTAAAATATAATAATTTGGTAAACGTGACAAAAAAATTGCCATTTCAATAAATTTGTACATTGGTACTGCAATTAGCTCTAAAATAAGTACAATTGGAAAAACAAATCCCACTCTAAGCTCCAAAATTATCATACCTTTAAATTTCCTTTGGCTTTAAGGATACGGAAAATTTACAATTGGAAGATTGGAATTTACATTGTTCTAATTAGTGTCTGGGTAAATATACCTTTATAATTATTTTAGATGTGGGAAATGTAAAGGTTTACAAAAACTATTGAAAATTTCAATAATTAATTTTATATACTAAGTTTATAAAAAAAATTAAATTGTTTTTTCTAAAATACATTAGCATTAAAATTATAAACTAAAAAGGAGAAACAAATTCCGGATGATACATAAAAAATTATCACTCACAACGAACAATTATATCTCACAGTATACGTTTCTAAACACACTATATATATGAAACTTTCTGGAAGAAGAGGATGTTAAATACGACATTCGTCGGGTATAAAGTAAGTTGCAGTTGCTTTTGCAGTTACTTTTGCTGGAGCAATTGTTCGAGCTAACATGAAAGAGGAATTACAGTAAATTTAATTTAATTTGCGCTTCTGCGAGCCATAACTTACACCCGGTTAGGAAAACTGGTAACTTTCTTCATGTGCATGAAGATAGTAAAGTGGAAAGAATTTATATATTTAACTACCCTAATGGCATTAGACTGTTTCTAGGATGTTTTACTTCTTAGATAGAGCCGGCTCTAGGTAGAAAAAATTAAATACAATCGGCCGGTTCTTCAAAATGATGTTGTTAGCAGCGGTGGATAATAAAACTAGCACGCGTGCCAGAAGTGGCACATATAAAAAAATATTTGGCATGAAAATCATATTTATAAACAATTTTTTAAATTTTTAATTGCTCAGATATATAGAAGTACAAAACATACCAGTAGATTAACAAAATTTGAAAATAAAAATTTCTGATTTTCTTCAAGCTATATATATACATTTTTTTCCCCATATATTAAAACAAAAATTGGACAATTTATGAATAACACAGAAAAAAATAACAACGATTTTTTATTGGATTATAATTAATAATAACGTAAAACAGTAAACTATAAGAACTTTCAATTTTAGCTAAAGATGTTGTTATTTCTCCAACTAATCTAATATATAGTTTGAATATATAAAAACAAATGCATTCAGAATGTTTATTGACCACCTACCTATCTAAAGGTCTGCACATATATTCGTGGATTAGCAAAATCCTATCATATTGCAGGACTTAATTAGGGCATGGAGTGACTGAAGCTCTACCTGAGCAAAGCAACATATTAAGCACTTTGGTGTTGGTGAGGAGTTATATATGCATATATCTAGGTTAGGTAGATGGCGCTGGAGAGGTTCATCCATGGTATCGCTCTCCTGCAGGATTGTTAATAGGTTCAGTTTGAGCAGGTGCGAGGGCGTTAAATTGCTATATCGAGATTAAGAACGGTTTTAGTGATATTTGTGTAAATTTGCAGATGATGTTGAAGATTGGGTGGGTAGATGAAATTAATAAGCATATATTGCGGATATTTGAAGAATGGCTAGAAAATAAGAGGCATTTGTTAGGTTACATAGAGTATTATATGCGTAAGTTCATGTTGATTTTTTGATTTTTTTTGAAAAAAAAATTTATGTTGTATGTGGAATACAATGATTTTATGTTGTGCAAATTTTTGCAGGTCTGGCGGATGTAATTTGGAAATAAAACTGTACCTCCTTTACATTATCCCCTTAAGAAATTTAGTTTTTCTGATTAAATATTATTATACAAGCGTGAAAATGATAGTGAATGAATGATTGGAATATTTATTGGATATAGTGATCGATAGTCAAATTTTTATTGGAAAAGAACGATATGAAGTGAAATCTAAAAAAAAATATTTATTTGGAAAAATATGTGAAATAGAAAAGATTTTTTATTTTATTTTCAAATATTTATCGGATAGAAAAATATCGGATATCATTCTGAAAAAAAAAATAATATTTTCACTATCTGTTACGTGACGTATAGTAATATTTAATTATTAAAATTTATCGGCGAGAGCGATTTAATATAGATTTTTTCATTTTTAGAAAAATCAATTTCCAGTTTTCTTGATGACAAATTAAATAGATTTTTTTTAACTAAATAGATTCGTGGAAATTATTATTTTTTTGTATTTTCCTGTTTGATTAATATAAACGATTTTATAACAAAAAATGCAGAATATTTTTTTATACACACGAACAAGCTTATATTAATTACAATCGTATTTGTAAAATGAAATAAAAAATATTAGTTGATTAGTTATCAATTAAATTTGCTAAGAGATTTTATTAATAGATCAATTCGTAATAATAATTTGAAAGTCTATTTTACTTTCTATAAAAAAAATATTTTTTAAGTTAAAAAATCATTGTTTTATATTAAGTATATAATAATTATCAATTAATTGAAATTTTTGACAAATTCAAGTTTCCTAGGTGTTTTAATTAACTTTATAATTAGTTAACAAATAATTTTTCCTTTTACAAAAAAGATTCTCCAACGAATATAATTGTGCTCACAAAATACAATTACAAAATTATAAGAAAAATACTATTCATTTTTCATAATAAAATTGCTCAAAATATTTGTCACATTAATTCTGCAATCTAATAAAATTTAGCATCTCTAATAAAAAAAATTCTACATAAAAAAAAATTAATTTCAAGAAAAGATGGATTCATGATCCAAAAAAAACCAACACATTTTTTGTAAACCCGGTTTCCAAGCACACTGCAAATTTCTACAGCAACTCAAGTGCATGTTTTATACAAACCACCCTTACCCATCTCTCTCTCTCTCTCTCTCTCTACTGCCCCTAACTACGTATACAGTTAATTAATATTAAAACAGTGGTTAGTGTTGCACGCCTGCAGCCCTACCGCAATACAAGGGATGAAGCATATGGGAAGGGTGTCTGATGGATCACTATCTGCAGACCTAATACCTACAATGGGGCCAGCCTCTGGGGTTGCATTACAGCGGTTGCCATTTAACATGTCCGTGCGGTATTATTGCAGTTTGGTATTCTTGTGAAAAAAAATATTTTTTTAGTCGAACAAAATTGAAAAGATTTTTTTACATATAGAAATATATGTATTAATAATGTGTCGATTTATGTGCTCAGTAAAAAAAACATTAAATATATTATAAATAAAAAAAAAAATACTTTACCGTAAATGTGTTTTATTTGGTCGTCATTATTTAATAAAAACGAACTTAGTAGATTTGAAAATAAAATTGTTTTTATAAAAAATGGATTTTAATTCAGCGAAATCATTTTTACGAAACGCACTATATATCACTATACTGCAATATATAGGGTGTGTATTTAAATTAAATGATTAATTTTCCCATAAATTAGGCAGCACATTAATCGATGTAATTAGTTTATTGGGGAGATTTGAAATTGTAATCAAAATTTCAATTATTAAATGTAAGTAAAGTATTTTAAAATTTTGTATATTAACAACACAATCAAGAAAATCGTGTTTTAAAATAAATAAAAATTTATTTAATTAATTAATTTTTTTATTTATTTCGAAAATTGAGGTATATGACGTACAATAATACAAAATTTATCAAAAATTGTATACCTTGACATTTTTGACAACATCCATCTTCTGTTTTCTCCACTAACATATGGCAGCCTTCAGTTTTTGGACAGTCGACGTAAATTTGACATTCCACAAATCCATTCTGCAAAGATACAAAAACAATTCATGAATACTAAAAATATGAAATAATAATTGTTTGTATTGTTCATTTTTCAAAAGACGCATGGTATATTTTGAGTCAAGACATTTTTTGACAAGAAGGTCGTTTTGAAACATTAAGAAATGTTTAGATTAGCTAATAACAGATTTTAGAGGTTTTAACTTTATTAGATATTCTTTAAAAAAATCAGAAAGTAAGTAGAGGCTTCATTTTGTCAAAAAAAATCTATTTTGTTTAAAAGAAAACATGGGGGAACATTTTTGATCTGTTAATTTGTAAATTGGACGATTTGGAACAGTCGAGTGAAAAATTTATATCTCTGGACAATTTTTATCAAAGAATTTCTTTACGCAAAAATTACAAAGCTTTTTCGAAGTTCAAAATGACAATTCCGCATATTACGAAATACTTTCTTAAAAGAAGAAATTGATATCAGAAAAAGACATAATCTTCAAGCGTCACTTCTCGTGCCAAATCGCGATGTTTTATTTGATCAGTACAAGCACAAATATACTCGTGTTTGTTCTGTACATTTGCATGAATTATGTGAAGCTTTTATGCAGACTTCAAGTCGTTGTGCACTCCAGCTAGATTTTCCTTATTCTTTATGTTTTTATCTAGCTTCTAGCTTGCACACTGCAGCATATATTTCTTTTTCTTTTCAGCGCACCAGAGACTGGCACGAAGCTAGTTGCATTTAAGTGATTGATGTAAAGAGAAAATATCTTCATTTAAGGTTTTTTTTTTGCGATTACACTCGTATATACAATTTACATTTTTTTTTGAAACGCTAAAAGTTATTTGAAAAATAGCTTCTATTCCGTATTTTCGTTTTTTTTTATGAAGATTTGGCTTATGTTATTTAAAAGATATTTTTCCATAAATTTTTAGTTTTTTGAAAGAAAAACCGCTTGATGAATTTTTTTATAAAAATATATAGTTTGACGACGTATAAAAATATTTTTGAGATATTAGTTAAAGAGTCCGCAATCCTAAAGATTGGTTGGAAACAGCACGCCATGCCGATCTATCCTGAGCTAATCCCTTCATCTCCCTATAGCTATTCATCTCAACGTCTTCAACTATCTGACTCACATACTCCAATCTAGGCCTACCTACCCCTCTCTTTCCCCCCACTCTACCTTCTATGATCAATTGCATAATCCCCCCATGTCTAAGGATATGCCCTACTAATCTGTCTCTCCTACGCTGTAACACTCTCCAGATACTTCTCTTCTCCCCTACTAACTCTAGTACAGCTTCATTTGTTACTTTATCTTCCCAACCAATCCTCATCATCCTCCTATAACACCACATTTCAAGTACTTCTAATCTACGCTTCTCTTCCTTTCCTATAGTCCACGCCTCACACCCGTACAGTGCTACACTCCAAACATATACCTTCAGTAATCTTTTTCTAATACCCAAGTCAATATTTGATCTTAAAATCTGTTCTTTTTCTACGAATGCCTTCCTACCCTGTGCTATCCTACACTTTATATCTACCTTGCTTCGATTATCTTTTGTGATTCTACTGCCTAAATAACAAAAATCTGACACTTCTTCGATTCTATTATCTCCTATTGAGATCCTCATTTTTCTACTGCATTCCTTTTTGTCACACCTCATCACTTTAGTTTTACCTATATTTATTTTCATGTTAAAATCCCTAGTCAATACTGCCTGCATACCATTCAATACCCTTTCTAAATTCTTTTCGCTTTCTTCCAATATAGCTATATCGTCGGCGAATCTCAGCATATATATTTTCTCTCCCTGTACATTCACACCTACACTATACTCTTCTTTTACTTTGTTTATTGCATCTTCTATATATAGATTAAATAATAACGGTGAAAGTGTACATCCCTGCCGAACTCCCTTCCCTATTTTTGCTACCTCTTCTTCCCCCTCAATTCTAACTAAGGCAGTTTGGTGTTTATATAAATTAAAAATTATTCTCCTATCCTTATAATCTATACCCGTTTCTTTTAAAATTCTAAACATTATGTCCCAATCTACATTGTCAAATGCCTTTTCTAAGTCTACAAAAGCTATGCAAGTTACCTTTCCTACCCTCTTTCTTTTTTCTACTACCGTTCTTAGTGCTAGAATCGCCTCTCTCGTCCCTCTGTTTTTCCTAAAACCAAGAGATATAACCTTTTATATTTAATAATTATTCTAACATGATGGCGCTAGTTGGAATAGGTATTTTGTGAAGACAAAAGAAGGAAGAGGAATTTGAAAGAATGTTTGTTTAAAATTATTCAATTTTTAGTCTAGGGATGTTAAAAAAATCATAAAAATGTGATGCTTATAATTGACATTCTATAGGATAATGATGATAAAAAATAACATTATTAAAACCGGCAAAATATCTGAAATTTTAAATATTTTGTGAAAATAATTTTTAATTTCACATCTCACTTAACACGAGATTTTAATTTTCAACATGTTGTAGATAGATCAAATTAAATAATTTTTTTTTTTTAATAATTAGACGGCAGTGTTTTGATCAAATATTTTCTTATATGTTCCAGATAAAAAAAAAATCAGTATTATGAAAATGTTCACATTTGTACACCCTCTATAAAAATTATTTATTTTGTCAAAAATGTTAGTTACTTAATTCTCAACGCTGCAATTTTTTTTAAGCATAATACATAATATGCATTTCTTCAAAAAATATTATATTCTTCAAATTTCGAATATATATATTTAAAAAAATATTTTAAGTGCAATTTACAGAATAACAATTCAATAGATTTATTTAAAGTTAGAACTCGTAAATTTATACAGATTTAAAATACATCTCGGGCAATAAATAATAATAAATAAGAACTGGTAATTTGCATAGCCCAAACCAGTTGCTGGAAAGAACAATTTATTATTCATATTCTATGCGAATTCAAATGTTATTAATGATATTACATTATTGTCATAAGAATAGATATTTTATCAGTTCGTGCTTTTGCAAAAAATATCATCGACTTTTATTTCAGTATTTCAGTATTTATATTTCAGTATATTTTATATGATAAATTACTGAACTTCTTAAATAATTAACAATTATTTTTCGATAATAAATAAATTTCAATCGAATGACATAAACTTCCAAAACGGATTGTATAAAATAAAATTTATTGTGATTTTATTTATATGTTTTGCATTATTTGTAACTTTTTTTTTTTTTGTGAGATTGAATAGAATATTTTTGGTCGTTTTCAAACCAGGAAATCAGAATGAAAATACGGAAGCGATTTGGCTATTAATATCTGCCCGTATTTATGTATGGTGATTTGATAACAACTTATCATTTAATTCGCGAAAAATAACAAAAAGTTGAGTAATTAACCGCCAGCTGTTATAAATAAAATTGTAGCTCAATAAAATATTTTCAACTATTATAAAAAATTATTTGCTTTATTCTATGCACAACACAGCGTAACTAAATAAATGCTAGCTAGCTATGTGCATTTCTAAAGTTAAGCTGTCGTCTTCAGTACGAAAGACAATTAGAAACGAGCTCATTTTCCTGTCAACATTTTTTTTGAAGATAAAAATATTTTTGGATATATTTAAATAAAAAATTCACCAACATTAAATTACAAATTCTAAAAAAAATCCGATTAATTTGAAAAAGAAATTTTTTCCGACAGCAATTTTCTTATAAGATACATATATTTGAATTTACTAAAAAACAAATTTACCATTGTACAAATTTTTCATAAAATTTGAAGGCCTGACTTTTTTTTCTGATAAAAACGAACTTTTCAAATTTTCCAGTCCCGAAACAAACAAAAATATTTTCGAATTTATACAACAAAAATTTCACCAGCATTAAAACGGCAAATTTCATAGAAACTCTCTATTTAATTATCCACGTTATGTGCAAACTCTTTCGATATTAACGTAGTGAAGAGACTTGTGGTGGAAAATATGAAAAGCTCGAGTCACATATATTTATAAAAGGGTGCAATCAACCCCAATAAATGGACTCTACTCGGAACATGAACTTTTAACACTGTAACCATTTGCCCATATAATGTCGATTATATCGAAATGAAAATGTTACTTCATTTCATAAAAATGGACTAGAGATATTTTCCAGTCGACTAGAGAGTGCATATTTTCTCGACTTTTGTCGATATTTCAAACAGATTTTCTTCTGTAAATAATAAAAACGGATTTTTCAAGTTCCTCACCAATAATTTCATATATTTTTAATTTTTCGTGTTATTCAAATTTAATTGGTTATTCATTATATTTGAGTCCGCCTACCCGTTCCTTTCCCACTACCCCTACCTTCTATAACCAATTGCATTTTGGGTTTCACTAAATTTCATTTTATTCGGCTATTATTTTGTATGTCTTCACATAAAAAAGAACATTGTATAAAACATCACCCAAAAACCGTAATTATAAACCAAAAATGTTGGTTTTTCCTTTTAAATTCGCAGAAAAACAGCGTTTTTGTTAATATTTTGCGTTACGGTTTTTCGGTGCTGTTTTATACAATTATTTAACGCCGCTGTGACGATTTTCCAATAAAAAAGGACACTAAAATATTTCGGGGTCGCATTTAAAAAATGTAGACGACCATAATCTGCAATATCGCCGTTGAATTGAAAAGGCTATTGATCCAACGGATTCCAATTAATGAAATATTATTTCGGACGCGGATATAATGATATTAAATCATTTATTATTTATACAGTCCGGTTTTCTCGTTAAGGCTCTCCGATTCGAATAATGGTGATATCAATTGAGATACGCAACATCGTTCCAAATATTCACCGTCACAAATCATATACGAACGTGGAATTTTATACGGATTAAAGATAATTATGCATTGTCAAGGTGTGCTATCCTGGAATGTTGTAAATCTTTTTAATTGATATGATATATTATGTTTTTAACGAATGCGTCTTGGAACTAATTTAAACCGATTTTCTCGCTGCGAAATCAATTTATAATTCATCAGTAATGGTGTTCCGATTAAATTTGCAGAAGAAACATTTTTGTTTGTTTGTTAATATTTTGGTCGAATTTTAGCAAATTTATTAAAATGAAGTTTTTCACAAAAAATGAATTTTTTTTCTACAACTAAACAATAGTTTGTTTATGTATTTGAGAAATATGTACCATTTATTAAAAAAAAAACAATTAAGAAGATTAAAAATATATTTTTTTAAGGTAGGCAATTTGCATGTCCCTATGATGACGTGGTGGTTTATAAATGTCTGACATGCACGATGCGCATGTGTTATAGCAAAAGTCCCATCCACCGTTGCCATACTGAATCTAAATGCTGATGATTAAAGAATCGTTTAAAAAAAAGTTACTTTCCGAAGATATTTTTAATTAAAATTCGTGTGAATAAAAATACCTAAATAATTGGTTATTAAATAAATTACAAAAAAAAAAACACAAAATAGCCTAAATCATTTGAATTAAATAGCATAAAATTGCAACTACAAAAATTTTTTTTTTTAATATACTAATGATTTGTTATAAATAATACATCTATCAAAAAAGAATTTTTGGAGACTGCGCATTTTTGTAGAAATGCAAGACTTTACAATGAAATGTATATTTTGAAGCTACTAACTATGTTAAGTATTTTTTTGTTAACTTAAGGTTTGAGTGTCTATTTACTGTTAAATAATTTTAAAAAAAAATTGTATCTTTATACGCATGTATAGTATCTTTTTAACATATTGTATGCAGATTGTACGAGACTAACACTATCAAGAATGTCTTATGTTTGTTTGGAAAGTTTTTGGTACTAAAGAAACGGTACGATAACGCCTTTGGCAAGGACTCGCACAAATATCACACATTTTACAGAGTAGCCCATCAAAAAATGTACATTTTTTTTTATCGAAATAAGTATTTTTTTGTAACTAACATTTTTTATAACTAACACTCCTAACTAACATCCACTATAGCAAAAAAAAATGGTGCAATTTTATTTAATAATATTTTTTTCTTTAGGATTAGCGTATTATGTTTTGCGTTTATAAATAATTAAATATGAATTATTTATTCGTAATAAAAACAATGACAAATTGTGTATGTTTCGAGTTTACTCGCTCTCGAGCATTTAGCTGCTTGAAATAAATTATGTAAGTACGTGTACAATGTTCGTAGAATTAATTATTACCGTGTTTATTTTCGAATTGTTTAAAACTGAGAGGTTCGAGTAGATAGAAACCTTGATAAATCGACTAATGTTTATAAGATCCGATTTTAAATTCAGGCATTTTTTTTCTGGGCAAAATCCGCGTTTCCTTCGATTTTACGCGATTTATTTTATTATTATAAATATTTAGGCGATTGTGTGTGCATTTGGGAAAGTTCGTTCCTAATTCGTATTTTCGCCAGATTTGTAAACAATTTTATAATTTCCATTTAACCTAGTCTGATACATCGCAAAAAATTGCGGCGTAAAAAAATATTAGTCGGAAAAGAAAAACAAGTTTATACACTAAAAGGAAATGAGCAAACTTTAACGTTCGCCAATGTTAATTTATAAAATTTAGTTCCTATTTTAAACGGGACGAAAGAAAGTGTGTTGATGATGATTACACAGATATTCTTGCAGATGGCAGCTCGAAAGGAATGCGTTAAACTAAAATCCGCACATACAAACAAACGCTCAGATGAGAATAGCATCTTGTAGTTCTACTTACGAGTGTATAAGTAATAATACATAGTATGAAACTAGAGACTGCTATCGTCTTTTATATGCAACGATTTGCTCGCTTTGCTTATGTCTTCTGTCATGTACGCATCAGTTGGTTGGTCAAATGTACCGTTATTAAACAGTTAATTAATCGACATACAGATGTAATTATTAATTTTAAAAAATTATACAACTTTATAAAAATGATTGGCAAAAATTTTGGTATTTATTAAGGGGATACCACACTTTTATTAGTACACACACAATGTGGTCAATAAAAGTGCCGTATCCCCTTAACAAGAGATTCAATTTCGGAGTAATTTAACGTGATATTATATTGACGTTATGTAGGTAGGATGAAATTACCAAATCGCCGATGCAATAAAGTTTCATATTGATTTTGCTCACCTTACAAATGCAGGAATAGCAATTTCGCTTGTCAATGTGCGTCACGGCGATCGGTTCCCCTTCATTGAAGCAAGGCATTCGATTTCCCACTGAAACAATACGGATGATATGTTTACAGAAAATATGCTGAAGAAGCTCGTCAATATAAGTAAAGAAAACATTTGGAAATATGAAATTTCGGTCAGGTTCTATAGTTGATTTTAAAATTATTTTCAGCTCGATGCGCATTTTGTACGCTGCACCGTCATCTTCACTCAATCAGACCATCGAATTGTTGCGATGATTATATATTTATTTTATTTTCAAATTGATGTAAAAAAAAGTTTTGTAGTATTTTATAAAAATGTCAATTTCAAAAATGTATATATATTTTTGTAATTGAAATTGCTAAATAAACGATCTCGCGTTAATTTTTGTTGATAATGAAGCAAATTTCTAGGCGAATTTAAAATATCGACGCGAATATTTACAAAATGGTACATTCGTTGTGTTTAAGCACGTGTAGAACACATAAAATTAATTATTACGCCGATGTTGTTTTCTATCACGAAACCGACTAAATCATCGTTGAAAAATATTAAACGCGCTGTAGAAATTAACGGAAAATATATACCGATGCCAATGTAAAATATCAATTCCTCTTTGGACAAGGAAACTATTTCAGTTCATTGTACGATCAACTGATTTTATTTTCAACTGTAACTGCGGAAATTATATTTTCCAATGCGCCAGTCATTAAAATTTGTCATATAGCCGCTCAAATATAACCGTAAAATATTATGGACTGCACAAAAAGTCATTAATGCACTACAAAAATCAGTAATTATATTTATAATAACAAAAACTAAAAGTAAAAAAAATGCAAAAAAATATTGAAGTTTCAGTGTTTTTTGTTCAAATTTCAAGTACATTAATCGCAGAAATAAAATGGTGATTTATAAAAATATTTTATCAAGTATTAATGATACAATAAATAATGAAACGGTGATTTAAACGCAAATATGTAAAAAAAGAAAATAATATTTCCGTATATAAAATGCAACTGTACGATTTTATGACAGATTTAGTTTTATTAGTTAAAGAGTCCGCAATCCTAAAGATTGGTTGGAAACAGCACGCCATGCCGATCTATCCTGAGCTAATCCCTTCATCTCCCTATAGCTATTCATCTCAACGTCTTCAACTATCTGACTCACATACTCTAATCTAGGCCTACCTACCCCTCTCTTTCCCTCCACTCTACCTTCTATGATCAATTGCATAATCCCCCCATGCCTAAGAATATGCCCTACTAATCTGTCTCTCCTACGCTGTAACACTCTCCAAATACTTCTCTTCTCCCCTACTAACTCTAGTACAGCTTCATTTGTTACTTTATCTTCCCAACCAATCCTCATCATCCTCCTATAACACCACATTTCGAATGCTTGTAATCTACGCTTCTCTTCCTTTCCTATAGTCCACGCCTCACACCCGTACAGTGCTACACTCCAAACATATACCTTCAGTAATCTTTTTCTAATACCCAAGTCAATATTTGATCTTAAAATCTGTTCTTTTTCTACGAATGTCTTCCTACCCTGTGCTATCCTACACTTTATATCTACCTTGCTTCGATTATCTTTTGTGATTCTACTGCCTAAATAACAAAAATCTGACACTTCTTCGATTCTATTATCTCCTATTGTGATCCTCATTTTTCTACTGCATTCCTTTTTGTCACACCTCATCACTTTAGTTTTACCTATATTTATTTTCATGTTAAAATCCCTAGTCAATACTGCCTGCATACCATTCAATACCCTTTCTAAATTCTTTTCGCTTTCTTCCAATATAGCTATATCGTCGGCGAATCTCAGCATATATATTTTCTCTCCCTGTACATTCACACCTACACTATACTCTTCTTTTACTTTGTTTATTGCATCTTCTATATATAGATTAAATAATAACGGTGAAAGTGTACATCCATGCCGAACTCCCTTCCCTATTTTTGCTACCTCTTCTTCCCCCTCAATTCTAACTAAGGCAGTTTGGTGTTTATATAAATTAAAAATTATTCTCCTATCCTTATAATCTATACCCGTTTCTTTTAAAATTCTAAACATTATGTCCCAATCTACATTATCAAATGCCTTTTCTAAATCTACAAAAGCTATGCAAGTTACCTTTCCTACCCTCTTTCTTTTTTCTACTACCGTTCTTAGTGCTAGAATCGCATCCCTCTATTATAAAACTATTATATTATAATTAAAAATAATTATAATATAATAGTTTTATTATATTATAATTATGGAACACCCTATACAATTACATATATATGTTCTAACTGGTATATACATAATATCTAATTTGCCGCATTATAATAAAATGGTCGTAAAATATTAAAATTGAATGTTGTTAGAAAAGAAGCTGTAAAACATTAATATGTAATCGCACAGTATACAATGTGTAATAATATAATATTGTTTGATTTATTGTTATTTTCGAATTGTAATCAGTCAGTCAGTATGCTCATTATAGTTGAAATTTATGGCTTACAATTTACAATTTATTATGCAAATTTTATTGTTTATATTAATTGAGATATTACTTGTTCTTAGAAGGTTTATAAACGAACCTTACTGATACCTTGATTATATATTGTACAATAAAATATTTAAGTTAGAATTATATATATACAGTGTAGTCCATGAAAGACGCTATGGATTGTCCTGCAGAATGCAATAACATGATAAAACAATTGAAACTCTACATTCTTCTAATGAGCTTATTAAAACTTTGCGGTTATAAAATATTTTCACTTGTACAGGGTGTTCCATTTTCTATATCGGCATTTAAACTTTTTTATTTGGAAAGAATGGTGTGGTTTTTCTACCTTACTTTTTAATCTGCTTAAATTTAGTTTAACAACTTTAGCACGAGCATACATTAATTAATTTGTGAAATCAACGGTTCAAAAAATGATCTATAATAACAAAACACATTGTTGTAAGAAGATGATACCTTTAAATATAATTTGCCAGAGGTAAATGTACTTGGCTTACCAATATTGTATACAGGATATTAGTAGAAACAGTTGACATTTGGTCATTTTTTTCATTATGAAAGAATAGAAAATTTTCAATGCAAATTTAAAATATATGGTGCGCATATATTTTAAATTTGTTTTAATATGGGCTTTTTTTTATACATGTTTATCTGTCAAGGGACTTTCTTAATTTGACAATAACGTGCAAAACTATATCTTTGTACAATGTTTTATTACGTGCTATAATTGAAGGGAAAAATATGTGAAAATGATAAAAAAAAAAATCTTTTTTAGTTACTTTAGAGTGCAATTATGAAACAATTCCTAGTGACGTATATGTCAGAGCGACAGGCACGTGCCATGTCATTAATTTTCGCTATACTATGCTACTTTTACAATTAATTTCACACGAAAATGTGAAAAAAAAATCAATTCTTAGTTTAATTGACAGTTTTCATTTATTAAAAATAATTAAAAATTATGGATCAAGTGTATAGTTTTTATGCGAACACACTTTTACAATATATGTAATTGGATATCCCACGTAACCTCAATTTTGTCGCCAAAGTAGGCATTTTAAGTCATCGGCCATCATTTATTACAAGCAATCTCGATATTTGACATATAACGTCAGTGCGCATTTTTTTAAAATAACATTTCGACATTTCTCTTAAACTAAGGAACTACTAAAATAGTTCCAAAAATTATTCCGTTATATTAAATTCAATTTTGTTAATTAATTTCATTTATTTCTTGAGGAACGCATCGATGCGTTATCTTGACATTAAATAAGTCAGTAGATCTTATGCGTTATTAACAACATATGGCCTACTTGGACAAAATACCTACTTTGGCGAAAAAAAATTTTTTTTTGGACTTTTGGATTCTGGATTTTAATATGCGATGAATTTGTAGATATTTTAGCAAGACGCTCCTCCGCAGTGATTTTCAAATCCACATCGGCAAGATTAACAATCCCGCCGCAATGGTTGATATAACACAAACACTGCCAATGTAATATTCATTAATACAATCAGATTGAAGATGAGCTCCACAAAGCAAACCAATATAAGCGAGCATTACATCAATACAATGCATAATACAATACAATACACAACCCCTTATTACGGTACATTATATCATTGTTAATCACTCAAGATGAATTTACAGAGTGATATATAGAGATCTGTACGATCGAACGTGCTCGAGGCGAAATGTCCATTGTATGGAGATTCTATAAATTTGATTTAATTCGTTCGATTTTAATCAAGCCGAAATAGCGCGCGGAATTTAATTCGGTAAACAATAAACGGTTATTAAAATTGTTTGGAATTTATTTATCCAATGTCGAGATTTGTATAAAAAATAATGCGCGACATGCAATAATATAAAACAAATTAATTCGCCGATATAGTTTTATTAAGTGAATTAAAAAAAATTTGGCATGTGATCGTGAATTTTCGATAAAGTGGTGGCGTGTTTTTTTTTATTGGGGCGCAAATATTGACGAGGACTGGTCAGGCATGGGCAAATGTTTCAAATAACTGCACTAATTGAACTATAGCGATATGTATCGAGTGTTGTTGTATGACACTTATAAAGTAACATTAATTACAATCTTTCCAATTGCAGCAATTAATCCTGGCAGTGTTTCTGTACACGATTTGTTGCGGGTAGAAACGGAATTTGGTTAAAACTTCTAGTTGTATCAATTATGCGTTTTTTTTGTTAGAAAAATTATTTTTTTAAAGAAAAAAAATCACTTAATGCTAAAAAGGATTTTTTTAAAGTTCGATTATAAGTGAGATAACTAATTTAAGCTGCTTTTGTAAAAAATGAAAATTATTTTGTTCCTATTTTTTTAATGCATTTCTTCAATGCATAATCTAATTAGAGTTAAAAAGAAAAGATTTTTTCAATTTTAATCAAGTTTTAAAATGAGGAAAAAATGTTTTCTTGGGATAAAATTATATTTATAACATAGTTTATCTGTATTTTTTAGAAGAGATGCAATTTATGCTCTTCCTAAAAAATTTACAAAAAAAATATTATTGATTTGAATATAAAAGTATAGAAATAAGAAAAATATTTAAATGACAAAATTGTGGTTATAATTTTTTATCTTTACTCCTACAGGATACACAAAATTATTTTCTTCGTATTTTTTCAAAATAGTTCAATTTTGACAAAAGGCAATGTTTTTGAAAATATTTTAATCTGTCGTAATTAAATTTGTAAAATTATTATTTTTACTCTTTACCTTACACGAGATTATAAATTATTTTTTAAAATAATTTAATTTGAGAAAAAATATATTTATAAAATAGTTCATCTGTATTTTTAGAAGATTTGTTTATTTTCTTACTAAAAAATTTACAAAAAAATAATTATTATTTATTTGAATATACAAGGCAATATGTAGTAAGTATTGTGAAATAAGAAAAATATTTAAATATTACAAAATTGTCTTTATAATTTTTTATCTTTACTCCTACAGGATATACAAAATAATTTTCTTCGTATTTAATTTTTATTTTTTTTTAAGTTCCTTATTTGATAAAGGGCGATATTTTTTAAATAAGATAAAAATATTTTAATCTGTCGTAACTAGATTTGTAAAATTACTATCTTTAATCTTCACGTTACACGAGTTTACAAATTAAATTATTTAAATCTTTAAAAAAAGTTGCGAAAAATCAATTTTATTATTCATTTTTCAATATGGTGACCTTAGCAGAATCAAAAAAAGAATTTCTTCTTCTATTTTTTACAATAGATTGCGTTTTTAAAATGAGTTAAAAGTATTTTAATCTACTAAACCTAGAATTACAAAAAATTGTATCTTTACCTACACAAGCGACAATTTTCTCTAGCTACATACATACAGTGAATAATTTGTTACAACCCCGCAAACAAATTCTTGATTAATCGATGAAAATAATTACGACCTGGTGCTCAGCTGCCCGAGTCTTGTTAGTCCATATTTATATGACTACGAATGCACACACTGTCCACGTATGCATATTATGGTATCCGCAAATTTATTCGCACAAAAAAACCTATTAATTGTTACATATAAATGAATATTACAAATGATGACAATGTATCATTCGCTAATCAAAATCAGATTTCAATCAGATACATGCGATTTATATGCCGCACTGAAATTCGAACTAAATTGTTTCTACAGCTTTAGATAATAAAGCAGGGCCGTACTTAAACAGGTTTGACTAAAAAACAACAACACCTGCAGTGTTATATCATAAAATTGATTCGATATTTGTTTTTTTGTTGTTCGATATTTGATATAAGAATGCAAAAAAAAAAAGTTAGCACAACTTTAGATTCGTACAAAATAAAACAGGGCCGTACTTAAATCGTTTGGGATTTTAAAAAAAACCACCCGCAGTGTATATCATAGAAATGATTCGGTATTTGTTCTTCATGGAATGCAAAAAAAAATGTTTGCACAACTTTAGATTCGTACAAAATAAAGCGGGGCCGTACTTAAATCGTTTGGGATTAAAAAAAAAACCACCCGCAGTATATATCATAGAAATGATTCGATATTTGTTCTTCATGGAATGCAAAAAAAAATATTTGCACAACTTTAGATTCGTACAAAATAAAGCGGGGCCGTACTTAAATCGTTTGGGATTTAAAAAAAAACCACCCGCAGTGTATATCATAGAAATGATTCGATATTTGTTCTTCATGGAATGCAAAAAAAAATGTTTGCACAACTTTAGATTCGTACAAAATAAAACAGGGCCGTACTTAAATCGTTTGGGATAAAAAAAAAACTACCCGCAGTGTATATCATAGAAATGATTCGATATTTGTTCTTCATGGAATGCAAAAAAAAAATGTTTGCACAACTTTAGATTCGTACAAAATAAAGCGGGGCCGTACTTAAATCGTTTGGGATTTAAAAAAAAACCACCCGCAGTGTATATCATAGAAATGATTCGATATTTGTTCTTCATGGAATGCAAAAAAAAATGTTTGCACAACTTTAGATTCGTACAAAATAAAGCGGGGCCGTACTTAAATCGTTTGGGATTTAAAAAAAAACCACCCGCAGTGTATATCATAGAAATGATTCGATATTTGTTCTTGATAGAATGCAAAAAAAAAATGTTTGCACAACTTTAGATTCGTACAAAATAAAGCAGGGCCGTGCTTAAGCGGATTTGGGATTAAAAGAAACGGCAGCTGTTGCAGTTTTTTTTTTATATACGTGCAGTGTATATTATAAAAATGATTCGATATTTGCAAAAATTTGTTCTTCGAAGAATGCAAAAGAAATGTTTGCTTGTGCGATGAATTTAAATTATTTTTGCAAAGTAACTATGTGTATATAAAATTTTGTAAATTCTAAAATTGTTTTGTCATGAAAAAAACTAATAAAACTTTGAATACGTCACTAAAATGTGGTGAAAAATTTAATGTAACTAAATATATTATAATAATTTTATACCAACAGAAAAATTCCTGCAGACTGTTTTTTTTTTTGTTTAGCTAGAAATCATAAAAATAAAAATGCCAAATAAATATTTTGGAATTAAATTGGAGATAAAATTGCATTATGTCATAGAAAGCAGCAATCTCTTAACGGCGCAACAATGGCAATGTATTTAGCAAAGATATAATCAGCAATATATGCAAATCGCTTTTATGCGACTATTGATTAATCTGCTAAATATGCAAATTGAATCTATGTTACAATTTCTGCAATAAAACATCGATAAATGATTGTTTAACAACCACCAAAGACGAACGCAATTTTGAAGAGAAAAACTAAACATCACGTACAAAGAAAAAATCACTATCCTCAATAACCGCTATGCGCATTTTGATATCTAAACCGGCATAATCGGTAATAACCTAAGTTACGCCTTTTTTACGGTATAAGTAATTATTTAATGATATTGTGATTAATTTTCCAATAGTACGTTAGGAATATTAATTTATTTCAATACGTGTTTTTGTGCTCAAGATAAGGCGTTCGCTCATATATGGTAGGGTAATATGTTTCGCGATAATGTGCTGGTAGCACGTACCACGTATAATATTTCACGTACTTATATAGATTTCGCGGTGCGATATTTTGTATAATCGCAGGTGTATGTGCGGAAACGGCTATCAGCTTTAATTATTTAAATCCATCTCAATTTGATACCAGCACGTAGGTATATAGTACAGGTTGGATGGCGTAAATAGTATACAGGGTACTAAACAACGTGATTTTTATTTCAATCGTATAATGTAATATTATTGAGACACGGTTTGTCTTGTTAATTTTCTATAAAAAAAAACACATATTTTAACCGTAACACAAACCATTTATTAGCTATATGCGCATTTCGGAAGCTATGCCCCCCATCATCAGTAGCACAAGATAAGAACTAAATAAAATATCTCTGTCACGAATCGTGATTAATATACTATTAAATAAATAAGTCAACATGACAGAAGTATTTCAAAAAAATAGCATATAATATGACATATAAATCTTTTAAAACAATATAAATTAATAATTAACGAAACTAACTATTAACAACAATTTGGTAAACATTGATTTGTCAAATCTAAAATAAATAAAATAAAAATAGTTCTTATTAAATAAATTAAATAGACAAGATGAAATTGGGCCTGAATCTAAATACATTATGACCTTATTCAAAAATATGCTCGGCGACAGCACTTTTATCTTTTCTATTTAATTTGAAATGAGCTAAATGCTCCAAATATTTCCAAATATATATTTTATGTCGACAATTTTTTTACAGAGAAGTCGCAGAAGGACGTAAGATTTTTAACACGCGATAAGGATGTTTTAAATTAGGTAATGACAGATTTTGACAGTATTGGCGACGTGAGTTACTTTTTTTAAATCTCAAAATTGAATTTCGCTAACCGATTTTTTTTTATTTTGGAGACTGCCAAAAATTAACGCACCATCGGAAAAATTGCCGAATATTTGACATCGTTGACTGGGTGATAAATTTATATAACTACACTGTGTTTATTAAAAAAAACGCGTGACTCAGAAACTACAGAATATTTTCGAAGTTAAAAATGAAAATTTTATATTATTTGGCATTTTTGGCACATCTAAGGTATAAAATATACAAAAAGCATTTTGTTAAGCTTTGCTTTTAAAATGGCGATTAAAATAGTTCTCGTGTGTAAAGAAAAATTCACGATTAATTTCGCAGACAATTATTTTTTTCACCAAAAAAAATTGGATATTCCAAACTATACATATATCATTTCAGAAATAACTTATTAATAATATATGTTTCAAATGCATAAACGTCTTTTATTATTTTACCAATTAATATTGACGATATAGTTAGTATTTTACATTAATTATATTAGTAAAATATGTTTTGTTACAGTTTTTAAGAAATAACTTAATCATTAAGTGTATGTCACTTAAATTTGTTTTAATTTTCCTTATGGTACACTCTGTATATAGCATATCATAGATATTAAATTGTGGCACAAAACGAAAGCCAAGTTCTCTACGATTACACGAATGTGTAGTTTAATGCGCAAAATATTGATTTCGAGCAAAATGTACACAATAGAAACAATTTATTCCAGCAATCCAAATTTTCCGAATATTCACAACAAATATTACTTGAAAAAAAAAACAGAATTGCACCTTAAATTTATAATTCTAACTTGATTTTTCATTTTATCTATCTACCCATTTAAAAAAAGCATTTAATCAAAATCATGTATTTTTTACGTGTATCTTTTTTCTATTTTTTAGTATTTCAGTTATTTTTAAAATATTTATATTAATAGATTAATGCAAAATATAAAAACAATTTTTTTTTAGTCCTAATTTTGTCAATTTTTATTTATTACTCAATGAAGGCGTCAAAAATGCATTCTCAAAATATTTTTTTATGACCAAAACTCATCAAATCCATATTTAAAATTCAATGGTATGAAGAACCTAAATAGACTACAAAACATTTTAGTAATGCAGTTGTCTTATGTCTTTCCCTACACTTAACACTGTTGCTTTTCGCATTTTGTTGTTCTTTTCCGGCAATTCTAGACGAGATATTAAAAAAGAGATTAGTGTTTTTGGCCAAAAGGCAAGCAGACAAGCGGAAAGCTCGATTATTTACCGCAACGTATAGAAAAATACGTGTAAAAAGAAAACGCATTCAAAGAAAGACTATGAAATTCTACAGCATTCATATTTTGAATAAAAACAAAAAATATATACCGCTTTTGTTGACCAACCACTCCCTCAAAGCGTGCAAATTTTAGATTGTTTTTTTACCAAATTTTAAAAGTTTTTATGATCATTGAATGAGTGAAGAAATTTTTTTCTCGAGAAGGCGAAGACATCAAAATGATTTAAAATAATCTAACTAAATTTGGAAAGTAAGACTCTCAAAAAAATATTTTTTAAATTGATTTTATAAATTAATTTGAAATTTCTTGCAAGTCTTCTCTTAATTTTTATTTTTTCAAATATTCGTTAAAGCAGCAATGAGATAAAAATAAATATATATATATTGAATTTGCAATTATCTAAATAGTGTATACAATTTTCTTTAAAAAAATATTTTTGGGACTTAAGATTTAGTTTCGTGACTTCGTTGCAATTTTACTACGCTTTAGACTTTATTAGGTGGAAGTATTTTCGAAAAGTGTCAATATTTACTATTATATTTCAGTGAAAATGGCGAAACTTTTCAAGTGGAACGTAATAAATCTGTGGAAAAGTCTACCAACATTCATCCAACTTAATAATGTTTCTCTAAAGAAAACAAAATTTTCACAAGGGTGATTGGTTTCATGCAGTAATTCTATTTTATTAAATAATGTAACACATAATCGTGTAAATATTGCGTTTCGTTTCATCTTAGCGCTTATTGAGTATGAGATACGATTTTCCCGCGGGAGTTTTCCTAACAATCAACATCTGCCGCGAAAAGTTTTAAAATATTGCGTAAACAAAAAAACGTCGTATTTATATCTCAACACGTGAAACATCAATGAACGAGGCAGGTATATTTACCGTTGATTAAATAGAGAATTTGGATCTGCAGGTGTTTATTTTAAAAAAAAAATTTTAAATAAAAAAAACGTTTTCTTATAAAAAATAGATAATTTCATCCACATATTTCAGATTTTATATATATTTTGATATGATACCAGCCGAATTAATAAAACACACAGGGGAAAAAATGCAGGAGCGATTATACAGGTTAGTTTGTAAAATATATGAGAAGGGAGAAGTACCACAGGATTTTCAGCGTAGTAGAATAGTAACAATGCCGAAGAAAATAGGAGCTAATTTGTGTGAGAACTATAGGACCATTAGCCTACTATCACATGCATCGAAGATATTGCTAAAGATTATTTATAGGAAATTAGAAAATAAAGTAGAGGAAAGGCTAGGAGAAGATCCGTTTGGTTTTAGGAAAAACAGAGGGACGAGGGAGGCGATTCTAGCACTAAGAACGGTAGTAGAAAAAAGAATGAGGGTAGGAAAGGTAACTTGCATAGCTTTTGTAGATTTAGAAAAGGCATTTGATAATGTAGATTGGGACATAATGTTTAGAATTTTAAAAGAAACGGGTATAGATTATAAGGATAGGAGAATAATTTTTAATTTATATAAACACCAAACTGCCTTAGTTAGAATTGAGGGGGAAGAAAAGGTAGCAAAAATAGGGAAGGGAGTTCGGCAGGGATGTACACTTTCACCGTTATTATTTAATCTATATATAGAAGATGCAATAAACAAAGTAAAAGAAGAGTATAGTGTAGGTGTGAATGTACAGGGAGAGAAAATATATATGTTGAGATTCGCCGACGATATAGCTATATTGGAAGAAAGCGAAAAGAATTTAGAAAGGGTATTGAATGGTATGCAGGCAGTATTGACTAGGGATTCTAACATGAAAATAAATATAGGTAAAACTAAAGTGATGAGGTGTGACAAAAAGGAATGCAGTAGAAAAATGAGGATCACAATAGGAGATAATAGAATCGAAGAAGTGTCAGATTTTTGTTATTTAGGCAGTAGAATCACAAAAGATAATCGAAGCAAGGTAGATATAAAGTGTAGGATAGCACAGGGTAGGAAGGCATTCGTAGAAAAGGAACAGATTTTAAGATCAAATATTGACTTGGGTATTAGAAAAAGATTACTGAAGGTATATGTTTGGAGTGTAGCACTGTACGGGTATGAGGCGTGGACTATAGGAAAGGAAGAGAAGCATAGATTACAAGCATTCGAAATGTGGTGTTATAGGAGGATGATGAGGATTGGTTGGGAAGATAAAGTAACAAATGAAGCTGTACTAGAGTTAGTAGGGGAGAAGAGAAGTATTTGGAGAGTGTTACAGCGTAGGAGAGACAGATTAGTAGGGCATATTCTTAGGCATGGGGGGATTATGCAATTGATCATAGAAGGTAGAGTGGAGGGAAAGAGAGGGGTAGGTAGGCCTAGATTGGAGTATGTGAGTCAGATAGTTGAAGACGTTGAGATGAATAGCTATAGGGAGATGAAGGGATTAGCTCAGGATAGATCGGCATGGCGTGCTGTTTCCAACCAATCTTTAGGATTGCGGACTCTTTAAAAAAAATTTCAGATTTAAGAATTAATATCGCATTTTTCTACCCGTCGAATTTTTGTCATGAAATTTTATTTTCTTTTTTATCATTTTAGGCTGACTAATATTTATTTTGATGGAACTTTATAATTTAACATAATTACAATCAGATTGACAAAATAATTAGTTTTGGGAACATTACCAGGTTTCACAAAGAGATTCATTAACTTTAAAAGGAAATTAAAAACGATAATTGAAAATTGGATAACGTATTTTAATACAAAATTACGTACGGAAAATATATTCAAAAATGAACACATTAAACTCATATTTAACTGACAAAAACGATTATGTAAGTTCAAATTGATTAAATTAAAAATTAAACCGTTTTTTTTTAAATAATACAAAGACCGTGGTCTCCGAAACATTTGCAAATACACGTCAATTGATTGAGATTTGTTCCAGAACAGTCAAATGTAATAATATTTAAAATAAACACAATTGCAAAAAATCCAAACTAGCAATATATATATAGTTTGAGAAACGTGACAAAAATGTGGAATATTGTAAAATGAATATTCTTTGTTTTAAAAAATCGTAAATAATATTTTTGTAAAATTTGATTTTTAAAGGAAATGCAGCTGATTTTTTTTCTTTGTTACATCATTTTATGCAAACTAAATGTTTATGGGTATATATATATATATATATAGTTTCAGAAATGTGAACAAATGTTGAATATTGTAAAATAAATATTCTTTGTTTTAAAAAATCGTAAATAATATTTTTGTAAAATTTGATTTTTAAAGGAAATATAGCTGATTTTTTTTCTTTGTTACATCATTTTGTACAAACAAAATGTTTATGGGTATATATATATATATAGTTTCAGAAATGTGAACAAATGTTGAATATTGTAAAATAAATATTCTTTGTTTTAAAAATCGTAAATAATATTTTTGTAAAATTTGATTTTTAAAGGAAATGCAGCTGAATTTTTTTTCGTTGTTACATCATTTTGTGCAAACTAAAGGTTTATGGGTATATATATATAGTTTGAGAAACGTGAAAAAAATGTTGAATATTGTAAAATAAATATTTTTTGTTTTAAAAAATCGTAAATAATATTTTTGTAAAATTTGATTTTTAAAGGAAATATAGCTGATTTTTTTTCTTTGTTACATCATTTTGTACAAACAAAATGTTTATGGGTATATATATATATATAGTTTCAGAAATGTGAACAAATGTTGAATATTGTAAAATAAATATTCTTTGTTTTAAAAATCGTAAATAATATTTTTGTAAAATTTGATTTTTAAAGGAAATGCAGCTGAATTTTTTTTCGTTGTTACATCATTTTGTGCAAACTAAAGGTTTATGGGTATATATATATAGTTTGAGAAACGTGAAAAAAATGTTGAATATTGTAAAATAAATATTTTTTGTTTTAAAAAATCGTAAATAATATTTTTGTAAAATTTGATTTTTAAAGGAAATATAGCTGATTATTTTCTTTGTTATATCATTTTGTGCAAACTAAAGGTTTATGGATATATATATATATATAGTTTAAGAAACGTAAAAAAATGTTGAATATTGTAAAATAAATATTCTTTGTTTTAAAAAATCGTAAATAATATTTTTGTAAAATTTGATTTTTAGAGGAATACAGCTGATTTTTTTTCTTTGTTACATGATTTTGTGCAAACTAAAGGTTTATCGGTTCTTCTAAATAATTACTGAATTGTATAAATATAAATCTCGAAAATCGACTCAAAATTCCAAATTTTTCGGCATCTTTCGCAGGTGGGGAAAAGTTTCTAATTTTTTTGAGGAAACCATAGAAGTCTTTATAGAAGTCTAATTAAGGCACTGAAATGTAAGAGACTATATTTGGTAATACACCTGAAAATTGCGACTTCTATAATATCTCTTCGGCTGGTGGGGAAAAGTTCCGCATATTTGCGCGAATAATGTTGATATAGGTTTTGGTTTGCGGACTCGGACATTCTATTTATCTTGGCGCTCATCTGTTTGTGTTTGTAATTTAGCGATATCATTTAGAGGAGGGACGACCATAATGTAAACGAAGGAAGAGTTCAAGCTTCGCCAAAGCAACCAAAGAACACGTGATAAAACAACACGTAAACAAGGATGGCGTGTACGTAAGAAAGACGGACGGAAGATAATATATAGAACGGTAGGTAAGAGCGCAAGCAAAGGCACAGGTGTACAATTTTAAATGCTTCTGTACATACTCAAGAGCTCAAGGTATGGCCGTTGCGCATTTCGTTGCTGCTCAAGAAATCTTACAAAAAAAAAAATGGTTTCGCGTAGAGGTGTTCCAGTTTTGATCGAACGTAAAAAGGAAATTTTCACACGATTTTTTTGTACAAGAAATTTATTTAATTCCCGTAGACTTCGTAATTTCATAATTATCTATCAAGAACGCTATTTTTGATATTAGAGTTCACTGATATTTTTTATTAGCTTCTTAAATATGTATCATCCAAGAGTTTTTCTAAAAAAAAAAACATAAGATGGGAAAAACAATGGTTATAATCATTTAAAAAAAAATCGTAATAAACTTCTACTGAAATATTGCAAAAATTTACCGTACGTTTGTTCTTATTGGGAGTTTTTGGTGTAGAAAAGGGTACGGCCCCCTTCGAGGTAAAGAATATAGGTGGTTTGTCGCAGATGCTCCACAATTCTTTCATTATACGGAACAGAAGGAATGTGGTACGTCGCTTTGCAACTTGACGTTAATTAGGGATAAGCGAAGACCTTCTGGAAAATGGGACATGCTTTTAAAACAACTAAGCAAGAATTTTTATAGGGTTTTTAAATGCTTTAACACGTAGATTAAACATTACTTAGGAAAACACTTTACAAAAGAACATTATCTGTCATCGCTGATATACGATTAAGAAAAAGAACACAGCAACGTGCTCGTATATTCGAAACCGAAATAAAAACGCATTTTATTCTTTGGCCGCACATAAATTAATGTTTAAAATAAAACCGGACAAAATAGTAGTATAGATCATACAAAGCGGCCTTGGTCATTAGTAGACATGTTGCAATTTTTCATCAACCCTACGTCATTATGGCGTTATATACAACTGCAAGGCTCGGGAAATATTAAACGTTTACATACAACTACAATTTTGCACAAATGCTTTATCTATGTATATATAGAGGACATTCTATTAATCTGAGCAAAAGCTCCGTGCAATTTAACGCTAGTAAATATAATTATTAAATGTTGCTACGTTGTCAAATAATTATAACCGTTATTTAGTTTTTAATAATACTTGGTTTATCATAATGAATATAATGCGCACTAAAATGACACGTCTAAATTGGTTTAAATAAACTAAAATTAGGTTATTTTTGCATCTCACGAATCCGTAATGAATATCTTACATTCTTTAGACGTCGAAACAAATATTTAGTTTATTCGGAAAAGCAGTGTCATTTTGTAAATTGACAGGCTCTATAGTGAATAGCGCTACTGAACTAAATGAACTACAGTAGAGTAGGAATCTAGATTATTGCATGATGCTCCTGTCATGTCGTTTACGTGGAATTTGCATATTTCTCTTCAGTCGCGCAAATGCGCACGATAGAAAATAGTCTTTCACAAAAATCGAACGAAACAATATTGCGTTAAATAATATTTCAAAAAACAGCTACTCATAGATTTTATATAAAAAATATATGCGCATGTCCAAATCTGAGCTTCCATATCCACTAACACAATCCAGTGGGATTGATGTGCGATTGTTTTAATTGATGCATAACTTTGAAAATAAAAGGAGGTGTTGTAACCGTAAGGGGATACCATACTTTTAGAAATTTGCAACATTAAAAGCTTAAGGGGATACCATACTAGAAAATAAAGATATAATAATTAACAAATAATTTTAGGCAAACATTTATTTCGATCATTATGGAGCATGTTGTATAGGATTTTACATTATAGTACTAGTTAATTTTGCTGGATAGTATCTCTTCTTCGTCTACTATACACACATTCGAAACCACTTACTCTTTACTATATACACATTACATACCATTCTTCCTTCGTATCAGGTGTGTATATGTTCATGATGTGAAAATGTTGCAATCTTAGCGTGTTATGTATTCTTCATTCTATCTATATCTGTGTATATACTACATACCATGTGACAAGTTTTTTTTATGCGAACATAAAGGAAAAAGGCTCAAATTGTTTTGTAATGAAACTATTAGTATAGAATAACTAATAGTAATTTGTAATTTGAAATACTTTTGTCATGTTGACTTATTTATTTAATTGTATATCAATCACGATTCGTGACGGAGGTATTTTATTTCGTTTGTAGCTTGTGCTACTGAAGATGGGGGCATAGCCTTTGAAATGCGCATCTAGCTACTTTAAGTTACGGTATTTGGGTGATATTCTTTGCTATTATTTAACACCGTAGTGATAATTTTTAAAGTGGAACTATTATTGAGTTCAACTAAATATCAAATGCAGAATTGCTGTAAAAGTGTTGAAATAAAATCATTTTTGTAGTAGTGGGATTATCGTAAAAGATTAATAAGAAAACGAACAAAAAATGGTTATTAAATAAGATATTCTTGGATAATAAATATACATAAACTTCTTCTACGTAATGTAGTTGTGGAATGTGGTTAGATACTATAAAAAAAAATTTTTTTTGGTTAAAAAGAGAAGTATTTGTTGCAATATTTATTTAGTATATAATTGGAAAAAAAATCAAATGAAGCGAGTGAATATATTCAAGACCGAATATAAAAAATTATTCAAAAACTCGTTTTTGCCATAGAATATAAATTAAATGTGCATTAAAAATTTACTGAGGCGATATGTAAAGTATTTTTTCAATATGTATGTAATATACAAAAAAGTTTATTTTAATATTTCTTCCTTGGGGATAGTTTACGATCCTAACAACTTTATCGCAAGTCAATTTAATCCACCGTAATATATGAGAATATGTTTACAAACTTTAATAATAATCGTCCCATTATCTGAAGAAAATACGCGGCTCTTCAACTTCGTTCTCGCTTAACTTGAAAATGAAAAGTACAACAAATTTCTATCAAAGTCAAGACGATTAAACTTTATATAAGTTAGCAGAAACTTAGATAATAGCTTCTAATTGTGCAAATTTACATTTTCCATTCGCTCTTGTCGCATATTCATAATAATATACAATCCGTAGTCGAAAATAAAGTGAAGTAAGTTTACAATTATTTAAAATTGGAAGAAAATGTCAAATAAAATGATCGGGATAAGTCGGCGAGATAATTTCTCTTCTATTTATCGTTGAATATCATCAATCAAGTATCAACAACATTGTCAGCGATTGTGATACATTATTAAATGGCGATTTATATTACGAGTCGTACATTTGTACGTGCAGAGATTTTCTACGTAGATGATAAACTGTTTACAGCTTCATTGCGATGCCGTTGATAATAATAAATAACTGTTATTGAAAAGGGCTTGTCCCTATCGTGTCCATATATTCAAATCAATTCTGCGGATGTACAATTATTGATAGATGAGTTGTATGTACAGTTACAGAAAATTATTGCAGATCGGATTTTGTTCGATATATCTTTTAAATGCAGTAAAAATGATTTAATAATCGATTTATGGATTATAGTGTAGAATATACAAATACCGTAACTTAAAGCATTAAGTAGCTAGATGTACATTTCGAAGGCTATCTTCAGTAGCACAAGATAAAAAATAAATAAAATACCGTGTCACGAATCGTATTTGATATACTGTTAAATAAATAAGTCAACATGACGGAAGTATTTCAAAATATGGCATATAATGTGACCTTTCTTAGATGTTTTAGTCATTAGAAATAATAATATATTAGAATTTGATATATATAGAAAAGCTACAAATACGGACTGCTATATACATAACGATTCAAATCATTGTCGTCAATATAAATATGTATGCTGATTTTATTTTTTTAATTAACCGATTATTAAATTTTCCATTATCTAATGATAGATATGTGTGAATATCCGGAATATAGCTGTGCAAAATGGCTATTGTTCTTTAATGGTATATAATAAATTACGAAAATTGGAACGAACAAGAAACTTTTATTGAGTTGTAGAACAATCACGATTGGTGACAGAGGTATTTTATTTAGTTTTTATCTTGTGCGCTACTGAAGATGGGGGCATAGCCTTCGAAATGCGCATCTAGCTACTTAATGCTTTAAGTTACGGTATTTGGTTGATATTCTATACAAATATTTGTATGTTCATTCGTCGTAGAACTTTGGTATATGATGTAAATATGTTGTAATATTGTAAGTTAGTCTATGGAAGTAACAGGTGGTTTTTATCCAAAGCAATTTTTGATAGTGAAAAATCGAATATTGATGATTTTATTAATATATTGAATTCTAAATTTACTTATGAAATCGAAAATAATAATTAGTTACCTTTCGTAGATGTTTTAGTCATTAGAAATAATAATATATTAGAATTTGATATATATAGAAAAGCTACAAATACGGACCTGCTATATAAGAGGAACGATTCAAATCATTGTCGTCAACATAATAATATGCTGCTTTTAATTTTTTAATTAACCGCTTATTAAATTTTTCTTTATCTAATGATATATAAAATAATATCCAAAATATAGCAGTACAAAATGGCTATTCTTATAAAAATTATAAATAACATATTAAGAAAATTTAAAAGAACAAGAGATATTAGTCAGAAATATTAGTAGTTTAGAACAAAGTAATAATTCAACTCCAAAATTTGTTAAATTACCATTTGATCATATAATTGCACGTGGTTTAGATAGTATTTAAAATAAATATAATTTTAGAGTAACATATAATAGTTGTTAATTTTCTAGGATATCCCAAAGATTTGAATTAATTCAATAAAAAATCTGGTATTTATGAAATATCTTATTCTAGTTGTCCTAAAGTATATATAAAAGACAAACACGTAGACCAATTGTAACTAGATTTACTAAGGAGCATTATATCAGATTAAATAGAAAAGATAAAAGTGCTGTAGCCGAGCATATTTTTGAATATGGTCATCCTATTCAAATTGGTTCACTTAAATTGTTTAAAAGTGTTTTGAATTATTCCGAGTTATAAATGCTTATGAAAGTATATACATGTATAAAACGAATTCACATTTAATGAATTTAGATTCGGACCCAATTTCATTTTGTCTATTTAATTTATTTAATAAAAATTATTAATTTAATTTAATAGTATATCAATCAGGATTCGTGACAGAGGTATTTTATTTCGTTTTATCTTGTGCGCTACTGAAGATAGGGGCATATCCCTGGAAATGCGCATCTAGCTACTTATAGCTTTAAGTTACGGTATTTGGGTGGTATTCTATACTATTATTTAAGACCGTAGTGATATTTTTTTAAGATTTATGGATTGTAAAAATTTTTTTGTATGTTGCGGATTATTGTTGGGAACTTGATATTGTTTTTTTTTATATACAGAACGGGATTGTTTCGTTCGAACAAATGCATTGGGGGGATCCACATTGAAGGGGTGAAAAATGGATCAAATTGAAATAGAATGAAATATTGTGATGTATACTATTACGCCGTCTTCATTCAATTCAGGGTGGAATTGAATGCATTTGCAATGTATATCTATCTAGCCGTTCTTTCCTATTTTCACAGAAAAAGCAAATATTCAGGCCGGCCCTTATATAAGACACTCACTTTTAAATTAGAAACAAATTAGATCAACTTACGCAATATTTTATTTAAATTTAAGTTCGGCATATCTATAATTATAGATATCACTTTTTAAAGTGATATGTGATTTTAAAGAAATTGGTGCATAATATGAAGTTTTCTCAGATTCATTTAAAAATACATATCAATTTTCTTTTTAATAGCAATGTTTTTCGATATTTCGATGATTTATATCAATCGATTTTTCTAATACGGTTTTTTTTTTAATTTGTAACATCCTGTATGCTATAATAGTATCATAAATATGGTTCAGAACCAAATCAAGCGAAACGCAATTGTATTATGCGAAATTCACGCAAATAATCGAAAATTTAGTAATATCAAATGATGAAGGAGAAATTTATTATTACTATCGACGAAGAAAGATTCTGAAATTAGCCAAAAGTATCATATGAATGTAAAAATATAACAAGACCCGTTTTCTTCAGTTGTTAAAATAATTCTTAAGGTTCGTTAAATAGCGGAATTTTTAAAAATTGTTACGTTTTTCATCAAAAAATCAATTTATAAAAAAATCAGATTTCAATGTATTTTTTGACACTATAATCCGGGTGGATTAAATACCGGATCAAATAATCGGGCCTCAGTGTACAAGACCAATAAAGATCATAGAATATGCAAAATAGCACGACATAATTTACATGTGGCATACAAATTAAATAGCAGCATCTTCGTCTGTTTGTACTTGGATAAATAGATAATTTAATTACATTACAGTGGCGTTAATTGCCAACACTTTAGCATTCGGAATTAGAACAAACATGAGCTAGCTTTAATGCCAATTGCTGTTGCTTTGTATTTCACACACTGTACGATGTCTTGTCACTGTTAAATGTGACGCTACTTCAGCTGAGATGGTACGACAAGATCCGTCACATATTCTAGTTGATATTGTACGTAGATGAATAACAATCACCAGAAATCTCTGCAATGAAGAATTCAGTTTAACAATATCTATTGAGTTTTACGTGTAAATAAGGAAATGAATGAATGAAGGAAAAATGAAGTTTTATAACATATATCTGAAAAATAAAAATGAAACAAATAATGTTAATATAATAAACAAGTAAACGAAATTAAAACAATAAGAAACTGAGGAAAATAGCCAATAAGCTAAGCGCAATATGTAAAATAAAAATGTCTATAAAATCTAAAATTTCTAATGGAAAATTTGATAAATCGAAATATGTCATAAATTTTATTGCAGATTTTTACTGCCGATTATTCAAAATTCAAGTTGATTGTAAATTCCACAACGTTCGATATCAGGTCTAATTCTATTTTAAATTTATTGAAATACAAAATTTTCAATTTAACGGTTTTGGCAGTGGTATGTATTTCAATAATATTTTTCAATCACGAATATGTATGCAATAATTTAGAATTATAGCTGCCAAATGTTAAAAGTACGGTATCGAAAAAAATGCCGTCTTCCATATCTACGTCAATTATTAAACTGGTTTTTTTTTTTTTTGTACATATACACCAAATCATCTTTGAAAAAAATTTCTTTTAACATCAGCACATTTAAATTCGATATGGCAACGGTGGATGGGACTTTTACTACGGCACATGCGCACTATGCATATCAAACATTTACTATCTTCGTGATAATAGAAAATTTTATAATGGGTCAATAAATATTTCATTCGAGTTGTAGAATCTATAACTAGACAAATGTGTATAAATTGTATTCTTGGTTTATAATTTTCATAAAATCCTGATGATGGCTAACAACCGAAACTAGTGTACTTTATGAATAAAGGAATTATACGCGCAGAAGTGCAAAAACACCCTTTTTTACATCCAAATATTTCTTTTTCTAAGTATACAAAAAAAAACCATTTTTCGTATATCGACAGTTTTTGTCCGCCGTTTGGGTAAGTGTCAATATTAATTCGTTCATCATCGACTTGTCAAACGTAATAGCGCGAAATTTGAATTGATATAGTATTTAATACTGCATATTCAAATAATGAAACATATTCGGATGATTTACAAAAAAAAAAAAAATGATGATACGCCGCTCTGTACTAATACTTCTTGTATCATGACAGAATGACCAATAACATTGAATACACTTCGGCCAGGTGGAAATATTACACAAGTTGAATGACCTGAATTGCGTTGACCCAGCTAGTAGCCGATCATCAAGGTGTTTTGAATGTGTATTTGTAGCGTACGATACGCGTGTACCCAATGTCCATATAACCGATTGAATTTTATCATCATCATCATCATCATCGCGTAAACGTTACGTATGTGAGCGTGAGCGTGACCCTGAGCAAGACGCTCGCGAAAGACCTTGACGCTGTAATGATTTTAGGCCGCCCACGCGATCAGGCAACGACGCCCCCCTCCCCACCCACATTCGTTCAGTTTCCAGGACATTTCTTCGCTTGCGACGCGCCATCTGTGCGCGCATTCTGTAAATATATCGCTGCGGTATCCGTGTATGGGTTTGCGCATCATTTATAACAGGGGTGGCCAACAAGTCGATCGCGAGGCGATTTTTGGTCGACCGCGACACAAAAACGGATTATTTCGAATGTAGTAAAACGAGTCAAAAAACACGACATAAGGCAAAGATAAGTTGGTTCGGTGATTTACCGTTTCTGGCAGATTTTACATCAAAGTTAAGCGATTTGAATTTATAGTTACAAGGCAATAAGTCACATGATTAGTTGCATTAATGCTTATAAAAGTGAGTTCGTAAAAAGATTTGAAACAACAAAATTTTGATCATTTTCCAAATATGAATGACCATTTACAAAAACATCCCAATTTTAATTATAACTTTGGAAAATACGTTAGAGAAATAAAAAAACGTTATTGAGGATATTGTTCTTTCCATTTTAAGAAAGATTTAAATGTGAAATATTTTTGTGATATTTTTGACTTGGAAAAAACTAATTTAGAGAAGGAAATTATAACTCTACTACCCTGATTTAATTTTAAACGCTTGAAGAAGACTTTTGGAAATATGTTACTTGTGAGAAGTATCCAAATATTTATAAATGTAGTGAATATATCTTGTTTTGGATCAACGTATTTGTGTGAATCGGCTTTTTCATATTTAAAGTTAACAAAGACACAGCATCGTTCTTTACTTACCAATTCACATACCGAAGATTCATTACGAATATCTTTATTTGACATTTATTGTATCAGAGAAATATGTATCCCTTATTTTCGTAACTAAACTAAAGTTTTGATTTATTTTTTTAATAAATGTAAATTCCCTATAATGACGTAGGTAGTATTTAAATATCTCATATGCATGGTGCGCATGTGTCGTAGCAATAGTTCCATCCACCGTTGCCGTATCGAATTTAAATGCCGATATTGAAATGTTTTAAATAAAAATTATTTTTAATAAATGTATCGAATGAAAATTTTATATAAGGATGTATAATAAAAAAAAATACCTTCTATGATTTTTGGTGATACCGCGGACCCCAATTTCAAGAAAATATGACATTTTTAACTAATGAATTTAGTTCCATAAACCGCATTTTGTTAAATGTATATATTTTTCGCCATCTATTGTTAATTGTGTCCAATTGTACCTTGAACTTCTTACTAATACAAATAAAAGGTACGTTTACATGTCGCTATATTTCTACACAAAAATAGCTAATTTAAGTTTAACAAGTTAATTTCAACTTGCTAAAACAAGTTTAATTCGATTATTTTTAGTATTATATATATATATGTATATACTCGTATATAAAGCGTTGTTTAAGAAACATTTTTTGAAAAGCTTTCAGTATTTATACGCGGAAAACAATAATTTTATTTCATATCAATTTTCACCAGTCCAGGGTATATAACGCGCGAGCAAAAACTGTACCTCATCAACATTGTCGGCATATATGTCCTTAATTCTGCTTAGCTGTGTATTTTCGCAAGTTACTAGCATAATAATTACACCGTCCACTACGTTAACGAAAACTAGATCCCTACTTCACCAAAGAACGTACCATGTAATGTAATGTAATGTTGGTTGCATTATATTCTAATTAGTTGGTCCATCTAGTGGACAAACTTAGATTGCTTCGAGACAAGAATACTGGAAAGGGACAGCTTGGGACGCCTATAGATATAGATAGGTCACCATTAGTTCAAAATTATAGCCGACAACTTTTTATGCCCAATAACGTATTAAATTTAACTACATTATTAATTTTTAAAAATGATCACTACAGTGTTAAATAAGAGTATAGAATATCACCCAAATACCGTAACTTAAAAGTATTCAGTAGATAGATGCGCATTTCGAAGGCCATGCTCCCATCTTCAGTAGCACAGGATAAAAACTAAATGAAATACCTCTGTCACGAATCCTGATTGATATACTATTAAATTAAATTAAATTATTTTTATTAAATAAATTAAATAGACAAGATGAAATTGGGTCCGAATCTAAATTCATTAAATTCGATTTAGATTTATGCATGCATATACTTTCATAAGCATTTAACTCGGAATAATTCAAATTCAAAACACTTTTAAGTCCTTACAATTTTTATATAACCACAAGTATGATTTTGAAAAGTTTCTCAAAGGGGTTTCGTTCAAAAACAATCTCCAAGAAAGTAAAATTCGGCAGTATCTCGTCGACGATTCGTTAGTTTTAGATAATACTTTACGAAATGAATTTGAACATGTGTTAGAATGTAGCAACATTTGTAATTGGTACCACGGCGCCAAAAATGGCGATACTAAGATTTTGCCAAATATTTATAGTAAATACCAACATAATTACGAACTATTGTATCATTTGCATTCGTATATTCGTAAAAATTTCCAAAGAATTACTACTTTTATTAAACATAACGATTTGAATTTAATGAAAGGAGCTATCGACGAACAGAATTATATCGGCAACAATAGTTATGATAATTTAAAAGAAGACTTGCTTAATAATATTCTAGGCTTCTCTAGGATATTTAAACTACTCGTTCAGTACAAACCTCCATTGATAGGCCATAATTTAATAACAGATTTAATGATTTTATTTCATTCCTGCCACGAAGACTTGCCTAAATCTTATACGCGATTCAAAAAGTCTCTACATTCATTATTTCCTATTGTATTCGATACCAAAACGTGCAGTTTTAATATAAAATCGAAAATTCCATGTGATAAATTGTGGACGCACAACACATTACCGGGATTATATGTATATTTCAAAGATGGATTGGGGCGTCAGTTAGTCCAAAATTCGCCATATATCGAGAGAAATAGATCCTTGGGAACGTTTAGAGAAGACGAATTTCACAATGCTGGCTTTGATTCGTATTGCACGGGATATATATTTATTCGCATGGCGCACATTT
This sequence comes from Leptodirus hochenwartii, assembly GCA_947310635.1. NCBI lineage: Eukaryota > Metazoa > Arthropoda > Insecta > Coleoptera > Leiodidae > Leptodirus > Leptodirus hochenwartii. The sequence goes on from OX371176.1 coordinate 35,834,633, forward strand.
GCGCCCATTTAAATGATCCGGATGTAAATCAGAAACGCAGAATCTTAAGCAATGAGCTGTTGCATAGTATGGATTATGTAAAGAATGCTATTAATCTTATACAATGCTCGATCTCTAATATAGTAAGTAAATATAAAATGGATGGTCGGATTTTTGAAACAATATTTTATTTAACTGCTTTTTTAGCAACTTGACGGCAACGATCCTATTTCTAAACGTCCACCATTACTCATAGTCGAATCTCTTAAAAATAGCCCAGTTAATATTGGACAGGTAAAATAAATTATATCACCTTCGCTGGGAGTAATAATACAAAAATAATACATAATAAAAAGTAATGCATAATACAAAAATTTCGGATCTATTCTTGTAGGTTACCTCTTTATTAAGCTATTATGGTTTTGTAGACGTACATCCCTATTCTTCAAAAGGACATTCCGCTATTGTAGCTGTGGATAATTTTGGAAGGTTTGTTTTGCATTTTCTTTCTAATTTATATTATTTTATACAATAGTATAGAATATCACCCAAATACCGTAACTTAAAACATTAAGTAGCTAGATGCGCATTTCGAAGGCCATGCCCCCATCTTCAGTAGCACAAGATAAAAACCAAATAAAATACCTCTCACGAATCGTGATTGATATACTATTAAATAAATAAGTCAACATGACATAAGTATTTCAAAAATGGCATATAATATGACCTATAAATCTTTTAAAACAATACAAATTAACAATTAACGAAATTAACAAGTAACAACAATAAACATTGGTTTGTCAAACCTAAAATAACCAAAAATAAATTTTAAAATTGTTCTTATTAAATAAATTAAATAGACAAGATGAAATTGGGCCTGAATCTAAATTCATTAAATTGAATTTAGATTTATGCATGTATATACTTTCATAAGCATTTAACTCTGAATAATTCAAAACACTTTTAAGTCATTTAATTGAACTAATTTGAATAGGATGACCCTGAGTTAATCATAAATATGCTCGGCTACAGCACTTTTATCTTTTCTATTTAATCTGAAATGTTCCTTAAGTCTAGTTTCAATTGGTCTACGTGTTTGTCTTATATAGACTTTAGGACAACTAGAACAAGATATTACATAAATACCAGATTGTTTTTATTAAAATCAATCAAATCTTTGGGATTTCCTAGAAAATTAGCAAGACTTTAATATGTTATTATAAAAATTATATCTATCTAAAATACTATCTAAACCACGTGCAATTATAGGATAAAATGCTAATTTTGGCGATATTCTATACAATATTAACTAATCTTACATCAATTCTTAGTTTCAACATCTAATATCTGCCAATTGAATAATTTCTGTTTGAAATCACCCATACAAAAAAAAAAAAACGAATATAATACAAAACTTTATAATACCATCTCAATTAATCATTATGAGGTTTTTGTCAACTGTAATCTAACAAGTGTAAAATATGGATTATTTTTTAAATCGATCTCTCAGTATATATGTGTGCTCACCTCCACGTAAGTTACAAACTGCATCTGATGGTACTGCAAACTTTATACATATATATATGTATATATATATCCTGACCAACAGGATGTCATAGTCCTGATTCGTTATTAATTACAAACTAATTCTAAAGTTACAAACTCAAGCTGAACTAATATATAAGGATACGCGGTCGTATAAATGACAGTTGTGTCTGGTACCGCACCACAAAGTTTCATATTATTGCAAAGTTGTAAAGCTTATAGTATGCAAATTAACCAAAATTGCGCCAATTTGTTTGTATTTCAACACATTGTTCTGTTTTAAATATCTTTCCTCAAGCTGTACTGTTAATTACAACTCCTTGTGTTGACAGGGCGATTTCAATTTGCCACTAAATCCAATAAAAATTCTCACGAACACCTCTTAATTTGATTGTCTCGAGTAATTTCCACGAACTGAAATACACGCATTAGCTTGTTCGAGTGTGCAAGCCATTGTATATGTTATTATATTCCAGTGGACCCTACAAGCCTAATTAGTACTTAAAGGTACTAATCTTGTTGAAATCAACGATAACATGAAATGGGTAAACTCGGGTCCTTTTAAAACTAAAGTGCGTCATTACAAAGAAATGCCATGCTTATGTATTACGACTAAATGACTTGTTGCAATACGCTATATTTTATAAAGCCTGTCCCAAATTATATATAAAAAAATTTGTTTGGGAATATCCAAACGTTTCTCGACAATAATTTTGAATTTATTGAATAAAATCTGATAATTATCAACAAAATATAAATGCGAAACGATTTTTTTTTAAAAGAATGAAATGTAATTTTAATAAAGTTTTTCTTCTACGCTACATTGTATATAAAGCCTGTTCCAAAATATTTCCGAAAAATTGGTTTGGGAATTATCAATAATTCGAAATAAAAAAAAAATAACGTTTCTCGAAAATAATGCTATATTTTTGAATTTATTGAATAAAATTTGATATATGATTAAAATCTGATAATTATCAACAAAATATAAATGCGAAACGATTTTTTTTTAAAGAATGAAATGTAATTTTAATAAAGTTTTTCTTCTACGCTACATTTATATAAAGCCTGTTCCAAAATATGTCTGAAAAAATGGTTTGGGAATTATCAATAATTCGATTTTTAAAAAATAAATAAAAAAATTACGTTTCTCGAAAATAACGCTATATTTTTGAATTTATTGAATAAAATTTGATATATGATTAAAATCTGATAATTATCAACAAAACATAAATGCGAAACGATTTTTTTTTAAGAATAAAATGTAATTTTAATAAAGTTTTTCTTCTACGCTACATTTATATAAAGCCTGTTCCAAAATATGTCTGAAAAAATGGTTTGGGAATTATCAATAATTCGATTTTTAAAAAAAAAATAAAAAAATAACGTTTCTCGAAAATAACGCTATATTTTTGAATTTATTGAATAAAATTTGATATATGATTAAAATCTGATAATTATCAACAAAATATAAATGCGAAACGATTTTTTTTTAAAGAATGAAATGTAATTTTAATAAAGTTTTTCTTCTACGCTACATTTATATAAAGCCTGTTCCAAAATATGTCTGAAAAAATGGTTTGGGAATTATCAATAATTCGATTTTTAAAAAAAAAATAAAAAAATAACGTTTCTCGAAAATAACGCTATATTTTTGAATTTATTGAATAAAATTTGATATATGATTAAAATCTGATAATTATCAACAAAATATAAATGCGAATCGATTTTTTTTTAAGATTAAAATGTAATTTTAATAAAGTTTTTTCTGCTACGCTACATTGTATAAAGCCTACAATAATTGATTAATGACTTAAAGATGCTTTGTCTCGATATTTGTGACATTCAAATGAAATGAACCACAAATTCTGAAATTAAAATGTTATTAATACAAAGCATGAAATAATTCCAGGTTAAAAATTGGTAAATTTTGACAATTTTTACATAATTTACAAAACTTTATAAACAATTTTTACACACATCATAATCCGAAATTATAAACTTAATTAATTTAAATACTGACGTAATTATTAAATTTGCACATTACATTCCATCGTCTGTCTAGGAGATAATTTTTTAAATGAGGTTTCAAGTTGTTAATTATTGGACGTATTTTGAATATATTTGCTCCATAATTTTGACTATATCCAAAAAATAATTGTTAATGAACTTCCCTTTTCGGATTTCGAATAAATATATTTTAATTGTATATATATATGAAGAAAAAAAAAACATATTTTTTTAAATAAAAAAATCTTTATATCGAAATTACCGTTGACAAAAATGTCTTTCATCTTGGTTATGTTTCTACGTAGCCTGGGAAAATGTAGTATATACGCAGCGCGCGTGAATTTTGCGGGCGGTAGGTATTGGGCGGAGGCCGCAGGCCGAGGGCCTCGTTGGGATATGGCAAATGGCAGGAAGCGTGTATTAGTAGGTATTAGTAGCCGACCGTGCCGGTTAAAAGTGTAATTTGGAGTCGTTATCGTAGAGGCTCTAACAAGGGTCTGTTCACTACGTCTATTTATGTTCGGCCGTATATTCATTTGTCGGCTTCACCGAATACTTCCAAGTCCTTTTAGAAGTCAGTTAAAGTAATACTTAATAAATACTCGAATGGTGGTCCGTTGCTACTTTACAGAAATCGTTCGTAAAAAAATGCGGCTTCGTAAACAAATTAAAATTTAGAAGGAATAATATAATTATACACAATAGCGACAAATATTGTCTTCGCCATATTCCCATACATGAGAAAATATATCTACACGTGGAAAAAATTTGGCTCGATGAGAACGGAATTTTAGTTTTAATTTGGGAATTTATTTGGACGAGAACAAATGATTGAGAATTATAAGTCACTAAAAAAATTTCGACAAATTATATAATTATGAGTGTTGAAAAAAATCATTAAAATTGTTAGAATTTCTTACAAGCCTTTATAAGTTAAATTACGACATGATATATAAACTCTTCTTCATATATATTTCTTAAAATCCTCGATTTATTGGTATGTGTAAAATAAAATTGTTCATTCCAACGATACAATAGTTTATCATTCTTTAATAATTTCCTTCTGTTCGAGAAATTTTCAGAAGAATCATCACAAGAATATTATTTTCTACCACAAATTGCTGGAGTTACTGAAATATCCATTTAATTGAAAATTTCTACAATATTGCCTAAATTTTTATGGTGAACTTATTTATATAAATTCAATTTGATTCTTTTGTTACAACAGAAAAAGTACAATGATAAAGTAACGTAAATTTTTTATTCTTAATCTTAATATTTGGAAGAAAATAACGCACAATGCGAATTACATAATCATTACATGAGTTTTTGACACATTCGTGTTTTTCTTTCTTATTTTTGTGATTTTTTTTTCAAATTTAAAGACATTACAAAAAAAAAACTTGAGTCTTGATTTGAACTAATTTCATAAAGTATGTACATCTTATTTAATTTAAGAAGACGCGATGGAATTTCTTATATTCGGTATAAATTAATTAAATCATTTATTTGTACTTTTAGCTTCTGTAAAAGAACACAATAAATAGACCGAAGTAAATCTGGCGTACAAATTTCTATGAATCCCACCAAATATCTACGAATCCAAGCAAATATCTACAAATCTCAACAAACATCTGTAAATCCCCCAAATAGAAACAAAATCCCAGCAAATATCTACAAATCTCAACAAATATCTTTAAATCCCACCAAACACATACAAAATCCCAACAAATCCCACGAAATATCTACAAATCTCAACAAATATATCTGTAAATCCCACAAAATACAAACAAAATCCCAACAAATATCTACAAATATCTGTAAATCCCACCAAATACTTACAAATTCCTCCAAATATCTACTAATCCCAGCAAATATCTACAAATCTCAGCAAATATCTACAAATCTCAACAAACATCTGTAAATCCGCCAAATACAAACAAAATCCCAACGAATACTTACAAATCCCAGCAAATATCTACAAATCCCAGCAAATATCTACAAATCTCAGCAAATATCTACAAATCTCAACAAATATCTTTATTAAATCCCACTAAATACAAACAAAATCCCAACAAATAATTACAAATCCCAGCAAATATCTACAAATCCCACCAAATATATACAAATCCCAGCAAATATCTACAAATCTCAGCAAATTTCTACAAATCTCAACAAATTTCTTTAAATCCCACCAAACACATACAAAATCCCAACAAATATCTACAAATATCTACAAATCCCAGCAAATATCTACAAATCTCAACAAATATCTTTAAATCCCAGCAAACACATACAAAATCCCAACAAATATCTACAAATCTCAACAAATATCTACAAATCCCAGCAAATATCTACAAATCTCAGCAAATTTCTACAAATCTCAGCAAATTTCTACAAATCTCAACAAATATCTTTAAATCCCACCAAACACATACAAAATCCCAGCAAATATCTACAAATCTCAGCAAATTTCTACAAATCTCAACAAATATCTTTAAATCCCACAAAATACAAACAAAATTCCAACAAATATCTACAAATCTCAACAAATATCTACAAATCCCAGCAAATATCTACAAATCTCAGCAAATTTCTACAAATCTCAACAAATATCTTTAAATCCCACCAAACACATACAAAATCCCAACAAATATCTACAAATCTCAACAAATCTGTATATCCCACCAAATACAAATAAAATTCCCCAAATATATACTAATCCCACCAAATATCTACAAATCCCAGCAAATATCTACTAATCACGCCAAATATTTACAAATCCCAGCAAATATCTACAAATCTCAACAAATATCTTTAAACCCGCCAAATATAAACAACATCCCAACAAATACTTACAAATCTCAACAAATATCTTTAAATCCCACCAAATACAAACAAAATCCCAATAAATACTTACAAATCCCAGGAGATATCTACAAATCTCAACAAATATATCTGTAAATCCCACAAAATACAAACAAAATCCCAACAAATAACTACAAATCTCAACAAATATCTGTAAATCCCACCAAATACTTACAAATTCCCCCAAATATATAGTAATCCCACCAAATATCTACAAATCCCAGCAAATATCTACAAATCTCAACAAATATCTACAAATCTCAACAAAAATCTGTAAATCCCACTAAACACATACAAATTCCCAACAAATAATTACAAATCTCAGCAAATATCTACAAATCCCAGCAAATATCTACTAATCCCACCAAATATATACAAATCCCAGCAAATATCTACAAATCTCAGCAAATATCTATAAATCCCACCAACTACTTTCAAATATTATTAAGTATTGGTGATTTTCGAATGTGGTGTACAAATTTAAATCTTATTAAGGATTGGTGAATCTCAAATCTGGTGCACAAATTATTAATAGTGATTCGCCCCTCGAAATAAACGTTGGGATTCAAATGGTATCATTGCGAGTCTTCACCGATTACATTATTTCTCAGAATCGAAATATCTACAGCCCGAGCAAACAAATTACAAAGTCCCGCGCAGCAGAAATTTGTGCGGGACACGACGTCATGATAATCAAACAGAATTCTCTCTCATCATTTCGAAATTAAATCAAATTGAAATGTTGCAGGTCATTAATAGTCATTTTTTAAGGCTTTTGTCTTGACTCTTACGTTGGGCTCGTTTATCGACCACCCAGCGAACCACGCATTCCACCAACAACGATATCGTTAGCTCTCTTTCGCTCTCTTCAAACCGAAACCTCCCAAACCGAACCATGGAGGTGCACATCGCCTCCGTCCTCGTCGTGTATCTCACGGATTCACAGATGGAGTAAGCCGTTGCACCTAAACACTAAATGGATGGGGCCCATCATCGGCACACCGCAAATAACAACACAAAAAACAAAAGCGCCCGAGCTTAATCCCCCGAGAAAAACAAACATCATCGTATATTATTTGTTTTATATATATATCGTGTGATTCTTCTCAATACCCAATATCGCCATTTTAAAATAGTGGTGTTTTTTGGGCAAGTGATGGTAGAATCTTCAAAATGCGCATCAAACATATAAATATTTCGAGCTTTCATAAAAGGTTTTTTCTTAAATGTGCGCAACATTAGAAATTCACAAAATATCAATTTGAATTCGGCTGGAACGGGTGAAGAATTTGTATGGTTATATTTTGTAGTGGCCACACGGTATGTGGTACCGAAGAAGAGATACAATTATATATACGTGGATTTCTACGAGCCAGCATGCCGCCTGTATGATAATGCCATCATGTAGATATATATTATAAGAATATTGGAATAGATTTATATATGGTCCAACTTTTAAAGGTAGAGAAATTTAGGATATACCAGCGGTGTATCAAAAAAAAAATTAAGATTCTAAAATAAAAACAAAATCTTTCAAATTATACATCTACAACACTTCATATAAATTTTTGAATGAATAGATTTGTTAAAATAGAATGAAAAGATGAGAGTTTCTACTAAGCGTGTTTAAAGTTAAAATCTAAAATTGCATTATTTGAATATCCCACAGAAGATTTGAAAATTGTGCGAGTTCTGCCCTGTGTTTGTAAGTGTGTTTGCATTAAGAATTTAAGTACCCATAACCTATAGACGTGGTGGCAGAGTCATCTCTGTTATCTCGTTGTTTCTAGATGAAGGTGGGACGATGAAGGTAACAACCAAATGGTTTTTTTCGTTCTTCGAAACAATGCCGAAGCTATAATGATAAAGTTATTATGTATATTGAGCGTGTATCGGGAATAAGATAATCACGTAAAAAAGTTGCGTGCTTAAAAAAATATTATATGGATATAGAATGAGGTAGGTGAATGCATGAGACATGCAAATAGAAAAGAATATAATATAAAAGATAATATGATTTGGAACAAACAAATATTTCATTTAAATTTTGGGAAAATGGGTCTATTTCGAATTTTCTGTGTGAAAAAAATTGTCCAAATTCACTTAATGATTCAGTGCGCTGTTTATTAACAATAAATTGCAAATTTTACCTTATTTTCTCAATGTACTTTTGTTGATATCATACAAGACTGGAGTTGAGCTTTTGTATAGTTTATATAAAAAAATATGCCATAAAAATGCATACAATAATTTCGAATTCAGAACTTATTTTGCGATATTTCTGATAAGAAATTCTTAAAATAAAAAAATTCCAAACTATTGTGTTGTTCGGTGGAATACGTTTATCTTGCATGTACCAACAATCAAAGATTTCAAAAAAAAAAATTGAAGAAGAGTTTATATATCGTATCGAAATTTTACTTACAAACGTTTGTAAGAAATAGTTTATAGTTCTCGTCCGTAATTAAATAATATGAATAGTTTCTCGCGTGATTTCGGACATTCAAATAAAACAACATCTTCTTGAGCAACGTTTCGAAATATTTTTCAATTTATTCATCAGGCAAACTCTTGGATCTATACTTTCATAAAAACCCATTGTTTTTGTTATAGTTTATAGTTCTCGTCCGTAATTAATTAATGTGAGTTTCAGTTTGTAGCAATACAAGAAAATTATAAGAAATACAAACATTACAGTGATTTTTTTACTTATGCAACATAAGGTATAATTTCGAATTGTGCAAAAAAAAAAATTTGTACAAGTAGAATTCTCAACAATTTTCTCTCGTGACTACATTTACAACAAATTGTCAAAATTAATAATAATTTTTTATTACATGTGCACGAGAATTTGGTTCATTTAGTACCGCACTGCGTATACGAAAAGGATCTAACGTTTCATTGAATAATATTGAAATTTTATAGGGTCTTAATTGCGCCTGACCACCGGGTGTATAAACAATAAAGCTATTTAACCTAAATCATCGGATGCACATCTGGGCGATCCTCCGCAGACTGCATGCTGTTTGAAACAATTTGGACTGTCGGTCGACCGACTAAAACGAAACAACCACATGCACGACTAACAGCCAAATCCAATGCATTGGATGGACTCGGAGGAATGCTGCGGAATGGCTCGGAAGACCCTAGTAGACTTCTTGACGTCTCTACTCACTGCTGTCCCGCACGGTTCCTCGGAAAAGCGGCCCGCTAATTTAATATCTTCGCATGCCGAATACGTTTCGTTTTGTTTTCGGTCGGCACACAAAGTACCGATGAAATAACCAATGGCAGTTTCAAAAATTTGCCAATAAACCGCCAGTTTTGATGGTTAAAGAAACCCGCAGATGTTACGACATCGAAAGGTCGTAAATTATGATGGGTTCAAGATAATTGGACATAAGAATATCTATTTGTAAAAGATTCATACTTGCTTTTTAAACGAAACTCAAGAAATTGCAGCGTAGAATATATATGAATAATAAATTATGCTAACGAGGAATTATTTAGGACCTCACAAATTGCAGCTTTCGAAGATACAAAACAACCAAATTACACAAAACACGTTCTAACAACAAAAGAATTTTTTGAAATTCTTGAGAATAAGTGTATCACAAAAATGATAAAGACAAAAATGGGCAACGTCTTCATTCCGGATCTGCTTTCACAGTCCACGACGAAACCTTAAAAACAATAAAACATTACACGGTCCTAAGTAACGCGGTTGTTTTCATAATACCATCGCTGAGGAGTTGCACCTGAGAACAAGCTGAAGTCGAAGCCGAAGCCAAAGCGAGGTACCCACAGAAGAAGCAAAAGCAGGCACGCCTTCAATAGAGTCAAGCTTCATACAATTATGTTATATTATGTGAGACCGGGTGGTCTCCGCAATTCTACAGTGAATGGTAGTCCTTATCCTTACGAGCTTATATTGTTCTTCAGCATTCGACGTTCTTCTTCTGATGAGAACCGAAGAGGATTCTTAACCACCAAGGAGGTGGAGTGAATCTTACCTACCATACGTGGTCTTCAAATTGGTTTAAATGCATATCTGGATTTCAATTTCACTAAAGCTCGTAACACCAAAAACTGCTTTAAATAAACAATTTTTTAGCAACTCAAAAAATTATTATTTAATATATAAAGTTATGGAAATTTTTCAAATTTTTTTTACTACCTATCCCAGTCATGTGGGTTTTTCATATCCCGTTACTTTATATAATTAAAACTAATGGCGATATGAAATAAAAATATAAGTGAATAATTATTATTTAATTCATATACATTGATCGGGAGGTCAAAATTTTATATTTCTAGTTCAAATATCAGATATTATTTTTACAAAATTAATTGAAAAATATACACGAAAGACTAATTGTTTAGATATTTTGATAGAGTTAATCAAAATTATAGTCTTTAACAAATCACTGTGTATAATTTAAATTATCAGATATTATTTTTACAAAATGAATTGAAAAATATACATGAAAGACTAATTTTTTAGATATTTTGATCGAGTTAATCAAAATTATAGTCTTTAACAAATCACTGTGTATAATTTAAATTATCAGATATTATTTTTACAAAATGAATTGAAAAATTGAAAAATGAAAGACTAATCGTTTAGATATTTTAATAGAGTTAATCAAAATTACAGTCTTTAACAAATCACTGTGTATAATTTAAATTATCAGATATTATTTTTACAAAATGAATTGAAAAATATACATGAAAGACTAATTGTTTAGATATTTTGATAGAGTTAATCAAAATTATAGTCTTTAACAAATCACTGTGTATAATTTAAATTATCAGATATTATTTTTACAAAATGAATTGAAAAATATACATGAAAGACTAATTGTTTAGATATTTTGATAGAGTTAATCAAAATTATAGTCTTTAACAAATCACTGTGTATAATTTAAACTATTCTGCCGTAAATTAAAATTTATTGCGAATATTTTACACATTTCACCTTCGTTTATTGATACTTAAAATGGTATTGTATTTATCCCAATAGGAATAGAGCACATATATTCCTGAGCCGTAGCTTGTAAATGTCGTTACGACATGAATTAATATGTCAACCTATTTACGACTAGACTTAACCGGCAATTATGTACATTTACGGAAAACATATGAACGTCGAAACTATACAAGTCCAGTTCCGTAAAATTATCAGCAATAATTTTACTCTGGCCCTATAAATGCATATATTACATTCAATATAAAATACCGAAACGTATAAAATAAGGAGTTGGTGGTCTAGCCCAGTGTTTCTCAAAAAAAAAAAATTAAAAAAATTAATTATGCCCTTAAATGGTGGCTATCAAAAAAAATTTTTTCTTCTAATCATATAACATTTTTATGTTATATAAGATTTGATTTGCTACAGCATGTATAACAAAGGAGATGATTCTCGAATTAATCATCTTCTTGAGCAACAATATATAGGTCAATTGTAAAGCATATTGATGCACAATACGTTGTATAATAAATATCAAACCACCAAATAATTGCACAACGAAAAATCTACGAGGAGTTTTGATCGCTATGTGATCATATTATTTTACCATATACCACCACTAATTGACCTGACCTCAATTAACTTCATTATTACGATAGTTTCAATTTGATTGAATTTCGAAATGTCAATGGCATTTTATTGAACACTTGCTCACGGTTTAATTATAAGCATTTTACAAGATTATTTACATCGATATTTCGGAGATAATAGAAATGTTAAAGATATTACTAATATATAACATGGCCAGGTGTTCGTAGATAATTGATAATAATATATCGAAATTTAAATGCCATCATAACTGACGAATATACAGGCTGACAACTAAAATAACTTACCAGTTATTTTTTAAATAGCTAATTAATTAATTTTTACAAAAAAAAATTCCCATGTATATGATTTTTTAAATCCTTCATTCATGACTTTTCAAACTCAGCGAAGCAATTTAATTTTCTCAGGTTTAAATTATCTATAAAATTAATATACTGATTTTTTAAAAATATATATATAATTTTGACTCGGTTTTTTGGTTGTTTGGGAGCGATATAAAGACAAATCTTCTAATTTTTTTTTTTTTACCATTTAGGTTAGGTGCAAACACTCGGCGCTTATCTAATAAAAAAATTCCTTTTTCTTCGAAATAATATAATTTCATTTGCCTTCTTGCGCTCTTCTTAATCTTAATACTAAAGAAAGCACATATTCTTGTGGCATTGACTTTTATTGTTTAAATTTTACATTTTAGTCGTCCCCCTGGCGTCTAACAGGAACTAACGAAGAATGTTACGTTACCGAAAATTCAACTGTTTATTATCTTTACGCCGTTGCTGTCATTTCAATTGGAAATTCCACATAAACATTATTAAACAATTTTTATTTTATGTCGTTTTACTACGTTATATATTAACCGTAAAAAACGATCTGAAGTGGGCAGCTTTTTTATATATAAATTTGTAAATATAAATATATCTACCATACAAGATATTCTGGAATAAACTAGTAAAATATATATATATATATATACAGGGTTGGGCAGTTCTAACGAATCGGAATCCCCTGCCCAAACTAATTCAAATAGCAATGCGAAAAAATGCAATCTCATATAGAATTACGAGTTTGCACACTTTAAAATTGATTTCAAGTATACAGGATGAACCATGAAAGCACAATTAAAACTGATCTTATTTTTTTAAATGGAACACTATGTATATTTTGATCCCATTTCATAGCAGACACTCAAGTACTTATGAACACGTAAATTGTAATTTGATAGATTGTGGCATTGCCAAGATATTAGCAATTTTTGTAAAAAATTGGTTCATTTGCAAGCCCAATTTCAAAAAATCATAACTTACTTAGATAGCGAATTTAAGTAGCACAGTTTTAAATCTGAGTAACCACTAACATGGCATTATTTTTTGTAAATCGGTTTTTCTACTGAAACAAACAGGCGTATGTAAGAGTCATGTACAATTGGGGCATGTTCCTTGAAAGGTAAGTTCGATTTTTTAAATGGAACACCCCATATATTATTATTCTGAAAGATAATTCGATTATAATAGAACCATTTTCATTCAATATGTCTATTTAAAACTAGCCGTTTCTGAGATATTGACATATTTTTGAAAAATGCAGCATCCAAACAAACAATTCAATTAAAATTAATATGAATCTTTAAGATTGCCATGGAAGATAATGTCAACTGTAATATTTGTGATTCGACAATTAAAGTTTACTTAAACCTACTTTACATTAAAACCATAAATATATGGCATACCCCTTGCAAGAGAAGATCGATATGATCTGGTGTTTAGGAGTGCCAGAAGAACCCTCTATTGACCAGTAAAATATACAAAGCAAATTTGTATATGTATATATAAGTATAAATGAGTTATATGTATTTAATTTTGTTATAAATATCGTTGTTGATTTGAGGTAGGTCCTCTCAAGATCAATTTAAACATTACATATTTATATTTATACCTAATATTAGGTCTGGGTACATTTATAAATAAATTCGCAAAAAAAAACACCAACGTCTAAATTTGATTTTTTTTTTTTCACAAGTACTTCAATCGCTGTGTCATATACCAAAAATACGCTTAATTATACATCAGGTAGTGTGACAATTTACATCATCTTCTTCCCTACTTGGTATTCGGATGATAATATTCAGATAGTCTTTTGTTTTTTTTTGGGGGGGAGGGGTCGAAAAGAATCGGTTTGGTACCTCGGAATTAAAAATCTTTAGCTAAAACCGTGGCAACTATATAATCAGTTGGTAACAAGTAAGATTGTCTGTAGTATAGATAGTGCTATAGAAAGAACATCACGCACTAACTAGATTGGTGTTTGTTCTAACGAGTCTTGACCTAGAAGCGCCGATCAGCTGTTTTTTTGCTCGGTACGTTGATTGATCAGATACCGATCTACGTATATATTATATAATCACACGTTGGCTGCCTGAATTTGCGCTTAAACGTCCAGTTTTTTTTCTGCTGGATTTTATGAGAAATATAGGTCAAGATACATTAGTTAGTTAAAGAGTCCGCAATCCTAAAGATTGGTTGGAAACAGCACGCCATGCCGATCTATCCTGAGCTAATCCCTTCATCTCCCTATAGCTATTCATCTCAACGTCTTCAACTATCTGACTCACATACTCCAATCTAGGCCTACCTACCCCCCTCTTTCCCTCCACTCTACCTTCTATGATCAATTGCATAATCCCCCCATGCCTAAGAATATGCCCTACTAATCTGTCTCTCCTACGCTGTAACACTCTCCAGATACTTCTCTTCTCCCCTACTAACTCTAGTACAGCTTCATTTGTTACTTTATCTTCCCAACCAATCCTCATCATCCTCCTATAACACCACATTTCGAATGCTTGTAATCTACGCTTCTCTTCCTTTCCTATAGTCCACGCCTCACACCCGTACAGTGCTACACTCCAAACATATACCTTCAGTAATCTTTTTCTAATACCCAAGTCAATATTTGATCTTAAAATCTGTTCCTTTTCTACGAATGCCTTCCTACCCTGCGCTATCCTATACTTTATATCTACCTTGCTTCGATTATCTTTTGTGATTCTACTGCCTAAATAACAAAAATCTGACACTTCTTCGATTCTATTATCTCCTATTGTGATCCTCATTTTTCTACTGCATTCCTTTTTGTCACACCTCATCACTTTAGTTTTACCTATATTTATTTTCATGTTAAAATCCCTAGTCAATACTGCCTGCATACCATTCAATACCCTTTCTAAATTCTTTTCGCTTTCTTCCAATATAGCTATATAAGATACATAGGTAGACTTTTTAATTGTTCGCGGATTTAAGAATGTTTTGTTGAAAATCCGCGAAGAATTTATTCGCGAATTAGAAAACTATTGCCTAAGCTATAATTGAAGGGATGAAGGTGTTATGTGACATTTTTTAATCATGAATATTATAAATATGGGTAAGTAAAATAATATATTTTTTATTATTTCTAATATTATAATAATAGTGTTAACATTATCTGGGTAAGCTTATTAGTTCATTAATATAAAATAAAGCTTGTTTTTTTTTTACAGAGCAGTTGCGAAAATTGAGCAGTCTAAAAATTGAGAAAATAGAAAACTTGAAAGAGCAAATAAAGTACATATTGGATGAACATCAAATAATTAATGAAAATGAAGTTGTAGTAAGAAAATAATATGTTCTTGTATACCCATCGATTTGTATTTTGAATTTGAATATTGTAAGTGTATTTTTGTAATCAGTTTATATATTTTTTTGAAGTGATTAAAAATATTAAAGGAATTGTATTTTAATTTGTCATATACTGTCTTTATTCACTAGTAAATGTTCTCCTTTCGATAGAGATATTACTGGATAAAGATGTTATGTATTATAAATCTAAAAGAAAAATACTTAAACTTTAATATTAACAATAGATTACGATACAAAGTAGATGTGCAGATATTGAAGAATAACGAACATCATCGACATGGAAGAGTTAAAAACGCAGGTGAAAAAACTTTAAACATCTGTATGTCAAAACTTCATATTTGTTACATAGCACCTTCGTCCATTCAACCCTTCAATTATGTTACTTAGGCGCAAAAAAAAAATTTATTTGTTATTGGATATTCTTTAAAAAGTTGGTAAATCTTTTTATGTATTTAGTAGGTTCTTTTCTTGCTTATTTTTATTTTTAAATTATTAACTTTTTTATTTGAACGTAATTATCGAAGAACAATTATAATATTTGTACCGATTAATTATATTTAATTAAATTAATTTTCCACGAGGTACCTTATTAAATTAGACATGAAAATAATATCCCAATAAATATTTCAATTTAGTTATTTTAAAATGCATAATATAGAATTAAATAAATAAATAAAATAAAAATAAATGCTATAAAAAAAAAACGTTTTTTATGGCAGTTTTAAAAAATTAGCTCTTCCACGAAAAGTTTATATTTTTTGAATATGTGTGGCATATTTTATAGATATAAATTTCCCTATGATGACGTAGATAGTATTTAAATGTCTGGTATGCATGGTGCGCATGTGTCATAGCAAAAGTCCCATCCACCATTGCCATATCGAATCTAAACAACAATATTGAAAGAATTACATTTCTTTATAGCGGCTAATTATGATTTAATATGAACATTTATTATTATTGTTAAATAATCGTAAAATACTCATTTCTCAATATTCATAAAATGAATATATTTATATGTTCCGGTGACTTTCACACATAAATTCGCTTTTTTTCGAAAAAGTTGATAAATAGCGAAATTATTTTAAAGAATTAACTTATCATTGTAAGAATAAGTTCTTAGACTATACCTCGAATACGCCACTGTTTTTCGCACGATACATTAATATAATATTAATAAGAAATGACCGGAGCAATAATTCAGTTTCTAGCGTATATTAGAAAAGGTCAACACCCACATTTAAAACTTGAAATATATATGTATAATTACAACAAATTTTGATTAATATCGCGTATTTATAAACAAGTATATGTAAATTTCCAATGATGTTTATGCATACGGATTAGAATTGAAATAATATAATAAATCTGTCGCATTTGCATTTACGTGTTAACAAAATTAAAAGAATTATAACACCGTGTAACTTAATTGTCGACGATGTGACATGTAATGCGAGTTTCGAATAATTATCCGCCATTTTTATATATGCGAAAATTAAATACGAATTACCAACGATAAATACATTTATAACAACTTATGAACATAATTTTTAAACAGCGGCATTTAGATACGATGTGGCAACGGTGGATGGGGCTTTTGATTTGACACATGCGCACCCCTGCATATCATTTAAATACTACATGCGTCATCATAGGGAAATTGACATTTGGTCAAATAACATGCAAATTGCGCATCTTAAGAAGATTTAACTTCTTAATTTAAAAAAATATGAAGGGTACATATTTCCTTGAAGGTAAATATTCGTATTTTCAGCTACGAGACAGTTTCATTTTTGGTGATTGTTCTCCCGCTCTATTTACAATAACTTTAAGCATCATTAAAAAAAATCGAAAATATTTAGATTGACACGACCTAAACCATTCTAATGTTTATATCTTTTACGTGTACAGTGCAGGCTCGTTGGGTATATATTTAAAAAAAATTACGCTACGCGATGTGTACACAAATATATTATAATGATTTTGAATATAATATTAAAATATAGCCCACAGATATATTTTGAAATTTAAATACTCGTATAGTTATACGTACGGATATGATGGACCATTAGTTGTCTATAATGATAAAGGTAACATAGTTTAAGGTGGGGCGAAGTATGAAATTACATGTAAATTTTATTATTAACATAGGAATTTCATTGAAATTATTTTATATATAGTAATAATAAATGGCATTATCATCATATAATGTGAGGCGTGTACATTTATTAGTATCCATGCGCCAATATGAAAATATTATAATATATGCCTAGAATATAAACTGATTTATACTATTTAAAAATAATGATAATCAGTAAGTAATAATTTAGTAAGTAATAGTTTATTTTTGAACTTGACACTTTCTGTTACATGTATGTTATAACAAATAATATTATATATTCTTATGTAAACCCACGTTGGGTTTGTTAACTTATTTCTAGAAATAAGAATTGAATAAATTGGAGTAAATTCTCAAATAATCCATATGCCTAATCCACAATCCAGTTTTTCTCGTGTAATTAATTTTAACGCTTCGCACTATGTATATTACATAATTATAAATAAAAATCTATTCATTTTTATGTTGTGCTACTGAAGATGGGGGCATAGGCTTCGAAATGCGCATCTAGCAACTTAATGCTTTAAGTTACGATATTGGCAAAATATAATACATTTTTAGACCTATAGTATTCATAAACTTATTATATAATGTGGTTTTTGAGTACTAATAATATCCACTTTAATATATACTCTTTAAATAATTACGAGAATCTCTTTCAAAATTATCCAAATATTAATATTTTTGTTAAGCCAGTATTTTCTCGGCATACTTTGCCGAGAAATGTCACATGTAGTAAAAAAAATTAATTCAACTAGCGGTCAGCGCAAGAATTTTTAAAGCCCGCGAATTAAATCAAGTTTTTGAAATTAAAGAAAATATATATATATGTATTTAATCAAATATATTTTCGTGAAGACGAGGCAGATAAAACATTCTTAATTAATTTCAAGTTTTAACCCGGATATTCAATTTCAACAATATTTTTATTTTCTTCAAAATTTTATTGGATGACGTCTAATTATAATAAGGTGCCTATTAAAAAGTTTTTTTTTTTAATCTCTTGATTTTAGTAGTTTTTAAAATTTATTCAGTACAAAATTTTGAACAAAATAGCTTTTATGTTATAAAGATTCATTATTTGCAAGCACCGATTTTTGTTTTTATGAAAATATATAAAATCACAATACAGAAAATGCTTGAAAAACTCATTTTGACTACATCCGAACACATACGTTCGGCTAATAACAAAAAATATTTTAATGGACGTAAAAAAAAATTTATTTGCCAATATATTCGCAATAAATAAAATTTATTGAACGTTTGAAAAGAATCGGAAGGTTTTTATTTCGTATAAACAATATTTTTGTGGTTTTAAAATTTCCATTACTCAATAATGTAATTAATAAGAACGAAAAATTATTAATTTAAAAATCCATATTAATTGCCATACAACTAGGCAACCTTTTTTTAAAATTACACTGTTGCATTTAGCGTTCTTGCTCTATACCATCAACTATTGTCTGTATTTTTATTAACTTATATTATTTATAAACCAATTTGGCGAGTTACTAACTCAATGCTCATCCAGGGAATTCCTGGATGATAAAGGATTTTTCCACAAGAAAATATACCTAGGCAATCTAAAGCATTCATCATTTACAAATCAATAAACAATTGGCAATTATTAATCAACCAACATATACGTGAACTTACACCGTAATTAATCTGCATTGAATGCTGCATTTCTATACAAATACATATTGGATCAACTGAAGCAAGGATCTGAAGGATACGGATTAAACATATCAATGACAGCGCGAGGTTGCCCGACCTCCGTCGTTCCCCGAAAGAGTAACAGACAGGATGAATGGCATGTTTGCACAGTTTGTGCCAATGCATAACTCATCATTTGCATAAAGCAAATACGCAACTAACGATATTGTTTATCATTTAATCACAATTAATGTGCACGGAAGAGATGCTGCTGTAACACACCGGGTGTTCGTTCATATTGAAACTTTACATGCGCAAAAATTTGTATATTACAATTATAGATATTTTGTACGGTTGCGGGGCGAGGACAATAAAAAAATAAGAATATAAAAGCTACACCAGGAAATTAATCTAGACTAACTTAATAACATCTAACTATTAAAATGTTATTTACACCCGGTACATATAAAAATTGAATAGCAAAGGCGATGGGTAGGCACCCTTGCCCGATCCACTTACATAAATCTGAAAATTAGCCTTAAACTATCCGTGTTTGTACACTCATAATTTATCACGTGTGTTGAACAGTCAAGGCAGTGTTGCCATTGTGCTGTCACAGAGCTGTCAACTAGCTAGCGAGCGAATGTAATTACGGCCTGTACTGTACCTGCCTGCGCACGAGATGGCAAATTAACAAATCATATATTAATTAGGCTATATATACAGCCTCGACGCGAGCACGCTCTCGTCGAAAATCGAGTTAAAAATAATTAATTCAAGCCGAATTAGCTGACGGAGGCACTCACTATAATTATTTGTTTGAATGTGGACATTAATGCAATTAAATGACAATTATTAAAATGTGATAATTATGTATTTTAAAATGGATTATTTGACAATAGAAATGTATAGTTAGAAACATAGTTACAAATACTTTAAGGATTTGTAAAAAAACTAATGTTTTCGTGCACACTTTGTCATTTAGATTTCACATTTATTTTAATTAATCAATCAGGAATAAACGATTTCTAAAGACTATATATCTGTACCTTGGTAAAAAAAAAGCCCAATGTCCAATATTATAATGTGCCGAAAAATGGAGTTTTAATTTTTTTTTAATTTTTCGCTATGGTTTTCATAAAATTGTTTTTTAACGTTTTTTGTTTTAATTGTTCCTGTTATTTGGTGAATTAAACAGTGTAAAATATTTTTGAATTTTCATGCATTTTTGAATTTTCAATATTTTTGGACATTGGTCCAAAATTCCAACTTAGATATAAGGGATTCGACCATTATTTTCTATGGTGTGTAAATTTTTGGAAGTCTCAAAGTAAGATAAAAATTCACAAAAAAGGAACTGAATTTTGAATACTTAAAAAAAAATAACTAACTTAGCTAATACTAATTTGAATGTATATCTTGATTCAAAATTTTATTACGGAAAATAGACATCGCAAACCGTACCTTTAAAGTTAAAAAACAACAACCACAAGCGGTTTAATTTTGAGAACTAGTTCAAAAATCAAGTTCCAAAATTTCAATGAATATTCATTCAATTTTTTAGATCTTTTGAGTACAAAATTTTTTTTTCGCTAAGAAATCTGTTGGTCTTTCTATCTGTAGTACTTGAGCGTCTAAACCAAATTTTTCTAACACCATCTAAAAAAAAAACTGTTTAATTTCGTATCCACATCTCATGACCGGATGTAGAAATTACATTCATCAATTAAAACAACGTAAGTATCAAAAAGTGATATTTATGTTAAAATATGACGCCTGGTTGATATTTATCCATATTATATAGCTCTTAAAAGAAACATTGCACCAACATCATTCGACGAATTTTTTGATTAAATCGACTCATGACGTATGACAAGTAGTCTACATTCTGTATAGATAAGTTATCATATACATCTAGAATGCGGATATGCAAATGGTAAGTATATACTAGATGCAGACGCCAGCCAGCGTTTTAATAAATAAAAAATGATAAAGAATATACATTATATTGATTTATATGTACCCATCGAACAAGTAAGCAATAAAAAAAGTTTAACAAGCATTCGTTAATATATATATTTATAATAAACGCAAAAAGTTTTCATAATATGATTTAATAGAAATTATTTTCAGCGTTTTTAGCTAAATATGTTTTAGCAAATGTAAGCAAATGTAAAGCACTGTTCAAAATCGATTTTTTATTTTTATTTACAAATGATATTTTTCTATCATACATACAGCTGTTTGAAGTAATAAAAAATTGAAATAAATAGTAAAATCGTTAATTAAAAAAAAAATCATATCAGATTCTAGATTTCCACATTTACGATTATTTTTTCGAAATTATTATATTTTGCAATCATGATGTTTTATTTAAGCACGCTCCTGCTTTAATAAATTATTTTAAAATTACGTCATCTATAATATATTATTAACTGAGAACATTTATAAAATAAAATAATAATAATTTTTTTAAATCATCCAAACGTGCTTATGTTTTTTTTTTCAAATATAAAATTTCATGCATAAAAAATGTATTTGGTCTTTCGCCACAATTTTTATTTTTTGAATATTTTATTAAATATTACTTGAAAATTAAAAATCGTTGAAATTTTGTAAAAGTAAAAACACAATACGATTTATTTATTTTTTATAAAAAAAATTTTTTTTCATAAACCGCGATATTTTGTTGCTTATATTACAATGTTCTAAAATCTAATACACAGCCACTATATTTTTATACACAGGGTGTCCCAAGTATCTCAGTGGTTTTAGAAAATCAAACGCAATCGAGAATCTAAAATAAATTCGTCATCTTTTCGTTCGATACTAGTCTGAATATTCGATTTTAAATATATCACCGTGTATGAAAAAAACATCAAGACGAAATGTCTAAAATAACGTGTCATAAAACCATTTTTTAAATATTGTAAAAAAAAAAAAAAAATTTATTTGTTTATTTGTAGTATAAAAATTTATTTTATACTTTATTTTAATTACATGTGTAAAATTAAGATACTTGATGTACGTATACATCTCTAATAACATAAAAGTTCATTGTAAAAAGTATTAAAAAAGTTTTTATCTGTAGACTAGTTTTAATATAAAAATTCGCAATAGCAGCAATAAAAAGTCCCCGCCCAAAAAACACTCATTTAGTTTTGATGGTATGAACTTAGATATAAGGACATACAAAATAAAAAGAAATTTGATGCAGCACGGGAAAATACAATTAAAAAATCGAAATTCTGTGGTTTTTTTATTACACACAGGTATCTTTATTTGTTCCATTATTGTGCTACTGAAGATAGCCTCCGAAATGCGCATGTAGCTAATAAATGCTTTGCGTTACGGTTTTTGGGTGACGTTTTATACAAATTTCTTGCAGAGATTTCTGTTAATGATGAAATTGACTATTAAAAATAATAAAATCTATAATCATATTTAATTTATTTGCAGTGATAGAGCGTTTAAGCCCATCAGGTGTATATATCAACACGTTTTTATTTATATAATAGTGATAAATCGAATGAATGAGTATGCAATGCAGTAGTCTGGATGTCTTTGCGGTGTTAGGAATGTATTGAAATAACCATCATCCAATGGAAGACATATTATAGCAACTATAAACTATTATATATACATTGGGTGACCACAACATATGTACGTAAAAATTTTTTTTTGGATAGTTTTCATGTATTCATGTGATGATTTTATCTAACAATGTTTTTTCCTTTTTTAAGAAGTAGATATAAAAAAGTCTTTTGTCCAATTTTTTTAATGCCCATTTTCTAAGAACATATGATGACAGAAGTTCGAAAATTTAGTAAATGCATTTAATTTGAAGGACTTTATTTCGACACCGTGTAAGGTAAGATTCATGACCTCTCTATGCATATGAGCACATTCTCTGAATTCCGTAAATTATTCATTGCGTGTATACGGTTATATTTGGAGTTGTATTTTTTGTCCATTCTAGATGTGAGTCGAATATTACAATTGATTTGCACGTTCAAATATAATATTATACAGACATCTAGTCGCGGTCGAATCGCCTGTACAAGACAAGCAGGTTTTCGACTCAAATTAGTGCGTAATATACAGGCGTAACATAACAGCTATAAATTACCACGTATTTACACGGTGGTCAAGTTAACAATAATTTTTGTCCAAGCAAAAACAATTTAAATGATTCAAATCGGTTTTGGTTTATTGTTTGTCTTTTTATCGGATAGAGCAATAATCGATGAGCAATATAGTTTGGCATTTTCAAATATTTTTATTATCGAGTAAAATAATTTTATCAATTAGTCAAATTTAAATTTCTTATCGGAGAGAGCGATCAAAATGATCTTTGTGCGAGCAGACTAATTTAAACCGGACTAATTTATTGTTTGAGACAGAGCAATCGAGGAACATTTTTTTTCGATATTTCTATGGTCTAAAATTCAATAAAAACATTAGATTAAAATTGGAATTTAAATAAAAATTCCACAAATTTTTCTTAATTAAATCAAATCTCCAAAAAATGAAAAATTTCAAATTAAAAAATATTTTTGATAAAATGAAAATAGTTTTACGAATTTAATCCGGACTAATTTTATATCCTTTTATCGGATAGCGCAATTGAAGAGCTATTTATTTTATTGAGTGGTCAATTTTTAATACTAAATATGATATTATAAAATATTATATTTTTTTAATAGAAGGGATTTAATTGTATAGAAAATTGTTATCTAAGAGAGCGACTAAAAACGATTTAAAATAAAATAAGTATGTTATTTAATTTAAAAAAATCCTGAACATAATTTAAATAATAATGTGTTTCTAAATCATTTTTTTTTAAATCAAAATCTAAACTTTTTATAGCTTCAAAAATTTCATTTCGCACTAACATGGGTGTACTAATATTTTCTATATATTCTGAACTAATATTGTCTATTATAAATAATGAGAAATTTCTTCTTGGCTACTGGAATATTTTCAATTACAAATATAAGAAATTAATTGGACAGTTTCTATTGGCTATAATTTATGTCATAATTCGATACATTAAAATACTCACACTTACTAATTTAAATCAGCAAATATTATCATACCCATGTATTTTAATGCTACAAAAAAATCAAAAAAAAAATCAAAAAAAGAATTGAAAAATAATACCAAATTGGTTTAGTATAGAAAACGTTCAAAGAAAATAATTATGGATTAAATAAATTGGTCCAAAATCTAAAAAAATGTATATGAAAAATGTGTTTTCAGTATACAGAGTGAACCATGATAGAAATTTAATAAAACCTGCTACTAGCTTATAAAATTCTCCCTTATAAAAAATATTTGAGATATATTTGAAGAAAAAAAATGTACGAAGAAAAGGTGATATTATGTGTATTTTCAATATACAGGATGACCCATGATAGAAAATTAATAAAACTTGATATTAGTGATGTTTACAATAAAATTCTCTTGTACAAAATTTTACGTTAGTTAAAAAGAGAAGCTTACAATGCACCCTAAGCGCGTGTAGTTGTACAAGAGTGCTGATGATTTTCTTGAATTGGGCACACCTGCAGTATAACGCACAATTCCTCAGAGTATGTGTGTTATGCACGTACTTGCATCAAAAGAACCACGAAGATATATACACTCGCATATTATCTGTACAATTTACGTTGGTTTATTAGTGAAAGTTGTATCTGGGAGATACGATTGCAGATCTCCGCGAGAATTATCACCGATCAGGTATCGTATAAACAATAAATTCACACTATACTTGCTGAATCAAACGCTGAATGAAATATCTGGCAATAAATATGAATTTTCGGAAATTAACACTTGCTTCTATATTATAAGAATAACTGCGCAGCTACGTGGTATTTAATTGGTAAGCGAATTCATGACGTTGTTTTAGCGGGAAATTTAAATATTTAAAAAACGTATTACGTAATACATAGTCAAATTAATATATTATTATAATTTATGAAATTATATAAGCAGGATTAATGTATACCATCTGCTATTTTATTAAACTATTTCGAATTTTGAAAAAACATTGCGTTGTCTTTCCCGAATTAAATTAATTAAGAGCGATATTTCACTTATCAAAAATATATTAGTCATTTCATCTGTTTCTTTCCTGCTTGTAAAAGTACTGGTTTAGTTATCGATTAAATAAGTTATACAAAAAAAACTACATCTAAAAAAAAATGTTATTTTCATAATAGTCAAAATAAGAAGCTAGAAAGCCAATAAAACATTCGATTGCACTTAAATAAATGCATTATAGTACATCAAATTAGATTAATAGTTTATTTTTTATTATTTTGCTTAATTAAAGTTTAATTTATAATTTTAACGACAGTTTTTTTTTTATATTATGATTTTTTCCTCTTATAAGCTTCCTTTATTCTTTAAACGATATTTTTACAGAACAAAGCAGAGTGATGAAAAATCGATATCGAAAACTGTCCAAGCATGACCTTCGGCTTCAACAGTGCCAATTAAGATTAATTAATTAATTAAACTGAGACGAAACGTTTAATGCTTAATTCTGTGATAACAACGCATTGTAAACAAAATTACACATTTACTGCTAATAGAAAGATTTATTTATTAGCATTTTGAGAAATTTATAGAAATAATTAATGTCTCGTAAAAGCTATAATGCAATCAAAAATAATATAGCGGTGTTTATAATTTGAGAAGTATTTTTATTTTTATTTTTTGAATAAGGTCATTTTGTACGCTTAAAGTTTGTTAAATTAATAAAACACGCGGCGTAAAATAAATATTTTAAATTTCCTAGTTGGATTTGGCTTTATTTTATCAAATTAGATTTGTTATTATATATTTTTATTTATTATATTGGTGCATTGAAAATTTTTGGTTAAAATTATTTTATAGTTAGAAACTAATTCTTCCCATTTTAAAAATTATCACTACCGTATAATATTATATAATTATAGTGATATTCTGTGCTATAATTCTTCCCAGTTAAATGATTTTCCCAAAACGATACTAAATTTTAATTATATTCACATTATATACCCAGCTCTGCGCAAGCTTGAAAACTGCTATTTAATTGCGAATTTGCGAAAATGTAGTTTCAGCGTAAGGGCAGCGCAAAATTATTTCTAAATTACCAACGCGCATTTGGCAAAATATTTGCTGGATAATTACTAACCCAAATACAAGGCATCATTTTTGTTTGTTTTAGTAATGTTGAATATTAAAAGTTTCGACACTGAATATTTAAAATGAAAAACTTACTTATCGTACTGACACATTCGATGGGTGAAATATTGAAGATGTAGAGCAAGAGAAAAACTGCAATCCAATGCAAGCCACCACTACTTTTCAGCTCCATTCCCTGAAAAAAAAAATCGAAAATTTAAGTGCAAAAATAAATCACCAGGGAATTATATTCTCCGAAATAAAATTTATTAATAAACTAACAAATAATAGCTAAGGCGTAGTAAAAACATTTTTTTTTTAAATTACTCAGAACTTTATTTAGTGAATTTGTCATATTTTATTAACATGAATTTTCGTGTTTCTATAAATTTATTTTTAGCTCAAATATCAAACAATGAAGCTTTTCTCTTTTTGTATATTACGTATTGAACTTAAGGCCACATTAATTAAATGGAGAGCTGGTGGAAAAAAAAATTGAATAATACATATAAAATTTCGAAAAAAAAAAATTTTTTTACATATAAATTATTAGATATTTTTTGTATTTTTAATTTGCAAGTAGTTTTGCTGTAGGACTAACAGTTTAGAAGATATCGTAAAAAAATTGAAAATTCAAGTCTCCCCTTTGAATTTTTTGTTAAATTTTTTACATTTTATGTGAGTTTATGATATTTTCTAATAGGATCTGATGTCAAAATTCAAAATCTGCAAGTAATTTCGATGGGAAATGAATATTTCGAAAGGCACAGATTTTCGTAGCGAGCAGTAAGGAACATTTTTTTTATATGGACGTACCGTTTGGAAAATTACACTTTTTTTTTCCCGGTTAAACCTGGAAGCACAAAATGTATAAAAACCGCGTATTTTCATTGAAAGTGATCGATTTTGGACGTTTCCAATTCTATGGTATAAATAAGTTTATTTTCATACATCAAATATATTTTTTGACGTGAAAATTTCATTTTTAATTCTGGATGCTCGAAAATGTCTAAAAACGCCTGTTTTCCAAGCAAGTGATCGATTTTTTACATTTCCAGTTCTATGGTGTATATTTTTACAAATAAAAAATATTTTTTGTGGTGAAAAATTCATTTTAAATCCTGAATGCTCGAAAATGTCTAAAAATTGCGGTTTTCTTTGAATTTGATACGTCTTTTGATGTTTCTAGCCTTCTGGCGTTAATAAGTTTATTTTCAGAACTAAAAATATTTGTTTGTCGTGAAATATAAAATTTTAATTCTGGATGCTCGAAAATGTCTAAAAAACGCCCGTTTTATTTGAAAGTGGTCGATTTTTTACGTTTCCAGTTCTATGGTGTTAATAAGTTTATTTTCTCAAATAAAAAAAATTCTATTACGAAATGCGATCTCAGAATTTTCAATTTCCAAGAAATTTTTATATAGAAATCAACTCTGGTATAGATATCGCAAGAAAACTGAAAATTCGTGACACTCTGTATATAATAAATGAAATATATGCAATAATACAGATAAAGTTTTCATACCGGACAGTAAATCAAAAGTTCGGAATTGTTAATAAATTTAACTTGGTTCTATGCTTTATGCATACAAAGTTGATTAGTATTCGTGGTATAGCTAACACATGAACGTACGAAGATATATTCCGATTTGTGCGGTTAGAATAACGTCGTGTGCTGTTGTTAAAACATTGTAAAACATTACACTTTGTCATAATTTATTGCGAAAGAATTCGCACATAACTCATGCGTCATCGTTTATTGTCATTAAATTATACTAATTAGAATACGTTGGAAAAATTCCTATAGCACACAGATTAATCTATTAAAATTTAGCGAAAATATATTATGAAAAAAATGTTACCAAAAATATAAACCGTTAATAATAATCAATTATATGGTCAAATTTCTTATATTGGATAATTACTAAACGAAAATCTCTATATAAAATTAAATACGTTGTATATATCAAATTAGATGTATTAATTAAATCTCGTTTTATTGGCACGACATTTTAAGTGGTCATAAAAATGATAAAGTATTTAATAAGTACGCTGTAATAAAATTTCATCCTTGCCGGTTACAATGTTATTGAAAATTGTTAATTACCTAGTTAAGATAGGTGTATATAGGAAGAGTTAAATTAAACAAGAAGTAGATCAAACTATTTGATTCACAAATACCTGACTTAACTGTATAATGCAACAATGTCCTCTTAAGAGGATGAATCTAATACATCTTTTTCCAAAATAAATATTAAAAATTTCGCAAGGAAATTAAAAAGTCGTAAAAATTGTAGGAAGCTAGAGTTTGATTCTTTATTTTTTACTATTAAGATTTGTTTTTAATCAGTTGTAGAATTATTAGAACGAATTTATATCATAATTGAATGACTAAATTAATTTACGAATAAAAAATATAATCGAGCGCTTATAAATTATATCTCCAGATGCACATAATGGCCGAAAAATGACACGATTAATGAAATTTATTGAAAACGAGAACAAAACATTGAGTCTGTTATGGTAGTCCGTCATCGAGATAAATTGACAATAAAATTGAGTATAGGTCGTGACATTTGCCCGTAACGAGAACGTATTATTGTATCTTATATAGGCACAAATAGATTATAAAGAGATGCGCGACTCAGTGAATTTTTTTATAATAGCACTAAATTTTTATTGTCAAATTTTGAATAAGAAATTTTTGATAATTCGCCGACAATTTTTTTTGGAGGAAATAATATATTAAAGAAGAAGATATGTATGAATGCAGGAGAAGGCAGAAGTAATGTAAATTTAGAATAAATAATGTTAAAAATATGTCTTATTCGAATAGGGGAAAATTAAAACCATAAAATTTTCAAATTAGATCGCTCAGGCGTATTATTTAGATACAATATAAATTCGCATCTTGGAGTATATTGCATTAATTGGGTCGAATTGTAATTAATCAGATTAAGATGAAATTGCAAATAACATGGCAATAACTGCAATTTTTAAGTAAACAATCTTTGGTCCATACGCAGATATAAAGCATTATTTTTGGAAATCAAAAAAGTTTGTATTAATTCAAATATTTTAATTATATTTGATATATTTACCATATATATTCTTAAGTTGCATTTTCATCGCATAATTTAAGATAACAAATAAATAAGCATTGGTTAAGTAATGAATAAATTAGAACTCGTGCTGGGAAGGAATAAGCCATTGTTAGTCCGCGCACGCCATTTCCATTTTGAATTTAAACATCAATTTAACGGAAATCGTTAAACTATTCATTCAATATATTTCAGTATTAATTCATTCCAAATCCAGAATGAACAAAGATCGAAACATAGTTATAGTAATTTATATTCCACAGAAAATTTATTGAATATTATTTACTTAGAAGAATAAAACCACCACATGATAGATAACCTTTGATTTCCATTTACTGCAATCGCCTTGTTTTCGATTAGGCGTAAAAATATTTCTCCTAGTTATACATTCGAAATTCCACAGATTATCGTTCATTCAGAACACTCGGTATTTTTAATTTGATAATTATAGCCCGTTGCCGATTTTGTCTTTACATAATTCACAGCCAATATTTTTTCTCAAATAAACCACTGCATTTGTAATATTTGAAGAACACATCAGTTGTGTTCCGAGAAAAATGTACCATTGGGAACATGAAATTTTTTCTAATAAATGAATCATAAGAAATCATTTGTAGATTTTTTTTTTGTTAAATCAAATTGACTTTTCGATTGATATACAAAAATAAAATTCCAAAAACTTATTTTGAATTATAATTTTTTTACGGTATTGTTTTTCTCCACAATATAGGGTCCTTTTACGGTGGCAAACTTTAATATTACACTTAGCAATAAGATTCGTAATATAGCAGCTGCGAATTTGGGATTTTAACATGTCAACAGACTTTTCCCAGCGCAATATAACTCGAATACATAATTTATTTAAATCGAGTTACCCACTTAAACTGACTCAAACTTTACAGCGATTTAAATGGACGGGTTAAAATTTAGGATAATTTTACATCGAATGCATAAAAGCGATGAATATTTCATTCTTGAAAAATCGATATATTACACACGTTCGTTTGCAACTTTGCATTAAAAAAAAAAGCGCGGTAACGAAACATTAGAAAAATTGAACTTTTTTTTATCACTCGCTTGTTATTTGATATTCAAAAAGATCATTTCACAAAATGTATATGAAAGTGTCTCGAGGATATATTTGAATTTATATCAACTTTTAAATTCGTAAAAAGTGGCATACATCCAACCGAGCGAATATTATTAGCCAATGGCAAAAGAAACAATATCACGAACGGCAAGGACATTACCATCGGCGGACAAACGGCGAGAAAAATCCATTCGGTGTGGGGTATGTGTGTGATATGTGACATCGCGTGATTGAAAATGTAAATTCAGAAGGGTAGATTTGCGTTCATTTGGCAAATGGAAACCATATTATAGCCGACAGGACTGACTTTAATTCGCCAGATAACTGCTTTGGTATATCATAAATTTTGTCATTATTTTATAGCAATATATGAGAAAAAATATATGAGAAGGGAGAAGTACCACAGGATTTTCAGCGTAGTAGAATAGTAACAATGCCGAAGAAAATAGGAGCTAATTTGTGTGAGAACTATAGGACCATTAGTCTACTATCACATGCATCGAAGATATTGCTAAAGATTATTTATAGGAGATTAGAAAATAAAGTAGAGGAAAGGCTAGGAGAAGATCAGTTTGGTTTTAGGAAAAACAGAGGGACGAGGGAGGCGATTTTAGCACTAAGAACAGTAGTAGAAAAAATAATGAGGGTAGGAAAGGTAACTTGCATAGCTTTTGTAGATTTAGAAAAGGCATTTGATAATGTAGATTGGGACATAATGTTTAGAATTTTAAAAGAAACGGGTATAGATTATAAGGATAGGAGAATAATTTTTAATTTATATAAACACCAAACTGCCTTAGTTAGAATTGAGGGGAAGAAGAGGTAGCAAAAATAGGGAAGGGAGTTCGGCAGGGATGTACACTTTCACCGTTATTATTATTATTATTAATCTATATATAGAACATGCAATAAACAAAGTAAAAGAAGAGTATAGTGTAGGTGTGAATGTACAGGGAGAGAAAATATATATGTTGAGATTCGCCGACGATATAGCTATATTGGAAGAAAGCGAAAAGAATTTAGAAAGGGTATTGAATGGTATGCAGGCAGTATTGACTAGGGATTTTAACATGAAAATAAATATAGGTAAAACTAAAGTGATGAGGTGTGACAAAAAGGAATGCAGTAGAAAAATGAGGATCACAATAGGAGATAGTAGAATCGAAGAAGTGTCAGATTTTTGTTATTTAGGCAGTAGAATCACAAAAGATAATCGAAGCAAGGTAGATATAAAGTGTAGGATAGCACAGGGTAGGAAGGCATTCGTAGAAAAGGAACAGATTTTAAGATCAAATATTGACTTGGGTATTAGAAAAAGATTACTGAAGGTATATGTTTGGAGTGTAGCACTGTACGGGTGTGAGGCGTGGACTATAGGAAAGGAAGAGAAGCGTAGATTACAAGCATTCGAAATGTGGTGTTATAGGAGGATGATGAGGATTGGTTGGGAAGATAAAGTAACAAATGAAGATGTACTAGAGTTAGTAGGGGAGAAGAGAAGTATTTGGAGAGTGTTACAGCGTAAGAGAGACAGATTAGTAGGGCATATCCTTAGGCATGGGGGGATTATGCAATTGATCATAGAAGGTAGAGTGGAGGAAAAGAGAGGGGTAGGTAGGCCTAAATTGGAGTATGTGAGTCAGATAGTTGAAGACGTTGAGATGAATAGCTATAGGGAGATGAAGGGATTAGCTCAGGATAGATCGGCATGGCGTGCTGTTTCCAACCAATCTTTAGGATTGCGGACTCTTTAACTATAATAAAAATTTAATTATAAACATATTGTATATTTATGTCAGCTAACTTCAAACAGTTGTGTGTGGCACAATTATGTTATAATATATAAGATGGTGTAATTTTTAAATTTTTAAATTTTTATAATTAATATAAAATGTTTTACTTCGTTAATCCAAACATAGAGTGTATCGTTTCATAATTATGGCTTTGTAACCACCGTTTTAATCCTTTGAGGAATGTAGTAGGCATTTTTTCGTGCTTTTATATTTTGAGGCAGTAAGTTGTACAACTTCGGTCCTAAATAAGAAGCATGATGTTTTGTGTGAGGGTTAAGTTGAACTTTTGGATACCTATGGCGAAGCGAATGTGATTTACGATATGTTGAGACGATATGTATAATGTATTTCATAAAAAAAATTGTTCGCTAAATATTTTTGGTTTCTACTTGTTCGTGAGGTTTCTGAAGCGGTTTTGATGATTTTTCTCTTCTCTCATTACTTTTCTATTGATCAATTTTACTTAGTGGAGATCTCTGTTCAATCGAATGTTGGCTTCTTATGATTTGTTTCGTTTCTCATCGATGCTCTTCTTTTTACTAGTTTGCTTAAATCTTATGTTTCTTCATCTAGTTCCGATTTTTCACTTGTACGAACCCGATTTTCAATATCTACAATATCCGTTATCAGATTCTAATTTTGCTAATGTGTATATGTTCCGATTTATATGTATTTTTGTTATACATATATCCTTTTTGTTGTGCTTCTTTTTTATGTTAATCTTTCTTCTTATAATTAAATCATCAGGTCAGCTATTGCAACGTTTGTTCCACGCAGCATATAGGATTTTGCAACAATTTTTACTTCGTGTTAAAAACTCCAAAAGTATTGGTCTTGTTTTATTTGTACTTTCGAGTATTCGGTATGAGTTATTTATTTAACTTTAGACAATTGTTTGATGACAATTTTTGGCTTTTTTTACCGATTTTGTATTAATCGTCCCAATATTCTGTTGCAGTTCTTTAAATTTATTTGAAATTACTAATGTTTGTTCTTGTAAAATGTTCTCAAATAAAATGTTTCCATTCCACATTTAGAGTAGGGTTCGTAGTCACCATCCTTCGTGTATATTGACGTTTATTTTTATTTTTTATAGAATTATAAAATTAACTATTTACAGAATTTTTCGGAAAGGAAGTATATTCTAAACATTTTCTGAACTTTTTTAAAAATTATCACGACGGTGTTAAATTATAATAGTTATATTATAATTTAACATGTAACATAATATTCTATATTATTATTTTCTAAACTATTAATTTTAATAATTAATAAAACCTTATTTATTGTTTTTGTCTAGAAGAAATAAAACATTTTCCATCTACACTAATATGTATTACCCTGTTTATTACTATCGTGATTAAATACCTCATTAATTTTTTTTTTGATTGCGGTATGAAATTTGCAAGGGGATTTTATAACGAGATTAACGTAATATTGCAATAACAATTACGCCCTCGCACAAAACAATAAATAATTATTATATTTCCCGGGCGTTTATACGGGGTGATAAAAAATCGGTAACGTATAATATTGCATTATAAGAGTATTCGAAGGCATAATAAATTACGCGATTTATTTAGTGTCAATTAATTCTGAAGAAATATAGTTTCTAGATCGGATCATCTTGATTTTATAACCGTAATTTATTCAGATTAAATATCCATAAAACTGAATTAACGTTCGACAAAACCATCGAATCGAATATATGGTGTCAGAGCAAAGATATTGAATATAGGAAGTGGTTGTTGTTGTTGTTATTGATGCATCCACCATAAATATATTAAAGTATATGCAGCTAATCTAATATAAATTGCAATTGAAGTGGATTTTTTATTTTAAGTGGTAAAATATAAAGTTTAGTTTCTCTTTTTGCTTAGAAGCTAACGTTTGGTAATTCGATTTATATAAGTCATATATCTTAGTTATAGAAATGCAAAGTGACGTCAAATATCAATTATCAATTCCCATAAATATCTTAATGCGTAATTAATTACCGTTAATTATAAGAACCATTGGGATTACAACGTGATGGCATTCATTAGCAATATATAAATACAACAAATGCCACGTTGATTATTCAGAATATCAATCAAAAGTGCACGTTCCCTTCAATTCGATAAGAAAATTCATATTTTTTGCAAATAAAGTATGCGATGAATGAGGCGTAACTAGTATATAAAAAAGGCTATGTAATTGTAATGCAATTGACTCCGAGCAACTTTTATATAACATCGTTTTAGATCCGTTTAAGTCCCGATCAGAATGATTAATTCAATTTTACAATAAATATATAGTCTGTTTTTTCGTAGTAAAGACTTAAACAGGTCGGAGATATCGTCAGAGATATGCCAGCTTGTTGGAGGTATACACAGTGAACCACGAAAAAGACTTTAAAAAAATCCCCTCTATTTGTGATGAACTAGGGGACGGTTTTGAACATTGAAAAAAAATTAGTTATATTTTTTGTCATGTGAAATATTGCTATTGGTGTTAAATAAACTGAAATTTTTTTAGGCCTTGGAAAAATAAATTTATCAATGAAATTAGAATATGTAAAAATCACAGGTTATCGGTGTGAATTGAAAATTTCTTCAAGAAAAATAGAATGTTCTCGTTCTCGTGTCGAAAAAATACCTTTGTTATCTAAAAAAAAAAATTATTTAAGTTTATTAATTTATTTCAAAAGGATGGCGAGTTTAAAATTTAAAAAAAATCATGGTCCACCTCGTATATAAAAGAATAAGCCATAGAGTTGACAGTACTTGTATAAATTCTGTCAACCTGTATTCTTATAGTATACTCAAAAGAAACGACACATCAAATATCACAAACAAGAACGACGAGCTATTGAAGGAACACCTCGATTGCAATTTTTTTTAATTATTACATTTTTTGTCACTTAATCACATATTTAGTAGGGTATTTTTAGACTAATGGTAATAAATATTGAAAGTAGTACAAAAAAAAAATCAATTATCTTTCCAAAATGCAGTTTTACTGTTAACAATATTGCCTACATACATTTTTTGTAGGATCGCATTGAAAAGACAAGTTTGGGCACGATAATTCGTTGGGTCCATAAAGCAGTTTGACTTTAGTATCATTAGTAATAATAAGAAATTCGTATAATTGAAGAGCGAAGAACTAATAGCTCATTGTGTGCACAATACTCCACGTTATATAATGGCTTACCTGCACATTGCCAATTGCATTGGATGAAAATCCGATCGATTAATTGTTACATTTAATGCTAATGCAACCTTGAAGATTTGTATTAATCTCACCACATCGTTTTCTGCACGGTCGTATTCAGAAAAACACAATCTTTTAGATATATTAAAAAATAATTAGATATCTACGGATTGTAAGTGACTTATACCTGACGGTTTTGTATTTATTCATTATATTATTACTACTAATGATAAGGCAAATTGTTTCTTCTAAATCGTAAAATTACTTTCGTCATTATTGTTTGATCAATTTGTATTATTTTCTGTCATCATTAAAATCGTCTCTTTAGCTATGATATTGCAATTTTTAATTATTTTTTTAAATACAACGTAAGCTTTATTATATGCATTAAATTATATATTATGTAATATTAAATTCAAAAAAAAAAAATGTAGCAACAAATTTATTCTTAATTCAAACTAAAGTAAAAAATAGTTTCCATAGAATTCTGTTGGCTTCTTAAAGTGTGATCTTATAAATTTTGCAATTTTTCAAAAAATGCAAATTGTTTCTTCTAAATCGTAAAATTACTTTTCGTCATTATACGATTTTGTTTGAATCAATTTGTATTATTTTCTGCATCATTAGTACTGTATTTGAAATTATAAAAAATTTCAAAATAAGATTTACAAAAATCGATTTTTGTTTTCAATGATAATTTTCATTTCCTGTTGAGGAAATAGCTAAAGAAGTGTGTCATATTTTTAAGGGAAAAAATTGCACTTCTTCAGCAATACATTTATTTGCAGAAATATACACAAACATAATAAGTTCTAAAGAAAATCGTCTCTTTAGCTATGATATTGCAATTTTTAATTATTTTTTTTAATACAACGTAAGCTTTATTATATGCATTAAATTATATATTATGTAATATTAAATTCAAAAAAAAAAAATGTAGCAACAAATTTATTCTTAATTCAAACTAAAGTAAAAAAATAGTTTCCATTGAATTCTGTTGGCTTCTTAAAGTGTGATCTTATAAATTTTGCAATTTTTCAAAAAATGCAAATTGTTTCTTCTAAATCGTAAAATTACTTTTCGTCATTATACGATTTTGTTTGAATCAATTTGTATTATTTTCTGCATCATTAGTACTGTATTTGAAATTATAAAAAATTTCAAAATAAGATTTACAAAAATCGATTTTTGTTTTCAATGATAATTTTCATTTCCTGTTGAGGAAATAGCTAAAGAAGTGTGTCATATTTTTAAGGGAAAAAATTGCACTTCTTCAGCAATACATTTACTTGCAGAAATATACACAAACATAATAAGTTCTAAAGAAAATCGTCTCTTTAGCTACGATATTGCAATTTTTAATTATTTTTTTTAATACAACGTAAGCTTTATTATATGCATTAAATTATATATTATGTAATATTAAATTCAAAAAAAAAAAATGTAGCAACAAATTTATTCTTAATTCAAACTAAAGTAAAAAAATAGTTTCCATAGAATTCTGTTGGCTTCTTAAAGTGTGATCTTATAAATTTTGCAATTTTTCAAAAAATGCAAATTGTTTCTTCTAAATCGTAAAATTACTTTTCGTCATTATACGATTTTGTTTGAATCAATTTGTATTATTTTCTGCATCATTAGTACTGTATTTGAAATTATAAAAAATTTCAAAATAAGATTTACAAAAATCGATTTTTGTTTTCCATGATAATTTTCATTTCCTGTTGAGGAAATAGCTAAAGAAGTGTGTCATATTTTTAAGGGAAAAAATTGCACTTCTTCAGCAATACATTTATTTGCAGAAATATACACAAACATAATAAATTCTAAAGAAAATCTTTTCTTTAGCTAAGATATTGCATTTTGTTTTTTTTTGTAAAAATACAATGCAATCTGTATTATATGGTGTAAATCTAAATTATATTATTTTATCCAACATTAAATTGGTTCAAAAAAAATTAAATAAATGTAGCAGCAGCAAATTTATTATTAATTCAAACTAAAGTAAAAAACATTGTTTTCATAGAATTCTGTTTGCTTCTTAAGGTGTGATCTTATAAGATTAATAATGCAAGACTTATTAATTTAGATTAACGAGGGAATTTTCGCCGCCATATTATTACTATCGGAATACCTTCAGCTTAACAGCTTGCTCTTTCGGCTAATATATTACCAACTGGAGGAAAAGCAGCGTATGCGCTTTCTAATTAAAATTTAGCGTTTTTAGCTTAAATTGAATTTTCCCAAAACGGGAGATGTTTTTCACTCACATACATGTTGGTGGTATATGTATAGGTATAATCTATAGGTTTTAAAGCTTCAGCAAATATAGGAATAAAAAAGCTCATCGGATATATACTAGTTTTATATACATGGTGATTCTTTAATATTTTTTAAAATATTTTGATTGGAGGCTTTAACTCCTTCATTTATATTCCTACATCTGTATTTCCTACTGCTCTACTTTAACAAAAAAAATGCCTGATCTCGTAAAAATAATCAACATGCAACAATTCATTTAAATTTTTTTCCACATTTTATTGATTCACCAGTATATTCGTGAAAAATGAGATTGAATTTCCCGACATTCATTTTGCTATAACGAATTCGTTTTCATTAGTAAAACGAAGCTATTCAGAAAAATAGGTAGAGGTCGTTTTCAAAATTGGTTTTCAATGTTTGGAGACTAAAAAGTCACATTGATTAAATTTATGTAGTTTTAAAAGAAGCGAAGAATATGATATTATTTCTACCGAGAAAATATCGCAAATTTTGAAATTGTCGCTCTTAAAAAAAAATCAAACAACATAATGATGACTGATTATTTTCCAAAAAGAAAATTAACTCTTACTAAAATAAAATTGTATTTATTTTCTAGCTAAATGAATTCTTGTGAAAATCTTTGCATCTATCGAAATCTTTAAAAAAGATATTTATAAACGTTCAAAATTTACCTCTTAAAAAACAAGAAAACAACCTAATAGATGAAGATAATGATAATATTAATTATTTTGCGTAAATTTAATTATTTTTAGTTCTTACTAAAGTAAAATCTAGATTACTTTCCGGTTACATCATTCTTTGGAAAAATGATATTTTAAAATCCTTTAAAATATATATAACAGCACTCTGAATAATGCTGAGAAAATATTCATCATTCTATATAAAATCTCACTGAATTTATTATAGAATCCTACAATTTGACTTATATAGGAAAATTTCGATATGAAGACATTTACATCAAACTACGTTTCCTTTAAAAAAAAACATTGCCGAAAAGGTAAGCTAAAAATTTTAATATTTTTAGAAGTCCATTTATAAAGAGGAAAAAATTATTAATAGAACACGTACAACATTTCGTCATATGACGTAATACATTTATATAAATATATCAAAACAAAATATATGTTATTACCTGTCAAAAGATTTAGTTTGAAGTGATTCTCTGGGATGTAAAATATGAAATGTCTTTAGTATAACATTTCCGTTCATATTTTGCATATAAATTCAATATTCAATACCAATGTTTATATTAAAAAAAAATTGTATCTATTTAATTTCTAGGGAACAAATTGACGATATGACGCTATATACCTTTGTAAATATTGTACCTATATACTAGTCTCGTTAATTATGCTTGGGATTATCCAAATAGTCACCATTTGTTTACCAATATAAATATAATCAATATAACGTACGTAAGTTAAATGCACACAAAAACGCTTTGTGTAAATTATGATAACCATCATCGGATGAAATTAGGTGTGCAAATTGAATGTCTTAAATACACACCGCGTGGAGGACTAAAATAGCAATAGGTAAATTCTAAATATACGTGCTTATCTAAAATAACACTACTGCATAAGACAAATAATTAGGTAAACAAAATAGATAAACACCTGTAAGGTTAAGAGCGGACAAAATCTATCGACTAAAATAAATAGTTTCATTATGCACTTCGTTCGTAGTGTACAAATTCACGTAGTTGAGATACGCATTATTTTCCGACTCCAAACACGCTAATAAAGAAGTAAAGACTTTTTTGAAATGCGATATATTATAAGAAAAACGTTTTCCCATTAGCTCCCAATAACATACTTGTAGTTAAAGAATATCACAGCTGATTTGGAATCCAAGAATTTCAAGTAACGTCAACCAATCAACGTTTGACGCGATGGTGCGTACACATAAGTAAATGCGAGTGGGAAAACTCGAAACGCACGGGTGCACTTTCCCGGGAGTTTTTTTTGCTTGCCAAACACTTTAACTACTAGATGTCCTTCAGACCTTCATAACACTACCAGAAGAACGATCAAAATACTTTCCAGAAACTGATCAAATGAATCCACACGCTGTGTTGAATGGTACAAAAAAAAACACGAACTGACAATTTTTTATATTGTCGATACAACGATCCGAAAGAAAAACGCGGTAATTCGCTGCACGCTCCACGTTACTTGCACCACGCTTGAAAGTTAGCAAGTAACTCAACTGAAGCGCAAACGGCAGCCAAGCGATTGGATAGCGGTAAGAGTATGCTAGCTCTTCCTACCACTGTTAGGTTAGCTCTGCTGCTGTTTGTGAGCGAGTGGCGATTGCGTGAGTGAGTGAGTGGCGTGGACCCGCCGTCGGACGGCGGTGGAGGTTTCGCGGTGCTTCGCTCCGGTGCGGTGGCAGACCCGGTGGTGGATCACGTCACAGATCCTGGCGGAGTGGTGAATTCACACTCGCCATTTGGTCGATTGATTGGTGTTGAGACAGCAGCTGCGTTTATCTTCAGTTAGTTAAATAGTCCTCAATCCTAAGGTTTTAATCCTGTCGATCTATCCTGAGCTAACTCCTCATTTCTCCATAGCTATTCTCCTACACATCCTTTATATATATAGCTTGTCTATCTTAGTGTCGCGAATCCTTAAATTAAAAAATACAACTTGAAGAGAATATTTCACCATTATTCCTACGAAAACGCCATATGCAGATTTCTCCTGAAATATGTACTTCATCTTCCTATAGCTATTCAACCCACACGTCCTCCACTATCTGACCCACATACCTTCTATATATAAAATTGCATAGTACCCCCATGTCTAAGAATATGACCTACTAGTTATATCTCTCATATGATATAATAATAATAATAAGAATCATTTTTATTGAGTTTAAAAACTTACATTGTAATAATAATAATAAATATAGGGTATAAAAATTGTACAAGAAGAAGGTACAATAATATAATATCAATTACAGTAAATCGCGTCTTCTGAAGGGTGAAGTAGAGCTTGCGCATTAATACATATATACATTTTATTAGTATAATAATGTATATGTTGGTCTACTACTTAACCCAGAAGAATAGTTATTTTTTAATTATTTTTTTTTAATTTAAATTTAATTAATTTATGTAATTACATCACTAACAACTTATTACCAGATAAATAAAATGAGATCAAAAGTAAATTAGGAAATACTAATATAAAAACTTCAATTACTATTTCTGTACCGTGGTAGAAAAATAGCCAATGTCCAATATTATAATGTGCCGGAAAATGGAATTTTTAAATTTTTAAACATTTTCGTAGTGTTTTCGTATTTTCATAAGTTTTTGTGTTTTAATTTAATCATGTTATTTGGTGAATTAAAAGTGTAAAATATTCTTTTTTAATATTTTTGAATTTTCATGCACATTAGCTCCATATTTTGAACATTGGTCCTTTTTGTTCGAAGCTTATCCTTATCTA
This sequence comes from Leptodirus hochenwartii, assembly GCA_947310635.1. NCBI lineage: Eukaryota > Metazoa > Arthropoda > Insecta > Coleoptera > Leiodidae > Leptodirus > Leptodirus hochenwartii. The sequence goes on from OX371176.1 coordinate 35,876,149, forward strand.
CGAATACCTTCCTACCCTGTGCTATTCTATATCTACCTTACTTCGATTATCCTTTGTAATCCTACTTCCTAAATAAGAAAAGTCCGACACTTCTTCTATTCATCTCCTATTCTTATCCTCATTTTTCGCTTGCATTCCTTCTTGTCACACCTCATTACTTTGGTCTTGCCTACATTTATTTTCAGTAAAAAAAATTCTTGCAAAATATTCTCTGTATGAAAAGCCATATGAAATCATTAGTTCAATTATTTGATTATCAAAATACTTTTTAAGCCAAAATATTTTGCTGAGCTAAGAAAATCAGTGGGGAAAATATTTTTTTTGAAAACCCCCCGAAAAATTTCCATGGAACGGAAACATGAAAATTCTTTACGAATTCCAACAATTTTCAGTTCACCGAAAGAATATTTTGAGCGAAATACTTCGAAAAAAAAAAAAACAAAATTTCCACATCTTTTCTTTGTTGATTTATCCTTGCATTTTTATTTTGGCAACTTCGTGGACCTCAATGAAAACTAATTGAGGACGATTCCTTGTAAATGTCAAAAAAACTGTTTCAAATCATTATAAAATATTATTTTTTTATGCTATTTAAAAGTGATTTTCTGCCTACTTCTGATAATTCGTCAAAAATTTGCTAATTAACGATTTTTTTGAGATCATCCCCCAAATTTTTAAAGATAATTTTTTTTTAATAAACATGGAGTGATCTAAATTTGCCACCCAGTCGTTTCAAATATTACAACTTTGATATAGGCGATTTCATAATTTTTTCCGATGGTTTGTTAATTTCGAGATTTTTTTAAAAATTAATCAAAATTGCTAATATTCAGTCATATTCTAATATGAACCTTTCTCAATGTTTGTTAAAATTATTACTTCCATGCGACGTTTTTATAAAAAAAATTCCTCACTAAAAATCTGCCATAATCCTTTTTAAATATATATTTAAAATCACTCCCTGTCAAAACGCATTCACTATCCTTTACGCCTAAGGTAGAAATAATTTATTATTAAAAATATTTTTGCACATTTCTAAAAGAAATTAAAATTTCTATTTTTATTTAATTTAATTCTATTTAATTTAAATAAAATTCTATAAAAACTTGTTGCGACAATAATTATAAGTTGAAATTCTGAAAATCCACTGCCTGGAGAACTGTTAACATTTTTTATCAAACAATAATTATGGCATAATTGAGACAAACAAGTAAATTTTTTATTAATATACAAAATATTCTCTTTACTGAACTGTTGCTATGTGATATCCATCTTTGTGATTCATACAAACTATTTCTTGCTTTGAAATTTATTGATGAAATTAAATATTGGTCTACCACAATGATTCATTAATTATTAATTAAAATAGTTCATTTTATTGTCAAATTATCTATCATATTTTAATTACATATGATAAATAAATAAAAACTTAAATGAAAAATAATTCGTCATTTAGAATGATGATGAATTTTAAATAAAGGAGAATTGGAGGCATTTCTAAAATCCTTCGAAATTTCTAGAAATATTAATACAATCTTCACTTTTCTAAGATATTTTTAATTTATTTTTTTCATGCACGAAAACCTTAACATTACCACTGTTAACATTTTTACTTCCGGTCATTGAATATCAGATTTTAGGCACATCGTAATAACAAAAAGTCCTCATGAATTTCCTAATAATTGTCCTTCATTTCTCAACAGTTTATGACCGATAACAAATTCCATTCTTACGCCCACCCGTACTGAATTTTGACTTTCTAAGAAATTCCAATTTCACTTTTTATTGTTCCCATTCATTTTATGAAATGCTAAAGTAATTGCAGATAATGCTTTTGAGCTTTTATTTACAGATTTTTTTACAACGTTTTAAATGTGCTATTAATATTGTAATCCTGCGGCGAACTTTAAGCGGAGATAAAAATTCATTATATTGCAGTTTACAAAATTTCAAGATTTATGAATGTATATTATGAGTACTACTACGTTTTTGCTTTTGAAATTTGGTACAAAAGAAAATATGACGTTTAAAAATGTCTTGTATAAGAGAGTGCAAAGGACTCGCTTCTAGAACCAGGATAATAGGCAGGACTAACATCAGGGTCTACAGGAAGGAAGTAAATATATATGTAGTCTACTATTCTAGATATACCTCAACGTTCTAGAACATGCAAATATACCAAAAATAGAGAAAAAAGATAGCATCGTATTACGAGAAGAGAATATGAATATCAAACAAATTTTATTCTACAGACATATAATAGATTCTTGAATCCTACTGAAACGTGCAATTTTTTTTTCTTCAATTTATAAAGAAATATATATATGTTCAAAAACAATTTATTTCTATAAAAAGTTGTTTAGAAGATATGGAGAATAGTTAGAAATGTTCCAGTTAATTGAAGCTCGAGCAAGGCTTGATTTGTTCTAACATTATTATTATAAAAATATTTAATTATATAGATTGACCCGAATAACAAAACTTTAAAAAAAAGAAATGTTTTCTTTCACAAATTGCAGTTAGTTAAAGAGTCCGCAATCCTAAAGATTGGTTGGAAACAGCACGCCATGCCGATCTATCCTGAGCTAATCCCTTCATCTCCCTATAGCTATTCATCTCAACGTCTTCAACTATCTGACTCACATACTCCAATCTAGGCCTACCTACCCCTCTCTTTCCCTCCACTCTACCTTCTATGATCAATTGCATAATCCCCCCATGCCTAAGAATATGCCCTACTAATCTGTCTCTCCTACGCTGTAACACTCTCCAGATACTTCTCTTCTCCTCTACTAACTCTAGTACAGCTTCATTTGTTACATTATCTTCCCAACCAATCCTCATCATCCTCCTATAACACCACATTTCAAGTGCTTCTAATCTACGCTTCTCTTCCTTTCCTATAGTCCACGCCTCACACCCGTACAGTGCTACACTCCAAACATATACCTTCAGTAATCTTTTTCTAATACCTAAGTCAATATTTGATCTTAAAATCTGTTCTTTTTCTACGAATGCCTTCCTACCCTGTGCTATCCTACACTTTATATCTACCTTGCTTCGATTATCTTTTGTGATTCTACTGCCTAAATAACAAAAATCTGACACTTCTTCGATTCTATTATCTCCTATTGAGATCCTCTTTTTTCTACTGCATTCCTTTTTGTCACACCTCATCACTTTAGTTTTACCTATATTTATTTTCATGTTAAAATCCCTAGTCAATACTGCCTGCATACCATTCAATACCCTTTCTAAATTCTTTTCGCTTCCTTCCAATATAGCTATATCGTCGGCGGATCTCAACATATATATTTTCTCTCCCTGTACATTCACACCTACACTATACTCTTCTTTTACTTTGTTTATTGCATCTTCTATATATATATTAAATAATAACGGTGAGAGTGTACATCCCTGCCGAATTCCCTTCCCTATTTTTGCTACCTCTTCTTCCCCCTCAATTCTAACTAAGGCAGTTTGGTGTTTATATAAATTAAAAATTATTCTCCTATCCTTATAATCTATACCCGTTTCTTTTAAAATTCTAAACATTATGTCCCAATCTACATTATCAAATGCCTTTTCTAAGTCTACAAAAGCTATGCAAGTTACCTTTCCTACCCTATTTCTTTTTTCTACTACCGTTCTTAGTGCTAGAATCGCCTCTCTCGTCCCTCTGTTTTTCCTAAAACCAAACTGATCTTCTCCTAGCCTTTCCTCTACTTTATTTTCTAATCTCCTATAAATAATCTTTAATAATATCTTCGATGCATGTGATAGTAGGCTAATGGCCCTATAGTTCTCACACAAATTAGCTCCTATTTTCTTCGGCATTGTTACTATTCTACTACGCTGAAAATCCTGTGGTACTTCTCCCTTCTCATATATTTTACAAACTAACCTGTATAATCGCTCCTGCATTTTTTCCCCTGCGTGTTTTATTAATTCGGCTGGTATCATATCAATCCCCGCTGCTTTGTTATTCCGTAAATCATTTAATGCTCTATGAAACTCTGACCTAAGTATGCTAGGACCTAAGTCATCCTCATCTATCTGTTCCACACTTTCTAGCTCCTCCATGTCCTGCCTACCTTTATATAAATCTTCAAGATACTCCTTCCATCTTCTAGCTTTTTCCTTATTTTCTGTGAGTTCCTTACCCTGCTTATCACATATAATGTTACCCTTTGGTTTTACTTTAGAAAAATGTGACTTAATTTTCCTGTAGCCCAAATCTACTTTACCTCTTCTCATATCCTCCTCAATATCCTCACAATTTCCTTTTATCCACTCTTCTTTCGCTAGCTTGCATTTCCTATTAATTAAGTTCCTTAGTTCCTTATATTTTTTCTGTCCTGCTTCTGTGTTTCCAATTTTAATTTTCCTTCTTGCTTCTATCATTTCAACTATTTCTTCCGTGATCCATTCCCTCCTACCTGCCCTTTTCTTTGTGCCTAATACTTCATTTGCTGCTGTAGTTAACCCATTTCTGATTTCCCTCCATTCGCAATCTATGTCGTTCCTAGATGTTCCATTAGCCATGATTTCTACTTTCTGCTTGTACTTTTCACATACATCAGCTAATTTTAACCTATCGACATCTACTCTGACCTGTTTGGACTTCTGTAATTTCTTGAATTACAAATTGCAGCAGAAGAATAAATGCAATATAAGGCAAAACATTCTTCAAACAAAATATTCTAAGCTTAACTTTTAGATTAGGTTGACATACGCTATATATACACATTTTTCAAATATTCAAATTTGTACTTGAAAATAAATGTAAGTGCAAAAATTACACAATAGTAAAAGGGAATTATATTCAAAATGGGAATAGTTGAATGGTGGAGGAAACTACTTTCATGTCGAAATTGTGAATGTATCCTTATGAAATGTTGCAAATTAAACGTAGAAACACAATTATATAATTTCCACTAAACTGTCTCGTGTACTACAAAGTACAAACACATACCAATTTAATATAAATATACACGGTATAACAAACGAAAAAGTAATTTTAATATCGTAGTAACCGAGTTTGTAGGCACTAATTTTTATATCTTATTATTATTTTAAATAACATTTTGGAACGTGAAAATTCGAATGAACTATATTTCACTTATCGAGATCATTTTCATAGTTGTTATTATGTTTTGCGGTTGTTTGGGTCGAGTTAAATTAGATGTTGTTTATTAGTGAATTCCATAAACAATGAGTCAGTTAGTTGTGTATTGATGCAATTAGTGGGAATTGAGAAGTTTGTGCAGGTGAAACAAGTAACAGGTACGCAATATATGTAAATTGTTTATTATGTAATTAGGGCTTGTGGAAATTTTTGCTTTTGCGAAATTTTAATTATTGCTTCCACAACGAATTATTAGAATAAAATAGAAAACTCTTTATTTTTCTGAACACACGTACATCCGAAACACAATAGTATACCGAAAATCAACAAAAACAATGGCTCTTATGTGTAATATGTAAAGTAAAATTGTGTCGATTTAACACGACAATTTTTTTTTATAATTATTATTATACATTTCCAAAATATTCTCGTATGGTATATTTGTACTTCTGACGTTTGTAAAAACTTTAATTTTTTAACAATAAATCACCATCTATCTATTTCTTTATCTATCTATGGTATATCATACTATATAATCAAAACATTGATGTTTAAACTTTGTAAATGTTCAATATGTTTTCAATATTTTCAATATTAAAAATATCTAAAGTAGTGAAGAACTGAAAATTTGGCAAATAAATTATTGAATGATAAAAAAAATTGTAACAAGACAAAATTAATGGGGTTTTGATGTTATTGCCTGGGAAATGGATCGATTTCAGTGACAGTCACTGAAATTACTGAATATTAGACAGATCATTTTACAAGCGGCGCAAATGGATTTATAATTTGGTTGCGAAATTTATAATTTATTACATTGCCCACTAAAGAGCCATAAATTATATTACGATTTGTGTCTGAATAAACTTTAAAATGAAAATATAGTTTGATATAGATGTGAAAAAAAGACGAAGAAATATACATGTTAAGTTCGCCCACGATATAGTTACCTAAGAAGAATCTAAGATATGCAGAATTAGAAAATATAAGATGGTATGCAGGAAGTAATGACTAGGGATTATAACATTAGAATGCTCAATAGATGAGGATTAGAATAGGCGATGATAAAATAGAAGAAGTGTCAGATTTTTGATATTTAAGAAGTAGATTTACAAAGGATAAGCAAAGTAAAGTGTAGGATAGCACATGGTAGGAAGGCATGGGAGAAGAGAAATGTTTGGAGTTTGGTAATTTGCTAATTTTGGATTCCGAAAGATATGGATGTAACTTTAAATGATTGAAGAGTATTATGGGACGTGGTGTAAAGAAGTGTACGAAGGAGTGCACTTTTAACACTTTTCAAGGTTTCCAAGATAATTTGAACGTAATTTGAAGTACCATTACAAATCTACCTGTTGAATACTCAATGGAATTCCAAATATTTTCTTCAAAGTTTCGTGCAGTTAAATTTATAAATCATTCTTAAGAAATATTATGACCGGAAGTTGCTTTACTTAATGCTATACCAATTGCCCGAAATCCCCCTAACATAGCGAAAGGCCAAATCTGATAACAGCTCGTGTCTTGTATATACCACTCGAGTGGTCAACATTCTCCAATAGATTCAGTTTGTAGATAACAAGCAAATCGAGCAACGCTAGTGTTCTAAACGGCATTATCAACATCGTCTTAGGGGGTGTCCTAACTTTGGCTAGTCTTGACCAGAGACCTTATATGTGTTACGCCGCATGATATCGCGGTCTTCAGATTGCCGCGGCGCCTGCCTCAGGTATACCGTCACATCTGTGACGTCTGCCCCGGCCTGTACGATATTGGCAATTATTTTCAGGGACCGGTAAGGGCGAGCAATTAGGAAGTGCTGTATGAAATGAGCGGGTGTCTTTCTCTCCTCCCTTTTGTCGGTCAATTAAGTACCAACGTATATGCGTGTATGTGTTATTGGTACTGGAGTCGGTGTATAAAGAGATGTGGCAAAAAGTGGTTTACGAAAATGAATTGGAAAAGAATTTGCCTGCGATGGGATAAATGTGGTGATCGTCGATATTGAAAATTAAAATAAATTCGGGAAGAGAAATAAAAATTTTATATCGTAGTAATTTTTAACGGTGATATAAAACGTAATTTTATTTCTTTTCCATAATATAGAATATCACAGCAGAAACGGCAAAATCTATTACCTATTTAAAATAACTTCATCGAAATATTTCGAAATTACGAATTCAAGATGTTGATTGGAAATGTATAGACGATTCAGATATTTATTGTACAGTGTTTTCAAAATTTATAACAATTTCAAACACTAATTCCTCTATCTGCATTTTTTAATATATAGTTAGCGAGGCGAAGGATATTTTTAGCTCGTTGAATATTAATTAAATCATTTTAAAAACTCGTTTTTCAACCATTCATTCGATACATTATACAAAAGCTTAAGATATATTAGAAACATAAAAAAATTGGTCGTTTAAAAAATGTTTTTCTCAGTGGGTCAATGCAAAAAAAAAGCTTGAAATCCTCGTTTTAGATCAACCGAGCTTTTAATTTAAAGTTTAGAATTGCTTAAAAGATTAAATTTTCCATTTCCCACGTTTATTATTTAAATAAACAACTGCCTTAAAAATTATTGATAATTTTATGAATCACTGTGTATGTCTTAAGGAATTTGACTCTGACAAACCTACAGATTTAAATCGGTCATAATGGTATCCCCTAAGTTGATATTTACTGTTGTCCTTTTGACACTGTCATTTCTTAACATAAAGACATTTTTACAGCAATCTCTTTCATTTCTAATAAAACCAAATGCAAAATCAATAACACTCAATATTTTAAGACGTTTTATCTTATTTGAAAAATAAAATTTAACAGGCAATATCATTAAAAACGACTTGTAAAATATATTTGAAAAATCGTATTTAGATTTGGCGAATAATAACTTTTGCAACTAATATAGAAATGAGCAAAAGTATTAGTTAAAGAGTCCGCAATCCTAAGGATTGGTTGGAAACAGCACGCCATGCCGATCTATCCTGAGCTAATCCCTTCATCTCCCTATAGCTATTCATCTCAACGTCTTCAACTATCTGACTCACATACTCCAATCTAGGCCTACCTACCCATCTCTTTCCCTCCACTCTACCTTCTATGATCAATTGCATAATCCCCCCATGCCTAAGAATATGCCCTACTAATCTGTCTCTCCTACGCTGTAACACTCTCCAGATACTTCTCTTCTCCCCTACTAACTCTAGTACAGCTTCATTTGTTACTTTATCTTCCCAACCAATCCTCATCATCCTCCTATAACACCACATTTCAAGTGCTTCTAATCTACGCTTCTCTTCCTTTCCTATAGTCCACGCCTCACACCCGTACAGTGCTACACTCCAAACATATACCTTCAGTAATCTTTTTCTAATACCCAAGTCAATATTTGATCTTAAAATCTGTTCTTTTTCTACGAATGCCTTCCTACCCTGTGCTATCCTACACTTTATATCTACCTTGTTTCGATTATCTTTTGTGATTCTACTGCCTAAATAACAAAAATCTGACACTTCTTCGATTCTATTATCTCCTATTGTGATCCTCATTTTTCTACTGCATTCCTTTTTGTCACACCTCATCACTTTAGTTTTACCTATATTTATTTTCATGTTAAAATCCCTAGTCAATACTGCCTGCATACCATTCAATACCCTTTCTAAATTCTTTTCGCTTTCTTCCAATATAGCTATATCGTCGGCGAATCTCAGCATATATATTTTCTCTCCCTGTACGTTCACACCTACACTATACTCTTCTTTTACTTTGTTTATTGCATCTTCTATATATAGATTAAATAATAACGGTGAGAGTGTACATCCCTGCCGAACTCCCTTCCCTATTTTTGCTACCTCTTCTTCCCCCTCAATTCTAACTAAGGCAGTTTGGTGTTTATATAAATTAAAAATTATTCTCCTATCCTTATAATCTATACCCGTTTCTTTTAAAATTCTAAACATTATGTCCCAATCTACATTATCAAATGCCTTTTCTAAATCTACAAAAGCTATGCAAGTTACCTTTCCTACCCTATTTCTTTTTTCTACTACCGTTCTTAGTGTTAGAATCGCCTCTCTCGTCCTTCTGTATATTGACATTATATTTACAATCAAAGATTAAATATTTTAATGATATTCAATCGAGATTTCCCAATAAAATTCCAATCTACCTATAAATATTGCAGAAAATAGCAACGTATTTTCATATAATTTTTTCAACAACGAAATCCTAAGATAGATATACTTTATTGGTAAGCTACGATTTAAATTTCAATTATTATATTGCGATTTTTCAACGAATTTACCATCGAAATTACTCTTTAATGAAACGTAAACTTCATCACCATGAAATTTACGTTTCATTGTCTGCAACTCGTACAAGAAATGCAACCGGCACTCGAAATATATACGCAGTTCAACATTATATCGTGCTGCAAATTTTTGTTGTTGTTTAATAATAATAAAAAAGAAACATATGGTTGACCTGAGCAAATATCATTACAGTGTTAATTAATAATTTTGGCAATAAAAACCATTCTTCGCTTTGGCAAGCGAAGGAAATATGCATTTTTCAAATGGACTTTCGCGCTCGCATGTTTCGTTGTAGAAAGAACACGGAATTTATTTTCTTGCAATTTTGTACCGAGTGTACAAAATGCTGAGATTATAGAATGGCTAGGTAAGTATCTAACTCGGCTGTATGCGTAAGGAATCTGCATAAGTGTGAAATTTGCAGTAATAATTAACTGGCCACGTATATGCAAAGATATGATATGAATTAGTATACGGATCGTGTATATAATACTGTGTAGCAACAAAATAAATTCACACCGAGGCAATGGAGAAAATATACAATTGCCAATTTACATTTTTAGTTATTAAAATTAATTGAACGTTGAACAAAGCAGCGGGGATGATACCAGCCGAATTAATAAAACACGCAGGGGAAAAAATGCAGGAGCGATTATACAGGTTAGTTTGTAAAATATATGAGAAGGGAGAAGTACCACAGGATTTTCAGCGTAGTAGAATAGTAACAATGCCGAAGAAAATAGGAGCTAATTTGTGTGAGAACTATAGGACCATTAGTCTACTATCACATGCATCGATGATATTGCTAAAGATTATTTATAGGAGATTAGAAAATAAAGTAGAGGAAAGGCTAGGAGAAGATCAGTTTGGTTTTAGGAAAAACAGAGGGACGAGGGAGGCGATTCTAGCACTAAGAACGGTAGTAGAAAAAAGAAAGAGGGTAGGAAAGGTAACTTGCATAGCTTTTGTAGATTTAGAAAAGGCATTTGATAATGTAGATTGGGACATAATGTTTAGAATTTTAAAAGAAACGGGTATAGATTATAAGGATAGGAGAATAATTTTTAATTTATATAAACACCAAACTGCCTTAGTTAGAATTGAGGGGGAAGAAGAGGTAGCAAAAATAGGGAAGGGAGTTCGGCAGGGATGTACACTCTCACCGTTATTATTTAATCTATATATAGAAGATGCAATAAACAAAGTAAAAGAAGAGTATAGTGTAGGTGTGAATGTACAGGGAGAGAAAATATATATGTTGAGATTCGCCGACGATATAGCTATATTGGAAGAAAGCGAAAAGAATTTAGAAAGGGTATTGAATGGTATGCAGGCAGTATTGACTAGGGATTTTAACATGAAAATAAATATAGGTGAAACTAAAGTGATGAGGTGTGACAAAAAGGAATGCAGTAGAAAAATGAGGATCACAATAGGAGATAATAGAATCGAAGAAGTGTCAGATTTTTGTTATTTAGGCAGTAGAATCACAAAAGATAATCGAAGCAAGGTAGATATAAAGTGTAGGATAGCACAGGGTAGGAAGGCATTCGTAGAAAAGGAACAGATTTTAAGATCAAATATTGACTTGGGTATTAGAAAAAGATTACTGAAGGTATATGTTTGGAGTGTAGCACTGTACGGGTGTGAGGCGTGGACTATAGGAAAGGAAGAGAAGCGTAGATTACAAGCATTCGAAATGTGGTGTTATAGGAGGATGATGAGGATTGGTTGGGAAGATAAAGTAACAAATGAAGCTGTACTAGAGTTAGTAGGGGAGAAGAGAAGTATTTGGAGAGTGTTACAGCGTAGGAGAGACAGATTAGTAGGGCATATCCTTAGGCATGGGGGGATTATGCAATTGATCATAGAAGGTAGAGTGGAGGGAAAGAGAGGGGTAGGTAGGCCTAGATTGGAGTATGTGAGTCAGATAGTTGAAGACGTTGAGATGAATAGCTATAGGGAGATGAAGGGATTAGCTCAGGATAGATCGGCATGGCGTGCTGTTTCCAACCAATCTTTAGGATTGCGGACTCTTTAACTAACTATGTCGTTGATAAACTATTAAATGAATGCCAGAGTATTTTAAGTAATTCAATTTCGAATTTCTTTTTCTTGTGTAATAACGGCCGTTTCTGTAATACCGCTACATTTGCAATTAGAAGTTGCGCATACGATATAAAGGTAGTAAGTGCAGTGTATGTATATATAAATACTAACACGAATTCCTATCTAATAATTATCTGCAAATAAAATATTTTTTTTGTTTCACTTCATGCAATAATGCAATAAATCTATCTATCTACAGGGAGATCGTATTTACACACTATACGGAATTATTATTAAAAGCTATTCGGCTGGAGATATTATGCCTGCAATAATTGCTAAAATTCCCTAAGAATAATGCACGCATAATTACCAAAAAAAGTGCACTCTGCAAGACATTAAGGATTAATATATTTGAAACAGTGGCCCCACTCGAGGGGCTACTCAAGTAAATTAACAGGGGTTTTTATGAATCCTTGCATATTTTCAAAAAAGATAGAAATTTCTATTCATGGTAAATAATTAAAATTTACTCAGATGTAAATTATATTACACACTATCTAACTTTACAAATTTCGCTAAAATAACTTTGAAAATATACTTGAAAAAAATTGTCTTATATTTATCTTGTCTGGACATTACGAATAAAAAAAAAAGAAATACAATGCTAAATGACAAAAAAATTAACATACTACATTTGTGTTTTTTTCTACGCGTAGCATTTGTCAGCTTAGGGAATAAAATATTTTATTATGGTTGACTAAAATAGCTTATTTTTAAATAAACGTTTATTTCTAGTAGCGTATTATTCATAAAATAATTCCTAATAAGTCACTGGAAAATTAAACGTGCATGTGGTGTATTATTAATTTTAGCGTACAAAACTTTTTTTTAGTTAATCATGTAGTATTGAGTTTAAGAGTTAAATTTAAATTGCAACTAGAAAATAATTTGAACATGGACAACGCGAACTTGAAAATAAATCAATTGAAAATACAGGAGAAAAAAAGCAATTTAAAAAAACTTACTCTCAGTTATATCTATGAAACTTGTCTTTTTTTTGCACAAAATGAAATAACACTCCAACCCAAAAAACACATAATTTAAAAATAGTGTGAAAATACACTATGAAAAAAAAATATTAACTATAGATTTTATAAATGTTTCAATCGAATGCATCTTTTATATATTACTTTGCATAATAAATTTACCGAGATTGAAAAAAATTACACTATAAAAAAAAAAACTTCAAACTAAGTCCTCCTTACAATATTATACTTTAATTGAGAATATCGATAAAAAAATAAGGTATTTAAATAGTTTTTTCTGCTTGATTTCGTAACAAATTTATATTTGCTTATTGAGACCAAATATTATATAATACAAGACTCAAAAATTAGTCATCATTAAATAGACCACATAAAATTATTAGCAAAAAAAAATGTAAATCCTAATAAAATCATTATCCACGCATTAAAGACAATTTTAAGTAAAAAAAAAAATGCTTTAGTTCAAGACGAATTCACACACCACCAAAAATTTATTTATATATTATATATCAAGATGTGTAGGTCGGTCAGTCAATATTGTGAACATGTTAATATCAATAAATAACTATATATTTCAATTAATCTGTTTGTAACACCAGAAATATAATTATCCCCGTAATATATCCTTGAGCAGTTTCCATACGAATATATAGGCGCCTTAGCTTTTAATTTATTTCAAATTGATTCTAAATATAATTCGAGTTATTAGTCAATTAAATCCGCAAGAAAAATTCAACTGATTTTGTAATTCATTCTGTTTGAAATAGTAGGCATATTTATATATTTGTAAATAATTTTTTATTAGATTGAAATTTTCTCATAGGCATGTTTATCAAATATAAAGTATATTTTCTTAAATTAATTATTATAATGATTACTATTGAAAATATATTTAACAAAATTAATTTCTTACACTATTGTTAAATATAATACTTGATATATAAATTTTTTTTTTTCAATTAAAAGTTCTATGAATGCACTGATATATATCAAAACACTTCTTATACGTAGAAAAATTGATATATTTCCTTTTTTTGCATTATTATCAATAATTGAATTTAATTGAGCATAATTAATTAGTAGAATTAAAAAAATATATTTTATTGAAAGGGTTTTTACCGTAAAATCTAGAACTGGTCTCTTTTAATAAATATTGACTAAAAATTCGCATCAAGTGTTAATTAAAATTTAGTCTAGACTAAATTATTTAATAATTACTTATTGTTGATCAATAAAAAAAAAACAATTGTATCAACAACAAAATTAAGGACTTCGTTTTGTGAATAAATATCAAATAATATAAAATCATCATTTTCCAAGTCTTGAATCTACATTTCCTTAAATGTGACATACTTCTTCGGTTTTCTCAAACATTCATACAATATATACTTAGTCAATCACTTCCTGCACAATTTTTTCGAAGGAAAATAATTAATTTAATAATCTTTAAGATCATGAAGGGTATTTTTTTGTTATTAATTGAAAGTAATAAATATTTCTAAAAATTCGCATCAAGTATTAATTAAAATTTAGTCTAGACTAAATTATTTAATAATTATGTATTGTTGATCAACAAAAAAAAAACAATTGTATCAACAACAAAATTAAGGACTTCGTTTTGTGAATAAATATCAAATAATATAAATCATCATTTTCCAAGTGTTGAATCTACATTTCCCTAAATGTGACATACTCCTTCGGATTTCTCCAACATTTATACAATATATACTTAGTCAATCATTTTTTGCACAATTTTTGGAGAGAAAATAATTAATTTAATAGTCTTTAAGATCACGTAGGGTATTTTTTTGTTATTAATTGAAAGTAATAAATATTTCTAAAAATTCGCATCAAGTATTAATTAAAATTTAGTCTCGACTAAATTATTTAATAATTATGTATTGTTGATCAATAAAAAAAAAACAATTGTATTAACAACAAAATTAAGGACTTCGTTTTGTGAATAAATATCAAATAATATAAAATCATCATTTTCCAAGTCTTGAATCTACATTTCCCTAAATGTGACATACTTCTTCGGTTTTCTCAAACATTCATACAATATATACTTAGTCACTTATCACTTTTTGCACAATTTTTTCAAGGGAAAATAATTAATTTAATAGTCTTTAAAATCACGTGGGGTATTTTTTCGTTATTAATTGAAAGTAATAAATATTTTGATGGATAAAATGATATATATTACCTTATGCATCAGCAACATTGCATATATTCTGCATATAAATCTTTGTGGGAATATTTACGACAAATTGTTATATTTATATACAGAACACCGCGTACAGTGACAATCAACTGCAACAGATGCAAATTACATAATTATAATTATATATCTTCTCGTGCATTGGCGGTTTGTGCGCATAAGACTTTTTTATGTTGTGTCGGTATATTTCATATTTCGTTGTGTGGATAATTAAAATAATTGTCACGTTTTCCATAATCCAGTTATATGTACGAATACTTATTAACATACGATAGAATAAAATTATGATTGATACATTGATGCCAATAGCTTGACGTTAAGGCGCCAGATAATCAAATGTTTCGCACTGAATGTTATTATCATTATATTATAGTTCGTTCCAGATTTGTAATAATATTGTAACAACTGCCTCGCAAAAATCTTTTAATTTTTCTATTACTTCAAATTTAAATAATTACTGAATGGTCACTACAAGAATGTCTAATAAATTTATTAATTTATTTAATACTTACATCAATAAAAATTTTAAAAAAATGTATAGACAATTAAATGATCAAGGTAACTTTCAATCAAGTGCTCAAACATTTTTCTTATAACATTTAATTCTACGTTTTAATATTAAACGTGTAAAATTTAATGCATTACGGTTTTATAAACATTTAACAATAATTATTATTAAACTACTAATTAGTATTATATAATAACAATCTATTGGCCATTGTGCGAGTAACATAATAAACCATAAATCACTACATAAATAATTGTTACTTGCATTTCTGCTGCAGTTTACGATCAGCTACAAAATTAAATAATAAACTTGCGAATAGATATCTATTTCTACATTAATAAAGTAATTATTGTTAATGTTTAAACCGTAAATGAAGTGATCATTTAACCGTTACAACGTTGCTAACAATTTAAAGATTTCCTAAGATTTTATTGCAATGTAACAAACTTAGAGAAGCTTTGTACGTAAATGCAAAAATTTATTTAAAAAAAAATGGTTGAAATTTAACTTTCAATTTCTGAACTGTTTTTACAATTTTTTATTAATGTATTTTAGTATGTAAATATATCACCCAATAAATTTTACTTCAAATATTTTTTAAACTAATTATTTAGGATATTAAAAAAAATCAATTTCTTACTGTGGAATTAAAAATCGACAAAATCAATTTTTGAAAAACTCAAATTCCAATGTACTTTTTTCGGGAACGCTCGGTATAAATAGACCGGAAATACAATGATTATTCATAGCATTGCGAAGGAATGATTCACAGCTAATTTCTGCATATTTATTTTAATATGTGTTTTCATTGTATCATATATTGTATATTTAAACTAGAGTAACTTGAGGAAAGGCGATCTATTATAACATATCCTTCCGTTATTGGAGTTTGGTCATTTATTTATACGTCTTTGGTAGATATTATAAAAAGGCTAAGTTACATTGATCATTTAATTTTCGATTGTAAATTAATTTGAAATTTCTCAAAAACTTGTAGGTAAAAATTGACAACGTAAAATTCTGATTAAATCTACCCCATACAAATGTCATAAAAAAAAATATATATTAATATTCAGTCATCAAATTCTATAAAGTACATCAACTTTCCTTATAAATTCAAATAAACAGAACTACAAAAAAGATTATTTAAAACGAGGAATCTTAAAAAGTATCAAATGGTTTTCTCACGTTTTGCGGAAACTCTTCCATCTACCTAAGCGCTTCTTATATTACTTGTTGTTAACAACGGCATTAACTAGATATATTACGAGATGTCAACGACTATCTAAATCTTAATCCTAGTAAGCATTCATCTCAAGTCACAGCACCATATGAAGATCAGATGAACTCATTTTGTCTCATAATATAACGCAATATATATATTTTTTGACGAATTATCTATTTTGATTTTTTGAAAGAAAAAAAAAGCTTTTAAAATAAAACCCTTCTATTTTTTAAAAATTATAATGTAAAAGCTTATATTCTGAAACATTAAAAAATAAGCAATATTTGTTATTAAATTATTAGAATGTTAGAAACGTGAAAAATAAAAATTTCATATAGGCGAAGCCAAAAATAAGTTTAGAATGCGAATACAGAAGTCGAATTTATATTTACTATTCTAAAGTTGATAAAAATTTGTTTGTATTAGACAGTGGCGAAATATTTTACATAAACTCACTTGTCTATAATCTATAATAGGTGTTCGCGAATCATATTTAATTGAAGATAGGTAATAGCAAATAATTGAGATAAAGTGGTAGTAAAGTGCATATAATTGCCGTCATATGCATTATTTTAAACGACAGAGGCATTTGTCTGTTTCCTGTCGGCTTCCTCTCGTACTATTTCACTTCTATTTCCACTGTACTAATGGTCAAAGCAGTAGCTGAAGGAATACCCAAGCCGATGTCCGATACGGATGGCAATATTTAAATTAATATCGATATATAAAAAAAGTATCAATATTATAGTTAGTTAAAGAGTCCGCAATCCTAAAGATTGGTTGGAAACAGCACGCCATGCCGATCTATCCTGAGCTAATCCCTTCATCTCCCTATAGCTATTCATCTCAACGTCTTCAACTATCTGACTCACATACTCCAATCTAGGCCTACCTACCCCTCTCTTTCCCTCCACTCTACCTTCTATGATCAATTGCATAATCCCCCCATGCCTAAGAATATGCCCTACTAATCTGTCTCTCCTACGCTGTAACACTCTCCAAATACTTCTCTTCTCCCCTACTAACTCTAGTACAGCTTCATTTGTTACTTTATCTTCCCAACCAATCCTCATCATCCTCCTATAACACCACATTTCAAGTGCTTCTAATCTACGCTTCTCTTCCTTTCCTATAGTCCACGCCTCACACCCGTACAGTGCTACACTCCAAACATATACCTTCAGTAATCTTTTTCTAATACCCAAGTCAATATTTGATCTTAAAATCTGTTCTTTTTCTACGAATGCCTTCCTACCCTGTGCTATCCTACACTTTATATCTACCTTGCTTCGATTATCTTTTTTATATTATAGCGTTTATTTTAATATTATAGCGTTATAGAAATTATTAATTCGAGCGAGCAGTTGGTAGGTTTGGTAAGTTATTTTTCTATAAATATCATGGTATATGTTTTGGGTCGAGAAAAGCTGAAAGGACCTGATTGAAAAAAAAAAATCAATTAGATAGGTTAAAATAGGCAATGACAGATTATGATGGTATTAGCCATTTTGGTTACTTTTTAATTTTTTTAATTTTCAGCAAATCTAAATTGAGCTCGCTTTTAGTACAAATATTTTCTACTTTGAGATTATGCCAAAAATTAACAAATCATTGGCAATATTTGTCAAATTGTTATAAATTATAAAATATTTGCAACAGCTAAATAAAAAATTTACAGCACTATTGCTGTTTTTCAGAAAAAATCTTGATACCAATTATTTTTATTTTTAAAAATGATCACTGTTATTTATCACTATAGTCATTTTACGCAAAAAAAATTTTACTGCTACTTTTAAACTCAATCTTCAAAGACTACGAAAATTTATAGAAATTTCGGCAGCAAAAGATGTTTAAATAAAAATCCTTATTTGTTTGAGTTACGGTATTTGGGTGATATTCTATATAAATATTTTTGAAGTTAATTTTATAAAATTTCAGATCAAATATTTGACCACGAGTCTCGTTAGAAATCCATAAATTCATGTTTGACTAATTAAAATATGTACATACGAATTCCACGTGTAATTATTTTTTGAGAAATACAAAAAAAATTTATTAACAGGTGCTTTGAAACTCAATCTTCAAAGGGCACGAAAATTTAAAGAAATTTCGGCAACAAAAAAGGTTTAAGATTTTTTTTCGGAAAAGAAATCATAAATTCATGTTTGACTAATTGAAATACATAAGAATTCTAGGTGTAATTATTTTTAAAGAAATACAAAAATATATTAACAGGTGCTTTCAAACTCAATCTTCAAAGAGTACGAAAATTTAAAGAAATTTCCGCAACAAAAAATGTTTAAGAATTTTTTTCGGAAAAGAAATCATAAATTCATGTTTGACTAATTGAAATACATAAGAATTCTACGTGTAATTATTTTTAAATACAAAAAATATATTAACAGGTGCTTTCAAACTCAATCTTCAAAGAGTATGAAAATTTAAAGAAATTTCCGCAACAAAAAATGTTTAAGATTTTTTTTCGGAAAAGAAATCATAAATTCATGTTTGACTAATTGAAATACATAAGAATTCTACGTGTAATTATTTTTAAATACAAAAAATATATTCACAGGTGCTTTCAAACTCAATCTTCAAAGAGTATGAAAATTTAAAGAAATTTCGGCAACAAAAAATGTTTAAGATTTTTTTTCGGAAAAGAAATCCATAAATTCATGTTTGACTAATGAAATACATAAGAATTCTACGTGTAATTATTTTTAGAGAAATACAAAAAAAATATTAACAGGTGCTTTCAAACTCAATCTTCAAAGAGTACGAAAATTTAAAGAAATTTCGGGAACAAAAAATGCAAAAGAACAAAAGATGAACAAAAGATTTTTTTCGGAAAAGAAGACTAAGCTTTTAAAAACTGGCGATATCGAAAAATGATGAAAATTGAAGACTTTCCAATAACTACAAAAATATCGATATACAGTCACCATCTCTATAATAAAAATAATTACAAACGGATATCTGTTTCAATGAAAACTACATATAAAAATAGCATGGAAAAACATATCGATTTACTCCTGGTTCTAGTGCAGTAAATTAACAATGTTTAATGAAGTAGTAAAGCTAAAGAATCTACATTAATCGTAAACAAACCTAAGAGAAAATACAAGACAATTCAAGTACAAAACACGTTTACGTATATTTTAAGAAAATGTTGACTATATAAAACAAATTAATTTTCGAACTAAAATTTATACCACTTGAAAAACATCTAATAATTTGACGGCAGTTCTTCTTGAAATTCAACAGTCAAGACTTTATAGAAGATTTATTATTGGTACGTAACAATGTGTTGTATATCAAATAATGGAAGAGTACATCGGACAAGATTAGTACAACTTAATACAATAAACAAAGTCGTTTGTCTTCGTCTACGATGTTCTTTAAACTTCCATTAAAATGTTGTATTTTAGAAAAAGTTGTGTGTACTTTAGGAATTGCGAAGGCCCGAGAGAACAGCAACGGATTCAACCCGTCACTTTAATCTTGGACCAAGTGGGTAGCTTCTGCCATACCATGTGACAAAAATAGAATTGAAATATAAAGATATATCGTCCGAGACGAATGCCGAAGTAATTTGTACATTCGTTAGAACAAATTGGACAAAAGAGTGTTTTGAATTTGAATTTTTATTGGTATATTTCTACAAGTCCCAATTACATAGGTAAGATGTAATTAATTCTTATACAATATACAAGTAATTCGTTACATTGATCGCATGTTAAAATGTTAAGGATGTATGTCAAAGGAAATTAATTGAAAAAATGTTCGGTCTTGGTCCCGAGTAGGAATTGTGCCAATTGACAAAAAAACGATCGAAAAAGTTCGATATGAAATGTTGTAACATGGTATGAGTACATATAATGTTTATATCGCTCTAGTTTGTACGAAAAAGGATCTTCAGAAAATCACCCGAGAATAATCCATACATCCTCGCAGTAAACGGAAAATCATAAAAAAATTATTGTCTGATGGGAGAATGTTTGCTGCGCTGTAAGTAAATGTTAATATTCCCCATTTTCTGCTATAAAAGTTTTGCTAACAAAATAAAATTCCATCGTCTTTCATAATGCAGCAGTTTTTCTTATATTATATATTTTCGATACAACCGGTATGGACGGTTTTCCAGCAGCTAAGTGTAAGTGCATACTATACTAGCAGGTGTGCGTAATTGTATTTCGTCTTTCAACAATAATTTTTAGCGCTGCGACGGCTAAAAATGCCATGCCGTTCTGTTTTTCTCACGATGAAATTTTACAATGGATCTCAAATAGATATGCAAGCAATGCGGTATATGCAGCATGTTTCATACATATTTAAAAAAAAACATATATTTTATTTTAACGACTTTATTTGTGCCTATTTTTTTCATATTCAACTAAAAAAAAAAAAGCTATATACTAGGTGTGTCCACATCCACCCAATTTTCTACCTTTAATTTTTTTATGAGAAAATATGGAAAAACTCATGGATAGAACATTGCTCTAGTATATGCCGTACAATAAATAAATTGTATAATAATTATTTGCCTAAAATTCGAAACGAAACACAAAGGTAAATATGGGTAAAAACTACAATACTTTAAACTACCTTTATAAAAAGTTTATATTTATCGACACGAAAAGGCGAAGGTTAAGGCGTCAGTCAAAAACCTTCATCCACTCTTCCATTTAATCTTAAATTCCCTCAAAGAAATTTAATCTCAAAAAAGGAACGGATTTATAAATATAATCTCGAATATAACGCAGATGAGCGAATTTAATTAATGACAAACGATCGAAATAAATAAAGTACCTATTAAATAAATAAAGACAAACGATCGAAATAAAAAAACCGCGATTCTTCGAAAAAAAAAAAATCAAAACTGAACAAAGCTTATTTTATAAGCTTTCATTTAACTTCATTTGTTAATAGTATGGAATATCACCCAAATACCGTAACTTAAATGATTAAGTAGCTAGATGTACATTTCGAAGGCTATGCCTCCATCTTCAGTAGCACAAGATAAAAACTAACCTCTGTCGCGAATCGTGATAATTTTTTTAATTCATTTGTTAGTTGGGATGAAATCTTCAAAAATCTTCACACCATGAAATCTTGTAATCTAATTTGCTAATCTCGACAAGTTCAATCAATCGTTCAATCGATAATTAAATTATTAAAATTATCGATTAAAATTCTCGGAAGACTAAAAAGCATAAAATAATTTATAGTACAAAAATGTATTTGTAAATATTGAAATATCCTTCTTATATAAATATAAATTATGATTTGCATCTTTTGAAATATAATAATAATAAATATATAATGCGAAAACTATTATATCAAAAAAACGTAGAGCATTATTATTATTTATATAACGACATTTAATTAAAAAAAAAAACAACGTAGGGCATTATTAATATTTATATAGTTAGTTAAAGAGTCCGCAATCCTAAAGATTGGTTGGAAACAGCACGCCATGCCGATCTATCCTGAGCTAATCCCTTCATCTCCCTATAGCTATTCATCTCAACGTCTTCAACTATCTGACTCATATACTCCAATCTAGGCCTACCTACCCCTCTCTTTCCCTCCACTCTACCTTCTATGATCAATTGCATAATCCCCCCATGCCTAAGGATATGCCCTACTAATCTGTCTCTCCTACGCTGTAACACTCTCCAAATACTTCTCTTCTCCCCTACTAACTCTAGTACAGCTTCATTTGTTACTTTATCTTCCCAACCAATCCTCATCATCCTCCTATAACACCACATTTCGAATGCTTGTAATCTACGCTTCTCTTCCTTTCCCATAGTCCACGCCTCACACCCGTACAGTGCTACACTCCAAACATATACCTTCAATAATCTTTTTCTAATACCCAAGTCAATATTTGATCTTAAAATCTGTTCCTTTTCTACGAATGCCTTCCTACCCTGTGCTATCCTACACTTTATATCTACCTTGCTTCGATTATCTTTTGTGATTCTACTGCCTAAATAACAAAAATCTGACACTTCTTCGATTCTATTATCTCCTATTGAGATCCTCATTTTTCTACTGCATTCCTTTTTGTCACACCTCATCACTTTAGTTTTACCTATATTTATTTTCATGTTAAAATCCCTAGTCAATACTGCCTGCATACCATTCAATACCCTTTCTAAATTCTTTTCGCTTTCTTCCAATATAGCTATATCGTCGGCGAATCTCAACATATATATTTTCTCTCCCTGTACATTCACACCTACACTATACTCTTCTTTTACTTTGTTTATTGCATCTTCTATATGTAGATTAAATAATAACGGTGAAAGTGTACATCCCTGCCGAACTCCCTTCCCTATTTTTGCTACCTCTTCTTCCCCCTCAATTCTAACTCTAAGGCAGTTTGGTGTTTATATAAATTATAAATTATTCTCCTATCCTTATAATCTATACCCGTTTCTTTTAAAATTCTAAACATTATGTCCCAATCTACATTATCAAATGCCTTTTCTAAATCTACAAAAGCTATGCAAGTTACCTTTCCTACCCTCATTCTTTTTTCTACTACTGTTCTTAGTGCCAAAATCGCCTCCCTCGTCCCTCTGTTTTTCCTAAAACCAAACTGATCTTCTCCTAGCCTTTCCTCTACTTTATTTTCTAATCTCCTATAAATAATCTTTAGCAATATCTTCGATGCATGTGATAGTAGACTAATGGTCCTGTAGTTCTCACACAAATTAGCTCCTATTTTCTTCGGCATTGTTACTATTCTACTACGCTGAAAATCCTGTGGTACTTCTCCCTTCTCATATATTTTACAAACTAACCTGTATAATCGCTCCTGCATTTTTTCCCCTGCGTGTTTTATTAATTCGGCTGGTATCATATCAATCCCCGCTGCTTTGTTATTCCGTAAATCATTTAATGCTCTATGAAACTCTGACCTAAGTATGCTAGGACCTAAGTCATCCTCATCTATTTGTTCCACACTTTCTAGCTCCTCCATGTCCTGCCTACCTTTATATAAATCTTCAAGATACTCTTCCATATTTATATAAGGACATTTTAATATTTACGCCCCACGCTTTTATTTTTAGTCATATGCGGGAATTCCTTTAATATAGATGGGTATTAAAATTATTTTTCCTTTTTAGTATATTTTAAATAAAAGATTGTTAAAGAAAAAATTTTTTTTTTACTATAAATTATTCTTTTTTTAGTTATTTCATTAAATAATGTGTGTAAATGTATGTTTGCAATCAAAAACGAACATTCGATATTTAAAAAAAATAGAAATAATATCAATTACTCGCCGAATATACAGGATTAATACTAACGCAATGAATAAATACATGAGGGAGCAGATGCATCCCCGATAAAGCTAATACGTACTAACTCCGAATAACCACAAACCCCATCGAATTTCCATGAGCTGTAACAAGGGATAAGCTCACAATACATCGAATCGAAATCAATTTCCTTCCGTTCTATGCGCCTGCCTTGAATGTCTATACATAAAACTAGCTTTAAAAAAAACATTGTACAATATACCAAAACGCAAATTAAATTTATACTCGGGATATTTAAACCAATCAAATAGCGTGCGAATTATAAATTATTCGCAAGTGGTGTGTTTTATTTTATATGTACGGACAATTCGGTACGGACGCGAACAAACAAAATAATGAATTAATTTTCAATTAATCGATCAAATACTACAAATTGATTGTGTGCAAAGCAACAAGCGACGTTTGTGTAATAGTTGATCCATTTCACGAAACTTCCGCAATATAAAGCCACGTACACATTCTTAGAATAATTCAAAAATTCATTAAATATACAAACGTTATAAAAAACAAAATTTATAAACTCATGTATGGAATTCCAAGTAGTTATATTAATCAATTAACTTGTTTGAGAAAATGTTTGGTAAACTAGAAGAGAGTGTTGTAATGTTTTAGAGGTTATTTGCGATGTTTGGCACCGCCTGATTGAAAGGAACTATTGAAAAACGAAAAATTAGCGCACAATCCAAACAGATAATGTATTAATTTCGCATCAAAATTGATCCGTTGTTTGCATGTGCGTACACTAGAAGAAAAACATTATAAAAATAAAATCTTCCGAGAGAATCTAAATAAATAATTCGATAAATAGAATGTAAAAAACAAACGGAAGCGCGACAAATTATTGTGCTGGTTATAAAGAAGCTCAAATACAATTTGGAATTTAGAAAAGGCGTTGTAAATTGAGACATAATATTTAGAATCTTAAAAGGATAGGAGAATTATTTTCAATCTATATAAACATTAAACTGCTTTAGTTAGAATTGAGGGGGAAGAAGAGGTAGTAAGAATAGGAAAGTTAGGAGTCAGACAGGAATGTACACTGTCGCCATTGTTATTTAACCTGTATATATAAGATGCAATAAACAAGGTAAAAGAAGAGTATAGTGTAGGTGTGAAAATTCAGGGAAAGGAAATATATATGTTGAGGTTATTCGATGATATAGCTATCTTGGAAGAGAGGGAGCAGAATTTAGGACAGGTATTAAACGGTATGTAGGAAGTAATGACTCGGGATTATAAAGAGATGAGATGTGATAATATTTAAGGAATGCAGGCTATTAGGAAACGATGTAATTTGTGACATTAAAAATCAGCGGGTAATCTGGGGTGTTTTTAAGAGTTCCAGAGTGTACACGTATGGGTACAATTACTCCTCCCCATCATGGCAGAACCGTCAGGCATCGCCACAACTTCCATTAAAACCGTATTAGGTGCTTCTGCGAGTGGCAGGTCTGCAACACCACAGCAATGTTTTATGTTTCGATATAAATTAACCGTCATCTATATATTACAATGATGCAGAAGTTGCAGTAACTTCCTACACAATCTTCTATTTTTCATTCTTCGATCTAGCCAATTTTGCAAATAATTCCACGCTTAACATAAACACACGGCGAATACGCCAAGTCAATACGTCACTAATCAATATCCATTCATGTTTTTGTTAATTGAATTGTTAAGTACATTGTGTACTTGTGCAATTTTATTTACGATTTAACTCAGTTCGATTTTTAAAAACGCTTTGTTAGAAAAATACGGTTAGTGAAATATTGAATGTAGATATGAAGCGTATTTATAAGACATCCTAAATGGATTTTTCATAGTCTATAAATATTTTATTATTGGACGGGCTTATATCCTCTAGAGACCAAAAATAGATCTAAATAAATAATCATTTAATCGGATATGATTGATGAATGAATGAACAGGAAAACCTGAAAAATTGAGAATACATTTTTTTAATCGAGTAATAATTTTAAATTAGTAAAAACTGTTTCACGGAATATAACGATTTAAAAATTAGCAGTTATTTATTAGTTATAAACGCTAATAGAATAGAAAATTATTTACTATCGAATTGTGCGAAATATATGATTCGCGCTGTATAATATACAGCAATATTTATTACGGGTATGGCATTTTGTTGAACATAGCCTAGCATAAACGTTATCATTAAATCCCTTTCAATCCAATAAAACTTGCGTGTAATATACTACATTACATCGAACACCGTTCCGTTTAAATTTTTGCAATCAGTCATGATGTAAGATCTAACCTGCTGAACACCACGCCGATGCAACAGCCATGTCTTCACAACGTCACTGAACAGCTCTCATATACCATCTTGCTAGGATTAAGCACAAAAACATTATTTATAATCGAATAATACGCCAATACCGTTTGTATAGTAAATGATTCGATACAGACTGATTATGAGAAAATTCGCATTTATTTTCCAACAACAAAATGTTTGGCGAAGAAAAATAAAATCACAATAATTTCGATATAAAACATTGTAATTTTATTTCTCTTCCCTAATATGGAATATCACAACATAACAGCAAAATCTATATCCTATTTAAAAAAAAAAATGTCTACCTTTTTACTTTCATTAATATATTTTGTAGTTTATATAATCTACCTGATTTAGATAAAATTTGCATTTATTTTCCAAAAAAAAAATTTTTTGGTGAAGAAAAATAAAACTTCAATGTTTTATATCACAATTGTGATTTTATTTCTCTTCCTTAATATAGAATATCACAATAAAGCGGCAAAATCGATAACCTATAAAAAAAAAAAATTGTCTCCCTTTTTCTTTCGTTCATATATTTTGTCATTCGTACGCTGGTTATAAATTTATTTCTACATATTTAATTTAGAATGCTTCTTGAAATATTTTTATGTATAAACATGCGCAATAAGAAAATTTTATAGATTACTAACAAAAGAGTATAAAAATAGAAATATCAGTTAAAAGTTTCGGAAATTTCCATATAAAGATTTGTCGTTGGTTATATTTATTAACTTAATACCGGCGAATGTGCATGCAGACTATTTCTTCGCTCAGCAAATAATAGGATGACATAGTGCCATAATGGCCATTTCCAAATGTAGGTCACAAGCTTACCCCATACGTTACTCTATTGATATGGCAATGCCAAAAATATAACCGTTTTAATAGCTTTTAGTGCAATATGCAAGAATAATTAATGGCCATTGCACAGTCAAGTAGCTAATTTTGGAAATGTCGATGAAGAAATATTTCTTAATTTTTTAAAATATTTATTAAGAAAAAAATTATAGAATTTCCCGCCAATTTTTCATATACAGAAAAAAATATTTCGATTCATTTTTGCAAAATTTGCCAACAATTATAAAAAGACCATTAAAGGATGATGTGAAAAATTGCAGTTTTGTAATAATACAGGGTCAAAATTTAAACGTTTAAATATACAATTTATATATTGCAAATGTGCAGAAATTTCATTTGGAAATTCCGCATCTTTATGGTCGTTAGTTTCCATCTCTGCACTTTTAGAAAATGTCACTTGTACCCCTTTGGTTCTAAGCCAGTCAAAACTCATCCTTAATATTGATTTCTTGGAAATTTTTCATAAATAACTTATCAATAATCCACAGCCGACAAAAAGAGAATTTTATTATATTTTATGTCGGATTTTCTGCATCATTTTTATTACTTCCGATTAAAATTCAAAGTATATACAACATCGACAGGTGAGCTCTGTATATATATTTTTTGTAATAAAAAATTTTTATTTTGTATCTACATTTTTTATGAAAATTAAAATTAGTGATAGTAAAATAGTTAAAAACCATTTTTTTCTTTTTCGTTCGTTCACAAACTATTCCCTATATGAAAGATTCCAAACATTCTCCCTGTATATTTGTTTGTACAATGTTTTTTTTTTTCATACAATTATTGCATATATTTATAAATGTGTCATTTATATAGTAATAAATGTCCAGGACAAGTATGTTTTTTTTCCCTTATAAAGTAACAATAAAAATTTATACAGCAAAAAGGCAGTATAATAAAAACATTTAATTCTTCTAATCTGAATAAATCGCAAAAGATAGTTACTGTGTTTTAATGTAACAAAAAGCATCAATGAAAATCCATTTTGTATTGTCTTCGAGGCACGATATATTTCAGGCAAATTCGGAAATAAAAATTAAAAGTTATTTTTGTCGACGCCACCAAAAGGAAAGAGTAATTTGTGCAATTCAAATTTAAAAATAATTATTAGTAGTCAGATAATAGGGGGCATGCTGTATACACAATAAAATATTTACATTGTAATGTAAAATTGGTATCTGGTCGGAAAGATCTTACTTCATTTAACGCGCTTAAATGAGTTTGTAAACTATTTTAGCAATAATAATAATTCAAATATAATGCGCGCCTTCTCGTATATTTATACAGGGTTTCAAAAATGTATGCAATTATTCAAGTACAATAACAGCCACTTTATTAATTGTGTATTTTAATGAACGTGCTGATGTAATGTGATTTTTATAAATCACCCTGTATATACACCCTTCTTCAGACGATATTAATATCGATGCAAAACTCGCGCTATTAACCTGAAAATGGGAACAAACCATAATACATATCTCCTAATAAATTTCGTTGCACAAATTGACAAAGAATATTTATTGTTCGAAATAAATTGCGTACTTGTAAATTGCAACGATATATAGATGTAGGTGAAAAAAATATCGATAAACACATCTAAATATACACATCTTTTAAAATAGTATAAACAAAATTAACATGACATCTTCAAAATTGTATTAGGTGATAGTTTTCGATATTTCAAATTTTTATTTAAATAAATGATTGTTTTCAAAAAAAGCGTATTCACCCTTACAATGGCTAATGAAAATAATAAACAAAAGGTACGAGAAATTCGATAATATTTATAATTGTCATTTAATCGACAGTTATAAATAATTATTTCGCGATATTTGCGTAATAAAGGCGAGCAAAATGTCACTGAATCATAATGCAATAAAAATTATGTATATAACACAATTTTTCTTTGGTCAAGAACAAATGCCATAAAACGTGTATAAATAATCTAGCGCGCACCTGACTCGGATCGTAAATAGATTAAGGCAATTTATAGAATAAATAATTTTTATATGTTGGACAAAAGAGATATCGATATATTTATGATTGTTGGCGTTCGTTGTAAGAAATATTTAGAAAACTATATATGACGTAAAAAAAATAATAAAAATTGCAGTTTATGAGTACTGTCAACAGCAAGGCTGTGTTTAAGCGTTTGTTTTGTGTCCAGCATAAATTGTTGCAAATTATAGAAATATGGAATAAGAGGAAAAATATGAATAATGCACGTTTCTTCGAACGATTAATATTTAATAGAATGAACGAACGTATATATGAGGACTGAATATAATTCAATTATTCGCGATTGCTTAGTCATGTTTTTTGATACGTAATTTTAATTGTTGTGGAATTAATATTTCTGTACCTTGGTACAAAAATGGCCAATGTCCAATATTATAATGTGCCGGAGAAAATGGAGTTTTTATATTTTTAAACATTTTCGTAATGGTTTTCATAAAATTGTTTTCCAAAGTGTTTTGTTTTAATTATTCATGTACTTCGGTAAAAAAAATTTTTTCGATGCGCATTAGCTCCTTATTTAGGACATTGGCCTTTTTTGTTCCAAAGTACAGATTTCTACGTTAATGTAAGTGAAAATATCATTCGTAATAATTGGCTTCAATTTTTCTTTTACGCAATTTTCCCGCCCAAGAAAATTTACAGTTAAAAAGAAAGATGTAATTTTTTTGTGTATCATCTAAAGAAATATATAAAAAATAAGATACGTTTGACGTTTCTATACTTTATGGAAATTCTTGACTAAAGCCGGATTACTGAAAATTTATACTATAAATATAATAATAATAAATATATATAAAAATAATATCTGCCATAATTTTATATAGGCGGATTAATTAATACCCGTTTATGGGGTTTACAAATTTATTCATTATCTGCGTTCTTGTTCTTGAAAAAGTGCATTAAAATCTTGATTTTTTTGTCAAACAAGTTTTAAGAAAACGTAACTAAATGTAGCAAAATTTAAGAAACCTGATATGAATGAACTCTAAGAGTCATCTTACTCACTTTTTCATACATAAAGAAAATTGCTCGTTATATTATATGAAATTATGTTCGGATATTTAGTTTTTAGAATTTTTTTTTGGCTAATTTTAGACTCTTGCTTCATTTATAGTAAGAATAATATTTTTCCTTTATCATTTGGTATTAAATTTTCTATTATTTGCAACAATTTCGCATAATACAATTTTATTTAACCTGATTTGGTTCTGAGCCATATTTATGATATTTTTATAGCACTGCCGCATACAGGAGGTTCCAAATAAAAGAAAAATCGATCGAAGTAATAAATAAAATATCGAAAATGTTTCCTTTTGGGAAATTGCTAGAAAATATATTTCATATATCAATATTTTTTTAATCTCATTGAATTTTTTTATTAACAAATTTTATGTTAAGAACTTTCAAACAAATATTGTTGGAAATCAAATAGAAATATTTTTTTTAACAAATCAGGCAGTTGTTATTTTCGCCTAAGTAAATATAAGTGAATTGCAAAAATGAAAAACTCCTTTTGAAGATATGCTTGAAGTTTAATTTGTTTACTTTTCATACTTGATAAAGTAAATATCCTTTAAAATCTCCATACGTAATTTAAAAAATCATATCAATGCTGAATATGAAAATTTAATATATAAATAAATTACGCTGAAATTTATTTACAGATAGTTTCATTGTATTAATTTTTTTCAAGGGATTAATCATTTCCTTTAAGTTGTTATATATTAGATGGATATCTAAAGATGCTTATAATTGCAAAAATAAAGATAAAATAATTGAATTTCCCAAATTTGATATATAGAACGAAATTATCGAAATTTCGGTGCCAATAAATTTATATTTTATAATGCAAAATGCATAGAAATTAGTTGATTTGAGGGTTATTATAATTTTTTAATTATTGGGCATTGAGTTCGATGATCTAAATCAATCAATAATGTATAGAAATTTAATTCAAATTTTAACGATGAAAATTGTAGTTAAATAAATTCGAACGTTTTATATTTGGTCACATGTGCATTACTTATTACTAAAATTTAAAAAGCAATAATTTACATTAATAATTATGCACTTTTTTTTGAAAATAATTACTATGTATTGAATTTTAAAAAGGCTCGGCATTCAGCTGTAATAATTTTCTTCTTCTATATTTTATGTTATGGACGATATGATTTTATAGATATCGAAAGTCGCATTTGAGATTAAAAATCTGCTAAAATATGAATATTTGTAATCGGAAGTATCTTACATACAGGATGATCCATAAACATTTACTGCAAACTTAAATTTGTAATAGTAAAAAATCACTTTCTTTTAGTATTTTTGACGCGTTTTCGCATTTGTTTCGACGCATCTATTATCCGTTATAGTGTAGCCAACATATTTTGCTCGTTCGATATTCCCTATATCCTGCAATAAACTTTTCCCGTTGCCTTCGATCCCACAAAATACCATTCGTACAAATATGTCATGTGACTTGGCCGCATATGCGTAGGTACATATGCTTGGCCCTCGGAAATTGAAAATTTCATGCGCTCTTCAATGGTTATGTTTTTATCTAACTTAGGCGGCCAAGCGATTTATGTTTTTGACCACACAATAAAGTATTAAAGAAAAAATGTTAAATATATCTCCTATATGATCAACACACTTATGAAATCACATATATGTTGCTATAGGAAATTTTAAATCAACACGTCCGCATTTGATTTTCACCAATAAAAAATTTTTTTGGTACTCCATTGGTTATTATCAGAATCTCGTATTTAAAATTCATATAAAAATTGTCAGTACAAATTATTTTTCAAACACCCTGTATAGAAGGTCTTTGCAAAATTTTCAATATAGACAATATTTTTCCACACCCTGTCTAAAAAAAAATTCTATAAATAACATATTTTTTATCAAATTATTTTTCACCCTGTATAAACGGTTTTTTGCAAAATACCAAATATTTTTCTAACACCCTGTATAAAACGAAATTTATTTATAAATTTGAAAACTTTAAAATACAAGTTATTTTTGTCAAACACTCGGTATAAAAGGCCTCTCAGTAATTAAAATTACATTTTATAAGCTATTTTTTGAATACTTTGCAAAAATAAGTTTTCACCTATAAAAGTAAAATAAATTGTAAAATTACATTTCCATACACCCTGTATAAAAGGATCGTCACTTATAAAAGTAAAATTCCTTTTTTCAAACATCTTATAAAAAACTAGATATTGTAGGGATTAGTGAAGTTAGGGGGAAAGATCAAGTAGATACGTGGTCAGGAGAATATAGATTAATAACCACAGTATCAGATAATGGGCATACCGGTGTAGGTTTTATAATGAATAGAAAGTTGGGATGTAGAGTAAAGAGTTATTGCCAAGTTAGTGATAGAATTATAACTATTAGATTAGACACGAAGCCAACGGACACAGTTATAGTGCAAGTATATATGCCAACTTCAAGTCACGATGATGAGGAGGTAGAATCCATTTATGAGGAGATTGAATCTAGGTTAGCAAACGTTAAAGGACAGGATAATCTAATTGTAACCGGAGATTGGAATGCCGTAGTAGGTAAGGGAAAGGAAGTTTCAATAGTAGGAGAATATGGAATAGGAACACGTAATGATAGAGGGGATAGATTGGTAAAGTTTTGTATTAGGAATAAGCTAGTGGTAGCAAACACGCTTTTTCAGAATCACAAGCGCAGGATATATACGTGGAAAATGCCAGGAGATATAGGGAGGTATCAGATAGATTACATACTGGTTAAAGAGAGGTTTAGGAACCAGATTAAGAATTGTAAGAGTTACCCTGGAGCAGATATTGATAGTGACCATAATTTAGTAGTCCTGGACTCAGAGGTCAAATTCAAGAAATTACAGAAGTCCAAACAGGTCAGAGTAGATGTCGATAGGTTAAAATTAGCTGATGTATGTGAAAAGTACAAGCAGAAAGTAGAAATCATGGCTAATGGAACATCTAGGAACGACATAGATTGCGAATGGAGGGAAATCAGAAATGGGCTAACTACAGCAGCAAATGAAGTATTAGGCACAAAGAAAAGGGCAGGTAGGAGAGAATGGATCACGGAAGAAATAGTTGAAATGATAGAAGCAAGAAGGAAAATTAAAATAGGAAACACAGAAGCAGGACAGAAAAAATATAAGGAACTAAGGAACTTAATTAATAGGAAATGCAAGCTAGCGAAAGAAGAGTGGATAAAAGGAAACTGTGAGGATATTGAGGAGGATATGAGAAGAGGTAAAGTAGATTTGGGCTACAGGAAAATTAAGTCACATTTTTCTATAGTAAAACCAAAGGGTAACATTATATGTGATAAGCAGGGTAAGGAACTCACAGAAAATAAGGAAAAAGCTAGAAGATGGAAGGAGTATCTTGAAGATTTATATAAAGGTAGGCAGGACATGGAGGAGCTAGAAAATGTGGAACAGATAGATGAGGATGACTTAGGTCCTAGCATACTTAGGTCAGAGTTTCATAGAGCATTAAATGATTTACGGAATAACAAAGCAGAGGGGATTGATATGATACCAGCCGAATTAATAAAACACGCAGGGGAAAAAATGCAGGAGCGATTATACAGGTTAGTTTGTAAAATATATGAGAAGGGAGAAGTACCACAGGATTTTCAGCGTAGTAGAATAGTAACAATGCCGAAGAAAATAGGAGCTAAATTGTGTGAGAACTATAGGACCATTAGCCTACTATCACATGCATCGAAGATATTGTTAAAGATTATTTATAGGAGATTAGAAAATAAAGTAGAGGAAAGGCTAGGAGAAGATCAGTTTGGTTTTAGGAAAAACAGAGGGACGAGAGAGGCGATTCTAGCACTAAGAACGGTAGTAGAAAAAAGAAATAGGGTAGGAAAGGTAACTTGCATAGCTTTTGTAGATTTAGAAAAGGCATTTGATAATGTAGATTGGGACATAATGTTTAGAATTTTAAAAGAAACGGGTATAGATTATAAGGATAGGAGAATAATTTTTAATTTATATAAACACCAAACTGCCTTAGTTAGAATTGAGGGGGAAGAAGAGGTAGCAAAAATAGGGAAGGGAGTTCGGCAGGGATGTACACTCTCACCGTTATTATTTAATCTATATATAGAAGATGCAATAAACAAAGTAAAAGAAGAGTATAGTGTAGGTGTGAATGTACAGGGAGAGAAAATATATATGTTGAGATTCGCCGACGATATAGCTATATTAGAAGAAAGCGAAAAGAATTTAGAAAGGGTATTGAATGGTATGCAGGCAGTATTGACTAGGGATTTTAACATGAAAATAAATATAGGTAAAACTAAAGTGATGAGGTGTGACAAAAAGGAATGCAGTAGAAAAATGAAGATCTCAATAGGAGATAATAGAATCGAAGAAGTGTCAGATT
The DNA here is from genome assembly GCA_947310635.1 of Leptodirus hochenwartii. NCBI lineage: Eukaryota > Metazoa > Arthropoda > Insecta > Coleoptera > Leiodidae > Leptodirus > Leptodirus hochenwartii. Next base: position 35,910,566 of record OX371176.1, read on the forward strand.
TTTGTTATTTAGGCAGTAGAATCACAAAAGATAATCGAAGCAAAGTAGATATAAAGTGTAGGATAGCACAGGGTAGGAAGGCATTCGTAGAAAAAGAACAGATTTTAAGATCAAATATTGACTTGGGTATTAGAAAAAGATTACTGAAGGTATATGTTTGGAGTGTAGCACTGTACGGGTGTGAGGCGTGGACTATAGGAAAGGAAGAGAAGCGTAGATTACAAGCATTAGAAATGTGGTGTTATAGGAGGATGATGAGGATTGGTTGGGAAGATAAAGTAACAAATGAAGCTGTACTAGAGTTAGTAGGGGAGAAGAGAAGTATCTGGAGAGTGTTACAGCGTAGGAGAGACATATTAGTAGGGCATATTCTGAGGCATGGGGGGATTATGCAATTGATCATAGAAGGTAGAGTGGAGGGAAAGAGAGGGGTAGGTAGGCCTAAATTGGAGTATGTGAGTCAGATAGTTGAAGACGTTGAGATGAATAGCTATAGGGAGATGAAGGGATTAGCTCAGGATAGATCGGCATGGCGTGCTGTTTCCAACCAATCTTTAGGATTGCGGACTGTTTAACTAACTTATAAAAATGGATTTTCAGCTATAAATTTTTCAAGCACCCCGTATAAAAGTTTATTTACGATTAAAAAAATAATTTAGAAAATATTTTTCAAACACTCCGTATAAGAAAATCAAACTTCTTTGAAATATCAAAGTTTTCAAATGCAATAAAATATCTTCAAATTTGTTTCATTGAAGGGGTCCAAAAAATTTTTTATTCCATATTTTCTATCAAAGACCAATAAATATTATCCCGAAAAATAAATATTTTATTGCACTCATCAACTCTAGTTACTTCTCTAGAAGTAACATAAAATTTAATAAATTATAAAAAGTGTCCGCTTAAAAACGGCCCAATATGGTTCACCAGTTTTATGTTCATAAAACCTTTATTTTTGAAAATAGGCGCACGAAATATTGATCAGAATAAAGTTAAATCTCCATCGGAAACAAAACGATACCCTGGGAGTACCTGTTAAGTCTTTAGAATATCTTTTAGGTACCTCAAATATTTATATTCATCGTCCATGTGTTAGCCTTATACATAATATCGAAATTTAATAATTAATAAATAAAACTGTAAAATTGGGTACTTTCGTTAACGATACATTTTTAGCAATAATAATTGTCGCTAAAACACTGAGAACATTCGATTGTACCGCATCTATCCTACGGGACCCGAAGCAGGTAAAAAACTATAAGGTGGTATATGGGGACGCGGAACACAATTTGTGAAAAAATACAGGTATTTTAAATGCTCACTTAAAATATCAATTGCCATCGTGTTAAGAATGATTCCAGGAATACGTACCGATAAAAATCGGGACGCGATGCATTAGGATGCACTTGATACTTCTGGATGAATTCCATAGTTCAATTTCTTCGCTACTTTAGGTATGGAATTGTTGAATTAAATGGCCGTTCCTTGTTCATCGTCCCTTACTTAGAAATTATGACATTACATAGTTATGACATAGGCCGTACCGAATTTCTTAATTATTGTGGCAAATTCAAAAATGAACTAATTAATTAATTAATTACATTAAAAAAAAAAATTATAATAAATGAAATGATTCATAATAATTTACATAAGAATATTTAATTAATTTTAATATATTTCTAAACCATTCTGAAGTAGTTAATTAAATTTTTAAATATTAAATTTTCAGGTTAAAGACATTTAGTTCAAATGATTCTGAAGCAATGTTTATTTACAATCGGTTTAAATTAGTAAAGGAAATATTTATTTTCAATTTATTTTTAGGGAGGCAAAGCCTGCTGGCACTATTGGCACTATGGCCAATGGCACTATTATCATTTCAATTACCAAAAAGGACGACGAAGACAATAGCTGACAAACAACAATGTATTCTGTGAATTTTCTAAAGATCAGCTTAACGTATTTATAGCGGCTGAATTGTGCAGTGACTTGCCACAAAGGGCCTTAGAAACCGAGGAAACTATTCGGCGAACTTGTGGGTTTGTTTCCTTAACTTCTTGTAAAGTTTGGAAGCGGTCAAATTTGATGAAGTAATACAAATCCCTTCAAATGTGGATGATTTTTAGGTTGGTTTAAAAGAGATTAAAGACAAATGATCGTTCAATAGAAGATGATGTTACAATATATCTTTAATAAATTACTATTTAATCAATGTTTAGTCAATTTAATCAAGTCTGTTTAATTAATTTTACGATGGTTTTCGTATTAGTTTTGTTGAAACAGAATATATTCGAAAGTTACATAATTATAAATTTGAAAAAGTTTGAAAGAATTCTTTATTTTTAGGAAATTGATATCCGATGAAATAAGAAGAAAACTCAAGCAAAATAATTACCTAACACTCCTGGTTAAAGCATGATAAAAAGGAACTTATACGCGTTGAAGATGGAACTTAATTTAATTCGTTAGAATTGACGAAACGTAGAAGTATAGAAAATCATCCAAATACCGTAATTCAAAGCATTAAGTAGCTAGATGCGCAATTTGAAGGCTATGCGTTATTAATTACGGTATTTGGGTGATATTCTATACTATTATTTAACGCCATATTGATAATTTAAAAACAACAACAACCGTAGCATTTCCTGAAATCTGAAATTTACTAAAATTTAGCATTTTATTTTGTTCAAACTGGTCATATTCATTGTTAACAAGTTTTTTTTCTAATATTTTAGATTATTCACATAAACAAATTTAACGGATTATTCAAATTGAACTACTGAGAATTTGCGCCAATCTTTAAACAAAAACGAAAGCGCAATTAATTTCTAATCCAAACGATAAGACGATATAAAAAAGAAAAACAACTACAAATGTATGATACGTGAAGTTTCGTCAAATCTTGGATGCAGCTTTAGTTTAATGTTTTCAAATTTTCAACAAATATTCGTAGAAAATTGTAATAAGAAATGTCACAGATAGTTGACACTAATAATCTCACTCATCTCTATTTACTATGTAATGATTAAAATTGTAATGATATTACAAAAATATTGTAATGATATTATAAATAATAAATTCAAAAAATATTTCAATTCAACAGTCAACTTGAATTATTTTATTTGCAAAACATACATCACAACGTATTGTCATATTTTAATATTTATATAATTTCGCAGTTTAAAATTAGCAATTTTGAGAGATACGTTTTAAACTATAAGAGGACGTGTCATGTATCCTCTGCATTATATTTTAGTGCACCACGGGGATAAATTATTAATGAAATACATTCCCTACTTTAGCTATAAAACCCACGGGCAATATGCGATATATAGGGTGTCTTAATTATCATTAAAAAAATGAGTATAGATTATCAGCAAAAGAAATGTATTTTACAAATTTTGTCTAAAGTATAAGCGAAAATAAGCATATTAGGAAATATTTGTTATGTAATTATATATGGAGGATGTTTACTATTAATAATATATAAACTTTTCTTTAAAATATTTACATCTTCATATCATTATTTTATATAATATTAAACAAATGATATATAATAATATGAATTTACTATGTTACGAAACACAATAATTATTTAAACTTAAAAATTCTTAAAATTAATTTAATGGTTGACTGAATTCGTACAACAAACGTACAAGTACGAACAAGCCATTATAAATATTATAATAAATCGATCGACTTGCACTAGTTAATGATAATGACTCTTCTGCAAGTGCATTGTTAGAATTTTCCATTTCCATATTTATGGTAAATTTATCCAACTCACTAACTGGAAAACTCTTTGGAGGAGGAAAAGTACGAGTGTCATTTATTAATTCTATTGTTGTAGTTGTTATGTTGCGATATTGATGATTAAAAATTAATTCTGTAGGAGAAGATATATTCCGCATATAAATTGTTAAAACTGTAGGTACAGGAAAGTTGGTGTAATTATGAACTGTAAATTCGATATGTTCGTTATGGTAACCATCATGAATTATCTGAAATTTAAGAAAACATTCTTTTCGTAACTGATATAATATATTTTTTTTTTATTATTTTACCTGTAGTGTGTAATTTCCAGGTAATAATACTCTCCAAAACTCTCCTTGCTTGCTGGTTCTAAATTCAATTTCTCTTCTTAATATTTTTAAAGTAGCATTTGATATTGGTTCATCGCTCTCTTTATCTTTAATACTTCCTTTAACACCTTGCTGTGATAAAAGGGCATACTTTAATAAAGCCTGAAACAACAGAAATTTTATTATCAACGTTTACGCCGTATATAAATAAAGAAAAAATCCACATTTTTATTGTCCTCCCAGAAACTTTGAATCTTCCTGGACATTGGATATTTACAACAAGATAATTCTAACGTTAGCTCCATGCAACCATGAAATACATAATTGTAATCTTGCATTCCACCTAAAAAATATTATTGATATTTAAATATATCCTCTTACAGGCATCGCATACAATAGGTAATCATTATGGGATATGTAACTTATTAACATTAAAAAAACTCAGTTGTAAGAGTAATTTTTAAAGGAATCATTTAAATCATATCGTTTAAAATGGAATGATCAGAAGGTATTCTCCAGATGGGAAGGCCTTCTGATGGTCTTTCTATTCTCTTATGGTAATTTTGATCAGTAATTTTAGCTCTCATTAAAGCAATATCAGTAGTTTCAATAATTATGATCAAAAATATGAATAATTTAATAAAAAAAATACTACCCTAACTCTTCTCGGACATTAAAGAAATTATTTGAGTATACTCAGAGACATTTTCTATTTTTAATTAAATTAATTTACCTCTTAAAGCGTACCAAGCGGCGCCATTTGTAATACCACCATTAAAATGGACATTGCTGCCACATGTAATGCTAAAATGCATTTTAGCATGAGTATCAGCGTATGTTGTTGCTAAATGTTTAAATACATCATCATCTGGACAAATAGCAGGTTCTTTAATGGTTGCTAAAATGATAATTAGAAGTAGATTTTTGATTTATGTTAAATTGATTACGAACAGAATGTTTTGCCCGAATCGAAAGGATAATTCGCCACTAAGGCACCACCATGCAAACTGGCACTCAACACAAATGGCACTCTATTCATCCAATTTCTTACTGCGATCGTTTCGGGCTGCTCCAACAACTGACAAGCCTCCGGTTCGTACGCAGCTCGAGCCATCGTCCCTGTGCAATTAAATTTTTTAATAAAAAAAAGTAGCACGTTTATCGATTAATGCTGAACTTAAGTTAGAGTACCTTTTTGACGTGGACGATATATAAAATTTAAAAAGTAACATGTTAATCGATTAAAATGCTGAACTTAAACTGAACTTTACAATTGTTACTATATATAAGACGTAAAATACATAGGTTCAATTCTTTTGAACATTCTTTTACCACTAGAAATTATGCAAACATAGTTCCACCTCTCTATCGATTAACATTGTCACAAAAAGGACATGTCTCTTTAGGAATAAGGCTTTTTTATCGTCTAGACATAGAATTAAGGCAGTGAAACGTAAATACTTTTAAGCACAAAGTAAAAACATGACTACTAATGAAAGCTTTTTATTCCATTGAAGAATTTTTATCTGTCAAACATATAATTGTATTTCTACACTGATTAATTTTGTAATTTTGTATTATACTGTGTCTGACGTATCTATTTTGAAATTTTACACTTCTGATTTCTCAACAAAAGGTGAATAAACTATACTATACTCTACTATACTGCGCTATACTATACTATACTATACCATACTATACTATACTATACTATACTATACTATACTATACTATACTTAAGTAAGAGTACCTTTTTGACGTGGACGCTTGTCCAAGTATTGATCGGGGAAGTTGCGATTCAAGTCAACGTCACAGGCATTTGTTCGTCCCGGTTCTCCATCGCAAGAACCCTCGCTGGCGATGGCGAAGCCATCCGGGTTCATGCTGGGCATTATGTACAAACGTGTATTGTTCAGTAGGTGCGTTACTTCGGGGTCTGTTAGATAATTTGTAGATAGGTACTAAAAATTATTTAAGTTTACTCATATATATATTATATTTTTTAATATTCCTCTTCAGTAAGTAGTTTCAAATATTTTTGATATGAATTTTATTAATGAAAAAATATGCTCTTATTCGTAAAATCTGCCGCCATTAAGGCCAGCGTCTCCTCATACGAAAAGCAGGGGTCCGGCTGCGTATTTCGCATTTCCGCAATTTTGCTTATTTTTTTACAATATTTTTAGAGAATTTTCCAAAAGGATGTGGCTTTTGAACGATATATTTCTTATATTTTTAAATTTGCAATAAAATGTCGAAAAAAACAGAACTGTATGGGCATGTAGTATCTATACGGGATTTGAGAGATTTGGCAACAATGGTACAAACCATTATATATAACAAGTACAATCCACCAGATAAACTATGCTCAATAAATAAAATAGAACCACTAGTGGTATCTGTTGGCAGAAGTTTGTCCAATTTTAAGAGACGCTAATCTTAATACTGATTAAAACACAAACAATTCTTTAACTATCTAATAAACAACATATGGATGTCTGAAGTGCAACGAACAATTAAAACCGTTATTTTGAAAATGTTCGGCTAGTATTTTTACAAAATATAACTGCAATAAAAATATAGTTCACCTCGGTAAAATGTATTAAAATCTCCCGTCCAATAGCTTCATTTCCATGAATATTTCCAATAAATTTTATATTAGGAACAGCGACAATATCCGATTTATTGTTCGTTCCAGTAATTTCTAGTACCCATAAATCCCGATCTATTATTTAAAAATATATGACGCTCTATTAATTCATTTATTAGATATAAAATACTTACTATTAACAGATTGCCCAATAGAATAATATTTGGAATAAACATTAGGAAATTTATTACCAAAGTTTTGAATAAAATTGGTTAAGTCGTTGTGGTCGTGATAAGAAAAATCCAGCGAAAAAACGTTGTATGATAAATACAGAAACGTACAACACAAAATACAATTTATTTTATACATTATTTCATATTTTGAATTGATGCCTTATTATATTAATTAAGTATTAATTTGCTGCTATGAAATTTAAAATGGCTACACTTTAAATCAAAATAATGCATTAATAAGTAAAATAAGAACATGTATTATTAAATAAACTGAATGTATAACCGATATATTATCTGAGCAATTCCGAAGCAGTGATAATTGTTTACACGATTTGTCAATAAAAATATTTATAAAAATATAATTGAACGGATTGTCTTTATCGAGCTATTATTTTTTTATAAAATAAAACTTCGACTTTCTTTAATTTTACCGAACCGCAACACGAATTAAATGAAATTCAACCAAATAGATTAAACAACAACTTAATTACGACGGAAATTATAACATTTTCACAGTTCAAATTATTTTAATCTGCTAAAGAAACCGCAATGCGGTTATTCCTTCCACAATACACAGAAAAACAAATTAAATGTGAAATTAATAAGCATCAGTTTAGTTCAAAATAAATATATCTATATCGATTTGTTAAAAATATTTTTTTATGTTAAAAATATTTTATATAATATAAGCGCTTATATAGATTTGGGCTACAGGAAAATTAAGTCACATTTTTCTAAAGTAAAACCAAAGGGTAACATTATATGTGATAAGCAGGGTAAGGAACTCACAGAAAATAAGGAAAAAGCTAGAAGATGGAAGGAGTATCTTGAAGATTTATATAAAGGTAGGCAGGACATGGAGGAGCTAGAAAATGTGGAACAGATAGATGAGGATGACTTAGGTCCTAGCATACTTAGGTCAGAGTTTCATAGAGCATTAAATGATTTACGGAATAACAAAGCAGCGGGGATTGATATGATACCAGCCGAATTAATAAAACACGCAGGGGAAAAAATGCAGGAGCGATTATACAGGTTAGTTTGTAAAATATATGAGAAGGGAGAAGTACCACAGGATTTTCAGCGTAGTAGAATAGTAACAATGCCGAAGAAAATAGGAGCTAATCTGTGTGAGAACTATAGGACCATTAGCCTACTATCACATGCATCGAAGATATTGTTAAAGATTATTTATAGGAGATTAGAAAATAAAGTAGAGGAAAGGCTAGGAGAAGATCAGTTTGGTTTTAGGAAAAACAGAGGGACGAGAGAGGCGATTCTAGCACTAAGAACGGTAGTAGAAAAAAGAAAGAGGGTAGGAAAGGTAACTTGCATAGCTTTTGTAGATTTAGAAAAGGCATTTGATAATGTAGATTGGGACATAATGTTTAGAATTTTAAAAGAAACGGGTATAGATTATAAGGATAGGAGAATAATTTTTAATTTATATAAACACCAAACTGCCTTAGTTAGAATTGAGGGGGAAGAAGAGGTAGCAAAAATAGGGAAGGGAGTTCGGCAGGGATGTATACTCTCACCGTTATTATTTAATCTATATATAGAAGATGCAATAAACAAAGTAAAAGAAGAGTATAGTGTAGGTGTGAATGTACAGGGAGAGAAAATATATATGCTGAGATTCGCCGACGATATAGCTATATTGGAAGAAAGCGAAAAGAATTTAGAAAGGGTATTGAATGGTATGCAGGCAGTATTGACTAGGGATTTTAACATGAAAATAAATATAGGTAAAACTAAAGTGATGAGGTGTGACAAAAAGGAATGCAGTAGAAAAATGAGGATCTCAATAGGAGATAATAGAATCGAAGAAGTGTCAGATTTTTGTTATTTAGGCAGTAGAATCACAAAAGATAATCGAAGCAAGGTAGATATAAAGTGTAGGATAGCACAGGGTAGGAAGACATTCGTAGAAAAAGAACAGATTTTAAGATCAAATATTGACTTGGGTATTAGAAAAAGATTACTGAAAGTATATGTTTGGAGTGTAGCACTGTACGGGTGTGAGGCGTGGACTATAGGAAAGGAAGAGAAGCGTAGATTAGAAGCACTTGAAATGTGGTGTTATAGGAGGATGATGAGGATTGGTTGGGAAGATAAAGTAACAAATGAAGCTGTACTAGAGTTAGTAGGGGAGAAGAGAAGTATCTGGAGAGTGTTACAGCGTAGGAGAGACAGATTAGTAGGGCATATTCTTAGGCATGGGGGGATTATGCAATTGATCATAGAAGGTAGAGTGGAGGGAAAGAGAGGGGTAGGTAGGCCTAGATTGGAGTATGTGAGTCAGATAGTTGAAGACGTTGAGATGAATAGCTATAGGGAGATGAAGGGATTAGCTCAGGATAGATCGGCATGGCGTGCTGTTTCCAACCAATCTTTAGGATTGCGGACTCTTTAACTAACTAAGCGCTTATGTTAAAATTCGTGGGAAACATCTACAAATGATTTGCAAAGGATGAGTTAAACTAGTGATTATATCGTTTTTAATACTTGATAAAAATTAACTATTTTCTAGATATAATGCGAAAATAATTTCTCTACTAAATCGAAAATTACTAAAACTCCGTTATAAATTATTAATCAAGGAACATATTAATGCTTACTTTTAATCACAAAATCTATAAAGTCAAATTGGCAGTGCCAGTATGGCATTTAATTGTTTGAATTAACAACATGCAATGTTATTGAAACTCGTTGAGATATGAGCGATATCTTATTCCTATCTTTAATCCAAGATATAAATTCCTTGGAAACTTTGATATTAAAAATATACGATTTACAAAAAGATACATGTTTTACAATAAACTCTTGGAGACAGCCAACGAAAAACTTCACAGAAACGATTAATTTTAATGTAGATGAAGCTCAACCAAGTACTTTACAATACACAACAATTCTTGAAGTTCTAATCGATAGGTAAGATTTGGATTCAATTGATTATCGTAGTTTTGGACGATCTCAAATAAACAACGTTCATTTCCAAGATTGTATGTCCTTCTAAATCAATATTTGGAACAAACTCTACATGTCACTATAAAATGCTCTTCGCAAGCTCTCGCTGGAAAGCCACAAAAGATTTCTTTGGGTGCTTTGAATATGAACTTATGGGAGAATATTCAGAATATTTGTTTATCGAATAAATCTGGTCAGAAGACAGTAAGTGAATATTTGAATAAAATAGAATTACGACAGCTTTCTGTGAGCATATTTTTAGTGTAATGTTGAAACTAATTTGAAAGTTCAGTTCAATTTGAAAGTAGAAAATAAAGGCACCCAAATTGAAGATTTGCCTTCTTCGCAATGCAACAGTTGTTTCGTTGCAATAAATTGTATAAAAAATATCGCTCGGCAGATGGAAATGCTTTTGCCAGACAGTTTTACGGAGAAAAATCGGTCCGTAATCTAGGCAAAGTCAAAAGGGAGTTTTTATGTAACATAATTTTAGGAAACAGTTAGAACCAAATATATTCGAACTGACGCAATTCGGTTGCATGAATTCTATAATTACTGCTTTATTGGCAGACGTGAGTGTATTGGCCGAAAATATAAAGAAAACCCGAGATGATTGCCGTGACGAGTCAGCGAAAAACTTAACGCTCTGCGGCAAATTGGAAAATGCTTTCAATTGTATCGCTAATTTGGAAATTGAACTGACCAAATTGGAAAATGAAAATGAAAAATGTAAAGAAGTCTTTATTTTTAATCTATAGATTTGCGGGCACATTTTTCATCATTCGAAAGAAAAAAATTTGTATTGAGCATATTTTATTGGTCAACCCTGTAATTCAGCAAAATCTTCAAACTTAAGAAAATATAATGGTCATGGCGATTTAAATTTCAATAAACCGATTTACTTGTCAAATAAACAAGACTATATAAAAATAACATTTTTTTAATAGCATTGGGAGAAATTGAAACATACAGGGCTGAATTTCGCAGCAAATGCGAAAGCGAGAATACATATAAAAGCCTTCTAAAATCTCTTCCTCAAGAATTACAAATAGCCAATGATAAAGCATCGTCGTTACAAAATGAACTACAATCTGTCCAATACAATGAATCCATTCGAAAGAGCCAAATCGACAATCTTCAAAAGCAGCAAGAACTCATCATTGTCGATAGAGATGTGTGGAAACTAAGATCAAAATCTAGTCAAGATGAAAATATCAATCTTAAGCAGCGAAATGAAGATCTAGTTAACGAAATTGCTGCTTTAACCGATGGGGTACAAAGAACTGAAGAAAGTTATATGAGCATGAAATTATTGACGGAAGTGCATGCAGGAAAAATGGACGAGAAGATTAATAATCATCAAATATTGTTGGACAAACTGCAGGTATGTGTCTAATTAATGTTTTTTTTTGGAACTTCGTAATGTGGTTTATAATAGGAGATCATTGAAAAGAAGCTACTTGAACAGGAACAAGAAAATGTTAAATTAAAGAAAAGTCTATCTCAGACTTCGAATATCCATGATGCGGCGAATATCCAAAAGCAAGACAATAATTCAAGTATGATTTTGATAGTTTTTTTTTGTAGTAAATTATTTTCTGAAGAGGGTTTATAAGTGACCGTTTAGGTCTTTAGTAAAACAATCTTCTAGTATATTTAATCGATGTGATTTCTAATTATTTCGAAGTTATGAAAGGCAATCCTATTGAAGACATGACAAAACAAATTGAAATGAATAATATGAATATGAAGAAATTAAAAGCACAAAATGACACGTTAATTCACACGATTAACAAACTGCAAGCTATTCAAGTGAAGAAACGTATATCAATATTTTAATTAAGCGGAAATCTCGCAAAAAAATATGTAGAATATACTTTTTAACTAAATAGTTATATAATGTAAATTATGTATTTTTATTACATACCTACTTAACATCCTTTATATTTTCAAAAGTAATAAATTGATATGTAATCAAAAAAAATTTGAGTTTTTTTGACAAAAAATGACATTAAATTAAGATTTATACTATAATTTTTCATTTGGTAGTTTCAGGTCAAATTTGAAAATTAGTAAATATCAAATCAGATCTACAAATCTAATCCAAATAACATTTTTTTTGGCGGAATTATTGAGATATAAACTATTTATAAAATGAGATATATAATTAAAATCAGGTAGTATATGAGAAACTTTTGGGCAACCTCGTGTCTGTTTTAAGGTCGCCACCTTTATTTACACAATTCTATATTGTATTTACAAAAACTGAAGAAAGTAACGTTTTTAATTAAATTTAAAAGAACTTAACAAATAAATGGTACTCTAAATGGTGAATATGTTTAAGTATAAACAAATTCAACCAAAAATAGATACGTTTTCGTTAAGTATGAATAAACTAAGTCTTAAGTAGACACACTATGGGTGATTTTAAATATTATTAGCGATAGCGACAAATGTCTTGAATATAACAAATACATTGTTCTGTCATTAATTAATTAATTTGCTCCTTTTCCAATTATTACAGTCGTATACCAACTAGACCAACACAAAATTTCTCCACTTTTAAAATCAAAAGATAAATTTACACACAATATTATTTCAAAATTACTTATGTAAATAGATGATTGATTTGTTAAATTTCAATGAAATGACGCTACTAAATGAGCACGGATATTAACAACATAACAACATTGATTTTTAATATTAAATAAGATGCTTAAAATTATTTAATCCTATATTATATAGAAACATTAATGGTATTTTTAAATATTATGAAGTTGCAATGATTGTAAATGGGACAACAGTCAGTAGAAATGAAGAGGCTAAGTCCTCCCCTGTACAAAGTTAAAGATTGTGTTGGTCTAGCTGGTGAGTCCTAAAAATATTCCCGTGTATCTTTATCGGTTGTTACAATAAATACGAATATATTATCCAATTCTCACCATTAGACATTTCGATTTTTTTGTCTAAATGAAAGAATATTTTTTTACTAGGTCCCTTCATCACAGCGATTCTTCGATTATAATGAAGTTTTCGTTCTGAATATCAACAGTATAGGGGGGGCTTTTGTCCGCCATTACATTTAAACATTTTTTAACAAGAATTTTGCACAACAAAATTTTGCACGTCCATTTCAAATAAGTTGACTTTAAATCATCTTTTTGTACCCATTTTATTCAAGTACTGAAACGAATTTCGTGAGTAAATTACACTTTTGTAAAATTAACAATAAATGTGTGTTTCGTTGTCTTTCTGAACGCTATATACAAATATTAATATCGTTGAGTAATAATAACGTGAATGGGTTTTTAATTTATATTTTAAATTGTTATTTTATATTATACGCAGTTTGGATGGCAAAATCTGATCTTCTGGAATTACCACTTATCTACAACTCTTTCGCCAACTGAAACAAAAATATAAAACAATAGATAAGACATTATTGCTGCAGTTAAATCACGAAATCTCGAAATGGGCAAGCTATCTAAAAAAAATGTTGTAAAAAATAAAAATGATAAACAATAAACTATTATACAAATCAAAGAAATATTAACAGTAATAAAAGTAAAAATGTCCACGCCGAAACTATAAATTATAACCACCATAAATTAATAAAAAAAAAATTACTTAACTTATCAAGTCTGTACAATAAGTTAGTTATTAGTATATAATTTAATTATACTACATCATTTGTTTATATCAATTATTTTCTATGGCGGGACGATAATATACATTACGATTACGGATACACTAATTAATAAATTAATGAACGGTTGTGTCAAATGTAATGATGTGGGTCATTCCATTAGAAGTTGTGGTATTATTTTTTTTTACTCCCTGTTTCAATTATTCCCTGTATATCGACACTGCGTTAGCTGTGGAAATAAAATTCATTAAAATTAGTAAGAAACAATCACAAAATTGGGGATTTTTTCGGTCTATATGTAACTTGTTACAATTAGACAGAGTATTATAAAAGTAGTAAAATAAACGCGGTAAAAAAAGTCGTTACGTCTATCAACGATTTTATAATATTGTATAGTGAATAAATACATTTTTAATATTATGTAGTTATGTTAATTAACTTCAAACTTAGTCAAATAACTCCATAAAAAATTATCTTTATTTTAATTCCGTCTTTCGATATTTAAATGCTTAATATATTAAAATTGACGCGGAATGTATTTTGAAAATAGAATTTTACTGTGAAATTGATCATCAAAAGACCAGAAATATTGCTCCAAATTTAGGCGCAGAAACAAATGAATAAAATAATGTAAATTTAATTAGGGCAAGTATAATCACAGTGACATGATTATATAATTATTTTACAAATCGAAAGATAAAAGCACAAATTTTTATTATATAGTAAAATGTATAATAATTTTCATTGCAAATATAATGAGCGCAATAGCTTTGAGCTTCTAAAGCAGCGCGTACTACGGCAACTTTTTTTCTTCTAAAATTAGTGACAATTTTGATGATTCTATTCTAATTTGCATTATCTATGGAGTTATCACAAACATATAAACGCTTACCTCATAAAAATTGCAGATGCAAAAATCAACGCACCCTCAAAATGGAGATCTAAAAATATTGAAATACATTTACTCCAAATGATAATAAGAATTAAGCAATTTCTAGTTGGAACCATTTCCATACATCGGGAGATGCTTTCTTGTTTGTTGGCAAAAGAAATATTAGTATTAGCAAAACTCGCACTATGAAACTGCTTGAAAATATAAAACGTTGAAAATTCATTTATTATTAGTTCAATATCGCCCAAGATAATACATCTATATTTACAATATCATTCATATTGAATAGAAATAATGGACAAAACCGCTGACAAACTGTTTCGCTTTGGACAATTAAATAGGTAAAGAATATTCTATTGCCTTCAAAAATGTCCCTAGTATATCAATAAATATAAATACTTCTTCAAATAAGTACCTAACACAAGTAGAAACTATTCACATCTTCAAAATTTAAAAAGAATAAATACAACACATAATATAACTTATTTGTACAATAAATATGATTGGGGGGTAACTATTTGTCATTTTGTCCAATATCACGTTCGTAAATAGCTGACGAACGTTAATAATAATTCCATTCAACAACAAAAAAAATCGGAATCAAATATTATTTATAGGATTCGTTTTTAAAAAAGTTGAAACGTCATACAAATCCAATTTGTTGTATATAAGTTAATAATGTACAAAATCGAAATAGTAATTCGAGAGAACTAAATCTTCTCCTTTTCAGAAATTCATGAACCAATTACAATCTACTAAATAAATAAACAATAAGTACATGTTTTAATTATTATTATTATTCACTATCTAAGTGGACGTTTTTTTCCTCAATATATATATTACAAAAATGACAAATGTGCATATAATAGAATGCAAAATTGTTCCATATGTATTATTTTTCTAATAATCAAGTATTTGAGGTAACGTTTGATCGTCCGTTCGATTGCAATTGGTAAATGAAAAATATCGCATTATTTATACCTGATCTAAGTGTATATAGGATTATATCATCCATTTGTTAGTTTTAGTGTATTGTATATCGTAGGCTTTAAGATAAAACTGAATAAATCCATTTTATATACCGATTTTTTTTTTGTCGCAAATTGTTTCAATAGGCAAAACGAATTTGAAAGAAAAATATGGCTTTTCAGATTTACCTTCAAGCCGACAATATATTAATTAATATAATTTTCAATGAAATTATGCCAATTTTAAATAGATTATCATAAATTACCTACTGAAAACGGAAGAAATACATTTGGCTTTCGATGAATTCGTTGATCCAGCACAATCAAATCAGTCTTCTCCCGAACTAAATATGCTTCTATTCCACCACTTTTCAATTGTAATAAGTAGACACAATTTTGTCTTCTAAAACGTCATCCTCACCAAGATTTAGTTGTCATACTATCGGTCAACTAAGTTACCTCGTTCAATATCACATCAAAATAACTAGTTACCAACAACTCGATTAAGATGGTTAATTATTTGCTAAATCACAACACACTGTATATTACTATTGTTTCAATGCGGCGTTTTTTTTTTTTAATTAATTTTTTTAATCACTTGCCTGTCTCTTGACGAAATATCGCTGAATTTTATTATTTCTCAGTCATAGAACACCTTTAATTGATAACATATTTTCGGTGGGTTATTATTAAATATAAAATTATTATTTATAATCCGAAAAGTAAATATTGCAAATTTCATCTAAAAATATGCCATCAAAAAATGTGGATCTACGAAACGACTAAACAGTTTGTCGATTATTATTACTAGAAACACACATAGAAAAACAAATGAGATGGTTGATTTTAAAGAAATTACAGATGGAATGTAAAGTCATACAAAAATGTCCACGAGGTTGTTAATAAAAATATTAGTAAAGATCTCTAAAAGGCACTTGGATATTTTTCACGGAAGCTGACGGATGCTCAAGAATGTTAAAAAAAAATGTAAATACGGAAAATCTAAAGAATTATTTTCGAAGTAGAAATGTGGTGTGAAAAAATTTAAAAAACACCCCTCGCGTAAAAATAATATGAATCCAATTAAAATTGCTTCTTTTGCAAATATGTTCAAAACTTCGTCTAAGCTAATGTTACACTACGGTCTATGTTCTGTTATTAATAAGTTATAAATAATAAATTCGTCGTTTCAATTATGCATATATACAGCTTCAAATTATTTACAAAAGTTTACTACGTTAATTAATATATTACTATGCTTTGTTTAAGGAATTGCGTTAAAATATGATGTAAGGAAGGAATTAAAAAGACAACGTGGGAAATTTTTCAGTAAAGAGAGCAATACGTCAATCAAATGTGATTTAACCTCGTCAAGAGAGGCGTTGATTTCGTTATTTCCTGTATACGTTATAAACACATAGCTATTAATATTAGGCTGCGAAACACTGCAAACTGTTGAGGCAAACACAAATGGCCGCTGCTGTTGATGATGATGACGTAGTTGCTGCGCCCTACGCTTACGCCGGTAGCTGCGCACTGTTTAAATGACGCTGTATGTAATATAATATTGTCGATGTGCGTGTGTGATTGATTGTATTTGTCGTATAATGTGTGCGCGGATTATATCGGTCCATAGACCAGCAAGCCAAAGAATGTCGCCCACATGAGCACGATACCGTACACACTGTAAATTGGATTCTCACCGTCTGCGATTCGTCGCGCCATGAACTTGAGCGTCTCGTCCAACAGCACAACGGGCATCGAGAACTTCATCACGGTTAGCCATTCCTCAACGCCCAGTGGTGTCACTTGGAACACAGCCTATAACGCAAATAATAAATAAATAAATGCAATACTATTTCGCTGCATTTTCTAATTTCTATAATTGTCTATAAATTTTTGCATATTGTAGTTTTAACTCTACTAAACATTGTATAAAATATTACCTGCAAATACCAGAACTCAAAGCATTTAATAGCTAGATGCGCATTTCGAAGGCTATGCCTCCATCTTCAGTAGCATAAGATAAAAACTAAATAAAATACCTCTGTCACTAATCGTGATTGCTATATAATTTAAATAAAGAAGTCAACATGACAGAAGTACTTTAAAATATGACATAATATGATACAAATCTTTTAAACAATACAAATTAATAATTAACGAAACTAAATACAAAATAGACATTGGTTTGCCAAACCTAAAATAACCAAAAATAAAAATAAATTCCTTATTAAATAAATTAAATAGACAAGATGAAATTGGGCCTGAAACAAAATTCATTAAATTTGATTTGGATTTATGTATGTATATACTTTCATAAGCATTTAACTAGGAATAATTCAAAACACATTTAAGCAATTTAAGTGAATTAATTTCAATAAGATGGACCCGATGCAAAATGTATATGCTCGGCTACAGTACCTTTATCCTTTATAATTTTTAAATGGATATGACTACTAAACATTCATAAAACTTTTGTTGTTTGAATCACCAAATATTAACAATTTCCTTAATTCTAGTTGTTATCTTATTATATAACTTCACACTACGGCTGCATTTTGGAATTTCAAAATTTAAACCTCGCTAATCCCGTAATTGTGCATATATTTCAATTTGTCTAATACATATTAATTCGTTTTAAAAAGACAATGTATTCAAGAATATAAATTCCATATATAGTTAACAGTTCGTTATATAAATTCTATTTTTTTTGACAGATACTTACGGCAAGTACTTCAACGTATAGGATTACGAAGTGGAGGCCGAATGACAGAGCCATTGAACCAATCAACCACCAGTTGCACCATGGAGGCATGGCAATCAAAGATTGATTCTCAGACAAGCTGTAAAAAAATGTTTTCGATAAGAGCACCCTTATAATAAAATGATGCTATTAATTTATTTATCCGTACGTAGTAAAGATACGCTAATAGTACCTTCATGGTAATAAAAGAGACAGAATTAATATAATATGTAGCTGTAAAAATGGTACAAGTACCTGTTCATGGCGTTCAACATCTCAATGGTTACAAGCACAGACAGGGCCATGGTCATCGGGTAGGGTGATGTGAAGACCTTGCAGTCGACACCCTTAAATTCATCACCACCGCCAATACAAGCCAAGTGATGAGTCTGAAATCGAATACACACACATACAAAAAAATAAAAAACCAATTCTCAACAGATACAACACAATGTTCCTCAATCGTTTGAAAATCACATGCTTAAAATGGTTTACCAGTTGATAGTAGTTGAGTTGAGGCCCATCCGGAGAGTACATGAACCACCAACAGGCAGCACCAACGGTCGCAGCACCAACATACCCACCAATCGCCATGTAGCGGAAGAACAGCCATCCGGAGATTAGACCCTCGTCGGCCTTGCGTGGAGGCTTCTCCATGATGTCCAAGTCGGGCGGATTGAAGCCCAGAGCAGTGGCGGGCAGACCGTCAGTCACCAAGTTAACCCACAACAGTTGTACGGGAATCAGAGCCTCTGGCAGACCCAAGGCGGCAGTCAAGAAGATGGACACTACCTCACCTGGAGCAAGAAATAAACGCGGATTTAATTTTATGTGAATTTTATTATACAAGGTAATTTAATCGTACCAATGTTGGAGGAGATCAAATATCTGATGAATTGCTTCATGTTGTTGTAGATGGCGCGACCTTCCTCAACAGCAGCCACAATGGAAGAGAAGTTATCGTCAGCCAACACCATCTCAGATGCGGACTTTGCGACAGCGGTACCAGAACCCATGGCAATACCAATTTCGGCCTTCTTCAAGGCAGGAGCATCATTCACACCGTCACCCGTCTAAAGTATTAAATAATCAATAAATATATATATATATATATATTGTAATTTTTTTTAAATAAGCTTTTATTAAAATGTACTAAAAAGGAAAAAAATAATTTTAATACCAGTCTAAATGACCGCATTAAAAGAATTCCCGAATGACTAAAAATCAAAGCGTGGGGCGTAAAGTTTAGTTTATTTGTATTATTTAATGTTATTTAATTAATTATTAATTAATTCTGAATATTAAGTTATGCAAAAACTAATTGCTGAACTAAGCACGATTTTGTCTTGACTTTTAATCTGGTTAGATCTCAGGACAGACTTTGAATTGAGGACTTAAATTGCCCGCCGCAATCAAGTGGAAAAAAAAACTCGCGCAACAAGGACGCTCTAGCAGAATGCAAAAATTATTGTATCAAAATACGTAAATTATAATTAATATTTATAGAAGGACATTTAACAGTGTGTGTCAGGGGGTCAAAATTAGCTTACAAGATTTCACCCCAACTAACAAGTAAAGTACAAAACTTTTATGAAAATATTGTATTGTCATCGGAACTACGTATTTGTGCAAAGTTTCAAATCAATCGGTTGTGTGGAAGTAAGTCAAAATTAGCTTACAAGATTTCATCCTAAGTAACAGGTGAAGTTCAATAAAAGCTTTTAATAAATAAAAATATATATGTATCAAATAAAGAAGCGCGTTTTCCTCTTACCATGGCAGAAATTTCATTCATGCTCTGCAAGAACTCGATAATCTTGGACTTGTGGCTGGGTTCGACTCTGGAGAAGAGCCGGCCGTGAGCGCAGGCGCCCTTCTGTTCAGACAGAGACAGGTCATCGAATTCGCGGCCAGAGAAGGACTTGCCGGTAGTATCTTCGTCCTCGGTGAATATACCGATGCGACGGCAGATCGCTTCGGCGGTGGCCTTGTTATCGCCGGTGATGACGATGACGCGGATGCCTGCGGCTCGGCAGCGGACGATGGAATCGAACACCTCCTTACGGGGGGGGTCCAACATACCCACCACGCCGACGAATGTTAGATTGACCTGGAATGGTAAAGAAATGAACAGGTCATTCTGGTGGCGTGACAATTTAGAAAAATAAACCGATTTGGATCTGTAATTGTACGAAAGGAAATTACGGCAATACGGTAGAAAAATTGAACAAATGAAGGAGAAAATTTCTTTATTTTAAATAGGTTATAGATTTTGCCGTTATGTTGTGATATTCCATATTAGAGAACAGAAATAAAAATACAATGTTTTATATATCAGATAAAAACGAGGATTTATTTGACTATAGTTTCGCTTATTAAGCATCATCGGGAAATGAAAAACGAATTACGGATAACTTATTTATGTATAAACAAGCTACCTACTGAAAATATCGAATAATGGGGAGGAAATTAGGTCCAGTTGGTCATTGAGTAAATTATAATTAGGGTTTTTACGGTGTTTGTGAATTTCTAGTGATTCAAGTAAATTTAATTTACGACTTTTTGAACAAACATGTAAAATTGTTAAGTTATCTATAATAGGAAAATTATGATGAGATTCTAAAATATGGTTAGCATATTTCGATTTAGTTATTTTTAAATTTATAACTATTAACATGTTCATTAAATCTAATTTTAAAGCTACGTTTAGCAAATATATATTGCATTGCAATCTGGACAATTAATCTTATACACTCCACTACGGTTAAATTTATCTGTTTTATCTTTATGGTTATATAGATAAAACAGATTGATAAGGTGTAAGGTGTAAATAATAGATTGGATAAGGTGTAAGAGGTTCATTAAACGAAATACTTAATAAGCGAAACTATAGTCGAATAAATTCCCGTTCTTAACTGCGATATAAAACATTGTATTTTTATTTTTCTTCCCCAATTCTTCATTTCTCAGTTTAATATAAATTACTGCCATAAATAACAACATAATAGTATATTAAAGAACGAATTTCATAAGGCAGGTTTTATTGTACGAGTTCAAGTTTAGAAAACGAGTGTTGTAAATTACTTATGAAATGAGTTTTTTATACTACTTTTCTAATTTGCGTCTTTTATGCCCTTTTTAAATAAAAAATCGAAATTTCAAAATTTAGGGAATTTTTTTACTGTTGGTAGTAGCTATTGACACATTTGAAATATTTGAAATAAATTGTCAAATAAATAATTGTCAAATTGTCAAATCGCTATAAACGATTTCATTTAGGTTCGTTAACAGCTCTATTAGAAACGCAAATTAGAAAAAATAATTTAAAGCATATTGCAAATACATATCTTTTTTCGGCACTTCTTTCTGCCGTGGCAATATTGATCATCCACTCCGCCCTTTTTATAAAATAAACAAATTTTGATATTTTGCGAATAAATGGTTGAAATCCAATATACAGGACCATCCTAAGCGCTTTAATTATAAAAATTTAATTTGAGGTTACAGTTCCGACATCCTTTAACGACATAATAAATGGTTATAGATTGTATAAATTTGCTTGGATTAAATATGGTTAATTTCGTAATTGTTGTTTGTAAATTTCGGCGGGTACGATTTTCGGGAGGTACGTCCACAAATTAATTTTAATGAGATTAAGTCTTTTTCAAGCGATTTGCACTGTTTTTGTAAAATGTTAACGCAATATCTACAATAGTACATTATGTAAAAGTAAATCTAAAAAAAAATTGGAAATGCAGGGTAAAAATTTTGTTCTTACCAAAATCCTACATATATATATATATAGCTCGTTCCATTTGTTTTCTAAAATATTCTGAAGAAAATTGGGGTGAGGGTGCAAAAATAGGCTAAAATTGAAATAAAATATACGAATAGAAAATTAGAAATTGCTGTTTTCCTACCTGAATATTATCAATCAACTTTATTCATCTTCAAATCTGCAATAAATAAATAGCGCAGCAAATCCTTCCTCAAATTCTTCTGTTTTTAAGATTTAAACCAACAATACTAAACGTGACCAAAAATCATGGTCCACATCTTCCAATTTCTAAATCATTATTTATAAAATACATGAAATTTAGATATATTTTATTCGTCCATATTTGAACGAAGCTGTTTCTTTTTTTGCGTAAAGAAAATATTGTATAAAAGAGATTTACTTCTACAATATACAGGATATTACGTTAACAGTTCACATTAAAATGGCAAGCCCATGAAGCGCAATCAAATCTTTATTCCCTTAAACCACGTGGATATAAAAGCGCTTAGGATCCGTTCGGACTTCAGCCATTCATCACCGATATCCATCGAAAAACCTACATTTCAAGATCAACAATGCTGATATCACAGAGATATTCATTCCGACGTGTACTCGCCTCATATGTGTAGAACTTGGTCGCGTCGCTCAGGTCCATCTCCTCCGGCTTCATGGGCGAATCGGATGTGGCGAGGGCGAGGCAACGCAGAGTATCGCGCCCAGTGCCGTACTGTCTGGTCAGTTCGAGGATGCGGTTCTTCAGCACGGAAGTCAGGGGCACCTTCTGCGATCCAACGCGGGCGTGAGAACAACGTTCCAACACACCTGCAAAATATCATATAATAATAATTTATACGTATTTTTTATGATTATATAGCAGTGTATTGTTAGTTGTCTTTTAGATAAATACAGTTGGAGGCTCGATTTTTAAAAAGCATATCTATCGAGCGTATTCCTAAAGATGCACTCATCATCAGTAGCCCAGAGTGAACACACAATTTTTTTGGGATTGAGCATCGATAATAAAATGACCTGGAAAAATCACATAGAGAATATAACAAATAGAAATAAGCTCTTTAGGTTTTTTAATCATAAATTACACGCCAGTCTTCGATCATGTTTGATTTACGGACGATGTATTTCGGTTTAATCAAATCCACACTATCTTTATATTTTGGGGTAATGGTATAGCTAACGGCAGTGTCTTTATTACGCAAAAGAAAATTATAAGACATCATATAGGACCAAAGAGTCCATGTAGAAATGTATTTATTAATAGGAAAATCATGACTCTAACTAGCAAACATACACAATTATGCTACTGCTAATCATGATTTTATCTCCAGCTAAGCCTGGAGATAAAACAAATGAATTAAAAATTCTTTAGAAAGGCCGTGTCCGATATTTAAAAAAAAAAGCCTTTTACTCGACAAATGAATTTAATGATTACTTTAAATATAATGCGAATATGCTTTCTTAATATGTAATTTTTGAATACGCTCCACAGTTGTAAATATGTTTTTACAATGTTGTTAATTGTCATAATATTGCTATGCGTATATAGGTATCAAGTGAATTTATTGATTTTACATGATGTAACTTATTGCCGTGTCTGTATTGCTATTGTTAATTATGTTCTATTTTCATGTATGTAAAAAGACTAATAAAATTATCTTATCTCATCTTATCTATCTAAAACAGCGACATTCTTTCCGGATATATTATCTTACCTTCTGTGGCACCTTTAACGAACAATTTCGGTCCATTTCCAAGGCGACTGGGTTTCAGAGGAATACAGTAAGAAGACATCGATTTACGATCGCGAGAGAACTCCAGGGTGAATTCCTTCTTCCATTTGGTCTCGATGTCCTGCCGTACGACGATGGCGGCGCCACGACGATCGCCAGACTTGGAAACATTGAACGGATTCATTTTCTCGGCCAGTACGATCAAAGCGGTCTCTGTCGCCTCGCCGACCTTCTCGAACGCTTGCTTGAACTCGTTGAAGTCAATGGCGGAATCGTTGCACATGATGCAGATTGTGCCCAATTCGTGCAGAGAATCGTAATCACCGGACTTAACCTAATATCGTTTGGAGAGTGTAAAATACTGGTGCATTCTTCTTTGTAGGTCAAAATAATTTCGCTTTGAAGCACTTTAAGCGGTTAATTTACTTAAGGCGAACGCCCGTTTGAGCGCATGTTATTATTATTCTGTTGCCACATACGCCTCCATTCATAATAACGATACACGTAATAAGAATAATCTACGTCCTAAATTTGATCGCTTAAGCAAAATAATGAACGGCCCTAATAACGACTGGGGACCGAAATTGTACAACACACTACCCCAATCGATACAAAATTTAAACATTACATATTTTAAAAATACTGTTAAAAAATACTTAAATACTTAAACATTAAAAAAAAATTATATCTATTATCTTTTGTGTTTTGCTATCTGGCTAACAAAAATAAAATGCAGGCGCAATTTAAAATAGTTCCAAGGTAGTGCTGTTAAGAATTTCATATAAAATACTAATTCGAAGTACTATTAGGAATGTCCGTAACGATATGTGAGAAGTTTACGGTATTTTATGGAAAATCGTAAAAGCACAAGTGCTCCATTAATCACTCTACCTTTGTACTAAATTTAAACACAACATAATAAACCAAATATTGTTCAGACGTAAATGTTATAGTGCAGGCTTCATTATCCGAAAAACAATCCAACTAAATTCAAAATAAATGAACATTAATTTAACGAAAAATAGAGAATTCTCAATTCTGAAAATTTTCGATGTATTAGCGATTTCTTATTATTAAAACATAACGATATACATATCTATCAAAGTTTGTGATGATAATGCTAAATAAATAAAATCTACGCTAATATCAGGTCTTTTATATGTAAAATTACCTTGCTGCCCTTGAGGAAGACTTCACCAATTGGTTCGTACGTTGAGCCGGTGATTTCGAATTCGTGGAAGCTGCTGTCGTTGCCATCAATTTTTTCGAAGGTGAACATGCGAGACACGGACATTTGGTTGGTGGTGAGTGTGCCGGTCTTGTCGGAACAGATGACCGAGGTACAGCCGAGGGTCTCTACGGATGGGAGGGAACGGACAATGGCGTTCTTCTTGGCCATACGACGAGTACCCAGGGCCAAGCAAGTGGTGATTACAGCGGGCAAACCTTCTGGGATGGCAGCCACAGCCAAAGCAACGGCGATCTGCCAGAGAATAGATTCGAAAGTTGAAGGAACGTGCAAAGTGGACGTGAATAAAAATGTTTGGCTAGACTTGCAGAGGTCGCGAGTTATATTTTAATCATCAGCACTTTTTGCAGAAAGAAGTTATCGTTAGTTTTTTGTCAAAATACGCAAAAAGTGCAATAAATAGGTAAGTAACGAACTAATAACACTTCACCAAGTATAAGCAGAGTATAATTTGAGAATGCGCATATTTTTAAGATCGTTATTTGAAAACATAACTATAAAATATATATGCCGAAAATTCTGTTTTATAAACCTATTGTTGCCATAATCAAATATTTCTCTCGTATAAAAACGATAAAATAATGTTGCGTATATCTAATATTTCCTAATTTCGACAGGAAAATATTAGCTCTATTAATATATTCTCAACATCTCTAAAAACATTTAAGCCAATATCAAAAATACACTACGATAATTGTAATTGCTTATAACTAAACTGAAAATTTGATTTAAATTATATACTAGTTTCTATTTATCATATGTGATATATTAAATTCTCATATTTAATGATATTGTATGTAAATTACTTCCACACAAATTTAGCAAATACTGCCTTGGGATTGTCCGTTTGTATTTGTATTATGTAAAATAAAATAAAATAAAATATATCTTTCTTTTCCGGTAAAAAAAAAATAATTGTTTTACTGGTAATTATTTTTACCATTACCGATTGCCCAGAATTAATTTATACCTGACTACACCGGAATATATATTATTATTAAGGCAGCCAATTTCATAATTTGCTTTGCATCATAAAATCTAGATGCTCTAAAATACGCGATTGATTCGGAAAATCGACTTACGTAAGTAGCCGAGCGGCGATAATAATTACAATAATTAATGCTAGGCTAAATTGTCACTGTGCCAAGAATACTAACAGCGATACTGTCCCAAATGCACACACACACGCATCGAATCGGCTAACGGAATCTATTTATACAGTGCGGCTCGTACCTTGAAGTAGTATACGGCACCCTTGATCCAGGATCCGCCGTGGGCGGGATCGTTGAAATGACCGATATTAATGGCCCAGACGGCCACGCAGATCACCGAGATCACCTTGGACAGCTGCTCGCCGAACTCATCCAGTTTCTGCTGCAGCGGCGTCTTGATTTCCTCAGTCTCCGACATCTCCGTACGGATCTTACCGATAGAGGTATTCAAACCGGTGCCAATCACGATACCACGCGCCTTACCCGCTGCTACATTCGTACCTAATGCCCAAAAAAACAGCAATATTGACGATTTTCTCGATTTTCAACTAATTTTCAACAACTGAAACTTAATTTAATTTCAGTTAACGTTCGTAATAATACAATAAATTGTAGGAGTAACGTGATTCGGACAATAAAATCAATACAAATATGATCTTGCAACGTTTCAGTATATATTTCAATACTTTCCTCAGCATAAAATTTACACACAAAAACAATTAAAATCGAAAATACTATATAACTATATAAATCTAATATAACTTAATATAATTTTTAAAATGATTATTAATTCGTGAGTGATCGAAGGTAGCTACAATATTTTATGGCTTGTTTAATTGCTTACCAAATTTAATGAAAGTATTCATACAAAAAAATACTTTCGTTTCCCAAAAATAGTAAATGTTCACCAAATTTTAGACGATATCTAATTTTAAATCAATAACCAGATATTGACTGCTTGTTACTCTCTTTTATCATTTGTAAGCAAAATAACATTTATCAAACGTAAGACTACATATTTTTAAATCGGGGAAAATGTAATCATGATTATGTTATTCCTTATGATATTGGAACTGAAATTAAAATTAATAATTCATGACTAAATTTAAAGTTCTTTTTCTGACCAAAAAATAATAGTAGTAATACCCAAATACTTGCCTACAGTGACCTGTAAATACTTGTAGTTATAGGTGTTAAGTTGAAACAATGAAAACTAAACTTTTAAAGTGTTAAAGTATTATTTTAATAATGGTGATATAGAAATCAGTCTTACTAATTAATAAAAATTTAGTTTTGTGAACTACTTTGGCATAAATTTAGTTTTATACATTTGGTGAAGATTTACTAAATTCGGTATAACAATTTTTTGGGGGGAGTAAAGTGCTAGGTGTTTAATTTTGTAAACATTTAATTTGATCCCATATTTTATTGTATTTTATATTATGTAGTATAACCACATGGTCTACAATTTATAAGTTACTATAGTATTTTCGATTTTAATTGTTTTTGTGTGTAAATTTTAGCCCGAGCAAAGTATTTAAATATATACTGAAACGTTGCAAGATCATATTTGTATTGATTTTATTGTCCGAATCCCGTTACTCCTACAATTTAGTGTCTTGTGAAACTTTTGCGATTTAAATCTTGTATTTAAAATTAAATTTAAATTCTCTAAGAATCAAAATCATTATTTTCATTCGATCTTGCATCGAACACGATGATTACTTAAAATAAAAAATACACTGCTCTTTTATAACCAAACGTTAATTATATTCTCGATTGATTTGGTGACTCACGCGGTTTTATTTTTATTGATTCATTGAAAACGGATAATAAAATTGTCCATCTATAAAAAGAATTATTTATAATTAAGACTCGGAAACTACGAAATAAATAGAAGAAAACTAAAAATAACGCTGTGGTAATGACAATGAAATTGCCCGTTAACAGTTCCTTTCTTTAAATAGAAACGTAAATTAGCGCAGCGTTGACGTCAGTAATTTGTTAGGCGAAAATGAAAAATGAAATTTTTCAATTGCGTCACGGTACATATCTAATATCAATAAATTCTTTTAGTAGCGCGAAAAAAAATGCCGACACCAATTTAATTTGTAGTATCATACAGAGCATAAAAATGTCATTTTCGCACAAGAACATTTTTTTCAGGTGAGGCCGAATAGGGAATTTTTGTCGATGGTTTCATTCGATAAAGATCTTACCTGAGAAGAGGATATTTTTCTTGTCCTGATTGACGGCCCTTGGGTCGGGGATAGCGTCAGTGTGCTTGATCACAGACACAGATTCACCGGTCAAGATGGATTGATCGATACGTAGCGTCGTCGAGAAGATCTTGGTAAGACGGATATCGGCGGGGATCTTGTCGCCGACGGACACCTCAACTATATCACCGGGGCAGATCTCCTTCGCACGGAGTTTCTGCACACCGGCCTTGTCCGATCGCACTACCTTGCCCATCTCGGGCTCGTACTCCTTTAGGGCTTCAATTGCCGATTCGGCATTTCGCTCCTGAAATTACCATTATCCTTTCGTTACACTCGCTTTAATTTTTTAATGTTTTAATCTTACAAATATTTATATATAATAAATAAAAACAAAAAATATATATTAAAAGTTATGATTAACTAGCTTCTATCAGCAAAAGGATGCTGGTGGTGAAGCCCCTTATGATTTATCTTTTATTAAAGAGTAACCTGACTAAGAGTTCATGTTCCCGTCAACCTTTTTCCAAATATGAAACATTTTGCGCGCTTTTTGAAGATCAGAAAGCAGTTTGATTTTTTTATGTCCTCCGGCAATAGTCAATAATACAGTTTATTAACATGAACTATTATTAATCACGACGATATACATGTTCTATGAACAAGACAGTTCTAACGCGCAAAGAATCTTTTTTTAAAATTTTATAATCGGCTTTTCGATGTGAAAATAGCCAATCATTCGAAAAGCTACGTGTCTCTCCACAAATGTGTATTCAAAATTATGCACAACTGCGAAAATAAACACATAACTAGTGGCTATATTTAAACTGAAAGCAAATACGGTTTCACCGGACAATATGAACGACCATTTACAAGCATTAGCAAAATTTAAGGGCAGAACGAAATTGATTAGAACAGAAGCGCACAATTAAAACCACCCTATTTAATTGAACTGTAACATAATGTTCATTCATATAGTAACCAACGGGATGTTCTATTAACGCTACGAATTATACAGTAAATTGAATTACTCTTTCAAGTCTAGGCGTAGTAATGTCGAATTATTATTCGAGCGAGTAAATTTAGAGGATATATTGAAGTTTCGTCGCGAAATAATATATAATTATATTCGAACTATTATCTTACCTGCCAGACACCAACGACGGCATTAGCGATTAATATAAGAAGGATTACAAAAGGTTCTACGAATGCTGTAAACGCTCCATCATGCTCTTCAAATAACGCGAGTACCTGAAAAATATCAATTATTCAATTAATTTAAAATAGTTTTTAGCATGACAGATAAAAAGCTGCAAATGCTATAATAAAAAGGGCCCTGTTCAAGATTGAAATTGCCATTGTAGTTGTAAAGTTTCTTTTTGTATATAATTGCAGTTCGTATTTAACGATTTGTATATACAAATATTAAGCCAAAATATTTTGAATTTTTGAGTATATATACAATTATAAACTGCGGCAATTCGAAGATTATTGCTGCCTACGTGGGTAGAATTTACAAATTACACAAAAATACACCAAAATAGTTGTACAGCAGCTTACCGTATGTTTTCTTAAGTTTACTGATTTTTTTATAGCATTTTAATGAACTGAAACTTCAGTTTATAGTTTCATTTTAAGATGAAAACAGTTTACAATAAGTAATGTAGTTTAAAAGTATACACCTATACATTGAATTATGTTTAAATGATTTCGAATGTATTATGAACGTTAGAAATATCAATAAAATGACAATTTATGGTTATTTAAATTTATTAAATACTTTAAACGCGCAATAGTAATATTTTTAAATATTTGAAGCCAATTATGGGATATGTAATTGGAAAAAAAAAATCACGTAGGCAAATAAAAATGACAATAATGCATACATTAGACATAAAAATTTTATATTGACAAGAATTAAGTGAAAAATGCAAATATGTTGAAAATATTATATTTTAATATAAAAATGTACTTACGAAGGAAATAATAGCGGCTAATAATAAAATCTTGACTAGAAGATCGTCGAATTGTTCTAAAACTAATTGCCATATCGATTTGCCTGAAAAAAATACCAAATAATATTATATTTATATAGGAATCAATTTAAAAATACATATTTTATTATGAATGAATTAGTATACAATATATAAAATGGTTAATAACAATTGTAAATGTTAACACAACCTCACGTTCCCGCTACGATTGTTTACGTAATTATACTGTAATTCTAACTTGAAAATGAAGTTAAATTGAATATTAGTGGTTTTTTTTTGTAATTACGCGAACGTGAAATATCCGATTAAATATATGAAATTTATGTTTATTCCCAATTCATTAGTTGGGCCTGTCTGTACATTGTTGATCTTGATCTCAGAGTTTGAACGATTATGTAAGTGAGCGTAAATAACAGCTGCACGAAATTAAAATAGGAGCATGTTCAAAAATAAATGAAGTGTCGAAATATGCAATTCGCCTAGCATAAATAAATTTACCATGATCTAAAATAATAAATTTGTATAATATGTATGAATCATGAGCGGCAAAGAGAATCAATATATAAGGCGTAAAGACAACCGATAATTTTGCATATTACTATACATATACAATTTATGGCGGTTTAAAGAAGATTAAACAAAATATCATAAAGCAAAAAACATTCATATGTCCTTAATAATAAAACATCTGTTGGTTTTTAGTTGTACTACATTGAAATAGTCGCTCGGTAATTACAGATAGTACTAGTAGCGCCCCCGTCGGTAATTAAGCTTTTCAATCGTCACAAACTCATCCCTTAACCTTATGATGCTTGAATTTTTTTTTTAATTTTCCTACAAAATCTCTATTATCAAAATACTTGTATAAAGGAAACAAATTTCAATTGCTACTTGTAATATTATGTATAGGGTTAAATATAAAGATTGTTTCGGCCCGTATAATTGTTCTTTGCAATATAAAATATTTCTTGCGTTTATCACGAAAGGGAAAAAAATATATTTGGTAATAAAACGATTGTATGCGTATACAAAATAGAAAAAATCGAATATATACTGATAAAAACGCAGTATTTACATGGATTATCGTTAATTCTAATAAAGTTGGTTATATATCAACGTAATATTCAATAAAAATCACCTATAGTTATTTTTTTTTAACAAATTTACAAAAAAAATATTTTTATCACAAATTTGTACGTTTTAATCATTTCTATGTAAATATTTAAAGCAGAAAATTAAATTTCCTTAATTTTTCGCTATGAAAAAAACATTGAATTCATACATGCACAATATACTTAGATTAACATTGATCAAATGCAGAGGGATTACTTAAATATTAATCAAGCTGATAATAAAAGTTTACAAATAAAATTTTCTAACGCTACAATTTTTCGACCCTATATAAATTAGTATTCTACACATTCTATATATTATATTTAATCCAATGTAGCAAAAAACCCTCAGAAATTACGGAAAAATCAATAAGGTTTTAAAGAAAGCGCTGTTTCATATTATTTAAACACACCAACAAAAGAAACTGACGTAAAATTAATAAATTGATAAAAAATATATATAACAAAAATTAATATATTGTCATATATAACTAAAGATAATTCTATTTTATATAAAAGGATATATGGAAAGTATAGAATAAAATATATGTTCCAATAATATAATTGCATCCTATAGAATATAATTTGTACAGGGCCGTATTTAGAGAAAAGCCATACTCATAAGAGCTAATAAAAAAATAAGTAGTTTAAAAAAGTTTATATCTAATTTATTGCTCAAAAAAAATTCAAAACTGTATCATCAGCATCTAGGTCCCTAATATACAGGGTGTATAAAAATCACAAAATATTTCCGTATTTGCAAACATCGTAGATTTTTTCGATCAAATTATTCAATTTAATAAAAGAATTTATGGGAGGATTTAGGTTTCAAAATACGTCTCTGCTTAGATATTCCAGCTATTATATGAGGGAAGTGCTTTTGAGCATAATATAATAAGGTCACGAGCTTTCGAATAATTTCCTTCCCCTCGAACGAGCCATACTTCATAATATCCTATAGATAAGTGCAGCTTAATGAAAAGAACTGTGACAATAAGCGTCAAGTTTAATAATAATTGCAGCGAAACGATTTGATATTAAAGTTGCCAAATTTAAATAGTTTTTGGCACCGTCAAATTTAAATTGTAATTGGAAAATTTGAACATTCAATTTCTCAAAAAAAAAAAACATTAATATACAAACGTGCAAATTTACGCGAGCGAACAAACAATATTGTATTTTTAGTCATTAAAAATATGAATCCTAAAAATATTCAATGCCATTATTCGGTGCGATCGTAAATTAAGTGGAATTAATAGTTTGAGAGGAAATTGTATATTTTTTCGGGTATTAAATTAAATTAAAAATTGTCTATCGATAACTAATATTTAGTATGATCAGCGAACGAAAATTGATATCTGTACGATAAATCAGTCCAGTTTTATGGTGAGATATTAATAAAACCGTTTATAACCCCCTTAATAACGACCAGAGAGCTATTTATAAATTAATGAAAATTTCAAGGAAATTCTTAATCTCAACAAATAATAAGTAAAATTCGCATTGCTCTGTGATTTAGAATAATAATGATGTCTTTTGCGAAGCTTAAAATATATAATGAATAATTTGTGATTTTAATAATGGAAACTTACCTTCTTCGGCAGGTAATTCTGTAACAAAAAAGAACTATATTAGATAAGAAAAAATGTAATTTATATTCATATAAAATTTGGTGCAGGTCCAGAAACATTTTTTACATCCGTTTTCCATTACAAGAAAAAAATTTGTTTGAGAGATATCGTCAAAAAACTGAAAAATGAGAAGGGTCCTCCGTTTGATTTTCTTTGTGGTAAATTTTTCACACTTTCGAAAGTGAGTTTATGATATTTTCTAATAGAATTTGATCTCAATTTTTTTCAGATTTTGAAACGAACATTTCAAAAGATATATACATATGTTCAAAGCGAATAGTTAGAAATATTTTCATATGGACTTCCCATGTTGGTTTTTAATGTTTAAAAAGAAATTTAAGTAAATAATATTCAATCAGCAAAAACACATTGGTAAAATATTTGTCAAATTCATTTAAATAGCGAATGACGTTTCCAAAACTATATATTTTACTAAAGTTAATTTTAAAACAACTAAATTATCTATTCAAATAGTTTCCTTAACCAATTCAAATTGCCCAACGTCATGGTTATTTCAACGTCTAAATTCCGTTTCTTCGCGTTCTAAATTTAATTTAATTTCGAATTGGTTCGTGGCGGTTTCTCTTCTTAATCAGTTATCGGGGAACCATGCGATATTACCATGTGGAATTCCAATTTTTCTCGTTACTATTTATAATTCATTGAGGTGCTTGAAAACATAAACTGAAATTCTACTAGTTAGTGAACTAGATGTATTTACTGAGACTAATGTATGTGGCCCATTTCGAATTTGCATGCCTGACCCATATTATTTTTTTCAAATCTAAAACTATATATATATATGCAACCTCTAAAAAATATGCCGTTTTAAACGTATGTAAACTGATTGTTTATTTATAATAATTTTTAAATCGTTCCGTTTTAATTTTCAGTTAATTAAAATAAAATATACTATCAAAAATTGCAAATTTTTGATTTTTTTAATATTAAACCAGCCGTATATAGCTTCTTTTTTTTAATTCCAAATTATATTATAAAATACAATTATTAAATCCACATCATTGCACACTTAAAATTGATTTTAGATAACTATTTTTCAATAAAATAAAAATTCAAGCAACGTAATTGAACAAATAATAAAATAGTACGTAATCCACTTTAAATGTTGCAAAATATACCTATAATAAATCGGTAATTTTTAAAACGAAACAGCTAGTTCAAATCGCATTAGTTATTTTTTTAAAGAAATTCAAAAATTTATTTTATATTAATTAATTATGATTCTGCGAATTTTCTATCCAAATTTATGAATAAAAATAATTGCAATATAATATTAAAAATACTCCCAAAAAATTCAAATAAAAAATACAGGTGCGCAAAATAGCGATTTATGGAACCATTTGGAAAAATTTTCGATGATTAGATATAAAATTTCATTGAATACACTATTCTGTATTGACGTCATTACATACAAGGCAAGTACACGCACTTACGACATCGTAACATGGCGTAATTGTTGCAAATTTCAGAAATCTTATCGTTTAAAATACAATAAAAGAAAACTTCCGTAGTTCAAATCGTCACAAATGACCGCGTCATAATAAAAGAATATACTCTAAATCTAGAGTATAGGAAAAAGGAGAAAATATTGATGTAATAAAAGTATTAAACTAAAGCTAAATATTCTATGAAAAATGTAATATTCAAAATTTTCAACAACAAAAATCAAAAATAGTATTAATTTATTATAAAATATAATATATACTACATATATTAATCCCAATATCTACTATGTATATATAAATATTTATTGAATGTGTAGAATATATTAACAAAGCACATACACTATTTACTTAACCTGTTTGAAAAAACATTCAAGTTCCTATTAAAAGTACCAATTTATTCCAAAAATATATATAAATTCAAATAGCCTTGGATGTGAATCCCATTAAGATTGTTTTTGGGAGAAAATCTCCAAAAACAATCATGAATATGTACATTTCTATAACGAATTTTTCGTATTTACACTTTAACCTCACTTTTACCAACCTCAGTATAGGGGTATCTAAGACCCCATTGCATTAATGTCAATTATATGACAGCTGTGTCAACTATTTGACAGTTTGACGGATATTTAAATTAAGTTGTCTCATCAGCGTATCTTTAAACCTTGGCTCAAATTAACATGTACAATTATTTAATCTCACCATTAAGTCCATATTTTTCTTGACTCCGTTTAACCTGGTCAGGTGATAAACCTCGTTCTGGGTCTGCGTTGAAATAGTTTAGTACTTCGTCCACGGATTTACAGTGGGAGTCATCCATCGTGTCTTCTTAAAGTGCTCTGAAACCACATAGACAGGATTAGAGAAACGATGCACGTAAAATTAAAGTGAGGTTGTGTTCGTTGCGAATCGGGCAAGAACATGTAATTGCGAACGTGGTATATTAGATAGAACTAAATTATGTTCGTATTTAATTAAAAGCATAGTTTCTAAATTGTATATTGGTGGATTTGTAAAGGATCATTTCAAAATTTGCTGTGTAATCAATCATCGCTTTATGTTTTGCGTGACGTGTATGCGTGCCAGATAAGTGTTACTATTAACACAAAGTAAAGTAGCACCTGCGAAACTCACCGATATTAAACCTAAAATAAAATGATTTAACACTTTTCCGCAACGGAAGTTTATATATGCGTATATCGTGATATTGCATACACTAAAGCATTATAGAATCCTAAAAAATGCGTGAACTATCACTGTACATCAATTCAACATAATTCCATTTAAAACTGAGGTGTGCGCGCTGCGGGAAATATAATTTAACAAAATTTGCAATGCAATTTACACGTATTCTGATGTAAAGGTGAGCTGACTAACGCGCACTCACCTTCCAACGAGCAACACTGCCTGTCCCTGGTTTTTTGGAGCAATGTTTTAACACTACAACACTAGCGAACCTTGCGGATTTCCTCGCAGTCAACTTTATCTAATTATTTTTGATGTTGCAATAGACAAAAAATATCGGACTATTGTTCATCCAGCTGCCTTAAAACTAATATATAAAGGGTGAATAGCACATATTTCTATTTTGATCTAGACTTTTCTTGTTCGTTTCCGAGTATTGTATTGTTATTCTGTCAAGCGTTCATCAAGTTGACATGTGACACACGCGATTGCTGTAAAATAATTTTATTGAACCAGCTCTCAATTTAAACCCATAATATCCTATTTAATTTAATTGCGGAATTATTTATTGTATAATAATCGATTTCTGAAACAGTTTTGTAATTTTCCTATTAAGAAAATGCGGCTCTTATATAGCTGACAGGACATAAACCGGCGACCCGACAACGCTGTTAACTTGCAAAGCATGTGGAGGTCTACTATTGGTTAGAGTAGCCAACACGTGGATTATTTTAATGTTGCGCATTGAACAAAAGCATCCGTAAGGATTTAAATATTTTGGCGCCATTTATTATGCATCAGACGATTCCAAATTTCCATCCCACAACTGATTAATGAAATATTGAAGGCATCTTTTAAGACGTGGCTGGTTCCATTTATTTTTCATATGTGCGAAAGTAAATTAAATTACCCTCGTATGTCTACGAAATCATTTCTTGTGCGTCATAAGGCCATATAACTTGCAAAAGTCGACTATGTTTTATTTTATTTTTAGGAGCGGCGGCAAAAACGCGATCTCAACGCTAATGTAATGTACATTTCTAGTATATTATTATATTTGTTTTCTGATGGCCCGGGGTCGGGCGCAGTGCCAACTGACTAGCTACGGTTTTAGATGGTCCGTCGCGTTTGCTTCGACGTTGAATTACTTAATTATTTTGGCAAGGGTGTGTAACGACACGGACCAATAATATTAAAACTCCATAATTCTGTATTATATTATACACGTTATTATAACATACAACGTATTTGTCTAATCTCAAAGAACGCTAAGGAAAGCATTAAGTCTTAAGAACAATATTGCTTTTTTTAAATTGATCACTACGGTGTTAAATTATAATATAGAATATCACCCAAATACCGTAACAAGCATTAAGTAGCTAGATGTACATTTCAAGCGCTATGCGCCCATCTTCAGTAGCACAAGTAAAACTAAGTGAAATACCTCTGTCACGAATCGTGATTGATATACTATCATATTGAAGATGGGCGCATAGCGCTTGAAATGTACATCTAGCTACTTAATGCTTGTTACAGTATTTGGGTGATATTCTATATAACAATATTGCTGTTTAAGCGTCTACTGATCATAATATAAAACGATAATAATACTAATACACACTATGCTCTGTAAAAATCAAATAACCGCCGTTAAGATAAATTGACGGGTTATATAACATAAAATAAAAGATCATTTCTATTCGACACTAACCAATAAATAGATTGTATATTTAGTTCGGTTCCTAGAAATTGCTGCTGTATATTTGATCTGAGGCGTTTAAACTTAGAATATATTTTTTTGCCATGCGTTACTGCAAGTCTGCACTTATCCCCCACTAGAATAATGATTATATAATACCATTTAATAGATTTTAATAAAATCCTAATATCCAATATGGTTATAGATATTTAGCGCGCACAGTTTTTTATCAATTCAATTTTCAAAATAATCCTGAGATGCTTCGGGGTGGATAGCTGAAAGGTATAAAAATTCCACAGTACTTGTAGTAAGAATACCTTAAAATATTTAGATAAAATTCACTTATTTGGCGGCGAAGCACTGATAAAACTAAGGTCGATTTCCTCTACAAAAAGTCTTCGTTACTACTTACCCCGTTAGTCTGTTATCACAATATTGGTATGGTCCCAAATGGGTGTTGCGTATCACTATATTCACTTCAGTTATTTACTAATAGTAAGCGAACAAAACAGAAACAACACGAGGCCTAGGCCCCCATTCGATGGTGTGTGCGGCTGTGATTCGGTGTGAGTAGATAATATACTAGAGACACGGGTCCAGGGCTGCTCTTACTGCAGATCGGAACGGGCGACGAGTCCCGGCCGACCGGGCCTTTATAAGTTCGGTGTTCGGCTACCTGGCGAACATTGGAGACAACAGGAACAGCGCACCGGAGCCCGGGTGGGGGCTGCCGAGCTGCAGTGCCACGGTCCGACGGTCAACCCATACGCGATGACGCGACAATTGGACACCGATCGACAGATGCGAAGCGATGTATGAGGACCGGGTACCCTGAAAGTGCCACGGGCGTTCCGCTAAATACACAGCAAGCTGCTCTACCTATCGGTGCGAATATGATTAGCCCATGTACCGGCGCTTCATAATTGTTTATTGTCTATTACAAAAAGAGAAAGTATTTGGAGAGTATTACAGCGTAGAAGACATAGACTAGTAGGTCACATTCTTAGACATGGGGGTATTATGAAATTAGTAATAGATGGTAAAGTAGAGGGAAAGCAAGGGGTACGTAGGCGTAGATTGTAGCGATGGCAAACTGTAGGTCACTTTGACGACCTAGTTCATAGTTCATTTCAATGTACCGTTCACGAACTATAGGTCGTGAACTACTAACATCTTCTTTTAATAAACTAGTTCACAACCTATATGAAATACATGCACATACTGAAAATAATCCCGTTTTTTCTCAATATAAAAATATTAAATATGTAGTAAAAAATAAATAAATGGAAATATTACAATACTTATTTTGAATGAGGAAGAAAAAACAACAATGTTTATAATTTATACAAAACATATATATAAGGAAATATAATTTCGTTCCGTTCACCAACACACTTTATCACTAAATAAATGTTAGTACTGTATATGTAATGTATACTATACTGCATCGTTTACGAGTCGTTGTGATTCATTAACGGTTTAGTACACGACGGGTTCAGGACCTAGTACAAGTGCACCAATAAGTACACCGTTCACCATGTAGTTCATAGTTCACGAACTAGGTCAGTGACATATAGGTCGTTGCAAAACATCGTCACAGTACGCCCGTCATTTGATTGAACCGTTCAGAGTGAACGGTTCGCGAGTGAACTACACATCGCTCTTAGATTGGAGTATGTGTGTCAGATAGTGGAGGACGTGTGGGATGAATAGCTACAGAGAGATGAAGGAATTAGCTCAGGATAGATCGACAGATAGCTTGCTGTTTCCAACCAATCCTTAGGATTGAGGACTATTTAACTAACTAAACTATTACAAAAATAATAAGAGACTTTCCTATCATAGTTGGGTTCGAAACGCAACTTATGAATTTCAAAGCAAAGACTTAATATTTCTTTATTGCCATTAAAAATTCCTTGTTAAAAAAATTAGACAATGCGTCAAAATGGCGTTCCATTTGGATTGTTGTCCATTTCCATAATGACAATTGTAACAATATCCTCTTGCATTTTCGATCTATATTTGTGGCAACTTTTCCTTCTTATCCCCTTAGCAAAAATTCGCCGATTTTATGAAATCGTATCAATACCTTAGATTGGGTATATTTCATAGTTTCAGCATTGAAGACGACTTTGGAACTTGAACGTAAACTCGCCGAGGCTTGAGCTCAGAGAAACCGTAGGTATACCAAATTAGCTGTAGCCCGTAGGAGAATGTCGCAATATACGGGGATACCTGTGACGTGAGTTACGCATTCGATTGGGAAGGAGATTCCTCTCCATCCACTACTGCGACGGATTGAGTTGTGGAACGCGACGGTTTGCTTGCGTCGTAAGTCTTAGTTTTGTTATAAATTATCGGAATTCTGTCGTAATCGACTGTCGCCAAATTTCTAGTAGGTATATAGAAGACACATATAGATGTTTTATGTGAAATGCGGTGTTCTCCTAAAAATAGGAACCCCCGTTTTGAAGGTCGCTTTCGCGAGCAGTTTTATTTCGACAAGCGATGTTTTGTGCACACGCCAGACAAAACGCATCCTTCGGGCTGTGCTGTAATAATTTAGGAACATTTAACAATTTCATACTAATATTTGATAAAGAGCTGAGAAACACGGCTTTTTGCCGGCATTTATGGGACTAACTATAATAACGAAGAAACGCTAAAGTTAAGTTGGTTTTGTACATTCGTTGCGGCGTAACAGTCGCATCTCTGATTTTACCCAGAAAAGATAAATAAGCATTTCCCACAAAGCCAGAATTTCCCTCTCGTAAAATATTTCGTGTTTATATCGCAAGTCCTGAGCCATTGCCCAAGCAGATGTAAATGTAACATAAGATACACATTATTTTAATTTGATGGTCTCGTTCTGTATTTGTACTATAAATACAAATACATATATAGTTTACTTGGAACTATATAATTGCGTTAATAGACATGTTAATCGTTTCTAATAACCGCGGAATCGGAATTGCCGTAAATCAACATATTCATAAATCAATAAATCCAAACCATATATTTCTACATGGATAAAGTTATGCTTTAAACGTTAGCGTCGTTTCAATCATTCTTAAAATAGCGGAACAAGAAAAGATAGTAAAAGTATCCGCTTCTACTCGATAAGTTTCCAAATCATTTCTGAGAGGAAAACTTGTACAAATTTTGCCAATAAATTTAATAGAAATACACGACTAGACTGCTTCTCACCAATCCACTCCATTTAAATGGCAAGTCTAATTATATTGCTACACATAAATCTGGTAGTTAAATCACAATCAAGGTATAATAATCTACAAAATATAATGTGTTTATCTATAAATATCAATGCGCATTTTTGCAAAATTCTACACAGCACTCGATATTGTGTAAAAATAGATACCTCGGCGGTGAGACACGTGAAGCTCTTCTAGTATTTTTATACGTTTAGTAAATTAGATGTATAATTTTTGCCATTCCACGTTATTTATATCCTATTTGAGATTGTCATTTTGATACCGCAGTGCATGGTTTGCCAATAACACGTTCAGTCCATTATCCTTTGCTAAAATTCAGTTGCTCATCAATCATAAAGGGGTCTCTAACTTCCTTATCACATGGTATAACTTCTTACATTGCCAGACTTCTAGAAAAAGCGATCCTCAAAGAGCTATTCGAGAGTTTACACTTCAAAAAAGGTCCTTGTCCATGTTTACGGTTGACGAAAATCTTTTCAGATAATTTTTTTGTAAATATAAACTATAATATGAATAATATAGAATATCACCCAAATACCGTAACAAGCATTAAGTAGCTAGATGTACATTTCAAGCGCTATGCGCCCATCTTCAGTAGCAATATTATAATTATAATTTAACACCGTAGTGATAATTTTTAAAATATAATATGAATATCTAATAATATAATTTTAGTTTTTCGATTAATTTCTTTTATGTTTGTAGACGTCGTAAAAATGGTCTGGCACAGTAATAAAGCGTACATTTGGAAACGAATATTGTAAAATAAAAAAGAATTAAAAATAGTAACAGGTGCGTGATTTATTTAAATATAGCTTAAATGCTGGCCTGCACACTGCACGTATTGTTTAACGGAGACCGGCGCAATTTATGTTGCAACTACTTCCCTGCATAAAATAAATTAGTAAAAAAAAAAGGAATTTTGTAGAAATAAAACAATACGTTGACTTAGTTCATATTTATTTTACTATAAAAAACGCTACTAAAAAATCGTAACTAAACTTATTTGTTAGTTATATACGCATTTCGAAAGTTGAGCTCGCATCTTTAATTAGAGCAAAACAAGTCGAGAAATTTTTCATTCGTGTCATTCAGTGAGGTGCAAAACAATCCAATTATGTTGTTTTTCATGATTTTATAGGCAATTAGGCGATCTTTTAATTATTTATAGTAAAAACTTGGTATTGAAAATTACCTTTAAAATCTTTTATCGGATTATGGGGATGTAGCTCAGTGGTAGAGCGTTCGCTTTGCATGTGAAAGGCCCCGGGTTCGATCCCCGGCATCTCCAAATTTTTTTGAAAGAGTACTTAAGGAAACTTAATGAGTACTTAAGTACTTAATTTTCCGTAAATTAGTATTTAAGGAAAATTAGCAAATTTAATATCATTAATTATGTTTTGAAAATAAATACAGATTGTAACTTTCAAACAATCGGTATAGCAATCATTTATGTTGCGCCAAAATCGGCGGCTCATTAGCGAGTATCGACCATTATAAAAGGTGCAGTTTCTTTGCAATGTGTGAAATAACCATTGATAATTTTAGCAAATTATATCCGCAAATCGAATCGGATATAAAGAATGCAAAATTCGTATCCATTGATACAGAATTTAGTGCTTTGCATCCAGATAAACGAACTAAACCAAGGTATAAACATAATACAAGACATAACCTATAAATTTGATAATGTATACAAACTAGAAATATATTCACATTTTATCTTCACAATCGTGCAATAGTAATGTATAAAACATCACCCAAAAACCGGCGTTGTGTTACGGTTTTTGGGTGATTATACAATTATTTAACGCCGTAGTGACGATTTTACAGTGTAATAGTATAATATAGAATATCACCCAAATACCGTAACTTAAAGCATTAAGTAGCTAGATGTACATTTCAAGCGCTATGCGCCCATCTTCACTAGCACAAGATTAAACTAAATAAAATACCTCTGTCACGAATCGTGATTGATATACTATCAATATACTATCATAGCGCTTGAAATGTACATCTAGCTACTTAATGATTGTTACGGTATTTGGGTGATATTCTATATTATAATTTAACACCGTAGTGATAATTTTTACAGTGTAATAGTATGATTATCGTTTTCCTTGCAGCCTTTTTGATACACCGCAAGATCGA
The DNA here is from genome assembly GCA_947310635.1 of Leptodirus hochenwartii. Taxonomy (NCBI): domain Eukaryota; kingdom Metazoa; phylum Arthropoda; class Insecta; order Coleoptera; family Leiodidae; genus Leptodirus; species Leptodirus hochenwartii. The sequence goes on from OX371176.1 coordinate 35,953,147, forward strand.
TACCGGAAACTCCGGCAAACAGTCGAGCAAATAATACCGCTACAAATCGGATTAACGATATTCAATTTCGACGCCGATAAATATAAATACGAGGCTAATGTATACAATTTTTATATTTTTCCAAGACCGTTCGCCAATATTGATCACACGTTCACTTGCCAGGCGTCGTCCTTACAATTTTTATATAACCACAAGTATGATTTTGAAAAGTTTCTCAAAGGGGTTTCGTTCAAAAACAATCTCCAAGAAAGTAAAATTCGGCAGTATCTCGTCGACGATTCGTTAGTTTTAGATAATACTTTACGAAATGAATTTGAACATGTGTTAGAATGTAGCAACATTTGTAATTGGTACCACGGCGCCAAAAATGGCGATACTAAGATATTGCCAAATATTTATAGTAAATACCAACATAATTACGAACTATTGTATCATTTGCATTCGTATATTCGTAAAAATTTCCAAGGAATTACTACTTTTATTAAAAATAACGATTTGAATTTAATGAAAGGAGCTATCGACGAACAGAATTATATCGGCAACAATAGTTATGATAATTTAAAAGAAGACTTGCTTAATAATATTCTAGGCTTCTCTAGGATATTTAAACTACTCGTTCAGTACAAACCTCCATTGATAGGCCATAATTTAATAACAGATTTAATGATTTTATTTCATTCCTGCCACGAAGACTTGCCTAAATCTTATACGCGATTCAAAAAGTCTCTACATTCATTATTTCCTATTGTATTCGATACCAAAACGTGCAGTTTTAATATAAAATCGAAAATTCCATGTGATAAATTGTGGACGCACAACACATTACCGGGATTATATGTATATTTCAAAGATGGGTTGGGGCGGCAGTTAGTCCAAAATTCGCCATATATCGAGAGAAATAGATCCTTGGGCACGTTTAGAGAAGACGAATTTCACAATGCTGGCTTTGATTCGTATTGCACGGGATATATATTTATTCGCATGGCGCACATTTGCGCCCATTTAAATGATCCGGATGTAAATCAGAAACGCAGAATCTTAAGCAATGAGCTGTTGCATAGTATGGATTATGTAAAGAATGCTATTAATCTTATACAATGCTCGATCTCTAATATAGTAAGTAAATATAAAATGGATGGTCGGATTTTTGAAACAATATTTTATTTAACTGCTTTTTTAGCAACTTGACGGCAACGATCCTATTTCTAAACGTCCACCATTACTGATAGTCGAATCTCTTAAAAATAGCCCAGTTAATATTGGACAGGTAAAATAAATTATATCACCTTCGCTGGGAGTAATAATACAAAAATAATACATAATAAAAAGTAATGCATAATACAAAAATTTCGGATCTATTCTTGTAGGTTACCTCTTTATTAAGCTATTATGGTTTTGTAGACGTACAACCCTATTCTTCAAAAGGACATTCCGCTATTGTAGCTGTGGATAATTTTGGAAGGTTTGCTTTGCATTTTCTTTCTAATTTATATTATTTTATACAATAGTATAGAATATCACCAAAATACCGTAACTTAAAACATTAAGTAGCTAGATGCGCATTTCGAAGGCCATGCCCTCATCTTCAGTAGCGCAAGATGAAAACCAAATAAAATACCTCTCACGAATCGTGATTGATATACTATTAAATAAATAAATCAACATGACATAAGTATTTCAAAAATGGCATATAATATGACCTATAGATCTTTTAAAACAATACAAATTAACAATTAACGAAATTAACAAGTAACAACAATAAACATTGGTTTGTCAAACCTAAAATAACCAAAAATAAATTTTAAAATTGTTCTTATTAAATAAATTAAATAGACAAGATGAAATTGGGCCTGAATCTAAATTCATTAAATTGAATTTAGATTTATGCATGTATATACTTTCATAAGCATTTAACTCTGAATAATTCAAAACACTTTTAAGTCATTTAAGTGAACTAATTTGAATAGGATGACCTGAGTTAGTCAAAAATATGCTCGGCTACAGCACTTTTATCTTTTCTATTTAATCTGAAATGAACTAAATGTTCCTTAATTCTAATTTCAATTGGTCTACGTGTTTGTCTTATATAGACTTTAGGACAACTAGAACAAGATATTTCATAAATACCAGATTGTTTTTATTGAAATCAATCAAATCTTTGGGATTTCCTAGAAAATTAGCAAGACTAGAACTATTATATGTTACTTTAAAATTATATTTATTTAAAATACTATGTCAATCACGTGCAATTAATTATAGTATTAAATGGTAATTTAACAAATTTTGGAGTTGAATTATTACTTTGTTCTAAACTACTAATATTTCTGATATCTCTTGTTCTTTTAAATTTTCTTAATATGTTATTTATAAATTTATAACAATAGCCATTTTGTACTGCTATATTTCGGATATTATTGTGTATCAGTTAATGTATCAGTTTTTTAAATAAATCCACATTTTGCAGAATCATAGGCACACGTCACTACGAACCGATGTTATTATTTAATTCAATGTTAGATATATCATTAGATAAAGGAAAATTTAATATATTTTTTATCTTGTGCTACTGAAGATGGCCTTCGAAATATGCATCTAGCTACTTAATGCTTTAAGTTACGGTATTTGGGTGATATTCTATACTATTATTTAACACCGTAGTGATAATTTTTAAAATTTTATACAATCCTTTACACTAATATAATGTATTTGTTTACATGTGCAATACATTTCATTGTTTTTTTAACCTCACAATCACGTTTTCACTATATTATTTCTTACCAGTAAATTTTAAATCTAGCCGTTGGTTTTTTTTTTCTTAAATGCGTATATCACATAAATGCCTAATCTATGCAAAACATATTCACCATATTCAAGGAATCTTGCCAAGGAAAACTTTTCATTTTTTCTTTCTTCTGTATACAAGATTATGTACGTTCTATTTATCTTGCCATAATGATATTGGAAGTTTCAATATGGATATTCTATTTTTATATTACTAAATTTTGTTGATAATAGTATGATATTCTCAGTTATTTCTGTATTTTGTAGGGATTCGAATAATTTATTTGTTTGCCATTGAGTGGGTGAGGTCACGTTCAACATTCAAAACCAATTTCAGTTCAATGTATTAAATCGGGGGTTGTCGTGATCACTAGTTGGCCCGTTTATTTCTGTTTGTTTTGATATGATGTCCGGTAGATGATATATCTATACAATCCGTATTGTATTTTAGTTGTTGGCACGGGAATAGTACAGAATTAGGTGCCGTATTCTACCATATAATGGAATCTCAGATTTTGACGTAATTGCACCGAAAATTCGTGAGTCAAATGTTATTTCTAGGAGCCCTTGGACCAGAAACCCGAACTATATGAGCCGCTATGCGCTCTGCTTTGTTTCAATTAGAGAAAAAAAAACTATTCCGCTAGACAATCTTGTATGTGCGCATATGAGTTGTTGTCTCACACCTGCTCTTTATTAATTATATATACTTCTTCGAAATAGTGTCACTTACGCATTTTATGTATCCACTTTGTAGTTGCGCCAAAAAATACCACACAAAAAAGTTTTTAATTTTTGATTTATGCGTATGCAATGTCTAAATTATTCTTTTCTTACGGCCTTTGAAAATCAACTACCATCAATTTAAAAAACTATATTCCCCGCTTACGATTATTTACATTTTTTCAATGATAGCAAAGCTTTTTTTTTCAGTACAATCTGAATTATTTTTTCTAGTCTTTTTTTATAGTTTAATATATAGATCTACAATCGAGCACAAGTTGTAACGTTACATAAACCATAATGTAGAATATCACCCAAATACCGTAACAAGCATTAAGTAGCTAGATGTACATTTCAAGCGCTATGCGCCCATCTTCAGTAACACAAGATAAGACTAAATAAAATACCTCTGTCACGAATCGTGATTGATATACTATAGCATATAAATGTACATCTAGCTAGTTAATGCTTATAATATAGAATATCACCCAAATACCATAACTTAAATATATATATATATATAGTACAGTATATACTACAGTATAGTATACCATACCTCTGTCTATAGTATATACTTATACTGTCTATTGATATACTATCAAGATATGAAGATATGAAGATGGGCGCATAGCGCTTGAAATGTACATCTAGCTACTTAATGCTTGTTACGGTATTTGGGTGATATTCTATATTATAATTTAACACCGTAGTGATAATTTTTAAAAAGTTACATAAACCGTTACTAAATAAATAAATAAATAAAGATTTTTTTTAAACTTTCAGTGCACGCCGTATTCTACAACAATTCAGAACAAATACCGATTACAGAGTTCGTCAATACAATATTTTGAAGCATTCCCGAATAGGGAAAACAATGTTGTGGTAAATTGTAAATTCTTTCAGATGATGCATTTTTTATTATTTTGAGTTTTAAATATTTACAGGAGCGGAATTTTGGTATCTGGTGCCATTGCAGTATGGTTAGCGCTGGATATTACTAATAAGAAATAACAGAATATTATCTATTAAGGTTCGGTAGCAAGGGCGCGTTAAAAGAGTTTAAATTGACAGTACCGTCTGTCTAATTTGAATTAACGGACAAATCTACTAAATGTCAGAACGTAACAAACTAGTTAAAAAAAAGTTATAAATTTGAAATTCTTATTTGTATTGTTCATAAAAATATACGTTAAACAGAAATTATATTTCTATATATTTATCATTTTTCATTAATTTGCAAGTTGGTATATTTTCGGTCATTATCGTGCTCTTATTTATCTTAATTATTTACTTAAATGTTTCAGCTATTAAAAATAATTAATATCGCAACCGAAAAAATGTTCCTTATACACGCAACCCTGAGTTTTATTTATATTTCACTTTGTTGACCACTGGCCAAAAATTTAATGATTTTCTCCCGAACTTAAAAAAAGATCATTATATTTTTATCTAGAATTTACGATCACGAAAGGATTCATTTTATTAAAATATTGCAGAATATATTCTAATAATTTATCCCAATATAAATTGGGATAATAATACAAATATAAATTTAGTAAAATTATAATTATATACAAGTATAATATAACACCAGTTATAATTATTTTTGACTCATTTTATAGTAGCATTTTCAAATTTGAACATTTTATTGGTAGTTCGAATGTGATGTATGCAACTTGTCATATGGAGCAGTGTAAAAATTTGCATATGTATGTAGTTATTATTTAGCGGTTCTTTAGATATAAACGCCCAGTGAATTTTATCACGGCTACGTTGGTACCTGTATGTTGCTTGTAATCTCCCAAACTCCCAAATTTCATAATTATAACATTACTTAACAGTCCGTACCATGTCCCTATATTGCTCAATTTCAGTGTTGTGAGTCATAGGAAATATAATTTAATGTTGCTATGAAAATAGAGATAAATAATTTGAAGTTGCATCCAGCGATAAAAGTACAAATTAAACATATCAGTGATATATCTGTGAACAACGACCTGTGTAAAGTAAATAAAAGTAGTGTGTACCCAGAGTATTAATAATTCCGTAATAACAACAATAATTCAATAGTGCTGTGATAATTGGTCTAAAACTATGGCTAACAAAGACGATTATCTCGTAGATTATAGCAAATTTTTCAAGAATTTCGCTGAAACATTAAATCCGAATGACCCACTGCCGGTTAAGTTGGGCAGTTACAAATTGCTCAATGCAGAAGTTATCGGAGGAGTCATAGATTGGACTATGCAATATCTAAATGAAAAGTAAGTTGTGTATTGTGTCCATATAACATTAGGAATTGAAACAGAACCCGTTATTGCAGCAAGAATCAAGAAAAGTTCTTGCGATCGGGATTCATAGACGTTTTAATTAGTTTATTGTATCTTCCTACACTGCAAACTATTAAGTTGATAATTGTGTTAATTAACAATTAACGGACTTATTCATCAGAACCTTACGGTTTAAGTTATTGTAATTGATGTACCGACAACATAGGAAAACGTAAATGAATGTTGCAGATGGATTTTAAAATAAATTTCCATTTCATATTTCTTCAGAAGATGCGTGTAGTGTTTAGTATGTTCTTTTTCTCAATATTAATTATTATCGAATGGAATATAATATATTTGAAGCGTATAATCATTTGGCCAACTGTAATGTATGCATCAACAACCCTTCATAGTTCATTTCATTTATTAGCACGTTTGACAACGTCGCATTGTTTATGTTTGTCGAAGTTGACATTGGCGTCTATTTTATTATTAGAAATAAAGTTAATCGCTGTTTTCCGAGAACGCTCAGAGTTATTCATCGTTTTTAATAATCGGCGATCCGATTGGTGATGATCCTAACGCCATAGCATCGAGGTGAGAAATCAATACATCCGAATTCGGTTGCATTGGATGTACCCCTTCGACATAACCCACGATATCCTGTGTTTTTTTAGGGAGTATTCTGTGAATCATGAGTGTTATTCGTGATGAAAACTCATTGGATGATTCCTGGAAATCCGTCCTTATGGTCTTGAATGATTCCTTTGCACCCGATACGACCATACAACGTTCGGTTCAAGAAAAATTACTGGAGTTGCAGTCGAAGGGAAAGTTCGCGGCTCACCTTTTATACATTTTCCAAAATAAGGAAATAAATGGCGAAGTTCGTTGTTTGGCCGGTATATTGTTAAAAAATTTCATATTGACGTCGTTCAATTGTTTAACATTCGAAGAAATATCGCATATAAAACGAGCCAGCGTGCAACTTTTACAAGATCCTTCGAAAGATGTTCAAGGATCCGTATCTTCACTAATCAGTACAGTTTTATGGAAATGTGGCATAAACAACTGGCCCGATTTAATTCCGTACTTGATTAATTTAGTCGATAAGTCTGATATTGTTTATAACGAAACAATTTTGTTAACGCTATTAAAAATATGCGAAGAATACCTGCTACAGGAGTGCATTGAGTTAGATCCTACAGTAAAGCTGCTGTTAACCAAATTCATCGACTTGGCAGTAAATCGCAACGTCTTCATTTCGTTAAATAGCATGAAGATTATCAATGATTCGTTACAAAAGTATTATACCGCTTTAAAATCGGATTTCAACAGCGACGTGTACTTGAATAATTTAATCCATATTGCCGGTTCAGAAAATGAAGAAATTCAAAAGTTGGTCTGCCAAGGTTTCGTCACGTATTTGGACAATCACGAACCTACGATACTCCCTAAATTAAATGACGTAATGTTGTACATAATAGAAAAATGCAAGCATTCCAACGACGAGATCGCTTTACAAGCCACTGAATTCTGGCTATCCTGCAGCAAAATGCAATCGTGCAAGTTGTTTATTCTACCGCATATTGATAAGATCGTGCCAATTTTGATAACTAATATGCGCTATTCCGCAAACGAACTGTATATTTTACGCAATTCTTTGGGTAACGATTCGGAAATAGCCGATAGAAGCGAGGATATACGACCCTTCCAAAAATCGGAGACTTTCGCAAACCGCATGCGCAATGATGACGACGACGACGGGGATAGTACTTATGACGAAGGTACCGACGAAGATCTTCTAATCGGTTGGACATTGCGCAAATGCAGCGCTTCTTCGCTCGATTTCCTTGCTGCACTGTTAAAAAATGACTTTCTACCTGTAGTATTACCATACCTAAATGAGGTTTTGAACAGCGGTGATTACATTACTAAAGAATCCGGCATTTTGGCCTTAGGAGCAATTGCTGAGGGTTGCAATTCCGGATTAGAAGTCTATCTACCTCAGTTAATTCCCGAATTATTAACCTGCTTGTCGCACGAAAAGGCCATTATTCGGATCATTACTTGCTGGACATTGGGTAGATTTGTCGGTTTCATAGTATCTCAAAGCGACGATACTTTATACATGTATCCAACGTTAATCACGCTATTGCAACATATCATCGATCCTAACAAAAGAGTGCAGCACGCCGCTTTATCGGCCTTTTGCATCTTCCAGGAAGAGGCTACGTGCAAATTAATACCTTACGTGGCGCTAATCATTCGAGGCTTTCTACACAGCTTCAACATCTACCAATCCAAATCGCTTTATCTTCTCTACGATGCAATTGCTGTCCTAGCTCAGTCGGTAGGAAACCACCTCGGCCAATATGCTGATATGTTGGTACCACCTTTAATGGGACAGCTGATGCGCATAAACTGCGAAGATCAAGTGATAGCCCTAACAGAATGTTTGGCTAATGTAGTGACGGCGTTGGATGTAGCTTATTTGCCTTACGCGGAGCAAACGTTCGATCGGTGCGTTACGATAATCAACGATATTTTGATGGTTATTGTTCAACCAACGGGCGATAATGAGGATTACGAAGTGGCTGATAAGGAATCCATGATGGGGGCGTTGGATTTGTTGTTGGCGATGTCTGTTACATTAAAATCGCATATTGTGAAGTACCTGGTTAATAGCAGCTTGCCTCAGCAATTGTATTACGTCATGCAAGATGATTTGGTGTCAATCAGACAGCCGGCTTTAGGGTTGTTTGGCGATATTGTGCGCTTATGCTTTAATACCATACAAAATCAAGTGCACGATTTCATGCCGATAATAATAGTGAATATTGATAAGAAGAGCGAAGGAGCTTGTAATAACGCAGCTTGGGTTATAAGTAAATTATGCCTGGCCATGGGAGATGAGATAAAACCGTATTCTATAGAAATTACGGATCGTTTCATAAAGGTTTTGAAAGACACCGAGCCCACCAAAACTATGTACCATACAGTCACAACGTCGTTGTGTATATTGGGCTTGATAGCACCAGATGAAGTGGCCCCTAGTCTTTCCCAATTCGGACGTTTAGTCTGCCAGGGTCTACGCAACAGAGGCGATTGCGAAGAGAAGGATTTGGCCTTTAGAGGCCTCTGCGACATGTCGATGAAAAACCCCGCTGGTCTCGCGCCAGACTTCCTTTACTTCTGCGATGCCGCCGCTTCTTGGAATAATATCCTCCCTGATCTGCATCTCATCATTAAGAATCTATTGTGCTCGTTTATACAACACGCTGGACAGGAGAATTGGATGAAAGTGTACGAGCAATTCCCCGAGTTGCTGCGGCAACGTCTGAAGATGATGTATGATATTTGAATGTAGTACTCGCGGCAGAAGCATCGCTAGGGAATCTTTCACGTAACGGTTACGAAAGTGCGTGCACAACCGGTGCACGTGCACTATAAGTCGCGTCGCGTGGGTGGGATCGTCATAATCGAAATATGAAGATTAATATTGCCTAATCGCGTCCTCAAGTATAAATGCTGCATTCGTCGTATACGGGATACCGCGTCTGCCAATCAGTGGCATGTTTTATTTTTTTGTGATTTTCGAATATTTTCAAACGGTCGTAACTAGAAAAAAATGGTTCAAGATCTACGACTACGTTGTTTAACAATCAAATGCATCTATTTGCAGAAATTGTAGCAGTCTTATTGTGTTTGGCATGGACGAAAGAGATTGAATTTATTTGTCACTTATATGGACGGATTATTACACCAACCAATCGTTTAAGCAAGTTCAATTTGTAACGCATTTTATATTTAAAAAAATCAAGCCAAAACGCTGTTTAATACGCAGAATAATCTATAAAAATGGGAGTAGACGAGCGAAATGTTTGAATTGTGGATTACTATCTTTGTATGTTTTCTGCAACATTTCGGAAATATGGTCTACGTTTCGTCCATAAAAGTAACAATTAAAATTGATGTATACTTCGTTTATGGTGTCTTATTCTAATACAAAAATTGATTCTTTTAACTGAAAAAATCGGCAAACATTTCACAATTCGTCGTCACTATTTTTCGTTTAGCCTGCAAAATTTGTCTGTACATTAAATCAAATTTCTGCACTAGATTTAGCAAATACAATGTTCTGCAAATCTCAACCAGATCATCTTGATAAGAATTTTTATATCGCGGGGTGGGTTCGTCTTTATAATGAATATATTTTTATTCCTTTTCTGTTTTCGTGAAACTTATATAGAACGTATGTTGTTGTTTACCTTGTACAACTATGTATACGCAACTAAATGGTTTATGTTAACGTTCTTCTATTGTACTTCTATTTTATTCATGTTACAGTGTCGATAAATTAAAGAAAAGTATGCTCAATTTATTTCTTAAATTTGTAGTGTTGTTTATCTATATCAGAATTATATGAGCCTTTCTTGTAAACCATTCCTAATTTTCTTACATTTTATGTATTTGTGTCACTGAATCATTGGAAAATAAAATGATCTTTGAAATGCTGTGTCTTTTTATCATATTTTCAATCTACTTTGAAGAGAATGATCCCAAGGAGTCGGACAATATAATCTATATTTAATAGCGTTTCAAAATATTCAGATTTTTGCCCAATAGTTAATGGTTACCCAATTTTCTATTTTAAAAATTATTTGATCGTGGCTGTATTAAATTGATTCAGGGTATTCCTGATGTTTTGGTAATTTAATTTCTTTTAATTATTATTTTAGAAATTGCCCAAAGAGTTTATTGGCTCCTCTGATTAATATCACGATACGTAAAACGAGAGAAAAATGTAAACTTGATCCAAGAACATGCGGATTCAATTTATCCGATAATGGTGAGTATAAAATCATCAAAAACTTAACGATGCTTCAGAATTCTTTTAAACGTGCAATTTTCGTTTTTTTTTTTTACACAGTTTCGCGGAAATGCGAATTGCTTCCGACAAGTACCGTAATTTCATAAAGTAAAATCTTATTTACATGCAAATTTGATAATATAATTATTAGAGAATCTAGAAAAATATTGTGATGAGCTACTTTGGTATTCTAATTTGTATCGCTCGGCTAGCTATTTCGAACAAGCAAAGCTCTTCGTATGGAAATAATTATAATATAAAAATGTATTTTCATAACTACTGCAGAACATAGAGAGAAAATAGCGGATTTTGAATCAACAAAATAATATAACAAAATTATTTATTAACTTCTTAATATAATTTGTAAACATTTCATACTAAATAGCATTGCCCACAAAAACGTTGTTTGAATTTTATCGTTAGATATTATAAATTGCACGTACACATATTTTTTTGTATTATTTACAAATATTTCGCAAAAAAGTACCATCATAATGCTAGCAGATGCTTTTATGATAATCAGTGTTATGGACTAATATTGTCATTACGCATTTTGCATTGTGACATCATAGATAAATTTGTTAGTGAATATGTGGTTGGGAATATTTATATCTCACGTTATCGCATTGTACTGCGCATATCCGCGTGTATGTTTTAAATATTTACAATATATAAAATGTTACACGAACATAGACTAATTTTCGTCGTTTAATTTTCTCTGTACTAGCGCTTTAAAAATATATTTTAAAGGTCATCTTATTCTGTCTAATTTATTATCATGTATCTCATTTTACAGTCTTTACAGACTCATTCTTCCATTTTAACATTAATTTTTTGTAATAATCTTTCAATGAAAGATTGGTTTCTTTTTTAATACTTTTCATGTATTTCTTAAATTGGTCCAATGTTTCCACCAGTGGACTAATTTAAGAAATACATTAAAAGTATTATAATCTTTCATTGAAAGAAAAATCTTTTTTTTTTTGTTTACCATGAAGAGTGAAACCAACATGAATAATATTTTTGTATTTTTGTAGCGTACGAACCGTTAAAATTGATGCAATCTGCCGTTGCGCGTTGCAATGAAATCTGCTCGCTCTACTTGGATAATAGCTTACTCTGCTCATTACCGCCCCCTAATAATCACTACCATCGCCACCCCGTCTCCGTCTGTGCGGAGAAAAATGGCCGACGCCGCATGGAAGACCGCCATGTTGTTATACATGATTTGAACACTATCCTCAATTTAAACGAGGTGAAAATGTGTTTGGTGGCAAACAAAACGCCATTATATAATAGATATATGCTTTTCATAATTTTTAAATGTTCAATTAAATGTTTTTATTTTTTTATTATAGCAACAAAATTTTTGGCTTTATGTATTTAAGTGGAAAATTTTTTTAGGATGTGAGTCCGTCCAGTTATTATGCAGTATTTGATGGTCACGCAGGCCACGATGCCGCTGTTTACAGCGCCACGCATTTACATCAGTATTTAGGGGAGAGTGAACATTATCCAAATACTCCTGAAAAAGCCTTAACCGAGGCGTTCTTCAAAACGGACACGTATTTTGTACAAAAATGTGAAGTAGAGGTAAATGTGCAGATTTATATATATTTTTGAGTTATATTTATATTTAAAAAAACGTATGTGTATTTCTTTGGACTGTTTATATTATTTATTTATTTATTTATTAGAATTTTAGTGGTGGGACTACAGCTGTTTGCGTGTTATTGCGCCCGCAGGAGAAATTTTTATATGTAGCATGGGCGGGTGATTCAATGGCTCTAATTGCAAATAAGGGCAGAATATTGCAGTGTGTTGTTCCTCATAAACCAAGTAGAAAAGTAAGTATTTCGCAAAATTGCATATTTAATAAAAAAAAAATGAGCGAAACTATATAAATTTAAGTGTTCGTACAGTAATTCTCAGCTACACTAAAGTGCCGCGATATGCTTTGTTGTGTGCCGCCAGATTTTGCGATTTTTAATGTAAACAAATTCGTGTGAATTTGGATTATCGGCCTTAACAAACATAAAAACAAAAAAAAAAGATCGAAATTATTAAATGTGGACCATGAAATGCGTGTTGCATTATCATTTTTGCGCCCAAATATAAATAAATTCGTTCAAAAGCATCAGGCGATGCTTCACATTTCCCATCAAGTTTCTCAATCACATTTTTGATATTAAAATATAAAAAAATTGTATCAAAATTGTTATTTTTTTATATTATAATAAAAACTATTTCTATAGCTCATCAGTTACGAACCTTAATATTTTATGCCTATATATTATGTAATTATGTATACACATTATTAATAAAATTGTGAGTATAATATATCTATAAGAGTAGGCTTATTTAAAGTACAAATTTATTAGACCCTTGGTATGCCGCCAAATGTTTAAATCATTAAAAGTGTTCCGCGAGGGAAAAAAGGTTGAGAATCACTGTTAGTGCATAACTTTGGCTAGGAAAAGTAATGGAAGAAAGAATGTCAGTAGGAAAAGTAATTTATATTAAATTTATAGATTTAAAAGAGGCTTTCGATAATATAGCTTGGAAACGTAAAGAATCTTAAAAGAAACGGGATTAGTTTATAAGGATAGGAGAATTATATTGAATCTATATAAAATAAGAATAGAATTATTTTGAATCAATCAAACTGCTTTAATTAGAATTGAGGGGGGAGAAGAGGTAGCGACAATAGGAAAGGTAGTCGGGCAGGGATGTACACTTTCGCCGTTATTATTAAACTATATATACAATAAACAAGGTCACAAATAAAGAGAAACGTATAACGGAGGATAAATTGGGCAGATAAAGTTACATATGAAGCCGAGCTAAAGTCCGTAGGGGATCATAAAAGTATATTGGAAGTTATTACAGCGTAGAAGAGATAGATTACTATGTTATATTCTTAGATATGGGTGGTATTATGCAATTAGTTATAGAAGGTGGAGTAGAAGCAAAGGAAGGGGTAGGTAGACCCAGACGTTAGGACGAATAGCATAGGGAAATGAAGCGGTTTGATCATATAGTAACATGATTTATTATTTCTCAAATTTCAGGATGAACAGGACCGTATTACAAAAGCCGGTGGTACAGTTATATTTTGGGGAACATGGAGAGTGAATGGACAACTTGCAGTATCAAGGGCGATAGGTAAATGATCCTCAATTATACCCTTTCAATAAATACATATATGATCTAATATAAGAGATAATAATCCGAAAAATGTATTTTGTTAATGGTTTCCAATGGCTTAAGTTGAATTCATCTATCAAATTAAAGAGATTCTACATGGTAGTTGTATTGTTTGCTTAATTTCTTCTAGGGGATGCTGACTTCAAGCCGAGTGTAGTGGCAACGCCCGATATTCTGAAAATAACTTTAGATGGCGGTGAAGATTTTATCATCCTCGCTTGTGACGGATTGTGGGACTTTGTAAATGACGATTTGGCCGCGAACGAGGTTTACACCGCCATCTGCAAAAATCCAGGTAAGTCTTTATAATTTTTCGACATTGGTATTGAAATAACTATTTAATGAAATGATGTGAGTAGAAATATTTTCTGTGCAATTTTGTGTGTTTTAAATGTGATAGTTCAAAAAATATGTTTAAAAAATATAAAAAAAAAAACCATATTTTAACAAGGGAACAAAACATAGTAATAATTAATGCATATTACATCTATGGTAAAATGGCAAAACATGACATGTGCAATTTTATATATTTTACAGGAGAGTAAAAATAAAGTTTCTGAAGGCATTTTATTTGATTGTACATATAAGTGAATTTCAACGGATTTAAAAGCCGTTGACGTAGCAAGTTTTGCCAGCATATAGACCTCAACGTGTATTGCTTACTGGAGTAAAATCAGAAAATGACCAAACCATGCCATACCATGTTTTGCCATCTCACCACTGATATATAAATGTACATCAAAGAATGTTGATGAAAATGTATATTCTTACAAAAAGGTTTCAAACTTGATACAGCTTGCAATAATATATTTCTCGAGTTATAAACTCGTAGTAATATAAGTTGCCTGTATTAAACCACATTAAATCGACTTTCTGCTAGCTTAGGGGAAAAAAACGCCGCGCAAACATACATTACGTTATATTTAAACGTTTACAATAAAAATTGATTATAATCGACAATAATCGCAAATCATTGTAAACTACAGTGCAATATAATTTGCTGCGCTTAAGTTCTCGATAGATGGATATTATTGAAATCGTTGCTGCATCATTATAATATTGCGTTCGATAAACGCAATAATGCTCTTAATTAAAATATACATGTTGTTAGTTTAGCAGCAAAGTTAATAATTCCGCAATTACCGTTCTTGAATTCCAACCGCGGTGCAGTGATTATTTGTATTTATTTATTTATTTTATGATTGCGCTTACCTACAGCGGATTGAATTGAAAACGATTGAACTAATTGAAGGTATAATTATAATAATGATCGTTATTGTACGTTCTAAATGATGAAAAAATATTTTAAATACATTTTTAAAGACAATTAACGAAATAGTAGCTTATATAAGTCAATTTAATACCTTTCAAACTAAGTGAAAAAACAAAAACAAAAATCTTTAACAAATTTAACGAAACAGTATTTTATATAAATTGACCCTGTAAGTCATTTTACTCCCTTTCAAACCAATTGAAAAATCTAGAAAAAATCCTACTTTACTACAACCCATCGAATTTTCTGGGGCTAATTTATTTCGGCTTTAGAAAGAATTTTTTTGGAACAATGCGGCAATTTTTCACAATCACGCTATACTGTCTGTCACTTTGCAATATTCTTCGTTCTTTTGAGCAGTTTTCGTCGCATGTAAATGCGGAGAACGTATAATTAATGAAGACTGCACATTCACCTACACACCCAGTCTGTAAAAATAACCCATTCGCCCACGATTTTACAATATTCTTTGCTTTACGTGTTACATCCTTACATTACCGAGATTATTTCAGAATGCATCATTCATTTTCATAGCCACTCTGTAAATAGACGCGGGATTTGTAATTAGAAACCAGAGGTTTTAATTAAAGACAGTTTTCAATGTATTTTTTTTTTGTATAATTTTTACATTCGCTGAGAGTATGGCTGAGAAATTTAACTGATACTAACATGTTTCTAAATGAACTTCTTTCTTAATTTTTCCACAGCCTGTTTACATCTTAACATTTGTATATGTGATAAGTGTTTCATCTTATTCTTATAACGTGGTAACGCCACGCTAGTTTTGTGAGTACACGATCGACCACAATAGTAATAAAATCATAATATTTATACGAGCTTTTAGTTCTTTTCTCCCTTGTTGCCTTCATTTTCTCGATTTCGTCGAAAGTGTACGCAGCAACGAGGGGCCCAGCCGGGTTCCAACCCCCAGCGTGTCTGGAAAATAAACATGTTACACATATACCTAGTGATATTTCAATTATCAACTAACCAGAATTCGTTTTTCAAAAAAGCAGAAGTTGCAGCTTTATTTTCAAACACAAATTTTACTATTTATTAACAGATTTTAAATGTAAATTTTAGATCGTTTGCTTAATTAAACGTTTCACTGTGTATATATTTTATAGTTGCTGTTATATGTATATACATTTCGTTTTCTTCCCCTTTTCGATGAATTCACCCCAGTTAGCATTACCATCGACTTGTCTAGGAGTGAAGACTTTTGTATATACTTCGTGCAATATCGAATGAGCTTTATTCACGTAAGAAACATGTAATAGTAATGGTTGATTAGACTCTAAATTTTAGGTGCATGTCTTCGATAGCGCATTTCCAGCGTACATTGCCATTATTTGTATATTCCCGTCACATATAAATAACGTTATTTCTTCATTTAGGGCGACTCGACGGACCACGAAGCATTAGTCGTTTATATTAGGACTATTTTGTCATATCTATCTGATTTCTACTTTTTCGAATAGCAAACTTTTCCCAACAAATTTGAACTTGAATTTCAAGAAATATCACGGGAAGAATGTTTTTTTTTTAGTAAACATGTTTGTTTACCATCAACTTTCAACGTTCTGTTCGTTTTGTTTTAAATATGAAAAAAAATTGTTAACTATATTTTTAATAAATAAAGGAAATGGTGTTAGAATTCTTCAAAAAAAAATGTTTGGGGCTCGGAATTCTTAAAATATAGAATTCTGGTTTTATATAAAAATTTGAATATTTGTATGAATCATTTTGAATTTATGATATATTACAATTAAACTATACTAAAAAAGAACAAAATATAAATATACGACTAAGCAATAAAAAACTATACATCAAAATAAAGCCTATAAAATTCTCTGTGAAATTAATTTAAAATTGCATTGACAAAAAAAAATTTCCGGACATTTTTGACAAATATTTTACATGTACCGCCCTGTAAAAAAAAATGCATTTATAATTTCTATTTATTGGCGCTTGTACAGTTAAGAATACTAGATAAAATCTCTCAATTATATACTTATTCATGCTATAATAACATTGCAAAGATACAAATCGTAGCCGATATAATGTCTTTGAGATCATTCTTTTATATTTGCTTAGTGAATGGTAAAGAAATGAATAATTTTGTTCGTAAAATAAAATTGTGAGCAATAGAAACAGTAACAACTGACAGATTGGAATATAGATGTTCAAAATTGAATCGTTAAATTGAAAATCGTGAATTTAATTGTGTATTGGTATAATGGATTAAAATGATTTTTTTTTACCAAGAAATTTTTTTTTTTTTAATGGTAGTATATAGTAAATAGTAATCGTAATTTATGTAATTAAAAAAAATACTTAAAAATATTTTATATATATTTTAAAACAGTTTGCGATCTTAAAAAAGGAATTTATTAGTTTATTAAAATATGGACGTTGATTTTTTTTTATAATGAGCCAATGAGCACTGAATGGGGCATAACCAATTTGTATGTATATTAAAAAATTTACTGAATACATAAATTTAACAACAATTCGATGGATTTAGTTTAGCATGAAGTGCTAATTTTTGGCTATGTGCAATAATGACTTCGATACGCTACATAAAGTCGATTAATTAAACAGTTCTTGTTATAAAATATTATATTCTAATTGAACTTTTCATATGCACTTATATCTAGATCAAAAATGAAAATTCCAATAAATAATCTAATTATTTCCCCCCTATCACTTGAAAAAAAAATCATACCATTATATTTTTACAACTTTTATTTTCACCTTCATTTCTCAATATAGTCTACAATAAGTAATAATTCTCTATAGTGGATTATAAATTGTATATTTACGAAGATTATTTATTTATTACCAAGATGCACGTTCCAGATAGAACTAAATATAATGTATTACCACGATTTCTTTCAAAAGAAGAACAACTTCGGTGTAATGTAATTTTAAATGTCTGCAAATATATAAGGTGGTAGAAATATCGCACAGCGCTGGAACGGGATTGTATTTTTTTCCACCATATTTTTTTACAAAATTCATTTTTTAAAGCCACACCAATTTACAACAAATTAAATAACAGTTTGATGTTTTGAGTTTAATTGAAATTAATTGGTCAATTTATGTACTTCACGCTAATTAAATCATTATAATTAAAATTTATAATTTCGCTGTTACAATTTTTTTTTTTTTTTTTTTACAATTAAAGTAATGTTTTTTTTTTCATAGCTTGATTTAGTTTTGTTACGTTTAGTAAAATTTTATTACGTTTTTTATGATCAACTTAATTCGTTTTCAAATGGTGTTCTGAAAAGACCTTTACAATCGATTTTCTGTATTGCGGAAAATGTGACGACAAATAATAATTGTAATAAATATAATTAACATTTTTACTGTAACAAAAATTCTGCACAATTAAAGTTTTGGTGGATGCGCTTTTCGTATCGTATTCTGAAAGAACCTTTACTTTACATTTTCTGTATAATTTTCATAGTGGGAATATGTGATAATCTATAATTCTAATAATCAATTATTTTGCCGTAAACAAAATTAAAAAATTGTTTTTTTTATAGCTCCATTTAGTTTTGCTGTGTTTATTTGCGTTTCGTTACGTGTTTTTTTGTTATCAAAGCGTTTTTATATACGGAAAGTATAATCTAAAACAGACAATAAATATATTTAGTAAATCCTTAGACGCGTGCGGACACATTGACGGATGCGTTTCCGATTGGTGTTCTGAAAGAACCTTTACTTCAGATTTTCTGTACTGTATGTGTTTTTTTTTTAATGGTGGAAAATGTGACAATCCTTTCAAGCAATATTGAACTGAACTATCGCACTGTACCTTTGCGGACAGATTATTGGTGTTTGCAATTTGTTGTTACAACCTGAAAGTAAGTTTAGCAACAGAATGTGTTTGCCGATATTATCGGTTGGCAAAATTGATTTATAACTCCATTCTCAGGTTATAAAACGCTTGTGCAATGGATATAAGTAAAATATCGGTTTATTATCGTCGCTCTGACTAACGGGTAAAATGAATGGATAGTTCCATGGAACAGGTTCGAAATGTTTCATAAATCCAATGCATTGGCAAAAAAATATGTTGATTATAAATTTTTGCAGTCAACCATTTTTTTTTATCTAATTTAAAATTAATAAAATTAATAAAAATTAATAAAACACGCAGGGGAAAAAATGCAGGAGCGATTATACAGGCTAGTTTGTAAAATATATGAGAAGGGAGAAGTACCACAGGATTTTCAGCGTAGTAGAATAGTAACAATGCCGAAGAAAATAGGAGCTAATTTGTGTGAGAACTATAGGACCATTAGCCTACTATCACATGCATCGAAGATATTGTTAAAGATTATTTATAGGAGATTAGAAAATAAAGTAGAGGAAAGGCTAGGAGAAGATCAGTTTGGTTTTAGGAAAAACAGAGGGACGAGAGAGGCGATTCTAGTACTAAGAACGGTAGTAGAAAAAAGAAAGAGGGTAGGAAAGGTAACTTGCATAGCTTTTGTAGACTTAGAAAAGGCATTTGACAATGTAGATTGGGACATAATGTTTAGAATTTTAAAAGAAACGGGTATAGATTATAAGGATAGGAGAATAATTTTTAATTTATATAAACACCAAACTGCCTTAGTTAGAATTGAGGGGGAAGAAGAGGTAGCAAAAATAGGGAAGGGAGTTCGGCAGGGATGTACACTTTCACCGTTATTATTTAATCTATATATAGAAGATGCAATAAACAAAGTAAAAGAAGAGTATAGTGTAGGTGTGAATGTACAGGGAGAGAAAATATATATGCTGAGATTCGCCGACGATATAGCTATATTGGAAGAAAGCGAAAAGAATTTAGAAAGGGTATTGAATGGTATGCAGGCAGTATTGACTAGGGATTTTAACATGAAAATAAATATAGGTAAAACTAAAGTGATGAGGTGTGACAAAAAGGAATGCAGTAGAAAAATGAGGATCACAATAGGAGATAATAGAATCGAAGAAGTGTCAGATTTTTGTTATTTAGGCAGTAGAATCACAAAAGATAATCGAAGCAAGGTAGATATAAAGTGTAGGATAGCACAGGGTAGGAAGGCATTCGTAGAAAAAGAACAGATTTTAAGATCAAATATTGACTTGGGTATTAGAAAAAGATTACTGAAGGTATATGTTTGGAGTGTAGCACTGTACGGGTGTGAGGCGTGGACTATAGGAAAGGAAGAGAAGCGTAGATTAGAAGCACTTGAAATGTGGTGTTATAGGAGGATGATGAGGATTGGTTGGGAAGATAAAGTAACAAATGAAGCTGTACTAGAGTTAGTAGGGGAGAAGAGAAGTATTTGGAGAGTGTTACAGCGTAGGAGAGACAGATTAGTAGGGCATATTCTTAGGCATGGGGGGATTATGCAATTGATCATAGAAGGTAGAGTGGAGGGAAGGAGAGGGGTAGGTAGGCCTAGATTGGAGTATGTGAGTCAGATAGTTGAAGACGTTGAGATGAATAGCTATAGGGAGATGAAGGGATTAGCTCAGGATAGATCGGCATGGCGTGCTGTTTCCAACCAATCTTTAGGATTGCGGACTCTTTAACTAACTAATTTAAAAATGAAAATACATCGAATTTACTTAATTATTATTTAATTTGCTATCTAAAGAACGCATTTAAAAACCGATATAATATTAGAAATGTAATTTGATTACACTAAGCAGCATTTCTTCTGTCTTCGATTGTACAAAACAAACGTTAATAATAATTTCAATATTTATTACATAAAAATGCCTCCTAATTTGGTTCGGTTATTAAATTATTCTTTTACAGATAGAATAATAATATATTAATTATTATGCATTTAAGATTAGTCTGCCTCTGCATACTATATGCATAATTAATCTGAACCTATTAAAATTTCTCTATAATATTACTTAATTTAGTTTTGCATAATATAATAAACTAAGAAACATATGATTTTATTATAATTAAACTGCTAATAAAATTTATGCGGCATTACCATGTAAAGGGCGAAAATTTTAATTTTTGCACTTGCTAATTAATAATTTGCGCCTTTTCCAAAAGTATTTGCTCTATTTTTTTTGTTACATTGCTATAATTATGCGTATATAACATAAATAGTTGCAGTGAAATGGATATAGGAAATATAATTAATATATTTTGGGTTTTAAGTATAATTAAAATTATTGTAATTGTTGGTGTGAATTAAAAAAATAAATGTGATTTATTTTCGGGGCAAATATTGCGATATTAAAATTGGAAGGGTGAAATATAAGCTGATAAAAATATACAATTTTCTTTTGTAGAAAATTATATTACAAAATGTGAAAAAAATTCATTCTTAAGTGGCATTTTTCGATGGTATTTTAGCGTAATTATACTTCAGCGCCATCTGTATCTCAATAACTCAATCGTGAATTTATGATTTCTATCGAGCCTTAATCAAACATTCGATGTAATATAAATGTCAAAAAAAAAATTTGTATGTTTAGCTTTAATAAAAATGTTTTGTAACTTTTGAGCCTTTTGATAAATATAATTCAGTTAGGTAAATTTGTCATTCCAACATATATATTAAAGGGGTTCGATAAATTTTCTAATAGTTTGTTTAGCATTGTACAGAGTACGAAAAAATATTATAAAAAAAGATCAATTTTACCATTTTATTTTTAATAACTAACATAGCCAATACCATCAGAATGTGTGTTAAAAAATTTCGCCCCTACGAGTTTTCTGTAAACAAAATTCTTGGCTCAAAATATACCAGGTTTCTTAAAGAAATTTAAAAAATTAACATGACAAACATCTATATTTTACATTTAAAAGAAATCGTGCATGTGTATGCCTTTTATAATTTTGTTTTTCGTTTCGCTTTGTAATAGTTAATATATCGAGTCGTGAAAAAGATGCATAAACCAACATACCGGTTCGAATATCGTTGTTATTAATATTAATATAAAATTGCTAATGAACTATATGTGGAGCACATAGTTTGTTTTTATGCTTCTAGTAATTAGCGTCTGATGCAATTAATTATCGCTTTATAAACGCTTCTAAGAATCTAATAAGAAATTACCTGCTTGCTGCCAACAGTACGAAATCATTAATTATATATATTTTTTCAAAAACAAAATTTTCATCCCATTATCAATTTTATTTCCAAATATGAAATTGTTATAATGAACCTTTAAAACATCCAGCAACAAATTATATGGGACGAGAAATAAAAATACGATGTTTTACATCACAATTAATTGTGACAAAAAAAAACATCGTATTTTAATTTCTCTTCGCTAATATGGAATATCACAACATAACGGCAAAATCTATAACCTATTTAAAAAATTATATTGTTTCACAAATAAGCGTGATTTTTATTTTACATTTTACGCAGAAACTGGTTTTTCATCCTTTTATTTCTCATTGCTTTACAACTCGCATCCATACTGTAATATTACAAGTGCCAATGCAAGATATATTTTGCATATAATAAATAAGTACAATCGAAGACAATAGTAATGCTCCAGTATATGAAAGTTGTGGTATATCGAGTGTATTTGAACTACTGCAGCGCTTCGATATATCGACGCATTACTATTGTCTTTTAGTGTACCTGATTATATAGGCGATGCTGTCTGCTCGACACACTCGGTATAATTGCATATTTAAATAATATTCTGCACGGTGAATCATCGATCTGCTAGCTAGCTAGTCAAGAAGATTTAGTTTGTGCTTTATCTGTCGCTGATTTATTCTTGTAGCGTGTCCAAAGACAAAAAGAAACGTATTATGTATTTTTAAAATGATCACTACGGTGTTAAATAATAATAGTATACCGAATACCGTAACTAGGTATTTTATTTCCTTTTTATCTTGTGCTACTGAAGATGGGGGCATAGCCTTCGAAATGTACATCTAGCTAATTTATGATTTATGTTGCGGTATTTGGGTGATATTCTATACTATTGTTATGTGTTTGTTTACAATATATAATCATCATTGCTAATTTAAAGAAACCAAACTTTTTTTGCAATATTTAATGTGGCATATCTTCACTTTTACATTCGAATAAAAAAAAAAAAAGGAAACGTGGCTGTACAAGTAGTCTTTTATACATGGCTTAAATTAATATATTTTGATGTAATATTATAATTCATGATCAGTCAATTACTCATTTCGTCGTTTTTACATAACATTTTTATCTGGTCCATGATGCGAACAACTTAAGAGGGATATGACGTAAGATGACGTCGTTTGCTAATGAACATTTCTGCTTTTTTTAAACCGGATAATGCAAAATTAAGTAATGGCTTAAATATGAAAAATCGGATCGGAAATTTTGTCATTTTATCGTTTTATAGTATTTGATAGACGTGTCTATTTGTCAGTGACGGCTCGTGCCATTTCAATCGGGGGGGGGGGGGGGGGGGGCATTTCTTAAAATATAACATAATGTGAGAAATCTTACCTAAAACGGATGCAAAATGATTAAACTCAATCATTTCTTGAATGTGAATTCCACTCTTCTATCTTTCATTGATATAAACTTTTCCAAAACTTCTTCGTTAAAATTGTAAATATCTCGCACCACATTTTTATTAATACACATCATCGCCAACGCGTTTAAACGATCATTACCAAATTTCGCAAAAAGTCTTGATTCTTTTAAGTGTTGAAAAACAACGCTCTGATTCAGCAGTGGTCATCGGGGTTGTTAAAAGTATTTTTATAATTTCCGGGAATGTTTCACTGAGATTATTTTGTAGCAATAACGAAAGAAAATTTTTGACTCCAATTATTTGATAAAAATCCGGACGCGAGTAATTGACTTCCAATTCTGTTTTTAATCTGGTTTTATTCAAAAATTGATATGCATGCACGGTTTCCAAAAGGTCCATTGGAAATTGTTTAGAAAATGTTGGCAGCGATTTCGTGTTAAATAACTCAGCGGCTTTTAGATGGCCACGATATGGGAATCTGTCCTTCATCTGTGCTATATATATTTTTGTAAATGTCTCTTGTAAAACGCCGCGTAATGTCCGGTTTTGAGCACAAGTTTGCGATAAATTTAAATCAGGCAATGGCCTACCTAATTCTTTAATTTTTACTTTGTCTGCAAGAGAAAGTCTACAAAATTCTATTTTCAATAAAGAACTAACACTATTCATTTTTATTAAATTATTTCTATTAAATATATTCTTGGAGAAACACGTGGCAAAATCGTACATACGTACATATCGTACATACACATAACAAATGCTACTGTCTTATCTGACTATTCTACATCAATTTATATACATATATACTAGACTACTCTGAATTGTGGCTGTGGTTCTACGGCTGTTCATGACATCACGTTGCTATGACTCCCAAGCCGCTGGCATTTGTGTTACGTTAGTCGATAATTGCGATACGCGAACCGAAGAAACAGATGCTATACTGCATACCGTCGCTCTCACTCTAGCGCTTGCAATAGAGTGAGATGAGTGCATATGCATTTAACCCTGGTGCCGCTGGAATGTGTATTACATTAGTCGATATAGGTATTACACCACGCGAACGATAGAAACAGATGCTATACTGCATACAGTCGCTCTCACAGGTTGAAATTTGACTCGTACTTGCTAGCTGCCATATCGTGTTATGTGTATGTATGAGTGTATGTATCGTGTTATATGTATGAGTGTTATGTATGTTCGCGGCGCAAGCTTTATCTTTTAGAAAAAATAATGCCGAGATAAAATATCGCAATGCAATTATATATTCACGGTGATGCGCTCAATGTTCAGGAGGGGCGCGCGGCCTGTATGGGGAACCCCCCCCGGCTATTTGTATAACTGAAGATTCGATTTAGTTACTTAATTTTCAAAATGCGCATTATATAGTTTCTAGCCTCTTTGACCTGCGATTTTGTTAACGATATATATATATATATATATAGCGCTTGAAATGTACATCTAGCTACTTAATGCTTGTTACGGTATTTGGGTGATATTCTATACTATTATTTAACACCGTAGTGATAATTTTTAAAATAAACAGTGTTGTCAAAAGTAACAGAAGTAACAGAACTAAATTCAATATGGAACACCAGAGAAGAGAAGCAAAGAACATTAAACTATTCTAAAAATTATCACTACGGTGTTAAATTATAATATAGAATATCACCCAAATGATAGTATATCAATCACGATTCGTGACAGAGGTATTTTATTTAGTTTTATCTTGTGCTACTGAAGATGGGCGCATAGCGCTTGAAATGTACATCTAGCTACTTAATGCTTGTTACGGTATTTGGGTGATATTCTATATTATAAGCATTAACTAGCTAGATGTACATTTATATACAATAGTATATCAATCACGATTCGTGACAGAGGTATTTTATTTAGTTTTAACTTGTGCTACTGAAGATGGGCGCATAGCGCTTGAAATGTACATCTAGCTACTTAATGTTTGTTACGGTATTTGGGTGATATTCTATATTATTATTTAACACCGTAGTGATAATTTTTAAAATAAACAGTGTTGTCAAAAGTAACAGAAGTAACAGAACTAAATTCAATATGGAACACCAGAGAAGAGAAGCAAAGAACATTAAACTATTCTAAAAATTATCACTACGGTGTTAAATTATAATATAGAATATCACCCAAATGATAGTATATCAATCACGATTCGTGACAGAGGTATTTTATTTAGTTTTATCTTGTGCTACTGAAGATGGGCGCATAGCGCTTGAAATGTACATCTAGCTACTTAATGCTTGTTACGGTATTTGGGTGATATTCTATATTATAAGCATTAACTAGCTAGATGTACATTTATATACAATAGTATATCAATCACGATTCGTGACAGAGGTATTTTATTTAGTTTTAACTTGTGCTACTGAAGATGGGCGCATAGCGCTTGAAATGTACATCTAGCTACTTAATGTTTGTTACGGTATTTGGGTGATATTCTATATTATTATTTAACACCGTAGTGATAATTTTTAAAATAAACAGTGTTGTCAAAAGTAACAGAAGTAACAGAACTAAATTCAATATGGAACACCAGAGAAGAGAAGCAAAGAACATTAAACTATTCTAAAAATTATCGCTACGGTGTTAAATTATAATATAGAATATCACCCAAATGATAGTATATCAATCACGATTCGTGACAGAGGTATTTTATTTAGTTTTATCTTGTGCCACTGAAGATGGGCGCATAGCGCTTGAAATGTACATCTAGCTACTTAATGCTTGTTACGGTATTTGGGTGATATTCTATATTATAAGCATTAACTAGCTAGATGTACATTTATATACAATAGTATATCAATCACGATTCGTGACAGAGGTATTTTATTTAGTTTTAACTTGTGCTACTGAAGATGGGCGCATAGCGCTTGAAATGTACATCTAGCTACTTAATGTTTGTTACGGTATTTGGGTGATATTCTATATTATTATTTAACACCGTAGTGATAATTTTTAAAATAAACAGTGTTGTCAAAAGTAACAGAAGTAACAGAACTAAATTCAATATGGAACACCAGAGAAGAGAAGCAAAGAACATTAAACTATTCTAAAAATTATCACTACGGTGTTAAATTATAATATAGAATATCACCCAAATGATAGTATATCAATCACGATTCGTGACAGAGGTATTTTATTTAGTTTTATCTTGTGCTACTGAAGATAGGCGCATAGCGCTTGAAATGTACATCTAGCTACTTAATGCTTGTTACGGTATTTGGGTGATATTTTATATTATTAAACTATTCGGTAATAATAATAATAATAGTAATAACATTAACTATTAAACTATTAATTATTCACGCATGCAGCAGCGCCTCTTCAGTTGGTTTCAACCCTAAGGTGGCGGAAATAGATCATCTGCAGAGGCCGAACTGTCAGACTGACAGACGTCAGTTCGACATTGACAGATCCGGGATAATGCGTGAATAATGGCCGCGATAACGGTTTCGGTATAAGTCATTTGTACACGGTGGAATGCGTTTTGTAACGTTTAATGCGGCCGATTAATTTCGGTGTGCGTTTACGTGCTCGTATTTTCTCTTTCACAAAGACACGCGCAAATAGAATGGATCAATTTGGCATCGTTTTCTTGCGAACTATTAAGCAAACTTGTTCCGCTCAGTTTTAATTTTGCATCATCGACATATCGATTATATCGAATCCAGTAAATCACATCGAACAAATACGGAGTGTGCCACCACCTAAATCGCTGTTTTTTTTCCACCGCGGATTTGTGTAGAAATACCAGCTGTCTCTAAGACAGGTAATAAGGTGCAGAACCAGTATAATGTGTAATGATATAATCCGATCAGCCAAATGTGGCGGGATATATGTTGTAATGTGGCGCTTATAAAGTCGATATTTTTTGTTGCACTAAGCTCGTAATTGATACTTTCGAATTGATCCGTGTTTTATTTTTGATGCAACTTATTATACTGCACAAGAAGAAAACGTTTTTTTTTAAACAAACTAGTTCAAATAAGCATACATTAACAAGTATATGCTTTTTAGAAGTCTTATCTAAATAAGTCAATGTCGGTAATATTTGTTTGCATCGAATTATAATTTAGTACTCACCCTGTAAAGAAAAATATATATTATGGTGACTACGCGCAACATGTGGTGCATACAAAATAACACAGAAAAAATTAAGGGGACAAACATGGAGTATTGATTCCTCTTGTTTCATTTTGAAATTGCATATGTAAATAATACTTGTAGTGTTATTATTTTTTGTGTACGTGTTAACTTTTCAATCCTCAACTGTCAGTTATACAACAAATATATTCCCGAACGTTGAATACATTTCTCAATTGCAACTATTCTGTGTGAATTCAATACTTCGGGTTAAGAGGTTGCCGGTTTAAAAATGAAAGTGTTCTCCGTGGAATAAGGAAGTAAAAAAGTATGTGGTTGGACATTATGTAGGAAATATAAGAAGCAATGCGAACGAAGAATACATCCACATGTGATGTAACAGGAAGCGTGTATGAATACTAAAGAATAACCCGAGATTCGCATCTTCTACAGGCATGTATGTTGTAAGATGATACATTTGTACAATGGGACTTATGATGCATTTACGCAAAGAATATAATTTCTTTAAATTCACTCGGCGCGCGTATTACCGAGATGTTTTGCGAAAATTATTGCGGCGTAAGTCATAGGCTATTTTTTTTAAGTGGCGGGCGCGCCCCTTCTACTGCGCATTACAAATTAAGACTAGTTTATGCATAAGACCGATGATAACAAAAAAAAATGAAAATATACTGGCCGCTTCAACACCCCGAAACCTTATGCTCGCCACTGCATTTTTGTCATTTGAGGGTGTGGTCAAAATGACTGCATTGTTGTCATATCGACTGCCAACAAATGCAGAGTGTATTATATTAGCACAATTGATCAAAATAAATAATAAATAACTGGAACTTTTTACTAAATAGTGGACTTTAATCAAAGCCGTATATATTCATACATTAAATATTCTCAATGTGAATTTTGCTATGCAGTTTACAATTTGAGCACTTTGTACTAAAGTTTTTTATTCATATATGGCAACAATGGTACTGGAAGCTCAACCCTTATGCGCAGTAGAGGATGAATTAGGTCCGCCAAGATATAAAAAATTACTTATATGTTTCAACTTGAGCGACTGAAAGCTAATAAAGCTAATATAGTTAATAAAGCCATAAAGCTCGCTGAAAACTAATTAAATCGAGTGCACAATCGCAAATTTCATTGACAGCATAATCGCCCATAAAATTTCCATTCATCGATTACAATCAGTTGACTCATTCATTTACGTATTACTTTATTTTATTTTAATTATTATTTTCATTTTAATTTTATTTTAGGAGGTAAAATGGGTGTTTTTGCACTTTTGCACGTATATTTCCTTATTATAGGAATTCTTAATACAGGAATTATAAATTTGATCTTTTGCAATATTTCGTAATCTAAAAAATGATATATTTTGGATTAAATTAAAGCTCTATCGTTCTACGAGATTTTTCTGCAACTCCCGAAAGGTTTAAACTTTAGTCGTTTTTTTAATAAAATTATTTCGATTGAACCGTTGGGCATTTTTCGTCTTTGATCAAATGGAATTCATTTCCATCAACATTTTCTTCTTCTAAAATTTGATCTTTTGCCATCTTTTACGACTGCACCTTTCATACGAGTTATTTTTGTTTAAATTAAAGCTCTTTCGAGCTCTTCGAAATTGCTCCTTTCATTATAGGAATCCTTAATAAAAGAATTATACGTGCAGAAGTGCAAAAACACGTTTTTTACTTCCTTACATTACACTGCACAAAAAATGGATAGATTCTAAAACATATTTTATTTTATTTTATTTTATTTTATTTTATTTTATTTTATTTTATTTTATTTTATTTTATTGCAACAGCTGTACCTCGGAACAAAAGGGGCCAATGTCCAAAATATGGAGCTAATGTGCATGAAAAAAAAAATTGTTTACACTGTTAATTCACCAAATAATATGAATTGAAACAATAAAAAATGAAAAACAATTTTATGAAAATGTTTAAATGTTTAAAAACTCCATTTTCCGGCACATTATAATATTGGACATTGGCCATATTTGTACCAATGTACAGATATATAATCTAGAACCGATAGCAATTAAACGCGACCATTCATTATCCGTTGTCAATAACCATCGATATTAACGATTAGATAGTCTGTTGGTTGAAACGCATCACTAGCCATGACAATCTAATGTCGCGGACGTCGCGGTATGACTTATTACAATATACAGATCCGCAATAGCAAAGCTGGGCTGATCAAGATTTTTGCGAAAGTTGTTGGAACGTTTAGAGGAGCCTCACCCATCGTGGAAAGCTCGAAACATCCACGGTGGCTGCCGTATGCGATTTAGGCTCGGGCAAATGTCGTTCATTTAGGTTAATTATTCAGTTATTCAGTATTCACATAAGTGAAGAGTTCACGAACGATTATTCACTACTCACATCTTCCACATTCCACATCTACCTCTCCTAGAAAAATTGATCTTTTTCAATTTGCATAACTAGACCTTTCAAATGATATCTTTTTAAAGATTCTTTTGATCTACGAATGTTTTCTCATGCTCCAGATTTACATGTAAATGGCGATTGAAGTGTGATATTCTTCAAACAAATTGATTTTTATTGGGCCAGCTGAGTGTTTTTCTCAAAGACCAAAATCAGTTCAATTTTCTTCCACATTCAAAAATTTGATCCTTCGCCTTAAATCTTTGTTAACTAGACCTTTCAAATAATCTTTTTTAGATTAAATTGCAGCTCTTTCATGCAATTTAATTTTTAATCTGGACCTCAAAAAGAATTCTGCAATAATTAATTTCCCCCAGTTCTTGATAAATATTTGAAAAATTTTGGCACGCACACATAAAAAGTTCATCACCATCGTAAATGCATCCCCATTCATGTGTCCTTCATCCTTCTGGAAGATATTGTTAAATCTTCTAGTAGATCTTCATAATTGGTCTTGACTGTCCAAAAATTTGATCTTTTGCAATATTTCGTAATCTAAAAAATGATATATTTTGGATTAAATTAAAGCTCTATCGTTCTACGAGATTTCTCTGCAACTCCCGAAAAGTTTAAACTTTAATCGTTTTTTTAATAAAATTATTTCGATTGAACCGTTGAGCATTTTTCGTCTTTGATCAAATGGAATTCATTTCCATCAACATTTTCTTCTTCTAAAATTTGATCTTTTGCCATCTTTTATGACTGCACCTTTCATACGATTTATATTAGTTTAAATTAAAACTCTTTCGAGCTCTTCGAAATTGCTCGTCAACTCTTCATACAGGACCTTTGATGTTCTTTAAACAAATTGATTTTGATTGAACAGTCGAGTATCTTTCTCTTTCTTCCTAGGCCAAATTGATTCAAGTTTCTTCCACATTGATGTCTAAAAAATTGATCTTTTTCAATTTTTATACCTAGTCCTTTCGAATAATATCTTTTTATAAATTCTTTCGATGTACGAATTTTTTCGATTGAAGTGCAATATCCTTCAAACAAAGTCTTTCTGCCTTGACCAAAATCAGTTAAATTTTCTTCCACATTTAAAAATTGGATTAATTTCTTAACTAGACCTTTCAAATAATCTCTTAGATTAAATAACTGCTCTATCATTCAATTAACAATTTTATTTCACCAACTCCCAAAAATTTTCGCCATTAAACAAATTGATTGTGAATGAACAGTCGATTATCCTTTCTTCTCCATTTCTCGATAAAATCGATCATTTTCTCTTCCGCTCCTCTACACATGCATACTAATCCGCAGCAACTTCTGCAGCTCGTCGGATCAACACTTGGTGTTGATCCGGTACACAGAACACGTACACTCTGTACATTGCATACCGGGTGTTGTTTGCTTCGCGATTCCTGTGTTGGGTGTTCATTCACAACACGGCAGATGTACTAACAACGCACACAGAACTGTATACTTATATTCATCGTGCTTTCTAGTTGCTGATCCCTCTGCAGCGTTCGCGTCGTGTTGTGGTCCTTCGAGCCGAGTCGCTCATATATCGAGTGACCGTAGCGGAGGAAGCGTTCCTTGTACTCGCTCGAGCTTACCATTGCGTTCTCGCCGTTCATTTTACCGGTTGTGCCGGAATTTACTCGAAGAATATTGGTGCCCCTTTTACGCCGGTTTTTTTTTTGCAATTTGGATTGTATTTAGCTTGTGAAAAAGTGTCTTTTGACTTTGCGGATTTGTTTTGCTAATTGTTTATTGGTAAGTTTTTAATTTGTCGTACACCAAAATCGGATTTTTTTTATTGTAATTTAAAAAAAAAACGACTTAACGCATTTTTAAATAATTATCTACGATTAGAAAATTTCCAAATTGTTTTGTTTTTGTTATAATTAAAAAAATCTCGATAACTGAGCAATTAACAAACTCGAGTATACTAATTAAATGGCATATTTTCCAGTGTTAATTTAGCAATTATCTCGCTGGTGACTAAATTATATTTCTCAAAAATCATAAACTGTATTATTTTGCCCTACCCCGGGCCCCACCTCAGTCAACGAGCTCATCGTGTACATAATAAGAAAATGCGCTTTAATTAAAAAATCATTTACATTATAATGGTCAGAATTTAAGGAATGCGTATATAATAATAAAATGGAGCTTTCTACTCGTAATTTGAGCTATTTATTAATTAGATTTAAATTAGTTCAAATAAAATTTTGGAATAGTAGTTTTTTTTTTTGCTAAACGACTGAGTCTAATTTGATAATTTTGTGTTTAATTAAGAGAAGTAGTAAAAATACAAAATTTGTCATTTTATCAATTTAAAATTTGATCTACTAAATCATTTCCATTTTTTTCTCACACTACCTTAAAATCATCTTATTTAAAGCTATAATTTTTTTTACTGAATTTGCAGCTGATTTTTTTTTAGAATTTATTAAATCGTATGATTTCTCAATTTAACGGGAGTTTGTAATAACCTTGAGGTTGATCAAAAGATGTTCATTATATCTAATGCGTCTATAAATCTAATTATGGCGAATAATGAAGATCTTAATTATGCTGTCAAATAATACAATATCATAATATAATAAAATAATATCATATTTTAATTTCAAAAGATGATTGAAATTGATGTTATTATTTGCATCCAAGATATTTACATAAATGTAATAATTTTTTTAAATATTTACTTTGCGATATTTCTTAATATCCATCAGCTATATTATTCTACTACAATATAAAAAAAAAATTCTTAAACTTAACTATACATCCCTCGGAACTTCATCAAAAAGCCTAACGTCTCCAAAAATATAATTAAAAATGTAGCCAAAGAAAATTTTCAATTTCCTTCTTGTAAAAACCTAAATTTATATCCGTTGACAACTTAATGTTCAAAAAACCGCACGTGTCCCAAAATACCATCACTTCAAAATGTTGTAGTTTAATTCAACGATATTTTTGTAACACCTAGTTTTGTGCAGACAGTGCAAAGTCTGTTCTTTTTCGCTATCCGCTCTGTTCATGTTCAATTAAAATTATAATCTTTCAGTAACGCTAGTCCGATACGCATGGCTTCATGTCCATCATTGTTCTAAAGCTATAAAACAAATGCCTAGGCTACATCCAAGATGATCTTCTTTATGATGGAAGCAATAAAATACAAAACAATATGGCACCGCACAAGTTGCACCTCTTCTAGACTAGTGGTTTCTTTTGTATTTTTTTGCAAAATTCAGCAAAAATTGGAGGCATGTTTATTTGAATTGCAATTGTTTTGTTTACAAGTTGAAAGAATTTTTTTTGGATTTGCTGGATTGGGGTGTTCCATTAGTAAATGCTAGGGTGTACTCTTTCGGTTCCAGTAGTTTTTTTTTTGTCTTCGACGTTTCGTATAAGCTTATGGCTGTTGTATGACGAACAATAAATATCAAGCTCTAAAACAATATTGTTGGTGAGCGTCCAAATCAGATGTTGAGGTGATTTACATCCCATTTCCAGCTAGAAACTATCAGAAAGTTCATTACGGTCATCGTAATAACGTTTGGAAAGTAAAGATAAATGAATTGATTGTTGGCAAACAGTGGGGAAGTAGATTAGATAGAAGAATGCGCTTATATGCAGCAGATAATCTATCTACCAGTGCACAATATTCTAGCCTGTTCTGCTGGATGTGTGATTAAGAGCTAAGCGAACAGACCTCACAGATTGCACACACAAATCAAACAATTCGATGCGCTCTCTTCGCTAAAGTGCAAATGACTGCTCTGTTTGCCTAGGAAAGGATTTTTCTCTTTCAATACAAAGGAAAATCTCATTCGTTGAACAATATCAAATTTCTTCTATGATTTATGAGATTCTTATGTGCGTATTCGTATATTTTCTTAACGAGGATGCCATACTTTTAGCATTAAAAAATGTTGGCAGAAATTTATGCTGAACAATTGTGCTTTTAATTTTGTAGGTATTGCCTATGCCGTTTCGGAGTAAAACTGCATCTCGTTAACATTGCCAGCATATATAATTCTATCTCCTTAGCACTAGATTCTATTTTTGAAACTCGCGCACAAATTTACTGTAAACTCTTCAATTGATTTTACACATGCATTTCTTACCACAAGCAAAATTAAAGTTTATAAAATTATAACTTTATATCTGTTGAGAATTCGTTAAATTTGTGTATTGTACCAAAATGAGTAAAAACTTTTGTTACACCTTCATATAGATTCATCGTATATTATATTTCATAACGTAGCGTAGACAATTTTCACATTCTCAATTCTGTACAGTTTTCTTTCAAGGTAAGACTATTGCTCTCAGAACCATACAATCGCTTGTATAATACAAGTTGCAGTTCAGTGCAGCAGACGTAATTGCATTTTTTTATTACTATCCGAAGAACGTGTGAATATCGCACAAATCGATAATTCAATTTGCCATGCAAAGACGCAATTACCTTTTATTTAACCTAGAACAACTTGTCGTACCAATTTCATTTATTCAATGCTGTCTTTGTTGGATACAAACAAAAATTCACGCTCGAGGCGAAATAGTTCTTACCATATCACCAATATTCAATGATTCTGAAGAAATTAATTTGATTTATAGTCTAAAAAATTACCAATAGTCAAGTATGTATTGGTTTTAGCCACGTACAAGACATTACGGGATTTTTGTGGACTTTTAATGACGTTTCTCGCCAAAGTAGGTATATTGCCCAACAAGGTTATATGTTGTTGATAAATCATAAGAACTACTGACTTAATAAAAAAAAATGACTTAACTACATGTGAACATTACATATCAGTGCGTTCCTCAACAAATAATCGAAATAGAAACTGATTAACTAAATAATAACAATAATAATAAATAAATTTGGAAAAATGTGAAAATAAAAATAAATAAACAAAATAATTAAAAATTATCACTACGGTGTTAAATTGTGGTATAGAATATCACCCAAATACCGTAACTTAAAGCATTAAGTAGCTAGATGCGCATTTCGAGGGCTATGCCCCCATCTTCAGTAGCACAAGATAAAAACGAACTCTTGCTACATGCAAGAGCCGATAACATAACCAAAAATTCAAATAACAAAAAAGGTTAACTAACAAATACTTAATACCAAGTACATCAGATGTCGAAATATCGTATAATAATCCAGCGGTAATCAGAAAAAAATACGCTGACGTTACGTGACAAATGGCGCGATTGTGCACGAATGACGCCGACGAGTTAAAATGTCTACTATGGCGAAAATGTTGAGGTTAGTTTTGGTATCCAATTAAATACACGGCATGGCATTTCGTACGTAATTTTTAGTTGAACCGATCTTTTTTTTCCCCCGTGATATTTTCGTTGTCCATGCTCGTACATTACGCAGGGATATGTTTAGATAGCATCAAAACACAGGCTAATGATACTATGCTCGTAAAAATCGGGCAAATGTACAACTAGAACTAGTTATTACTACTTTGTAGTTTGTATTGCGGGAAATAGGAATTATTGTGCGATTTCTCACAGTGAATTACATAAGATTGTTGTTCTTAGTCGCTTTTGTGCTAAGCGCACAGACATAAGAGATGTTTTTTCGTTGTTGTTGTTTTTGTGTTGAATGAATTTAAGAGACCATATATACACAGTGCGTCATACAATTTGAACCAAATATACACAGTGCGTCATACAATTTGAACTTAATTTGATATTGACATAAAGTTGTTACCTTTTTTCGCAAAATGCAAAGAATAATTTAATGTTATGTAATGATTAACAGAGAGAGAGACTTGATTTTGTATCTTTAAACTTTAAAACAATGCGATGACGTTGGATTAACAATTTAGTTAGTTCAGTTGTTTCATCACAAATCAAATGTTTTATTTGATATAATTTTGCACATACTTAGATAAATTTAGTTACTTGCTATTTATTCAATATTTTTGATTCTCCGATTATTTTCTATACTAATATTGGCATTTATCATAGGCACTATGTCTTCTGTACATATTATTGCAAATGGCTTCCTTTCCTTCAATATTTCTTGCTCACTAGGCTACAAGATCCATTGTTAGCTCACCGGAAAGATTCCAGCTAAGATAAACTACATCATTTTCATATATATGAGTAATGGCCTCACACAATTCGTTATCCATTTCTTCACTAGTTATCCAACACCATCAATTTTATAAAATATTCTTGTACCTCTAGTAAACATAAAATATTTTTATTATACGTTTCCACATTGTTCCAGATTACAGTTTAATCCATTACAGAAACATTTATCGATATATATTCATAATAAAATCTCATCATTCATCTGTTCCATAAGTCTACCTCTCTTTTGTCGTCTTCTTCCTCTTCTGGTCTTTCTCCTTCTTCTCCATTTCTTCTTTTCCTTTTCTTTCTCCTCATTCCCCCTCATTCTCATCACCCTCCTCCCCACCACCACCCTCCCCACTCTCATCCTCTTCCTTATTTTCTTTTCATTCTTTTTTCTTCCTTTCTCTTATTCTTAAACATAAGTTTCTATTTTTTATAAACATATTAATCATTTGCTATTTTTCGCAAATCTCTTGTCTCTTCCTACATGTACCATTAGTGAAGTCTTTCTTTCTTCTCGTGCAAAATTTATGTTGACATCTGACAAGGTAATATCGTAAACGCAAGACAATTCTTATAAATCGTTCCTTTGCTGTATAATTCGTTGGGGAGGGTGTAAAGTTGGAAATGAATATTTCATATCATTCCTTCGAATCTCTTGGGACTAAGTGGCTGTAGATAGACATGGGGGAGGATGAATGGACAGGATATCTTAATAAAATTTGTTCTGCTGGAATGGAAGGGTCCACGCCGATCTGCTTTCTAACGGAAAAATAGCCCCGGAAGAGAGGAGATATACGTAAATTTGTCTTGTTGGATTGGCGATGTCTTTGTTGGCGAAAATATGGCAAATTGTCCATCCATTGAAGGAACGGTTCAGATTGCATGGAATATTTGTATTAGTCTAAATTTTCTTTAATGCTAACATGTTCTTCTTTTATTTAA
Organism: Leptodirus hochenwartii; assembly: GCA_947310635.1. Classification (NCBI taxonomy): domain Eukaryota; kingdom Metazoa; phylum Arthropoda; class Insecta; order Coleoptera; family Leiodidae; genus Leptodirus; species Leptodirus hochenwartii. The sequence continues at coordinate 35,990,365 of OX371176.1, forward strand.
GAGAAAACTCTTGAAATTGAAGAGCCTTTTCAATATATCAAACACTTCCTATTTAACATTTCTTATTATACAATTTTTGAAAACATAATGAACGAGTTTTACTTTAAAACGAGAAAATTTTACAGCATTATTTGCAACATTTCTATAAAATAATATGAAAGGTGGTTCAACTAGACATATGGTTTGCTTCGAAGGTAAGTAATGGGTCAGTTGGTAACAGATGTTGGATATATCCGTTCCCTGCTTTTTAAACCACTTCTTACTTGATTACAAGAAGATTGACTTCGCTTGATATTGTAAGCCGATTTGTAAAATATTTTACTCTAAATGGATAGAGATAAACTACCGGATTTTTTTGCACAAATTTTTGGACAAAATTCAATAATTGAGGAAATAATAATTTTATTAGTTTCGGTAAAAAAAAATGAACTAATTTGTTAACTTCTTCCGAATAATAAGATAGTTTAAGAAGGTATGGCAGAAGAAGATCAAATTTTAAGGTTTTGCAAAGGCTTAGGTATTAAGAGTTAAAAGCCGTATGTGTACGGTTGTAAGGCGTGGACAATAGGACAATATATTCAGCGTCATTAATTGTTTTGTAGGTATAGAAACACGTTCGAGGAGCAAGATCAATTTCGAAGGTTTTGCATTGATTTATATTGTTACGAAGAGATTAAAGTGTTGTGTGTGTATGGTTATTAGGCGTGGACAATAGAATCGTATTTTGTGGTCTGTTTCGAATTCAGCATTGAGCTAGATACGAAAGGGCAACGTTTCGTTAATATTACATTCAACAATTTCGCCTAATTAATTGAAACTGTAGCATTGTACGAGTGTTCTGGCGAAGGAATGAATAGTGATGGGTACGCCGACCTGCTTTTGCACGGAGAAACAGAAGAAGAACATGTTGAACATCGAAGAGTTGTGGCTTGGCTGCAACGCTCTAATTGCCTAATAATAATAACCTAATCAGCAGCTGACTGCCGGTGCAGTTTCTTCAGCGGGTTATCAAACTGGCTGCCAGAGGGGAACGTGACCGTTATTCTAGACGTGTGTTTTTTTTATCGTTCGCCAAAAAATTGGCTTCTTCCACCACATTGACAGAAAAATTCGTTCATTGCATAAATTAGATTTTTACCAAGCCACATATATACAATCTTTAAGTTTAACGTAAAGAATAAATGATTTTATGCAACAATTCCCGTGAGATCTTGAAATTTTCTACAGCACAATTCGTTTTTTCTCCACAATTTCTCCAATTCGAAATTGTGGAGAATCGCCAAAAGTTTGTTTCCAATGGAGCTTATAATGGGAATTACGGATTGAGGAGGATGTCCATATTTTTCTTCTTCTAAATATTGAATGATATTCTTCTATCATCCATATCGGTACATATTATTGTATGTTCGAATATACGTATTGTCATACGGTATACATATATGTGTATATACCGTGTCTAATAAACAGGTATTTTCAGATATAGAGGTATTTAGAGTAAACTATAAAACTTTCCCTCACTTGTTTAGTTGATGCATTACTGGAAATAGAACTGTTATGTTTTGTACAAAAATAACTAACATGTCTTGGATATGTTAATCGAAGTAAACCATGCTTCGTGTTGTTTTTTTTCTTTCTTTCTCTCGGTATTATTATAAGTATGAGACCGTGCATCGCTGCATGTCGCCTACAAACAAATAATTTCGTCAATTTAGATACACATCCATTGTAAAATATTGTTTCGTATTGTCGCAATTTAACGATTACTGTTTTTCGAATTTTTAAAATGCTAGTTGTGTAATTTTATTAAACCACGCGATATTGCATTTTCTTCGGATATATAATATCGTCTGTCAATTATTTCGTATGCCTTCATTCTCTCTTCTGATGTTATAATCAGACATCTTTGGCAAAAGCTTATCCATTTATTTTTTGAACGGCATTAAATTAAACCGTATGTAATAGTAGTTCAATTACAAAATTGAACATGTATGTAACGGTTATTTATCCGCATTCCATATTTTATTATCTTACAAGTCTTAACTAACTACTTAGATAGATGCACTTCTTGTTGTTAATTTATAATAGCACCGTTTGCACGTAATAGTATATTAAAGACGAATTTCTTAAGGCAGGTTTTATTGCACGAGTTCGAGGTTTCTAAAGAACGAATGACTTATGAAATGAGTTTTTTATACTATTTTTTTTTCTAATTTGCGTCTTTTATGCCCTTTTTAAATAAAAAAATCGAAATATCAAAATTAGGGAATTTTTTTACTGTTGGTAGTTGCTATTGACACATTTGAAATATTTGAAATAAATTAAAATTAAACAAGTTGTTGCTTTCTTTTGTAGTTTGACGTACAATTGTATATTTACAATGCTTTTTTCTTTGCTACAAATTCATTTTATAGTCTTCTAAAAAATACATCTTCTGCTGTTAACAATAACAAACCTCCATTATTTATTTAATAGACAACAGAGAATTAAATTCCTCGATCGTTTTTATTATATTTTCTGAATACTTCTTCTAGTGGTATTGTTATTATACCTTCACTTAACAGAGCACGAATCTTTTACTCTTGTGATATTATAAATTTTCATTCGGACACTTTGACACTGTGAGTTCAGTTCGTTTATATACAGCTCCAAATACCAACTAATTTCTGATTTCGTGATTTTAATTTATTTATAAGAACGGATATTTGTAAATCGTCTGACTATAGTCACGATATGTCTTTTAACGTGTCAGCAATATCTTGTATAATAATCGGTTTTCTGTAGATCTTCAGTTTGGCTGCATGACAATTCAACCTTGCCCAAAATTACAGAAATTACAGTTCATATTGAAATTGATTCATCGAATTGTATAAATTCAAACGAAATCATTTTAATAATCAATTTGTAATCGTGGTCGAATTGACCCAAACCCGCGCAATGATGCTTCATCCATTTGGTACATTTGCTGTCTTTGGACGTTCTTTCTCTTTGCGTAAAGGCTTGATATCGGATGAGGTTTGGAAATCAACGAAGCATGATGTTCATCACACTTGAAACAGCATAAAATATGAGAAACAAAATGTCTTAAAGCAACTGCCGCAGAATCCACTCCACCATAAAAAAAAATTGTAATCGACATTGTATTGCCACATTTTATTTAACAATTATAGGAAGAAGTCGCATTTTCTTCAACTGGGCGGATGGTAGAGATACAAAAGACCAAAATATTTTTCTTTAGTAAACGTTTTTAATCTCGCAGAAGGAATTTCGTTCGATTTGAATTATAACAAATTTATAACTTGATTTATTGATTGTAATTTGTGCCACGGTGAAGATTGATTATATCAAATTTATCTTGCGACGTAATTGTTATAATTTGATATATCAATGTCAATTATAATATTAATACACTTTGCAGTAGTCGATTATTTGTCAATTGATGCATCCTCAATTTAGACTAATCGATGAAACAATTTATAATCGTCATTAAATCGCGCAGGCACTCTAAAAGCGATCGGATTTGTTTTACAAAATCTAAACCAAGATTGAACCAAACAAAAATAAAATAATTACACTTCTTCTAAACCCCCGCCAACAATTCATCCATCCTTACACACTCGAGCACAAACACAAGAAAATCGAATCTATTTCGAAATAAAATCAAATAAACAATTTCTGCACCGCTGACTCAAGACGTCGATTGGAAGTCTAGTTTTATCAACACGCGTGCGTTCTCTCGCAGTCTACTTTCGTGTACGATTTACGTGTACGTAAAGGTTCACAAGATCATGCACGTGCTATGCCAGTGGTACTACTGAAGAGTTCTTTAGGTATTCGACACGTACGCCGGTTTCTTCGTGTAATATGTCTTTTATTATTGTTAATAACAGTGATTGCGATAGGTACGTGGCACGCCGGTATTCTAACCTGTTCACTGAACATACCGAGTTTTAATATTACGTCACGAATACAAGAAATTGTTATTTAATCCGTGGTACTAAACATTTAAAAAATCCACTTTGTATCTTCTTTTTTTTTAAATCCCCAAATTACATTTACAAATATTCATCAATAATTTTTATTATTATTTTGTATTTGACTGGCAAAAAAAAAATCTTTTTGCTGTTGTTGAACCTCTGGTATATTTGACCAGTCTAAAGTTCTAAACTGTTGCTTTGTTTGAACCATTCGAATGAGCATTTTAACTCTTCGTGCCCTGTCACGTTCCTCTCAGCCAACTGAGCTCAGGTGGAAGTTGAGCAGATCAACATTATAAATAAGGAAGTGATTTCAGAGAACATTACCGCAGATATCATTAAGATTAACAATTTATGTGCTCTAACTGCTGCTATTCGTGATTAATAAAAATATTCACCTTTCGCGATATTTCAGCTAACTTTTGTTATTATGTTTCGCAAAAAATAACTCACGTGTTCTCATCAAATATACTTATCAGATATTTAGTTTAAAATAAGTAACGGGACCATTTTTCAATGGGAAATGATATCAGGATTCTAAATTTGCAAGTACTTTTCTATAGGACTAAACGTTTAGAATATATCATAAAAAAAAACGAAAATGAAACATGAGAAGTGAATTTAGAAACATCTAGAATCTGCAAGTTATTTTGATGGAAATATGTCAGAAGATACAGATTTTTTTTTAAGTAACACCCAGAAATAATATTTTTATCACTCAAAATCAAATTAAATTGCCAATCCATCATTCTATTCACGAATTCGTGCAATATTCTCTTTCCCATGGTCACAGCTGAATATAATTACAATATGACACGTGTCAGTGTAGTTCAAACAATATGACAGCAATGTTACATTAAGCTTATGTTTGTATTGTCTTTTTGTAGGGTGATTTTGCTGAATAGGGAGGGTGGATATTGACATATTAGTCTCTTATTTCGGGTCTGCTTATAGGAAGGATTAATATTGTTCATTTTTGTACTAGTGCAAAAATGAACTTGGTTAGTTTTACAAAATAGACGGCCATAATGCAAATATTGCGTATTGTCTTTCACTAGGACTTTTTTGTCTGGTTTTATTCCCGTAATAAATGCGTGTACAATTTTTGACTTATAATAGTGATATAAAAAAATTACATGTATATACTGATCAAAAAAAAAAAAACTTCCTCGCAAAGTGTTACACTCCTACACGTTAAAAGGTTTCGAAACTGTGCATTGTAAAGACGGAGAAAGCAAGCTTTATTGCAACAAACTGCAAGACGACTATATATGATGACTCATAATGTATATCCTCACTGGACGCCCGTGAAAATTATAGTCATTGGTTTTATTCGGTTGAGTCACTCGAGCCGAGCAACATAAAAACATGAATTTGATTTAGTATTGTGTTTTCGCCATAATATCGTGTGTTCGTCGGATCATTTTTACTGATATGTATACCTTAATTATGACCCGTTATGTCTAACAAGATCCCACAACTTTAAAGAGGGACCAATTAGCCTGCACCGAGATAATAATTATTAATTTTGATATCGATGTTGTAGAGATAAGTGCATATGGGAGTAGTGATTTTTTTTACCAATGGTACCGCTAGTTTGTTGAGAAACTTAAGGGGGCGGTTTGTTAGGTTCGTTTTCCATAAAAAAATATGGTATGCTTTGGGCGAAGAATTTTTTTTTTCAGAATGTTTGTAAGGGATTTTTGATGTTTTAGCTATGTTAGATACTTAAAAAAAAAAAATCTCAAAATTGAGTTTTTGTCATTCTTTTTCCTAGTTTACGACTGTGTTAAAAACTAACACACCATCGGAAAAATGTTTATAATTGAAAGTAGATTTTAAATTAAATAAATCAACAAAAAAAAATCGTTTGATAGATGGTCAATTAGTTCGATGTTGTGGATGCGTAAAATGCTGATTTACCTTTTATTAATTGGCACTATAAAACAACTTTATAACATTTATAGTAATAAATCTTCAAGATATATTAATTTCCTTCTGAATTTATAATATAGGAAATACATAGATTTTCCATATATACAGTAATGTGCATTAGACCTACTCGATATATTAAATTAGTTCTTATAAAATTCCAAATTAATTGAATTTGAGTGTAATCATTTATAGTAAAATTCGACGATAAGAAAAAATAATAATTCTCAGTTCGATTTTTGTCGCACGGATTTTTTAATTCTAAAGTTTTACGGAGAATTTAAAAATGATTTTATCTACTAAACTAATTGATCTAGTAAAACCAAATATTTCGGTTAATAATTAATCATAATTTAATAAAAATATAATTACATATTTAGTGGTTTGTGCTGCTTCAAATTTCATATTAAAATGATTATTTAGAACCTAAAACCGCTAATTATTATTGTATAATATAATATTTAAGTATCTACCATTTATTATTGTCGAAATTGTCAAAGCAAATGAATTATTTGATAGCAATATATATTTTTTTGGATGTGAAAATTATTTTCAATCTATATAAACATTAAACGGCTTTAGTTAGAATCGAGGAGGAACAAAGAAATAGAAAGGGAGTCAGGCAGGGATGTACACTTTCGCCGTTATTACTTAATTTATATATATCTTTGATGCAATAAACCAGGTAAAAGAAGATTATACTGTAGGTGTAAAAATTCAGGGAGAGGAAATATATATGTTGAGGTTCGTCGATGATATAGCTATCTTGGAAGAAAGGGAGCAGAATTTAGAACAGGTATTAAATGGTATGTGGGAAGTAATGACTGCGGATTATAACATCAAAATAAATATGTGCAAGACCAAAGTGATGAGGTGTGACAAGAATGAATGCAGGCGAAAGATGAAAGTTAGAATAAGAGATGACAGAAGTAGGTTAGGCATTCGTAGGAAATGAGCAGATTTTAAGATCAAATATTGCCTTGGGTATTAGAAAAAGATTACTGATGTGTGGGGTGTAGCATTGTACGGGTGTGAGGCGTGTACTATGGGAAAAGAAGAGAAATGTGGTGCTACAAGAGGATGATGAGTATTGGTTGGGTAGATAGTAAATCGTGCTAGCGTTAGTAGAGGAGAAGAGAAGTGTACGGAAGGTATTAGAGCGTGGGTGAGATAGACAAGACATTTCATCTACATATTGGGATTGATGACCAACCACCTAACTAATAAAAATCAGGTTCACAAGCTATCAATAAATTTGGTTCGTTGTTATTTTATTGAAATAATAATTTACGCGTATAATAACTCCATTGTACGAAGAGTTACGAATATTTCCATTCACCATAAAAATAGAACACATCAAGAAGCACCATTACGTCAATTATTCCGGTGGTACATAGATCGTATGCAAATTGCAACAATATAATTCTCGATAGGTTATTGTTTGCCTTATTAGGAACTTACGACACCGTGTCAATATATACGACCGCACTATGCTTGACGATTTGTCAACACTCTCCTTACAATAGCCGCACGCCAAGCACGCAGACTTGCCTCATTATTTACCAAATGCTGCCAACAGATCCACCGGAACCCTAACTAACGTTATGTCGACTGGCGAACACTTGTATTGCATGTTCATTACCGCAATTTGAATGAAATACGATCCGGATCATGTACGGGTTGGCTGTACGCTCGCGCCATCTATGGTGGAGATTTGTAAAGACTGTCAGCAATCGAACGCCTTAAGAATTTTAGCTAATCGTTGGTTTTGCGAATTTTTTTTATAGAAATTTTTCTGTTTTGTAATTAAAAAGAAATTTCGAACACCTTGTTTGGAAAAACATATATTCTTCGCATGGTGAAGAGAAATTTTAGTTGTGGGAATTTGCGATTCGCTGTAGATAATTCGTTTACATATAATATTGTCGTTAGTACTTGATAAAACTGTACCAATTCGTTCATATAGTAAGAGACAGGTTGAATTTGCCAAATTGACATTAAAAATTCGGTGATATCCAACCAAACTTATTCAGGGTTGCTTATTGAAAATTTCTTGATAATGCAAAAAATTATTAACAAAATAAAAATAGGTAATAAAATAAATAAAAAATTAATAAAAGTATTAAACATTTTGGTATATATCATTTTGTCGATGACAAGTGTGTTCAGTAAAACCTCCTTTATTATTATGTACGTGCATGTACATAGGGTTAAAGAGGATCTACACGTCATGTAAAAGGGGTGACAAATTCACCCTTTGGCTGTCACATAATAATAAATATACGCACGAGACTTAACACTTCTCATCTATAACCCTCGATTCAAACTTATTCAAAAACAACTTGTGAGTAATAAAAGCGAAATATGTACTAATATACTTGTTACTATATAATAAAATGACTGATTCACTTAAAAATAATAAAAATCCGCTTTTAAATTATGAACTTTCTTCATATATTACACGCAACTTACCGTATTTTTCTCGTAACCTTGGTATAGGATGTAATAAATGTCAAAGTTGCTCGATTCGGGATTCGAACGCACGACTTTCGCGTCTTTACGACTGCGCCAGTCATATATCGACAACACACGATTTAGCACGCCTATTACGAATAATTATTAATTTCGCCGCCAAATTTGGACTCAATTAACAACGTACCATACTGTAGCTTGTTTCCAAATTGTTTTGATCAGTTTATTTGTTTAGACATTAAAATTTCGAAACAGGAAGCAATTTATTCGGTATTAATATTTATGAGTGTCTTGGTCAGTCGTCGAAGGTGCATTAATGAATTGTAATGAATCGATTTCACTAACAAAATTTGTTTGAAGAAGAAATATTTTTGTTTTCTGTTTGTAGATATATTTGCGGAAGTTGTTTGTGTTTTATTCTCATTATCGATTATTGTTGTTTCATAATTACATTTTTAATAAACAAATGAACAAAAACAGACTTTAATAATATAAACCGGATAAATATTATCAATTTAAGACTATGATTTAACTGGATAGTCTTAAAAAATATTAAAATCTGATTTTAATTAACCTTCAGAATGAAAGTCTATTGATTTTTATAGAAAATTTTGTGCATATCAAATATTTCGCTCGTAAATTTTATACAGGTTTCTCCAAAAATTCCGCAGAAAATACATATCTTTCTAATAACAATTATTTTATAAAATATATTTATGATATATTTTGCCCGCTTATTGAAGCCATTTTGATTGTCGAAACGTCGGACTAACATTTCTGCAAGTTTTGATATGAATTGATTTTATTGGTAATTGTTGGCAATTTTGATAATTGATATTTTGGTAATAGAGCAAGCATGCATTAAACTAAATCGTTTCGAAATATTGTTCGTTATAGAATTTAATGCGATTATTCTAGACTGATTTATATTTTGTAGTATCTATTTCGTTTGCATCAGCTAAAGTCAATCGCAGCCATGCATGTCCTTTACACGTCATAAAACAGCCAAGGCTAATTTAACCAACCAACTCTTCTTGGATATATCTTCAATTTACAACATAATTCTATTTAACCCCATTCTATACTCGGCGGCTCAAGAAAAAAACATCAGCAAAAAAATACTTGCACATAACATTAATCGAATATTTGCAAAAATAATTGATTATAATTAATTAATTGTTACTTCAAGTGGCTATAGATTTTTTTTTAAATTTCTATTTACCTATTCATTTTGATTTATTATAACACCTTTCTATTCACATATATCGCATTAGCGCAATAAATCTTGCCGTAATTATCCTTACGCGTGTTTGCGCAATATTCTATCTAATTGTTCTAATTAATTAATTGCACAATAGTTTAATTAACCCACTTAATTGTTGGAAATTTATGAAAAAGTGTATATAAATTGAATATCGTCAATATTCTACAACGCAGTTTTCTTGCAATTGTTTTTTTGAAATCGCATTTTGCAATACCAAATTTTTTTATGTGAAGAAAATGAATGTTTTAAGTTAACCTTAAACTCTGAGTGTACCTATTTAATTGTTGGAAAAATAACTATGGATGTAAATCAAACATCATGACCGTTATTTTTTTTTTAAAGGTTGCATTTTTAAATTCCGGAATATTCCCCTGATTCTTTCGTTTGATGAAAATAACCGCTTTCTATTAAACTTAACCCTACTTAATTATTGGAAGTTTTCGAACTGCGGATTATGATCTTCCTTCATCAAGCATCGTAACCTTTCTTCATATTTTATTTGAAATCGCGTGTTTGAATACCAAAATATTCTCTCATTTGAACAAAACGACCGTTTTCGGTTAACCTTAACCTCAACCTCATATATACACATCCTCCAAAGCCGAATACTTACATGCCTTTCAGTTGGATATTTTTAGAAGTCTGTTAAAGTAATAAATCGTACACTGCGTCAAAACAATAAAAACAGTTCAATATTTTATAAATAGCCTTGCTGCTGTTGAGCCATCTTTGTCTGTCCCAAAAATATCCTCTGATCATGTTTTGGCTAAAGTGTCTAAATATTTGTGTGATGACAAAATACCAACAGGCACAAACGACTTCATCTATTCATAGAGCTTCGATTGAATGAGAAAGTTCTTGTACAAAAATTTACAATTTTTTCTTTCAACAATACTTTCGAACCTTGCCATACTTTGGATCTTCAAAAATAAGAAAAGATATCTCAAATAGACGACAATCTTTTACTCGTAACAATTTTTTGTTGTTAAACCAAAAAGATCCTCTTCCTTATATTTCAACCGGAGGCAAGATCATAAGACTGGGCATAACTCGGCCTATCGTAAATCCTCTAAGGGCCTTATAAACTCCGTTTTATAATATACCATGAGGTCTTACGAGCAGCTTCTTCGTTATGCGTTTTGTTTTTGATGAGGCGTTCGTATAAAGCCGGCTACAGACGACGTGACGATTATACACGAACGTTGGCGCCAACGTTTGGCGTTTGTGAACGCTTGCGCGCGCGATCCCTACGCACGATGTGACAAGTACAAACGTTTGTTGGTTCATTCTCTTTGATGTGTGGTCGAAATACCGCCTTCGAGGCGAACGTAGGCCAGCGCCAACGTTGGTGATGCGTTTTCCATACACACGATACGCGAATATACCACAAAATAAACATTGGCTTGCCACTCGCCACGTCGTCTGTAGCCGGCTTAACAAATATCTTACCCTCGCGAATGTTTCGCCAGTAATTGACTGTTATTCTCAGCTCCTTTCAAGCGCTATGAATAGTTTACGATTTTCTGCGATGTCATATTGTTGGTAACAAATTTATTGTCTATTAAGAAGTCCTAAGAATAGGGTGACGTGAACAGTAGAGGTGTTATTAATGCTTCGGGATTATATTTATATTCGAAAAAGTTGGATTTCTTAATTTGCGCTATTATATTGCATATGAGTAAAAGATTAAACGGAGATATGCGCCTAATAACTTAAGCATAGCCTTCGAAATGCGCATCTAGCTACTTAATGTCTTAAGTTACGGTATTTGGGTGGTATTCTATACTACTTTGGATTATGGCAAAAAAAAAAGAATCTGTTAATCCAAAAACTTTTTCAAAATATGGTTAAGCGAGCGTTTGGTTGCGCGCTTGTTAATAAAACGTCTTTTTATGTGTATTTTATTATAATTGAATCAAGGTTCAATTTGTATATCAATTAATCAAACGTGAATTTACGATTTTGATCAAATATTTGAGTTGAAAAAATTGATAAAATTTTCATTTTGCACTTTGAAAGTGTTTTGTAATTTCTGAGTCGAGGAGTTTTTTTTTTGTAAACACAGTGCAGTGTTCTATATTTGACACTCAACTGTTCCAAATATTCCATCTTGGATTTTAAGGCCCCCGCAAATTGTTTCGATGGTGTTTTAATTTTTGGCAAACATTGAAAGTAAAAAGATTGACAACAATTAAGCTCAAGTTTAGATTTATAAAAGAATTACAACACGGATGTACTTTTTTTTAAATATTTGTTAAAAATATTACATCCTTTCGTCCATTTTGTAAAAAAAAAAGGTTTGGCTGAAAATATACCATATTTCTTTTGAAAAATTAATATGGCAAACTGCCCCTTAATAAATGATATTAAAATACTTACATATAATTTAAAAAATGTACATTTTAAATCAAATTGCACCATTTCTTCTAAATGCAACATTTTTTTAAGTCTAAATTTTTTCTTTACTTTCCACTCGATGATTTACAGTTTTCTTAAATGCAATTCCAAATTTTTCAATCGTTAAAAAATATACAACGAATATTTAAAAAAAATGTTTTGGCTGAACATATTTATAATTTTTGTCAAGTTTAAATGCAGAACTCTCATTATAAAATACATATTAGTTTTAACCGATTTTTTTTAACCCATTTAGAAAATTAATTAGCAAATTTTATATTTTAATTTTCAACTCGAATTGACCTATGCCACTGCAAAACTATTCCCTTTGTTTGTTTTGTTGGAATTTCCTAAATTTTTTTTGTAAAAATGCTTTTGTTAAAAAACACTCGTTACCATATAATTAATATTTAAAAAGAAATGCTGCGACTGTTTATTATATAACAACTATTTAATTGTTTAAGAACTTCTGGTTTGTGTAGTAGCTTATTTTTCTTATATATGTTTTGAACGGACACAGATGTTGTCTTTACGTAAAACAGCACAAAAAGGTTTCAAATTACGTCAGCGTATATAAAATTTAGTTTTTGCTAAAAAACTGTAAAAATAAATAAACATGTCTTCCGAAACTTACATAAAACAAATTTCCAGTATACATTTTCGATATAAAACATTTTTATTAAAAAATAATAATTAAAGACATTGAGTAACGAAATAAATATTTCAACTTCCACCGAGAAATTAATTTCATATTCTATTATGCTGCTGATTTTCCGCTTGACTAAATTTTCTATGAAACATTTTTAGATATTATCAAATATTCTTAATGTCCATTTTCAATGTTCAATTCAGTATCGAAAATTAAAATTGCTGCAATTATTGAATCTTGTGGCACGTGAAATAGCACTCTTCGGAATTTCAATTACTCGATTTAAAAAAATTTAATTAAATTTAAATCCATGGTACCCGAACTCTAGGCAGTCCAATAATTAATGTCGACTTCTCGAGTATTAAAAAAAATTATAATCATTTTATTTTTTTATTTTAATCAATTTGTATGTACCAGGTGGATTTAAAAAATAATAAAAAATGTGTCAATTTGAAATAAGTTTATTCCACAGCTGCAGATGCACATCTGATTTGGAGAATTTCTGATCTCTGTCCAAAATATTTCCACTTGGCATTCATTAGTTTCTCGACTAGACGCCTTTCATTTGGCTGCATTCTTATCACGTTTTTCCAATGCAATTTCTTGCAAAGCAACTTCCAAAAAAACTCCTCTTCCATGAAATCCAGCTATTTCAATTTTTGTTAAAAAACACTTTTATTCAATTTTAAAAATTATCACTACGGTGTTAAATTATAGTATTTAATATTGTACTATATTATATATTATAATTTTATTTAACTTGAACTGAAATTTGCAAAAGTTTCGCATTATCAGACCTACCTCAATAAAACTGGCTCAAATTGAAATTCTACTGAAATATTGATTTTTTTTCGTCAGTCACTAAAAAATATTTTTGAAATTCAAGTTCTGATTTGATTGATATAAAATATTTTTAAATATGTTATAGATTTTGCCGTTATGAAAACAATAATTTTTTATCTTTTCTTTTCAGGTAAGTGGAATAAAAACATCACCGTCAATCCTGTCAAATCAAAATAGACTTTGTTGTGTGATTTAATTCGTGGTAAGTCTTTAATTGTAACTCGCGAGTTTTGTATATACAAGTTTGTGCCTGCCATCTTCTAAATAATTAACAATTAAGCAATAATCGTTAAAGTAGCTCCTAAAATATGGCTCTGACATTATAGTTGAAAGTAATCAATGACATTTTATGTTATTATGGTCCTAATCTATTTTAAGTTACATAATCTGCAATCTAATAACACTGAACTTGAGTGTTGAGCTTGATGACTTGAAAGAGATTGTGCAAACGAAGACATAGAAGCAGACCGAAGATTTTCTTACATAGACGCAGAACATAAGTGTAATTTGCCATGGGCATATTGCCATTGTTGATATATACCCGGTGACTTGTGTAAATTAACAATTCAATCAAATGCAAAGAAAATTTTATTGGTTTAACATAAAGAAAATATTGGTTTAACGTGAGGAAATAAAAATATAGTTGATATTTTAATGTAGTTTAAAAAAATTCAAGAACTTTTGATAAGTCTTATAAAAATTTTAAATTGGTGCCAAATTAAAATAGAAAATCATTTTTTTTAAACGAATTCTTCGTATATGCGAGATCTTCTGTATTGTGGCTTTCTATAATCATTAAAGAATCGCACCATAAATCTTTCCCGTTGTTTGAGCAAGTCTTCACAAATACCATCAGAGAGGAAGTTGACGTGTAAGATTTACTGTAGAAGTGCAAAAATCTTCCGGTCAACACAGTAGTGGATCTACAAGACTTTGCCAAAAAGTTTCGCGCTGAAGACAACTATAGGCGAGCGAGTTCAATGGCACAGATATTTATTTTGCCGTGACTCTTATTCAAGAGTGCATAACCGACCATCCGCTCTGTATATACACGTGTCCTTCGAAATTGTTCAATACATAAAAAAAACGCGAAAAGCGTGCAGATTCTACAAAATTACAATTATTTAATTATATCGAACACTTATTCATATTTAGAATAATTAGTAACTTCATTCTTTAAAAAAAATACATATGTTTATATAAATTTTATTGAATTTGCGAAATTAAGTAATGAAATTGTTTTTAAACACTTGAAAAGAATAATTTTGGAAAAAAATAGTTTAGAATATAGAACGAGTTTTCTAAAGCAAAATTATTTCGATTGAAATCAAAGTGTAATTTAATATATTTTCGATTAGAATTTTTGTTAGAAAATAATAATGTCGAAGATGAAATGCTATAAAAAAATCCTTTAAATGAACGAAAATAATACGAAAAAATTATTACTATGAAATATCACTGCCCCCCCCGAAGAAATTATTTAGAATTTAGAGTTTTCAATTGCGATTGAATTTCGATTGGTGAAAATTTATCAAATTTTTAACAATCATCGCTTCAAATCATCACCAACATTTCACAATTTCATTAGATAAAAGTTGGGTTTGCTCTTAACACTATTTACTAACTTTTCTTTTTCGATTTTACGAGTTTCAATAAAAACAAATTCATATTTTAACTTTTCTGTGAATGACCTATTATCAAAATACGAAGCAATTTATAAGCAACATTTTTTCAAGTGTTATCAATTTGTCTACTAATTTTATATCACGAAATTTTTTCGAGCTCTTCACTTTATACACTTTATACGATTACTCATCATTATGGCATGCGATACGTGAATTAAATCTAAATTAGGATGATTTCTAGCAGTACCATATATAGGGTTGCATGATGCCATTATGGCGGCTTTAATATGGATGTATGAACCTTAATGACATCATACCATGTCAGTTCGTATAATTCTTATATAATATCATATATACACCACAAAGCCATTACATTCAATATATGCAACCAGCTATACTGTTACTTTAGACAGATGTCAAATTTATTAATCGTGTATCGTGAAAGTTATTGCACGATTTCTCACTTGTGGTTTTAATTTATCATTAAGGTTTCTTCAATTGATTGCGTAAAAAAATAAATTTTGCTATTTTGGAAGTGGAATTATCAAAAGGACAGTACGTCAAGATATTTTTTCAAAATGTTTGTACACGGGATGAGGAATTTAGCTCAAATCGTTCGGTTACATTTTTAACACAATTTTTTCTTCAAATTCTTTTACTAACGTCATCATCATCAATTCTAAACTGGACTTTAGACAGATGTCAAATTTATTTATCGTGAATGTTATTGCACGATTTCTTGCTTGTGGTTTTAATTTATCATTAAGGTTTCTTCAATTGATTGCGTAAAAAATTAAATTTTGCTATTTTGGAAGTGGAATTATCAAAAGGACAGTACGTCAAGATATTTTTTCAAAATGTTTGTACACGGGATGAGGAATTTAGCAGAAATCGTTCGGTTACATTTTTAACACCATATTCTCTTCAAATTCTTTCACTAACGTCATCATCATCATCACTAAATTGTACTTTAGACAGATGTGAAATTTATTTATCGTGAAAATTATTGCACGATTTCTCGCTTTTGGTTTTAATTTGTCATTAATGTTTCTTCAGTTGGTTGTGTAAAAAATTAAATTTTGTTATTTTGCGAGTGGAATTATCAAAAGGTAGGTCAAGAATAATATATTTTTTTAAAATGTTTATACACAGGATGAGGAATTTAGCGCAAATCGTTCGGTCACATTTTTAACACCATTTTTTTCTTCAAATTCTTTTACTAACGTCGTCATCATCATTCGAAATTGGACTTTAGACACATGTCAAATTTATTTATCGTGAAAGTTATTGCACGATTTCTCGCTTGTAGTTTTAAATTGTCATTAAGGTTTCTTCAGTTGATTGTGTAAAAAATTAAATTTTGT
The DNA here is from genome assembly GCA_947310635.1 of Leptodirus hochenwartii. NCBI lineage: Eukaryota > Metazoa > Arthropoda > Insecta > Coleoptera > Leiodidae > Leptodirus > Leptodirus hochenwartii. Next base: position 36,006,885 of record OX371176.1, read on the forward strand.
TATTTTGCGAGTGGATTTATCAAAGGGTAGGTCAAGAACAATATATTTTTTCAAAATGTTTATACACAGGATGAGGAATTTAGCGCAAATCGTATACGGTCAAATTTTTAACACGTTTTTTTTCGAACTCTTTTATTAACCTCATCATCATCAATTCTAAGCAACATTACGATCATGATTCATCATCCGATGGATTGTCTGTGCAGAGTTGCATAGAAAGTCGTCGTTTGTTCCTGTGCAGTGCATTTGCTGCGCAGATAATTACCGGAGAATTTAAATTCGTTTATAATTACGCCATTGTATGAGCTCTTGACAAATCGCTTCGCGCTCAGATGGTCGATCAAAAATTGTCCCATTATCATCACACCTCGTACAAACAGAAAATTGCCGGTAAATTAATAAATTAAATTTTAAAATAATTGTAATTTATCCACATGCCTGGAAAAATACAATTAGTGTTCTATAAAAAGTCCGTTTCATCATCACTTTTTAATTTGATTGCGTTTGATATAATTTTTTTTTAAATAGTTGATTATATTCCAATATTTGAATACACGCTCAATTTTCATATTATGAAAATTTTGAAGAGTTTTTTTTTTAAGAAATATTCATGATTTAGAAAATAAAACTGCGCATAGGAAATTCTGTGCTATGTTTCGATTGAAGTTCATAACTTTTGTATTAATTCTAAAAAGAATTTATGTATCTGTGCAGAATTTCAAATGGGCGTTTTTGGAACTTGTGACTTATAATAATGTGCAATGCAGAAGCGCAAGCAAGCGAAGTTTCAAAGAGAAATGCGTTTAGGTACGAAACGAGGCGGTTCGCTGGCCATTGGGCCATTTGGGAGCAATGAACGTCTCTCCGATATATCTCTTACAGTGCCAATTTCCATGACATTCGAGATACGAGATACCACTCGACTATTATAAAAATAATATATTTATGGTGGTGACCATAAATTTTCTACATCCTCCGCGCAGTTTATATTAAAGACCTATTTCTTTTACATGACACGTCCATACTGGACATTCGATGAAATTTGATGATTTTACCAAATTTAAGTCCATATTATTCGCTCCTTTTCGACGATTGCCTACCTACCCTGTGCCATCCCACCTTTTCGTATTTTTTGCTTCTTTCAAAATGCAGAGGCTAGTTTAAAAAAAAAAATTCTCATCTTTTCTGGAAGTGTATTTATTTAATTGCACGTACTATTGTATAAAATCTCCGACTATAACAACGCCTTCATTTTCATCTTCAGCACCGCCTCAAATAGAATATATTAAAGTTCATGAATAATATCCATTTGTATGTATGAAACGAAACACCATTCGCACAAACGCAATGATATTTTTATATAGCATTTATGTCAAAAGATGAGTAAAGAAGATAGCCCCTGTTTATCATATTGGCCTGTCCATTGACCTATTGAGTTAACTATCATTTAGTCATTTCTGTTCAAATGCTAATAATATGCAAAACAGAACTGCTCTAGTGAATGACTGATACACAGATATACGAAAATTGAAAAAAATATTGTTTCAAACGATGCAATGTGAGGATGAAAAATGGATAACTAAAACAGAAATATCAAATTTTAATATACCTTCCTGCCAGAATTTTAAAAAAATATATATTTTTTTACTGCGCTTTATAGATTAAGAAAAGTTTTCTGCAAATAATTAATGTAGTATGCATTTTCGAAAAAAAAAAGTTTCTTCAAATGCGATATTTTAGTACGGTTCAAATGTTTTTTTTTTTTTGTATATAAAAAAAACAATTTGACGTTGGTTAAAGAGTCCGCAATCCTAAAGATTGGTTGGAAACAGCACGCCATGCCGATCTATCCTGAGCTAATCCCTTTATCTCCCTATAGCTATTCATCTCAACGTCTTCAACTATCTGACTCACATACTCCAATCTAGGCCTACCTACCCCTCTCTTTCCCTCCACTCTACCTTCTATGATCAATTGCATAATCCCCCCATGCCTAAGAATATGCCCTACTAATCTGTCTCTCCTACGCTGTAACACTCTCCAAATACTTCTCTTCTCCCCTACTAACTCTAGTACAGCTTCATTTGTTACTTTATCTTCCCAACCAATCCTCATCATCCTCCTATAACACCACATTTCGAATGCTTGTAATCTACGCTTCTCTTCCTTTCCTATAGTCCACGCCTCACACCCGTACAGTGCTACACTCCAAACATATACCTTCAGTAATCTTTTTCTAATACCCAAGTCAATATTTGATCTTAAAATCTGTTCTTTTTCTACGAATGCCTTCCTACCCTGTGCTATCCTACACTTTATATCTACCTTGCTTCGATTATCTTTTGTGATTCTACTGCCTAAATAACAAAAATCTGACACTTCTTCGATTCTATTATCTCCTATTGTGATCCTCATTTTTCTACTGCATTCCTTTTTGTCACACCTCATCACTTTAGTATTACCTATATTTATTTTCATGTTAGAATCCCTAGTCAATACTGCCTGCATACCATTCAATACCCTTTCTAAATTCTTTTCGCTTTCTTCCAATATAGCTATATCGTCGGCGAATCTCAACATATATATTTTCTCCCCCTGTACATTCACACCTACACTATACTCTTCTTTTACTTTGTTTATTGCATCTTCTATATATAGATTAAATAATAACGGTGAAAGTGTACATCCCTGCCGAACTCCCTTCCCTATTTTTGCTACCTCTTCTTCCCCCTCAATTCTAACTAAGGCAGTTTGGTGTTTATATAAATTAAAAATTATTCTCCTATCCTTATAATCTATACCAGTTTCTTTTAAAATTCTAAACATTATGTCCCAATCTACATTATCAAATGCCTTTTCTAAATCTACAAAAGCTATGCAAGTTACCTTTCCTACCCTCTTTCTTTTTTCTACTACCGTTCTTAGTGCTAGAATCGCCTCCCTCGTCCCTCTGTTTTTCCTAAAACCAAACTGATCTTCTCCTAGCCTTTCCTCTACTTTATTTTCTAATCTTCTATAAATAATCTTTAGCAATATCTTCGATGCATGTGATAGTAGACTAATGGTCCTATAGTTCTCACACAAATTAGCTCCTATTTTCTTCGGCATTGTTACTATTCTACTACGCTGAAAATCCTGTAGTACTTCTCCCTTCTCATATATTTTACAAACTAACCTGTATAATCGCTCCTGCATTTTTTCCCCTGCGTGTTTTATTAATTCGGCTGGTATCATATCAATCCCCGCTGCTTTGTTATTCCGTAAATCATTTAATGCTCTATGAAACTCTGACCTAAGTATGCTAGGACCTAAGTCATCCTCATCTATCTGTTCCACACTTTCTAGCTCCTCCATGTCCTGCCTACCTTTATATAAATCTTCAAGATACTCCTTCCATCTTCTAGCTTTTTCCTTATTTTCTGTGAGTTCCTTACCCTGCTTATCACATATAATGTTACCCTTTGGTTTTACTTTAGAAAAATGTGACTTAATTTTCCTGTAGCCCAAATCTACTTTACCTCTTCTCATATCCTCCTCAATATCCTCACAGTTTCCTTTTATCCACTCTTCTTTCGCTAGCTTGCATTTCCTATTAATTAAGTTCCTTAGTTCCTTATATTTTTTCTGTCCTGCTTCTGTGTTTCCAATTTTAATTTTCCTTCTTGCTTCTATCATTTCAACTATTTCTTCCGTGATCCATTCCCTCCTACCTGCCCTTTTCTTTGTGCCTAATACTTCATTTGCTGCTGTAGTTAACCCATTTCTGATTTTCAAATTTTCATTAATTTGACGTATCGGTTAAATATTTTTTATCCACTATACATAATTAAAATATTTTACACCAACGAAAATTATTAAAAAAAAAAATTTATTCGACGCTGCAGTGCATTTTATTCATCGTAAAACACAATAAAGTACATCAGGTCGGTGTGCAGTGATTTTATAAAACCGAGATTGAAATCTAGCATATAATTACAATTTTGAATGGAGTGGAAATAAATAGCAAAAAAACAAACGCAACTTTGAATGATTCATCGCATCAGGTGGAATAGTTTAAAATAATTTACGTAAGAGCGGAGAATTAAAAAGGTGGTTTGTCATACTACTAAGAGTGCAAAAAAATACAGTTAAACGTGATCGGTTATTGCGAAAGTAGGTAAATGTATAAATAGATATTACGTTAACGATTGTTACAGTGTTTAACATTAAGAACAGTAGCCAGTCAATGCATGACTCCAATGATTCATGCATAACTGACATTTATAAATCTAAAAAAAAAAATTTTTTCTTCTTACGAATTGAATGTTCATGTTGTATTATAGAACTTGCTATGTAGTTGTAGAAGTAGTTCATTTTTGTGCTTGTTCAAAAAATATAGTTACTTAAATCACCACTGGCGGCAGCACGTGGTGATGGGTTAATATATTTGTTGGCTATATTGAAGTGGGTGTAAATTTTCCGAATTTTATTTCTAAAATATTTTGCATGTAACATAAATTCTAATTTAATTTTAATTAAAATTTATGAACCCGAACCTAATTTAATTTAAAAAAAAATTGAATTAGGTTCAAAGTGAAAATGGTTTTTGTGATTCATCGCAAAAATAAATAAAATGGTTATTTCGACTCGATATATATACTATTTTACATTTTTCAAATTGAATCAATATAATAACGATGTTTTTATACACGAGGAAGTACTAAAATATTTGACGAAAATTTTAAAAATAATTACGACATAATTTATATAGTAATTTAAGACTATATGAAAAAGTAAAAATTTGAAAACTTTTTTCGATCAAAGGAAAACTGCTTTTTGTAACTCGTGAGAAGATACGTTGGAATAAATAAAATGGTTCAATTTTAAATTTTTTAACTCAAATTAATATAACGGCCGATATTTTATAAAAGGGACTAAAACATCTTATAAAAAAAAATTGTAAAATTCCACTTTGGTATATACAAGAATTTTATGCAGGCTCTCAGATGTCATAAATTTTGGAAAATTGCTTCTGCGGCTTAACTATTCTGTTGAATTCGAATATATAAACTTGCACGAAAGTTGTGCGTGTGCGGAAACGAATTTAGGGGCTGCGCCCCCTTTTATGTGCTAGAATATAGGATGTAACTATTTGCCCCAAAATAGTGGATAGTTACATGTACAGGGTGGTTCTTTTATGTGTCTTAAGTAGAAATAAACAGTCGCCTCTTTATTCCAAATTATTACAATGTTATGCTAATTTAGTATATTTACTTTTTAAACAATAGATCGTAATTCATACAAGGTGTGCAAAAAAAAACGGATGATTTTTGAAATGGGCGCTTTTGATTGGGTAAAAGCAAAAAGCACCCTGTATATTTATACACGGTGATGTGAGTCATCTTTGATTCGGTGTGTGCATCGTCATTGTTGTAATGTCAGGAATTCACGCATATGTTGAAATATTGATATAATAAGTTTATTTTTTGTTATATACGAAATGCTGAGAATAATTCACTAGTTGTTTAAAAAAGGTATATTAAAAACAGAATTTGCAATAGAAACTTTTTTATATATATTTTACGTAATGAAATAATTCTATGGAAAAATTACAGCGTTAGTTTTCTTACTTTTTAGTCGACAAATTCTTCATTTTTAGCTTATTTTGAACAATTATTAAAAAATTATTATATATTTTCTGTAATTATAATTTAGTTGGTCCAACTTTAAATTTACAATAAATCTTACCACAAGCATTTTTTTTAATAAAGCCATTATTTCATTAGTCTTACATTTAAAACCACTGTTAGTACCGTATTTGGCTATATAGATTCTAAATACGGCCCTGCAATTTTTTTTTACGATTTACATTAAAGATTTTCCTAAAAAAAAAATGTACAGATACACTTTTTATTATAATTGAAATTTATATTGAAGTAGTTGCTGATTAAGAATCCTCGGATCATTTCCCATTAGAATCATTTTTCACGTAAAATAAAAATTGAAATTTTTAATATATAAAAATGTTTCTAAATGCTGACTTTGTAAATATGTAACTATTGAAATTGAAGAGGCAATTATGTTTACAACCATTAATTAAAAAAAAAAATGTTTGTTCATTTTAACGAATTGTTTTTGATAAATGGCCGCTAAGCCTTTGATTAAGATATATAAGTCTATATATGTCTAAAAGTTGAACTTGAGACTACCTTCGCTTCGGCAGCACACAAGAACACCTGCAACAACTATTCGAGTATTCATTATCAACAAATTCCTATGTGTGTTTTTATTGGCAAAATTTACTGCAACAAAAATTTGCAAAATTTATTTCACTACTAATTTTTCGCTATAAACTTCCGTTTATAAACAACTAAAGTTTTTTTGTAGAAAATAGCAATTTTTCATGGATAAGCTATTGTCAAAAAATTCATTTGACAAATTTCAATATAAAACAATAAGAGAGAATTTACTAAAATAACTTGCTAATTTTTCTGAGCAACTTTTTGAAATATTTGAGTAAAGAAATTACAGGGAATTTTCTAAAATACGTTTTTTTTTATGACGTTTAAAGTTACTCTACGCCTTTAATGAATTTTTTTCGGCTATTTTATATTGCAAATATAAAAAATAAATTGTATTCTGAACCGTTTTGATCAAATAAAAAAATATATTATTAAATTGTAAATACAAAAAAAAATATTTAGCAAACTTCGCACTTATTTTGATCGACTTTTTCGTCGATTTTACCGAAAATATTTCATTAATTCGCAAATTGTTTCTGCAATCAAAAATTTGAAGTGACGTAATTTAAAAAAATGTTTAAAATCAACATAAAAACTAATAAAAGTGTATAAAAAAATAGCAAACAAAATGTGAATTTTTTATTCATAAAATCTTACGTATTCGTAAGATTAAAAACTATAAAGTAAAAATTAAAAGTAAAATGAAAAAAAATACAATTATTGACCATTTGTTTGACTCGTTATTTATGATTAAACCTTTGATTAAGATATATAAGTCTATATGAATGTAGAGGAAACTCCGTCATTCTTATTTTTGAATTTCCAACCAATTTACTCGATATGTTTAAATTTTTAACAAAATGGCCAAATATAGACCATAATCGCTTTAAAATAACACCAAAATCATAGAAATCGGTCAAGTCGTTTCTGCAAAAGACTGTCAAAACAAACGCCGTCGAAATTTAAATATATACATTGTAAATACAAACTTTTCTTACTGGATCATTTTATTTGATTTTTTTTTTGAAAAAAATGTTAAACCACAAACAAACTTTTTGTGCTGATTTTTCCAATTTGCGCCGTCCACTGTGGTCATTTAGGTCCGCCATAATGTCATTCTAAATGGTTTGATATAGAGGTTCTCAATTTTTTTTTTTGTATTCTTTTAAAAACATACATCGAACCCTTAAAACTTCAATGTTTTTCTCAAAATTTGGATAATATACAAAGGGAATTATTTAAAAAAAATCGTTTGTTAAATGATTTCAAATTCAACGATTAAAAAATTTCCTTAGTTCGCTATTAGAAATAAAATTAATAAAACATTTTTTTAAAATCCCTCGCGGTTTAGAATTTAATAAACTATTTGTGAATTCTCTTCTAATTGAAGATAAGTCATTTTTGTTTGTTTTAAAATATTTGTTTTTGTTCGATAAAATAAAATCGGCGAATTAATTATTTTACAATTTGCATTTGATTTAAGAACATATTTGTTAGAATTCAGCAATTAAAACAAATCTTTCGTGCGATCAAATAAAATCGAAAAAAATATTATTTCAATGCTTATACTTGATTTGATTATTCAAGATATTGTTTATTAGAATTCAGCCATTAGAAAAAAATAATTAAGAAAATATTCGCTGCAACGTCGACGCGTTAAGTGAATTTACAGCACAGCAACAACGAGCGAGTTGAAATCGGTGCTGGTGCAAAAGTATTCGCAATTCGCCACAACGACTTCGGAAACCACTAAATGTATCTATAAACAGGCAGTACGTGAAACGACAATGTTGTAGACAGTCGGTTTTTATTCGTTACTGCGTCATTATTGCGAGAAAGTGTTTTTCGTCTGTTGCGGTTCGAATTTAATATGTATGTATTTTCTTTTTTCGTAACAAAAAAAAACAGTTCTAGTAGAATTTCGTGTTTTTTTTTTAGAAAAATCGTTATCAGGATTACATTCGTTGATAACTGGAAGAGTAAGAAAAAAAAAATGTTTATTTAATCGTATATATTTTTGAGAAATCAAATCAAGACGTATGTTGTTTAATAAATAACAAACGTTTAATTTTATTTGTATTTTCGAACAAATATTATATATACATTTTTGTTTTAATTTTGTTGCGTCTGCTGTTTATTTGTACATTTTAAAATTAATATATATTCCTCGCTATATCTACCAAAAAAATAAATTGATGTAAACAATTGATGTATTAATTCAAATATTTATATAATTTTATCATAATCAGATGTAAATTCATATATTAACGGCACATTGAAAGTATGTAAAATATTGTTTGAAATTACGACACATTTATTGTTTAATTTATGATTAATTTATTACACAATTTTATAAAGAATTCTTGGATAATATTTCGTATTTTTATGCTGCTAAGATAACGTAAGTCGAATTGATTATTTTCAACCGCCATGTATTTTAAAATGATTTTTATCTTATCGTAAAAAAAGTGACATTCGTTGAGTATGTTCAAAAATCTATTGAATATTCAAATATCGTTTGTCACAGGCAAAAATATATCTGCAGAATTTTAACGCGTTTTCGCACAATTTTAAGCGATCGAATTCTGAAACGTAAGTTTTTTACATTCAATTAGAATTACGAAGCGGAAATGTGTATATATGTATAAAACTAGATCATATGCATAAATATAGCATTTTCTATGTAAACAATAATGTAGAACTCTTCCATTAGTGCGCACATTGCTGGCTTTATAACATTCCAGCGATGTGTTGGCTGAATCTGGATTTTCTAAAATATTGATTTGTGATTATTTGCGTAATTCGGACATGCGTTTGTCAACAATGGTAGAAAATAAATCCACATCGATTTAAGGCTAAAATACACTTCGGTCGTAATAAAAACAAATGAATTAAGTTAATTTTAACATCAAAAGTGTAGTTTCCATTAAATTAATTTTACAAAAATGTAAAAATTAGTTTCTGGGGGGTATAGCTATGCAATTGGTTATAGAAGGTAGCGTAGAGGGAAATAATAGATTAGAGTATGTGGAGGACGTGTGGGATGAATAGCTATAAGAAGATGAAGTAGATATTTCAGGAGAGATCTGCAGATGGCGTTTTCGAATAAATAATGGTGAGATATTGTCTTCAAGTTGTATTTTTTTATTTAAAGATTGGCGACGGTAAGATAGACAAGCTATATATAATATTTTACTTCTTAGGCGGGTCGTCACGTGGATAGATGTTAAGAGTTAACATGTAAAAAATTGCTTGAAATTTTAAATGCATTTTTGTAATATTATTCAAGTTTGAACATTAAAAATATGTTTCCCTCTCCATTGCACTATATCTTTAGTCGATATAATTATATGTTGTGGTTTGCTTGAAAATTAGATATTCCCTAAACTGAGTTATTTCACGAATTTTGATAAAATCCTAGAATTTATCGAACTATATATGTTCATTATAATATTAAGTCTTATGGTTGGACAAAAATGGTGGTTAACTATTTCATTTGCTATCTGTTTCTATTTCACCTTAAATTATTAACGACATAAAGTTAACGAACAAAAAGATTGTGTTTATTTATTTTTATTTTACAACGTGCTCCAATAAATATAAATCGTACGTTTAAAGTATTAAATAAGATAAGAGCACTAAAAATACCTACAATTATATGACCTGTATATCCAAAATATATACAGGGTGGACCACCTAAGACGCCGCCGAATTTTCTACAAAAACTAATAGAGATAGGGAGCTGACAATATTTTTTCTAATTTTCCTAAATTTAAATATATACCAGAAAGCATAACAACAAACATTAACGATTTTTTTGTTGGAATATCCTTATTATAAGTTAATATTTATGATAAGGTAGAAAGAAGTAAGTCCTTCTAAGATTTTTTGCTTACCAATATAAATCAAAAAATCTTATAAAGACTTACTTCTTTCTACCCTATCACAATTAACGATTTTAGTAAGAAGTAAAATTTTAAATATTTTTACTCTTTTAATCAGTATTGTAGCGATGGCAAACTGTAGGTCACTTTGAGGACCTAGTTCATAGTTCATTTTAATGTACCGTTCACGAAATATAGGTCGTGAACTGGTTCATCTTTTAAAAATGAACTAGTTCACGACCTATATGAAATACATGCACATACTGAAAATAATCCCATTTTTTCTCAATATAAAAATATTAAATGGTAAAAAATAAATAAATTGAAATATTACAATACTTATTTTGAATTAGTAATGAGGAAGAAAAGGCTACAATGTTTATAATTTATACAAATATATATATAAGGAAATATAATCTTCTCTAGGTACTCACGATTATTTATATGAAGTTCTAAAATACTTATTGGTAGTTACTGATGAAAATGTTTACTACTTTACTAACACTTGAAAATTAAATGTGCAAACTACAATAAAATGAACTACATAGAATCGTTTTGTTTGGCGTTATAATTTATATTTTCTATTCCGAATCTTCTCTGTTCAAACTTCAAAGCTTTGATTTGATATTAAGTGATTGCATATTGCACTCAGTATGAAATAGAAGAATTATAAGATTTAGATGCTTATTTTTGCATTATTGCACAAATTTGCTATGGCATGACATAATTAATCGTGCGAATATATTAATTATATTGTTCCAAATGAAATCTGATACCAACATATAAATTGTGACTCGGCTCGGCAATGCTGCTGTTGCAATATCGCATCGAGTTTCCTATTTCGTTCCGTTCATCAACACACTTTTTCACGTAAATAAATTTTAGTACTGTATATGTAATGTATACTATACTGCATCGTTTAGTACACGACGGCTTCAGGACCTAGTACATCAATACGTACACCGTGCACCATGTAGTTCATAGTTCACGAACTAGGTGATAGTGACCTATAGGTCGTTGCAAAACATCGTCACAGTCATTTGATTGAACCGTTCAGCGTGAACGGTTCGCGAGTGAATTACACATCGCTACAGTATTGATATTTATGAATGTATTTTCATGGTAATTTTGTCATAGATTGTCGTAATGTGTATCAATATTATACATTTTAAAGCGGTATGTAAGTAAATGCAATGAGAATTGCTTTACCCTGTGTTGGGTCCAACAAAATCCCAAGCCAATTTAATATTAAATGCAAAATTTTAAAACTTTATATGTTCTAATAAATTGGTGCTGTCCCTGGGGATTGACAACTAACAAAAATCAACAAACATTTCGTTGAATATATTTTTTAAATCATTGGTACAATCTCGAAGCGCGTTTAATTCGATTAATAAAAAAATGCGTCTGCACAATTTTAAAAGTCGATTAATCGGAATTAAGTACACTTAACCATCTGTTAAGTCGTCGGAATAATTGAAGCGACCAGAATTTTAATTCGATTAGAATTTATTGGCTGACGTCGCTCAAGATGACCTAAAATCTAATTCGATTCGATCTACTTTACGGTCCTAAATCATTACGCGGGGATTTAGTTCTTGTGCGTTCGTAAAAGGCGCTACTACATCGTGAACAAATTGCTTCTGCACACGTATTTTTAACCCCTCTAGATCGATTATTATATTTAATCAGTCGTATTTTAATAACAATAGAAAACGAATTAATTAAAAGGAACGCTTTTGTTGCCACTTTTTCTTATTGACACCTTTTATATCAAATCAATTACTTTTTCTGTAAAAAAAAAACAAATCTTTCATTACATTTACAAACAAAATAATTGCTATTTTTGAATTGGCTAGAAATAAACAAACCTTACACTTCACAACTATTCACTTTTGTTATTCTAAAACTGTTGATTAAAATAAATAATATTTACATTCGAATTCTAAAAATAAACGCGCAAATTAATGACTGACCTTTTTAAACTAAATTGATGAACATTCTCGGTTCATCTACATCAGGCCTGGGCAAACTAAGACCCGGCTATATCGTATTTCTGAAAAAAAAAAGATTTACTTTTTCTGCCTTTTTATTTGTGAACAATTATCTAATTTATGAATTTAACATTACGATTCTCAATAAAAACTCTACGAGCAAGCATCACCTGATGAACATTTACAAGCAGTTGTAAGAATTTCACCTACAAAATAACACCTGAAATAAAAAAAAATAATGTTGAAAGATGTAAAACACTTCCATTAAATTGTTGCTTGTTACAGATTCATTTATTTTCATGTTTAAATTCATTTAGCATGATAATAAATAATGCATATCTAAAAATAGTATTTTACTTGCGTTCTTTTTGAATTCCCAATGTGGCCCTTCAGCGCAAAAGTTTGCCCATGCCTGAATTCTACATGCATCTGTCTATAATAGTGACTTCGGTCTCTCTCTCTCCGATTAATAATTTTAATACGTATTTAAAAAGCGTTTAAAACATCCTTTATGAGTAGATTAAAAAATATATATTTTGACAGCCGTAAACATTCAATGCAAGCTGTTAATATAAAATTAATTGTTTGATATTTGGGAAAAAAATATTTTTCTAAGCAATAAACTTATCGGAATTATCAAATGATTTTTTGTGGCGGAAGATGTGTTATTAAATGACATATTTAAATTTTTTGCGAATTTTTTTATATTCTTAAAAAAATAATTTCCCATTTTCCATACATGATCGTCATTAATGCACTTTAGTGAGTCAAATTCATTTTTTTTTTAATTACGAGATATTAGCTATATTTTATTTTTTACCATCTTCATTTATCAAATTTCCAGTACCGTACTAATTTTTTTACACTTAATTAAGTATATTTCGTTTCAATTTTTTATTAATTTAGCATTCGTGTCTTGAGACACGAAAGGTACTTACTATTAGGTTGTACCACGAATTCTGCTACTGCTCAAACACACATCCAACTGTGGCAGAAGTAAATTAATTTATAATTAAGGAAGTGTCCTTTATGGTCATTTTCAATTACGACTGCTAACAAAATACGTTTAGCAATTATTCTGTCGTCTTATAGTTTGGATACCGCTGCTGTAAAAACAAAAAAAAATCTCGTTTGTCTTTATCAATTTATGTATTTTTTTTTTTATTTAATCTTCAATCTTATTTACGACAAATTTAAACTATAAGATAAATTAAATGAAAAATTGTAGCTTAATAAAATGTACAAATTTTACCGTGTATAAAAATTTTAGTTACTTAATTCAGCACTGGCGGCAGCACAGGCCACAATACCCCCCAAAATTATTATATATGATACTTAACATAAAAATGCTTGATAATGAAAATATAATGTTTCACTCGGACTATTTTTGAATTTTACGTCGAAGACGTCAACTCATTACAAACATCTACAGCCATTTTGTTAGCATGTTGAATAATAGAACGGCAATATTACTTTATGCAAGTGCAAATTCTCGTCTTGACTCTGATATATCCATCAAATCCGAATGAGTGTTATAGCGCAACCTCTTAAGAGGATTTAAGTGCGTTTCGTTATAAAGTTTGCACAAACAACTGTGCAAGTGTTGTAGTAGAGGCCGTATATTTTCTAAATAAACTGTCAGCAATAAAACTATAAAATATATCTTGCGCTACTGAAGATGGAGTCATGGCCTTCGAAATGCGCATCCAGTTACGATATTTGGATGATATTCTATACTATCATTAATGTGTTTAAAATAATTTTAGATATTTTTTTTCGTATAATTTTTATAAGGTACTAAATTTGATAGTAGAAATTTCTCATTTGCAAAATAATAACGAACAGTGTGTCCAGCGAAGAAATTTAATTTTGCAATTTCGTATAGTCGGTAATAAATAAGGAAATCGTTTCATCGGGACTTACGCTGTATTATTATCTTGCATAACTTTTCATTTCCAAATGGCATAAATTCGTTACGTAACAATAAATAAATATATCATTATTGAAGTAGCAATCTTCATTATTGTTATAATACCATTGTTTATTGAATTTTAAATTTATAGATGTGAAATCTTCTTTGAAATCCATTTTAAAACATAATTTAACAAAATAGATACATTCTTTTTTTAGGTAATGAATTTTTGTTTAATTCTACTAAAACTTTTCCAAATTTGAATTTAATGAATTTATTATCTAATATAATAAATAATTCAAACATTCATTCTTTGGGTAAAGATTTTTTTTTAATCCAACTAAAACTTCCAAATTTCAATTTATTGAATTTAATATCTAATATAATAAATAATTCATTCAAATAATTTAAACATTCATTCTTTGGGTAAAGATTTTTTTTAATTCAACTAAAACTTCCAAATTTCAATTTATTGAATTTAATATCTAATGTAATAAATAATTCAAACATTCTTTGTTTAGGTAAAGATTTTTTTTAATTCAACTAAAACTTCCAAATTTGAATTTAATGAATTTATTATCTAATATAATAAATAATTCAAACATTCATTCTTTGGGTAAAAATTTATTTTTATCCAACTAAAACTTCCAAATTTCAATTTATTGAATTTAATATCTAATATAATAAATAATTCATTCAAATAATTTAAACATTCATTCTTTGGGCAAAGATTTTTTTTAATTCAACTAAAAGTTCCAAATTTCAATTTATTGAATTTAATATCTAATGTAATAAATAATTCAAACATTCTTTGTTTAGGTAAAGATTTTTTTTAATTCAACTAAAACTTCCAAATTTGAATTTAATGAATTTATTATCTAATATAATAAATAATTCAAACATTCATTCTTTGGGTAAAAATTTTTTTTTATCCAACTAAAACTTCAAAATTTCAATTTATTGAATTTATTATCTAATATAATAAATAATTCATTCAAATAATTTAAACATTCATTCTTTGGGTAAAGATTTTTTTTAATCCAACTAAAACTTCCAAATTTCAATTTATTGAATTTAATATCTAATGTAATAAATAATTCAAACATTCTTTGTTTAGGTAAAGATTTTTTTTAATTCAACTAAAACTTCCAAATTTCAATTTATTGAATTTAATATCTAATATAATAAATAATATTTAAAAAAAAATTTTAATTTTTTTTTCTTATCCACTGTTGGGCGAATATGTATAAGATATTGAATAATTCTGTTATATGCGTTCGTAAGCTGAATTTGAATAAATTCTTAATAATCTAGTACAAATATAGCTTACTTAGAATTCCAACACGTTTTTATCTTTATATGATGAAATCTTTGCGGGCAAATAAAGAAGCGACAACTTAATTAGAATGCTGAAGCGACGTTTTCTCTCAATGTGGTTTTTTATGTGTATATCAAATACCAGAAGATCGATTGCGCATTTTTTTAAATATAAATAGATAGGAGAACTAATTTAAATAGATGGGAAATTCTTGGAATGTTCAATTTTATATAGGGTATGAAATTGACTTACATTTTAAATGTTTTCGTTTGATGAAGAACGAAATGGTGGAACGATTTATATGGTCATGGGAAATTGTGGTGTATGAAGATTTTGGTTTATTAGAAATAAAGGTCTATTGTTTGAAGTGTGAAAGAAAAGATTTATATTTATGTTTGTACAGTGTGTGATTAATACACGTTCATACGGAGAATCTATTATTAAAATGGTTTATTCAGAGAAGAATACAATTATTATAAACGCATAGAAATATACAATTATAGTCCTTATGAACATGAAAGGAAGAAATGGGGTGTTATAAGTTTTTATTTCGTGTAAAAATAATAGTTTGGAAAGTGTTAAAATTACTAGCTGAAATTTATTCTTAAAATAGTCGATAATTGAAAAGATTTTCATCTCAGTAAAATATGTTTTTTTTTTCCTGAAACCATTCCAATGTTTTCTTCAAAATTTCTTCAACGTTTAATATAACAGTCGTATTTTTTTTTTTCAAAAATTACATTCTTTTTTATATTTATTTAAGATGTATTATTCAAAAAAAAAAAATTGTTGCTAACTGAAAATTGTCAACAAAACAACTTTTTTTCAACAAAAAATCGCTTAATTTAACTATCATAAAAAATTTGATTATTTTTATTGAAATGAGAAAACCTACAGTATAATAAGAATATATCAATAAGCTCCAAGAAAAAATATTTTTACATTATTTTTTATGTCGTATTTTTCATAAAATTTTCTTGGTAGCTGAAAATTATGCTTAAATTTGTCACAAACTGAAAAAACAAACCAATCATGAAAAGGACTTTTAGTATAAATTTTTTTTTAAATACTCAATTTATTAACTGTCGTAAAAAAATTAAAATTTTGAAACTGAACTGAAAATTTCAATCAATACGTTTGGAGGAAAAAATATTTTTACACTACTTTTGTATTTTTTCACGTCATATTCTTCATATATTTTTGTTGCAAATTGAAAATTATTGTTATGTCAATAATTGAAGAAAAAAAAACCAATCATGCAAAGGACTTTTAGTATAAATTTTTAAAAAAAATGCTGAATTTAACTGTCGTAAAAAAAATTAAAATTTTGAAGCTGAACTAAAATTTTTAATCAATATGTTTGGAGGAATAAAATATTTTTACAGTACTTTTGTATTTTTTCACGTATATTTTTATGGCAAATTGAAAAATATTCTTAAAACTGTCAATAATTGAAAAAAAAAACTAATATTCATGAAAAGGATTTTTATTTTTTAGTAAAACATGGCTTTTTTTTTTATCAAACAATACCTTAAATTAACAAACTTTTTTTTTAATGAAACGAAAATAATAAGCAAACTTAAAACAAGATCAGAACATTTCAATACGTTTAAAGAAAAAAAATACATACCTTTTAAATTTTTTTAACATCATATTCTTCATAAATTTACGTAGACAATATTTCGCACTTCTTTTATTATTATACTCGGGTCAATTCATCATCGTACTAAACATATTTTTTATTTGCAACTGTTTGTCATATGTTCTGTCAGTTACCGAGAAGAACCAAATACATTTTGTATTTTGTGCCTCCAAAGTTCTTCTAAATAAATCTTCTTGCTGCTTTTTCGAATATCTCATACATTATTCGCCGAGGTATTATGCATGAGCAATGTTTATGGATATGTCCTAAATATCCCAAGACACATATGAAGACAACACAATTTTTTGTAAAAAAAAATTGTTTTTCTTTTTCTGAAATTCGAAAGAATTTTCTATATGGAAGAATTCGTTTTTCAACAAATAAAAATTGATAATTTATGGTATTATTAAGGTATTTGTTTGAAAAAAAAAAGTTTTGCTAAGATGAAAATTCCATTTCATGATTTTAAGAACGATTTGGTAAAAAAAAATTTTTTTGAGCTACGATTGAATTTTTATATAGAAAAATTCATTTATCAGTTATTGGTTGAAGAAAACCAATAAAGTTTTGCCAAGATAAAAAAAAATCTTTTCAGAATTGGCTGGTCCTTTCCATTATTGATAGTTTAAAAAATAATTTTATGCAAAAAAATATTTTTTTGAGTTTCGCAAGGAATTTATTCTTAATTTACGAAAACAAAACAATTAAGCTATTATTTGACGAAGAACAAATCAAGTTTTGCTAAGATTCAAATTCCTTTCCATGATTGGCTTGTTCTTTCATATATTGATAATTTTTAAATTAAAAAATTAAAAAATTGTGGGACCTGCTACAGATTATTTCTAGGGAAACAGCATTTTTTTTAAATGTAAATAGTGCAATTTGCTCGACTAAAATTGGTACTTTTGCCTTGATATTTGTCGCATGGTTTTGGTACCCAGAATTCTGGTTATTTGGTTATTTATATGCCATTGCGACAACTTATATACATGCATACGCATTGAACATGAATTTATATAACTTGTTCCCGCTTTCTCGGGAACTCAATTTCAACTCTTCATTGCATTTTACTTGCGTATATATTGCACACGATGTCTACAAAACATTTGTTTCCTAATTTTTTTAATGCCTTACTTAAGAGAAAACAATCCGAATTTATATTTAACATCCTTGCGAAGTTTTAGTTTTGCAAAAATACTTTTTTTCTACGCGAAATATTGCAATCAAACTATTTTAATGTTTGTGGTTTTTTATCGATACTTTTTTTTTCATTAATTTTTTTTTTTATACATACAAGAGGTACTTTAAAATATACTGTAAGATTCATTTTTTTTAGATTAATATTTTTACAAAATATAAAATTTATTTAATGTTCAAATTCCTTTTAGAAAAGAAAAATGAAAACACACCTTTAAAAAATAACACATATGAATGAAGAATTATTTATTTTAATTATTTTAATTAACAAAAGAAACATTATTTCGGATTCTTGAAATATATTCCGTCTATAATTTTTTTTTATAAAAATGTATATGCCAAAATTAATGCGCTTTCTGAAAAAAAAAAACAAAAAACGGCTTTATAATCTTAATTGTGTCAACAATGTAATATTATAGTAGGAATACTTTACAAAACTGTAATTTCCGTGCTCATAAATGGATTAGGCAGCCATAAAACAAATTAATTATATCTTGACATGAGTATACGTCTATTAATTAGCGCCCCACCTTTATATAATGCAAATGGTGTTCTTTCAGAGGGCGTGCTGAAGTCCCTCAACTACTGACTTAGTCCATATTTATATCATAGCGGCTAATTTTCATTAAAAAAAAAATTAATAAATTACTGTATCATTGCATTAATACAGAAAAAAAAAGTTTTTTTGTTGAAAAATTATTATTTCATTGTACTTTTTTAAAATTAAAGTATCGTTGCATTAATACAATAAAAAAATGTTTTTTTCATTTTTTTTTCTTCGGAAATTATCAATTTTTTTTATTTGCAAAGTAAGAAATTTAATAAAGAAATTTTAATTTTAAAAACGGAAGATTTGAATTGAAAAATTGAATACACAAATATTTTGAAAAGCGCAAAATTAATATTTTAATCTGGCATTAAATTAGAAAATCATAGAGTGAAAAAAATAAATATATAATTATTGCTAAACGTAGATGTATAATAACAATGATTGACAATTTGAAAAAATTCTATTATACAAACAGGATCGTACAAAAAAAAAAGATTGTACCATCGGTGATAATTTCAATAATAATCTGCTTTTTTTCTAGTTCACGAAAAATAAGCGATTTCTTTACGACTATTTAAGATTTTTTTGTATCTTTTTATAAGTACAAAAATATTTTTGTAACAACTGACGAATTGTGGAAATTTTTATTTAAAAAGCGTAGTTAAATTCAAGAAAAATTTTTGCAGAAGGTATAATATTTTAAATACACTTTTAAATAAGTTTTAATAAATTTCGATGGTATTATCTGCTAGTTACTTTTTTTAAATATCAAAATCGAGCTTTTTGTCAAATTTTTTCTACTTTGTGATTCTGATAAAAGTTAAAACACCCTCGGGGAAAATTTGCAAATTCTTAATATCCAAGTGAAAATTATTAAATAGCTGAGTGGCAAATTGACAACACTGCTCAATATTGATCAAAAAAATTCCGGACTCAAAAAATTACAAAACACCTTTATCGATGTTGAACTTTATAACATGTTTTGCATATAATATTCAAACATAATGAACAAATGAATGAAAAATAAATTGGATTAGTTTTTATAAGCATTTTGAAATTTGAATTTTTCGTCGTCAAAATTAAAAATGACTTTTATACATAATCATTGTACTTTTACAGGTGCGTTTTATATCCAAGCGATCCACACCTTTTAGCTTTTATTTGATATTTTATGGCGAAAATTTATGTTTTCCACTCGTCACTGTCGCACCTTCTATTTCAGGGTACAGCGAGGCCAGGGAGGATATAGACATCTACTTAGGGGATGAATAATAATATATCTAATTACACGCTTGCAGCGGCTGTAATTTCATATTCAATAGCCAATATAGTCCGAGTTATTAAGAATTACTGCTAATTTTTCAAAATTAAAAACAAAACTGTGAGTAAAAATTGATTCTTGCATTCAATCTTAAAATTATTTATAAATATTATTTGATTAACCAAACACTAACATGCCGGGGTCCCCATTACTAGCATCACCATTTTTTCGCAGCTAGGTTCTAACAAATTAATTTCCTTTTGTGGGTTTGGAACGTTTACTTCAATTATCTTGGGGAAAAAAAGCATTTTAAGCTCATATATCATGGCCTATTACAGGGTAATGCGTAAATGTGGGTATATACAGTAATTTTCTATAGATCTATACACGAACATATAGAGTGCATTGTGGTCTTTATCTGACAGAAAATAAACGACAGTAAATTATTATACTAGCCGTAATAACTCGTATCTGTCAAACGGAATGCAAATATAGTGCAATTACTGCGATAGATGTGCACATAATTTCAACTAGTTCGTTATAAAACGCACTCGTAAAATTACCCTCTACTGTCTTGTGTATATTGCCTCGGAGGCGAGACTGCCGCAGCTGACCTCATCGTTGGCGTCAGTTTGTATTTATATGTACGTATAGATGGCACCACTCACTTAGCCACCGGAAACTTTGCACCACTGGACGCGCCTATAATAAATAATGTCCCGAAAATTACCCTGTGTAATGACCTTTTCATTATGCATGCGTTGATTATGGCTGAATGGTTTTGGTATAACACATAACACTAAAGAATTTGCAAAATCAACGAATTCCGCTATTTAATTTACTCGACTCTTGTGTCTAAATATTTGACCTACCCGCGTCGAGGAAAATACGACCTACTAGTCTAAGATCGAATAAAAATCTGATTTACTACGCTGTAATGTTTTTAAATGAATATCTAGAATCCTCTTCATTTTTCACATCGATTTTTTTAATTTCAAAGAATTATTATTCTTATTATGCGTCGATGTTATAAAGTATTTTAATTCTCTGCACAAGAGGAAAAATAAACGTATCAACAATAGCAGCAAAAATTATCTTTTTTTTTTTGGTATATATATTAAAGTTTTAATAATATTTTTTCCTATTTTATAATATTTGATTGAAATGTTTTTGGTAGTATTGTTTAAATATTTTTTGACGTATCTGGTCATTGTTGCCAATTCATAAAACAAAAAATTTTCTTCAAAAACTATTTCTTCAAACAATTAATTATTTATTTAAACAATACGACTTATTTTTATTCAGGCACAATCAAAAATATATTATCTTAATTAATATGAATTCATATTTATCTACTATGAAGAAATCTTTTACCGTCGTCATTTTGATTCGATATGACAACGGTGGATGGGATTCTTGATATAACACATGCGCACTATACATATTGAAATACCACCTGCGTCATTATAGAAAAAATGACATTGGATTAAATGTTATGCAACTTGACTAACTTGATAATATTTAATTAATTACTTAAAAAATATATAAGCGCCACATATTTCTTTGATAAAATATATTTTGGAAATTTCTTATTTTACTGTATTTTAACCATAGAAAAAAAAATTCTATTAACTATATACAGGGTGTAAAGTTGGATTGGAAATATAGACATTAAATTTGTTCAAATATTGGCTCTTCTGATCATTTTATAGCAAAATTATGAATAGAGAATATGTTCGTAATTGAAAACAGAATCTAGCGAAGTTTCACATTCGTCTATCACTTTAATGGTTTACAAGATATGCGAAGAAAACTAAATAAAAGCAGCGATACTGTCAAAACTCAATTATCAACGAAACGTATCACGAACACGAATATCTTCTACTATTTTATAACTAAACTGAAATCCATTAGGTAATTTCGTCTACAACGCCAAAACCGATCCTTCCTCCGACTTTATAACAAGGCACAAGATTAACGACCCCAAGGTAACTGCTAGCCTTTTTAGTCACACCTTTCTGAGCGCATCGAGCGTTTACTTTTTTTTCAGATGATTAACTTTATTTTATTCTGGCTACCTTAATGCCCCCCTGATAGAATAGATCGACGGAATGTGGCGTGAAAAAGGAAAAAAAATTAAAACATACTGTGTGGTGAACTTATCCTTTAATTTTTTCGTTCTTTCGCGGAATTGGAATTTAATGCCACGTGAATTAAGATTAATAAACCGTGGGTTTAAAATTAATCTAAAAAAAAAAATTGCAATAATTTAGCAAACCAAAATAAAGCAACAAGTTTCGTTATTTAAATATTTTTCGAAAATTTAAACAAAAAATGGCATAATTTTTTTCTTAGTATTGCATATTTTAGTAGGAAAAATGTTTCTAGTTAAGATTTTTGAAATCCAAATATGTCTAGACAAAAATATAAAAATGCAACTATTCGCAAAACTGTTAATGATATTATAAATGACATTTTTGTGAGCCAAAATCGATAATAGATTATTTATTTGTTCGATTAAAATTGACTGTCATAAGCTGACTAAAAATACGATTTATGAAATATCGGCTTTGTTTTCACATCCCAATTTTAATTAAATTCATCAAAATATTTTAACTTCGCTATAAAATTGGACTACATTTTTTTTTTGCAAAATCGCTGCCAATATTTATTTTATATCGATAGATCGAACAGAATTTCTAACGGATATCCTTATGGCAAGATTATACAGTAGAATTGGCAAATAATCTGTTTTCGTTCTTTTATATCTTTTCTATATCAGTGAAACTATAAAGACATCTTCATCGATGGTGAGGAAGCTTTATGGCTTTATAGGTCGATATAAAATACACGAATTACTTGTCAAAAAATGCCATTAATATCTTCGAGTTGAGCTGTGGAGGGGGGTATATTACCACCCTTCAAGTTGAAAAAAAAATTGTGATGCAAAAAGAAAAGAGTTGCGAATTTTATTTCGGATGTTTTTTTTTATTGTACTTTATTAATGGTTGAGTGAATCAAAAATTGTTTTATAATGTAATTAAAATGTAAATGTGTAATAATTATTTTAATTTGTTAAATTTATTAAAAATACTTTGACGAATGCCGTGAAAAAATATAAATAAAATTACATGTAGGTGCATAAAGGAGAAATTTATAAGAATTTCTGCAAATAGCAGCAAAAAAAAATGTTTTTTTTTTGAAATAGCGATATTTTAATTTTTAAAGAATATTTAGGGCGACATGATTTTTTTTATATAGTTTTTCTATAAAAATATTTGCTCGAAATAGTGGCATAAAACTGATTTTTCAAAAGTTCTACATCTCGCGACATAAAACACAATTTGTTGAACTTTTGCACAATGTAGCTTGTATAAAAGAAAATTTAACAATAACTTCTCTTCATTAATATTTTATCTTAAGAAATATAGACTAATCTCAAAAAATTGCAGAGTTGC
Organism: Leptodirus hochenwartii; assembly: GCA_947310635.1. Lineage (NCBI taxonomy): Eukaryota > Metazoa > Arthropoda > Insecta > Coleoptera > Leiodidae > Leptodirus > Leptodirus hochenwartii. The sequence continues at coordinate 36,030,322 of OX371176.1, forward strand.
AATAAATCCGAACAAATTTCAGAAAATCGCTTTATCAAATTTTATTAAATCTCAGAGATTTTTTAAAATATTGTCTTAAAAAAATAATAATTAATTTTATTAAAAAAATCGTGAATTTAGAATTCACGTACAAATCTATACGATTTTTTAAATTATAGATATATTTATATAAACTTCGTAGAATTATACAAAAATCACTGAAAAGAATTCAAGACTGAAAAACCGAATTATTTATAATATTAAAAATAAATTTATTAAATTAATAATTGGCAATGTAAAAAAACTTTTCGCGCCTCCAAACTTTTCTTTTCATCATAGCATAACAAATTACGTTTTTTTCATTTTTTTTTGTCAACAACTCAAAAACCATCAAAGTACAATCAGATAGATAGCCGCTTTTCTATGTTTATGCGACTATAAAAGCTATTGCATTTGGATACGACATTTTATTGGTCGGTACATTGAAATAGATTTTATGTCGGAAAATGTGGTGTCAGCCAGCTTTGTTGCATGTTGTGGTTAAGTTGGTATGATGCAAATCGTGGTAAATAGTTTGCACGTCTCACTTATTGTATCATGTTTTATGGACACAAGTGTGCAGATAAATCACGAGCATTGGAGAAGCCAGCGAACTTGATTTTATATGTGCAAGACAACATATTGCCCAGAATATTCTGGTATTTATCCATACAGCGTGATCAATCTGCAAACCGAACATCAAAGAAAAAATATAAGTGAAAATTCGAATTTTATTTTAATCGCATCGTTGTCGCATTTTAATTGGCATTTTTTTGGGTTTTTTTAATGAAAATTATGGAAAATATCATACGACAAAATTTGTTAAATACTGATTTTTGAGACGATTAGTGATTTTCTAGAAATATTATTAAATCAATGGAAAACATAACTATACTTTAAATAATAATTTTTTTTTTACAACTTTAGCCCAAATTCTATATTCTGAAATTTATGAAAACTTTTCAAAAATAGGTGACTTGGAGTAAAAATTCTCAAAAATTGTTTTAGATTAGTGATTTTCCCCACAAAAAAAATTAAGTAATGGAAGATTTAATAATAATTTTAATAATTAACCAGAAATTTCCAATAATTTCCAATAATATTAAAAGTAATTAGCAAAAAAGAAATTATTCTTCAATTAATCGAAATGAATCTTACAATAAACATTCTTAAATATAGATTTCTGAAATATTAACCTGAAATTGGCAAAAAATTAATTTTTCTTCTATTAATCGAAATAAATCTTACAATAAACATTCTTAAATATAGATTTTCTATATGAAATGTGAAACTGATTTTCTAAAATTATTATCAAAATCGATGGGAAATTTAACAATAATTTCTGCAAATTTTATTGTTTTTTGTAAATTCTATATTCTGAAATTTATGAAAATGTTTGAAAAATGGATCTTTTCTAATTAAAAAATATTATTAAAATCAGTGGAGGACTTGACTAAAATATCAATAATTAACTTGAAATTTCTTTAATTTTATCCCATATATAGCCAAAATTATGGTAAAAAAATTCTAAAAATTGTGTAGCAACAATTCGAGCGTAATATTACGAGAAAAACAATAAATACACATTTTGGAAAACTATTTAACAGAATTTACCAAGGTGCGCTTAGTGAGGAAACTATTTCACATAAAAAAGTGTTTTTTCATTAAATTTTAAATGCAAATTATTCAATTTGGACAAAACCTTCCAATTCATAAATTCGTTTTATATAATTTTTATACACATCTGAAGATATGAATAAATTGCAGACATTTTGTATCATTAATATATTTGTAATGTTGAGTACATTTCTATGTCTAACTTAAGACATGATGAAGTGCAAGAGACACAGTTGCTCTTCTTAAGCCCATCGCTGAGCTATTTCTGCCGATGCAACTACGAGGTTATAAATATCTTCAGCAGCTTAACTATCAGCTGGTCGACTTGTCACGCCACACTCACTTGAACACCATGTCCTGGAATTTCCACAAAGATATTAATAAGCGATTCTTTCCCGGCTAGTTTTCCTGAGTGAAGATTTCTCGCTTTTTTGATCAATGCTTTGCGCCATAAATCTTACAAGTCTTCGAACATTGTTGGATTTTTCTAGTTCTCGATGACTTAAAGGCATGTCTATTTTCTAAATTAAAATGCAATAGTAATTTTTTTTTGAACTATTTTAATTTTTTAAATGTATAGTTTGTATGTCCTGTCGTTTTGTTTGGAATTATTCTGCCATTTTTTTTAAGTTTCGAAATGCAAAGCTATATTTTGATTGTTATCATCATCGTCGAATATCTTAAGGATTGTTCGAAAACATGAAAAAGTAGATTCTTGTTTCATAGAATGAAATTTTCGAGTAAAACGGGGCCGTCTAATGACGAGCATTAAGAGACGTAGCGTTTAAGGTTTTATGAACAATAATTTAAGATAAAATCTCATTACCAACAAAATTTTATATAATCATTAGCGATGTTGTATTATGGGATGCATTTTTTCATCGTAAACATGAACTGAAGCCGTTATAAGCAATTTTGCTATAATTTGTTGCAAAATTAAACAACGTTTTGATGTTCTGGTAAATATTTTACCCATTAAGCGCACATTTGAAAAATTCTTTTTAATGTTTTTTTTTTTTAATATGTGTTTATTATTTTATTCTGGAAGATGCGCAATTTTTACGTTCAATTGGTGCTACAAATTTTTCAGAATCTTATCATAATTTTGGCTAATTGTGGATTTAAATTATGGAACATTTCCGGTTAATTATTAAGAATGTCTTCCAATAATTTTTGAAAATCAGTTTTTTTGTAAGAATTATTTTACCAATATCTCCATAAATTGCAGAATATATATTCTTTTGATAATTTTGAGAAAAGTTTTCCATTAATTTAACAATTATTTTAGGAAAATCACTAATGACTTCACAAATCAGTATTTGAGAAATTTTACTCAAAATGTACCGATTTTTCAACGAAAAATAATAAATTGCAAATTTGTGCGTATTTAAAAAATATTTCATATTAATTATTGAAATTATAGTGACATATTCCATTGATTTTAATATATAATTCTAGAAAAATTACCAATCACTTCAGAAATCTATATTTAAGAATTTTTACTCTAACTTATTTTTCAAAAAAAAATCATATCCTACAAATTATCGATTAAAATATTGGAAAATCATTAATCAACTCAGAATTCGTATTTTAACATTTATTTTTTAGAAATTGAGGAATATAAAATTTCCGCTTTTTGTAGAAAAAAATAGTTTTAAATTTGGGAAAATTTCAGGTTCATTGTTTAAATTAGAGTTAAATCTTTCATTCATTTTAATACTAATTTTAGAAAAAATCACCAATCACTACAGAAATCAATATTTAAAAAGTTTTGCTCAAATTTTTCAAGATTTTCATGATTTATTGTTCAAGAAGTTTTTCAAGATGTTCTACAACTGCCAAAAAAAATCACTCAATTTTTAATCATCTAATAAAATTCCATGTAAACATTTAACTACAATTTCCCGCAAACAAAATTCTCCACATAATATCCGCACATTTTCTTTTCTCTTATAAATACCAAACATCAAATCTTGACAGCGTACTTATTTATTTCACATACGCACGCCCTTTTATATTATAATCAACAATATACAACACATATTCAGTGGCGTGATGACGAGGAAGATTTCTATAATCAAAATTGCATCATCGGACAAGATGATCATATATTTAGAAGAGATTATCTGCATATAAGGAAGTCGTATGGCCATTGGAGGCGTCATAACGTAAGCATGTTATTATGAGAATATTCTTGGATTAAAAATATTTTTGCTACTATATAGGCTAATAGAAACTTTCTAGAGATAAACGATTTTATGGTTTGGAATTTAGAGAAAATTAATTAAACGTTTATTAAGGAAATTGTGTATAAAGGAATGTATTTAATGTTTATTTTAGAGTCTTATCATTATTTTGAGCAGGCGGTAAATAAATCTTGAATAATCTGCCCATTTTAAAACTAATGCTTCCTCAAGAATTATCGTAAGAATTCAGTTGAAGTTTTTCTTATCGTTTACCTTCGGTTGCTACCAAATTGATTAGAAATTGTTAAAATAAAAATACCTTCTTAGTCTAAAGAATGCCAACGGAATAATGGATTTATCACACCCTCAAATATCGTGCTTTTTTTTCCATCCAACTAACATTTGGTAGACAAAATCAGAACTTATGGCATGATTCCAGTGTTATTTCTGTATCTAATTTTTTGAATCAAAATGAAAGAGTTTTCGCAGAATATCTGGTAATTCTGTAATTTTAAAGACTTGTAAGACTATGGAATTTAATAAATTTCCTAAAGATTTCAACATTACTGTATGAAATAGTACGATCTACTTTTTTCTGAGTATGACAAAGTGCTTTAATATCTGAAAACCGCCTTTAACTTCTTGTACACCAAATGTCTGTGCAATATTGCAATCTGCAGCCAAAGATACATCGAATTCATAAATAAATTAAACAAATTTTTCGAAATTTTTGACAATGAAAAATGTTTGCTCAATAAATTTTAATTATAGCATGAAATTAAGTAACTTAAACAAAAATGAGACAAACTAACAATTAAAATGTTTCATAAAAATAACTAATAATTCCAACTTTTACAACCATAATATTGGTATATTTAAAAAAAGCGTCAGTTGCTTATGAGTTCGTACATGACCAAGTTCTTCGGTAGTGCAGCAATAGATCATAGGTACATATGGTACTCGAATTCGAAATCAGGGTGGAAAACTTTCATGTGCATTTCCTAAATGGAATTGGAAATTGCATGCACATGTAATGTCTAGCAACTGTCTGCAGAACATGTTGAAAGTATATATTTTAGTCTGGAAGTGTTTTCACGTGTCAAAATTGCAGTTGTGGAGAATTCGAAATTTGAGCGTTGGCAAAAAAAATTTTTTTAACGTATATTTGAAGAAATATATTTTCGCGAAGAATATTTACAAAATCTCCAAAGCAATAATAATTTATTCTAATCGATGCGTGATTATAGAAAAAATGCAAGAAGAATTTTGGAAGTCTTTAAAATTTGTGGCAAGAGTTCCAAAAAAAAAAACTTGAGCTATTGAAATGAAATATTTAATTTAAATAATTCTAAATTATAAACCATAATTTTTTCTTTACGATTAATTTTGATAGTGGATATTTTTTAGAGCTTGTTATGTTTTGAATATTTCGAGCTATTACAATTTTCTACAAGAAAATATTGAGAAAACATTAATTCTTGTTGTACCTTGTTTTGGAAAAACGTTAAAAAGTCTTAAGTTTTGTTTTCGCCTCCAATTTAATCTTCCTTTTATCTTGACCAGGAAATAAATTAACAATAATCCAATTATTCCTTAAGATATCTTATAAAATATTCATTATCGTCCTTTAGGTAGCACTCTGTATAATATTTCGACAAAAATTCTTGAAATAAATCTATTAAAGCTAAAAGGACACAAACATCTATTAATTAACTGAAATGATTAACTTTTAAAAGTTCAAACAATAAAATAGAATTAACATTATATTGTTTATATAAAACAATTTTTGCTGTAATATTTAATTTAGTTCAATTTGAGTCTTTGACATTTATTTGTAAATAAACCTGTCCAAATATGTCTAGAGGACGCTAGTGTTCCTATATTGACTACTGTCATTTGTCGGCCATCATGAATTTCGCCGTATCTTAGCAACAACGTCAAATTGACGTATCTAAAGTCAAAACGGCATACAAAAATGTAAGCAAATACAAAATGTGTGTTTCAAAAATGTTCATTTCACTTAGATCAGTTGTATTATTTTAAAGAAGATGGTTTAACCATAAAGCAAAGTGGATAAACTAAAATAGAATTAACATTATATTGTTTATGTACAACAATTTTTGCTGTAATATTTAATTTAGTTCAATTTGAGTCTTTGACATTTATTTGTAAATAAACACCTGTCCAAATATGTCTAGAGGACGCTAGTGTTCCTATATTGACTACTGTCATTTGTCGGCCATCATGAATTTCGCCGTATCTTAGCAACAACGTCAAATTGACGTATCTAAAGTCAAAACAGCATACAGAAATGTAAACAAATACGAAATGTGTACTTTAAAAATGTTTATTTCATTTAGATCAGTTGTATTATTTTAAAGGAAATTGTTTAACCATAAACCAAAGTAGATATTATCAATATTAGATTTATCGAGTGTGCATACATAGAAGAATTTCCCAAGTTCCGTAGAGCTTGATTCATTTTGTAACAGTTTTTTTTTTTACAGAAAATAAATTTCAAGCTTGAACGACGAATTCACCGAGTATTTAATTTATGTTTTCGATGATATATATTTTTTAAATTAATTCTTTATCAAGGGATCAAGATGTTGGTTTATACATTGCGTCATTTACGCAAAACTATTGCATTTACAGCGATTAATTATTTATGGCGATTAATATAATCAATTGCAAAATGTGCATATGTCATTATAATTACTTGTTTTATCTATTTAACACGTCATTTTATATCAATATATGTTATCTTGTGCAAGTTGATTGACCGTATATTGTGCCAATTCGAAATGACTCGACATTTGTCGTATAAATTACAACCCTTATTTGCTTGCAATTGCGCCCATTTGACGTAGAAATAACTCTGGATTCTCTCAAATAGAGGAATAGTCTAATCAACATGCAGGAAATAAATTCATTAGCAGGGATCAATAAAAGCACGCTGATTAGCTACATTTAGCTGAAGAGTAAATTAAAATGCATTGAGAGCGAAAGATGAAAAGATGCGTGATGAAGTAAATGCTGTAATTTGGTTTTGTTTCAGTCATTTGATCCTGCGATTACACGTAAATTCCAATAGTAGCTACAAGAAGTACAGTAAAAACCCACGAAGGAAATATATGAACTTAGATAGATTGAGTGCGAAGCATAGTTTTGAAGTTTTTTTTAAATGAAATCGCCAAATGTCTTCTAAATTCTAGCAAAATATTAAAGTGACTATACCGCGATTTTAAAATAAAAATATTCCGTTTATGAAGTTTTATTTAAATTGGTGAATAAATGTCATTTTAGTATATTTTTTTTATATAAAATTATTTAAAAAGAAAGTTTCTAGAATTATTTAAAATGCAAGCTTCAAATTTTTTCTTCGATCCGCGTTTTATATAGAAAAAAAAGAATAGCTAAATCAATTCAGCGGGTACTTCTTTTTTAATTTTTCTACGAATTTTTATTTCCGTTATAATAAATAAATGGTTTTTTTTTGTATAAATCAGAAAGTTTCAACTTTATTTTTAAACTAACGCTTAACAAAAAATATTATATTGTTTATTCTGGACTCTTAGAATTTTAAAGGTTTAGATCAAATATATATATTTTTTAATGTTACGAAATTATTTGAAATTTAAGAACCTAAGAGTCTCTTCAAACTGCCATCTATATAGAAAAAATATCAAATATATATAGAAATTTTTGCATGATTGTTTTTATTATTTGGAAATCATTTGAAATTTTCAAAATTATTAAAATAAATAATTAACTTTTTTTATACTTTATTCTTGCATTGACCCTGTATATATATTTTTTTAATTGCTTCCCTTGCGATTTATAAAATAAATTATAAAAAACAGCTAAGATGATTTCAAAATTGTCGAACTAAAAAATTCTGTAGTTTTTCCGATTATATATCACATTTAAAAAAATCAAAAATCGGTCACCAAAAAAAATTTCCACAGAGTTGTTATTTTTATTGAATGAAAATGAAATAATTTTTTCAAAAAAACGCAAAAAAAATACAAGAAGTATTGGATTTTTCCATCGATCTCTCAATTTACAGCCACTTCTTTCGAAATTCCATCATGTGAAAATATTTCGTTTTACAGATTACTGAACTCCACTGTAGCATTATATACCATATGTTTAGATTTCCTCTTGTAATTGCCTAATCGGAAATCTGCATGATTTACGATAATTCCACATCAGAATGTAAAATGCTACAAAATCATCTTACACGAGCAACGTGGTTATAACAGTTACAATCAGAGTTAAGCAATTGCGATCTAATTACCTGATATTTTGCTATTCAACATTGCTATTCTAAATTTACTGTAAACTACTCGTATTACATTTCAACATGTCTGTTGAAGTTTAACAAATATTATATTGAATCATTTGATTTGGTTAATTAGAAAGTTACTTCTGTTTGGTCCAATTATAATAGTTATCGAATATATGAGTAAAAATACTGCATCATTAGATTACTTAATTTGCTGAGTAAATTGCTGAGTTTGAGCATAAATTATTATTTTTTTAATGTGGAGAATTCATGCAGAGTAACTTTATTACTGTTCTAAACAATTGTTATATGAGTAATAAAAAAAATACGACGTAGAATAGACACTTATTTTATACATCAGAATACTTTATAAGCATTTTTTTTAAAGAGGAATATTTTAATTTTATTCTTGCACACATGATGAACTAAAACTCACTTATGCAGAATTACAAAATAGAAACGTTTATCAAATACATTTTGCAACAAATATTCTTTAGTTGTATTAGAAAATGTAGTACTTTTTTTATGGCACTTTACCTTTCTTTCATTTGTAATTACGTATCAAATAATTACCGGGATTTATTACTATTATGCAATTAATGTGCAGTTTGTTAAACGCAGAGTTATAAATAGAATTATTATGAACCATGGGAAATTTATTAAATTCATGTCCGAGAACATTTTAGTTCAGGGAACAAACAAAAAATTCTATTACATTGTATTCTAGCTTTGTATGAATGAGGTCAATGCGAAATCAAATAATCTTCAAAAGGAATCTTGCTATTATATTCTTTAATAGATTTATTTATGAAAGCCTGGAAAATTGGAAAAAAAATACCAAGTTTAAACATTCGTATTTCTTGCCATTTAAATTCTTTTAAATACGAGATTGCAATCAAAATTAACAAGTAGATCAATTTGAGATATAATCGAATGAAAATCTTTTTACAGAAGACGCGGAAGACGTGAGCCAAAGCCTTGTCAAGCTAGCCAAGTTACACGGCAGCAACGATAACATATCGGTTATAGTCGTGTTCCTTCGTGATCCGTGCGAAGTAGCAGCCGATGCGCAGTGGTTACTTGCCACAAACACCAAGGGTACCAGCAGCGACCAGGACACCCCAACTGCAGCTACCGCTACAGCTGCAGTGAGCCACCGGTACCCGTCGATAGCCGAAGCCGTCTCCGAAGCAATCCGCGCAGCTGCCGCCATGGACGCGGCCGCAGGCCTCGACAAGAACCCGTTCGCGAATAATGACGCGACCACAACTGGAGAGCACATACAAAAGGACCCGTTTTTACTCGATTTGGACACGTTTAAACAACAAGCTGCCGAAATTAATTCCGGTACTAATTTGTATATTCTTTTCAAAACTTATTTGTATTTTTGCAATGTATCTTAATCTTATTAAGTAGCTGCCTTTTAAAATGAGGAATAAAAAATAGTATTATATACACAAGTGGCCAATGCGGGTATTGCATTGAGCATCGATAACTAGAGTTAAGCAACGTGTCGCTAGGTGTCAGTGCTTGGATGGGTGACCGTAGCTCAGCGCCACCTATTCTCTATACTCGGTACCATTCTTAATTGGGATACAATTAACTAAACTTTAGCAGAATAGCGAACCGCTATAGTAACAGACTTCCCATCCTTCCCATATGTTCCTAATATCCCTCTATAACTACACTTGGTAGTTGGGTTTATGTCCCGTTGAGGTAGTTTTCACAAAACAAAAAAAAAAAAAAATGGAATGTGAAGGACGTAAATAAGATATTTGCTTAAAATAACATTTGTAATGCTCTAGAATCCAGATTTAGCGTAGATATTATCATTAATAACGCAAGCGTTAACAACTTTAACTGAACACTTTTCTTGATACCATAAAGCTTAATAGCGTGATGCATTTGTCATAACAACAAGTGCTGTTCTGCATAATAAACCACGACGTTGTGCAAACAATAAATGGGCGAAAGAATTAATTACTAACTGCGAATTGGCCGCAGTACGTATTTAATTATAATTCTCGCCGCGGGTCTATATCATAGATAAAACAGTCAGACGACATAAATAACCCATTATATAGCAGGAGGATATGCATAGCATATCGTAATTTTCATAATATTAACCTCGTTTCAGGCTAGTTCAATGTCTGCAATGAATTTCATAGCAAGTGTATTTCAATAAGCCCCACGTTGGACGCCAGTTTAGAGATACATTCGCGTTGCACCTACGCGAAATTAATTGTTTGTCGTTAGACTACGCATGGTAGGTGTTTCTGTCGCACCTGGTTTTATCTCGCTTAATGGCACCGCTCTATCAAAATCAGCTAAGCTGATGTATGAGAAAGGACCAAACTTGGTGTAAATGACACGCTGCAATCGAGACCCAACAAAACTTTTCATTACCTCTAAAATTCGTGACTGAGGTATTTTATTTAGTTATATCTTCTGCTACTGAAGATGGGGGCATAGCCCTTGAAATGTACATCTAGCTACTTAATGCTTGTTACGGTATTTGGGTGATTCTAAATTTCTAAATATATATTCTATATTCTAAAAGACTTGTTTGCTTTTTTTACTTCCAGTACCAAACAATGATTTCTTCCTATTGGAGCACAGCACGAACGGTAATCGTTCCCAAAACCTATTCGGTGATGACGACGATGACTTTGGACCAGAAACGAACGTCGATGGCGACGGTATAGACAATCTTCAGTCGCAACAGGAAGGAGATCATCCGAATGACAATAATTATTCTCCTACAGATGATAAGATGGAAGATCAGTTTCGCGATGATAATAATTATGAAGATGTTGAATTTCTGCAGGAAATGTCACCGATACTGTCAGCTGCTAAAACTATTGTTGAAGGTGTTAATAGTTGCGATAATCCTGCTCGGTTGCTGAATAGGTTGGAAGAAGAAATGGAAATAGTTATGGAAAAGGAGTTTAATAAAGGAGATGATTTTGAAGAAGAGGATAGTAGGGAGAAGGCGTTGGAAACGGAAGATGGTGTGATTCCATTAGCTGCCGATGATGGTGAGTTTTTAATTTAAATTTTCTCTACTCTTTATTTTTTTGATAATTGTTTACATGGAATTTCACTATCTTTACACATGTAGATTGTTTTATCTAAATGTGCGATTCAGACTCATTTTCTACATTAACTTCGAACAACCTTTTAGCAGATATTATTTAATTGCGCAATATAATATACAAGTTACTAAAATATCGAATATACGAATCAATAAATTTGATACGCTTCAAATAAAAATTCCGTCATGCCATTTGATTTTTCTTGAATTAATTTTTATTGTTGCACTATTCGTTTGTGCAAAAACGCAAATAAAATCAAGTTTTTCGGCGACTCCGTGGTAATCTACTGGTATTATTATCAAGGCTGTACCAAGACGTAATATTCATCAAAAAGCAACAAAATTACTGCAATTTGCAAGTTGTTAATTGACCATACGAAATCCTTGACGAAAAATAAGGCTATGAATAACATCGAATTTCCACAAAAAAAAATGTTGCTTTAGTTTGCATTCTTTTAACATATTCATAGTAATTCTGGGTTTGTTAAAAAATAGTTATATTGAAAAATTACACGGTCGTAAAAATCTGTTTTCTTTGGGGGTTTTCGTAATATCGTATTGGCCTTATAAGCATTACACACATGCGTTCGCGTAAACTACAGATCTCATGCATAATTTATGCGCCGTCGTTTTCAATCCCTGGAAGACTTCCTCCTAGTGTAAAACACTGGTTAACGCCATGACGCTCTGATAGATGAGTGTACCGTACTGATCTTCGAACATGGTTCGGTCAGCTACCTTCGGAAAAAAAATCGCAACCGTAAATTAATAAGCCACATACAACACACGCATATACTACGTGGTTAATACGAGTCAAGAGGTCCTGAGAAACAACTCGAGAACACTTAATCTTTCCAATATATTATACTGGTTAAACTATGCGTATAAGAACTGTGGCTGATGCTGCTGGAGCCGAATGTTATGCGTCCCTTTCAATCATTTCGAATGATGCATTCAAGCCTTTGGCTGAGATTATTTGCATCATGGATCAAACGTTTTTAACCCAGCAGGATTCCATCAAATTTGTCGGTAATTACTTGGTATTATAATCAATTTTGATGTGTCCATCTGTATTTGCCCTTTAAATAATGCGGGTTTTATTGAAACGTTTTATTTGATCAATCATTTTTCCAGCGAAGGAAATATGACTGATCTGATCACCATACGATTTTTATTTAAACAACCCGTTAAATAGAAATGAACTGGAAATGAACTATTATTTTCTCCGATTTAATAAATTTTTACACTGACATTTGTAACTTTTCGAAATTATTACATTAGTCTCCGCCAACATTGAAGTAATATTTCAAAATAATTGCGTAGTTGATTATTTTATTTACGATATCGTAAGAAAAGAATTTTTTGAATTGCGGGTTGCGTAGGATTGCGTTGCGCTCATTTAATTAAAATTTTCTCTATTTACTTTGTCTTGAACAAATTACGCTTAATTCGATTTTGCGCGCAGACGAAAAGGAAATCGATAAATCCTGAGAATGGAGACAATAAAGTAAACAAAGGAGATCCTTAATTGACGTTTGGCAGGAAATTCTAGTCGGGTTCAGGTCATCTCATTTTTCCGAAAGCTCCGAAAAGAATTACAAGCGATTTTCTAGTTTTTTGAACTCACTGGGTCTTAAAAAATTAGCAACATTTATATATATATATATAGAGTGAAAGAGCAAGGTATCCTTGAATGTTTTTCCTTGGATTTTTTTTGATATTTCCCAAAAATTTGCATAATATATCCGTGAATTATTTGAAGAAATTGGATTTTTTGTAATGATCTAAAACTCGAGTTGCAGATTTCTTTCGCTTGGCTTACTAAATATTTTAGAAAATTATTAAATAATTATTTATAAATGCCACATTATTGATATTAATTTTCATATAACAAAAATAACAGAAATTTTCAAAAACAATTGTATCCATTTCTTTCAAACTTTCATCCACCCTCCCATGAGGTCTTTATTTGGAGATCCTTTTATAAAAACACGAATCATCAAATCATAAAATCATTGTACGAATTTTATTTAAGTTACTTTTTTTTTCAAAATTGAATCCCTTAGTTATTTTTTTAATAAATACAAAAAAGTAGTAGCAGGATCTTAATTAAATCTGAAATTTATGTTTAAAAAATTGTCGAAAATTAAGTTATAACATAAGGGTACTAAATTTTTTGTTAAATATAGTTTTCTCGCAAAATATCTTAATTTGTATATATTAAAATTTTATTTTATTTTTTGTTTCGAAGGAAGGTGCAAACTTTCTTCGATCAAACTTTTTAGCATCAGTTAAAAATCGCTCGAGTAATAAATCGTAAAGAATTTTTGTTACCTCGTAATATTATAATTTCGAATAGTTTCATTTGATGATCTGACAATGTCAAAACAAATCGTGAGCATGAACCGATAGAGTTCCCCATTTATTATCAGTCTCACAAATCAATCTAAATTCTTATGCACATCGGGAATTGATGCCTTGTACCTACATCTAAATGTTCTAAACGCCCCAGTGCATCCATCCGTATCCACAGGGTACCTTTATTTATTACCACGTTGCAAAACGATAAATTTATAACTTTTTATTAAATTTGCAATAAGATCAACGGGTGCATCTCGATTGGTTTGCAGATTTCATGCTTAAAAAAAAATTTCAATTGACCATTAGATATGTGTGGCATTATTGTTTATTTGTTTATGTTATGGGATTGCAAACAGCTCGAAGCCAGTGAAGCATATCTGAGATCTTGGGGATATTATAATACATATATGTCATTATAGATGAAAATACGATCCAAGTTTTCATTTAAAAAAATGCTTAAAGTATAACTTTTCGGGCGTAATAAAACATGCGAAAGAAGAACGTAATATCGATTTAAAAAATCGGTTATATCCTGTATGTCTTTGTATAAAATTTGATACTATAGTCGGCCATCGATGGATATTGTTCAATAATGCATGCAACAATTATGGCTACAAGAACAATGGCACATTATGCCCGTAAATTACTTCAGACGCGTCTACACATACAATCAACAGTTCGAAATTGTTCTTCGATCACCATAAGCTAACTCCAGATCTAGTCCTGTATTAATATTATACAGCTATACCTTGGATATGGGTCCAACCCTAATTTCACCGACGTTATAATAAAAATTGATTAATTAATCGAACTTTACATCCATCGATTTGAGCTTCACCAAAACAAATGTCGCAAAAACATAAATTCAATTCAATTCAAAATTTTCAATACTCACCAATTTTTTTCCCATTTTTTGACGAGCTTTACAATGAGCCCCCACAAGAAATTTAAAAAGATTAAGGAATTGGAGGTAAATATCTAAATATATTACAAAAAAAACTGGCCAAACGTCCATATTAATATACATGTTTCTTCAAAAATAAAAAAGGTATGAATTTTATGCGGGATTTTTTGGAGCAGCCCGTATAAATTTTGAAAAAATATATTATATAACTGAAATGTTACAGCCGTAATAATAATAGATGCTCCAACATTCTTCCGATGTATATAAAAGATACAAGAACAAAGATAATAGGCAGTAAAATAACCAACCAAAAGAATAACTAAAACCATCTGATCGATATTAGCTTCTATTGTTTTGCCGTGCTCCAAAGACGTGCTTTCATCTGAATTTGTTTTATTATAATAATCAAATAGTACCCGTACATACGACCAGATGAATTACTGAAGTGTCTATAAACTAAACTGCAGTAATTATTTGTATCATCACAAATAATTGCAACCTACGCACATCCTTTTGTGCTTTTTGCAGAAGCTTCGCGCAATGTTCTTGAAGAATTTATTACATCGAAATTCGAAGCTGGAAGCGTTCCGCTGAAACTACCGAAGGAAACAATATGAGAGTATTAAAGAAGACAATGGTATGTTCAATTGAATCGAAATTGCTACGGATATTTCTTGCAGTTTGCAAGATAATGGCTGAACTGGAGTTTTTGTCTAATTCTACACTTTGCACATGCTTTGGAATGATGTAAAAAATAAAATTGGATCGCAAGGGTTTTTTTGTTGTTGGAAAAATTGAAAGGGATACTTTAAATCTACAGGTTTTTTTTTTTACTATTCAGAATTAAATATATCTGTTTTATACAAATATATATTTCTGCAATTATACAAATATAACAATTTCACCCCAATTTTTTACATGATTACTCTAATCCGAACTCAGACATGATTTTCACCAAATATCTTCACAGATTTGCACAATAGAAATTTGCTGGCACTGAATAAGACATCTACTCGTGCATTTTTCCACTTCGTTTTTCAATCGAACCCGTGTACTATATTGAGGATATTGGAAAAACCATCCCTTCGAAGTACAAGCTCAATAATGCGGCTATATACATATCGATGAACAGTCTTTTTCCCCTACACAAAAGAACTATAAGGGAATGTGTTTTAAAATCCTAAACTGAATTTGGTGGTGGATATTTATTGTGATTTTTTTGTCAGTGTACTTTGAGATTGTATTTTTCGTTTTGTTTACAGCACATGCAATTGTACAAAAAATCATTTCGTTTTCCACAGATAGCAGAAGCCTTATTTTTCTTAACTTTCAACACATCATTGCCAGTAACGTTTTATTCTGCAGAAAGCAACATCTGAAGAATATACCAACGTGTCAGTAACACTAAGCGTAAAGCAGATTTAAATCAATCTAACTTTCATCAAGTAAACCTTACCAAATTTTTAATCCGACAATATTTCATCTGTTATAGAAATCCCCTAATATCGTAAACTCGCTTCTAAATCGTCAACAAAAATTAGAATTCACCTCATTGTTTATGTAAATAATCTGGACTGTCGAAGCTATTTATTTAATTGTGATTTCCGATTTCTGAGCACGATCAGTTCCAAGATTTTCGAATTTGTATGTGTGGTAACGTGGGTTTGTTTTATTTTTGTTGTTACTGTTTCTATTTTCGGACAATTCGAACCGTCAGAACCGTATCGAATCTGGTTTACAAGCTCTCTGAATGTTTTAGATTGTAAATCCATGTTAAAAAATTGCGGTTTGCGACCTGAATTTTGTATAGAATTCTATGTGATATAGGACATACTCGGTTTCGAGATGATTGACTCCGTTTTTTTGGTTTGGTTTGGATGAAACAATTCAATATGGTTATATGTAACATCTGTGTCTTTAGTTGAAGATATATCATGTTATTTTATCTAAAAAATTGATCGAAATATCAATTATATATTCAAAGAATAATAATAATCTTGGACTTCTAACTTGATATGGTAAATAATATTTTTTTCAGACTATTTATTTTTCATCGTTTATGTAAGAAACATATAAATAATACGATGAACGTGATAATTGGTATTATAACAATACCTATATCAAAAATTTAGTCATATTATTAAAATTAGTACTGCAAAAAGGACTAGATTTTTTTTTAAGAACCTCAAAAAATATGCTTATCAAAATTCCTTCTTCAGTCCTTCATTTTTTATGCTTATGATGAATGTCGGATCAAATTTGTATCGGCACCTGCGTCATCCGAATTATATATTTTAAAATATTTCTGATTCTACGAAAATATCGCTACTTTAAATTAAAATCTGTGATTCTCATGTGCTATATGTAGCTTTATATATATATGCATGCATCTTCAAAGTTAATGAACTCCCTTACAACTCTTCGTTAATTTACGGACCCAAAATAGCTCGTAATGTACATACATACTGATATGAGCACGCTTCTCTTCGCGACGAAAGACATGAAGGCAACTGGGGAGACCAGAAAAGTGTGCTATACGAAACATATACTGCTGAAGAGGGCCGTAACTAAAACTTCCCACTAAAAGCTCCGAAACTGCAACGTTTGAGTTGTTTTTGAGTTGAGACTCTGAATAATAATCGAAAATTACTGCTCTAGAACGGTGACTGGACTTGAGTTTTATCGTTGTATGTATTACTAGACTTGAGGAATTTCGTATATAAGCCGAAAATAAAATTTTGTATATACGCGGAAGCTTCTTCTTGGAGCTTGTAAGAGAAATTATAATTTTTACATTGCCTTATTCTATAACTAATAGAATAAGAACCTTAAGAAATTTGTTTCTATAAGAATATAGAACCTTATAGAAACTAACCATTGACGAACCAATATTTTATTATGTAATCTAAATGGGAAATAAATGAATTGAATTAATTTTTATAGCCGAATGAAATAAATTACATCAATCGCCATTTCTGTTTAGCAATATG
The DNA here is from genome assembly GCA_947310635.1 of Leptodirus hochenwartii. Lineage (NCBI taxonomy): Eukaryota > Metazoa > Arthropoda > Insecta > Coleoptera > Leiodidae > Leptodirus > Leptodirus hochenwartii. Next base: position 36,047,780 of record OX371176.1, read on the forward strand.
ATATTTTCATTATAAATAACGAGTAGATAAATACACTTTAATTTATTCTCGTCTTCCTTGTATAGTTAATTATAACTGGATCTTTTATTATATAAAATCGACGGCATAACAAACTGCTGCATAGAAGAGGTAATAATAACGCTCGAAGAATAGCGGACAAGCGGTACAAAATTCTTATAGAAATGCACACAAATCATTGGCTAATAATGTTTCAATCCAAACAGAATTCGTACAAAAGCAAGTTGATTAACACGTTTAAATAAGCAAGAAATTTATTATAATATAGAATATCACCCAAATACCGTAACAAGCATTAAGTAGCTAGATGTACATTTCAAGCGCTATGCGCCCATCTTCAGTAGCACAAGATAAAACAATATAAAATACCTCTGTCACGAATCGTAATTGATATACTATCAATTTTATTTAGAGGTAGTTTATTTAGTTTTAACTTGTGCTACTGAAATGGGCGCATAACGCTTGAAATGTACATCTAGCTACGTAATGCTTGTTACGGTATTTGGGTGATATTCTATATTATAATTTAACACCGTAGTGATAATAAAAAATAAAATAAAAAATTTATTGATAGCTACGTTAGTAATATAGGCAACAACTTATGCGCTAGTACGAATTTTTATTGTTTTGACGCAGTCATACAGACCGTTAAATTCCGGTTACAAAATCGTATTAAATGTTTATTTTTAATATTCGATAACAATTTAAATGAAAATACATGCAGAATTAATTGAAAATACATGTGCATTTTTTAAAATAACTAGTTAACCTACACTGGCCATAAAACGTTGTTAATGTTAATAAACTATTTTATTTGTCATTGTAGTAACTATACTGTTAGTTTATAATTATGATTTGGTCTTTAAAATGACATTGATTTTGTTCGGATTTAACATAACTGCGTAGGAATGTATTAATTTGTAAAACCGGTGTTCAGTAATTTATTTCAAAAATATTATGTATTATAATATTACAACAAATAGTCGTATTGTTGACTACGTAAATAAAACTACTGATATCTTGCTAACGTTTCAATGTCTATTTCACCATCTTCATCAAAGCTACAAATAGAAAAGGACACACCCCAAATATAAACTTAATATCACCTAGTATAAATCTTACATTAAATTATCATGGATAGAATTAATATAAAAATATATAAAATTAATATAAAATTAATATAAAATATAGACGTGGAAACGTTAGCAAGCTATCAGTCGTTTTATAAATAAAATTTATAAACAAATAGTGGACTGCGTAAACGTAGTCCACTATTTGTTGAAACATTCTGTTTTCTGCTCGACAACAAAAGATTATTCATTAATATATTATAATAGATTTAGTTGTATAGTTTTCGTTTGCGTCTCAAATCTATTGTATTATATAAAACGTGACAACAGTGTTTGTGACTGACGTTGCAACTCAGTGCAGACATGCGTAGTAGCCAACACCCGGCCGCCAGCAGTTCGCTGTCGCTCTTGGAACGAGTCGATGATTGCCGGCCTTTGTGATCTACCTTTTTACACAACAATTTCTAAATAATATTCGTTCACGTAAATTTTTATAGTCGAAAGACGATTTAGTGTACACTCTGTGATATTTTCTTTACTAGACTAGAGGTAAATCGTAGCTACTATTATTCGTACCTATTTACCATATATCTGCATTGTAAAGTGTTTGTTCTTTACGTACTATTCTCTTGTATGTGTGTGTTGGTGGCTCCGCAGAGATTCTCGCATTGAATTATTTATAACCTTCAAATAGCCCAATTTTGTGCGTCGTTTCGTATTCTGACGACATTTTCTTAATTGCAATATTATCTATAGTAGTCGGAAGTATTGGATATCTGGTGAGATTTATTTTTATAACGTATTATCTACGTTCATGCACGTAAAATAGGTGCGTGAACAGTGCGATTTTTTTTTATTGTATGCACTTTGAATCATTACTAAATACACCATATGTAAAGCAGTTCTAGAAAATTGTTCGTAGAAAATATAGCAATACGCCAACGATTCGTACATTTGTTAAAATCGATAATCTTAGGTTCAATTGCCTTTATTGTGAGTCACCTGCTCTCGCAACTGCATAACGTTAAACATAAGCCCTATATATGGCAAGAAACCTTAATAAAAAGACAATTATCATAACTTTCTAGACGGTTTTGCCATGGTGAATATTTTGTTCGGCAATGACATTGCATTACACAGCGAACTGGGATCTAATTTCCTGAGAATTCTCTTGATTTTTTTAATATTTTAAGTTCATGCGCGGCTGATATAATTAACCGTCTTATATGTTAAATAATAACCGACATACTACCGTTTTAGTCGTTAATTAATCAGTTTATTTTTTCATAACTGCTAACAAACTTGCATGATTGTTATACTTTACTGATTCTGCACTTAATACTTTGCGATCGTAAATTATAATTGAGTGTCTTGATTCTTGAGCTGTTCAATTGTACCTATTTCTAATTAATTTTTATTTACAGGCTAGCTCGACAAGTACTATCATCATTATCATCGTGTATATCTGAATTACTCGTCACTTCCGTAATTTGTTTGTTAAAAACGATTGCCACATCTATATCTATTCGTATTTTTCAGTTGCACAATTTGGGATCTGCAAGGAACAAACCCCACGGCCGGTACTGCAAATAATAATACATTTCGTAGAACGTGCGAAATAAATCGATGACTGCAGCCATCGTTACGCCCAATTATACGCGTTACTTATAAGGCAACTAATTGCAGCCGAAAAAAAAAATGCCGACATTTACAAAATATTGGCACCATTTGGTACCGTGCGAGCAAAGACAGACCTCTTTACTTGTCTCCCGCGTGTGGGACTTGTAAACTGCTGAACCGGTTCATATAATATATCAGCATTTGCATTTTCGGCCTACCTTTCCACTCTTTATATCGCAAATGATTTCTTACCAGTGATTTTGAATAATATACTGATACCAGTTCGGAATCGCAAATAATACAGTTTCTATATAGCTAAGAAATAGGAGAACGAGAGAATGAGATTCTTTAAACGTTTTCTACTTTAAACACACGTAACTTGTACAAGTTGCCCATAATTCTATATAAACAATATTTTTGTTCATTATTGTTTGTACTACGAACATTAAAAATTGAAAGAATATATACTTTTCGTTGTTATTAGAAATTAAACTCGCTGGCGAACGTAAATTTTGATTTCTTTTTTTAACGACAAATTTACATCGTTATTCTAAGGCGTAATTTAAACGGAGTACATCCCTACATATAATTGCTCCATAAATCTCTGCACTCTTATTGATAGCATCTTTATACTCTACCAAATGATTACATACCAGATTTGGCTCCAGAAAACATGCTCACCATTACATTTTAAAGTTCTGTATTAAATCATTCCCTAGCATTATGCATCTTTGCAAGTCTTGATATGTGCTTTGTATTATTAAATTTATATTTGTCCCGGATTGGCTTACTATCCATATCATATGAAATCAAATCGAAACGTATATATTTCGCTTGTGATTGTTGCCAATTATTGCTCAAATTTAAACTGTGTTAGAATCTATAATAGATATTCAAATGATATTGTTCAATTTCGCTTCCCACTGATATAAATTTTATAAATAATTAATATATAGTACACAGATACTGTTTGTTTAGAAATGTTGAAATATCATATCGCTCCAGTTTTCAGCGCCTACGAACCTGAACAAATTTACATGCATTTCACATTATGTGGGTACTTCACACCCCTTTAATCCGAACCTATAGCATTTATACACTAATTGGTTTATACCAATTAATTATCGAGTTTGAATTAAATCATACGGACATTCCATTTCGCCAGTCAATATTGAACTTTTAAATTAGTTATTTGTAATTTACTAACAACGTTAAATTCGGTATATATTGAACAAAAAACTCGTGTAAATTTTATCAAATTTTAATAAAGTCTTGAAAATTTGAAGATTTGTACTTTCGGGCAAATTACTACGGCCTTTAAATGTAAAATATTAAAATAAAAAATAGATTTATGTACATCGCACTTAATTTGACATAAATTCCCTTTATTACATATTAAGTTAGAATAATTATTGATAGAAATTTGAGTCAAGTGTTTTATCATCTGTTGTTATCTAAACTTCCAGATCATCGATATATTTCTATATAATGCCATATCCTCATTGATCGCTTGAGTACACATTATATAGTTATATACTATCTAATTCGCTGTTCACTGCCCTAGCGTACGTAATGTAGGCAAAGAGGTTCATCACCATTATTATTATAATCATTATGCATTGTATTGCACTGAACCCACAATATATTATCATCTTTGTATGAGATAATGGGGGTGGGGAGTAACATTACCGGAGGCTGCATTAATACGTCTCTATCCATATTGTCACCCTAGTGAATCATTGAGATTCATTCGTATTGGCAGCTTAAAATAAGTGCCAGTATTTTGAATTGATATTCCTTTACAATAGTACCAAGTTAGGTTTCAAATTTTGTAAGTTCGTATGTTCTATTTTTACTAGATTTTCAATAGAAGTACTTATTTTATTACCTAATTTGTGTACGAACATTTTTTTGCTATTACATGCTGCCTTTTAACAATAATTCGTTTTCAAGATAGACTGTGCTTTCTCGAATCCCGTGTTTAATTTTAATTTAATTTTTTAAATGTTGGTATACGCAGTTTCTCGTCCCAACATCTCGCTGTCCATTATGTTCTTTTCCAGCGTGGGTGTTTACACACTTTCTCGTTTGCATCTTCTACATCTATTTTTCCTTATTACCTTGCGAGCAATCATGTTGCGAACAACACAAAGCAATAACTTGAATTGAAAATCATATTTCACATCTATCAGCGAGCGGCGACGTTAAAAGGGTGTGGTAAATTCGTAGTTGTTTGCATCGACGAAGCTAGTTCCTATTTATTCCCTCTTTTACATATACATTCACTGCCCCAAAGCCCTAAAGATAGCAAATAAAATACAGCACATTATCCATATAATCTAATAGCACTTCACGTTTCGTAAGAATATATTTGGTGATTTATAAAAAGCGTTTAATAGAAACCTTTAATATTGTTTGTAGATAAGGCGCATTCAATTTAGGAAAATGATCTAATCGTAATCGATAACATTTATTGTATTGGTAATCGTATTTTTAAAAAACGCTATGATTAATAATGTTTTCAATCTATTTTCAGTGCATGATGGTCACTTGGTGGATAATGTAGTTGATAGCGGCGAAGAATCTGAAGACGAGTGGAATTACTTCAAAGGAAATACTCCCAAAGATAACATAGATCCAACAGAGAATCTTAGAACGGTAAATATAAATGCTTTTAACGAAATTTCTAACCGTGCGAATCTGGACATTAATTGATTTTTTTTTATGTGCTACAGATTTCTACACTTGCAACGATTATTCTATTCTTTATACGGAACTAAATTGATTTGAACCACAAGAAATGAATTTAGCTCCACGTATTTGCTAATTTATATCAAACCAATTTCGTTAAAAAAAAACTTCTATAAAATAAATTCCCTCCCTGTGTTACAAAATATTATGTTTACTGACGTTTACAGAAAAGTATTTAATATCGTTAGAATTTTATTAGTTTTAGTTGGCGTTTCCCGATGTTAAAGCCGATTGACGTTTCAAATTTTTCCTTTTGTTATCTATTACTAACTGTAACTGCGGAAAATTCAGATGTAAAGGTTTACGTTTTAACGATTTAGGTCGACAACCTGGAGGGTGACGATTCAGACATGTCTCAGCTGAACCCCAACGCTGCAGAATTCGTACCAGTTTCCCCCATAAGGAGCGCAGCTTCTCCCTGCATGGCACTAATAAACGAAACCATCTACGCACAATCGCCGAAGCCAATACCAACGGAACGGAACGATATCGACGTACCGGAACCGAACGACTTCGAAACCGAAATCAAGAGCAGGCCTAGTGATATTTGTAATAGGAATAACAGACATGCAGAACTCGATGTATGTTTGCGACGTTCCTTTTAAGATAATTGTGTTGTTACGTATTGTTGTTTCAGGTCGAATTGAGTACAAATTCGTCGCTGGAAGATAAAGAGAATCTATTAAACGGCCAAAATGCGCAAGAGAGCGAATTCCAACTGAACAAATCGGCGGAAAACTTCCATTTCGGGCCGAATGCAACTCCGTTCTCCACACCAGCGAAGGTCCTGGACGATTCCGAGGCTTTCTCCACCAAAGCGAACTTTGGCGATGAGTCTACAGCTACATACCTGGACAACACCTCCATGTCCTCGCCGGATAAGAACATCTGCACTGAATCGAGCAATCCTTTCGGTGACCAAACCGATTTTCAAGCGATCATGAACAAGGAATCCGATCCAATGTCCATGTCCTTCTATCAAGACAAGGACGATAAAAGCGACACGAATCCGTTCGATCTGAACAAGGTGCAGATGTTGCCGGATGATCTCGATGATTTTCTCCAGTCCAAACCTAACGATAAACCGATTGTCGCGTCCGGTCTGCCAGAACAAGATCAACAGCAACAAATGATATTAACCACGGATTTAGATAAACCATCACACGATGAGGACTTCCTTGGTGGCATTAGAGAAATACCTAAATCACCGTTTGACGATATCAAAACCCCTGAACCAACATTCGATGAAAACTTGTGCCCGAATAATGAGGTAATCGAAAAGGAAAATACCGAAAATATTCGTGAAAAACCCGAAAACATTCGCGAAAAACCCGAAAACAAAAGTATAAGCAGCGAAATTAACGATTTGTGCGGACAGATTAAGGACATGGCTATGGATGATACATCGTTCACGGAAAGCGAAATAGAATTTAGTCAATCTAAACCAGACATTATGGACCAAGAGAATCTTGTATTTAAGGAACAAGAAACCTTCAATCAAAATATAGCTGATCGATTTGAATCGCAGGAAGAACCACAAATCTGTGTGATGAAATTGCAGGAGGGAACTGATTTAATCGAATGTCATATGATGGCACCATCACAATTCAATGACTTCGGTCAAATTACTGAAGCAATTAGTCCGGAGCCCGTAAATCGAGAAGTTCCAAGTGCAGAAACAAAAGACTATCCTCCTCAGGCTGTCGAATCGGCCAATGAGTCGACCATTCATTCATCAGCGGAACTTAACGTTGAACCTGAAGTTGAACCACAGTGCCGAGAGTCGGAGTCGGATCTAATAGAAACACCTGTAGACGATATAACCTCTTCCATCAAGGATGACGTATCACCAGTTCAATTACCACCCGCGGAATTAATTCCAGAACTACCTATAGAAGAGCCGGTTGCAGCCTCAATTTTAGTTGCTCCCGAAGTAGTCGAAGCGAAGACATCCGCTCCGATTCTAGCAGCAGCTGTTGCGACAACAGCTCAAGTTGCTGCAGTTAGTAAGAAAACTGTGAAGGAAACTCGTCAAAAGAAACCAGCAACTTCGAAAGCTCCCTCTACACCAAAATCCGCTACGAAAATATCAGCAGCTGCACCGAAAGTTGGTGCAACGTTTCCTACTAAGTCCGCATCGAAGCCTTCTTCAACAACGAAACCTCAGACACCGCGAACTGCTGCCACCGCTAAGCTCAACAGTTGTGCTACATATGCGGGTAAAGTTTTAGTTTCTTTATTTTGCGTGAAAATGAATTTGGGTTAGGGTGAAAACTAATTTAGGGAAGAGAAATAAAAAAGACTATGTTTTATATCACGGTTAAAAACGAGGATTTATTCGACTACAGTTTCGCTTGTTAAGCATAATCAAGAAACGAACAACGAATTACAGAAAACTTATTTATATATAAACATCTACCAACAGATAATGTCGAATAATGGGAAGAATATTAGGTCTATTGGTCATTCAGTAAATTATAATTGCGGTGCTTGTGTATTTTTATTGATTCAAGCAAAATTAATTGACGAATCTTTGAACAAACATGTAAAATTGTTAAATTATATACTAGAAAAAATAGATTTAATGAACATGTTAATACATAGTTATGAATAAAAAAAAAATAAAAAATCGAACTTGGCTCAACATTTTAGAATCTCACCATAATTTTCCTAGTATAGATAATTTAACAATTTGACATGTTTGTTCAAAGGGTCGTAAATAAAATTTCCTCGAATCACTAGAAATTCGCAAACACCGCAAAAACCCTAATTATATATTACTTAATGACCAATTAGACCAAATCTCCTCCCCATTATTCGATATTATCTGTTGGTAGATTGTTTATATATCAATAATTTGTTTATGGTTGTATTTTTATTTCTCTTGCCTAATATGGAATATCACAACATAACGGCAAAATCTATAACCTATTTAAATATAATTTACTTAACTTGGCAGGTAAGCTTTCGACTGCTGCTCCAAGACCAAAGACCGCACCAACACCGACCAAACCAGCTTCGGACGGGAAACCTTTGCTGAACGGCGAAACTAAATCAACGATATCTGCAACTAAACTAACAGCAATGCCTAAACCACGTGTCGGTGCTTTATCCTTGACTAGCAAAACAACGTCAACGGTACCGCCTAAACCAACTACTACGAAATTGAGCCCTACGAAACCAACAGCTTCTGCGAGACCATTAACTGCACCAGCGAAAACTACTACAGCTCCGAAGCCAGCGAGTGCCGTTGGCGCCGTGTCGAAGCAGAAGCCAATAGCGAACTCGACTGCAAGAACTACCAAATTATTGTCCACTACTTCCGTTACTAAGGTGAGGCACTAGTTAAATAGTCGTCAATCGTAATGATTGGTTGGAAACAGCACGCCATCTGTCGATCTATCCTCAGCTAATTCTTTCATCATCTATCGCCATTTAGCCCAACGTCCTCCACTATCTGACTCACATACACCAATCTAGACCTACCTATCTCTTGCTTTCCGTCTACTTTACCTTCTATAACTAATTGCATAATACCCCCGTGTCTAAGAATGTGACCTACTAGTCTATTTCTCCTGCGCTGTAATACTCTCCAAATTCTCTTTTTCCCTACTAACTCTAGTACGGCTTCATTTGTTACTTTATCTTCCCAACCAATCCTTATCATCCTCCTATAGCATCACATTTCGAATGCTTCTATTCTGCGTTTCTCTTCGTTATAGTCCACGCCTCACACCCATACAATGCTGCACTCCACAAATATGCCTTCAGTAATCTCTTTCTAATACCCATGTCAATATTTGATCTCAAAATCTGCTCCTTTCCTACGATTGCCTTCCTACCCAGTGCTGTCCTACATTCTATATCTACATTACTTCGGTTATCCTTTGTAATCCTACTTCCTAAATAACCACTTCTTCTATTCTATCATCTCATATTCTTATCCCCATTTTTCGCTTGCATTCCTTCTTGTCACACCTCATCACTTTAATCTTGCCTATTATAATTTTCATGATATTTATTTTTGCACTAGATACGTTTCTTTTCAGCAAAACCAAATTTGTTCTTTTACAGACTCCTGCAACATTGACTAAGACTTCTTCTACTCTATCAGCTACGAACAAACAAACGACCACGAAGGCAACAACACCAACTGCACCAGCTAAACCTCGAGCACCAATCACTCGCTCGGTGCCACCGAAGACGCCAGACGCTGAGAAACAGAATAAGGAAAATGTAAACAAACAAACCGCTTCACGTACTGCAGCTACTACCGCTAGAAACAACGCTTTAACTAACGGAAAACCTAGCGGCACGACAGCGCGAAAAATTGATCCAAAGGTATTAGTTTATTAAATAAATAAATAAATTACACTTGGCCTAGCTGTGGAGCAAAAAAAAATTAAGGAAGAAAGATAAAAGTATAATGTTTTATATCACGGTTAAAAACGAGGATTTATTCGACTATAGTTGCGCTTATTAAGCATTATCAAGAAATGCAAACGAATTACAGAAAACATATTTATATATAAACAATCTCCCTACAGATAATATAATAATAAAAACTTTATTGGGATTACATACATATATAAATAAATATAATTAATAATAGATTTTAAAAATAGATTTTGTTATAGAATATCACCCAAATACCGTAACAAGCATTAAGTAGCTTGATGTACATTTCAAAGGTTATGCCCCCATCTTCAGTAGCTCAAGATAAAACTAAATAAAATACCTCGTGTCACGAATCGTGATTGATATACTATTAAATAAACAAGTCAACATGACAGAAGTATTTAAAAAATGGCATAATATGGCGTATACAATTTAAAACAATACAAATTAATAATTAACGAAAATATTGGTTTGTGAAATTTAAAATAACCAAAAATATATAAACAAAATAAAAATAAATATATCAGAAATATTAGTAGTTTAGAACAAAGTAATAATTCAACTCCAAAATTTGTTAAATTACCATTTGATCCTATAATTGCACGTGGTTTAGATAGTATTTTAAATAAATATAATTTAAAGTAACATATAGTAGTTCTAAGAGTCTTGCTAATTTTCTAGGAAATCCCAAAGATTTGATTGATTTCGATAAAAAATCTGGTATTTATGATTTATAATAGTATTTATAATTTTTATACATACACTTGGTTTCATACAATAGAGCATAATTATGAAAAGAACGTTATTAAAAATATTGGAATATGTCAAGCGGTCGACTGTATATCTAATAAATATTTTTTTATTTTCCGTTTAAAAGTGATAATATTTTCACTATCCTTGATTTCATGTGGAATTTCATCCCATATTTTTAAAATCAGATGATTGAATGATTGTTCAAATTGTGACGTTCTGTCTGTTCTTCTATTTCTATATCGAATAATGGGAGGAGATTAGGTGTAATTGGTCATTAAATAAATTATAATTAGGGTTTTTACGGTGTTTGTCAATTTCTATTGATTCGAGCAAATTTAGTTTATGACTTAGAACAAACGTGTAAAATTGTTAAATTATGCGACTACTTTTATTTCGCTTCCCTAATATGGAATATCCCAACATAACGGCAAAATCTATAACCTATAAAAAAAAAATTACATTTCAATAATCCAGGTTTCAGGTATTACAGCGAAATCGACGGTGACGAAAAGCACCGCGACGACCACGAATCGATTAATGGTAACTAAAAAGCCCGCGAACGACCCGAAATCGGTAACAAGGGCTAAAATCACAAAATCATCAACTGTGGCTAAAGTAAATGGCCTATCGAACGGCCTAGCAGATACAAACGCATCTGCCGTCGAGAATATCGACGTTATACCGATGAATAATGAAAACGTTGATGATTTGGTGATGAAAGATAGCTCGCCCATTATGGAGAACTCACAACTGATCAATGCGGCCGCAGCAGACTGAAAACTCACCATAATTAATTGATTGATTACTTCAATATATCCCGTGTTTTAAACAAGTAGAGATATTTATATAACTATTACTAATGAACATTTTATTACTATCGCTGAATTTGATATATCCTTATTAATATTAATAACGTAAGTGTAATATTAGTTTATTAAATTATACCTATCTACATGATTACAGGTTGGAAAACGGATTTCGCTGACTAGGATTTAATTTCCATTTTATTGTATTTTTTCGTATTGCTTCTGTGTGTTTTACAATATCGCCAACCTTTACTTCGACGCATGCTTCAAGAAAACCAAAAGACGATTTTAATCTCCACAGAAAAAAATATTTGTTCAAATAAATGTTCTCTCTAGTTGCTAAACACAACAATATCTCTGCTTTATGAAATATAAAGCTGTATATGTTTTATAAAACGCCCGAATTTAGTTTTTATTAAAATCTATAGCCTAATCGTTTACCATTAAAAAAACTCTTCTTTTATATACAAAATTTTATCTACAGGATCTGTATTGCAAAATGATTTTTTTTTAATGCGATGTTTTCTTGCTTTTCTGAAAACTGTTTTAAAATCCTGTACGCAGCAATGAAGTTTCTACCCTGTATATATTTTTGTCTGCAGTTTTTCTATGTTAACGAATGATAACGATCCGAAATTTATCTAAATAGTGGCAAAACGTATAATAATCGGTGTGTGTTATAAAGCTGTGGTATATAGAACTGAAATCGGTGTATGATTATAATGTGTATATCCTTTTGCAGGGCAGCCGTTAAATTTATATTCTACCGAGCAAAAATGCTGGTTTGGTACTAATTTAATCGATCATTCAGAGCAGATTGAAGCAATTTTTATTGGCACCCTGTAAAACTAGTAACATTTATTGTATTGTCAACATTTAGGTTACATTATTAGGGTAGGTTTTTATATAACTTACCTACGAACACAATTATATAAAAATATCAAAAAAAAATATTCGCGTATATTGTTGACAAGTTTTTATTCGTTTCATTAATAAATTTCCCACTTCACAAAGTGCATTACAATTTTTTTATAGTTTCAAATCGTTTATATTTTCGAGTATAGTATTTTTGTATAATTGTGTGTTTTATTTGTATGTATTTTTTAAGAGGAGCTTGCTGCGTCAATGTGATTGAATTGCATTACACCTTTTGTAAATATTTTAGAAGATGGAATAAATTATTGGATTTTCTAATATTAATATTTTTAATTATATTTGGGTGCTATGCGCTTTCGCTTTCAATCCAAAATGTTACTTATGAACATGTTGTTTACTATATTATATATAATTAAGACATTTCCATTGTAATTTAAATACATTTATACCAACAGCTTCAATAATTAATCCCGCGGTTTTTTGTTTTGGAGAAAAAAAAACGAAAATGAAGTTTTGTGTTTCTGACAAATTATTAAACCAACTATATCTACTTAAACATCTGTTTTTTTATTAGTTAAAGGATATATTTATAGCTTGTATACCATAAATTTTTTATAATCTAGATACTTTTCTTATTCACGCTAATTCTTAATACATATTAGCATTTCGTTTTGTTTTTATTATTTATATTTATTATGTAAAATTGTAGTCCAGCACTAAAAATAATAACAAAATATAGTCTTATTTGTATTTTTTCCATACCTTAAAAAATTCTATAATTTTTTGTATATATTTTTCCTTGCGTCTTTAACAACAGAGGTGTGAAAAATGGTATCTACACAAATTTTTGAATACATAATTTAATTATGCTTGTAATTTCGATTAATCGTGTATTTAAACAATTAGTATAACTGTAGGATTAATTTTAAATAACCCAAATATTAATCGGAAAATGTAAGAGTACGGTTAAATTAATCATTTGTTACTTGTATTGGCCAATTTATTTTCATCTAATTTTACTATTTCACCAATTTACAGCTTGCAGCTCAATGAGCACATGAAAAAATAATTGGCTCAGTTCAAGATATTTAAATGACAATTGTACGTTCTATTCTCCATCAAAATTGACATTTTTGCATTCCTAGATAACAATTTTCTTTATAATGCCCACAGAACAGAATTTCACCGGCACTTCCCCCCAATACATTGCGCCCTTTGAAGTAGTCATTCATAACACAACGTACGATTGCTGGGTATCGTTGCTGGGCAAAGTACTGGACGTTACACCCTTGATTAACGAGTACGAAGGTCAACGATGTGTTTCGCCCCTTATAGCCTTCGCAGGCAAAGATATTAGTCATTGGTTCGATGAGTATACAGGCGATATTCAATATCACGTTCACCCTGTCACTGGGGTGAAAGTACCGTATTGCCCTCATGGTAAACCACCCCACGTTCCTCCACATATACCCACCGCTGATTGGGCGCCAATTCAAAACTTGCCATGGTGGAAAGATCCTAAGTAAAATATCCCCTATTTACATTCACTAAATTCGCTTAGGTTTTGTTGATTAGTTAATCACTCGAATGATGAGCAGTTAAAAAGTCGGTTAATCACGATTTTTCTGTTATATAAGTCATCAGTTTTAACTTAACATCACTCTCACGTTCTGATTTCAGATATGTTGTTGGACTATTAACGAAAAAAGTACGTCCTCTTCGCATTGTAAACACCGAAATATGCAAAGAATATAATATAAACGTTTGCTCTGAAGATAAAATAATGAGAATAATGGAAAGATACTCAATTTTTAATCAAAACGCTTCCAGCTATTGTTGGAAGTAAGTTAAGCTCCTGTTATTTTAAAATTATAGATATTTGATAGAATTAATCTAATTCATTCTATTGTAGGTACAACAGCAAGCCATTGCATATGAACAAAACCTTAGAAGAAAATGGAATCCCGGATGAAAGAGAAGAATTTGCACGTTTAGGATTGCCTGGAAATCTTTATATACCAGCTATTTATTTGTATTATATTGATGATTTTAAATGGATAATTGACGATTGAATGTTAACTAACAATATATTATTTTAGAAAATTTGTTTGCTTCGTTACAATACTCGTTTATTACGTGTTTAATAAACAATGAGACATTCTTCACATCTGGTCAATTTGTTAGGTCTCAAGTGAACAAACGAAAACATTGTAATTAAATGATAAGTCTACAAAACCAAATGTGTTATATTATTTCTTGTAAACCGAGTTGCGTGTGTAATTCGAATACCACAACAACATGCGTTCAGTTTTAGATCGACTATTTGCATATGAGGCGCAGAAAACAAAGTGTAAAATTACAGGACAGTTTGCTGCCAAGCTTCCTCTTCGTGGGAGTCGTACCATATCGTATTTTAAAAGTTTACCAATTTCATCCGACATGTGTTAAATATAATCCAAATCAGTGCTGGTTAATGTTAAAAATACGTTGTTACTCAATATATGAAACAATATAAAAAGACAAGATTGTTGAAAATACAAACACATCAAATTTTCATGTACACATTAATCTTTTGTGTGACCTGCGAGTCATTGTCCATTTTCATATCCTCTGTATAAGTTATTATTGTTTGTTCACTAGTTGTAGTGTTAATAGGTTTCTTGTATTGTATATAATATCGAATACGATAATGATCGTTTTCTTATCAGTTCTGGTAACGTAAATACGTTAATACAGTGACATTGTATTGTTGATACACAAGACTATATCAATATCAATGTGAGTCTTTCTTTACGTAATTGAGTATTCATTAAAGAAACTGTAATGTTACTTATAAGTTAAAAGTGATTAGTTTCGCGGAGTTTGTCAAGAATGTCTTCATCATTGCCGCTCTATTTTGATATATATACGTAAGTTGTAAAGTATGAAACCGTAGTATTATAATTTAGAAAAAAAATCTTTGGACGGATGGTTGAATCAAATAAAAATATAATAAACTAAACAATGCCAACGCTTTTTAGTTTGGCTTGACATCTGCTCGATATTAGCAGCTGCAATAATCCAAAAACCAGATTAATAGGCGTGTATTATAGAATTTTGGGCTTCGTGCAATTTTATGATACCTTTTCGATCACCCTATCAATAGAGAAATACAAATACTAATGCTTTCGAACAAAATGTAAATATCGGAGGTAAATATTTTATTTGAGATATACATTACCGCTATCAATACTACATATTTCGAAATAAAACATACACATCATATTACGTTCTTCTAATAGCTAGTTTCGTTTCGAATTATCGTGCGATCAATTTTTTTTTGTGTCTAATTTTTGTTATGTATAATTTTTTAAATCTCTTTCTCTTGTTTAATGTTCTTTATTACATAACGTCCTAATAGCGAAAATTTTATAGCTGTTGTAAATTGCGAGTCAAATTGCATAGAATTACAAAATTAAAGAAATGTCGGTAGTAAAGTTTCATGTTTTCGAAATTTGGAGAATTTCCGGGCTCAATCAAAAATACAGATCTAGTAATAATTTGAAACGATTAATTTTACGATTACGATTATTATTTTTATTATTTATTTTATTTTTATTTTATTTTATTTTATTTTATTTTATTTTATTTTATTTTATTTTATTTTATTTCATTATTTTTATTTTTATTTTATTATTTATTTTTATATTATTATTATTTTACGATTACGATTACGCTCCGACTTACGATTAATTTTCTTCTTATTCAAAAGCTTTAATATAGCCTATAATTTTAATTAATCGCGTAGAACAATTAAAAGATGCTGTTTTGCATTTTTGTCGCATCAATCACATTTTATAATTTGTTACTTATTTTTTGTAGTTTGAGGTGGGTATATAGTATAAAAATATAATTTAAAAAAATTTGAAGTATATCCTAAACAATTGATTATTATTTATATGTAAAAAAGTGATGCTGTGAAAAAATGTTAAAAAAAAATAGAACAAATTAGTTATCAGCACCTACAGAAGAACTTTAGCATATAATATGGTTTAGGTGTTATTACGTCGGTAGTTTGTTTTTCTTGGTCGCATTTCCGCCTATCTTTGTCGTCTTCGCCATCATGCTCCACTGCACTAAAAACAATAGAAACAAATACTTGGCATACCTTTCCCACACTTGCCCCGAGCCCCAACCATATAATATGACATATCCAGCAAAATTAACTTGAAAATCGCTCAATTATACGATAAAATTAACTTAAACACCTACATAGTCTACGCGCGGGTAGTAGTTTTTATTTTTTATGGCGAACTAAAATGTTCTTAGTGAATTTCCATAAAATGGTGAAGAAATCAAATGAATGCGGTTTCTACTTTAGAATTTGCTTTTATTTGAAATTGCGGAGGACGAAATGATGTCAATTATTTACCGCAGTTTTATAATAGATATAAATATGCACGATATTCTCATTATTAATGAAAGAATAAGCTAATTTTCTGTTTCGGTAATATCTAATATGTTGAAATTTTTTTAGCCCTGTTAGAGGGGCGTTTTATAAGAATACTCTAACCAGCGACCCACAACCCCTCTGCTGGTTCGTAAAAGGCGAACGAAATGAGTTTCCCAATTCCTCAACAAAATCGAATCCAATCCAAAAAGTTTTTTGAAATTGTTTACTCGATGTAAATATAAAAATTCTATTAATAATTATTAAATATCGCAAGAAAAATGTTTGGAACCCCTGGATTGTAACAAACATTTACCACAAAACTGTTTGCTTTAATATGATATAGAATATTATGTCAAAACGATTGAACTACTAATTCCTCAGTAGCTCGTATACATTTGTTTGACAATGGTTTGACAGATTGAACACTTGATCACAATAGAATATTATTTCAAAACGATTGAACTACTAATTTCTCAGTAGCTCGTATACATTTGTTTGACAATGGTTTGACAGATTGAACACTTGATCACAATAGAATATTATTTCAAAACGATTGAACTACTAATTTCTCAGTAGCTCGTATACATTTGTTTGACAATGGTTTGACAGATTGAACACTTGATCACATTAGAATATTATTTCAAAACGATTGAACTACTAATTTCTCAGTAGCTCGTATACATTTGTTTGACAATGGTTTGACAGATTGAACACTTGATTACATACCAAAGCATTCTATAATTTCACGTACATATGGCAGCTGTCTTTTCCGTCTGTCATTTTGTGACTTCTCGGTTGCAAAATGCCAATTTGAATTCTCCATTTTGAATAAGTCAAATAATATATTGCAAACGTGAATGGAAGCCGTACTTTACGTATGCATGCAAGTTGTGTAATTACAATACAATTGTTGCATATGTATTACCTTCCTTCACCATCTGCTATTTAACGTTTCTTCTTTAGCTATCGATCACAAAGCAAGGATGCAATTATCTACACGATATTAGCGTAGACGATACTGTAGATGGTATTTTTAAGCGAACATTGAAGAAACTATGGAATAAATGTGTGCCAACGTGTATTTAACTGCATAAAATTGCAGTTAATAAATTGTGTTATGTTATCTTGTATGAATGCGGTGGAAACGAAAGAAGTATGCCAGTATGAAGAGCTTGTTAAAATGTAACTTATTGTATGTTATATTATTGTAACTTTTAATGAATGTGTCCTTGGTTTTTTCTTTCAAAATTTTCATTGATGCAAATAGTGTGCCATTTTTTGGTAACAAACTTTATCGCTCTTCAAACCTCTGTCTTTTATAATACCAAACTATAGTTATTCGACAAGCTTCTTGAATGGTTTTTACCACACTATTCTATTTATTAGTCTTCGTATAATTAATATAAACTCACGGCTGCAAGTTCATTTATTTATTTACTTGAATATATCAATATTCAGAGTGTCCAGTAATGGACGTATTTCCGCTGGGACCGTTGCTGGACTTCCGTAATAGCAAATTGACCACTTTAACTGCAGAAACGGTCACAGACTTTATAATTGGCACGCAGCTACTTTATAAGCACACTATATTTTATATGGGATTTGACAATATTGTGGAATTGAAAGTATGGAAATCTTTATGTATGCATGCATGCATGATTGGGTTTTTACTTTAAAAGGTTATTTTAATAAGTTGATTATACTTGTAATAGTGAGATTAGATTTAAAGATTTTAAATATGCGAGTGGTTTTGATTTTTGAAATGATACCGAATTTCAAAAGATACCGATTTTATAAGTGAACAGTTAGAAATATTATTATGTATACGTCCTAACGAAAGATGGAAATGAAATGATACACCATAAGCAATGAATACTAACTATATAAGAAGGTTAACGCTGTGTAATTTTTTCCGGCATATAAATTTCGACCGAGAGCGACGTCGGCCTCTGTAGGGTTGATCGAAGTACTAATGATTGGCAGAATTCTGTAGATTTGACTGCTGTATCTTGTTATTGCGGCAACCAGTGTTGTGACGTATTTTACTGACTTACTATCTTGTTTTCTTAATAGGATAGAGTGACATAGGGATTACATGTAGTTTGGGCTATCTACTTGTGCCGCCACTTGACCGCAATACTAGTTATAGGATTGTACAATACGGTAGTCTTATTAATGAGTAACCGCAAATAGTGTCTATTGTTGACAACTTAATAGTCCTGAGTCAAATAAATACATATATTTCATTGTATTTGTTAATATTGTACATATGGCAACGCTGTATTAATTTTCCTATTCATCCACCACGAGCCAGCACTGTATTGATGTTGTTTTCTAATAGGTAAGACAAGGACATCTAAAAATTGCTTTCTATCCTTTAGGTTCGATTTGGCCTTGTTTATAGAAGTAGTATTCATTGCCATAAGTAATTTTTCGTATTATTTTTTACATATCTAAATAGCATTCACCAGACGTTGCTATCAATTACCTTCGTGTTATTATATTTTTTTCAAAATCTACAAACATTTTTAAAGAAATATATTACATTCAGTAAATTCACCAGCTGTCGTCTCGTATGTAATTTAATAATAAAGGGAAATACTCCAATATAATTACCCAAAAAGAGTGGGATAACTCGAATATGTCTATTTCAACAAGAGATCGTCAAAATGTCCTACTTTTTCATTATTAATCAAAGAGACAGAATTTGCTTCAATATATTTTGATAATTTTGATAAATTTGATAATTTTGTCTTGAGTTGATTTTAAAAAATCAACTCAAGACAAAATTGAATTTTTTATTTAATATTTACATCGTGAACATATGAAATAAAAAATTAATAATACAAGCGCATTGTAATTACACTATATTGTATCAATTCAGGCGGATAGTTGACATCGATAATTTTAGCAAATTTTTGCAACAAAAGAAGCAATTCAATTTAATACTCCATTAAACAATCTCGAATCGACCCAACGATGCTTAGGCAATAAAAATTACATTCGTAAACGCATTGTCCCTTTTCACATTGCCGCCGTGTTTTGCCACGTAATTACAGCATCTAATTTAAATTTACACAGTCACATGATCAAGTAACTTTTTTACCATGCCATTATTCGTGTTCTTTTCAGTTATGAGCGTGCACATTTTCCCATACTGGCGAGAACAATAAATTGTATTCAGCGTGTATCGAAATGACAATTGCATTATTTCTTGGATGAGACATATTCGAAGTGTCTTTTTGTTATTTTAAGGCTTTAGATATGTTTAATTTTGGTTTTACACTTCAATAAACAAATTGGCATGTATTATTTAACCGGACATTGTCTGTAGAAGCGAAGTCATTTCCTGCATTTATGTCGCCTGGTAAAGTAAAGATCATTGTTCTTCAACAAGTGCTTAAGAGATCATTTCTTTTATTATATGGCATTTTTTGCATAAAAAAATGATTCTTTTAATTATTCGATTAATCGCTGCCATCTCTACCTTATTTAGTAGAAGAAATTTCTTTTAAATAATTCATAAAATTTTACAATTTCATTGCTTTTTTCGATAATTGATATTTTAGATGATTTTCTATGTTTACATGATTTTCGTAATTCTTGATGAATTGCAACTCAGCATTTGATCAACAATAAGCATAATAGAACTCGCGCCATCTGTATTTCAATAGATGAATCATGAATTTACGATTTCTAACGACTCTAAACAAATATTTCCTGCATTATATGTTAAAGCAAATAAAATTTTCATTTTCGTCTTCAAAAACGTTTTGCAATTTGCGAGTTAAATAATTTTTTGATAAAAAAATGTGCGGTGAACTAAATTTGCAAACATTCCAACTTAGGTATTAACTGTTCACCATGATTCTTGGATAACGATACTTACTTTCCGGCAGTCTCAAAAGTGACGATTTTTTTTAGCAACAAATGAAGCTCATCTTTGAGAAATAAAAAATAATAATTAATACAGATAATATTCCTAGAATCTATCAATATCTAATCTAATCTAAACCTTTCTTAACGTGTGTTAAAAATATTACGCTCTTACGACCTTTCTGTGAAAATTTGTATAGACTCAAAATTCTTTTGGTAAATTAACACTACCGATATTCATCGAAAATCCATCAAAAATATTTTTTTACAATTTATATCTCAAGTCCGTCCCTGAAATTCAACATCGCCTTTTCATTCAATGCACTAGTACTTTACATTTACGAATGTAAAGGAGTACCATCGCGCTCAAGATGTTGTAGAATGTAAGAACTGCTGGTTTCTTTGGGCGCTGAACTAACGCTTGTGGTACTGCACTTTCCCGCCGCACATCCGGTGTCGTGACTGTAGCTTAGACTGCAACAATCCTTCCCCACGTTGTATAATAATAACAACAATACAACTTACGCTAAGTCTCGAATTGTAATCCCATGTCCAAACCAAGTCGACAAAATGAATATTGTGATATTCAGTTTTATAGAACTAATTTAGTAAATATAATATTTATGCAAGCATTAACGAGTTAACGAAGATTTTTAAAATTTTTAATGTTAGTTTCGCGAGGTTATTATTATTATGATTATTCGGGGGGTAAATGCATCAAATAAATCTATCACAGATCAATTTTTAGGGCTTAATTTTTTTTTAAACGATTTTTTTTTTGGCGTGGCAAAACATCTCGTATGAAGGGAATGATAAAATCGCTGGAGGAAGCTCTCGCGATGTTTTCTTTGATTCAAGATGTTTTGCCGTTAAAAAAAACTCTAGTGACATTGAAAAATTGTTTAAAAAATGGATCTGGAATGTATTTTAGGGAAATTAATACACGATTAAAACAACTCCTTCTCTGCAATCTTCTCCATTTGGTTTTTCCAAATTTGAAGAAGGCCCAATCTTCCTTAATTCTATCAAATTCCGCATTAGATGTTGTTTCTCTTAGCTCGTAACTTCTTTCTTTTATACATGCTTCAAATTGTCTCCAAATTGAATTTTGTGTTGCTTTTGTTACTTTTGGGACAGTTTCTTTGATGTTGTTTTCAATTTTACCTATCGCCATCAAACTCAAAATTAAATCAATCGGAATTTAATAGTAGAAGTAACTACCAAATCTTTCAAATATGCCTTGTTCAAAATGGTAGTTCGAAACGAGGTGCATTTTCACCACTTTTTAAAAAGTAGCTAATTGAGATATCAAATATGGCAAATATATTGGTGGAAAAAGAAATAATAAGTTCATAGTATAGGTTTGAAGATAGAACAAATGAAGTAGATGAATGGAAGAATGAATACGTTCCTTATCTACTTTCTGTTGATGTATCTCTTATTCATCGTCCACTTGCAAAAAATGTCTTGGCGTCAGGAATAACTTGTGCCCTTAATTTTGCTATTTTCAAATTTGTTAGCAATTGTTCTTCTCAAATTTGCTTTAATCCAAGATCACAATAAACAAGGTAAAAAAAGAGTGTAGTGTAGGTGTGAAAATTCAGGGTGAGGAAATGTATATGTTGAGGTTCGCCGACGATATAGCTATCTTGAAAGAACGGGAGCAGAATTTAGAACATGTATTAAATAGTTTGCAGGAAGTAATAACTAGAGATTATAACATGACCAATGTGTGACAAGAAGGGCAAGCGAAACATGAGGATGAGAATAGGAGATGATAGAATAGAAGAAGTGTCAGACTTTTCTTATTTAGGAAGCATGATAACAAAGGATAAGCGAAGTAAGGTGTAGGATAGCACAGGGTAGGAAATGAGCTGATTTTAAGATCAAATATTGACTCTTGGGTATTAGAAAAAGATAACTGAAGGCATTTGTATGTGGAGTGTCGCATTGTACGGGTGTGAGGCATGGATAATATGAAAAGAAGAGAAACGTAGAATTGAAGCATTCGAAATGTGGTGCTACAGGAGGATGATGAGGATTGGTTGGGGGAGATAAAGTAACAAATGAAGCCGTACTAGAGTTAGTAGGGAAGAAGACAAGTATTTGGAGAGATAGACTAATAGGTCACATTCTTAGACATGGGGGTATTATGCAATTAGTTATAGAAGGTAAAGTAGAGGGGTAGGTGCCTAGATTGAAGTGTGAGAGGACGTGTGAGATGAAGGAATTAGCTGAGGATAGATCGTGCTGTTTCCAACCAATCCTTAGGATTGAGGACTATTTTACTAACAAACGAATGACTGAAATTTCACGATTTTGACGATTTCGTCCCGATGTTTCATCGCCATTTTGATCTGGACTCTGCACAAACCGCAACACACCTGATTATACCACCGGCTACCGCTTATACACTGCCGAGTAACTAACATACATTCACTATTACTTTACGTTCTTCACCCGAGTAATAACCCTACCGCGGTTGATTCCTCGCATTGCGCGCTACATCGGCGAAGCAATCACCCACCAGATCCATTGCCGTACCAATCTGCACTCGTCACACCATCGCCACGTACAATCATCCAAACAAATTGGCCACACCAGCAATAGTTCAATTGTCTCGAACTAGTGCGTGCCGAAAACATATCTCTTCCGAAATAATCCATATTCGATTCGATTTGTTTGTATCGTAACGTATGGGCGATGTTTTTACGCGATACCATCATCACGTGCGTGTCCTTTCGATAACATCGGACATATATAGCATCGTGTGTTTTTATATTCAGTAAATGGTCATCTAGTCGATGAAGATTGTTCAGTGTCGTTCGGAATTATTGGACCTGACCAGTAGGTGGTAGTTAGTGCGCAAGGGAAGGTGTTTATCGGTTAGCATTTTTTGATCTAATATTTAGCGCGAGGGGGTATGTCACGTGGTACCCAAGACCTCTGTACGATGCCCGCGGGAATTGTCCTCGATATAACTGGGTAAGTTTCAGCTATAATTGTTTATGTTGAATCATTTTCTAGCTGCTTTATTTGTTTTGGTTCGTTGATTTTCGAGCACTCAAAGGACGTTTGAAAGCTTCGAAAGGTCGCAGCAATTTTGCTAGACGAAATAAATATTTGAAATAATCGTTGCTGTTTTTTTAAAAAACCTGCCGATATTTTATGTACTTACAAACTTGGGAATAATTAATTTAACGAATGTCTATAAAAACTACTAAATACTTAATTATTAGTTTTCTTGAAACATTGCCATTTTTAATATTCCACGCAATTAATTACGAATAATATACCTGAAGAAGAAATGTTTTGTACAAAAAATCATTCGTTGGTTGGTACTGTAATTCGTAACTCGTTCGGCGAATGAAAAAAAATTGTTTGTCCACAATTGATAAAAATAAGTGATGCTTGAAAATCGGGCATTCAAGGTGTGGGAATATTATGTCGGAAATTATTTATCACGAATATATTCCGAAAAAATCAAATGAAATAAGCAAATTATTTTAGCTTGTACAATAACTGAGCACTTATAGATGGAGGTCAATTTGGAGGTGAGGAAAAAATATAAATTAATGATTTTTGATGAAGAAAATGTGTGATTTAAATTTGTACAATAAAATGCATTGGCAAAATATTAAAGAATGTTCAAATAAAATAGTTTTGACTCATTTTTTGACCAACATTATTAGTCTGATGTAAAATTTATCATTTGAATTAAATTATTAACATCAAGGGAAATTTACGGTACCCCTTAGGAAATAAACTACGTAATTGCCATTGTTAACTTAATACATTATTCAACGTGTATTTTACAATTATAAACTAAGGAGAAACAAGTTATTTGTGCTGGACTAACCTCACAATGGTCATATATGTGCAAAACAAAATTTGATTAATTCAATTTATATTATAAACAAAGTGTCGTTAATAAATGTCATGTCTTATTTAATCGTGTCTTCTGGATAGTTCAAACGAATGCCCATATAAGTGACCGTGCTTTCCATTCTTTGAAATTAAAAATGAGATAAATATGGAATATGCCAATAAACTTGTCCAGAGCGTCATTAATGCTTGGAAATCGATACACATTTATGTCATGATTTTTTATTGAACTGAATAATATAAAGCGTTTGATATATTTTTGTAGAATTTTCCAAAAGAAATTATTCATCTGTATTTATTTAAACGCATCAAATAATAAAATTTAGAAACCGAAAATAATTGAACAAATACAATAATTCTAAATTAACCGAATGTGCACTGTAATTAATTAAAATTTAATAAATTAAGGCCAATTCACAGTAAATACATCCAGCGGAGTCCGAGTCATTAATTAATACACGTTCTAAGTCATTTATTGTATGGTACGTTTGATATATCGTGAGCTTTATATATATTGGGAATATATATAAATAGAGGTGCGTTAGAAAATGGTTTGTTTTATTGGTTGTTGCTAATGATTAAATGAAAGTTTTTTTTATTTTATTTTATTATGAAATATTAAATTGTGCGAAAAAATAAATTTTAGTCTGAATTAAAAAAATTTTTTGTCCGAATCTAAAAATCGATATAAATTCAGAAGTATGTATTTTTATTGTTAATTATATACAGGATTCGATGGAATCGCAATAAATATTTCATTTTTGTTTCAATTAAAAATAATCATTAATCAAAAAGTAAGTTCAGTACAAATTTTTACAACTACTACCACAATTTGCTAGATTGATATGTTATAAAGTTATACAAGGATATTTTTGAATTATTAAAACAAATACCGAAATCGATAATAATCGTTTCAATATCGAATGCTCTATAAATTATTAAAAAACAGCTATTTTTGTCTTAAATTTGTGACTAAAAAATAGCTCAATTGTGTGACTTAAAAATAGCTTTTAGTATTAATTTAAAAAATGACACTTAATTAATAAAGTTGATGATTTCAATATATTAAAAAAATATTTAGTCAAAGTAAAAATAACTACAATTAAAATGTGGATTTTTAAAAACATGATTTATCTAAAAAAATATTATAAAAATCTAAAATACATAGCGCGAAAATATTATAGTTTTTAACAAGACTAGCAGATTAAAAAAAAAATTTATTGTATATAATATTGTTTTATACTTACTTCATACCATTTAAGGAGGTCTCATACTTAGTACTCACTTATTTCTGTCTATATTAGGGTGCATTTCCAGAACTAGCATTTTAATACAATATAAAATGTTGATGTTCAAACGCACCTTCATCTAACATACATATTGTTTAATGAAGAGTATATAGATATTATACACTACACAATATATGCCTATATAATATATTAAGCAAGTGTTTTTAGACTTCGTAATAACTTCATTGTATATTGAAATATTTTGCAATCCATCCATCGACCTTGCGTTCTGTTAATGCATATATTAATTTTATATCTACATGTAGACTACTCTCGCAATGTGCTCAAGAAGTGCAAGAAGTATCTAACGTGGGAACGTAAATTATCCACCAGAAACATAATCAAACATTTTAATATATTTTTGTTTTTATTAATTATTACTTTAAAATTGATTTTAGATTTTTTTTTGAATTAAGAATGTTAGGTCCGGTTGCGGAATTATTTGATCCGAAATATAATCTGCACGGCTTAAATATCGAACCAAATATTAATTGTATTAACGATTTTTTGTTATTTTGATTTTACGAAGCAGTATTTTCACGACTTTTAGTTAGAGTAATTTTTTGATGGCGAAGTTTTGTATCGCCCTGGTTAATAATTCTTTCTCTCCAGATTCTAAATGTAGATGCAGGTGTATACATCCAGAACTATATGTAGATAATGCAGTTCCTAGATCGTTTTCGTAATAATATAAATATATGCGATATTATGCATCATCGTCAACGTATATTAATTCTATTTTAATTTGCAACATCTGTTCAATGACCTGAGAATCGATGTACATACGAATTTAAAAATTCGCTTGTAATTATATATACATATATATATTTTATGTAGCAAAGAATTTTTCACGTGAAATTTTTTGAATTTCACTTTAAAATAACACTTTAAAAAGGTACTATTGAGAAAATATCACTTTATCTATCTATCTCTCTTCCGGAATTCGTTCCTTTTTTCCAATGACCACATTTCAAATTTATTTATAATTTGTAAATCATAAAAATACTATATTATTTATTAGGTGTGTTGAAAATCAATGTTTAGAGGATTTTCGTGATTCTCGATGAATTGCAACTCAGCATTTGGTCAACGATAAACATAATATGACTGCGCGCCATCTGTATTTCAATAGCTCAATCACGAATATACGCTTTCTAATTACTATTGATCAAATGTTGCATGCATGTGCCAAAACAAATAAAATTCTCATTTTCACGTTCAAGTTTTGCATTTTGTGAATTCGATAATTTTTTTGTAATCCCTACGTTTCTGTAAAAATTATGGACAATTAACATGGCAAACCTTAAATACTCTGAATGAATATTTCAAATTTCATTTGCAAGCTATACAATAAATATAATTATTTAATTTTATTTCCTCTTCAACATAATATATTATTCGATTTTTTTTTATTAGCATACAGCATTTTCTCATTCAATCATTATATGCATTGTGATAAATTTATAATTAAATTAAATTTGTAATTATCTGATGTGGATAGTTAAATAATATAATAAGCACAGTATAAATTATAATACGAGAGAGCATTTTGATCTGATAAGTAAATAAATTATCTTCAATGTGGGAGTGTGTCATCGTGCATGAAAAATATCAATAAAATTATCGGTGAGGATAATAATGTGTTATTAAATAAATTTAAAGTGTATAATTATGATTTGTAATGTTTAATTTTTAATTTGTTTAAGATGGCGGGTTGTTTAATTTTTCATAAGAAATATGGCATATTTTGAGCCAAGAATTTTTTTTTATAAACGAGTTGTAAGAACGTAATATTTTTCGTACACATTAAGAAAGGTTTAAAATCAATAATGACACATTTTGACGATACTAGCTATTTTAGTTGCTTTTTAAAAAAGCTCGAAATTGAGGTTCGTTTTGATCAATATTTTTTCTATTTCGTGACTCATATTTCAATTTTCCCAAGCCTTAATATTTAATTTGGACTATTTTGACCAACTGAGTGTCAAATTGACACCACTGCACTATGTTTATCAAAAAATTTCTTGACTCAAACATTACAAAACATATATAATTTTTGACACATATCAAATATTTGACCAAGAGATGTTAAAAATCGCAAACTACTTATTAATTTCAAAATATATAAATATTTTATCAAATGCCCTCTTAAAATAATATTTATTATTGTTTCTTACAAAAGCATCTATACTACAATAAGTATTTTACAGTACTAAAAATGTATTGTAATACTTCTTTACATCGTTAAATTTGTCACTATACTTCAACTAATTCGCATAATAATACGTTAAACTAGAATGTAGTTGATTGTGTGTAAAAAATACTAAAAACCTTAGCTTATAGGCATGAAAATAATCTATGCTTAGAGGATTTTCGTAATTCATGATGAATTGCAACTCAGCATTTTATCAACGATAAACATAATAGAACTGTCGCCATCTGTATTTCAATAGCTCAATCGTGAATTTACGATTTCTAACTACTATTGATGTTTGATGATTTATATGTCAAAACAAATAAATTTTTCATATTTACGTTCAAAAGTGTTTCGCAATTTGTGAGTTCAATCATTTTTTGCGGAAAAAAGTGCGGCGAAGAAAATTTACCAGCCAGCTGTTCCAAACATTCCAACTTATACATAAATAATAATTTTTTCAAAGTTAAAAGAAAAATTTTGGCGAAATAAATCATTTCAAATATACAATTAATAAAATACTTATAAATAATATAATAATAAATTTGCAAATACGTTTGATTTACAGTTTGCATTGTTTATTGTAATAATAAAATGTTAAAAAATTAGGCGCGATATTCAGTTAATATTTAATGAAATATCATAGCTTTTGTTGTGGAATTCTATTATAGCAATAGTGGTATTGTTTTTCCTGAATTCAATGCGCATTCAAATAAATGTCAGTTGCCATCACGATATTAATCTTTCCATTACAACATTAATGGAAAACTTTATTAACGATAGAGATGGGCGGAATCCAAATTTTAAGTGAAATTTTTTTTCAGAAAACCTCGTCATATGATTTTCAAATTTACAAATATAGCGTTTTGTTTTGTAAATCAGATATTAAATTTTACCAACAAAAAAAAATTCCATTCTCAACAGATTTACTAAACAATTATGGTTTATGAATTACTGGCCGTAAAAATAAAATAAATAACAAAAAATCTATGTGTGTATGTAAAATAAACGCAAAACAATTGAAAATACAACGCTTAAACGTCTAACTGTACAGAGCCATTGAAATTGTTACACAAAAGCTTATTATGTTCGTGGAAATTAGCGAAATTATTCGACGTGAACATATTTGTTCGAATATCTGTACAGAAACTCGGCTTTTTTAAAAGATATTATCGTGGATTATTCCTACAGAACATGCAATTTAGTTTTGCATTTGCTCTAATCGTTTGAGCTAATAAATAAATACGGGAAGAGTGAATTTAAAAAGTATATAGTATATGTGAGTGGATTAGTATTTAATTTTTACAAATATAATTAGTCTTATGAACTGTCGTTTTGCATAATGTCAAATAAAATCTGCGATTTATTTCTTAAGGACTTTTAGAATTTTGTACTGCAAAGTTACCGTTTGAAATTTATTGTACTGTTCAACTCCATCTATTGTTAACTATGTCTAATAAAATGGTATTTTGTGCGTAAACATTGTACTAGTACCAACAACTGTTGTATAGATGTCGCCGCACCAAAAAGCTCTAATTTCGTTTTTAACTAACTAATTGGGCTTAATTAGGCAAAATTTGGTAGTAGCAATTCTTTATATATGACATATTGGATTAAAGAGAGAAAAAAAAAAATAATAATTTACTGAAAAATGGAGGTTAATTCAGTTGTATATTTGATTATGCATATGCGCGCACATAAGTCGATTATTTAGGATTTTTTTTTGAAGAAATGTCTTTGTAGTTGTATGCGGAATAGAATAACTTAATTGTGTACCAATTTTTACAGGTCTAGCTTATGGGAGTAAAACTGCATCTCATTAGCATTATATGATCCTAAAATGCGTGGTATTTATTTTCTGTTAATTGAAGACAGGTAAATTACAATTACAATACTTACTATAGTGCGAAATATGATTTTAAACGATTTTTTTAAATTAGACAGGTGCACCTGCTCGAGTATAATAATTGCACATCGTGCAAATGTGATATGAAAAATATTTTTAATATCATTCATTACCATTTAAATAATGCCTTAACAACCATGCGCTAGCAATAGTATAAAAAAACAGATGTATGATAAAAAAATTTACACTATTAAACAAAATGCATGTACTTGATATTAATGCAGTTTTAATTACAGATACGGACTTACGTTCAATTTAATTTGGATACGAATAAATTAACTGTAAGTTAGAGCTTTTTTTGAAATTTTTATCTGTTAAAAAATGCATAGTAAAAATCAATATATTATCAATTTCGGTAAATTTATGGATATACATATTATTACAATTCAATATTTACAAAATTAAATGTTATAAAAATTTCACTGATGTGATACTTTTTTGTATTTTCATACTCCTGTCAGAAAGTGCAAATAAAAAAAATAAACAAATCATAAAAAAATTAAAATCATATAATACTATTAAAAAATTATAGAAACGTTTGATGATTGTTTATTTTTTTCAGATTTGTCAAGATAACTATTTGAAAATTATTTAACATTTTTCACAAAATCACACATTTTTAATATGATCTTCGTCCAAATCAAAAATATGATTTTGATGTTTCGTTTTATTTCGACAAGAATTTTCTCTTCTCATTTAAAAATGATGGATTTATTTCACAATTTGAACCAACAATAGTACAATTATTGCACGTTGTAAATTTATTTTAAAAAAAAAGGCGTCTAAGCGGGGTAGAAATTCTTTTGTTCTTCATTAATTGAATTTCGCAGCTAATTTATTCAGTACGGATCTGCGCGTAGTTCCGGTAGTATAAAGCTATATAGTTGAGCTTGGCGTTACGTGCCACAGAGTGCAGCTTTGCAGGTTAATATCAGAAAGCACATCAAGAGCGGATGAGAGGAACGAAATATACATACAAAAATTAAATACAAGGTAAATCGTAACATACGCATAATGCACATTTCAGCCTTATGGTATAGTATGTCCTAGTCCGTTCGGTTTTGACTTTTAAGTACGTCGCAATAGATAAGTATAAAACCATTCGTACATTGTCTTTAAATTGCATCCAGTACACAGAACTGCACTTGGGATATTTTTTACTATTAAATGATGCGTTTATTTCTACTATCAGCAAACTGTACGAAGTATTATAAAATATAAGGCGAAGAAATGAATACTGAATGATTAGCAATTTTTTATAATTGCATTTCCACTATTTTTAAGAAAATGAATATTCATTCTTCGATTTTGATTTTTTTAAAGTATAAACTAACTTTAATACGGTCCTGTCCAGACTTACGATCGCAATAAACAGGATAGTCAAGATTTAAATTTATATTTTATTAAGAACGGTAGTAGAAAAAAGAAAGAGGGTAGGAAAGGTAACTTGCATAGCTTTTGTAGACTTAGAAAAGGCATTTGACAATGTAGATTGGGACATAATGTTTAGAATTTTAAAAGAAACGGGTATAGATTATAAGGATAGGAGAATAATTTTTAATTTATATAAACACCAAACTGCCTTAGTTAGAATTGAGGGGGAAGAAGAGGTAGCAAAAATAGGGAAGGGAGTTCGGCAGGGATGTACACTTTCACCGTTATTATTTAATCTATATATAGAAGATGCAATAAACAAAGTAAAAGAAGAGTATAGTGTAGGTGTGAATGTACAGGGAGAGAAAATATATATGCTGAGATTCGCCGACGATATAGCTATATTGGAAGAAAGCGAAAAGAATTTAGAAAGGGTATTGAATGGTATGCAGGCAGTATTGACTAGGGATTTTAACATGAAAATAAATATAGGTAAAACTAAAGTGATGAGGTGTGACAAAAAGGAATGCAGTAGAAAAATGAGGATCACAATAGGAGATAATAGAATCGAAGAAGTGTCAGATTTTTGTTATTTAGGCAGTAGAATCACAAAAGATAATCGAAGCAAGGTAGATATAAAGTGTAGGATAGCACAGGGTAGGAAGGCATTCGTAGAAAAGGAACAGATTTTAAGATCAAATATTGACTTGGGTATTAGAAAAAGATTACTGAAGGTATATGTTTGGAGTGTAGCACTGTACGGGTGTGAGGCGTGGACTATAGGAAAGGAAGAGAAGCGTAGATTAGAAGCACTTGAAATGTGGTGTTATAGGAGGATGATGAGGATTGGTTGGGAAGATAAAGTAACAAATGAAGCTGTACTAGAGTTAGTAGGGGAGAAGAGAAGTATTTGGAGAGTGTTACAGCGTAGGAGAGACAGATTAGTAGGGCATATTCTTAGGCATGGGGGGATTATGCAATTGATCATAGAATGTAGAGTGGAGGGAAAGAGAGGGGTAGGTAGGCCTAGATTGGAGTATGTGAGTCAGATAGTTGAAGACGTTGAGATGAATAGCTATAGGGAGATGAAGGGATTAGCTCAGGATAGATCGGCATGGCGTGCTGTTTCCAACCAATCTTTAGGATTGCGGACTCTTTAACTAACTAAACTGAGCGTTGGAATGTCTTTTATTTATTTCAAGTAAATTTTTGAATAGCTAATAAAATAAAATAGAAAAATTATAAGAATGGAACTCATTATATTGTTAGTTTGATTAAAATAAATAAATAATATCTTCTTAATTTTTAAATAACAAATAATACTATTTTTACTATATGTGCAATATTAAAAAAAAAATATCACTACGATGTTAAATAATAGTATAGAATATCACTTCGAAATGCGCATATAGGTACTTAATGCTTTTATACTAATATATACAATATAGTTTAAAAATTGAAATTGGATTTTTCGTCTACCCTGTATATTGGCATTTATCACAATTCCGTGTACAATTTATTATAGAAACTAATATTTTTCGTAAAATTACTGTCTGTTGAACGATATAAAGTATCTATTATTAGGCCCGTGTTAGTCTGCCCTGCAGTGGTACACTGCACACTTTTGAAGCTGTTATTTGATTGCGCTGTAAAAATATTCCCAGCATTGTAGCGATGGCAAACTGTAGGTCACTTTGAGGACCTTGTTCGTAGTTCGTAGTTCATTTCAATGTACCGTTCACGAACTATAGGTCGTCTTTTAAAATGAACTAGTTCACGACCTATATGAAATACATGCACATACTGAAAATAATCTCTTTTTTTCACAATATAAAAATATTAAATAGTAAAAAACAAATAAATTGAAATATTTCAATACTTATTTTGAATTAAGAATGAGCAACAATGTTTATAATTTCTACAAAACATATATAAGGAAATATAATTTCGTTCCGTTCACCTAAACACTTTATCACATAAATGTTAGTACTACTATTGGTACTGTATATGTAATGTATACTATACTGTATCGTTTACGAGTCGTTGTGATTCATGAACGGTTTAGTACACGACGGGTTCAGGACCTAGTACAAGTACATCAATACCATGTAGTTGATAGTTCACGAACTAGGTCATAGTGACCTATAGGTCGTTGCAAAACATCGTCTGAGTCATTTGATTGAACCGTTCAGAGTGAACGGTTCGCGAGTGAACTACACATCGCTACAGAATTGTTAAAGTCCCAATCCCGGTTTACACTGCAAGGTAGTTAAATAAGGCCCTAAGCTACCAATTGGCGTCTACAATTCAACACCACAAGAACTAGAATATACTACAACAATAATACTTGGCGTTGGCAAACGGCATATTGCACAAGTTCAGATATATATATATATACACAATATTATATACCATACCGAGTGTTGGCCTGCATAATTTTCCGCTCAATGGTCGGCTCATGCAGGCCTCAATTGATAATATCCGTTCCTTATCGCCATATTCTTTTTGCTCTGATGAACGCATAAACCACAACACTCCGTGAATAAAGCTGACGGACGCTTGTTCGTTTGCACGGCCTGGCTAACCCTAATGACCGATTCGTAATCTAATCAAGAATTGTTGTTGTTATTATTAATTGTAATTATAAACTATCGTAACGAACGAATATATTAATCCCAGATGAGTGATAGATGGAAACGTATTATTAGTATAATTGATGATGCGGGCTTAGTTGCCGAAATGCGCATCGCGCCTTCAGGTACAATTTGTTAAATGCCGTGATGATTTATTTTCAATTTTGCCGTGTTTAGATAATTTATTGTTTATTCTGTTTTTATACTTTGTGATTATCGGCAATAAAATACAGGGTGCGACGGTTTTTGGATTTTTACTATGTATAAACTTCGCTGAAATAGTAATAAAAAAATTCAAAATGTACGAAAATAATGAAAATTATTGTTTATATAAACTTGCTTAAGAACTAACGAAAAAAATCCTCATATTGAGTGCAAAAATAATTAAAATTTCATATGTGTATATGTATATAAATTAATTAATTTAATGATATAAATGGCGTTTCGTAAAATTCTTTACGTTTGCACAAATTAAATGTTAATATAAAAATATTTCTGATGAATTTGAAGAAAAGTTTGTTATAAATAAGAAAATTACAGCTTCGACAAGAAATTTTAATATTTGGAAGGTGATTATTAAAAAATCATTTTTGTGCGAAATGCTGGTTTTAATAGTTTCTATTGTTTGTTAATTTTATTTGGAGACTTTGATGATTCTTCAAAAGGAACATAATTTTTTTTTGGATGAAGTTAGCGGTAAAATAATAATTTGCAAAAAAATCATGTATTTGTTATTTTTTAAATTGTTTATTTTCCTAATTTTTTTCAATTTACATATTTACATGGAAGACGAGTTTTATAAAAAAAAAAAAAATTATACATCAATTAAATACTAATATAAAATATATCATCGAATTTTGTGCGTTTTGAGATCAAATTTGTTTCAAATAAATATTCAATTTCATCGTAGACAAGATATTTACATTTTTAACTTTTTATACAATTAAACCGTTGTTTATTGAATAAACTCTTAAGGCGATTGCTGATTTAAAGATTTCCATTTATTTTCATCAATTTCCTTTGGGGGAAATTTGATGATGAAATATTGAAATACCGTTACTAAATCAAAATCGTAAAAATTATATTCTTCACGAGCTATATAATATAATATTATCACAACATTATTACCAAAATGTACATTTTCAAAAATTAATCCACATATCAAAAGCTAACTAAACGTCATTTTTCTCGATTCGTTAATTATTTATAAATTTGTACCTTCAAATTGATAATATCTATATTCGGATATTCCATATATATCTTCATTGTAAAGCAGCGTATCTAACATATAGATATTCTTCTTTAGTCTTCACCATTGAGGCTCCCATTCGTCAAACATCTGTCGCTTTTGTGTGCTTTCTTCTTCGGCTGCTCGCTTTCAGGTCCAGCGATTATTTCATATAATATACATTCACACATTCCACTCGATATTCAATAGTTTGCATTTTAATATTCGTTAACGGTGCCAACTAAAATCATAATAGAATTTTATATTTTATAATGTAAAATCTGATTACTTTCTATTCCATATACAACGAAATAGACAAAACAATTTTGTCGCAGAAAATTTTCATGTAAATAATTTATGGTATAGTATCTGTAGTTGTTGTTAAAGAGTCCGCAATCCTAAAGATTGGTTGGAAACAGCACGCCATGCCGATCTATCCTGAGCTAATCCCTTCATCTCCCTATAGCTATTCATCTCAACGTCTTCAACTATCTGACTCACATACTCCAATCTAGGCCTACCTACCCCTCTCTTTCCCTCCACTCTACCCTCTATGATCAATTGCATAATCCCCCCATGCCTAAAGATATGCCCTACTAATCTGTATCTCCTACGCTGTAACACTCTCCAAATACTTCTCTTCTCCCCTACTAACTCTAGTACAGCTTCATTTGTTACTTTATCTTCCCAACCAATCCTCATCATCCTCCTATAACACCACATTTCGAATGCTTGTAATCTACGCTTCTCTTCCTTTCCTATAGTCCACGCCTCACACCCGTACAGTGCTACACTCCAAACATATACCTTCAGTAATCTTTTTCTAATACCCAAGTCAATATTTGATCTTAAAATCTGTTCCTTTTCTACGAATGCCTTCCTACCCTGTGCTATCCTACACTTTATATCTACCTTGCTTCGATTATCTTTTGTGATTCTACTGCCTAAATAACAAAAATCTGACACTTCTTCGATTCTATTATCTCCTATTGTGATCCTAATTTTTCTACTGCATTCCTTTTTGTCACACCTCATCACTTTAGTTTTACCTATATTTATTTTCATGTTAAAATCCCTAGTCAATACTGCCTGCATACCATTCAATACCCTTTCTAAATTCTTTTCGCTTTCTTCCAATATAGCTATATCGTCGGCGAATATCAACATATATATTTTCTCTCCCTGTACATTCACACCTACACTATACTCTTCTTTTACTTTGTTTATTGCATCTTCTATATATAGATTAAATAATAACGGTGAGAGTGTACATCCCTGCCGAACTCTCTTCCCTATTTTTGCTACCTCTTCTTCCCCCTCAATTCTAACTAAGGCAGTTTGGTGTTTATATAAATTAAAAATTATTCTCCTATCCTTATAATCTATACCCGTTTCTTTTAAAATTCTAAACATTATGTCCCAATCTACATTATCAAATGCCTTTTCTAAATCTATAAAAGCTATGCAAGTTACCTTTCCTACCCTCATTCTTTTTTCTACTACTGTTCTTAGTGCTAAAATCGCCTCCCTCGTCCCTCTGTTTTTCCTAAAACCAAACTGATCTTCTCCTAGCCTTTCCTCTACTTTATTTTCTAATCTCCTATAAATAATCTTTAGCAATATCTTCGATGCATGTGATAGTAGACTAATGGTCCTATAGTTCTCACACAAATTAGCTCCTATTTTCTTCGGCATTGTTACTATTCTACTACGCTGAAAATCCTGTGGTACTTCTCCCTTCTCATATATTTTACAAACTAACCTGTATAATCGCTCCTGCATTTTTTCCCCTGCGTGTTTTATTAATTCGGCTGGTATCATATCAATCCCCGCTGCTTTGTTATTCCGTAAATCATTTAATGCTCTATGAAACTCTGACCTAAGTATGCTAGGACCTAAGTCATCCTCATCTATCTGTTCCACACTTTCTAGCTCCTCCATGTCCTGCCTACCTTTATATAAATCTTCAAGATACTCCTTCCATCTTCTAGCTTTTTCCTTATTTTCTGTGAGTTCCTTACCCTGCTTATCACATATAATGTTACCCTTTGGTTATACTTTAGAAAAATGTGACTTAATTTTCCTGTAGCCCAAATCTACTTTACCTCTTCTCATATCCTCCTCAATATCCTCACAATTTCCTTTTATCCACTCTTCTTTCGCTAGCTTGCATTTCCTATTAATTAAGTTCCTTAGTTCCTTATATTTTTTCTGTCCTGCTTCTGTGTTTCCTATTTTAATTTTCCTTCTTGCTTCTATCATTTCCACTATTTCTTCCGTGATCCATTCCCTCCTACCTGCCCTTTTCTTTGTGCCTAATACTTCATTTGCTGCTGTAGTTAACCCATTTCTGATTTTATATGTATGTTTAATAAAACAGTTAATTTTAATAATATAAATAAAAAAACAACAATAGGATATATTATATTGAGCTATAAATGGACTAAATTAATTAAAATTTAAATTAAATACATTTAAACTAAGCTCACATTTCTTCAAGACTTAATCAGAGCGAAACAGTGAAGAATGAAGTAATTTTTTTTTTTTGAGAAATACGTTAATTATTTTATATTAGAGCGATTATATAATTATTTCAAACAAATAATTATATAACAGCCAATATCAATTAATTTTTCTATCCTACTTCATCAAATCGTTTGAAAATTGTTTGTGCATTAACATAACTTAAGAAAAATTTTGCAAAAAAATATATATTTTTTTCAATAAAATGAGGCAATATAATGCAAAATCTGGATTAAATTGGTCCAAGTTTTATATCGTAATTACAAAATAAACATTAATATTAAAAACTTTCTAATTTCAAAATTAACGATGTCATTTATATTTTTTTTGCAGAGAAGCAATATTTACTGGTCCCGAGAGTAGTGTTCCACTGGATTACGCTAAGGTAAGTTATCTAGAGCTCTTTCCTTACATCGAGAGCTATATTCTCCATATATATTCCATACTACCGAAGGTTCACGATATAACGAAAATATATTTTTTCACTGCTATAGACCAATTCGAAACTTTACTTGATCTATGTAGAATGATTAAAGTAATTTATAAGGCAATTATTCATTAGAACGTAATGAAAAAAAATTGGTTGATAAACCTTGAGTTGATTCGATATACCACAACGTCGACGCCAATGATTTAAATAAATACATAAATTAGTTTTGTAGAAGTTACAGTTAGGTAATGTTGAAGAAATATATATATCATAAAAAAGTAGCAGGTTATTTATCTGAATTATATATCTAAATAGTACACTAGATTTTTTTTAAGCCACTCAATAGGATTATTTATAAAAATATATATACAACGAACTAATAATTATTTATTTAACAAATTACACGATAATTAGAAAAAATATATATCTTTAGACGAAAAAATTAAATTTACAGATTTTTTTCAAACAATTTATTTAGAATAAATTGTTTAGTAATTTGAAAAAAAATATTTTCAGTATTTTTTTCTAGTTCGGCTATTTGTTTTGATTTTTTCTCGTTATTTTGCAAATTGAATCGATTCGAGGATTAATTTTTTTTTTACAGAAAACAATTTATTAACAAGTGACATTTTGTTAATTAGATAAAGTCAGACAAGATTAAATTTATAGCAAATTTTCGAACTGTGTCGCTTTAGATTTAAATTGTCACATATATTTAGTAAATTGGTGTATAATTGTTTGTTTCATTTATTTTTTAATAATTTAATTGGTTTAATTATTTCAATTTAAAGAAATAAAATAAATTAATTGCCATAATTAATTAATTGATAAAAAAATGTATAATTTGATTATATACTCTATAACAAGTCGGAAGAAGAAAATTAAATTAGAAATATGCAAATAGATATATTCTCTGGATATATAAATAACGAATATCGTAACAAAATCTATAATTATTCTATTTGCATGAACATTATATAAATGCTTTCAACTTCAACATAATATAACTCTTATGCAAATAACTCTTTGTTTTGAATCCTCTAGTTTCCAGACTGATTTAATGCTTGGAATTATAATTTCTTAACTGACTGGAAATTTAGTTGATTATAATTATAATATAGTAACGAAAATATCAACACATTGATCCTATTTTAAAAAAATCATACCGAAAAAAATATTTTTTGATTCTTGCTAACTTATTTTTGTATAAATTATCGAAGCAACGAAGAAAGAATGGTTTTATAATCAGTGGTTCAAAAATCAAAAGTCAATGTCCTGAGGTGAATGCAAATTGACGTCAAAAGTCTGTCTTTTTAAATTCCAAGAGTTCGCAATGGTAAAATTAAGTTCGTGCACGAATTGGTATGTAATTATGATATCGAAATTCTGAAGAACCGTTTGTTTGTGTTCTGCAATAGAATTACTACGGGAAAGTTAAAAGGAATTGCGCTTTGTTGAGCAGAATTATATATATGCACAGCAATTATTTTCGAATGAGATGTTTTTTATAATTTTTGCTTATATTATATTGTGATTAATGGTTAAGTGTACACACGTTCAAAATTTTGTACAAAATTTGTCACTTGGTTCAACTCCATCTGTTGTTTGTTGTGCGCAATAATATGGTACATTGAGCGTAAATATATTACTAGTAGATGTCGCTGCACCAAATATTGCCAATTTAGTTTTTACCAAACTGTGGCTTAATTAATCCATAAAATTTGGAAGACACAATTCTGTTTGTATAGCATATTGGATTATCGAGAGAAAAAATTTAAATTAAGTTTTTAAGTTACCGAAAAATTGATGTGAATTCAGTTATATATTTGACCATGCATATAAATTGGTTATATATTAATTTAGATTTTTTTTACAGAAAATTCTATAGAATTGTTTGAGGAATAGATTGACTTAATTTTGTACCAATTCATACAGGTCAAAAACAAGTCGTTATTCGTATAAAAATATACAAATCAATCGACTACTAAAATTTGTCTTCACGAAACTGAAATTTTAAGTTTCTTTTAAGACAATCAATAAAATAAAATAATAAAAAAAATTTCAAATGAATCATCTTTCTTCGAAAGGCACTTTATTAAAATGTCACTTCTCAATTTTCGAAGTTAAACACATTCTTTTTACATTTACATCGCAATTCCATGTGTTATTTGTTTTAACACAACGAGTACAAGAGCAGCAAGCACTTAATCGACCGAAGAGTATTACATTTTCTAAAGAGGGGTTGTATTTAATAGGGTTTTGTGGCTATAGTAAAAATTGTGATGGCAGCAGAAGAAGAGGATGAAGCTTCAGTAAGCACGTAAAATGTAATGATGAAAAAAACTGTTGTAATTTGTGCTCATCGTGTTCGTGAACATTATCGGCAGGATCTCATATTTCACATAATAAATAATGCCGAAGGTACTCAGCCCATAGCGGAAATAGGATGGGTTCTTCTCATCTCGCACGTGTTGCCTCCCAAACTGGTTGTATATAAAAAAAAAAAAATTATGACATATTTATGTTTCAGTAACTCAATTTTAATAATACGTTCATTTTAAATAATCATTTACTTATCTAAATTTTATATTAAAAAAAAAATACCTCTACAATATTTGATACTTGCAATAGACATTTTGAAAATTCGTTGGTTTTAAAATTTTATACTCTTTCTGAAAGAGATGAAATTTTGGTACCAATACAAATGGTTATATAAAAAATTAAATCCTTAAAATTTATACAAATTTTCTTCAAAATATTGTTAACAATATTTTGACTTTTCGGTAAAACATGAGTCAACTAATAATATTAATTTACTTATCTAAATTTTATATTTAAAAAAAAAACCTCTACAATATTTGAAACTTGCAATAGACATTTTGAAAATTCGTTGGTTTTAAAATTTTATACTCTTTCTGAAAGAGATGAAATTTTAGAACCAATACAAATGGTTATATAAAAAATTAAATCCTTAAAATGTATACAAATTTTCTTCAAAATTTTATAAAACTAATAATATTAGATTTCTGCAATCTTGAAATTAAAAAAAAATCATCAAATATTTATTTATGATAATTGTATGTATATATTTTAAATTCCTCATTCCTTTCGAAAAAGAATACAGTTAAAAGTAAAAAAAATTTTTTTTTGGGAGAAATTTAAATATGTATTATACAATATTGACATATTGATATAAACAAACGATTTTTTTTTTTTAAATTGATATACCGATTTCATAAATAAGAAGAGCTTTATTGGGTACTGGAGAGTTACAAACAAACAAAATAAAATAATATTTTTTTTCCAATAATTGAAAAATTCTGTTCGAATTTAGAACCGCTTCAATAAACTCCCCAAAAATGTCTCACAGTTTATTGGAGCCAATATGATAAGTTGATCTTGGCAGAATGGCTGAAAGCCAACTGGGCAAAGTAGAACCTTTTTAAAAATTACACAAATTTTCTTCAACAATATTTAAAATGTCTGATAAATTATGAGACAAACAAAATAAAATTTGGTTTGTGCAATTTTATATTTGATTAATTCGGCAAATAATTATTTAAGACAATTATTTGATTTCAAGCTCCTGACGCCTCCCCATAGATATATGTTGAAGTAAAAATTTTTTTTTTTGGGAAATAAATGTTATTACCTAAGTTGAAATATTTATTACACAATATTAACATAATTTCAAACAGAGACAATTTTTACATTTCTTTTAAATAAATGATTCATATTCTAACTAGAGACAGATTAGTAGGGCATATTCTTAGGCATGGGGGGATTATGCAATTGATCATAGAAGGTAGAGTGGAGGGAAAGAGAGGGGTAGGTAGGCCTAGATTGGAGTATGTGAGTCAGATAGTTGAAGACGTTGAGATGAATAGCTATAGGGAGATGAAGGGATTAGCTCAGGATAGATCGGCATGGCGTGCTGTTTC
This sequence comes from Leptodirus hochenwartii, assembly GCA_947310635.1. Lineage (NCBI taxonomy): Eukaryota > Metazoa > Arthropoda > Insecta > Coleoptera > Leiodidae > Leptodirus > Leptodirus hochenwartii. Next base: position 36,089,783 of record OX371176.1, read on the forward strand.
CAACCAATCTTTAGGATTGCGGACTGTTTAACTAACTATTCTAACTAGATGTTATGATTCAACAAAGAATTATTCAAACATAATTTAATATCCAATTAAAATTTTACACGCAATTACAAATGTAATATCTAAATAAAATTTTACATGCAATTACAACTTTATCGAATTTAGAACTTAATTCGCTTCAATAAATCTTTAAAATAAAAATTATCTCCGATAATGAAAAGTTGATGTTGAGGAACGTGTGATAAGCAACTATCAATTTTTAAAACTTAACAAACTAACAGGAATAATACTAACACATTTTTTCTTTAAATGATTATCAAAAACTTCGACAAATTAAAAATTTCTCATAAGCCAATAAAATGAATGTAGTTGCTGCAATTTTATAGTTTTAAAAACTCGTTTTATATGTGTCATTTATTTGCCTCTGAAGCCCTGTCGATTAAGACGATTTTTCATAAGATGCTTTTTGATAAGATGATTTTACATAAGATGATTTTACATAAGATGAAATTTCACAAGACGATATTTCTATAAAATCATTTTTCATAAGATGAAAATAAAAATTTTGCGCGACAATTTTTCTCGGGATGATTTTTGATCAGATGATTGTTCATAAGGTGCTTTTTCATAAGATGGAAACAAAATTTTTGCGCGACAAATTTTCTCGGCACGATTTTTGATAAGATGATTGTTCATAAGATGAAATTTCACAAGACGATATTTCTATAAAATCATTTTTCATAAGATGAAAATAAAAATTTTGCGCGACAATTTTTCTCGGGATGATTTTTGATCAGATGATTGTTCATAAGATGCTTTTTCATAAAATGGAAACAAAATTTTTGCGCGACAAATTTTCTCGGCACGATTTTTGATAAGATGATTGTTCATAAGATGAAATTTCACAAGACGATATTTCTATAAAATCATTTTTCATAAGATGGAAACAAAATTTTTGCGCGACAAATTTTCTCGGCACGATTTTTGATAAGATGATTGTTCATAAGATGAAATTTCACAAGACGATATTTCTATAAAATCATTTTTCATAAGATGAAAATAAAAATTTTGCGCGACAATATTTTTCTCGGGATGATTTTTGATCAGATGATTGTTCATAACATGCTTTTTCATAAGATGGAAACAAAATTTTTCGCGACAAATTTTCTCGGGACGATTTTTGATAAGATGATTGTTCATAACATGAAATTTCACAAGTTGATTTTTCATAAGATGAATAAAAGAAAATGCGCCACAAATTTTCTCGGGGACATTTTAACATTCATTCGTAATTTCAAACAGAGATCATATTGTGCAGTTGATCTTGCGCAAAAGAAGATCTGCATCTGAGTGCAGATCGGGACAACATCTGTTCGAGCGCTCAAGTCCCTTTGATATATTTATTTTACGACCGCAATCCATTTCTCCGGCATAATGCGCTTATATATCAAAATGCATGCAACAACAAATGGTAACGAGATTCTGTAACATACCCACGATTGTCTATGCGCATTTTTATATTTTACCCACTTCATTAATTTTTTTGCTGCATCATCTCATCGCCTCTTCGGCGAGAGCGCGTCCTATTCTAATTCGTCCGATGCGGTAAATCAAATCGAATTTCATTCGTGTGTAATCTACAATTCTACACACCAACGGCTGTCCATTTGTCCCGATGCCATTCCTCTTCTTCCAATTATACTCCGCATTTACTCCACAATACACATACCACCTTACTCCGCAATTCTTCTTCTATCGTTAAAATCACCAAATCATGTAAATGTGGTAAATATTTCGAAAATGTAAAATAGGGATTTTTGTAGGCGTGAAAATTATTCAGGGAGAAGAATTAGATATGTTGAGTTTCGTTGGCGATTTTTTCGCTATTGGAAGAAAGGGAGCAGAATTTAGAACTGGTATTAAGTTTTAAGATTATAACATGAAAATAAATGATAGACAAGACCAAATTGAATGCAAGCGAAAGAGACATGATGGAAAAAACAGAATTATTAAGTAATGACTTAGTAATATTAATATTATTAGGTCATTACTTACAAATTTTGAAAAATTGAAAAAATTAAATAATTCGTCCAGTCTCAATAAATCTCAACGAAGTCGAAGTATTTAATGTTTTAGAATATATTAATGACGCTTCTGCGTTTTAAAAAAATATTGTTATTTTTTCTCGAATATATTTGATATGAAGGAGTTAAGAACGAGTTGTAAAGTGCTGACCGGAAGTGTATATATAGTTCAAAATTGCCGTATAAGTATATAATATAATTTAGATACAATCGCTTTTTCTTGGATCAACCATGTATCAAGTCTTTTCATATATTATGGTATAAAAAAACAATTTTTATACGAAACAAAAAATATATACATATAAATTATTGTACTGGTCGTTTTTGTTCTCATGGAAATAATCACTTGCGAAGCAAATACAAGAAGTTGCGAAGTCATTTGTGGAAAAAAATTGAATAATTATACTATATTATTTTGTTATTTGCAAAATTGACGCAACAAGACATGCCATTTTTTTTATATTATGAAATAAGCAACTTGAATATACAATATAAAAACTATTTTGTTTATATATATTTTTTAAAATAAATTGCGGCAATTTTAATTTTAATTTGGGTTCTAAATTTTACTGATATTGTAGTGGAACATAAAAAAAAATGGTATAGCGAAAATAATGTAATATCTGCATCAATTAGTAATTTTTGTTAATTATTTTGGGCATGGGTCTTTCCTGTTTTTAGTAGTGTTAAATGTTTCTTCTGAAATGAAGAATGTGCAATGAGCTGACGATCTGTTCCTCATCAGATATGGTTCCAAAATTGCTGCTGTAATAATACTTAAAATATACCGGTTGATTTAAAAATCTCTTTGTATTTTGTTGGTTTAAATTAGAATAGGTCGATGCAATGAAAAATTCTTTTATTAAAAATAACAAAGAATTGCAATTTTTTTTGTAAAAAAAAATTGTGTCTATTATGAACTATAATTAATACTTCTTAATGTTTTTATTTATGTTATTAAATCTCGTGGAAATTTAAAAATGTTTCATGCTACATTTGTATTTACAATTCTGTTAGAAAAATCTATGAACTTATCACATATATAGAGATTGATTTTGATAATATTCGGCAAAATAAATTTAACAGTAGCCAGAGTTAAAATTTCCATTCTAACTTTTTAGTTTCGTCAACAAAAAAACACTACAAGTATCTGTATCAAATTTTAAATACAAGATACACCCTGTATAGCGCGTCTGAAGGGTGTTAGGGTAATAAAGGGCATCCGCTCGAATAGGGTTCGAACATCTGGCCCACCCTCATGCTGCGTTCTTCCGATGCGGGTTAACACAAAGTCACAATATGTGACCTTTCATAATATGCAACTTTTCAATTTCATTATGCTCTGTTGCTATTTACATTATTTTACACTCTGTTCTAGGGATTTCGTACTAATTCATTAAATGACAGATGGCAAAATAACACACTATTTTCATTTCAAAAAAAATTTCAACAAAATTTGGCGTAATAATATTTAAATTGCAAGGCAAACTATAAAATTCTTATCCCATGTTAATTATTTTTAATTCGATTTTTTTTTACTATACAATCTTCATTTAGTCCTTACAAATAAAAATGTCTTATAATAAACAGTTATAATACAAATACACATATTGTATGATTCATACAATTTTCATACTTACCTTCGATTTATCACTTAAAATATCTTTTTTTATTATCGCTTTTGTGACCAATTCTTCGGCCACCTCTTCGTCGTATTTTCTTTATCGAAACGAAAGATGCACACAACAGTTAGTAGTCTTCAATACGTATCGAATAAAAGCATTCCTCGTCATATATTAAAGTCTTCTGGACAAAGAACAAACAACGTACAGATTTAAATTCCAACACAATTAGATATTTGAGCCTCTGAACTAGATGCGGACAATATGGTAATATTTATTATAATTTCTGGGGCTATTGATATTGAAATGTGAGCACATGACAAATAATAGATCAAGATATACCGGGCGATTCAATTTTAAAATCACTGCAATTTCTAAATCAATTTCCTACGATTCTTATTGCAATTAAACGAGAAAAACAATTTTGTTCGCATTTTTTTTTTATTGATTCATCATATTTTAAAATGAGATTTGTAAGAACCCGGTATAGTAGATCCCTTTGTATAAAAGTTGAAAGTGTTTACAATAGAATTAAGCGCCCTTCTAAAACATCGGTACTTTAAGGACACGACAGGACAAAGACATGGATGCTATCTGCTGTATATATTATAATATCACTGTCCACATATGATAAGAAATATGGACGTGAAGATGAATTATAAAAGACTCGAAACGTCAAACAAACGAATTTTTCACATTCGTTATTTAAATTTTTTTTTCGTTGACCAAATTTGTTTGTTCTGCCATAAAAGAACCTCTTCGACTTGGACGATGTGTGATTTTTTTTAATGAAACACTACGAAAATTTTTATTCAAAATATTTAAGCTATTTGGATCATCCTCGCGTTTAATGTTTAATGGAGGGCCGTAAAGGCCGTATCGATCGGCACCAATTATTGCAGAATTTAACAGTACGTTAATTAAACTGTAAATGTGAAATGCGACGCTGATATTGATGGCTAGAAAAATTCAGACGCCGTAATGTCGAAATGCACTTCTTATCGAATGTAAATAGAGCTGTAAAATGTCACTTATGGACCGTAACACGCATTTTATGGACGTTTTTAAATTGCTTTAACCGTCGCTCAACTCAACACTCGGATTGATATTATTTTATCTTGCGCAATTGCTAAATTTAACACAACCATAATCCAACAACAACAGCTACAATAAATCGTAGTTTTTAACATTGTTTGTTTTAGTTAAATTTGTTTTAATTCTATCTGGGATTGATTCGAACGAAGTTTACTGCCAATATTTTATTTACTTGTGATATAAAATTAAGTATTTAACAAAATTCCTCATGTCTGGATCGGCAGACGTGTTAAACTAAAACGTGTGGAATAATATTGGACTAATAAATTGCGGTAAACTATGCAGACAGGAAATGCGCTTCTTGGCGCTGCTTCTGCAGACGAAGAAGCGATTTAGATAACCTCGAAGGTTTTATTAACAGTTATATTAATAATAAATCGATCGGAACATTGATGGTGGCATTTTTTGAAGAACAGCAAAATATGCGCAAATTAATTTTATAAAATTCGATGTATTCTCTAGTGCGGTTTAAATTTAAAAAAATGCATGTTGAATTTAATTTAGTGTATATTTCGGTCGGGAAATTTTTAGTGTTAATTTTTTTAGTGTCTCTTCAAAAAATAATATAATTAAGACAATAAAAAATTTAGTTTGAGCTAGGTATTAAATGTTAAAACGTGTTCGAACACGTCTTGAACTGGATTCTGGGCAATATGACACCGATGCTCCTCTTCGTTCTTTATTTGCCGCGATTTCATTGTGTGGGAAATTTGTTTGGTGGCTTGCAGACTATTCGAAAATAGCCTGAGTTAATTTTTGTATTTATGTTTCGTTGGCACAATTTAACCAAAAAAAAAACGTTAATGATTAAAGGAAGGACGTGATATTTGCTGTTTAAAAAGTTTGTCGAAAAATCAAAAATATTCATTTAAAAATATTGAAAATAGAAGGGAAAATCAAAAAACTGCATTTAAAGTTAACGTATGAAATATTTCGTTTGCGCAATTTTACTAAACAATTTTTTTAAGGATTAAGAAAAGGACGTTATATTTATTGTTTGAATAGTATGTTAATTTTGAATTTTTTTGATTTTGATCGAATAATAAAATGAGTTGACTCTTTTTACTACTACATAAAAATATATTTTTTTAAACGTTATATTTGTTTTTCGAAAAATGAGCCTATGTTCAAATTTCTAATTGAAATGTTTGATTTCAGCAATTAAAGTTTTTACATATTTGATTGACAAAAATTTTTTTTTAATAGGGATTGTGAAAAGGGTGTGTTATTTTTTGTTTAAACTAAATACAAAATTTTATTGTATTTCAACCAAGAAAATATTAAATTTAGCCATTTAAAAATTCTGTCTTGCCTATTTTCGTGTAATTTGTTAAGACCCTGCTCTTCTCCCGCTTTATTCACAACGATTCTTGCATTCTTCTTCTATATCGTCATCCACCGCGTATATACGACAATAAAATGCACTGCAGTGAAGACATAAATTAAATCAGTGGCGTAGTATTCAAACTCCAACAATACCCCACAAAAAAAAAAAAACATTCTTAAATTAGTCCTCGGCGTGAGCAAATTAAATACAAAAATTTGCCGTAAAATATCGGAACCATAGCGCAAAAAATGTATTTAAAAAAAAATTTAATAAGTACTGCTCTGCTAAAATCCATATATTCTATATTCTTTGTTTTGTACTGTCATTTGAAAATTCTCCATATATGTACTCGTACATATCCAACAATTGAATCTATATAATAAATTTATTCTTCTTGTAGAATACGCTTCAACTCAAGTGTAAACTAGTTACAACCTCTACCATATATTTCCATACACAGGGTGATGACAATTTTTTTTTTTAGTTCTACTTTTCAACTTTGCAAGTTGGAAGTAATCTAGAATAATGAAAAAAACTACAGTAAAGAAATTTTATTTGATTTTTTTATTCAATAAATAATTCCTGGAATATTTTAAAAGAAAATAACTATTGTTAATTTATTGGCAAATATTTATTTTATCCGTTAAAAATGATTAATTTTGCTATTTTTGTATATTTAAATATGTTTCATGATCATATGAAAAATTTAAATATTTTGTTAGACAAAAAACGTTTCTAGATATTTATCAAGAAACTATTTGAAATATTATTAATGGTTTCTTCAAATTTAAATTGTTTTTTTTAAATCTAATTCAACTCAATTAGATATGCGATGCATTTTTTCTAAAAAAAAAATTCTAGACGCATTAAATAATATTTTGCCCTATATATCTAAATCCTGAACAATTATATTGCGTAAAAGATATATATTTTACTGTGAGAACTTCGTCCAAGCTAATTTCCACTCTATTATGGTCAGTATATGAAAAAAAAAGAAACAATCCTTGTGTAATTTGCTACATGGACATTTAAGTAGTTCACTAATGAATAGAAAATAAATTAAAGACATAATTATTCGACGTGGCGATTGTTAAAGTAAAAGTCTGTATCCATTTTTTTTCATTCACAATTGGCAATAATTGAAATTGCTAGAACTGAAGAATGTTGACTAACCAACTGTCTTCTAATTGATTTTTTAATTATATATTTTTTCTACCATAATTAACTAATTTATAATAACCAAATTAAATCTATTTCTTAAAAAACTAGATATATTAAAAATCGACTAACATTTCACTTCTAATAATATATTATAAATAACACTTTTACATTAAAATATATAAATTATTCTTTTTATTATTATTAATTTTTAATATTAAAAATCAATCACTAATTAACTATAATAAAATTAATTTTTTCTTTAAAAATAATAAAACCTAAGAATACTTTCCTTATACCTTATAAAAATAACTTTTTGTTATTAAATAACTATTAATTTGAATATATGTATAAAACAGACATTGGATGATTTTATTTTAAAAAAAAATTGATTTTTTTTAATAAGAAAACTGGTATTTTAATCGACCCAAAATAAACGAGCGAAATTTTTTATAAGTTATTGATATAATGAAAAAATATATATTTGGAGTAATACCTTAATTTGTTATTTTTTTAATATCAAATTCAAAGGTACATATATAATTGTAAAAATGATTTATTTCGATATATGTATTAATTTTTCATATGGTTATATATATTTTTATTTATTTGTAGGGGTAAAAATTGCACTATAATGTCATTAGTTTTATTTCTTTAATTTATAGGTAAATAAAAAAACGTAAATATATTTTTTTTATAAATTAAGTACATATGTAATAATAAGATAAGTCAACAAATCGGCAATGTCTTTGATGTTATATTAATTCAATGTCGAGTGTCGACCCAACTAATATTCAATGGACTTGACCACTTTGCAGATTACCCCGTACTCGCAACAATGGATTAACTGTGGGAGAGTGTAATATTATCTCTATCTTTCGCTCTTCTTGTTTTGTTATAATATTAGCTTCGTTCGAGGAATATTTCTGGTTTTGCGAAGGATATATACGATAATAACTCTTGTATATGTGTATTGTCTGTTTGCTCAAGAGAAGAGCAACATGTGCTAAACATCTGTGGATTTTTTTTAATTTTTACAGCAGGGAAAGTGGCCTATTGAAGAGCCAAGTTGAGTGGCTTAAAATTTGCTGAATTGTATACAGTGTGTTCTATATTATTGGACAAATCCAAATTAAATATGCAAAAAGAAATCCATATTTTCTTAAAGATGAAATAATCAAGGCTTATGTAAAGAAATTTGAAAATCTTCAGTATTCTACTAATATTTTTTATTTAATTTGACATTGACAAAAAAAATATGTGGATACATTTAGCAAAACTTAACGTCGTAAATATCTAATTTTTTCAAAAAATATTCCTTGTACTTTTAAATTCGTTAAATTTTTCTTTCTAGAATTTTTAATCATTAGTATAAATCTATAAATTCTTTTTCTTCAGTTAATTTAACATTTAGCAAAACGTAACGCCGTAAATATCTATTTTTTTTTTTAATATTCCTTGTACTTTTAAATTCGTTAAATTTTTCTTTCTAGAATTTTTAATCATTAGTATAAAATCTATAAATTCTTTTTCTTCAGTTAATTTAACATTTAGCAAAACGTAACGCCGTAAATATCTAATTTTTTTTTTTAATATTCCTTGTACTTTTAAATTCGTTAAATTTTTCTTTCTAGAATTTTTAATCATTAGTATAAAATCTATAAATTCTTTTTCTTCAGTTAATTTAACATTTAGCAAAACGTAACGTCGTAAATATCTAATTTTTTTTTTAAATATTCCTTGTACTTTTAAATTCGTTAAATTTTTCTTTCTAGAATTTTTAATCATTAGTATAAAATCTATAAATTCTTTTTCTTCAGTTAATTTAACATTTAGCAAAACGTAACGCCGTAAATATCTATTTTTTTTTTTAATATTCCTTGTACTTTTAAATTCGTTAAATTTTTCTTTCTAGAATTTTTAATCATTAGTATAAAATCTATAAATTCTTTTTCTTCAGTTAATTTAACATTTAGCAAAACGTAACGCCGTAAATATCTAATTTTTTTTTTAAATATTCCTTGTACTTTTAAATTCGTTAAATTTTTCTTTCTAGAATTTTTAATCATTAGTATAAAATCTATAAATTCTTTTTCTTCAGTTAATTTAACATTTAGCAAAACGTAACGTCGTAAATATCTAATTTTTTTTTTAAATATTCCTTGTACTTTTAAATTCGTTAAATTTTTCTTTCTAGAATTTTTAATCATTAGTATAAAATCTATAAATTCTTTTTCTTCAGTTAATTTAACATTTAGCAAAACGTAACGCCGTAAATATCTAATTTTTTTTTTTAATATTCCTTGTACTTTTAAATTCGTTAATTTTTTCTTTCTAGAATTTTTAATCATTAGTATAAAATCTATAAATTCTTTTTCTTCAGTTAATTTAACATTTAGCAAAACGTAACGCCGTAAATATCTAATTTTTTTTTAAATATTCATTGTACTTTTAAATTCGTTAAATTTTTCTTTCTAGAATTTTTAATCATTAGTATAAAATCTATAAATTCTTTTTCTTCAGTTAATTTAACATTTAGCAAAACGTAACGCCGTAAATATCTAATTTTTTTTTTAATATTCCTTGTACTTTTAAATTCGTTAAATTTTTCTTACTAGAATTTTTAATAATTAGTATATAATCTAAAAAATATTTTTCTTGATTTAATTTAACATTTAGCAAAGCGTAACGTCGTAAATATCTAATATTTTCAAAAAATATTCCTTGTACTTTTAAATTCGTTAAATTTTTCTTTCTAGAATTTTTAATCATTAGTATAAAATCTATAAATTCTTTTTCTTCAGTTAATTTAACATTTAGCAAAACGTAACGCCGTAAATATCTAATTTTTTTTTTTAATATTCCTTGTACTTTTAAATTCGTTAAATTTTTCTTTCTAGAATTTTTAATCATTAGTATAAAATCTATAAATTCTTTTTCTTCAGTTAATTTAACATTTAGCAAAACGTAACGTCGTAAATATCTAATTTTTTTTTTAAATATTCCTTGTACTTTTAAATTCGTTAAATTTTTCTTTCTAGAATTTTTAATCATTAGTATAAAATCTATAAATTCTTTTTCTTCAGTTAATTTAACATTTAGCAAAACGTAACGCCGTAAATATCTAATTTTTTTTTTTAATATTCCTTGTACTTTTAAATTCGTTAAATTTTTCTTTCTAGAATTTTTAATCATTAGTATAAAATCTATAAATTCTTTTTCTTCAGTTAATTTAACATTTAGCAAAACGTAACGCCGTAAATATCTAATTTTTTTTTTAATATTCCTTGTACTTTTAAATTCGTTAAATTTTTCTTACTAGAATTTTTAATAATTAGTATATAATCTAAAAAATATTTTTCTTGATTTAATTTAACATTTAGCAAAGCGTAACGTCGTAAATATCTAATATTTTCAAAAAATATTCCTTGTACTTTTAAATTCGTTAAATTTTTCTTTCTAGAATTTTTAATCATTAGTATAAAATCTATAAATTCTTTTTCTTCAGTTAATTTAACATTTAGCAAAACGTAACGCCGTAAATATCTAATTTTTTTTTTTAATATTCCTTGTACTTTTAAATTCGTTAAATTTTTCTTTCTAGAATTTTTAATCATTAGTATAAAATCTATAAATTCTTTTTCTTCAGTTAATTTAACATTTAGCAAAACGTAACGTCGTAAATATCTAATTTTTTTTTTAAATATTCCTTGTACTTTTAAATTCGTTAAATTTTTCTTTCTAGAATTTTTAATCATTAGTATAAAATCTATAAATTCTTTTTCTTCAGTTAATTTAACATTTAGCAAAACGTAACGCCGTAAATATCTAATTTTTTTTTTTAATATTCCTTGTACTTTTAAATTCGTTAAATTTTTCTTTCTAGAATTTTTAATCATTAGTATAAAATCTATAAATTCTTTTTCTTCAGTTAATTTAACATTTAGCAAAACGTAACGCCGTAAATATCTAATTTTTTTTTTTAATATTCCTTGTACTTTTAAATTCGTTAAATTTTTCTTTCTAGAATTTTTAATCATTAGTATAAAATCTATAAATTCTTTTTCTTCAGTTAATTTAACATTTAGCAAAACGTAACGCCGTAAATATCTAATTTTTTTTTTTAATATTCCTTGTACTTTTAAATTCGTTAATTTTTTCTTTCTAGAATTTTTAATCATTAGTATAAAATCTATAAATTCTTTTTCTTCAGTTAATTTAACATTTAGCAAAACGTAACGCCGTAAATATCTAATTTTTTTTTAAATATTCATTGTACTTTTAAATTCGTTAAATTTTTCTTTCTAGAATTTTTAATCATTAGTATAAAATCTATAAATTCTTTTTCTTCAGTTAATTTAACATTTAGCAAAACGTAACGCCGTAAATATCTAATTTTTTTTTTAATATTCCTTGTACTTTTAAATTCGTTAAATTTTTCTTACTAGAATTTTTAATAATTAGTATATAATCTAAAAAATATTTTTCTTGATTTAATTTAACATTTAGCAAAGCGTAACGTCGTAAATATCTAATATTTTCAAAAAATATTCCTTGTACTTTTAAATTCGTTAAATTTTTCTTTCTAGAATTTTTAATCATTAGTATAAAATCTATAAATTCTTTTTCTTCAGTTAATTTAACATTTAGCAAAACGTAACGCCGTAAATATCTAATTTTTTTTTTTAATATTCCTTGTACTTTTAAATTCGTTAAATTTTTCTTTCTAGAATTTTTAATCATTAGTATAAAATCTATAAATTCTTTTTCTTCAGTTAATTTAACATTTAGCAAAACGTAACGTCGTAAATATCTAATTTTTTTTTTAAATATTCCTTGTACTTTTAAATTCGTTAAATTTTTCTTTCTAGAATTTTTAATCATTAGTATAAAATCTATAAATTCTTTTTCTTCAGTTAATTTAACATTTAGCAAAACGTAACGCCGTAAATATCTAATTTTTTTTTTTAATATTCCTTGTACTTTTAAATTCGTTAAATTTTTCTTTCTAGAATTTTTAATCATTAGTATAAAATCTATAAATTCTTTTTCTTCAGTTAATTTAACATTTAGCAAAACGTAACGCCGTAAATATCTAATTTTTTTTTTAATATTCCTTGTACTTTTAAATTCGTTAAATTTTTCTTACTAGAATTTTTAATAATTAGTATATAATCTAAAAAATATTTTTCTTGATTTAATTTAACATTTAGCAAAGCGTAACGTCGTAAATATCTAATATTTTCAAAAAATATTCCTTGTACTTTTAAATTCGTTAAATTTTTCTTTCTAGAATTTTTAATCATTAGTATAAAATCTATAAATTCTTTTTCTTCAGTTAATTTAACATTTAGCAAAACGTAACGCCGTAAATATCTAATTTTTTTTTTAAATATTCCTTGTACTTTTAAATTCGTTAAATTTTTCTTTCTAGAATTTTTAATCATTAGTATAAAATCTATAAATTCTTTTTCTTCAGTTAATTTAACATTTAGCAAAACGTAACGCCGTAAATATCTAATTTTTTTTTTTAATATTCCTTGTACTTTTAAATTCGTTAAATTTTTCTTTCTAGAATTTTTAATCATTAGTATAAAATCTATAAATTCTTTTTCTTCAGTTAATTTAACATTTAGCAAAACGTAACGCCGTAAATATCTAATTTTTTTTTTTAATATTCCTTGTACTTTTAAATTCGTTAAATTTTTCTTTCTAGAATTTTTAATCATTAGTATAAAATCTATAAATTCTTTTTCTTCAGTTAATTTAACATTTAGCAAAACGTAACGCCGTAAATATCTAATTTTTTTTTTTAATATTCCTTGTACTTTTAAATTCGTTAATTTTTTCTTTCTAGAATTTTTAATCATTAGTATAAAATCTATAAATTCTTTTTCTTCAGTTAATTTAACATTTAGCAAAACGTAACGCCGTAAATATCTAATTTTTTTTTAAATATTCATTGTACTTTTAAATTCGTTAAATTTTTCTTTCTAGAATTTTTAATCATTAGTATAAAATCTATAAATTCTTTTTCTTCAGTTAATTTAACATTTAGCAAAACGTAACGCCGTAAATATCTAATTTTTTTTTTAATATTCCTTGTACTTTTAAATTCGTTAAATTTTTCTTACTAGAATTTTTAATAATTAGTATATAATCTAAAAAATATTTTTCTTGATTTAATTTAACATTTAGTAAAGCGTAACGTCGTAAATATCTAATATTTTCAAAAAATATTCCTTGTACTTTTAAATTCGTTAAATTTTTCTTTCTAGAATTTTTAATCATTAGTATAAAATCTATAAATTCTTTTTCTTCAGTTAATTTAACATTTAGCAAAACGTAACGCCGTAAATATCTAATTTTTTTTTTTAATATTCCTTGTACTTTTAAATTCGTTAAATTTTTCTTTCTAGAATTTTTAATCATTAGTATAAAATCTATAAATTCTTTTTCTTCAGTTAATTTAACATTTAGCAAAACGTAACGCCGTAAATATCTAATTTTTTTTTTTAATATTCCTTGTACTTTTAAATTCGTTAATTTTTTCTTTCTAGAATTTTTAATCATTAGTATAAAATCTATAAATTCTTTTTCTTCAGTTAATTTAACATTTAGCAAAACGTAACGCCGTAAATATCTAATTTTTTTTTAAATATTCATTGTACTTTTAAATTCGTTAAATTTTTCTTTCTAGAATTTTTAATCATTAGTATAAAATCTATAAATTCTTTTTCTTCAGTTAATTTAACATTTAGCAAAACGTAACGCCGTAAATATCTAATTTTTTTTTTTAATATTCCTTGTACTTTTAAATTCGTTAATTTTTTCTTTCTAGAATTTTTAATCATTAGTATAAAATCTATAAATTCTTTTTCTTCAGTTAATTTAACATTTAGCAAAACGTAACGCCGTAAATATCTAATTTTTTTTTAAATATTCATTGTACTTTTAAATTCGTTAAATTTTTCTTTCTAGAATTTTTAATCATTAGTATAAAATCTATAAATTCTTTTTCTTCAGTTAATTTAACATTTAGCAAAACGTAACGCCGTAAATATCTAATTTTTTTTTTAATATTCCTTGTACTTTTAAATTCGTTAAATTTTTCTTACTAGAATTTTTAATAATTAGTATATAATCTAAAAAATATTTTTCTTGATTTAATTTAACATTTAGCAAAGCGTAACGTCGTAAATATCTAATATTTTCAAAAAATATTCCTTGTACTTTTAAATTCGTTAAATTTTTCTTTCTAGAATTTTTAATCATTAGTATAAAATCTATAAATTCTTTTTCTTCAGTTAATTTAACATTTAGCAAAACGTAACGCCGTAAATATCTAATTTTTTTTTTTAATATTCCTTGTACTTTTAAATTCGTTAAATTTTTCTTTCTAGAATTTTTAATCATTAGTATAAAATCTATAAATTCTTTTTCTTCAGTTAATTTAACATTTAGCAAAACGTAACGTCGTAAATATCTAATTTTTTTTTTAAATATTCCTTGTACTTTTAAATTCGTTAAATTTTTCTTTCTAGAATTTTTAATCATTAGTATAAAATCTATAAATTCTTTTTCTTCAGTTAATTTAACATTTAGCAAAACGTAACGCCGTAAATATCTAATTTTTTTTTTTAATATTCCTTGTACTTTTAAATTCGTTAAATTTTTCTTTCTAGAATTTTTAATCATTAGTATAAAATCTATAAATTCTTTTTCTTCAGTTAATTTAACATTTAGCAAAACGTAACGCCGTAAATATCTAATTTTTTTTTTAATATTCCTTGTACTTTTAAATTCGTTAAATTTTTCTTACTAGAATTTTTAATAATTAGTATATAATCTAAAAAATATTTTTCTTGATTTAATTTAACATTTAGCAAAGCGTAACGTCGTAAATATCTAATATTTTCAAAAAATATTCCTTGTACTTTTAAATTCGTTAAATTTTTCTTTCTAGAATTTTTAATCATTAGTATAAAATCTATAAATTCTTTTTCTTCAGTTAATTTAACATTTAGCAAAACGTAACGCCGTAAATATCTAATTTTTTTTTTAAATATTCCTTGTACTTTTAAATTCGTTAAATTTTTCTTTCTAGAATTTTTAATCATTAGTATAAAATCTATAAATTCTTTTTCTTCAGTTAATTTAACATTTAGCAAAACGTAACGCCGTAAATATCTAATTTTTTTTTTTAATATTCCTTGTACTTTTAAATTCGTTAAATTTTTCTTTCTAGAATTTTTAATCATTAGTATAAAATCTATAAATTCTTTTTCTTCAGTTAATTTAACATTTAGCAAAACGTAACGCCGTAAATATCTAATTTTTTTTTTTAATATTCCTTGTACTTTTAAATTCGTTAAATTTTTCTTTCTAGAATTTTTAATCATTAGTATAAAATCTATAAATTCTTTTTCTTCAGTTAATTTAACATTTAGCAAAACGTAACGCCGTAAATATCTAATTTTTTTTTTTAATATTCCTTGTACTTTTAAATTCGTTAATTTTTTCTTTCTAGAATTTTTAATCATTAGTATAAAATCTATAAATTCTTTTTCTTCAGTTAATTTAACATTTAGCAAAACGTAACGCCGTAAATATCTAATTTTTTTTTAAATATTCATTGTACTTTTAAATTCGTTAAATTTTTCTTTCTAGAATTTTTAATCATTAGTATAAAATCTATAAATTCTTTTTCTTCAGTTAATTTAACATTTAGCAAAACGTAACGCCGTAAATATCTAATTTTTTTTTTAATATTCCTTGTACTTTTAAATTCGTTAAATTTTTCTTACTAGAATTTTTAATAATTAGTATATAATCTAAAAAATATTTTTCTTGATTTAATTTAACATTTAGCAAAGCGTAACGTCGTAAATATCTAATATTTTCAAAAAATATTCCTTGTACTTTTAAATTCGTTAAATTTTTCTTTCTAGAATTTTTAATCATTAGTATAAAATCTATAAATTCTTTTTCTTCAGTTAATTTAACATTTAGCAAAACGTAACGCCGTAAATATCTAATTTTTTTTTTTAATATTCCTTGTACTTTTAAATTCGTTAAATTTTTCTTTCTAGAATTTTTAATCATTAGTATAAAATCTATAAATTCTTTTTCTTCAGTTAATTTAACATTTAGCAAAACGTAACGTCGTAAATATCTAATTTTTTTTTTAAATATTCCTTGTACTTTTAAATTCGTTAAATTTTTCTTTCTAGAATTTTTAATCATTAGTATAAAATCTATAAATTCTTTTTCTTCAGTTAATTTAACATTTAGCAAAACGTAACGCCGTAAATATCTAATTTTTTTTTTTAATATTCCTTGTACTTTTAAATTCGTTAAATTTTTCTTTCTAGAATTTTTAATCATTAGTATAAAATCTATAAATTCTTTTTCTTCAGTTAATTTAACATTTAGCAAAACGTAACGCCGTAAATATCTAATTTTTTTTTTAATATTCCTTGTACTTTTAAATTCGTTAAATTTTTCTTACTAGAATTTTTAATAATTAGTATATAATCTAAAAAATATTTTTCTTGATTTAATTTAACATTTAGCAAAGCGTAACGTCGTAAATATCTAATATTTTCAAAAAATATTCCTTGTACTTTTAAATTCGTTAAATTTTTCTTTCTAGAATTTTTAATCATTAGTATAAAATCTATAAATTCTTTTTCTTCAGTTAATTTAACATTTAGCAAAACGTAACGCCGTAAATATCTAATTTTTTTTTTTAATATTCCTTGTACTTTTAAATTCGTTAAATTTTTCTTTCTAGAATTTTTAATCATTAGTATAAAATCTATAAATTCTTTTTCTTCAGTTAATTTAACATTTAGCAAAACGTAACGTCGTAAATATCTAATTTTTTTTTTTAATATTCCTTGTACTTTTAAATTCGTTAAATTTTTCTTTCTAGAATTTTTAATCATTAGTATAAAATCTATAAATTCTTTTTCTTCAGTTAATTTAACATTTAGCAAAACGTAACGCCGTAAATATCTAATTTTTTTTTTTAATATTCCTTGTACTTTTAAATTCGTTAAATTTTTCTTTCTAGAATTTTTAATCATTAGTATAAAATCTATAAATTCTTTTTCTTCAGTTAATTTAACATTTAGCAAAACGTAACGCCGTAAATATCTAATTTTTTTTTTTAATATTCCTTGTACTTTTAAATTCGTTAAATTTTTCTTTCTAGAATTTTTAATCATTAGTATAAAATCTATAAATTCTTTTTCTTCAGTTAATTTAACATTTAGCAAAACGTAACGCCGTAAATATCTAATTTTTTTTTTTAATATTCCTTGTACTTTTAAATTCGTTAAATTTTTCTTACTAGAATTTTTAATAATTAGTATATAATCTAAAAAATATTTTTCTTCATTTAATTTAACATTTAGCAAAGCGTAACGTCGTAAATATCTAATATTTTCAAAAAATATTCATTGTACTTTTAAATTCGTTAAATTTTTCTTTCTAGAATTTTTAATCATTAGTATAAAATCTAAAAATTATTTTTCTTGACTTAATTTAATATTTAGCTAATTTCTTTTTATATAACATCGTAAATGTCTCATTTGTCAAAAATGTAATTTTTGAATTAAAAAATTGTTGTCTTTTAATATTATTATTACAAAATTAATTTGAACTTTCTGTTCAAATTTGTTTCCTAAAAAGCGTTAAAAGAATTTGAAACGAAAATTTATCCAATTAAAATATGAATTCGCATTTTTTAATATATTTAAAAAAAATTAAATGTATATATGAATTATTTGCAACAAATAATCTTTTGAAACATACAGTGCTATATCAAATCCTCTGTCCATCCAGGATGCTTTTACAACCTCATTAACATAAACTTAACAATCTTTGAATAGAATACAAAAGCTTGGGACCAAAACTTGCCAATATATGCACATCTGGTGGCCACATGTGGAAAAAAATGAGGAAACACTTATTTTTCAATACTTTTACAATGTGATATTAATTGTCCAACAATTTTACTTTATGTCTGCAAGAAAGTCGTAAAATTTTATACATGGCCATAAAAATTACAAGAGAAATGATTCGATTATTTTATGGCACACTTAAATAAAAAAAATATATAGTTTACGTTATTATTCATTTTGCGAGAACTAAATGTTTGTTTGATTTATAGCTTTTTGGACGATAGAAAATTGTAGTTTAATAAATCGAAATTTACAATTTTTAAAGAAAATTTATTATTATAGTTTGCGTTATTATTAATTTTGTGAGACCAAAATTTTTGTATGATTTATAGCTTTTTGGATGATTTTAGTTTAATTAATTGAAATTTACAATTTTCGAAAATAGCTCTAATAAATAAAACCCACTAATTATATACAGGGTGTTCGGGTTTTTTTTTTTTTTACTCTCCATAAATAGACTTGTACCAATCAAAAATTATCACGTTATATCGAACAACTCGTCATTACGACTGCGGTGAACTAATCACGTGATGTTATCGAAGACATAATCGATATTTGTATATATAATAGATTGCCTTCGGGCCCTAGAAATGGGTAATTTCTACGGGTAAAGTGTCCACCTAATCAACAATCCTAACTGTGTTTTGAGTTACTCTGTTGTAATCGAACCAATCCCTAATTATACACCAAGGCAGATGAGTCACGCTCTTGGATGGAGAATGCATAATATTATATTCCGAACAGGTACAATTCGATTGTGAAATCAAAACAACTAGAAAAGTACCTCATTCTATACCAAAAGATTAAAAAATAATACACCATACACCGAATTTATTCTTCAACTTGGGATTATAAGTTAACATTCTGATTGTTTTATATTCTTCTTTAAATCTGATTTTTAACAAGTATAAACAACGATATTGCATCGAAACTAAAAAAAAATTTCATTTAGGTAATCATTTCTTAGTTTAGTCTGAAGATTTTTATTTATTATCACTCTGTGGATAAATTTAACTCGAATTTGTGTCTTGTATTGAAATTTTGAGCTAATCCATTCAATAGAAATATAATTATAATTAATGGAATTTCAATCAATCACTCGAAATGTGTCAAGTGATTATTTTATTGTTTTATTTTATTTTATTTTATTGTTTTATTTTATTGTCATATTCCATAAGATATAAATTCTTGGTTTAATAATAGTTTTGAAAATATATATATATATATCGGTTTTATATTGAAGAGATGATATTATTTGAAGATAAATACGTAATTGGAGTGTTTAATAACAAATGTTTTTAAACTTTTCATTTTCAAAAATTTTTTTTTGGATAATTTAAATTTTAGTTACATCTGAACATTTTTACTTGCAAACAGCGTTAAGTGAATACCCGCTCTTAAATAGCGCGAAACTGATTCTTATATATTATTATAATTAACAAAAAAAACAATACAAACTCAGGAGCGGATCCAGCACACCAATTTCATAAATTATTTGGAACTACAAAAAAAATTTAAATAATAACAAAAATGCGATTTTCGATGTTTAAATTTGTATTTACTTTTAGTGTTATTTTTTTTAATTTTGGAAAAGTAAAAGCATGTTTGTTAGGAATTTTGAACGAATATCAAAATTAATTATTTATCAAAGAAAAACGCATTTTTTCCCCTTTTTGAAGAATTTAATCGCATTTGGCTGGAAAAGGTTCATTATTATATTCTAATATTATATTTAATTATTCCATTAATCCGCCACTGTACAAACCGCACATTGAACTATTTATATACTCAATCCACGTTCAAACCGTAAGAACTATTTAGCAGAATCGTTGCTCTAAAAGGAATTAATAAGATCCTTTATTTTTTATATATCGACTAAGTTAAATTTAATAACTCGTTATTTCAATTACACGAAAGCTCCAAATTTTTAATGGAAGAACAATTTTATATGCTAATACTATTGCATATATAAAAAAAATTAAAAATTTGCATTTGGCATCGTTTTTTTGTAGTTTCCAACGTTCATCCATCAAATACATTATATTTTTCAATTGCATATAATAATGGATATTTATAAAACGATGTTTTGTAACAATATCATTGCCGACCTTGCAATATTTCCGATTAGATCTCGAGTATTGACCTCTCTTCGCAATATCCAATGGTCAGTAGATACATTCAAACATACAATGAATGTTATAAGCAAAGTATAGACTTACGGTCCAACAACAACGGTTTTATTATTGTTTGTGCATTATATTAGATGCTGAAGAGATGATCTGTCCCATTGCCATTGCAATCCACCGCTGCTGATCTTTGCCGTTTGGCCTGAAGAAGTTCTTTAGAAATTCAGTTCGGTGATATTTTTTATATCTTTTAGAAATAACCAGAAAAATCGTGGACCTAAATTAAAAAAAATTATTTTTTTGTTATTTTGAGAAAGTATCGGAAGATTTGGATGTACAAACTTTTGGTAAAAGATTTTTTTTCAACATTATTTGTAAATAATATTGCTGAGTACTTTAGTTAAAGAGTCCGCAATCCTAAAGATTGGTTGGAAACAGCACGCCATGCCGATCTATCCTGAGCTAATCCCTTCATCTCCCTATAGCTATTCATCTCAACGTCTTCAACTATCTGACTCACATACTCCAATTTAGGCCTACCTACCCCTCTCTTTCCCTCCACTCTACCTTCTATGATCAATTGCATAATCCCCCCATGCCTAAGGATATGCCCTACTAATCTGTCTCTCCTACGCTGTAACACTCTCCAAATACTTCTCTTCTCCCCTACTAACTCTAGTACAGCTTCATTTGTTACTTTATCTTCCCAACCAATCCTCATCATCCTCCTATAACACCACATTTCGAATGCTTGTAATCTACGCTTCTCTTCCTTTCCTATAGTCCACGCCTCACACCCGTACAGTGCTACACTCCAAACATATACCTTCAGTAATCTTTTTCTAATACCCAAGTCAATATTTGATCTTAAAATCTGTTCCTTTTCTACGAATGCCTTCCTACCCTGTGCTATCCTACACTTTATATCTACCTTGCTTCGATTATCTTTTGTGATTCTACTGCCTAAATAACAAAAATCTGACACTTCTTCGATTCTATTATCTCCTATTGTGATCCTCATTTTTCTACTGCATTCCTTTTTGTCACGCCTCATCACTTTAGTTTTACCTATATTTATTTTCATGTTAAAATCCCTAGTCAATACTGTCTGCATACCATTCAATACCCTTTCTAAATTCTTTTCGCTTTCTTCCAATATAGCTATATCGTCGGCGAATCTCAACATATATATTTTCTCTCCCTGTACATTCACACCTACACTATACTCTTCTTTTACTTTGTTTATTGCATCTTCTATATATAGATTAAATAATAACGGTGAAAGTGTACATCTCTGCCGAACTCCCTTCCCTATTTTTGCTACCTCTTCTTCCCCCTCAATTCTAACTAAGGCAGTTTGGTGTTTATATAAATTAAAAATTATTCTCCTATCCTTATAATCTATACCCGTTTCTTTTAAAATTCTAAACATTATGTCCCAATCTGCATTATCAAATGCCTTTTCTAAATCTACAAAGGCTATGCAAGTTACCTTTCCTACCCTCATTCTTTTTTCTACTACTGTTCTTAGTGCTAAAATCGCCTCCCTCGTCCCTCTGTTTTTCCTAAAACCAAACTGATCTTCTCCTAGCCTTTCCTCTACTTTATTTTCTAATCTCCTATAAATAATCTTTAACAATATCTTCGATGCATGTGATAGTAGACTAATGGTCCTATAGTTCTCACACAAATTAGCTCCTATTTTCTTCGGCATTGTTACTATTCTACTACGCTGAAAATCCTGTGGTACTTCTCCCTTCTCATATATTTTACAAACTAACCTGTATAATCGCTTCTGCATTTTTTCCCCTGCGTTAAATAGTATTTTAAGAGTACTTTAAACAAATAGTATTCGAAGATGATTTTACTTGTAAATTTGGACAAATAATCAAACGTGTGGAATGTCTAAAAATCCATCCATTCCAAATTGTTTTTGTAAAGTAAGTGAAGCGATAATGTACGAAGAAATGCTAATGCAAATAGAGTGCATGTTGAAACCGTAACTTATCACACATACATAAAATTTAAACATAAAACAGGCGAAGAAATATTCCTGATGAAATGGAACGAGGCGAGAAAAATGTATATCAAAAACAATCCATCGTGCGTACGTTACACAATTAAAAAAAATTTAAGACAATATTTACATAATACTAACATTATTGTTGGGCAACTTTCCAAGTTAATTGCATTTTTTTAACGAAATTTTCAATCAACAAAAATTGAAATAGTTTCCATTCCACTCGTCACCGTTCATTTTTTAAAATCTTTTTCGAAATAGCAGTCGTGAAGATGCTTTACTGGCTTGTAAAAATGTCTTCAACTAGAGTAAATATATTTTTGTTTTTGCGTTGAATTGTTCCATAAAGTGTTTTTAGTTCATGCGAGTTGAATTTACAAAACTAGAGTTTCCGACAGAGTCTGACTAAATGATAATTGAATTAGTTATGTAATTTGTTAATGCGTTTGCTGTTTTATCTGCCAAACTAACTTATTATTAATTAACATAAATGACGATTGTTTGTTACAAAGTAGGAAGTTTGATAATGAATTTATTTGAAAAATCGCGTAAATTTTGGCGAAGTTTTGTAATTCTGTTTTTGTCCGATTTCGTTTTAGCAGGATGAAGAAGCACTTAATTTATATTAGATTTTTTTTGTACAAATACGACCCTGGTTTAATAAGCAACGGTTTTCTTAGCGTCTTTTCTCATATATGTAAAGAGATCAGGTGGTAGCTGGACAAGAATGGTCCATTCGTGTCCGTTCTTGTAGTTGAAAGATGACCTTGCCAATACCTGGTAAAAGTGTATCAAATAAGAGCTATTGTGCAAAATCCTGATGGACAAAATTTGCAAAGTGTAAATTGCTAAAATATATATTCTAGAAAAAATATATAATATAGCTGTATTTATTTTTTTAAACAACCGAAATTCGAAGTTCTTTTCATTTCATTTTCGGCATTTTTCTATATATTTTTTGGGACGTTCAATAAAAAATAATGTACCAATTTGTTTCAAATAATTTTAGTGTAAATTTCAAGAAAAATTATTCTGATAGATTTCTGCAAAATTAACGATTTAAATTTCCAAAAAAAATCGTTTTATGCTTTTTTGATGAATTTCGATTTTATTGCAAATTGACGGAAGTATATGAATAAAAAAAAAGATTAATTTTGATATTCTGCAAATTGACTAGTTAAAGAGTCCGCAATCCTAAAGATTGGTTGGAAACAGCACGCCATGCCGATCTATCCTGAGCTAATCCCTTCATCTCCCTATAGCTATTCATCTCAACGCCTTCAACTATCTGACTCACATACTCCAATTTAGGCCTACCTACCCCTCTCTTTCCCTCCACTCTACCTTCTATGATCAATTGCATAATCCCCCCATGCCTAAGGATATGCCCTACTAATCTGTCTCTCCTACGCTGTAACACTCTCCAAATACTTATCTTCTCCCCTACTAACTCTAGTACAGCTTCATTTGTTACTTTATCTTCCCAACCAATCCTCATCATCCTCCTATAACACCACATTTCGAATGCTTGTAATCTACGCTTCTCTTCCTTTCCTATAGTCCACGCCTCACACCCGTACAGTGCTACACTCCAAACATATACCTTCAGTAATCTTTTTCTAATACCCAAGTCAATATTTGATCTTAAAATCTGTTCCTTTTCTACGAATGCCTTCCTACCCTGTGCTATCCTACACTTTATATCTACCTTGCTTCGATTATCTTTTGTGATTCTACTGCCTAAATAACAAAAATCTGACACTTCTTCGATTCTATTATCTCCTATTGTGATCCTCATTTTTCTACTGCATTCCTTTTTGTCACACCTCATCACTTTAGTTTTACCTATATTTATTTTCATGTTAAAATCCATAGTCAATACTGCCTGCATACCATTCAATACCCTTTCTAAATTCTTTTCGCTTTCTTCCAATATAGCTATATCGTCGGCGAATCTCAACATATATATTTTCTCTCCCTGTACATTCACACCTACACTATACTCTTCTTTTACTTTGTTTATTGCATCTTCTATATACAGATTAAATAATAACGGTGAAAGTGTACATCCCTGCCGAACTCCCTTCCCTATTTTTGCTACCTCTTCTTCCCCCTCAATTCTAACTAAGGCAGTTTGGTGTTTAGATAAATTAAAAATTATTCTCCTATCCTTATAATCTATACCCGTTTCTTTTAAAATTCTAAACATTATGTCCCAATCTACATTATCAAATGCCTTTTCTAAGTCTACAAAAGCTATGCAAGTTACCTTTCCTACCCTCTTTCTTTTTTCTACTACCGTTCTTAGTGCTAGAATCGCCTCTCTCGTCCCTCTGTTTTTCCTAAAACCAAACTGATCTTCTCCTAGCCTTTCCTCTACTTTATTTTCTAATCTCCTATAAATAATCTTTAACAATATCTTCGATGCATGTGATAGTAGGCTAATGGTCCTATAGTTCTCACACAAATTAGCTCCTATTTTCTTCGGCATTGTTACTATTCTACTACGCTGAAAATCCTGTGGTACTTCTCCCTTCTCATATATTTTACAAACTAACCTGATTGAAATTGACTGAACAATAAAAATTCCAAAACATTTTGCATAATACTTTATATAGAAAGAAAGTTTATTTTTAGGGAGCTCAGAAAGTTCCATATTTTATCTTGAACACAACGAGTTTTTGTTCTTCCTCCTTCTTAGTAAGGTGTATATTATACCTAGCGTTGAATATCTATACGTACACATTACGTATGCACTTTTTTACGGAACTGTACAAAGGTTTAGCATAATTACCATCGAAACGAGGGAGATTGGACTTGATTGGCGAACCCGCTGTTTATACTTTTAGTGTCTGTATCCGGCATGCTACAAGTCCTGATTAAATTAATTCTGGATCAAGTACATTGCAACATATTGACTTGTGTTTTTTTTCACACCTCAATAAATAATCAACTCACATCAGGAAAAAAATTGCAAGTATGCGAAGGTGTCAACTTGTCTTTTATTGCAGTTTGATTGTTCGAACAATAAAAAATGTTCGCAACTTTTTGGCGGAGCCGCAAAATAAAAGAAAATTTAGACACAAAAGAAGCTCAATTATTTTTTGAAATAACTAATATAGCGAACATCACAAGAATCTAAACTTAACCAATCCAAATCAATGTGTAAAAATATTACTTCTTCACGTAAAAATTAATTTCTAAAAAACTAATTTCTTATGTAAAAATGTACCTAGCAAATGGCCTATTAAATTGAATATAAACACAAATGTAAATTTACTACATTATATCATATTTTAAACACATTTAATAATCAGCGTGGTATAAATATACCTTCATCTAGTTTATTTATAAACAGGTAATTGCAAAAAATCCATAGCTATTTCCTCTTCAACTTTGTTGAATGAAAGTGTAATGCACTTAGCTCAGTTCTTCACTTCGTACAATTATATTTATACCGAAACAGTGGTGTATTCAGTCGGTGGTGTAAAAGGACTTTTTTAAAACGAAAGCATTTTGCAGTAATAATTTAACATTGATGCTAAAAACAAAAAAATTCTTTATCATTTCGAAATTTCAAAATCCCCACCTTTTCTGTTTATTTATTTAAATACTGTTTATCTATATAAAAAAAAAAGTTTGTTACTCTTTCGAAAGTATCTTCAAGTTTAGATTACTATTCCAAATACGTTACTGTATGGAAATATTAACGTTTGGTTTGGAATGTTCCAGGTATATTGTTAGCATCTTAACATGGTGCGTGTTTCTTACTTAATATAAAACAATGGTTCTTTGGAATTCCTAGAATTCCCCTTGTGGTATCAAATCTTATCGCGCCATAGAAAACAATGCGGTGGTGTAATTTGTAAATTCAAAACTATTCGGATTAAAGTAAAACTAGTCAAGAGCTCGTGCCTCTCGTTCCAGACAATTTGTTCTTTTGTTCGGTGAAGAATATTATAAACAATAGACGCAATGTTTCGTAGTATAATTTACGAGAATACTAAATAAACACGTATTTATTTTTCGTGCTTTTTTAACGAAATAATATGCATCCTCTAACAAGGCTTGCAGTTTGGAATTATAAAACCAATTTGTTCTCTTTTTTTATAATTTTACCCACTAAAGCAGCTTCTATCAATTAACTACTGAAAATATAGCCACTTAAGCTAATAGAGCAACCCCTAAATAATATATACATCTAAAACCAGTTACGCTTCTTGTTTCCAAACCACTTGACGTTAATATTACTTACCTTCATCCTCTATGACAATGATTAATGAGGAAGGCAATCAGCTGGAAATTTCAAAAAAGCCTGGGATTTTCTAATCTTAATCCATCAACATTTAGTCTAACAAATAATTGCAATTTTTAAGTTTCTTTTGCGTGTTTAAATATTAAGGAAGATTTTAACATTAATATTTCAATTGTTTTAACAATAATAATAAAGCGATCAAAAGCAATTTATGTTATGTCGAAAATAAAATGAATATACTCAAGTTATGTCAATATTTTTGCATAAATTAAGAGTTTTTTTGAATCTGAACTGATAAAATATTCTTACTCTCGATATATTGCCTCATTTTGTACTCAACACTGCGAAATTAAAGATAAATGAACACAATTTTTCTAAATGCGTTTCGACATTTTTTTCTTGTTACTTGATCCTCTTGCTAAACTAATTTAAATAGCTTATAGAAGAGTATAATATTGAAGATATTATAGAAATAATTGTTAAAATATTCTTACTCTCGATATATTGCCTCATTTTGTACTCAACACTGCGAAATTAAAGATAAATTGACACCATTTTCCTAATTGCGTGTGACATTTTTTTCTTGTTATTTGACCTCTTGCTAAACTAATTTATCAATGCATAACAGCACTTAAAATATTATATTACAGAACCATCTGTTCTATCAGCAATTACAAGCATATCATGTTGGGTTTATAATTTTTTTCTCGTGTTGAACAACTATAATTTACAATATTATAAACAAACCGCAATGCAATCAAGAACCGAAGATATCAAGACAATATTTGTTATGACTTGTCTTTGCAATCGGAAACTTGAGTCTCTAGCAGCGATCTTCGATGTTGTGTGTGTGTGTGTGTCTTCTGCTGCTGGCTGTTCTTTCTACAACAAACAAGAACAGCTGTTCTTGTGGTGCTTGCTTACGAGCGAGAACGTAGCAGTGAACAAATAAGGAGAGAAGGTCGCTTCAGCTACTCGGAGGACGTAGCCTACAAGAATAATATATACAAACGGCATTACATGTTCCGTTTCAGTTGAATTGTACGAACGGTACAGTGCGGATCGTTCGAACGTTCAAACAAAATCAATCGCTCTCTACGATAAATAAACGCACTACGATAATATATCTTCAACAAATGTATTTTTCTTTTTTTTTTGTGATCGTTAGCAGTAAAGATTTGTTTGTGCTCAGATAAGCGTTACATTCTACTTTTCTATTATTCAGTGCGTGTTTTTTTTTTTTTTGTCTTTAACTAACGGTTTCTCACTGAACATACGATGGTGAGGAATCTTTCGCAGTGGAAGAAAACGCTCAGTTTTCCAGCCCGAATTTCCCCGAATAAATCCAACAATAAGGATTCCATTGTAATATCTCCAAATGTTACTCCAACACCTAGTAATAATTCTTTGTCGCCTCCCAGTATAAAAAATGAACTGAATTTAATTATTAGCGATGACCCAATAGTTGAGGTGAATCAAGTAAGTAGAGTTCGTTGATTGATGATCAATTATGATACCGTTGATGTTAATTATTCTTAAAATAGCTCCAAATATGTATTCATGTCATTGCTAATTATGTCGCAATATTTTACTGAATGTTTGATAGAAAATTTTATATAAAAAAAAAATTGTCAAGCTAACAATGTACCAAAGTTGTTCCATATTTGCGAAAAATGTGTTTTTTTTTATTGGAAAAGTAACAATATTTGCTCAAATTGCTACAACATAATTATTGTCTCTGCACATAACATATCGCGTTTTTATATTAATTTAATTTAGTACAAGCTGATGGCATTAGATCAAAAGATGTTCTAGAACAACAAATGTTGCAAAATGCTAAACTGCCCTACATATTTATCTAACCCACAAATTACATACACGAATTTACAACGATATAAGAGTTTTTTATGTCGCTGGACTCTGCGAAAGTTCTTCATCAACCATTAACAGAATCGTGGATACTTTAACACGATTGCAGATTATGTCAATTATTTCTAGTAAATTATCCGCACGCAATTCAATATTTATTGCGATTATGCATACCATTGACGTGATTCAATACATGAAAGCATTTTTTTTAACGGTGTATGGATACTTTTTAAATAAATTAACGCGATTGAGCTGTTTGAACAAAGTTATGTCGTATGTAATCGATGTTTGAACTATGACTGGCATCTATTCTGTGCAAAACAATTTTTCTTTATCCATTTTAGTCATATGAATATAAATTCGCATTGATAGTGGAGGCGCCTGCTCAGTTCAGTCGACATACCTCAAATTATACCTAAATAGATTGATAAATCGAAATTAAAATAGATAAATCGATTTGGATCTAATATTTGCCTAGTATTATCAATAAACAGATTTCTTTAGAATTACTTTACGGACTGTACAATATATTTATTTACTATTTGTTTGCTGATTTGATGTTAAAATCGTCACTACGGCGTTTAATAATTGTATAAATCATCACCCAAAAACCGTAATATAATTGTATAGCAATCCCGGTGAATGACAGAAGTATCTTTATTTGTTCTATTATTGTGTGCTACTGAAGATGGGGCCATAGCCTCCGAAATGCGCATCTAGCTAATAAATGATTGATATTACGGTTTTTGGGTGATGTTTTATACAGTTAAACGTCAGTTTGACATTGTTGCTAGGATATGGTAAAATCATGATGGCCGCTAAATGACATTAGAAACGTTACTAAAATTGCTATTATCTCTTGACATATTTGACATGAGCTTATTTACACACTAATGTCAAACGATGATCGAAGTCAATATTATTCTAAATATTCCATAATTTCTTAACAGTATATTATGATCTACTAAAGAATTAATGTTTATTTTATTTGAATCTTTTACTGTTTATTTGCTGATTTAATGTTAAAACGTCACTTTGACATTGTTGCTAGTATACGGTAAAATCATGATGGCCGCTAAATGACATTAGAAACGTTACTAAAATTGCTATTATCTCTTGACATATTTGACATGAGCTTATTTACACACTAATGTCAAACGATGATCAAAGTCAATATTATTCTAAATATGCGATAATATCTTAACAATATGTTATGATCTACTAAAAAAATTAATGATTATTTTATTTGAGTCTTGAATCTTTTAAATATCTACAATTGCTCTACTTAATAGCTGTTAGAATTCTTCTAGCTTGTCTGGATTTATTTTGGCGAAATTTTTGAAAATTATACAGAATGTTATTACATATTTCCTTTTCAAAATAGTGCGTTATAGATTTCATCGGTTTTTTTTTTTGTTATAAAAAAGAGTAACTTTATTATTCATGTATTCGTAATTCGAATCCTGTGCCAAGGGTGAACTATTTTTTGTGTTATTACCTCGTTTTTTTAATTAAAACATGTCCTTCCAGGCCTGACCTAATTCGCATTAACAATGTAACGATCCATTATACTAATCGATATAATCGAGGAATGCTTTATTAAATAAATACATCAAAAATTCAACTAAATTCTAACATAATGTATTATTTATAAGATTATACTATTTATAAATTGCATTAAATTTTATATCTTTTTGCAGCACTTTCGTTGCATGTATTCCGATTTGTATTTTTATCTTGTATACTTTCAACTCTTCGACAAATAAGATATTTGCTTCGAATGTATGTTGAGATCAAAGCAAATAACGATATCTTTCGATTTGTACGTTATATTTAGTCATCTACCATTGCGTACTCGTCCGATTTGATTTCACTGTACATTTATCGTTATTTTAATGGCACTCGCTACCCACCTTTAATCAGGTACTATTATACAACTAACGGCGTCTATAATATTTTTAAAAAATTACTTCCAACTTGAGAAACAAGATGTATATCTGCAGAAGCGTATATCATTTGGAATGTTGTAGTTATTCCTCTAAATTGTGGATTGCTTTTGGCTTAGGGTATTTTTAAAGAATTCTTTGATATGCGCGTTGAATCATGTTTGATTGCGTAGGCGTTTATAAACATCCAAATAAGGAGCTCAAGACTCTTACTAAAGATATTAAAATTCAATTACATACACCTGTGAATCTACAAAAACTTGCGATATGTTATTTATGAATGATTCAATGAAAGAACGACATTTTAAAATTAAAGAACAAATACATTTTTGATTTATAAATATTATTACGAATATTTACAATATTTTTGCAATTACATTAAAGAAACTTATCAGACACAACAATGGAATATTTCGAGGTTGATAAACTTGATTAAAAGATTACTTTACATTTATAGAATCAAGAAATGACGTTTGGATGCATTTTACTTCTTCTATATAAAGAAATCGCAATGAAATAGTCTATAATTAAAAGTGATATTCGTAATTTTAGTAATCGTCTATTAATAGCTAGAAAATATGAATAGATATCAAAGATTATATTTCCCCATGAATTATTTTAATATCATGCCAGTCAGTGAAAGTAAAATTTCACAATTCAAAGAAACCTTGATGGAAGTAACTAGCTTTTTATGTCTAAGTCTTCAGGTAGATTGTCTAAAAAATAAGCAGAGGCAGAGTTAATTTCCCTTTTGAAAATAATAATCAGTATCCATCATGTAAGATAAAAATATCTCGAAGTGTTCTTCAAAATTTTAATTAATTAAACAGTGTTAATATAACATCGTATATTTGTGAAAGTGTTTTCTTGTGACATTCTTAATTTACTTAATAAAAAAACAAAAACATTTCAATACTATTTTGTTTGGTATATTCATTTTATTTTGATGTCCACTAACTGGCCGGACCATTTATATTTGTGTATACAAGCTTATTTCCGATTTGTTACACTTTAACGCACATAGAAACGTCTTCGTATCTTCGGGGTGGTCAATTAGACGTCGGACGAAAGAATAATGACAACAGCTTCTTATTATTAACTATTGTACCATCCGTACTTAACGCTTAAATCTGTGTCCTACCTGACAATGTTATCCCAATTCTTACACTATTGCTTCATCACATATATTTTACAGTTCTCGGTTGATTCGTTACGTTTGTTTAAATTTTTTTTTGGTTTTCTTCTTGACGTGAATTATGAGCTGAAGCTTCAACAACACAGCGGGGTTCTCCTTAATTCGACCTTTATTCTTTACAAAACCAACAAAACCTGCCTTTACCAACTCTTTATTGTCCGACTGGGTTTTGTAACATTCATTTTAAGATAGATGAAACGATCCGCCCGTGATTGTATTATTTGAAGTCAAGTCAAATATTACACACATCAAATATATATTTGAGAAATGAAACGATCGGATGAATCATTTCAAAATCAGTTCTAGCTGTGCATGATTGTTCCAATTAAATGTTAATGTGTTCGAGGTTTATTATGTGTAGAATTTAGAATAAAAAATTTGCATTTGCATGATATTGTTTATAAATCGAGATAATCGTTGATGATTTCATATGCAGCTAGAAGTTATAAATCAATTTGTAAATTATAATTGCATATATGACCTAGTCTATTAATCGAAATAATGATTTGATGTAACCATTTTCAACGGTTGCATATGAATACATTCAATTTGTTTTGTAGGTTGGTTTACCACTTACCTCATCAACGCTAGAGGATTAATTTATTCAAAGAATATTGCAGATGTTTCATGTATTTAATACGTATTAATATAAAATTTCATGTCTTTATACATGCAAATTCTCGATTAAATCTTGAAATTTCAGAACTGTAACAATGTTAATTGATAAATTTATAATTGTCTATTGAAATGAAGAAACTTGTTAGTAGACAGTAGGATATAAATCCCATAAAAACAAAATAAATTAGTATAATTTTTTTAATACAATCAACTTCCTGTTCTGCAAATTCGCAGAAGTTGTGTTAGATTAAATTATTCAAGTTAGATGTAAGCATTTTGCAGATAATATCTTCTGGCTGCATTGTGAAGATAACCGTTTAACATGCTTTTCATATGGAAGAATGTTGGCATTTAAGCTGTTGCATAAGATACGGCACTAATTCCATATGTACTGCTATAATGAAACGTAAAATTAAAATTAAAATTTCAATCACGAATTTGCTACTTACACTCTTGTACAGAATTTGTTAAGTAAATTTCATTCTTCACCTGCTGTTTTAAACTTAACAATGGCGCTTTGAAATGTTAACATGTCATTTTACTTCAATAGAAATTGAATTACTTGGTTTAATGCATTTATGCTTAGATAGTTCTATATATTTTTATATTATATATATTCTATGTATTTTTTATTGTATATGTTTCGGTCTATAGATTTTAGTTTCTATTTTGTAAATACGCAAGTCTGCCACGAAAATTAATTATATACAATTCTTTCGCAAGAATATCTACGTTCTATTTAGTATAAACAGTGTTCTTTTTTTATTTTCTTTTTATTAAAATCCATATATTTTTTTCTGGTTCTTGTATCCTAGACTCGACTTTACAGGCATCATCCATATATTACACAAGGCATGGCCGAGATAATAGGACATAATCAGGATAATCCATCGGCATCTTAGTACCATATTAGCTCCGTTCCAGCATCATTCTTCCGATCTGTTTTGTTCATGTGGTAGATGCGCTCATGTAGATGTTCTCACGAACACGTCCGTCTATATCAAAATGATTATTATTACCATTACTATTGTGACCCGGTATCTATTATTTCCCATTGTGGTGGATTACGTGTTTGTTATTAGAATGTATGCGAAGATACGAAACAACGGTTTAAACAAACGCTAAAATGACAATTTTATATATAGACGCTTTATAGAACTTCCGCAAGAAACTTGTCCATCAGCTAAATATCTTTTTATTTTAACTCTCAACATATGCAAATGATGATATGATTCTTTTAAATTAATGTAAAATGGTTGATCAACACATCTTCACTTATATGCAGATATTAGCCAATTTATTTGTGTAAACAAAAATACCATATCTACTCAAATTCATGACGATATATTTTGATAATTTATACTAAATTTAACTCCAATAAAATAGAATTTATTTGCAATATGAAAATACGCAAGCGCAAGCTCCGAATTACATCGGCCTAAATACCAATTTAGTCGCGCAAGCGCAGTGCAGTTTCAGCTAAATAAAGGCAACACAAAATTCGAAGTTACGAATCCCATTAAATACGAATAGAATATAAAAAATAGAACCGGAAGTAAAGACGTAATTTACCATTAGTAGATTCAACAATACATAATACATGTTCAATTACTATCCTATCAGATCTTGCTTTTATTAATTTTGTATTAGAAGATCGGTAAGAAAGAGCACATAGATCGTATTTGTTATATTCTAGCTGCTGGACAGCTGTTGTAATTTTATTGTGTCGTCTTTTGTAGATCTATCCGGATCCCGAGTCAGAAAAGGCGATTATGAGCTCTGTGGTTTACTGTATTCATCATAAAGAAGGATGCAAATGGTCAGATGAACTGCGAAAACTAAAGGTAATATCCCGAAAGAAATTAAAACTCACTTACATGAAGCTAGATCTTAATTATTTTAAGTTATTAAGAACAACATTAATCATTTAAATACTTTTATTAGATAGCTTTGATCTTTAAAAATAGTGGGTAAGTCAAACGAAGGTAGGGTTTTTATATGTAAAATTTCTAAATCTATAATTCCAACGTTTTTTGTATTATTCTTTCCACGAATTAAAAAAATAATAATCAACACTGTTGTTTTAATTTTTTATTTATCTTTTCAAAATTTGTTCTCCATTGCAAGGACTCTTTTATGCCAACGAAATATTTAGAAAAAAATGTATGACATCTTACTATATTTCAGCAATATTTAATATTATGTTTTCATCTTCATAGAATTTCTTGTAGGAAATAGCTTAAGAATTTTTAGATAACTATACTCTCATCTTTTCATTCAGACCTGAAACCACGCAATTTAATATATATGTAAATTGTAACATCCATTCAAACTCCTTAACTGTAATTTTATATATTTATGTAATAGTTATAAAGTACAACCGGAAATTCGAATATCAAAGAGAAAATATGTATATAATCTTTAAAACTTGACTCGTATAATTTTTGAAACGATATACAAGCAATATACATGGGACTAGGGAGTTAGATCTCACCCTCCTGCCAACATCTGGCTTCAACATAGCAAAACTAATTCAATTCTTGCATTATCATTAACATATTCAAGACCATTACGTAGCAACATTGTTTAATTCTTGGTACATTGTTTAGGCACACTTAAACACCTGCAAACACGACGCAATCCCGTGTACCAGCAAATGCGGCGCGCAGATACCTCGTGTCCTTATGGAGGACCATCTCAAATACACCTGTCCCCAGCGCAGGGCCAGGTGCGAGTTCTGCAGCAAAGAGTTTACCGGCCACGCACTGGAAGTGAGTTGAAAATGAGTTACCGTTGGCCATTGGCCAGCAAATAACTGAATTCGTATAAAGGACCTTTTGAAGGATGTTTAAGTTCCGCTATGTTGTCTTATAAAGTTCCCCTTCATTAAAAAAAATAGGAGTAGTTGTCTTTGTGAATAAAAACACGAAAATTGTTGAGAATGAAGTTGTTTGGATGCAGAATTTTTTATTTTTATTTGTGTATTACATTATTTTACGAATGGTAGAAATTGTTATAATCTAGGTCAATTTTCGACGAAATTTAAGCATAATAATAGAATTTGATGTTCGCAACTTATAAATGCACTAGGTAAAAATTGTGAGATAATAAATTGATGTAACAGAATATAAAAAGTAAGGCATGAGCGGCTTCTTTACATTAAAACAGTATAACTATGCAATCGAAAGATTCATTGCAATTTTATTCAGAAATATACATTATTGAAATTTTAAAAACATTCCGTAGAATTTAGAGAAAATATTTTTTACACGGTCCTGAAGTGATTTTGCCCTACAAAGAATAGGGAATTGTTTTAAATGCAGCTAAAGCAAAAATGCGGTATTATTACCGTAGTTCAATTTTTATTTAACTTTTGATGCATCACAATAGACTAACTAGTGCTTCAAGTATACGTAATATCGTATAGTTATATTATGTTCGGATAAATAACATACCAAGAAAGAGCAGATGCACATTCTCATTTCTGACACACAACTGCCGTTCTTACTTTACAACACATTTACCTTGCCTTTACCTTTACATGGCTATAACAGAAAATCGAATAAGAGCATATAGGTGAAATCACTTATAATCAAACCGTATATATAAGGCTGAAGGACAGCTGCTGAAGCTTTAAAATACAAATTACACACGAAAGAGTAAAAAGTGAAATAGTCTGAAATGCACGACATTGCCTCCAGACATGAATCCTTGTAGTTTATGAAACTGTAAAATGTTATATTATTAGTGATAGCATTACTTTTTAAATTTTAAGTAAAACACGTATATAAAATATATTATCAATTGAATTTGGGACACTAGATACATACTTATTAAACAAATACTTTGATATCCAACGCAATCTTTGAGGATAATTCTATTTTTCGTACAAATGCTTTCCTTTATTGTATTCTGTGGTTTTCTATAAAAGTTTCGACGCGAATTTAACTTCCTAACAAAATATAAACCGCAACTTTTGTCAGCGTAATAAAGTTGTACAGTTATCTGCCGGCATGAGATTACAATTATTCTTTCGACGTAATAAAAAATACATACTTCTTATGCGTATTTATGTGAACTAAATATCCACTTTATGGTATATTATAATTTACATTGTCTTCAATAAAAATGTACAATATAGAAGCACGAAATGTTGACGTTCAAACACATTTACTGTTATGTTGGATTGAATTTTACACTTTCGTAGGTTTTACTTGTTTAGCAAGCAGCATTAAAATTTAAGTTTGAAGTATCTATTTATTTATTCATTTGTGTGCGTGACTAAATTTTCTTTAGTAATTATTTTAATAGTATAGAATATCACCCAAATACCGTAACTCAAAGCATTAAGCACTCATCTAGATGCGCATTTCGAAGGCTATGCCCCCATCAATAAATAAGTCAACATGACAAAAGTATTTCAAAAATGGCATATAATATGACATAATATATATATAATAGTATATCAATCACGATTCGTGGCAGAGGTATTTTATTTAGTTTTATCTTATGCTACTGAAGATGGGCGCATAGCGCTTGAAATGTACATCTAGCTACTTAATGCTTGTTACGGTATTCGGGTGATATTCTATATTATAATTTAACACCGTAGTGATAATTTTTAAAATATTATGTTACTTTAAATTTTTTATTTATTTAAACCACGTGCAATTATAGAATCAAATGATAATTTAACAAATTTTGCAGTTGAATTATTACTTTGTTCTAAACTACTAATATTTCTGATATCTCTTGTTCTTTTAAATTTTCTTAATATGTTATTTATAATTTTATAAGAATAGCCATTTTGTACTGCTATATTTCGGATATTATTGTGTATCAGTTAATGTATCAGTTTTTTTAAATAAATTCTCCATTTTGCAGAATCATATAGGCACATGTCACTACGAACCGCTTTACTGCGAAAACAAATGCGGCCTTAAAGTGCAACGTCGCCATCTCGCCCAGCACAAAGCCGCCGATTGCGCGAAACGTTTGCTGGCCTGCCGATACTGCGTCAAAGAATTCGTCGCGGATACATTACCTGCGCACCATGTCAAATGCGGCAGGGTACCAATGGCATGTCCCAATAGGTGCGATGCATCCATGCTGGCACGGGAAGATCTGGATAGTCACTTGAAAGAGGAGTGCACAGTGTCCGTGTTGAATTGCGGATTCAAAGATGCCGGTTGTAGATTCAAAGTGAGTTTTGATATTGATTGGGTTGATTTTTTAAGTTGCGTATTTTTTTTTTTAGGGTCCGAGATATCAGATGGATAAGCATTTAGAGGAGAATTGTCAGGAACATTTGACAATGATGTGTGGCGTTGTTACTAAACAGCAACATCAGATTACCTCCCTAAAGAGCGCCTTATCTCGCTTGTCTTTGAATTATTCTGGAACCCTCATTTGGAAAATTGGCGATTTTTCCGCTAAGTTATCCGAAGCCAAAACCAAAGAAGGCATGGAATTAGTTTCTCCGCCTTTTTATACAAGTCAATACGGTTACAAATTACAAGTAAAACTTTTCTAATAAAAAAATTCCACTCGATAAATAAACATCAAATTCACCAACTAATTTCTTTCAGGCATCTTTATTCCCCAATGGAAACGGCGCTGGCGAAGATTCTCACATCTCCGTATACATTAAGATCCTCCCCGGCGAATATGACGCCCTTTTGCGGTGGCCGTTCGCACATTCCGTTTCTTTCACGTTATTTGATCAGTCACTTTGTCCAGAAAAGGCCTGCAACATTGTGGAAAGTTTTATTCCAGATCCAACATGGAAGAACTTCCAACGCCCGAGTAAAGAGCCAGATTCGCTCGGATTCGGTTTCCCTCGCTTCGTCAGTCACGAGATGTTGAAGAAACGGCACTTTATGAAAGAAGACACCATGTTCATTAGGGTGAAGGTCGATCCCAGTAAAATTGTCGCAGTTTAAAACAGATTATTAGTTAATACAGGGTGTTTTAAAAATATATGCGCAATAACTATTTGTTTGATGTTTTCCTTTATTACGATATTTGTGGAAACATTTGTTAACTAATCAGAAATCTCAGTTAGGTTCATTTCATAAAACACCCTATTAATCTTGAATCGATTAATAACCTTAAGTATATGATCTCTATATAATAAATAGTCAATATAAGTTTAATATTACTTTTATGGACGGTTTAACAGTGATTGTAAATAATTCTAACATGTAGATAATTTATTCTTTTCGAATAAGATTTGTATATTTTTTGTACAGAATATAAATTTAAGTTTTTTTTTTTTCTGTAATAGTACTTATTGTATTTAACCTTTCTTATATTACCTACAATTACCCATATTTTACTGTGGAGCCGTATAATTTCAAATGAACCCTTTTGTAAGTGCGTTTCAAATGTACATTATGTTCATTGAATATATAACGAGCTTATCTACTGCAATATTTCGTCGTTCGCAATTCATTGAATTACATATTTAATGCGATCGACTTTTTGTGTATTTTATGATTTGTGATAGCTGGAGAGTACCAAAGTTTTGTTGTATTTTCAGTACTACTTTTGCTCTGTATATAAATTTATTTCACTCTCGTAAAAGTAAGATATTTACTGTTCAGTCAATGTATGATTTAAGAGTATCGAATAATATACATTTATTTATACATGGCTTTGTACTATTGAAATTCGGTAAGAATATTATATTTTTCCTGACATTGTTATGATAGTACGCAAATAATATTCCCCAAATTTCTATAGCAAGTTATTTTTTAAAAGTTCACAACATTCTATTTACAATTTATTACTCATTGGGAATTCCCAATATTGTAATATTTATTTTAGTTGGTTGTGAACTAACTAGCATTGACAAAGTTAGATAATGAAACTAGTGAAACAATTTCAAACTATATTAATCTATCAAATTAGTTTTAAAAATTATCACTACGGTGTTCAATTATAATATAGAATATCATCCAAATACCGTAACAAGCATTAAGTAGCTAGATGTACATTTCAAGCGCTATGCGCCTGAAATTCATTGTGCTACTGAAGATGGGCGCATAGCGCTTGAAATGTACATCTAGCTACTAAATCATTTAGTGGGCATCATGCGCCCACTAAATAAACTACCTCTAAATAAAATTGATAGTATATCAATCACGATTCGTGACAGAGGTATTTTATTTAGTTTTACTTGTGCTACTGAAGATGGGCGCATAGCGCTTGAAATGTACATCTAGCTACTTAATGCTTGTTACGGTATTTGGGTGGTATTCTATATTACGAATAATGAACGTTGATTATTTATTATATACATTATATGCAACATGCAATACATCTAATAGCCTTGAATAATACTATACATAACCTTTACAATTTTAGCCTGCCACAATTGCACGTGTTTGCATAAAGTTTTGAATTAATTTCCGTGAAACGTTAAAAAATGGTAGCAAAAAGGAAGAAGAAGGTATACAAATAAACGAATTATATATCTCAGCGTCAAATATAATATATTATGATTTCAGTACACCACCGGAGAAGGCGCTCAATTCATTTCCCGTAAACAAGCGCTGCGTAAGCTTCAACTCACCCTCAATAATTTCCGCCGACTTTGCATCATTAAAGGCATCTACCCCCGCGAGCCTCGTAATCGTAAACGCGCCCAGAAAGGTAACACTGGCATCAAAACGCTGTATCACATGAAAGACATTCAATTCCTCATGCACGAACCTTTGATATGGAAACTGCGCGAGTACAAGATATTTAATAGAAAAGTTGGTCGCGCTAAGGCGATACAAGACTTCAAACAGATGAAGAAGTATCTCGATAAGCATCCTACTATTAAACTGGATCATATAGTTAAAGAACGATATCCTTCTTTCATTGATGCTATTAGAGATTTGGACGATTGTTTATCCCTGTGCTTTTTATTCAGTACGTTTCCATCATTATCTCACATTCCGAGAGAACAATCGGATTTATGCAGACGATTAACGGTTGAATTTATGCATTACGTGATTGAATCCAAGTCTCTTAAGAAAGTATTCATTTCAATCAAGGGCTATTATTATCAGGCCGAAATTAAAGGGCAGACCGTAACTTGGATTGTACCTCATCACTTTTCCTTCGAACCTCAGCAGAAACAAGAAGTCGACTTTAAAATTATGTCCACGTTCGTTGAGTTTTATATAGTCTTGTTGGGATTTGTGAATTTCCGCTTATATCACTCGTTAAATCTTTATTATCCGCCTAAGTTTGACATAATTGCTCCGACCGCGGAAGAAAAGACTATGGTAGATGAAAATGTCTTTGTCGCCGAAAGAGTGGCTGCTTTAAATGTGCCAATAGTTAAAAGCGCAAACAATATCGAAGAAGACGTTCAAATAGACACATTTGGTGAATTAGATGATGAAGCTAAAACCGAAGCTATTAAAATAAAAAACTTGCAATCGCTGTTCAAAGGAATGAAATTTTATTTGAATCGGGAGGTGCCAAGGGAGCCGTTGGTGTTTATTATTAAATGTTTGGGTGGGGATGTGTCTTGGGATAAGCTGTTATTCGTCGGGGCAACGTTTGATGAAACTGACGAAACAATTACGCATCATATTATTGACAGGCCGTCGATTGAGAAGCAATATATTTCCAGATATTATCTGCAGCCTCAATGGGTGTTTGATTGTGTCAATACTAGAAGTGTTGTTGAAGTTAGCAAATATTTCATTGGTGAGTGTTAAAATATTCGTTAATATGCTTTAAAAATAAATTGCTTTATCATAGTTTTGTATAGGTATGCTTACAAATTGTTTATTTTAATAAGGTGAAGTGTTGCCGCCACATTTATCGCCATTCATTGATAAAGATAGGGATGAACAATACATTCCTCCAGAAGAAAAAGCTCTTTATGACCCGGATTTGTTAGAAGAAATGCATAAAAATGAAGAAAACGATGAAATTGAAGATGACAAAGATAGTAATAATGAGGATGACGATAAAGACAATGAGGAAACACAAGAAGATAATTGCGATAACAAACAAAAGGTATAATAATATACCTTCTTTGATATATAAACTTTTTAATTGTAATTAATTTTGGTATTTTTTAGAAACCTAAACTTGCAGTAAAACCCGGTCAAGTATATAAAGAGGTTCCATGGGAAAAGACTAAGCAAGAAAAGCAGGAATATAGGCTTCGTGAAAAGATGGTTCAGAGAAAATACAGAAATTTATACAAAGGGATGAAGAAAGGAAAACAAGAACGAGCTAAAGAGGTATGGTTATTAAAGAAAAAACGGAAATTGATTGACGAGCAAAAAGCTGCAAATAAAGAAACAAAAAAAGTTTCCAAAATCTAAAGAAATAAACGAATTATATTAAAAAAAAGATTTAAATTATGTTTTGTTTATTTTTCATAACCGTAACAATACAAATAACTAAAATAATAACATAATCTGCAAAAAAACATTTTACGGTTTCATCTGGTTGAGATGACAAAAAAAAACAAATAATAAAAAGAACATTTAAAATAAATACGCATATTCTCATATTAATAATGCATAAATTAATTTAAGTTGGGTAAATTTCATTTAAAATTGTTCCTATTCTTACAATATATAGTTGAAATATTGCAAAATGGATAACTATTATTTTACATTTTCTACTATACAATAATTTTGGATTTTTTGGACAGATCTGGTCCCATTTATTTAATCTTCATCGTTATCACTTACTGCTTCATCATCTTCGTCTAATTCTGGCATAGGAAAGCGCAGAATAGCTGCAACACCCGTTAACTGTTCTAACTCTGCAAAATTAGTTCAATAATAAAGATATCCCTAAAATTTTATTATTTTATTCTTACGTTCTCCCGATATATGCATACTGGAGAATATTTTAACGTCACCACCAGAATCGCGAACTGATTCAACTAATTTAACGTATTGCTTGCGCAGGAGCACATCTTTACACCTATCACAAGTAAAATATTTATTGTAAAATTTATTGGCCCATATTTCGCTATTTCTACCTGAATAAGCTGTCCGATATCAACAGCGTTTCCACCGCTTGAGATTCGTTGGCTTTTTCAACATGATTTTTACCATAAAAAGCTTTAGCTGGTTCAAATTGCAAAGTAGTGTAAAATGTTTCCAAGCTTTTGACTTCGCTAGATGCTTTTGTGTCTGTGATTTTGTTCATTACACTAGCATCTTGCAATACTTCTAAAATGTAAATAATCTAGTATTTGAAATGAAAAAAAAATGTGCGAGTTATTTTTTTTTTTACCTTTTAATGAATGTTTAAATCCGGACGTCGAATGCACCAACATAAATTTACCCTTATTTTCTAAAAGGAGTTTATTGTCTAATTTCGTTGCCATTTCGAACATGTATTCAAAAAATTGATCTCGCACAAAACCGGGAGAAGCAATTAATACGCACTTCACTATATCGAAATTAATATGCCGTATTATTGCTTGCATTACATTATCATAGAATTTAGCTAATCCCTAAAACGCAGCACGAATAAACTTTTCCGCAGCTTTAAAAGCGAGGATTTATTTTACCTTTTCATGTTGCTGGACGTAGTTTCTCCGCTTCCTAGGGATCGAAACGTCAATTTTCGCGCGAATTAACGTCATATTAGGTGTAATAAGGCAAACGTGAGCGAGCCCTTCTTGCATTATAACCGCAGCTACATCAGCTGTTTGGGTTGGGTCACAAGCCATCTCAACGCGCTCCAAACTAATAGTGTCCCATTCGTGTTTCCCCAGGGAAAATTTTCTATTCAGTTCCAAGTCCAGCGTGTGATAAGCACCCATCTAATAAATTTAATTTAAAAAATCCACGATTCATTTAGTTACCAATACGTCAAATTAACACTAAACCTAGACCGGTCTTTACAACAACTTATATTTTTTAATATAGAATGAAGATAATAGGTAATTTGATAGTGAAAAAATAGTTTCTTTTATTTAGAAATATATATATATAATTTTTTACCGTATTTTTTACAAATTACAAGCTTTTTGTTTGTACATTTTCCACATTTTGTTAGTCTTATTGTCTTTGCAATATCTTGTCTGGCAAGTTTTCTGTTCACATGAATCTGTACTTATATTTTTGACTGTTTTTGCTGGATCTTCTTTGCCTAGCTGTTGCTCTTTTTGAAATTCGGTGGCAAATTCTTCACCCAATTGAAATAAAAATTCTTGCACTGAAAATTTTATCTTCCATGGTTTCTTTATATAAAATCCATGCATTTATCCCGGCTAAGTCTAGGATATTGAAAAATACCTGTAGAGGCCACTTCTGAGATTTGGGTTTTATAGTATATTTTGTGGCCATTTGGTCGGTCACATCTACACCAAAATTGGTGCTATTGTATAATCTAATTGTCTCAGGTGTACGGGTACATATATTTTTCAATTTCTACGCATGTATGCATTGAACTAAGTACCAGTACTTTTTTATTGGGTTTACTTTTGCAAATTGTAAGAGTACAGTTATTTGATCGGTATAATCGGTAACGACTTCGAGAGAATACTATTACAAAAATATATAAATCGTTCAACCAGTCATGGTAGGTTTAGTTTCAACTACAAAACTACAATTAACTACCCGAATCAGTGACAAGTGCAAAAGCTTTCAATAATTTACGAAATAAAATAAAAATGCATACCATTCAATCTATATTTTGATTTTGACAAGAACTTCTTAGTTAATACAAGTAATTCAAAATTTGTTATTTTATTACTTAAGGCAGGCACTGATTGCTTGATACCAAGCGTGCTTGCTTAGCAACACTTCATATATATAAGAAGACTATAAGAAATGTAAAAAAATGTTAAACTTAAAAAAAAAGGTAAGATAGACTGATAGAATTTGTAAATTTTTATCAGAAAACAAACAATAACAAAAGTAGTTTGATAAATTCATTGTACGTAAATTATAAAAGAAGTTGTGAAGTCTAATGGCG
Organism: Leptodirus hochenwartii; assembly: GCA_947310635.1. Classification (NCBI taxonomy): domain Eukaryota; kingdom Metazoa; phylum Arthropoda; class Insecta; order Coleoptera; family Leiodidae; genus Leptodirus; species Leptodirus hochenwartii. Next base: position 36,134,032 of record OX371176.1, read on the forward strand.
GTGCAATAGCGTTGTATGTAGGAAATTCTAAACGAAATTTAAAAAACGGTCATTTGACCGGTCGTGGTAGGTTTAGTGTTAAAGACACCCTATTACGAAAACTCCCGACGTACTTTAACATATTGATTTTCTTCGATGTTACGGCCCTTGAGACGAAGCATACAAGCCTGTGTATCAAAATCGATGCTCTCTACGGTTATTGTCAGGGTGGTACGAACCCTACTCGACGACGAAGACCCAGTCGTAGTCTCCGATTGCACCTTTCGAATAGTGGTGCTTCGCACCGAGTCCCCTTCGGAAATGAGGTTGTACGCGTGCCACATATCCTCCGGGTTCTCGGGAACGAGCGCAACGTATCTAAAGACATACAACATTGTAGCAGGTGGGCTTAACCTGCAATGTTTGTGGTGCTTTGCGCACTTACCCCTTGCCATCCTTATCGACATTGCGGTGTACCAGTTTCATTTTCGTTGAAGTCTGCACATTTTGAACATTGGAAAATATGTTTTGAATTTAAATGTACAACACATTCTTTTATTATTTAAGCGGAATGACAAGTTATCTATGACGTTTCCAGCGCCGCTATGTTTTGAAACGTCGACGCGAAATGTCATTTGCTAGATCCATAGTTGCCAAACTGGTGAGGTTATTGTTGTTTTAGTTAACAATTTGATTTGTTAAGTTTAAAATTGTTGTTTGTTATTTTCGTGTGTAAATCGTAAAGATAATTGTTGTTTGATATAAAAAGTTCACGAGGGATGATTTAATTGGTAAGTAAAATTGGTATTTATCGCTTTGCGCTATACAATATCTGCAACTATGATTGAAACAAATTTAATTAGGGATTACTGTTGTCTCAAACAGATTACGAGTGTCAATATTTGACGAAAAATAATAATTCTCTTCAATCTAATGCTCTATTTAGATAAATATCATTGTAAATTTATCGCCCATTTTGAGGTTACATTTTCAGGTGTCCCCTTGTTCTAAATACGTTTGTTCCTTATTTGGAATTTGTAAGCTAACAGTTTGTTTTTTGCTATAAACACATCGATATTGTAACTACAATAGTCATTGTTTTATTCATCAATTCGGCTTCTTTCTTGCATTATAAACAACGGTTCTTTTCAAGTTAATTATTGCTTACATTGGCCTCAATTAAAGTACTGAGGTACTGCTTTTTTGAAATTGGCGTCCCATGAACTTGATTATTTTAATACTATTAATATTTGCGAAGAAAACAAAATGCAAGTTAATAAAGTAAAGTTTTTTTTTTAATTATAGAAACCTGTAAATATTCTTTTGAAACCAACCCGTTTTGTACCTGTTCTTATTTTAAGATTATTATTCTAGGAAGGGATCTATTTTTTTCATGCGGTTTTTTGGTAGGCCCGTTAAAATATTGCCAAATATATTTTTTGGCAGACCTTGGACTATTTCCGATTGCACAACACTTTTCTCGTAGAAAATTCTCTAAATCGCAGTAGAACAAATTTTCTAAATAATTGTATAAAAAACTATAAATAAAATTTATTCAAATCGTCCATGTATTAATTAATTAATATTCATAATGTGATTATGTCGCTGTATTTTTCGCGGATGATATCATCTCTTTAAATTTAAACATTGCGAAAGAAATAGCTCGGAAAGATATATATTTATTCAAGATGGAGATAAAAAAGAGCACAAACGAAGGTGTTGTCAAAATGCATTACTCTTGTATTTTTTGCATTTTGAATGCTGAAATCAAGATTTTAAAATTTATTTGACTAAAATACATAGTATCTAAGCAATATGTAAGTACTTCTATTAATTCGGGATTTAGATTATAGCATATTTTTGAAGATAAAACAAATATTTAATTAATTTTTATTTAAAACTGAAAATTAATTAAATATCTAAGATAAACTGTAAATTACATTCAAAACCACATGGATGAAACAAAGATTTATATTTTTATGAACAACTTTTTAGTTGTTTAAAATATCATCAAGTGCGTTAATTAAACAAAACAAAATCAGTGCGTGCTTCCCTAAAAAAAAAACACCAGAACAATGAGTGAAGAATTTAAAACTCCGCCCGCGCAAACAACGGTTTCTCCTGACTCATCTGCGCAAGCGCCCCCCCAGACTCCGGTAACTGCCGATGATGCGCGATCGGAGTCGAGCGTGCGCAGTGATGGTAATATGAGCGTCGCCAGTGTTGCATCGAGTGTACGGTCGGGTATACCCAAGTTGGCTATGAGGCCGCCTAGTGGGGTGCCTGTATCGCCCGCGGGTAGTACAGGGAGCAAGATTGGCAGGCCTTGTACTGGGCAGGCGTATAAACCTCCGGTACCAACGACACCTGGATCGATAGAGAGTACCACTTTCGGTGAGTGATTTAAATGAGATTGGAATTTGTCTGGTGGTTTATATATTTTTGGTGTTCAATTGGGTTGCATTTTTGATTATTCGTTTGAAATATGTAATTCGCAAGCAATTAATTTGATTTGAAAAGCGATCTCGTGTATTTAATTTTGTTGTGAAAAATTGAAATATTTTTCGTCGCTTTGTTGGAGGGGCGCTTTTAAGAATACTCCAAACCAGCTTCCCAAAATCTCTGCTGGTTCGTAAAAGGCGAACAAAATGAGTTTTCCAATTTTTCCACAAATCCCGAAGCAATACTGTTTGCCTTTTTCTCCACTTTAATCCATTTTTAATACATGTTTTTTTTAAATATATATTTTAATTTTTACAATTTCTGATTTTTTCTACTTAAAATGATGAATGTGTTAAAACACCTCTTCAAATAAAAAATGCCATATTTAATTTATCTTGTGTTATTCAATCACAAGACATAAATATTATAATTCACGTATTATTTTTTAAAGTTTTTTTCATTATTTTAATTCATGTTTTATATAAAAAATATTGTCATAAAAACGAAATTCTGTTTATTTTTTAACAATACCACCCACATATTGTCCAGTATGTATGAAGCCGAAAAATCGGTGTTGTTCGAATTCGTCTTTAACTAGCTTCTTGTATATTTTAACATTGATGTTTCTCAATACAATTCCCATGGAGGCTTTAATTTGACACGTTTTTGACAAATTTTTCAAATGTAAATAAATTTGCTGAATTGACTGTGCTGAAGAATGAATATTTAACAAATTATCTGCACGATGAGAATTTTTAATATCAAAGATATCAAAATTTGTGACATTTCAGTTTCTCAAACGTAGAAAAAATCTAAATCGTTTTCAAAACCAATTCACGAATTTGAGGTTTACTAGAAAATCACCTACACACTGACTTAAGCTGCATCTATCAAAAAATCATCGGTAATTTTAACTATTCACTTAAAAAATAAGAGGTAAGCCTCCAATTGAGTGGGTTAAAGAGACATTTTCGGAATATGATAAATCGTGATTAATGTATGTTTAAAAATATATAATGAGGAAGTTATTGAAAACGTATATGAAAATCCAAATCTAGAATAGAAATATAAATGCGAATATTTTGAGTTTGTATTAGTAATAAAAATTATGCAATTGATTCGACAAATGAATAATAAAAATGAATAAATTGAATGTGGGATGATCTCTTGTCACATGACACATAATTTTGAGTTGTGCGTTTATGATTATAATAAAGAATTAAATGTTAATTACCAATTTTTAAATTTAGTTGGAATAAGATATTTTCGAAGGCACGATTTTGACTTAATTACATAAAAATTAAATAAAAAATATTACTAGCGATGAAAATTCATCATAAAAGCTTTCGTAAAAATCATCTAGTTTTTTTAACGCTTAAGGAATATCCATGAGGTTACATAATTTGTATTTGCAATTATAAAAATATATTCTCATGCCTCTAAGTGTTATTATAAAACGATGAATTGTTCTTCGTTTGTTTCTATGCATTATTAATGTATAATTCTTTCCGTAAGTGATTTAAAAAATATATATATTGACGTCAATGGACAATATGTAATGAATGATAATTTTATATATCTTGGAATAAACCCAAGAAGTCATTGAACTGATAGCCTTTACCTTCTCATAAATCAGACGTACTATTAAAATAAAATATTTGCTATTTATAAATTTAGACAAGTCTATGTCTTAAATTAAGCAAATCTTATTAGAAGATTCCAATAAAGCTTTGACCACAAATTTTAATATTAAGCAATATATTTTAATGCCAACTTTCTTGAACCATTTCAATTTTTTTGAATATAACCGAGAAGACTTGCTCATTTTTTTTTTTGCTACCATTTTCTTTTTAAAACTAAATCTAGATTTTTAGAATTTAGACCATCGCTCAATTTTTTTAAACAAATTCGCAGTAATTTCAACCCTCTTATTAACGATTTTAAAAATAATTTTAGAACTTTGAAAGCTGGCATATTTGATCTTCATCTAATAAAATTTCTTCGTTGATCTTTTACAGAATTATTTGTATCAATAAAAATGGATTGATTTTTCCAACTTCATTATATTCAAAAATTGTAAGTTAAGATATAAAACGTTTTGATGGATCCTTTATTTTATGGTTCAAAAGTTGCCCCTTCATCAGGGTTAAGAATATAACGCTTTCAAAACAAGCCAGAGCAACATTCATCATTTTATCTTCTTATGAATCCACATTCTTCATATTCCACAATTTTCTGGTAAAAAATACTTCATCCCACCACCAACTCAATATAAACCGATTCCATTTCCACTTTATTTTTTTGCAAAGTAAAATCCCATATTTACGAAACATTTTGCACAACAGTTTAAAGAAGATTTAGGAGTATCATGCTCATCTCAAATTTTAATGCGAGTCACGTGGAGAAGATTCTCATGTTTTGGTTTGTTTAAACTTTGGTTCAGCCGAAGCTGAAGTGTTGATGTTGATGGCATACAAACGTTGCTCTTCATTTCAAATCGAACAGTGATTGTATTCGATCAGGTGCTTCCATTTTTTCTTCTTCATTTTGCTCGATCTGCAAATAATTCGTGAAAAAAATGGATTTTACGCGCTTCTTGTAGTATTCTTTCAGTTAGTGCGTTGATTTTTTTTTTTAAGAACGAATGTTGAAAAAAATTTCAATTACATGTCTAAATTATCCATTTCATTTGACAATTCGATAACATTGGAGCTCTTTATTTTGTAGAGCAACCGTAAAAACAGTTGGAAAAATATTCAACGACTTGTACAGTTGCAATTGAATTTGCATGAAGCGAATGGAAAGAAAATAAACACGAAGTCCTTCATCGTAAGCCTTCGCAATTGAAGTAGCGTATTACTTAGTACAAAGATAATTATTTTAGAATCAGAGTTATCTAATTCGTGTTCGAATTATAGCTAAGAATATGATTGGATGCAATACGCAAATTAGTAAACTCGGTTAAAGGATTCGTTTGCCCCGCTCTAAGCGACGTGAGTCGTTTTCCTTCTACAATATTTTATTATTTGGTCAGTTGAGTGTAGTTTTTGTTCAATGTCGGCAGTTACGTTCTATAATACGTATTCGGATATGAGCGATTATCGTGGTAAGATTTTTATTTATCATATTTCCCCCCCAGTGATTTTTTTACTATAAATTTGCACATCTAACTATATAAATAATGAAATCACTTCAATTTGCTATTTGCACCGCAATTTATTTTAATTTCACGTCACATTCTTTGCTAATATTTGTATTTTTTTTTTTAATATTTGCTCACGCCAAAATTTTACACTAATTTGTAAATGCCTTACAAAGTTGTTTTTAACTCTTTGCTCGAGGAAGTTAGATTTTTTATAAATTTCAATTTAATTCATTTGTTAGTTTTATGATTTAATTATTGACAAAGATTTTTTTTAATGAATTATTCAAAAAAAATATGCATGCCAAGTTGTCACCTTTGCAACTATCTCGCAAGTTTCCATGATTTAATGCTAATTGATCATTCAACGAAAATGCAACATTTGCTATTGATATATTAATTTTAATTAATTTTCTCTTATTTGTAAACGAGTCTAGAATTTTTTTTAAACCATTAAAATGGTATATCAATATATTATATATTGAGATTTTCGTTTCCTGTTTTTTTTTTATATAATACTTACTCCATATTTTTTTAATTAAAAAAAATAATTTCATAAACAAAAAATTAATAAAAATAAATAAATAAATTAAAAATTAATCGATAGAACACCAAAACATTTTTTAAAATTTATGATGACTCAAATTTGAAAAAAACGTTTTGCTTGTGCAATTTTTTCGAATTTTTGATTTCGTCTTAAAGTTAATTCATTTAGTTTTTTAAAACTAGTTTTAAGATATTTTTAATACAATAATTAAAATTTTAAAAAAGAAATCGATTATATTTCACCATATAAAAACAAAATATCTTCTACCTTACAAAATGTTTCGAGTAAAAAAATTCTATTTCTTGAAAAAAATGAATTAAGTCGTCATTGAACAAAGCTCTTCATCGTACAATCCAAAATTAAATTTTAAACTACCTACAAAATATTTTTTATAATCGTTTGGCGAAAACACCTGTTTCGGTAATGCATCTATTAATAATTTAACATAACTATTCAGCAGAAAAAAAATTTCAATAAACAATTACTTACCTGTGAACAAATTACAACTCAAATTACATGTGTAAATAATGTACTTTTTTGAATATTTGCATAAATATGCATTTGTATAAATATATTTAAAATCAAAATTGTAAGTCGTAGGTTAATATTGAAAATAAAAATTTTGCGGTGATAATTTGTTAGCAAATTTTGTGTTAGCGTCAATAATGGTAAGTTTAGGAATTGTGCAGAAAGTAAAGATTGCGAATCATTAAATATAAATTAATAATTTTGAAATTATGGTTGAAAAAAAAAATAGATGGAGAATTAAATATCAATAAACACAAGGGACGAAAGGAAAGGTCACTAAATACAAGGAAATTCGTAAAATGGGGGAAAATGTCAAATATTTCCAAAACGTGAATATAATTTTTATTGAATAATTTTTTTGACATTTGGTTGACCTGAATGACAATTTTTAGTCACTTTACGCCATTTTCGGCACGTTTTTAAGTGAAAAACGGTTAAAAAAATTATTTTTGTCCTCCCAGTGAAAAAATAGCGATTAAGTCAATTGGAAAAAATGCGTAAAAAACAGGATTTTATAAAAAGTGTCCGTTTCGATATATAATCTTAGAAAAACCTATAAAATAAAATTTTGGAAGCCCAACAAATTGGAAAATTTCTTGATATATTTTTGTCAGTTTTAATGCAAAATGATAAATTCAAAGTAGTTTTCAAGAAATCAATAAATAAATTTCTTTGCTAAATCAATTATTTTAATTCAAAAAAAATTATCCTATATTTGAAAATAAAATATGCGTTGTTGCAAAATTTTATTGGCACGTATTTATTATTATTTATGCTAATTTCCGGCTGTTCTTGGAATATCTATTTATATGAAGCGGCAACATTTATATATACAGAAGACATAGAACTGTACAGGTATTTCTTTACGGTAAATTGTGGTAAAAGTTCTTCAGCATATACATGCAGATCAATTTCTGCTCTCCTGATACCTTGCGGACTAACTACGGACAAGTATATATAAATAAATTAACAATCAAGAATGAATTGAAGAAATCAAAAGAAAAACACAAAAATATGGTTATTATTGCACAAAATATATTTTTTCAATAACTTAAATAGAAATACAATTTATAAATCAAAAATACATTTGAAATTTCTTTCAAAAGTTCTTTTACCGATTAAACAAATAAATGAATCGATTAATCGATATGAACAATTTTTAACGCCTTTCGTTAGCAATTGATTGATTAATTAATTAATTAATTCAGTTTCAGACGGAATAGATTTTTTTTAGTTTATATTTTATTATTAGTTTTTTTTTTGTTAGTCTATAATTATAATTAATTTTCTTTATTTATTGCGCAAAAAGGATGACATCATTGAAAATGACTTGAGCATGAAAATGCTCAAGTCTTTATTTACGCTTCATCTTCATAAAACAATAGATTTATTTTCACATGCACACGACAATTGTTATAATTTAAATTTTCAACAAACAATGTTGGATAGATAATAAGTAAATCTTCGTAATAATAGGTGACTTGAATGTCATTAAAAGGTGACTTGAAACTTTTTTTTTCTTATTTCTTCGTCAAGCAAAATTGTAATTTTATCATAAATTAAAAAATGGCGGATATTTTGTCAATTAACGAAGTTATTTTGCATATTCTAATTTTGTCGCTGTTATTGCACAAAAAACGCCTATCTAATGTTTTTTAAAAACGATTAGTGTCTGAATGGTTCAAGTCATTTTTCAAACATACATTAATTTAAAAAAATTAGAATTTTTAAAGACCATTAATTATACCAATCGTAAGATTTAATTCGCGAAATATTTTTTATTACAGCTCTAGTTGCAGTATACAATTTTCATATTTATTCGTTATGAAAAAGAAAATTCGCATTTTCTATTAACCTAAAAAATTGCGGATATTTTGCTATTTTACGAAGTTTTTGCACGCTATGAATTAAAAATGTGCACAAAAAATGTCAATCTGATGTTTTAAAAATCATTAACATTTCAAGATCATTCATTTTAAGATCTAATCGCCAAAAAACTTTTTCTGACAAAGTAAATTTTTCCAATATTGACCAATTTCCTAAAACATCTCTTAAACTTCGAAATCATTCTAAAACTGTCAAAATTTATTATACGTTTCAAGTAATCCAACAAATTTTCAAATTGCAAATAATTAAATGCCATCCTTCTTAATAACGCTGTCAATTACGTGGGCCAGTAAAACGATTTCGCCGTCTTTTTACATTTTACCACTTTACCATTTTATGGGCAGAAGACACCAACGGGTCAAGTCGAACAAAAATCAACACGGATTCCCGTTCGATTTCAATTCGCAACGTCATAATTATATTAAAATACTGATCATGTGCAGAATAAACTAAAGACATACTCATGAGCAAGATCATCGCCCACAGAAATGAATTTAGATTTAGTTGGCTCGTTCTATAGCTCGCTCAATATCTTATGCACCTGTGGAATACTTCTTTCCTCACCACCAGGTGAGGAAAGAAGTCTATTTTAACAAAAGTAAATCACGATCTAGTTGTTGGTAAACTATACGAATTATAGTGACTTTCAAATGTGTATTTGATTTATGGTATAATTATAGTTTGAGGTGCATTCTTCTAAAATTGATTTTACTGAGTAAATTAACAATAATATTGTACTCTAGGCGTATAGTTGGTAGATTCTGGAAAAGTTGCTATGACCTTATCAATAATACCGTTTATTTGCATCTGGTTTTTGCTATTGGTGACGTATTATTAACAGTCAATCAGAGAAATTTGAATAAACTATAAGACACATATACGGATCCTGTTCCACATCAATACCATTTTTTTTTTTGCATTTTTTGAACCGGAATCTTTAATATTTATAAACAATAATATACGATATCAAGAATTATAAATTGGAAACATTTGTAGGATTTTTTTTGATATTTTCTACAATTTTCAGTCTTTAATATTTCAGTCTTTTAATAATAACAGTCTTTAATATTTCCAAAAAATAATATGTGGTATAAAAAACATTGTAGATTTTTTGATATTTTTAAGAAATTTTCTACGATTTTTTGAACCACAATTTTTCGTTTTTTCAAAAAAAGTATGTAATCTAGAATAACAAATTGAAAAAAAATTGCAGATTTTTTTGATATTTTCTACAATTTTTGAACAAGTCTATTTTCAAAAAATATTATGTGGTATCAAGAATATTAATAAAAAAAATTGTAGTTTTTTTGATATTTTTAAGAAATTTTCTACGATTTTTTGAATCACAATTTTTTCGTTTTTTCAGAAAAAAGGTGAATAAGAATAATAATAAATTGAAATAAAATGTAGATTTTTTTAAATTTTTCTACGATTTTTGAACAAGCCTATTTTCAAAAAATATTATATGGTATCAAGAATATTAATAAAAAAAATTATAGTTTTTTTGTTATTTTAACCTTTTTGATATTTTTTACTTTGATATTTTTAATTAATTTTCAACGATTTTTTGAACCACAATTTTTTGTTTTTTCAAAAAGGGTGTTATCAAGAATAATAAATTGTAGATTCTTTTAAATATCTTCTATGATTTTTGAACAAGTCTTTAATATTTTCAAAAAATAATATGTGCTATCAATAATATTAATAAGAAAAAAATTGTACATTTTTTGATATTTTTAAGATATTTTCTATGATTTTTTGAACCACAATTTTTTGTTTTCTCAAAAAATTATGTGTGGTATCAAGAATAATAGATTAAAAAAAAATGCAGATTTTTTTGATATTTTCTACAATTTTTGAACAAGTCTATTTTCAAAAAATATTATGTGGTATCAAGAATATTAATAAAAAAAATTGTAGTTTTTTTGATATTTTTAAGAAATTTTCTACGATTTTTTGAATCACAATTTTTTCGTTTTTTCAGAAAAAAAGGTGAATAAGAATAATAATAAATTGAAATAAAATGTAGATTTTTTAGAATTTTTCTACGATTTTTGAACAAGCCTATTTTCAAAAAATAATATGTGGTATCAAGAATATTAATAAAAAAAATTATAGTTTTTTTGATATTTTAACCTTTTTGATATTTTTTACTTTGATATTTTTAATTAATTTTCAACGATTTTTTGAACCACAATTTTTTGTTTTTTCAAAAAGGGTGTTATCAAGAATAATAAATTGTAGATTCTTTTAAATATCTTCTATGATTTTTGAACAAGTCTTTAATATTTTCAAAAAATAATATGTGCTATCAATAATATTAATAAGAAAAAAATTGTACATTTTTTGATATTTTTAAGATATTTTCTATGATTTTTTGAACCACAATTTTTTGTTTTCTCAAAAAATTATGTGTGATATCAAGAATAATAGATTAAAAAAAAATGCAGATTTTTTTGATATTTTCTACAATTTTTGAACAAGTCTATTTTCAAAAAATATTATGTGGTATCAAGAATATTAATAAAAAAAATTGTAGTTTTTTTTTGATATTTTTAAGAAATTTTCTACGATTTTTTGAATCACAATTTTTTCGTTTTTTCAGAAAAAAAGGTGAATAAGAATAATAATAAATTGAAATAAAATGTAGATTTTTTTAAATTTTCTACGATTTTTGAACAAGCCTATTTTCAAAAAATAATATGTGGTATCAAGAATATTAATAAAAAAAATTATAGTTTTTTTGATATTTTAACCTTTTTGATATTTTTTACTTTGATATTTTTAATTAATTTTCAACGATTTTTTGAACCACAATTTTTTGTTTTTTCAAAAAGGGTGTTATCAAGAATAATAAATTGTAGATTCTTTTAAATATCTTCTATGATTTTTGAACAAGTCTTTAATATTTTCAAAAAATAATATGTGCTATCAATAATATTAATAAGAAAAAAATTGTACATTTTTTGATATTTTTAAGATATTTTCTATGATTTTTTGAACCACAATTTTTTGTTTTCTCAAAAAATTATGTGTGATATCAAGAATAATAGATTAAAAAAAATTGTAGATTTGTTTTGATATATTCTATGATTTTTGAACTATAATCTATAATATTTTCAAAAAAATATATATAATATCATTGGAAAAATTGGGAAAAAATTGTAGATTTTGAAATAATCATTGATATCGTTGTTTTTAATTCTCTTTCTAGATTTTTTTTTATGATATAGTATCAAGTATCGAAGTACCAAAGATAGTATTTAATTATAAAATAATAAATCCAAAAAAATGCTCGCAGAAAAATTTCTACATAAAATGAGCAAGCTTTCAAAATTTTTGAATAAATCATTTGATTGTATATTTCCACAAATAAATTATATAACTTACCTCCTAATTTACTTAAACACTTAGCATTGTAATGTAAAATCCACTCAAATAAATCACCTTTACTTGATTTAAAAAAAAATTTTAAATAACCTGGCAATGTCAAGGTTATTGCCAGTTACATAAAAAAAATACACCATCCATTGATTATTTTTTAATATTCAACAACGGAATATATTATTTCTTTCTGAAGAACAATATTATGTTTGTAGGAAGTAGAATATAGCAATAATTATGAATCTGTTTGCTTTAAATAATTGTCAAAATTAAATAAAAATCGCAAAAATTATATTGTTTACATTTTCTCGCATTTACTAAATATTTTTGGATTATATAATAATAGGTTGATTAAAATACTTACATAATAATTTTGTACGTATATTTTTTATTTTTTCTTAAAGCCGCAACTGGTGGCCAAATTTCACGTACTTAAAATTAAAATTTATAATTTCAATTTTAATCAGAAAAATATTTAATGCTTTGGATTTTGTATGTTGTTTAACAATTTGCCTTACCATCAAGATTTTTTTTTAATTTTAACCAAAGTCTTCAAATACGATAAGATTTTTTTCATGCTTTTCTAAAATTTGATGAAATTTGGAATAGAAAATTATGAAATTTATGAATGGACTTGAATAAAAAAAAAAACAGTCTATTGTTTTTTTTTTTTTAGTTAGTTAGTTAGAGAGTCCGCAATCCTAAAGATTGGTTGGAAACAGCACGCCATGCCGATCTATCCTGAGCTAATCCCTTCATCTCCCTATAGCTATTCATCTCAACGTCTTCAACTATCTGAGTCACATACTCCAATCTAGGTCTACCTACCCCTCTCTTTCCCAACACTCTACCTTCTATGATCAATTGCATAATCCCCCCATGCCTAAGAATATGCCCTACTAATCTGTCTCTCCTACGCTGTAACACTCTCCAAATACTTCTCTTCTCCCCTACTAACTCTAGTACAGCTTCATTTGTTACTTTATCTTCCCAACCAATCCTCATCATCCTCCTATAACACCACATTTCGAATGCTTGTAATCTACGCTTCTCTTCCTTTCCTATAGTCCACGCCTCACACCCGTACAGTGCTACACTCCAAACATATACCTTCAGTAATCTTTTTCTAATACCCAAGTCAATATTTGATCTTAAAATCTGTTCTTTTTCTACGAATGCCTTCCTACCCTGTGCTATCCTACACTTTATATCTACCTTGCTTCGATTATCTTTTGTGATTCTACTGCCTAAATAACAAAAATCTGACACTTAGATTATTTTAGTTATATGCTAATATATAAACATCAAAAATATTATTATTTCAATAACTAAAATGTTCAAATTACGATATATGTGTTTTCTATAAACTATTAAACTACAAACAAATGCACCTTGATTCGAGGCGCGGAGCGCCGATATAACAATCTATCCATCAGTACGGTCGAAAGTGTAAAATTTATTAAACGATCTCTCATCCACGTTCATTATATAATTGAATAAGTGGAAATAAGTATACGTTATGAGCAATAATTAAATAAATATCATGATATTAACGTGGGCGTAAAAGCTAAAAATGCATTGTTGTGTATTATTAAAGATATGCTATTTCGGCTCAATTTTTATAGTAGTCTTGATTATGTTACTTAACCAATTAACAAGACACTTTGTAGTTTATTATAGCATTTTTTTAAAAATAATTGACAATGGAACGGACATACCAAATTGAAATTAATGACCATTGATCATTACCTGAACATTTTACAGTTGAAATAAAATATCTTTATTTTGCCGAATTTCAATTTCAAAATGTTTTTTTTTCTACAAAAGCTCATAATTCGAGAAAAAAAAATCAATTTATAACAAAAAACAGTGAATATGTTTATTTATTACAATTCGATTCGTTCGTTGCAACGATTAAACAAACTACTCTTTAACAATTAAAGCCTTGGATTTGATTGCAAATAATAAAAATTTTCCACGCCTTTAAAAAATTGATCACACACCAAATTTGAAGAAAATGCGCTGTAAATTTTTTTTTATACTCGTGTATTAGCAAAGAATAATTTTTTGGCTCAACGCAATTTAATATTTTTCGAAATTTTGCAATACTTCGTAATTGTTGTTATTCAGAAAATTATAGATTCACATAAATTAATTATTTCTTTTATGGATTATAAAATGTAATAAATACTAAAATGGTTGGTCAAATATAAAATATAAAGCGCATATTTAGCGTTTAAGATGATTAGTAATAATTTCATTGTCCACAAGTGTACATATGTTGTAGGTATTTTATATGGTGTATGTAATAAATACCTTCGAAGGTTACGTATGGAATTTTAATACCAACAAAACCGCCTACATGTCGTTGATAATATCAAAGATGTATATTAATAATATTATGGGAAAAATTATTGTTCTTGTGACAAGGAGGAGTTCCCCACAATCTTCGTAAAAATGGTTACATAAAATTTATAACAAGAAGAATTTATTCTTGCCCCATTTTCGCTAAACTAATTGAAAAACAAACAAATTAATGTATTCATGAATCTAATTGTTAAAATCAAAATGCATTTTAGTTAAAGAGTCCGCAATCCTAAAGATTGGTTGGAAACAGCACGCCATGCCGATCTATCCTGAGCTAATCCCTTCATCTCCCTATAGCTATTCATCTCAACGTCTTCAACTATCTGACTCACATACTCCAATCTAGGCCTACCTACCCCTCTCTTTCCCTCCACTCTACCTTCTATGATCAATTGCATAATCCCCCCATGCCTAAGAATATGCCCTACTAATCTGTCTCTCCTACGCTGTAACACTCTCCAAATACTTCTCTTCTCCCCTACTAACTCTAGTACAGCTTCATTTGTTACTTTATCTTCCCAACCAATCCTCATCATCCTCCTATAACACCACATTTCGAATGCTTGTAATCTACGCTTCTCTTCCTTTCCTATAGTCCACGCCTCACACCCGTACAGTGCTACACTCCAAACATATACCTTCAGTAATCTTTTTCTAATACCCAAGTCAATATTTGATCTTAAAATCTGTTCCTTTTCTACGAATGCCTTCCTACCCTGTGCTATCCTACACTTTATATCTACCTTGCTTCGATTATCTTTTGTGATTCTACTGCCTAAATAACAAAAATCTGACACTTCTTCGATTCTATTATCTCCTATTGTGATCCTCATTTTTCTACTGCATTCCTTTTTGTCACACCTCATCACTTTAGTTTTACCTATATTTATTTTCATGTTAAAATCCCTAGTCAATACTGTGCATACCATTCAATACCCTTTCTAAATTCTTTTCGCTTTCTTCCAATATAGCTATATCGTCGGCGAATCTCAACATATATATTTTCTCTCCCTGTACCTTCACACCTACACTATACTCTTCTTTTACTTTGTTTATTGCATCTTCTATATATAGATTAAATAATAACGGTGAAAGTGTACATCCCTGCCGAACTCCTTTCCCTATTTTTGCTACCTCTTCTTCCCCCTCAATTCTAACTAAGGCAGTTTGGTGTTTATAAGTTAAAGAGTCCGCAATCCTAAAGATTGGTTGGAAACAGCACGCCATGCCGATCTATCCTGAGCTAATCCCTTCATCTCCCTATAGCTATTCATCTCAACGTCTTCAACTATCTGACTCACATACTCCAATCTAGGCCTACCTACCCCTCTCTTTCCCTCCACTCTACCTTCTATGATCAATTGCATAATCCCCCCATGCCTAAGAATATGCCCTACTAATCTGTCTCTCCTACGCTGTAACACTCTCCAAATACTTCTCTTCTCCCCTACTAACTCTAGTACAGCTTCATTTGTTACTTTATCTTCCCAACCAATCCTCATCATCCTCCTATAACACCACATTTCGAATGCTTGTAATCTACGCTTCTCTTCCTTTCCTATAGTCCACGCCTCACACCCGTACAGTGCTACACTCCAAACATATACCTTCAGTAATCTTTTTCTAATAACCAAGTCAATATTTGATCTTAAAATCTGTTCCTTTTCTACGAATGCCTTCCTACCCTGTGCTATCCTACACTTTATATCTACCTTGCTTCGATTATCTTTTGTGATTCTACTGCCTAAATAACAAAAATCTGACACTTCTTCGATTCTATTATCTCCTATTGTGATCCTCATTTTTCTACTGCATTCCTTTTTGTCACACCTCATCACTTTAGTTTTACCTATATTTATGTTCATGTTAAAATCCCTAGTCAATACTGTCTGCATACCATTCAATAACCTTTCTAAATTCTTTTCGCTTTCTTCCAATATAGCTATATCGTCGGCGAATCTCAGCATATATATTTTCTCTCCCTGTACATTCACACCTACACTATACTCTTCTTTTACTTTGTTTATTGCATCTTCTATATATAGATTAAATAATAACGGTGAGAGTGTACATCCCTGCCGAACTCCCTTCCCTATTTTTGCTACCTCTTCTTCCCCCTCAATTCTAACTAAGGCAGTTTGGTGTTTATATAAATTAAAAATTATTCTCCTATCCTTATAATCTATACCCGTTTCTTTTAAAATTCTAAACATTATGTCCCAATCTACATTATCAAATGCCTTTTCTAAGTCTACAAAAGCTATGCAAGTTACCTTTCCTACCCTCTTTCTTTTTTCTACTACCGTTCTTAGTGCTAGAATCGCCTCTCTCGTCCCTCTGTTTTTCCTAAAACCAAACTGATCTTCTCCTAGCCTTTCCTCTACTTTATTTTCTAATCTCCTATAAATAATCTTTAGCAATATCTTCGATGCATGTGATAGTAGGCTAATGGTCCTATAGTTCTCACACAGATTAGCTCCTATTTTCTTCGGCATTGTTACTATTCTACTACGCTGAAAATCCTGTGGTACTTCTCCCTTCTCATATATTTTACAAACTAACCTGTATAATCGCTCCTGCATTTTTTCCCCTGCGTGTTTTATTAATTCGGCTGGTATCATATCAATCCCCGCTGCTTTGTTATTCCGTAAATCATTTAATGCTCTATGAAACTCTGACCTAAGTATGCTAGGACCTAAGTCATCCTCATCTATCTGTTCCACATTTTCTAGCTCCTCCATGTCCTGCCTACCTTTATATAAATCTTCAAGATACTCCTTCCATCTTCTAGCTTTTTCCTTATTTTATTTAGCATTTTAGAACGTTTATATTGTTTGACAAATCTGTCAAATTTAAGTGCAAAAGCAATCAATTTTAAGTTGAATTAGAGTATGTCCGTGCCAATGGTCGCCAATTCATCGATTTTTGATGAATTAAACCATATGGTTAATTTTTAAGCCATTTAGTAATATGCAACTACTTCTTTATCGTTTATATTCAAATCAAATGGTATTATAAACAGTTTCATTGAGAATTTAGGAATTTGAAATATATAAAAAAAATTCTTGTGCGCCACGAAATTCGATTTGAATTGAACCAGGTGATGAGGAGAAGATAGACGAGTTAGAAAAGTACTTTTGCACCGAGTGAAATATACTTTTTTTTTTCATGCATTAATTTAACACGATTTTGGCATATCATTTTAGCACAAGTACAAAAAAGTTGTCTTTCTCTACTTATACTGGAAAAATTTCTATTAAATTAATTAATTAATTTTATTCTATCAAAACAAATATTTCCATACCAAATGATTATGATTAACTATTTTTCATACACAGATTATTCCAAATCGGAACTTTTAATATCTTAATAAACCGGGCTTAAGTTGTCGAAAAGTATACGTTAATATTTCAACATAATGTTCATTTAATATTCGTTAGTGTAAAATAATTTGCGTGGCTTTATTGTTAAACAAATGTAAATAAATCTATTATTCAGCTCAGGTAGTTAATCAAAATCGAGCCTTGTTTATGAAATTGGACTTGGAATTTGAATTGTAACTTGAACTTGACACAATGAGGCTGAAGAACATTGAAATTGGATAGAAATATTCAAATATTGTTCTGTGGTTTTATTTTGCGAAATAGAATGATTTCATAAACGTTTGACCTTACCTTAGTTAAATATTTGATTAAATTGAATGCTTATTTAGATCTAAATATAAATATTTTACAATAATTAAAATTCTTAAATTATATAAAAATTTCTTTTAGATGAGATTAGTTTTATTTTCAGAAACTCGAATGTTGTTTTGAACATTTTTTGTATAAATTTTAATATGATTCTATTCAAAATTTATTATTTATCGATTAACTCACGAACTAATTTTTTTGTAGAAAAATTTAATGTCAATTTTTAACTGTTAAGCATACAATTTTGCACATTAAAAAATCTTTTACAATTCTATTAATTTTTTAAAATTAAATTAGAAAACTAATGTTGATTTTTGACCATTTTTGTAGAAATTTCTGTTTATTTAATAAAATTGTATTAAAAATTCATTAATTTTTCTTTAACGCACCAACATTTTTTTTTTAGAAAATTTTGTTATTCATTTCGGACCTTTTTGTATATATTTTTTATTGTATAAATTTCTTTTTCGTGAAAAAACACTCCGTGAACGTATTTAGCATTTTTTTTAAATGACTTCTTCTATTTTATAACGTATAAACTTTATTGCCACATAGATGGATATGAAGAGTCATACGGAAGAGTTACCGATGAATTGAATCGCTATAAATTATCAGGTAAAGAAGCCCTTTAAAAATAATTACTACAGTTAATTACGAAATAAATCAAGGTATACGAATAATCGTGCTTTGAAACCATTTTGGTAAAATAATCGCTTTCTTTCTTGCTTATTCTTCTGTTTTCGCGTATGCAATAAAGATGTCCAGGAAGCTGATGAATATGAGGAAGATTACAGCTTTCGTAGCTTTTATTCCACCTACAGAAATCGGTACTCTTCTTGTAAGTGTTGCTTTAATCCACACTTTTCTATGCACAATGCGAAAAGATCTTCAACTTCAAGATCTGTTAAAAAACGCGTTTAATTTTGCAAAATTCATACATTGCTTTTTGAACTTTCAGAAATCAATGCGCGAATTATTTTCATTCAGCATTTTCGCCTCTATGAACTAAATTTTCTTGCCACACAGAGTTTTTTTTAAACTTTTTTAGTATTTGATAAAAAAAGTCGTTAATTTGTTGATTTTTCAAAAAGTCGAAGATCTTTTTCCCTTATATGTACTAACTTTCTAGAGTCGTAATTTTTACTAATTAGTCTTGAAAAGTGCGATTAAGTCTGAATATTTTCGATTAACGATGTAATTGTTAATTTAAATAAATTACAAAGTTTATAAAAACCAATGATATTTTTTATTATTCTGCAAAAATAAGAGATACGCTTCGAGTCAATAAAAATTTAACTCAAAATTAAGAATTGATTGCTTGCCAATTGATGTTGCTTTTAGATCTTTAGAAAAAATGTCGAAATCATAAATAAAATACAAAAATATTAGATATAAGTAGTTATTTTTCAATCAATTTAATTTAAATTTTTTTTTATTTGCTCCATAAATTAAAAAAAAAAGTATTGCAAATCGTACTTTAAATAAAAATAATTTTAAACAATTTGATCAACCGATTGATACAACGTAAAAGTGAGGTTATGCCCATATAATGTTTTTTTTTTATAAAATCAACTATTTATGATTTTGATTAGTTGTTTGATCTTTGCTAATGATTTCTTCTGATTTTTAAGCACATTGCACGATACTGCATGGTTTTTTTTTCTGTATGTGTTGCGTCATCTTCTATGTGTTTGTGTTTTGTATGTGTTTGGGGCACATTAGTTGGTAGCACTGGTTCGTCCATCGATGCACTATGGGATTTGCATCCTCGCCGCTTGAGCGAGGCTGGCCTGAGCCATTATTCAGGTATACCAACTGAAAGTCTTGTTTGCGTCATTTTCAAATCCACTTTAACCGTTTCTTTTTTAACGATTTTTGCAATATTTATTAATTCCACTGCCAACTGAAAACACAAAATTCGAATGGCAGAGTATTTTAATTAAGCTAAAAAAAATTTCATTTCTTAACATTCTTACAAGATATTTGAAAATGACGTTCAATCAAAATAAATCTTTCTTGCACAACGCCACAATGCTTGGTTATTTATATATTTTTCGTTTTTAGTAATATTTATTGTCAGTTTATGGTTTTAGTTTAGATTTTCGCTTATGTAAAATGTATTTAATAATATATATGACCTGATATTTTTTTTTAGCCATTAGACGTGTTACTCGATTTATCCATTATTTAATTTGTCATCAAAATTCTGATTAATTATATAAAAAAGGAACAAACATAATATTGTTAGTATGAAATCGATCTGTCTCAATATCGACAATATTTTTTTATTTATATCTGCGAAATCTAAATTAAAAATATCATATATAATTTCACTTCTGATATATAAACATCTATATTTGTTGTAGAAAATATTCAATTCTACGACTATTAGAATATAAATATTGTAAATATTGTGAATTAGATCAATGGCGTAAATTTTTTTTTAACTCGCCCACCCATTAACTCGTTCTTTGCATATCTTGTTGACCATCTAAACTTATGATGTCATTGCAAATGCCAACAATATAATTCTATACGCTTACTATACTTATCTTTTCCTGAGGTTACACTTCTTTTATTGTATACATTTTTAAGGTCCCCATTACGATTACCTATTTTGGAAAATCGTATGTATGTACATTTTTATTTAAAAAACCAAAACGCGCACTCTTGATAAAAACACATTCCCAAATAATTTAACTTTAATCAATTTTGTTTATATTTACGCAGATAACAGTACGATCCTAACCGAAGACACAGATAGCTTTATCATCGGCCAAAGGGTCTGGGTTGGAGGCACAAAGCCAGGCCAAATTGCTTTCATTGGTGAGACCCAATTTGCTCCTGGAGAATGGGCTGGTATTGTTCTAGATCAACCAATTGGTAAGTTGGCAAAAATTGACCCAAAAATTGCTGCACCATCATTTTGTTTCTAAAGCATATTTGGCTTTTCTCTTTATTTTGAGCCAATAAATTTCTGGTCAGGTTATTTTTTATTCTTTACGGAACACCCTGTATAAATTGTAGAAGTATACGAAATTCTATGACTGTACTATTAAAATAATGACGATGTGTAGATTTCAAGAAATGTTGTAAATTGTAGTTTACCTTTAATAAATGACATAATCAAGTATTTTGCGTGTAACTTATTTTTTTATTGCTAGCAGTTTTGTTACTACAATAAAAAAAATCTAATTAGAATATTTACGACGAAGAAATTGTTATTACAATATAAGGAATATATCAATATTAACGGGGATTTTTTTTTGCATAAACTATGCTAAACTTAAATTTTGCCCACGGAAAATTCGTTAATTCAGAAAATATTTCAAAAAATACTTATAAATTGCCGATGGAAATTAAGACTTTGCTGTATTTACAGGTAAAAACGATGGATCTGTAGCGGGCCATCGTTATTTCCAATGTGAGGCGAAACGGGGCGTATTTTCGCGACTCACCCGCCTTACCAGGGTACCTTTGCCTGGTGCTGACCTTATGGGCAGCGGAGATACATTTTCCGTAAACAGCTCCGACGCAATGAGAGCTCGTAAATTGGGCGATTTGGGCCGATCTCCACCAACTAACGGCAAAATCCCTTCGTCCTTGAGATCACCCACACCACTAAGTACATACAAAATAACGTGTAAATTATTTTAAGCTTGCTTTTTATATTCGTTTTCAGGTGCGTCGAATACTAGTTTGCACTCTGCCGTACCGGAATTAAAATTGGGCGATCGGGTGATTGTCAGTTCCAGTCAGGGCTCGAAAATAGGCACTTTGTGCTATATCGGTTTTACAGCCTTCGCTAATGGCGAATGGTGCGGCGTTGAATTAGATAATCCTGTGGGAAAGAACGATGGTTCTGTGCAGGGAAAGAGGTCTCCATTTTTTTTTTAAAGGAAATTTATAGAAATTATTTACGGAAATTTCATTTTGTTAATTATTTTCATCGGCAAATAACGAAATATTTCGATACAATTTCTTTCTTTTCAATCTTCCATCAACTACAACGTTGCAATTTGTAGATATTTCGAGTGTCTGCCAAATTATGGCGTCTTTGCGCCAATGACAAAAGTCAGTAGATCGCCATCCAAAACGAAACCGGGCAATTGCGTAATTCACTCCATCGGCCCCGGGGCTTCGCCCACTTTACGGCGAGTGAATTCACGCGAGTCCCTGGCGTCTATGACGTCATCTATTGTGAGTTCCGCTTCGGGCATGCGCAGGGTAAGACTCGGTGTCACGTCACTAACACCTAGCAAGGTAGGTTGTGGATTGGTGGTGTGGTCTTGCTTGTTCGGTACGATAATAATGACGTAGAGGACTCTAAATCGAGCAAAATAGCAAGTTGGTGATTTTTGTTAAGGGTCACCATTGTCTTATTTATCATCCAGAAGACTCGGAATATAATTATTTATTCGTTTTTTGTTCAAATTTCTAATCGAAATAAAAGTTCCAAGCAGATATTGGCACTCGAACTTTTAATTTTCCGGATTTATCAAATTTAATTGAATAAATTTGTTATTTTTAATTGTAACGCTTTCTAGTTTGCTCAGATTTTCTCCGCATGTTTGATAATCATATTATTCATACAGGGTGTTATTTTTAAATGCACAAATTGAAGAGGAAATTTAAAAAGAATGATCTACGAAAAATGAAAGACAGTTTGATATTTGAAAGTTGATATTTGAAAAAGTGTATTGTTAATACTTGTAAAAAAAAAGGATTAAAAAGCAGATCTGTTTGTTGAAGTTAAACGAATTAATTTTTAAAAAGTTTAAAGTAAAAATGAGCCCCAACAATTTATTTGCCTTTCATTTTATAATAATTCGATAACTGTGAGTACTTTTTTGAAATTTTAATGATTGTCGACGTTTTTTTAATAATTCATAACAATATTAATAATTATTAATTTATTGCACGTAGATGGAGAAATTTTGTTTATTACATTTTTTATTAATTTATCGGTGTTTCTGAAATATATGTGTACATAGAACTTACACAATAAAAATAAAATAATTTGTAGTTGTAATTATAATTTTACTTGTGATATAATCGTTGTAGCATGAATTATGTTCATTGTTTTGTAATTGATGGTTTTTTATTTGTTTGTCTTTAAAGTGTACTTGAGAAATAATTAAATAAACTAACGAGGTACGAATTAAGTTGGGCTAAATTAAAAACATGACAAAAAACAATTATTTTTTAAAAGCAACTTTACTAAATTTAGTTTGAAAAACACACACAATGATTAATCTATAAATTTATAAGGAAATAGATTATTTCCACTTAAGAGCGAATTCTGAGTTTGTAAGCGGATTAAACGTTGGTTCGACTTGATAAAACACTTTATAATTTACACCCTACATTTCTCTGTTATTTAAAATACATAGATTATTTACATCTCACTATTCGCTCTTAATATATTAATAAAATTTGAAAAAAAACAAATTTAATTATTTAATTATAATAATTTTAGATTTGATTTGAATTAATCGTTTGATTTTTTTTCTTTTTTTTCGATTTGCTTGGCTTATTAGAAAAGTGCAAGCACTCCTCCAAAAAACCAAACTCCAGTTGCAACAAGAATGGCACTTCAGGTAACTTATTAAAAGGGAATATTGAAAAAAACCTTATTACTTTATATAAGGAACACAACACCTGCTTTTAGCTTCAAATATTAATATATATTAATTGATATTACAATTAGCAATTGCGCATTCTGTAATATGTTTAGTGATATGAAAAAATAAGTGGGTTTATTTTACAGTTATTTTCCACCTAATATTATATTAAGAAATAAAAATAAAACTAATTTATCTACCTACACGTCCTTTGTTACTAGATTTGTAAAAGTTAGTTGTAAAAGGTTGATTTTATTTATTTTAATAAAGATTAATGCACTTATAACTCATTCGTGTACTAATATTTATTATAAGAAAATGTATTTTGTTTATACGTACTAATATTTTTTTGTACAAATAAAAATACTGAACTGATTGCTTTCCTTTTTTTCTCAAAATTTATTGGTAAGTCTGGTGAGATGTACTTAAAAAAAGACTTTTCTTATATTACAATTCTTTTACGTTTCATACATTCCTTATTTTTATGAGAGAATTTACTAAATTAATTATTTTGTTATATTTGCAAAAAATGTGGACATTTTAAAATTATCATAAACTAAATATTGGTAAATGCTTGTACAAATGACAATTTATGAATAGTTATTGATGAAACACTTACAATTTTTATATACTTTCATATCAAACTAAAAAGTAAATAAAAACTTATAATTATCAGATGGAATTTTTTTTGTGGATTTTGCATTGTAGAAAAATACATTTATAAACATTAGAAAAGTAATTTTCTTTGTTGAATTTGTCGTAATCTCGATGACAGATCTTGCATTTTTTTTTAATAGAAAAAGAATAACCTAAGTAAAGTTCGCAATATATATTTTTGAAAAACTTAATATAAAAGTAGATTTTTTCAAATTATTAACTGCCATAGGTTTCTTTCATTTCGAAGGAACTTTATATTCAAAGCACTTCATATTTAAGTATTTATTAATTTTTCTTTTTAAATTTAGATGCAAATCATTGGATTGTATAAAATTATACGAAGTTAAGATAAAGTTCAATATTTTGTATTATTTTGTAATATTCAATTATCTACTACCAGTTCATAAAAAATATAAAGAACTATTCACATTACTCACCAGATTACTTCTTTCAAGTCATTAAAATGTAGCATTATTTCATGATAAATGTACATAGCGTTTTTTTTTGTCATTTCACATTCTGGCATCGTATTTTTGTTCGGATTACCAACAGTGAACGATATTTAGTAATAATAAGTAATTTAAAAAATTAACGACCTATAAAATTTGAAGCTAAAAGTAGGTTTTGTATGGCAATATTAGTTGAAAATTATATTTGATCTTCGTGAAATTTTGGTAAATTAAAAATCATTTATAAATTTTAGGATGTTCTTAAAGAGAAACAGAAACATATTGAGCAGCTTTTACTAGAACGTGATCTAGAACGAGATGCTATAACAAGAGCAGCTAATCAAGCTGATAGTGCTGAACAAAAATTAGCTACAGTTAGCCAGGAATTGGCTGTTCAAAAACACCAATTTGAAAACGTATTTATTGACAATAAAAATAATTTTATTAAATTCTGCTATTTAAATTTTTTTAATAAGTTACTTTTTTTTAGTATCGAGCTGAATGTGAAGTTAAACTGCAGGAACATTTAGTTTTGTTATCTAAGCTAAAAAACTATAGAGAAGATCTGCTAACGCAGCTTGACGATGAAAAGCGCAAGAATGAAGATATACAATTCCGATTCGAAGAAGCTGCTTTTACCAAAATGGACGTTGAGGTATCTTACAATTTTAAAATAGAATGGATTATTTTTAATACACAAATTTATTTTTGGCAAAAGTATTTATTACAAATTTTATGTCGACACAGTTTGACTGTGTGATGTGTTTGTTCATTTTGCCTGGCTTTACTTTTATTTGTATATTTTTATAAACTACTAAATCTATATTTATATATTTTTTTATTGTAGTAAAAGATTTATTTTTTTAGGCTACCAATGACAGTTACCTTGTTAAAATAAAGGACCTGGAATCACAGCTTAATTGTGAAAGAAAACATTTGGAAGATATTGAAACAGAATCATTAAAAGATGTTTCTCTACTAAAAGAACAGTTGTTAGATGCTAAAGAGCATGTTGAAACTTTAAAATCTGAACTAGAAGCTGCGATGACTAAACATTCATTACTTGCTACAGCTGAAATATCAACCTCTGGTATGAATTGTTTAAATAAATGTCATAACTTTAACTAATGTTATGTTTATTACTCTAGGACATTTGGAAGAGTTGAAAGTTCATTTAGACGAATCTAAATCACTCTTCGAAAAAAGTCAAACTGAATATAATAAAGTTATAGATGAATTGAATAATAAATTATCCAGATCTTCATCTGAACTAGAACTTGTTAAATTTACACTAAACAAAGAAGTTGAAGACTTGAAGTTGAAACTAGAAGCAGATAGTGTTAAAAAAACGGATACAATAAATACTTTAAAGACTGAATTAGACGTATCTAATAAAACGTTGGAAGAGAAAAATAAGGAATTTGAATTGTTCAAACATGAATCAGGAAATACAGATTTTGGTTTGCATAAAGAAATTGAAAAGTTAAAAATTGAAATTAGTTCGAAAGTGTTTGATATTGAAAGTGGTAACGAATTAAGTGAAAAATATAAGATTGAGCTTCAATCTTCGCAAGGTGAATGTGATAAACTCAAATCGGAGCTTGAAATAAGCAAAAGTACTAACGAAAAAGACTTGGCTTTAGTGAATAATCAGCAAGATCTAATTAATATAGAATTAGAAAAAGCTAATCAACTTGTAACCGAAAAGATGCTAGAAATAGATAGCTACAAAGATAAACTTAGCTCTTCCGAGGAAAATTATAGGATTTTAGAAAATAATAAACAGGCGTTAGAAAAGAAAACTGACGAAAATTTGGAATCAACACAAAAACTTGAAAGTACAATTCTTAATTTGCAAACGAATGTAAATTCATCAGATTTGCAAACTAAATCGAACCTAGAAAACATAGAACAATTATCGAATGAGATAGCTACACTTACAGTGAATGTGGCAGAAAAAGAAAGCAAATGCGATACACTCAATAAAGATATGGACACTTTGAAAGTGAGATATGAGGAAGTTATGTCAGAATTAGCTAAATCTAAGGAACTAGTAAATACAACTAAATTGGAAGTTGGAGATGCTGAACGAAAGTTTATTTCTGAGCAAGAAAAAGTGAAAGTATTATCTGAGCAAAAGAATAAATTAGAAACGGATTTGCAAAGTATGTGGACTTCGTCTGGAGATAACTCCGTGAAATTAGAAGAATTTATGAAGGAAACGAAAGAAAAAGATACGTTGATTGAAAAAATGCAGGACGCGTTTAATTTGAAACAGCAACAGTCCGAGCATACTCATCAGGAATTGCAAATTTCTTTGGAAAATACTAAAAAAGATGCTGAAAAAATGAAAAGCGATTACGAAGATACAATTAAGAAGTTGTTGAAATCAGAAAAAAAATTGCAAGATAAATTAGTTGCTTTAAAGAACGAAGCTTTAGATAATGTACAAACGCTGAATAAAGAATTAACCGAACTACAAAATAATTTATTAGCTTCAAACAATAGATTAACAGAAGCTAAAAATACTTCAAGTAAAACTGAAGAGGATTTGAAAATGAAACTTGAAGAACAGAATGTTGGTTTGAAAAATGAAATAGCTAAATTAAAAGAAGCGGAATCTGTTCATCAAAAGAGCTTGGATGAAGCTGAACTTGCTAGTGTTAAATTGCAGGAAGTCGCTAGTAGTGAGAAAGAGCAATTACTCAATGATTTGGATGTTAAATCCAAGGATTTGGAAGAGAATGTTGAGAGAAATAATGATTTAAACGAAAGAGTTATAGAATTAACTGAATTGTTATCGAGTAAAGAAGGCGAACTTAAAACTATATTAGAAAATCAGTGTGCAAATGAATTGACACTTAAAATTAAAGAAGAACAAAGCGATGATTTGTTGAAAAAATATACAGAAATTGAGAATACTCTACGCAGCCAATTGCAGAAGATCCAAACCGAATCTGCAGATACAGAAAATAATTTAAATAAAATTATTGAAGGTCTGCAAAATAATTTGAGTGAAAAAATATTACAACTAGAAAAAATAGAAGCGGACGGTAAAGCGAATGAAACTGAAATAAACCAGCAATTAGAACTTATCAGCAAAGAACGAGTGGCGGAAATTGATGAGTTCCATATCAAGTTGGAAGGTTTTACGGCAGAAATTCAACATCAAAAGTGTATCATCGAAAAGCAGACGCAGGAATTAAATGAAATTAATACTAAAAGTACCAATGACAATAATAATTGGATTAAGAAGGAGGAGGAGCTCAAAATTGAATTGGTACAAACATTACAACTTAGTGAGTCGAAATACAACGAAAGTCAAAATCAAATAAAGGTACTCCAAGAAGAGCTGGATTCTGTTAAAAAAGATTCAAATTCTAATATAATCCATTCATCTGCAATGGATAAAGAAATTAACGCACTTACAGTCAAAGTTAAGGAATTAAACCAAGCTTTAGTTAGAATACGATTAGAGAAAGAAGAAATAAAAACCCTGGCAATTACTGAAAGTAAACAATGCGACGAAACTCACTCGAAACAATTAGTAGAACTAAGCAGTAAAATTAGTGACTTTGAAGGTAAAGTTAGCCAAACAGAATCCCTCCAAAAAGACTTTGAGACGCAACGAAATAATTACGCGCAAGTTGTGAACTTGCTGCATATAACTGAGAAACAGAAACAGACTTTAGTGAAGCAATTAGAAGAGACGGTTAATGCCAAAGCGCAGTCTGCGAATTGTGCGGACTTAATAAATATCGTTAAGAAGATTCAGGTGAATAATACGGATGTTGGAAGGATAATGGAACTGCAAATGCTCGTAGATCAAGCGGGAAAAGATAAGGAGGATTTTAAGAGAAGTATTATGGTTAGGGATGCTGAAATTGACGTTTTTAAGAAGAAATTATCGCAGGTAATGTTTAATTAAGTTCTGGCATTGTTTTCAGTATGATTTTCAAATAAATTTGAGGGCATAGTTATTTAAATATTTGTCTAATTTTAGGCTTTATCCGAAAATATTGAGAGGTCAAAAACTCCTGTACCTTTAGACGATAATGCTGTAAGATACTAAAAAATTGATCGAACTATTGATTTTAATTCATATCAGCTCAAGTTTTATTTTATCTTCTGCTTTATAAATAGAAAAATTGCACACAACTGACTTAATTATTTAGTTTACATTTAAGTTACAAAACCTCGTTTTGTACATTTGCCTAGTTTAATATGACGCATTGCATGTGCATGTTTGCTTATTTTCTTTCGCAATTTAATTTACTATAGACAACTTTTTGCAAATCCAATGGTAATCCGAATTATCAACAGTTGCTGGAAGAAAAATTATTCGCCGAAAGTCAGGTGGAATTCCTTAATACAATTATTGTGGATATGAAGAAAAAAACTGAAGAACAACAGGCACGGATTGATATTTTAGAAAGCGGATATGGAGCAGATGTGGCCGATGAAATTGCCTTGTAAGGTTTTTTTTTTATAAATCTAAATTAAAACTTATTTATTTTTAATTCGTATTAATTATTATATTTTGTGGAAATGAAATTTTTTTCTTGGGGCTTTGTGATATTGTTTATTATTTACAAAGTGTATGAGATTATTTTAGAATGGGAGCTGTTGATAGAAGAATAGCACCTAGAAAATATTGCGATATTTGCGAGGAATTTGATTTGCACGAAACAGAAGATTGCCCGATTCAAGATGCTACTTCAATGCCGCCTCCCCCACCACCTAGAGATGGCCCTAAGAAAAAACCGGAACCAAGGCCTTATTGTGACATTTGTGAAGGTTGATTCGTTTAATGTCCATTTTTTTTGGTACGATTCTGGCAGAGAATCGAATAGAGAAAGGAGAATTAATATACGCAACTAAAATTACACGATAAAAACCTAGGGTTACCCTGAAAAAATTGCAATTGATTTAAATGTTCTTCCTACATAATTGATAAAT
The DNA here is from genome assembly GCA_947310635.1 of Leptodirus hochenwartii. NCBI lineage: Eukaryota > Metazoa > Arthropoda > Insecta > Coleoptera > Leiodidae > Leptodirus > Leptodirus hochenwartii. The sequence continues at coordinate 36,163,689 of OX371176.1, forward strand.
ATTAAATTAAGTAATTTTTTTAAAGTATCCATATATCAAAGTATTAAAGACTTGGCCTAGGATCCATAGATCATCAGCTTCTTGGCGCATCGAAAATCTGACAACCTTTACGACTGAACATGCACTAAATCATTATTCCTATCCAGCTATTTTCAGCCAGAATCGTACCTAATTTTTATTTACTTACAATTTGATGTATTAATATTTTTATTTTTGTAGTGTTCGGACATGAAACTGAAAATTGTCCAGAAGATGAAACTTTTTGAAGAAAATTCAAAGTATTGTAGCATCATTTTGTAAAAATTAATAGGCGTAAATTGTTAAATTAATTTATTTAAACTCACACATTGTTCGAATTTAGTTTTATTGTTACATTATAAGTTGTGTATTTACATTGTTAAATATTATAAAAAACACAGAAACTTAATCCAAACCTTCCTTTTTCTCTCGAATCGCCACCTATTCGAATGATTTCAAACATTTCATTAAAAATTCTTTTCCTCCATGTAGATAATTTCTACTTACTCCGAACCTTTCTTCAAATAAAGCCAATTCGGAAATCAGGTCGTTTATCGCATTCATTAGCGCTTCTTGAGGTGTATAGTCCGGTGTAGTTTGTATTCTAATTATGAATTTGTGTTCCAAAGGATGAGGCACCTTATAACCAGCAAATAGAACCATCGGATCCTTCAAAAGCTGACTAATATAAACACATTCGCAAATTTTTAATGAAAATAAATATACGCAAGACCAAAGTGATGCGGTGTGACCAGGAATGCAAGCGAAAAATGAGTATAAGAATAGGAGACGATAGAAGAAGTGTCATACTTTTCTTATTTAGGAAGTAGGATTATAAAAGATAACCGAAGTAATGTAGGATAGCACAGGGTAGGAAGACATTCGTAGAAAAGGAGTAGATTTTAAGATCAAATATCGACTTGGGTATTAGAAAAAGATTACTGAAGATATGTGTGGAGTCTAACATTGTACGGATATGAGGCGTGGACTATAGAAAAAGAGAAACGTAGAATAGAGCATTCGAAATGTGGTGCTATAGAGGATGATGAGGGTTGGTTTGGAAGTAACAAATGTAGCGTACTAGAGTTAGTTACAGCGCAGGACTAGTAGGTCACATTCTTAGACACGGGGGTATTATGCAATTAGCTATAGAAGGTAGGGTAGAGGGAGAGCAAGGGGTAGGTAGGCGTGTCAATAATAGAGTGTGTGGGTCAGATAGTGGAGGACGTGTGGGATGAATAGCTAAAGGGAAATGAAGGAATTAGCTCAAGATAGATCGACAGATGGCGTGCTGTTTCCAACCAATCCTTACAATTGAGGACTATTTAACTAACTAAATTGGATGTATAATCTTACTTTCTAATCATGTTCCCTAGCGTATGGTCTTCTTTATTTATGGTGAAAATAGCAGCATTAGGTACTTTTGTGTCTTGTTCCTTGATGATTCTATAATTATAAAATACGAAATAAACAATATTTCTTTTTGTCTTTGTATAATCTTACTTCTTCTCTCCGTCGTACAACAAAAATGATTCAAATGTTGGCGGCGCATTCATTTTGTGTTTGGTTGGTAATTTGATAAGAAAGTGTTAACTTATAAAGTTAGGTTATGATACATCATGGTTTGTTAATATACTAACCGCAAATGTATTAAACATGTATTAAGCTTCCTAGAAAATATGATATATATGTATGTATACTATAAAGTTACGTTTCCATTAGTCTATATAATGTACACTAGTAGATATCTATTTAACGAAGTGAATGTTTAAAATACGCTCGTATAGATGTCAGCATATATACCACCGATGAATATTGTCAGATTATTGAACCAATCAAACTCTGAACAGCAACTACGTCATATATAGCGGTTTATTATGGATCTATTTATCTACAGAAGTATAAATACAACTCTTTGTGATGTATATGTTCACTATAGGTAAATTTGTTCACTGTGACTTATAAGGTTTTCCAAATTATGAACTTAAATAAATCAACAAACCAATAAACAATATATTATTTTGTATAATCCAGAATGATCGAGTAATGAAGTGAGGTTATATTCACTCCAAACAAAGAGAATCGTCGATATTTTGGGCTAAGATTATTCCGTTACGAAAATGATACCACCATTAGCACCTGGCCAATCCGATGAACAACAAAGCATGGTTGGTTGGGTAAGGGTATTTAACTTAGTTTTATATATTAGAAACTAACAGATGCCATCATTTACCTTTAGAAGAATACATTCAATATGAGACAAGTAAGTCTCATGAATTTGGCCGCCTCTAATTTAGGCGCCAAAAATGGCGTTCGTAATGATATCAAATCATACATTCGAAAAGGTTGCACAACAAGCCCGACAAAAAGTCTAGATATTTTGCGTAAAAACCTACAAAGCGCTATTAATAAAGATATCGATCATGTTATAAAAAAGTATTTAGAGGTAAGAATGGTTCGGTGAATCGTGAAGTAATTAAACATTGATTTATTAAAATCGTCACTACGGCGTTAAATAATTGGTATAAAACATCACACAATCACATGTTTGAGATACGGTTTTTGGGTGATGTTTTACACAAACATTGATTTGTTTTCATTTTATAAGAAATTCTTTCAACCTGCCATAAATAATATACGGACTAATCAGGGACGTGACAGTGTAACGGATGAACATATTAAAGATGTGTGCAGACGTATGTTGGACGAGTCCAAGTTGATGTATACGTCGTTGGATGTGACATCGCGCGATAGTTCACCATATGATTGCAGTGATAGCGATACAGGGCAGCAAATCGCTGAAACTCGATTTATTGAAAGTGTAATATAACAAAAAATAACTGACGAATATATCTACAATTGTTTTGTTTTTATTAGATACAACGTAAAAGAAAAGAATCAGACACTGATTCTGAAGCTAGTAATTCCGCTAACACAAAACGTCATAAATTTCGGTCTATTGCTGTGGATACCCCAGCGAACAAACGTCTTCTGATGAAACGTGAGGGACCAAAATGGGATCCCGACAGAATCACCGCGAAAACATTACTGATAATGGGCGCGAAAGCCAATAAAGTCTTAGGTTACGGACAAACACGTGGTCGATTGTATGTGAGACATCCGGAACTTGTAAGATATTCTGGCGATCAAGAAGATAAAGAGTGGCTAACATCGAAGAATCTTATGACCCCGAGCGGAGGAAAGGCCTATATAATGATTTTAGAGGACATCCAAGAATTGTCTTTTGGGGACGAGTATAGAAATAATCCGAATTTACAATTAAACGAATTAATGGGTTTCGAGGCGCCGACATTTATGATCCAAAAGGTTCGGGCATTCGTCGAGCAATCCCGATTGGAAGCTATTAGAGCGTCCAGCGATCTACTCGACTTTAACGTACGCCGAAGTCAGTCTATTACACCACCCGGAAATCCGGCTTTAGATTCAGCCCCTTCCACCCCTTCGGATAACATCTCCCTTATCGAATCGCATTCTTCCATTACCACGTCCAACTCTTCGAAGCAGTCGGATCATTCGAGCGGTTATATTCATATTCCGGAGATAAGTCCCGGGTCGAATAATTCGATGCTAACGCAAAGTCCTCTCTCGGTGGGCAATCGAATTTTATCTCCAAATATGCTGTTGAATTTAACGTCTAACGATAATGGAGGACTTATGGTCTTGTCCTCGGATGGAAATAACACCCTGTCGAATATTTTGTCTAGTCATATGTCTAGTGATAATTCGCAAGACTTTTAAATATTATATAAATATATTTGTTGTTACAGTTGCGGAATATGAGTTTATTTTGCACTTGGTAAGATTTTTTTAACAACCCCAGAATTAGCAAATGTTTCCAAATTCAAGAATTGTGTATATAATAATCTTGATTTTATTTATTTTGCTTACGAAATAAAATGCACCGAAGCAATTAGCAGCACCAGCTCATTTTAGTTATGATGGGATCTATGTAAATAGACTATATAGAGTATTTCTGTATTTAATATTGTAAATGGTGCCAAATTATTTATGATAGCTTGTGTGATGTGCTATTTATTCGGATCTATTGTTATCGTTGGACGTATAATTTATTTACTATTGTCGATTCTAAATATTTCCAATTGTCAATTTAAATGAAAAATATATATACCATAAGTATTCGCATACTTTGCGTACTTCAGGGCGAACTATGACGTGTATTTATATTATTAATAAAACGGTGAGTGTGAAGTTTGCGTAACGTTCGTATACAGTAATTATCCAAATAAGTATGTTTTCTGCATTCTTCATGTCAGTTAATTAATTTAAGTGATTGAATAGACCGTCACGGTGCCCTATATATGAAATGTAATGTGTGGAGTATAGAGTAAAGAGCAGTTGCATGTCGCTATTAGGTAATAGCATAACATTGCACCGCACTGGTTTAGGCTAGGATTCAGTAGGCCGATGCATTCAATAGCGAGCGATCTACATTCGACTATACTATGAAGACTGCTGCGCCGTGTAGCAGAATGCGGATGCAGTATCCGAATGAATTTGCAGATGATATTCGACATAAACACACCAGTCCAGCATGGACAGCAGTTGCGCTAGCATGTGTGTTGCTGTGTAAGAGAGCGACCATATGACGATGATGTCCAAGGTTACGTCATCATAGCACAGCACTGCACGAATTGCATCCAATCACAGCCATTGTTTGCTGTTCGCTATTAGCGTTTAGCGGTTTAGCGCAGTCGCCGGCGCCGCCCGAGAGCCGGGCCGAGCGTGGTCGATGGTGGACGAGCGGTCGTCGCAGCGCCCCAACAGACGTCGCTCCTCAGTATCGTGTTGATAGTGTGACTGTGCGAGCAACTCCGGGAGCCCGCCAACCTATCCCGGTCTCTATTTACCTTTAGTTTAGTCGTAGTTGTTGAGGGCCGACCGCACTCTGTTCCCTGTTATGGAACCACAAACGCAAGATATCGTTGCTAGTGGATCGCCGGCAGAGGTCCCCAATGATCCAGGGTAGGTGTCTTGCTGTACGCGCGAGTTGCGACCGTTGCCCGCAAATATCCATGCTCCCGTTTACTGTCATTCAAATTCGACCTACCGCTGTTGTTTGCCATGCTACTATCAACACTTGGACCTACCGTTTAATATCCAGGCAATCTATATAATATACCTAATCCCATGCACGCTGTACATGCACCACTCACATGTTCTCTACATACAAAACGTCACGACGTGTAGGTCGGAAGATCCCTCGTGGTCTCTGTCCATGCCATGCCAGTTGCCCCACCCCCTACCTACTACCAATCAGGTTTCAAATTCAAATGATACCATGTTTTGTTGCAGGAAAATGTTTATCGGAGGCCTCAGCTGGCAAACTAGTCCAGGTAAGTTCACGCACAAAACGACCGTATAATTCGATCATCAAAATATGATGCGCGCCTATTGCTATCTCGCGCCACTGACAACATTCAAACGGATTATCGCGTTATTATATGACCTCCTTTAATGTTTGGGTAAACATTGGACAGGATGATAACAGCGGCTATTTATATTGCGTGGATACTATTGTGTATTATACGGATACACCTGAGAGTTGCGGCTGTTGAACATCACCGCCGAACGTTACGTAATTCAAACCGTCACTAATGTACCTCTTCCTGCTGATATATCCGTACATGATATACATCAGCATCAAAGCCCCCGTATATTTTAGTTATTAGACAACATATAAACGTTTTATAACACGCACAGTATATTTGCATTCATTGCTTAGATGCGCATCTCTTTATTTAAACATTGTCATCAGTTTTATTAATATTCCGAAACCCTACATTTAACCGCACCGCAACAATGCAACAATTGTTGCGGTTGAATTTCGAATTTATTCTCTCTGAGGACAAACGCTAATTACATGCCGTTCTAACAATGTACGCGTATTGTTGAATATCCATGTTTTCACATGGATTTCACAACATTTGTTCAGTGTTCGTATTATGTGTGTGTGTGTGTGTCGACACTAACGCTCCGCATAAACATCGAGAATAATCTCAGGTGCAATTATATGGCTGCAGTGTCAGTGTTAGCGGCATCATTACTTTATATCATTATTATCATCATTACGTGCAATTTTGTGTGTATCTATTTATATAGCGCATCTGGCTGGGTATTCGCGCGGGCGCGCACTATATTATATGTTCAACAAAATATGACAAGAGAGTGGCGAGTATATCTAGTTCCAACCGTCTTCCGACTCTAGGTTATGTAGGAGTATATTTCTGTTTATATATCTATAACGCGGATTGAATTGAAATGAGCATCCAGATTGCAATAACTGTGTGGAAATACGAGGTGGTCGCGAATTGCGATGTTCTGTTCTTTGGCATTTGTGTGTATTATTCGAGGGTGGTAAAACCACCGTCAGCTTTTAGCTAGTGTTCGCCGGTAGAGGACACCACGTATATTGTATAAGACCCTTAGGTCCATTAATGATTGTATACATCCAATTTAAAATTCGATTTTTGTCCACTGTTCTATGCGAACTGGTTCCCTTCGTTCACGATGTTAGAAATAGCTAATATCAACTTCCAGACTGTTAGATTTTTTTACTTGTATTTTCCATTCATGTTTGATTGACCAGAGTTTCAACTGGATTTAAAATAAAATGTTTTCCCGTAATATGTTAAGTTGAAGTTACTATCGATTATCTTTTAATTCATTGCACGATTTTTTAAAGTTTTATGAACTGAATTTCGAATGATTCGATTTCGGTGTTGCATCGAATTTCATTCATTGACAGTCGCCATTATAATCGTTACACCGTTGAATTAGAATCAGTATTAATGGACAATGCGTTTCTCATCCATTGTCAGTGTTTTGGGTAATTTATATTATGCCTATATGGCGTATTCTGTGAATTCGTATTTGAGTCGGACGTGACAGTATAGAACTGTGGCATGTTGAGAAGAGCTTGCTTTTAATGGATTTTTAAATCTAGCTTGTAGCGACGACGAATTGGAATACTTGAAATCTTCAACTGAGAAGTTCATACGTACTGTCAGCTGGTACTTTTCTTTGTCTTGCATAAACTTCCTTCGTGTATGTAGACATTGTTATATGTTACAGGTGTAGATCGGAATTAATTAAACTTGGTTTCAAACTGCATTTTTTTCAATACCTTCGCTCAAAGATTAGTCTAGGAGACAGATGAACCAAAAATGGTCATGAGCAACTTTTAATTTTTATTTTAGTGTGGCTTACAAAAAAATGTTCTATAGAGAACATTTTTAGACGTATAGAACGTATAGACGTATTTTTAATGGCATCTCCTGCAATTTCAAATAGTACCTCTGTAGACAAATCGCCCCAACTAAAGATTATCGTTTTCTTGTATTTACCCATACCCGTTTATATATATTTACATGTAAAATTGTGACCTCATGAACCTACATTTCCTGCCTCATAAATATAGTTAGTACCATACTATATATATATCAATGAGTTTGGCATAAACCATAGGACATCAGCAGTGAGCATAGCGTGTATTGTTTATGGTTGCTCATGCGTTTTTTTACTTCTTCCTTCCTTTTCCTTCGTCCTCTTGTCTGCAATTGAAATCATCATCATCATGAAAGTGCTGCTATGACTGGACTTTGTCTACATGCATTGTCGATAAAAGTACCTTTCTGTGTGCTATGACCGTCACGATGTGTTGGTAAAACACCAAGAGCAAACCTCAAGACCAGGAAGGTACTGAAATTAGACATTCGTTCACTTTACTTCCCCAACAATTAGAGAATCTTTGTGTACATTTCTTTTGGTAAATTCATAAGCGCCTTTTCTTAGAGACATATACTATCAATCCGACATCGTTGTTACTTGATAATATTATCGCATTTCCGTTTAGAATTTATGATGTGCATTTGCAAATGTTGTTGCAACATAATTTCTTTATCGATTTTTTTTTGTTTTTTAACCGCATATTTACAAACAAGTTTGTTTCCATCATTCCATGATGATTTTTGCTACATTTTTTTTTTTTGTACACAACACCGCAGAAATTGCTTTCTCATTCGAACAAATATTGCCACGTTTTGTATTGAATCTACAAACGATTAATTTTGATATCGAAATGGATGAGGCGAATATATACAATTCATCAACACCTGATGAATTTGTATTGATACTTTTTTTTTAATTACAATTCTGCGTTATTCAAATATATCCTTTTAAAATCGTTTTCCGATTATTAATTAATAAAATTACTGGCAATTTTCTATCATTACGTACGTAAAATGGCCTTCGGTGTAATGGTATAGGAAAGAAACATGTCAACCTACTGAAAAACTATTTTGTACTTATTATAGTATTGGGTTTGGACTTGGGAGTGTTAATTCATCATGTGTTGTCTAAATTTTATAATATCAAACGCAATTAAGACACAATTAATTGTGTTTTAGCTACTCAAAATGAAACCGATTGAATTGTAGAGTTTAAAAGTTTACTTGGATATTTGAAAATTTCGAAGGGAAATTGATTCATCATTTATTTTGGTGGATCATCAACAAAATTTGTCCAAAAATTATTTAGCATTTGCATTCTTTTGCCAGTTGTGAACTTTTAAAAGTTTTATTAATTTTTTAAAAGTAACGCCCAATTTCGTTGGTTGTTATTTTACTTGGGCAATTGCCTATTTGGTACTTCTTGTTATGCCGGGCATTATATAATCGGCTATCTCCGAGGTGGTACAAAGAAATAAAACGTTGTGGTCAAGTGAGTTGATTTTATTGCTATATACTATAAGAACAATGCTATAACATATTACAAGCTTGTCGTAAATGACTTTGCGTCTACCAGCGTCTCTCCTGTATCATTAAATATAAATTGTCCTTTGATGGACAATATGGATTGTATTTTATGTCATACCTGCCGTCATAAGTTTTACACATTACTTTCTGACGTATTGTTTTTACGGATTTCTTGTAACTTTAATTGGAACAATGCTCCTCAACTCGTCCGATTTATTTGACAAACTAATATAATTCCGCGAGAATTGCTTTTGTTTTCAAAAAATGATTTTTTGTCGCAACAATTTCTTCCTTATCAAAAATTAGTTCGAAATCTTCAAAATATCGGAAAATGTCCATCACAATCGTTAGCTATAAAATGTTTGTATGGTTTAGGTAAACCTTGACAAGTCGCTCAATATAAACGCAATTGTTCGTATAATACCAGGTTTATAAGACAAATGTTTCTATAAGCGTATTTGCAAAATTGAATGTACGACCTGCCACGATATTATATTTGCATATAACAAAAAACTGGTACGTCCACTTACCATTTGCATATTCTATTCATTATTGTGTTTATTTATAAACAAATTTAGTGTATTTCGACTGCTACTGAAAAATCATGCACAAATTTTGAAGAATATATGATTATTAAACGAATTTTATACTTTTAGACGAAGCTAAGTTTTCAAAGTTACGAGAATTAACTTGATTTTTTGAAGAGTAGGTACTTATTTATTTAATTAAGTAAAAAATAGCACATGGAACATGATTATTAGCGAAATAAAGAAGAAAAATGAAAGGTAAATCTTCTGAAGGTCCAAAAAGTTAAAATGGATATATTTGATAAAAACGGATTTATTTTTATAAATGTACAATGCCAAATAAGTCATAAAAATCGAAAGAAAAACAAACGCATTGTAAAGTTAAAAACACAAACGTTGGGATTTGTCCTTCGAGAAGGTATTTACGTCAATTTTGAATTTTATATCATTATATTTTACCATGTACAATTTTTTTGTAAACTTGTCCAAACTTAACCAAGCTGTGAAAGGAACATTTAAGATAGTTCACTCGCAATAGTTAATGTAGAATCAACTATCAAGATATTGAGATCAAGCGATAATAGGTCTTGTCTTGTTCAATGGAGTGTGTCAATGGAATTGGAGACACCTGCAAACTGTTAATAGTGTTTTGCAACCTCCAACTGTAAATCTGCACTTGAATAGGGTTGAAGTAGTACGGCAATGATTGAATAAATGTCGTTATTTCTTGATTTATATATTCAACTAAAAACGCAACCATTAGATATGAAATTATAATTATCCTATAGGAAGAGTAAGAATACAAACAGCACAAACATTTTTATTTTTCAATTTCTGTTGTTTTAGCAATTATTTTACATTTTCTTCTTGTGTAAATATATATTTTTCTTCTATATTAATATTTGAATCTACATTTGTAACTCTTAAATTTTTAATATTTTGATTTTTGGGCGCCTCTCCAAATTATAATTTTTTAAAAATGCATTTACCATTCATCTTTTTCTCAAGATTAGTTATTTTTCGAGTTCGATTCCAGAAAATGAACCTAGTCTTTAAAAAATCTCAAAAATAGATATTTTTAAAAATAATTACCATTAATTATTAAAAATACTGACCAAATAATTAGAATTAACTCTTCAATTGCTTTCTTATCTCAGCTGGTTTTTTTTTTAAATAGAATGAAATGAATTATATTTGATTGATTTTATTAAGTCATTTTTATGCGGAAAAGCCCGAAGGGAAAAATCATTACAAACCGTATCTAAAGTCTTATTATATACAAGAAGAAATAACCGTGATATAATCTGTTTGTTACAACATGAGTAATCATTCACGTGACGTAATAAATAAAAATATTTAAAATAGTAATGTTATAGCAACTTCTAGTGATTTTTCTTTCGGCAAAATCTGTATATCAAATTTACGAAATTACAGACCATTTTTTGATTGTCTCAATTTTTTTGATGTCTAAATTTTCAAATAAATTTTTTTACTCTTAGCAATCCGTAACTCTTCTCTTCTTTATTTTTATTTTTCTGTACCAAAAATACTGTACGTTGTTGTAACAACGGGGTTGAATTAAAACTACCCCCAAAGTAAATGTGCATTTACAAAACGCCGGTAAAAATAATTACACGCATTGCTGCTAATTATGCGAATAATTGAGTTGTGCCTTTTTCTTTGGCAGTTTTGCCAACGTTATTCGTATTTTGTCAACATATAAGTATTTCATATGCCATGATGCCTCTGCGATAAACACGATTACAAGAACACAAATTTACATCGTCAGGGCGTATTAATTTCTATATACGTACGAGTAAAAATGCTTAAATTTTTCTCTCAACAATTCATTTATTGCTTTTTACAGGCTAATTTAAAAATTGCTTTATACTCATTATTAAAATTGTCAACAAAAATAAATTGGTTATATCAACACCAGGTCTATAATCATGCTAATTAATATTTATTACGTAAAATAATTTCATTAGTAATTAAGATTTTATTTATTTATTAACTGTTGAGAAACTTTATCATGTAAATATATATTTTATTTTATTATATAGATTTTTAGTTCCCTTATTATAAATATAAATGTTTGTTATAGGCAACTTGTAATACTACGAAAAGTGCTTCTCATGTTACTTTTGTTAGTTAGTTAAAGAGTCCTCAATCCTAAAGATTGGTTGGAAACAGCACGCCATGCCGATCTATCCTGAGCTAATCCCTTCATCTCCCTATAGCTATTCATCTCAACGTCTTCAACTATCTGACTCACATACTCCAATCTAGGCCTACCTACCCCTCTCTTTCCCTCCACTCTACCTTCTATGATCAATTGCATAATCCCCCCATGCCTAAGAATATGCCCTACTAATCTGTCTCTCCTACGCTGTAACACTCTCCAGATACTTCTCTTCTCCCCTACTAACTCTAGTACAGCTTCATTTGTTACTTTATCTTCCCAACCAATCCTCATCATCCTCCTATAACACCACATTTCAAGTGCTTCTAATCTACGCTTCTCTTCCTTTCCTATAGTCCACGCCTCACACCCGTACAGTGCTACACTCCAAACATATACCTTCAGTAATCTTTTTCTAATACCCAAGTCAATATTTGATCTTAAAATCTGTTCTTTTTCTACGAATGCCTTCCTACCCTGTGCTATCCTACACTTTATATCTACCTTGCTTCGATTATCTTTTGTGATTCTACTGCCTAAATAACAAAAATCTGACACTTCTTCGATTCTATTATCTCCTATTGTGATCCTCATTTTTCTACTGCATTCCTTTTTGTCACACCTCATCACTTTAGTTTTACCTATATTTATTTTCATGTTAAAATCCCTAGTCAATACTGCCTGCATACCATTCAATACCCTTTCTAAATTCTTTTCGCTTTCTTCCAATATAGCTATATCGTCGGCGAATCTCAGCATATATATTTTCTCTCCCTGTACATTCACACCTACACTATACTCTTCTTTTACTTTGTTTATTGCATCTTCTATATATAGATTAAATAATAACGGTGAAAGTGTACATCCCTGCCGAACTCCCTTCCCTATTTTTGCTACTTCTTCTTCCCCCTCAATTCTAACTAAGGCAGTTTGGTGTTTATATAAATTAAAAATTATTCTCCTATCCTTATAATCTATACCCGTTTCTTTTAAAATTCTAAACATTATGTCCCAATCTACATTATCAAATGCCTTTTCTAAATCTACAAACGCTATGCAAGTTACCTTTCCTACCCTCTTTCTTTTTTCTACTACCGTTCTTAGTGCTAGAATCGCCTCTCTCGTCCCTCTGTTTTTCCTAAAACCAAACTGATCTTCTCCTAGCCTTTCCTCTACTTTATTTTCTAATCTCCTATAAATAATCTTTAACAATATCTTCGATGCATGTGATAGTAGGCTAATGGTCCTCTAGTTCTCACACAAATTAGCTCCTATTTTCTTCGGCATTGTTACTATTCTACTACGCTGAAAATCCTGTGGTACTTCTCCCTTCTCATATATTTTACAAACTAACCTGTATAATCGCTCCTGCATTTTTTCCCCTGCGTGTTTTATTAATTCGGCTGGTATCATATCAATCCCCGCTGCTTTGTTATTCCGTAAATCATTTAATGCTCTATGAAACTCTGACCTAAGTATGCTAGGACCTAAGTCATCCTCATCTATCTGTTCCACATTTTCTAGCTCCTCCATGTCCTGCCTACCTTTATATAAATCTTCAAGATACTCCTTCCATCTTCTAGCTTTTTCCTTATTTTCTGTGAGTTCCTTACCCTGCTTATCACATATAATGTTACCCTTTGGTTTTACTTTAGAAAAATGTGACTTAATTTTCCTGTAGCCCAAATCTACTTTACCTCTTCTCATATCCTCCTCAATATCCTCACAATTTCCTTTTATCCACTCTTCTTTCGCTAGCTTGCATTTCCTATTAATTAAGTTCCTTAGTTCCTTATATTTTTTCTGTCCTGCTTCTGTGTTTCCAATTTTAATTTTCCTTCTTGCTTCTATCATTTTAACTATTTCTTCCGTGATCCATTCCCTCCTACCTGCCCTTTTCTTTGTGCCTAATACTTCATTTGCTGCTGTAGTTAACCCATTTCTGATTTCCCTTTACTTTTGTTAAACACAATATATTATCTGTTTTTAAAGTAAAATTAAATATACCATCTGCTTGTTTTTTATCTAATACGAAGATATCTGCTTTTGGTTATTGCTATCGACTGTGATTGATCTGTCAAATGGTTGCTAATGACGTAAATTAATCAAAATATCTGCGGAGAATCGCCGATGTGAATTCTGGGTCTATCAGTAGACATCGTTTAGAAATTCTTGAACCACTCATTGAGCAGTTTCTTATAAATTCGAAATTTATAACAAAATAAATGTGCCGTACGTTTTACGACACGAACTCGTGATTATTTGTGTGGGCTTGAAAAATGACTGTGACTATGTCGGTGTTAAGAAAATAGCGATTTTTGCCAAAAAGTATATCAGCATAATGGGCTCCTTATGTTTGTGTCGGTCCTTGGGAATATTTTATAATTACCTTCATTAGATTTAATTTTGCGATTTGACATATTATCGAAAAATAGAACGCTGGTTTCAAGAAATTATCACCAATTAAATTGTTAGTTTATGTAATTCTATATACTGCGTGTTTATTTTCAATATTTAATTCTATAGAATTAAATTTTATAATAATATATTATTAACATTTTTTTGGGTTCTTTTTTTATGATTTATTATATTGACATTTACGCTAAGTTTTAATTATTATTTAATTAAACAGCTGAAGGATTTTAAAAAAGTGTTAATATTTTTTTTTTAAATTTCCTTTTTATATATCATCATTCTTATCACACTGTACGAGCTTGTACTTGCCAAAGAAGTAATTTTTTAGCGAGTTTTAATGGCAAATTATTTAAGTTGAAGTTAATAATAATTACTAGCAATTTGCAAAAAAAACCTTCACTTATTTACTATTTATATAACTAACGACTGATTGAATAACAAGAAAACTTATCTACTATCATTTACCAGGCATGTCGTAATTTAGTAACGTTTTTTTTTACCAAATACGAATACAGAATATCATTAGTACTTGTGTTTTTTTAATGTAATTTTTTTTTCTGGTGTATTTGATATAATTATCATTACCGATATGCTCATTCGCATTCAATTAACAAGAAAAAATTGCATGACTGTTGCTTAATTAGAAAAAGATATATAATTTTATATGCAAGCAAATACTTAATAATAATTTTTTTTTTGGCGGGAATTATTCAGTCAAAAATTGTATTTTTTTATACTATATATTTTTTTACTATATTTATTCGAATTTGTGTTTTAAGGGGGTGTTAGATTTACTTCAGCGCATTTTTTTTTATAAAAAAATTGTTGAACTCACAAATTGCAAAACACTTTTGAAGGTGATATGAAAATTTTATTTGTTTTGACACATTTGATCAAGAGTTGTTAGAAATCGTATATTTATGTTTGAGCTATTGATATACAGATGGCGCGCAGTCATATGATGTTTATTATGGATCAAATGCTGAGTTGCAATTCATCAAGAATTCTGAAAATCCTCTAAACATAGATTCTCAACACATTTATTAAATAATATAATATTTTTTATAATTAAAAAATAATAAATAAATAGTATAAATACATTAAACATGTAATCCAGGAAACGATTTTATCAACAATCAAAAATTAATATAGAAAATCAACATCAATATAAAAGATTTTTACAATAGGTTGGAAAAAATTATAAAAACTCACTATTTTATAAAATCAGTTAAATGATTCCTTCATTGATTGCAATATGTGGCAACGTTGCGCACGTGCTATAGGTTACCGTTCCTAAAATATATTTTCTCGAATTATAATTGAACTATTTAAAATTTGATGACGCGGCAATATATATATTTTTAAATAAATTCAAAAACTTTTCACCAACAGATGTCCCCAATCTCTAAGCATTTAAAAATTTATTTAAAATTAATATTTATTTTTTGACCCACAACTAAATTTTTTATTTATCGTCACGGTTAAAAATTATGTATAGTAACACTAAAAAAATAAAAAAATAAAATTAGTTAATATTAATAAAATAAAAATTCGAGATATTTTTTGAGTTAGCAATCAAATTTGAACCGATTCACGTCAGATGTTCAAAAAAAATGTACATATGCATGTACATATTTTTTTTTTTATTAACACGCACCAAATACAGGTTTACTAGAATTTTTTTTTAAAGCAATGAAAACTTTTCACTATTACGCTACTATAAGGCAAATGTTAAGTGCATTGTGTGAGATTTGCCACACTTGTTTGTTTTATGAAATACACGTTTTGCATATACCTAGTGTATTTAATAGAACATCTCCATATACCTATATAACATGTAAAAATATATACTGTCGTCGAAAGTGCCGTAAATAATATGAATTATATTTAGAATGATGATTTTGGGATGAGCATCGCTCACTCAGTCAGTCCTCAGCGCATTCTGCAAACAATGATATACAGCGCCATAAAGAAATTTGAATACCTTTTGCATTTTTGAAACAAATAAAAATTTCTAGCAAAAAAAATCATATATAAACAGTGAAACGGAAGTTAAAATCATTTAGGTATGTATGTTTTTTCTTTTAAAATAATAATCTTCAAACAATTTTTATTCGATAGACGAAATATAATATTTATATTTAAGTACACTCGATTTTATTTTTGTATTTTATTACGTTTGCTCAAAATGCACTTGATTGTTGATTTTTTCGAATTTATATTCCACATTTGCTCTTGTAATTGATTTAATTATAATTACAGTAGACGACAAACAATGATTTTAGGCAACATCCTGTGTTACATCATAAATACTCAATATTATCTAGACGTTGACCCTAGCTTTCTTAATTGTTATACTACTATGTATATTGCACATTAAAAACATTACAAAATGCTTGTTTGTAATAAAAACTTTAAGAAAACAAAACTTTGTTTCCTGCGATGTGATATCATTACTTAATGGGTCAGTCTTTTTTGGATAGTCTTTAATCACAAAAACTATCTAGTCAATCATCATATTCTTCTTATTGCAGTATAGTTTAAACTTTTTTATTCTACAATTGTTTGTTTTTTTTCAATTGCCTATGTTAATATTACACGTTGAAATTTGCTCGATTGTTACGATTTTTTAAATCTTGAATTATCACTCCTAAATATCAAAAATTCGATATTTCATCAATTTTATTTTTTATCAGTGAAGAGATAATATTTAATAAAAAAAAATTTAGAAATAAAAATGCCGCTTTTTATTGAATGAAATGAAAATACTTTTTTTTCCCTACGTTGACATTGTTGAAATTGTGCAATTGAAAAAAATATAATTGAAACTATTTAATTCTATTTTACGTTTATTTCTTTTACTACTTACTAAGTTAATGTTAGATTTTGCAATTTGCTTAATTTTTACGACTTTTAAATTTTGAATGACCTTTGCAATTTTACTTCCCAAATATTAAAAAAAAATCGATATTCGACCTATTTAATTTTTTTTTAATTTTAACTTGTGTTCTAAATTTCGAGTGTAAAATATTATTTTGTAAAAATATGTTTACGAAACAAAATTTCTAAAATTAATTGCCTTATCGGTAAATTGGCTTTTAACTAAAAAAACGGTATGTGAAAAATTGTTAAAAATAATAATATATGATTAACAATAAAAAAAATCAAAATGAAGAACGTTAATTAAATTGACTATTTATTTGTTTGTAGTCTTAAGTCTTAAAATGTCAAAGTCAAAGCTAAAAAATTAAAAATCAAATTTCGATTCTTATTGATTTAAAAAAAAATCCTTTTTATTTATATATATAACTAATAATGTCGAAAGGTTTACAAAAAAATTCTTCGAGGTAACATTTAAATTTTTTGATTCCAGAATTGAATTCATTAAACTCGAATCACTAAAGAATTTCAATTGATTTTCGAAAAAAATCGGATGACCAATATCCGCGCGCATATTTATAATTTGTGCTTTTTCAAAAATCAGTTTGCTATTTTCCTTGCTCTGTTGATGTTTAAGGACTTTAAAATTCCCACCGCATGTAATAGAAGGATAATAATAAGAGCTGGACTTGCATTTAGATTGTTATCGAACTTGTCACAATGCCAATACAAAAACTTTTAATGACTTATAGTGCTAGTGAATGGGAATAGAGTACTTACTTATATCGACGTTGCCATTGCGAATCGACAAAAAAAAAACGAACAAATATGCAGAAATGACGGGCCAAATCACCGCCGAGGAAGTAAATTGAAATCGAAAGAAAAATGTACCGTTTCTCCCGCTTTGTTTATATAAATTTGACTATTAAAAGACGCTGCAGAACACGACTGGAAATATACGTGACGTTACAGATGCTGTGTAAAAGTTTACGAATTTAATTTTGATTGAATGAAGGTTTATTCATGTTTCGAGCGATATCTTTGATTGAAAGTTTTTTTTTATTCAAGTTCGATTTAATATGCTTTTATTTTAAATTACTTGGAATCCGAAGGGGATTGTAAATTTACAGATAAAATAAAAAAGCTGGCTGTTGAGGTTGATGCAAGAATTTACCTTCATGGATGATTTTTTCTTTCTAATACTTAAGGATTAATATCGAATTAATATTTTTAGAATTAATATTAAATCAGATACATTCATTCCGTATATTAAAGAGATATTAAATCTCTGATTTACAGTGAAATTTAAACATGGCATTCCAATTTAATTGTTTTAATTATAAATTGAAAAAATCTTCATAAAAATACAAATAAAAAAATCGATAAATTTTTTTACACATCTGTTTGTCTTGAGATTTGATTAATTTAAATTAAAGTGAATTTGAGTTGAAACCAAATTTATAACATAAAAAATTCGCGATGTAGCAGTGGATTTTTCATACAAACGAATGTTTGTTTAAAAAAAATGATTGAAGGATCTCTATTTTTTTTAAATTTATAAAAACCACCAGCAGGAATATAATATCCGAGTTTGATTGTCAAATTTTGGGAATTTCACTAATTTTTTTGGTATATTTAAAATTATTCAATTTTAGCACAACTTCAAATTTAATAGAAGATTCATAAAAATATATATCTGACATGCAAATTTCATTTTATATACAAAATATAGCAAAATATTAACAGCAAAAATAAAAATATTAATGTTAATTTTAATAAAAATTAGTTAAAGCCATGCATAAAAAACAATTGAAAAAACATCTGAAAAAAAATTGTAGCGAACTGAAAATGTAACTTAAAAATAAAATATTTTCTCCCAGAAATTTCTCTTATATAATTGGATCATAATATATAGTAAAGTAATAAATAAATGAATATATAAAAAATAAAAATTCTGAAAAATTATAAGGAACAGAAGTTTTTTTTAGCCAAATTTAGCTGAATACTGAAATTTTTTTTAGTGACTATAAGATTATAAATTCTGAGAGATTTATATATTTTTTTCAGAAATAATTAGTTCAGGTAATTTCATGAATTTGTATAAATTAAAACACTGAAAAAATTGAATGAACAAAACTTTTTCTAGCAAGATTAAATCGGATGCTTAAAAATTTTTTTTTTCAAAACTTTTACATTGTAAATTCTGAAATAATTTTACTAGCATATATGTAGAAAATACAGTTTAATATGTATTTTATTTTTCCCGTAAAAAAAAGAAATAAAATAATATTTAAGTACATTATTTTTAGAAAATGAAATAAACAAATTTAAATTTGTTGTTGTTAAAGGGAACAATTTTAAGGAATTTCGTCAAAAATTCCTGAAATTCCTTAAAATTATTAAACGACACATCATACTTTATTAAAAAAAATTTTTAATAGAATTTTACTAAGATAGTATACTTTTTTATGTTAATTAACATCCAGTATATAACAAAAAATAGAAAAAAATAATTTGTTTATTTGCATAATGTATATATTTTTTACAGAATCGGTCTTGAAGCTCCTAGCCATTTTTTCAAAATTCTTATTTTTTTTTATTATAAAAAAAAATGTTATTTAACTTAAAAAATGCAGATTTTTAATATATACATACTTAAAAATTTGATACAATAATTTTAGACCGAAAACAATTTTTTTTTAATCTAATTTAATAAAAAAAACTATTTAATTTAATTAATACAATAATTTTAGACCAAAAACTTGTAATTCAATAATTCAACAAACTGTTAAAATATTCCTCGAATAATTAATTGATTACATTCTCCATCTCAATCCATCATATTGTTTATTATCAACGTGTCCCCTTCTTGCGCGTAATGCTAAGTGCCCGCAATGTATTTCTTATGGCACCAAAATTCCTCAATTCGAACGCGAATTTGTTTATTATTATGAAGCCACTCGCAGATATCCATCAATATGAAAACATTGGATCATAACGATAGATAAGAAGAACAGGTACATTCTGTAACTGACGCAGCAGTAAGTGCGCGGTGCGTGTATTCTAATAGTCAGTACTGCTATTTGTAGTAGTAAAGCTTTTGTAAAGTTAAATCAAAAATTCTGTTCGAGTCTTATGCGCATTTAGTATAGTATTGGTCGTCGGACTGAATCAGTGCTTACGCGAAAATAACGATTAAGTTTTTTTCACGGCAAAGATTCGAAAATATGTTCTTAAAAAATTGTTCGATTGTTGGTTAAGAAGGTGTTAAGCGAGTGGTAAGTTTTAAATTACTAGAAACGATAAATTGGCCATTTCAATTTTTTTTTAGTTTGATTTAATAAAACGAAGACTTGAAAATATGTTTCATAAAAATTAGCGCATGGTTCGGTTTAAATTATAAAAATTATACTTGGTTTCGTTTTTAGTGCAAAAACTTGGAACATATTGATAAAAAAAAAGTTTTTTGTTCAATAAGATTTTTTTTAACCATTGGCCATTTTGAAATTACAAAAACGACAAATTCGAAACAATTTTAAAGGATGTTCGTGCTTTTAACTTAAAAAAATGTTAATCGTCGCATGATTTGTTTATTGTAATTCAAAAAACAAAATTATAATTTTTACAAAAATTTCGTCGACAATTTCGAAAAAAAATTCACAACTTCCTTTCCAATACATATTTTAAATAAGAAAATTAAATAGTGCCATCGTTCGTTAAAAATGTCTTAAGCAAGAGGTAATTTTAAATTTACTAGAAACGATAAATTGGTTATTGCAATTGTTGTACCTATACATTTTTTTAAAATTTGATTTAAAATGAAGACTTGAAAGTATTTTTCATAAAAATTCGTGAAATCGTTTGCTAAAAATCTTTTCGTCGACTGTTTTTTAAAGTTATAAAAATCAAAATATTTTATAAAAGTTCGAAATTATACTTTTTGGGTTCCTTTTTAATGCAAAAACTTGAAAATATTTTTATAAAAATGTTTTTTTATTCTATTAGATTTTTTTCGTCCATTGGTGATTTTTAAATTACAAAAACGACAAATTTGAAACAATTTTAAAGGATGTTACGTGCTTTTACCTTTAAAAAATGTTAATCCTCGGATGACTTGTTTATTGTAATTCAAAAAACAAAATTATAATTTTTACAAAAATTTCGTCGACAATTTCGAAAAAAAATTCACAACGTCCTTTCCAATATATATTTTAAATAAGAAAATTAAATAGTGCCATCGTTTGTTAAAAATGTCTTAAGCAAGAGGTCATTTTTAATTTACTAGAAACGATAAATTGGTTATTGCAATTGTTGTACCTAAACATTTTTTTAAAATTTGATGTAAAATGAAGACTTAAAAGTATTTTTCATAAAAATTCGTGAAATCGTTTGCTAAAAATCTTTTCGTCGACTGTTTTTTAAAGTTATAAAAATCAAAATATTTTATAAAAGTTCGAAATTATACTCTTTGGGTTCGTTTTTAATGCAAAAACTTGAAAATATTTTTATAAAATGTTTTTTTATTCTATTAGATTTTTTTCGTACATTGGTGATTTTTAAATTACAAAAACGACAAATTCGAAACAATTTTAAAGGATTTTTCGTGCTTTTAACTTCAAAAAATGTTAATCCACGGATGGCTTTTTTTAATATGAAATTTAAAATAACAAAAATTATTATTTTCCAATAATTTCGTCGACGATTATTATCGAAAAAAAATCCGCAGTGTCTTTTCCAATACCTATTTTAAATAAGAAAAATTTCTAGTTCTACTAATACTTTAATTATTGAAATAATACATTTAAATTTTTGGCCAATTATTTTTTGCTGTAAAAATTTATATATATTCCACAATATAATATTTTTTTGAGCCCATTTAGAATTTCTAATATTTCCAGGATGTAAAAAAATCTTTTGCTTCTATAAGAAAATAATACATCAAAGGTTTTTTAGATATTTGATGCGCTATACTGGAAAAAAATTGCTTAATCGATTATTGGACATTGCGAGGTATATACAGGATGTTTCAAATGAATTTACTTTTTAGCCTTTTTTAAGCTAACAAAAATTTGAACCCAAAAAATATGTCGAAATATATTTGAAATTCTGCGATTTATTACAGAAAAATAGTTCATATGATCGATTTTTGCGCACGCTATAAATAATATTTTTCTCAATGAGTTCCGTGACTGCATCATATTTTGTAATGAAAATAATTAAGCAATAAATACTTCATAGCGGCTATTTAAAAAGAGTTTGAAATTGCGTTTGCATGATTGAGTATAATAGACGGACATCGAGGAAGATAATTAACAATGAATCCTCAAAAATTTTTATTCAATATTGAATACAATGATTATTTCGTTTCGAACAATTGTAGTGCGAATAAAGAGCGTAGAATCGATATATATTTTTTTAATTGAACGTCTACAAAAAAGTACAAACCATTAGAGCTAGAAACGGTATTAAAAGTCTGTCTAACAAAACAAGAAGATGAGCGCTTTAAAAAATATTCAATAATTATATTTCGTCATATAAATTTGCTTACAAATGTAGTTGAACAAAGCCACGTGAAATATATCATTTTTTATAATGTAGTTCAGCATCATCTTCGACAAGTTGTTGTCATTAATCACGATGCGATGTCTTCATGTCGCTTGACATTTATCATTCGGAAGAATTGCAAGACTGCGAAACATGTCACATGTATTAATGTTCGTGCTTATACAGAACATATCTCAATCGATATTTTATTTTCATACCATACGCGAAATAAGCTGTCACTCAATCCGTTTATATTTTAATTTCAAAAATTTCAGTTTGAGAATTGTCGGTCCAAACATATCCATTCAGTTCAAAACGTATATAATTTTTTATTGATTCGTAATTAATTTGTTTTTTATCCGTTAAATTTATCCAATTTCGCAAAGTTTCGTAATATTTTAGAGCTCCAAAAGTCGCAATTTATGCGCCTAAATTCCATTTTTATATATTCGGAAATTTCACATCCGCGAAGGAACCATCCCATAAGTCTTTTATATTCTTTCTGCAATATGAAATTCCTCAAGTACCTTGCCCAACTCAACTCGTTGGTTTTCTGTATAATATTATAATAAAATCGGTTTAATAAAAACCATTACCAAAGATAGACTATCCTGTAAAGTGCAGTTTAAATAAACAAATAATTTAAAAAAAATATTTTATCAATTGCTTTATTTCGTTTTAATGTCTAGAGATTGAACTCCCAAATGTTATAGGCCAATTGATTTTATTTTTAGATTTTCAACCTACTCGAAATAAATTACATAGTTCAGTTCAAGAAGAGAACAAAAAAAAATGTAACCAATTTTTTTTGAATCAAGAAACGTTTGAATATTTTAAATATCCTTGTAGACTAGCGAATTGATGATTATATTTCTTTGGTTCCAAAGAAATTTTCATAGATGTTTACTTGGCACTTACCTGAAGATTTAAAGCTTACCTGTTTTATTACGAGTATACAGTAAAGTAGAAATTGTGCACATAAATAGTTTTTCTAATATAAAGGTAACAACTAAAAATAAACATATCAGAATTGCCCGTGTTAATGTAACTTCTTGTACAAGATAAAGAAAGCTCAGAAATTTTTTTTTCGTAAATATATATCTTGAGGAATTTACAGCGCATAATACGAGTGGATCTAATAAACCACACATTTATTTTTCGAACTTGTGTTTTGTGCTTTGACGTATTTAGAGAACGCTTTACGTGCATGACACATGTATATTTACATACCTGTATGTATTCTAGTACCGTATTTATACAGTCCAATAAAATTGATTAAAATAAAACACTTCTTGCAAGTAGCGACGTGAAATTCCGCCATTAAATCGTAATGAGGAACATAAAATTGGAACTACTGTTGCATTCGTACTTGCACTTTTCCACTTGTTATTTAAATGATTCATTTGAAGCCTGTAAATGGATTATAAACAACAATATTTATTGCTAATAAATTTGCGTAATCGATGTATGAAATTACGACGTTTTACGTAAATGACCATTAATTTATATGTTAAAACTTTTAGAAAATATATTTTTGCTGTTTCATTTCTTTCAGTGTGTTAAACATTCTGTATATATTTACCCAGAAGAGATGTGCAAGAGATTTTTTCTCATTGTTTTTTTTTTGCAAAATGTCCTGTCATAAATGATTTGAAAATGAATAAGCGTATCCTTTATTTTTTTTTAATACGTAATCGATATGATTTTAAATTGTTTATATAAACTTTTAAACTAAAAATTTATTTTGATTTTTTCTCGATATAAATATAAAAATTTTCGGCAGATTTCAAAAATTAAAGGAAATGTTGGAAAAATTAATGTGGGCAAAAAATCGACTATATTTAAAGATTTCGCCATCATTTTGCTGAAAGCAGTTTTTTTTTGACAAAATCAAAATTTCGCAAATTACAGAGATTTTTCAGTTTTATTTTTATTTTTGGGAATTTTTCAAAAAATATTTCAATATAGTATGAAAGTTTTAAATCCTTATACTTTCATATGATTTTTCTGCCATAGCCAAAATTGTCTCACGAAGAATTTTTTAAAATGCCTAAATAATTCTAGAGAATATTAGCAATTTTTTACTGAAAAAGTTAATTTAGAAATCATTTGAAAAATCATTTTTCCTCATCATTTTATTACCATACAAAATCATTTGCCAAAAGTTCTTTATAAATGTTGATGTTACACAAAATTCATTTTTTCTTCGCAAATAAAAAATTAAAGTCTGCAAAATCTTGACGAATGTCGATTTTACAAACAATTCATTAATATAGAATATCACCCAAATACCGTAACTTAAAGCATTAAATAGCTAGATGCGCATTTCGAAGGCTATGCCCCCATCTTCGGTAGCATAAGATGGTATTTTAAATTTAGTTTTATCTTGTGCTACTGAAGATGGGGGCATAGCCCTTGAAATGTACATCTAGCTACTTAATGCTTGTTACGGTATTTGGGTGATATTCTATACTATTATTTAACACCGTAGAGATAATATAAAAAAAAACAATTCATTATTTTCAACAAAAAAAAATTGAAACTAAATGTTGCAAAATCGCTATTTTTTGTTGTAATTTATCTTTAACATAATTTTTTTTTATGGATTTGAAAGAGCGAATCAAAGATGAATGCATCCACCATGGGAATTATATAAAAAATCAACTAAATATTGATCATGCGTACAGCATTACATTCCAAAATCATTTTTACATTAAAATTTCAGAATTTGTAAAATAAACATGATAAAGAAAACATGTTTTTATTAAATATGAATTAGTTCATTTATCCGAATGTTTAATTAAATGATTGGAATTGATATATAATGAAAATATTACATATATTTTTTAATAGTTTCCAAGAAACATATTTTTTTATGGTATGCATTTCTAATTACAGCTATAATTGGAGCAAAAATTTGCATACAAAATTCGCAATCATCCTAAACGATCTTGCACAGGGTAAACTTTTCCAGACACATCTTTTTTTCATAAAATCTAACGTTTTTCACTTGCAATTATCAGTTAACTTTATACTAAACGAAATTGTAAAATAATTCAAATCGAAACAATAAAAGTTTTTTAATTTTCAAAAAAATATCTAATCCTTATTTGCTTTAAAATTACGAAAGAAAAACGTTGATTTTATTAACTTTTTATTATTAAATACATTCATTCGACTGGTATTTTATTGCGCATTGTATATTATTTTAATTTAACAACGTTGTTGTTGAATTTCGACCATTAAAAAAAACCATCAATTGTCCTTTTTTAAATAAAAATTTAAAAAGAATGTTGAGTTTTGTAGTCTCAAACTAAAGATAGTAAATAATTAAAAAAAAATCGATATACTAAACACATTTGTCATTAAATAGATTAATTTTTTTCTCCATAGAAATACATAAACAAATAGATAGCTGTGAGATATCGACTATTAAAAAAAAACCATCAATTGTCCTTTTTTAAAATTCAAATTAAAAAAGAAAGTTGATTTTTGTAGTCTCAAACTAAAGATAGTAAACAAAAAAAAAAAATCGATATACTAAACACATTTGTCATTAAATAGTTTAGTTTTTTTCTCCATAGAAATACATAAACAAATAGATAGCTGTAAGATATCGACTATTAAAAAAAAACCATCAATTGTCCTTTTTTAAATAAAAATTTAAAAAGAAAGTTGATTTTTGTAGTCTCAAACTAAAGATAGTAAATAATTTTAAAAAATCGATATACTAAACACATTGGTCATTAAATAGATTATTTTTTTTCTCCATAGAAATACATAAACAAATAGATAGCTGTAAGATATCGACTATTAAAAAAAAACCATCAATTGTCCTTTTTTAAATAAAAATTTAAAAAGAAAATTGATTTTTGTAGTCTCAAACTAAAGATAGTAAATAATTTTAAAAAATCGATATACCAAACACATTTGTCATTAAATAGTTTAATTTTTTTCTCCATAGAAATACATAAACAAATAGATAGCTGTAAGATAAGCCATTAAACTGGTACGTGTGTCTTCAGAAATAAAAATGAAAAATATGCGGTCGAATTCACGTAGACGCATGTGCGTAGGTCATCGTTTGTTTTCTTTACAATTTACGAAGGAAATGCATAATTATGGCCTATTATAGATGTCGTGACTATTGTACACTATACAATGAAGAATATACGGGCATATTGTCATACCTTGTGTAAGGTAAACGAAACTAAGCGAGTTGTTAGACTATAGATGTTGAATGGGGTTTGCTCAGCTACATCCAATATTTACTTATTCAATATATTCAATATACCGAGGAGGTTGTTTCCGTAAGAACGTTAATCACGAAGAAGTTTTCTACTTCACGACTCCGAAACTATGTGGAAATAAAAATGTTAAAACGCGATAATTATTGAAGGATCGTGTTCAATATTGTACTTACACTCGAAGATCTAAACGCATTCACAAGTTTTAATTTTTCAGTTACAACACCTAATTATTAATACTTGTTAAAAAAAAATTATACTTTGTTTTTAATATAGTTAATTTATTTAATTTTACATAATTAATTGCTGTGGAAGTAAACTAGTACTTTATTTAAAAAGTAATAAATAACGATATGTATATATAATTTTTGGAGACGATTTTATGATGTTTGTATATATATATAGTTTCTATACAAATAGAAAATGCGTTTTATTGGCAGGTTGACTTGTCAACGCAATGAACATAAAAAATGCATACGATATTGAACGCATTTCGCTGTTTCGTAACTCTATAAATATTTAAGTATTTTACACTACCCTGTATTTATATATTTATAACAACATTTACATGTGGCGAGGAAAACTTGAGGAAAGTTGAAAATATTATCGGAATATAAAATTTGCTTTTATGCGGGGGTGCTATGAATAAATATGAAGAATAACTAAAAATGGACGTTCAATGTTAAAATTATCATTTTTATTTTATTTTATTTTATTTTTAATTATATTTTACAAATATATATATTTTTTTATATTGAGCTTCCTGAGATTTTTTGAATGGAAATGATCTTAGGATTTCAAATCTGCAATAGTTTTGTTTTTGAACAAAAAAAACTATAAATCACAGAACATTTTTGATATATTTATCAGAAAAAAAATTAAAATCGAAAAATGACAGGGGTCCACTCCTTTAAAAAATATTTCTTCAATTAAAAATTTTGTTCATATCATAAAATATATATCTTTTATATTGGAAGTGTTGAAATATCAAAATTTGCATTAATCCTTGCAATGAAGCTACGGTTCTACGCATAACATTTTTTTTCAAATAAATAATTTTAATTTTGAAATTTCTGCCGTCTTGCCATATTTTTTTCGTTAATCCATCTGATAAAACAACTTTTTTTCATGTTCGCAATAATACAAAACAAGAAATCACACAACATTTTCGATATCTTTATCAGAAAAAAATTGAAAATTGAAAAATGAGAGGGGTCCCCCCATTAAAAAATATTTCTTCAATTAAAAATTTAGTTCATATTATAAAATATATATCTTTCATATTGGAAGTGTTGAAATATCAAAATTTGCATTAATCCTTGCAATAAAGCTACGGTTCTACGCATAACTTTTTTTTTCAAATAAATAATTTTAATTTTGAAATTTCTGCCGTCTTGCCATATTTTTTTCATTAATCCATCTGATAAAAAACTTTTTTTCATGTTCGCAATAATACAAAACAAGAAATCACACAACATTTTCGATATCTTTATCAGAAAAAAATTGAAAATTGAAAAATGAGAGGGGTCCCCCCATTAAAAAATATTTCTTCAATTAAAAATTTAGTTCATATCATAAAATATATATCTTTCATATTGGAAGTGTTGAAATATCAAAATTTGCATTAATCCTTGCAATAAAGCTACGGTTCTACACATAACATTTTTTCTTCAAATAAATATTTTTAATTTTGAAATTTCTGGCGTCTTGCCATATTTTTTTCATTAATCCATCTGATAAAACAACTTTTTTTCATGTTCGCAATAATACAAAAGAAGAAATCACACAACATTTTCGATATCTTTACCAAAAAAAAATTCAATTTCAATTTTCAATTTTTTTCTGATAAAATTTTCACATTTTTGAAACAGATTATGTCATTTCCTATAATCGGATTTCATCTCTCAAAATTTTGAATCTGCAAGTGATTTTGATGGGAAATAATTATTGCAAAAGATGCAGATCTTCGAAATGAGCAATTAGAAATATTTAGAAATATTATTAGAAATATAAAATTAGAAATATTAGATGGACGTCCCATGTTAAAATTGTCTTCAACCTGCAAGTAGTTTAATGAAAAAACGAACAATATGTTAGTTATCGTAATGAAGCTTAGAATATTTTTTTAATTACACTTTTTAGCTGAATCGTTTCAATACTGAATTATTTTTAACATCTTGCAGATTGCCATTATCCTGTATCGTGTTATACATCTACATATAAAAACCGATATATAATGCAGGAGTCGATTATGTATATTTAACCAGCATTTTCACACATTAATATTTCATTTGGATTCGCCAAAGCGACTGGAGAGAACGTACAGTAGCTCCCCCTGGTGGTATAGCTGGCGGTAGCATTGATAATATAATCGAGGTATGTATCGATATTCCTAAAATCATCGAACGAAGCTAATCCTCAGCCATGGCCACGTTTTTTTTTTGAAATTAAATTTTAAAATAATGGGCAAAATTGAAAATTTACTTTTGGCCACTGAAGTCGATTTCATCGCGTTTTTTTGGTGTAAAATTTTTTTCCTTGAACGATTTGCTTTAAAAATTTGGGGTTACTACTCGTATTACAAAAAAACTATTTTTAGAATTAAGCTTTTGACTATTCAAACAAATTTTTATTAAAAAATACGTTAAATTTTTACATGTTTTAAAAACAAGATATAATGAATCTCAAATGTTGGAAATGAAAAAAAAAATTCAAATTTGGTCCTGGCTGAGTGTATAGTCACTCGTGGAGTTTAGGGTTATTTATCTGTCAGGACTCTGGTCGGTCTACCGTCAGTCAGTCCAACAGAAGAGGGAGAAAATGTTCCCGAACAACTCGTTATATATATCTATATATAATTCATCCAATTAGCAGGTTTTAAAGTGCAGCCACACTTCACAATAACGCTAGAAATTCTAAATTACTCGTCTAAACAAGTTCCGAGTGTACATTTTCCAGCGGACAAATCTTACAGAAAAATACTTGATGTTTATTAATGAAAATGAAACTTGAGTAATCACGATATTTTTACTAATAGTTCAAATGAATTTAAAAAAAATTATATCATTAATATTGGAATTTTTTCTTGAACAATTTTCGTATTAATCCGTGTAAGAACTAATATTAATTTATTTTTTTTAATTTTTTTTATTAATTCATTAATTCATTAAATCAATATCAATTCATTAACCATTTCCTCGCGCAAGAATATTTTTTTAAATCGTTTTCAAAAGTTGAACAATTTCCACTTCAATTTTTACATTAATTTTTATAATACATTTTTTATATATATATCCGCAATTCTTAAAATATTTTTTTTAATTTTCAAAAATTTGTTAGATCAATATTATTACATTATCCTTGCAATAAGGTATATTTCTATATACAATTTTTTTAAATATACCCAAAAATCTTATTTAAATAAATACGTTCGGTACTGAAAATGTTCTAAATATTTTTTTTGCAGCAAGAATCCTTGCAATAAAACAACATTTCTTCAGATAAAAATTTTTGTTAATATATCCACAAATCATATATCCATATATCCATGTGATAGTTTTGTTTTTGAACAAAAAACTATAAATCACACAACATTTTTGATATCTTTATCAGAAAAAAATTGTAAATTGAAAAATGAGAGTGTCGCCCCCTTTAAAAAATATTTCTTCAATTAAAATTTTTGTTCATATCCTAAAATATATAGCTTTCGTATTGGAAGTCTTGAAATATCAAATTTAGCATTAATCCTTGCAATAAAGCTACGGTTCTACACATAACATTTTTTCTTCAAATAAATATTTTTAATTTTGAAATTTCTGGCGTCTTGCCATATTTTTTTCATTGGTCCATGTAAAAAAACCGACATACAACTTTTTTTTTCTTGTTCCCACAAATTTTCCTAAATCAATTAATATTTTTTGCTTACCTTATTTTTGCATTGATCCTTGCTATAAAACTATATTTGTTCATACAACATTTTTTTCTCATATATTCATAAATTAATATATTTAATATTAGATTTTTTGCTGCTTTAATTTTCGTATTAAAACCCACATTTCTTCTCACAAAAATATTTTTGAAAATAATTTTACTTTATTTTTGCGAGTCTATATTTCGTATTCATAAATCTTAAGATAAATATTGGAATTTTTGCTGTAATATTTTTAACAAAAACAAGACTATATTTCTTACAAAAAAAATTTCATTTCACCACAAATCCTTTCAAAATAAAAAAAATAACATTACAATTTTTGCTACATCAATGCTCGCACAAATCCTTTCAAAACACTCACATTTTCACGAGCAACAATTTTTTCCATACATCCACAAATCGGTTATAGCTTTACAACCAGCACTGGCAAAACCACCCCTGTTGTCCTTTCGCTAGCACCCTCCTGGCTGTTTATCTCACACTCACCGCATATTATAGTCGACTAAATTCGTGGCATAAATAGAGATAACAAGTGCGATATTATACGTTTATATTCTATGTCGATCTGGCGCTTTCCCTCTGTATATACACCGTGTATAAATCAAGACAGCAGTTAAAGTTAAGAGGGTTGATCCCTTTACTCCAGTCACGTGCTGCCAGTTAGGTTAATACAATCAAAGTTAATATATACGGGATCATACAAATTTTAATTTTTTAAGAGTTTCCAACGAATTCAATTTGTTGGTCGAGTAACTAGTTGAAAATGTGTCTACGAAAGAGTCCTCACGAAAAATAAAATTTAAAATTACGACGATCAACGACTTTAATGATATAAACGTTTCTAATAAAAAATAAATTTTACATGCGTATATGTTATTTATTGCGTCTTATTGATTTTAATCAATGATTACTTTTACTTTATGGAATGTAATATGTAAACTGGTGTAGAATATAAACTAGAAGGTTGATTATACGAGCGTATTAAAAATTTTGTTATATTTAATATTATCCATTGTAAATGTTAACACAATTATATTATATTTGATTTATGAATGATTTAAAATCAGGATTAAAATTCATTAATAAATATTATATACAACGCATAAAATTTTGCATTAAAATATGTTTCGCGGCACAACTTATTATTGTTTTTTAATGAATTTAATACAAACATATTTTTTTATATCTACTAACATAATAATATCTATCAACATGCTTAATTTAAACGTATTGTTGCTATTCCCAATTGCAGATAAATATACAATAAAAATTAATTATTAGAATCTTTCCGCGATTTTAAACAAACCATCTTTCCTTTATTGACTAACATAAAACAAAGACAAATATCGAAGTGTATGCGTTTAAATTTGAATGGTTTATGATTTCATTGTTTTCTGCAACAAGAAAACGCATCTTTTTTTTATTAACATGATTGTCGTTGCGGTAAAGACATAAAAAAAACATTTACCACAATAAATACTGTCGTGTGAGCAGACATAATTTATTGTGCCATAGAATGAATTGAATTTATTATCAAAAATTATCCACGGCCCGGTATTTGAAGACGCAGCTTAGTTGTTTGCGGTTAACCCTCTATACATTATCAGACCTCTCTTTTCTCTTTCATCCCCTTGCCTGGCTGGCTGCTATTATGATATATCCCTATTTAACACTTCCCCAACGTGTTGTCAGAAACACGACTACAGCTATTTTTCATATTTTCTGCATTCTGCGCCCCATGGACGCTTTCCACCCCGTCCGTAATAACTGGAAAGTTCCCTGTAACATATCTCGTGATCCTGGCTTATATGGGACATTAATGGAGGTAAAGGTCGTTTGCATATTAAATCGACTCTACCATAAAACGATTCCAGCATTTTTGCGCATAAATGAATTGCAAGTGATTTTGTTTTATATATATAATTTGACGCGTTTTGAGACAAATTAGTTGCTAGAAAAATTTGAAAAATATACAAAACATCTTTCGAAATAGTGTCTATTAACAAATGAATTACTGTTTGATTAAATTAAATTAAATTCCAGTACATTT
This sequence comes from Leptodirus hochenwartii, assembly GCA_947310635.1. Taxonomy (NCBI): domain Eukaryota; kingdom Metazoa; phylum Arthropoda; class Insecta; order Coleoptera; family Leiodidae; genus Leptodirus; species Leptodirus hochenwartii. The sequence goes on from OX371176.1 coordinate 36,196,278, forward strand.
CTGCCGTAATTTTTGGAAATTCTACCTAAAAAAAAACAACTTTAATTGCGTTACAAAATTTCACTTGATAATTTAATTTATATTAGTTAAAGAGTCCGCAATCCTAAAGATTGGTTGGAAACAGCACGCCATGCCGATCTATCCTGAGCTAATCCCTTCATCTCCCTATAGCTATTCATCTCAACGTCTTCAACTATCTGACTCACATACTCCAATCTAGGCCTACCTACCCCTCTCTTTCCCTCCACTCTACCTTCTATGATCAATTGCATAATCCCCCCATGCCTAAGAATATGCCCTACTAATCTGTCTCTCCTACGCTGTAACACTCTCCAGATACTTCTCTTCTCCCCTACTAACTCTAGTACAGCTTCATTTGTTACTTTATCTTCCCAACCAATCCTCATCATCCTCCTATAACACCACATTTCGAATGCTTGTAATCTACGCTTCTCTTCCTTTCCTATAGTCCACGCCTCACACCCGTACAGTGCTACACTCCAAACATATACCTTCAGTAATCTTTTTCTAATACCCAAGTCAATATTTGATCTTAAAATCTGTTCCTTTTCTACGAATGCCTTCCTACCCTGTGCTATCCTACACTTTATATCTACCTTGCTTCGATTATCTTTTGTGATTCTACTGCCTAAATAACAAAAATCTGACACTTCTTCGATTCTATTATCTCCTATTGTGATCCTCATTTTTCTACTGCATTCCTTTTTGTCACACCTCATCACTTTAGTTTTACCTATATTTATTTTCATGTTAAAATCCCTAGTCAATACTGCCTGCATACCATTCAATACCCTTTCTAAATTCTTTTCGCTTTCTTCCAATATAGCTATATCGTCGGCGAATCTCAACATATATATTTTCTCTCCCTGTACATTCACACCTACACTATACTCTTCTTTTACTTTGTTTATTGCATCTTCTACATATAGATTAAATAATAACGGTGAAATTGTACATCCCTGCCGAACTCCCTTCCCTATTTTTGCTACCTCTTCTTCCCCCTCAATTCTAACTAAGGCAGTTTGGTGTTTATATAAATTAAAAATTATTCTCCTATCCTTATAATCTATACCCGTTTCTTTTAAAATTCTAAACATTATGTCCCAATCTACATTATCAAATGCCTTTTCTAAATCTGCAAAAGCTATGCAAGTTACCTTTCCTACCCTCTTTCTTTTTTCTACTACCGTTCTTAGTGCTAGAATCGCCTCTCTCGTCCCTCTGTTTTTCCTAAAACCAAACTGATCTTCTCCTAGCCTTTCCTCTACTTTATTTTCTAATCTCCTATAAATAATCTTTAACAATATCTTCGATGCATGTGATAGTAGGCTAATGGTCCTATAGTTCTCACACAAATTAGCTCCTATTTTCTTCGGCATTGTTACTATTCTACTACGCTGAAAATCCTGTGGTACTTCTCCCTTCTCATATATTTTACAAACTAACCTGTATAATCGCTCCTGCATTTTTTCCCCTGCGTGTTTTATTAATTCGGCTGGTATCATATCAATCCCCGCTGCTTTGTTATTCCGTAAATCATTTAATGCTCTATGAAACTCTGACCTAAGTATGCTAGGACCTAAGTCATCCTCATCTATCTGTTCCACACTTTCTAGCTCCTCCATGTCCTGCCTACCTTTATATAAATCTTCAAGATACTCCTTCCATCTTCCAGCTTTTTCCTTATTTTCTGTGAGTTCCTTACCCTGCTTATCACATATAATGTTACCCTTTGGTTTTACTTTAGAAAAATGTGACTTAATTTTCCTGTAGCCCAAATCTACTTTACCTCTTCTCATATCCTCCTCAATATCAATAATTTATATATTATTAAAATATTTTTCATTGTAGAATATGATACTATTGTATTTAATGTCGGATTTTTTTTAAGAAATAAATTACATGGAAATGAAGACGTAAATTTAAACGGACTATTTCTAATGCTGCTGCTATTTTTAAATACGCGTCTCTATTTTTAGAAAGGCAGGAGAGTTATTTATTAAACTTCTTACTTATGCCCAAGATAAATTTGTATCAAAAAGAAAAACGCCGATTTAGTGATTATTGAATATAATTCAAGCAAAGATATATTTTTAAATAAAAAAATATATATATTGAATCCAAATTAGAAGTTTTTAAACTAGTTATTCATTAAATTTATATTTTTTCGTTTTGCGTTTTAAAATGAAGACTTTCTTTTTCTTTAATATCTCAACTGTTTTTCCACGATATTTATAATATTGCAAATAATTACCTTCACCAACTACTACAAGTACCGTTTTGATGTAAATTATATATCCAAGTACACTCGAAGACAATAGTAATGCATCGATACGGGATACCCTCGTTACTTTGCGCCATCGATACTTATATCGATGGCGCTAAGTAACTTATGCTTATCGATCACTTTATAAACGCAGAAATCTTATAGCGATACATTACTATTGTCTGTGAGTGTACATCCGCATAAAAATTTGTAAAAACCGTTATTTCAAGTCAAGTCTAGACGTACGCAGACACTATTCTAGATGATTCCACTGACGAATGAGACTCGCATGTTGATTGCCACATAACATATCTTCAGCTAGCTGAAGACCAAAGCCCATGTCTTCCTGTGGTCTTCAAGCCAGTGGTTTCTATCGCGTCCTGATCATCAATCAGTATTTATATAAATAAACCGTAAATACTTGGCGGTTATTTCTTGTCTTATCAACAGACACCTTGACTGTAGGTTCTGCAATTCAACTTGAATGAATCGTTTTTTATTTACAAGACGTAAGTCAACATATAATTCGCGTTTATGGTTGTAAAATGATGCGGTTAGAAATTATTTTTTATGTAATTTTATTTGCACTTTTATGTAATTTAAGTTTGTAATTTTTAATGTAATTTTATGTAGTTTAAATGATTGACTGCTGCTAGTAAAATGTACTCGAATTTATTGTTTATCTAATTATTAACAAAGGATGAAATTATTTTTTTCTGAAGACATGCTTTAACAAGAAAAATATTTTCAATTTTTTTTCGCTAAAGTACGAAATTTTTATAGTTTGAGAAGTTGAAAAAAAATTGCTCGACGGCCATACACAAGTTTTTTTAATGCTCTAATTCCATAAATGTTTGATTGTAAAAAGAAAAAAAAAATTTCTCTTATCTGATATCTTATTTTAGTAGCATTTTTGAAATAATTACATATTTACAAAACGTTCGTGATTATGACAATAATGCAGTAATCTATTTCGAATTAAGTCGGTGGCTCTTCAATATATTTTTTGTCAACAATTTTATACATCGCCATGTATTATAATTTTTTTTATCTTATCGTAAAACATACTTAATGAGTATGGATGATAGTATCGTTAATAACAATCAAATATTTCAAATTTAAGTGATGTTAAATGGTGGTATAATAAATTCGTGCAAGTAATTCTTCGTAGTTCATATATACGCATATTGGTCAGCGCGTCATTTTTATTAAACAATTTTTTTTACAAGATTTCGATTTTTAATATAATTTTTCATATTTGTATGAAAATGTATGAAAAACTATTACTAAATAATAAAATAACTTCTAAATAAAAAACGTTTGAAAACTTTACAAAGTCCCTTGAAGATTTATTGAAATTTCAGGATAGAGCTTTTAATTTTTTATCAGGACAAAAAAAGAACCATCGAAAAAAAAAATTAATATCAAATATTCTTAAATACGGAACAGTGAATTTTTCAACTTATTTCTTTCTACGATGTTCTGTTGGCACATTATTTTTTGAAAAAATATTTTTGTCTACATTAAACCTTTTATAAGATATTGCAAAATATTGACGAATTTTTAATAAATCAGAATGAAGGCTTTTTCTAATATTTTCTCATTGAAAATATATACTAAAGTATCTGCATATTTTAAATTAGCTTTGCCAAAATCATGTCCAAAAATGATTTTAAGACAATGGACGAGTTGGCGAGTAATAAAAAATATGGTTTTAGGACAGAATCGTTAAAAAATGGCGAAATTGGACCATCTGAGATTATATTTTAAAGAACCATAAAGAATAAACGAATTGCGTTAAAAAAAGAGAACTCTGCAAAAGAGATTTGTTGGCGGCTACGTAACTTAAAAATATATCAAACATTTACCGTATTTTCATTCGTTTAAAATAAATAAAATTAGAACTTCTGCCAACGGGAGATCTTTCGAATACATCAAAACATCAAATGCAAGCTAATTTTCTCTAGTCTCTCTAAATGCATGTCCAGATTAAAAAAAAAAATCCTTTACGCATTTATAAATACGCTGCACATAAACATGAATATTACAACATCGTTTAATCTGGAATTGCAATCCATATATTTAATGCATTCGCACAAGTGCCGCTTGTAATAATATTAACATCAAAGGATGCTGAATAAGTTACGATTACAAACGCGGGTTTGTGTTTTCAATCAGCTTATTCAAACTTTCAAATTGGACTGTTTTTTTTTTGGTGTAAATTAGCCATCTTGAAATTGCAGAAATGCCACATTTTATGTCCATGTATGAGGCAAACATTTTTTTTTGAAGGGGTTTACACGTTGAAAATCCTTATATATATTTTTTCAGTAAAAATTAAATTCTTTGTATGTATCATCCCTAAGGCGTTCTTGTAATTTGTAATTTTTTTTTAATTTAAACTTCCGATAGTACTAAAAGTCTTGAAAATTAAATTATGGTAAATATATTTTTAGCTTTTATTTAATTGGGGAAAATTACATTTCAAATGTGTGTATATATATTTTTAGTACAAATTTTTTTTAACCTCGCCCAAATCAAAATGTGGCCAAAATTTATTAAAACAAAGCATGGTTTTTTTTTTTCATAGAGTCCATCTATTAACGTTTTTTAAAATATATAATTAAGCAGGATTCTAGATAGTTTAATAATAGCTATTTACGTGAAAATTGTTACAAGACAACAATAGAAAATGGACAAAACGCAAATTGAAGACCTTGTTGTTTTGTGTGTATTGTAATATCCCACATTAATTAAATTATCTATACCACAATTTTATTGAATATTACATCATTTACAGGCAACATTTCATTGTTCCATAATTTAACATGGTTTATTTCTAATTAAATCAATATTTAATTGGAGATTGTAGCTTGCAAATACTTTCGTTAACATTTCGAATTGAAAACGAAAACCCTGTAGAGATTGCATCACAGGTAATATACGATAACAAATTTTTTCATACTCTTGCGTTTTGTTAATTAATTAACTGTATTAAAAACAAAAATCGGTTTAATATACATTTTTTAATTGCCTGTTTTAATCATTAAAATTGAACGAATTTTCATAATGCGATAACGCATTTTTTTTTGTCTTTTTATAAACATAAAAAAAAACAATTGTATCTAGGAAATGACCATCAGTTCATTATTTGTATTTCTCCCACGTTCCGTTTTCTGTAGCCTCTATAATTATATACAGGGTGAAAGTGATCAGAATGCATTAAAAGCTAAACTATAGCATATATTTGATACGAAATCAATATTACAAAGTAAATGCTAAATAAATGATTAATTTTCAATGTGTTTGTTTCAAATAAAATTTCACCCTGTATAATTTATATGGTATACACCTGTCGATAAACTACTCTAAGAGCGGAAACGAACATATTATTAAGTATTGATGAAAAGAGAAACAATGATAATAATAGCAATAAAATTGAAATTTGTAATATTTCAATGTTTCAGGACTAATGATATAGAGAGACAAAAATTGACGTTGTATTAGTTTTATATTTATTCTGTTTGTTGCTGATAGAAAAATTATATGCCAATTGATATGCCAAAAGAAAGTCAGTTTTGTAAAATTACGAGCGTATTTTTATATAGAAATATTTCTTCATTACAATTTTCTTATAAAAATATCTATAATAAACATAACAAAAGGATATATTTATGAATGTCCGTTTAGTAAAATAATATTTACGGATGTAGTATAATAATACTTAGTTGCATCATTCGATATAGCATTAACTTGTTATAAAAATCCGAGTTTCTTCATTTTATTATTATTGTCAATATGTTTTTTTTTTAATTTTATGCCTTTCTATTATCGGTCTATTTAATCTATTTACCTAACCAAGGTCGTAATAATATTGCTTGATGTACTTTTTCGTTTCGTTTATATTTGTGCTTCAATAATTCTATAATATTCAACAAGTAGAATAACATCCATAAGAAATGTTAATCGAATAGGATATTTGTATTGTTCAATTTAATAATATCTGTGTATACCACTTATAATAAAAATAAAAAAAATTATTAATCAAATATCCATTAATAGAAAAAAAATTACTTCACGATGCTATTGCAAAATTTACGATTTATACATCCATAAATATATTTGATCGGTTTGGGATATTTTTGCAAAATATTTTTAATTTATTCATAATTTATAAAAAAGTGTCTACCAAATCAACGTTTGATTCGTTTTAATTTTAAACAGAGATTTATTTTTTGATATATCATAAATTTGCTTCATTCGCATATCGGAAAAGATCTGAGTAGAATTTTTTTTATAACCCTGTATACACATATCAGTTGACTGTATTTTTTTCGCACGGGGTTTGTTTTATCACCAAATAATTCGATAAGAAGTGAGAAATATTTTCAAAAAATGCTGCATTTTTTTTTTGTCGAAATATAATTTTAAAAATGTATGTCGAGAATATATAGACGATATTTTTCAGTACCAATATTTTGTGCTGAATACTTATATGAATATTCTTTTTTTATACTAAAATCGAACTGGTATTGAAAATTTAGATTTATATTGATTTGTAAAAATTTGTATTTATAATTTTTCTTTCTTTCTAGGTATGTATTTTATTCGTTTACATCTCGTTGAATTGGAATTACCTATATCCTGCAAAAGAGATTACTTTGTAAGTAAAAATTAAATTTTTTTTTTTTTAAAGCAATTAAAAGTTGTTGTTATATAATTTATAAAAACATGTCGAAAATATAATATTGTGGATATTGGTTCTTTTTTAAAATATTATAATTGAGGAATGAATTTGTACAAATGAAAATATTTTCGTACTTCAGCCTGAAAAATAATAATATTTTTATATTATAGAGTGAATTTTTATTTTTATTTTTCAACTTGGCTCGTCAATTTAAATTCTCACCATTTTTTCTTCTCTCGCACTAATTGATATATCATTGTGTTATAGAAAAGCACGTTGGCGTTGTATTTAATTTGCAAATTGCAGAATAACATTGCTTTTCTTTATGCAAGGCATGTGCAGTATAAAGTGTGTGTGTGTGTCGGAGCTGCATGCACCTAATTGGCTAAATGGGAGGAAATCTCTAATTTGCAATAAATTTTGCTACGATATTTATTGCGTACGCCGCATGCGAGTAGATTTTCATCTATATGCCATAGAATATAAGTATCGACCCTGTATATTTTCCACCAGAGAATAATTTACAAAAATCAGCCATCGAGCGAACAAAAATCCCACCGTGTTGTATCACAAACAAAAGCGAAAGAAACTCAATAGAAGCGTAAAAAAATTAACCACGGCGTAAAACAACTGAACGATAGTCTAAAAAACATCGACTAAAATTAACAATTTTTTTTTTTTTAAGAAATTAACTACTAATCTTAATCACGAATATTTTCGCAGTTTTCACCAATGCATAATTTTTTTAAATCAAACTTTTAAAGCAATAACTATTTTCGCTCTACAAAATGGCCAGCCTATAAAACGTACAAATTTTTCTTTGGTGGAAAATACGAATACCACGCGCAATGGCATAAATTCAATGGCAACGTAGAGAAGGAATAACTTCCTCGGTGTAATTGCAATAATTGTGGCGGCTCAATGCAGGAAAATTTTCGTAGATGTGTACAATTATCCTAATTACTAGTATTATTCCGTTCAACTGAAAATGTATATGCTTTGCCACACTGCAATACCCAGTGTCCTCGATACATATTAAAATATTTGCCGATTTCTAATTGAAACCCTCTCAGCAAATTTATAAGCCCGCGCAAGTTAAAATTACCATGCACAAAAAATCGTTTTTCGATTTTTTTTCGTGGGTACTAATGCTTTTTTTTGTATTTGTTTCTTGAGACCCCGTGTATATAATGCGCATCTGAATATATTAAGACGTATTATTAATATGGTGATGCTTATGTGAGCATCTACATATTGAATCTATTAAAAATTTGTTACAGTACGATTTCTATGGCTAATGATGTGATGATTTATATATGACAATAATGCTCGCATCTTATTGTGTTGTGTAATAAAGAAATATCGATTGTTAATAGGACAAATGAAGAGCAATTACAATAGCAGTCGTGATAGAATTAGCTGTTGTTACTTAGAGCTAGATCAACAGTAAATTCAAACAAAATGTACAAGACTTGTTAGTTACACATAAATAAACTCGCAAATGTATAATTTCAAAAGATCGTGTAGAAATTGAAAATATCTCATCCTACACGCATTTTTTAAATATTTAATTAAAAAAATGTTGTTCTACTAAAATACCATTCACGAAGATTTAATGATGTTTTTTCATCATTCAGTGTAGCGATGGCAAACTGTAGGTCACTTTGAGGACCTAGTTCGTAGTTTATTTCAATGTACCGTTCACGAACTATAGGTCGTGAACTACTACATCTTTTAAAAATGAACTAGTTCACCACCTATATGAAATACATGCACATACTGAAAATAATCTCAATATAAAGATATTAAATGGTAAAAAATAAATTAATTGAAATATTACAACACTTATTTTGAATTAGGAATGAGGAGGAAAAGACAACAATGTTTATAATTTATACAAATGTATATATAAGGGGAAAAAATGCAGGAGCGATTATACAGGTTAGTTTGTAAAATATATGAGAAGGGAGAAGTACCACAGGATTTTCAGCGTAGTAGAATAGTAACAATGCCGAAGAAAATAGGAGCTAATTTGTGTGAGAACTATAGGACCATTAGTCTACTATCACATGCATCGAAGATATTGCTAAAGATTATTTATAGGAGATTAGAAAATAAAGTAGAGGAAAGGCTAGGAGAAGATCAGTTTGGTTTTAGGAAAAACAGAGGGACGAGGGAGGCGATTTTGGCACTAAGAACAGTAGTAGAAAAAAGAATGAGGGTAGGAAAGGTAACTTGCATAGCTTTTGTAGATTTAGAAAAGGCATTTGATAATGTAGATTGGGACATAATGTTTAGAATTTTAAAAGAAACGGGTATAGATTATAAGGATAGGAGAATAATTTTTAATTTATATAAACACCAAACTGCCTTAGTTAGAATTGAGGGGGAAGAAGAGGTAGCAAAAATAGGGAAGGGAGTTCGGCAGGGATGTACACTTTCACCGTTATTATTTAATCTATATATAGAAGATGCAATAAACAAAGTAAAAGAAGAGTATAGTGTAGGTGTGAATGTACAGGGAGAGAAAATATATATGTTGAGATTCGCCGACGATATAGCTATATTGGAAGAAAGCGAAAAGAATTTAGAAAGGGTATTGAATGGTATGCAGGCAGTATTGACTAGGGATTTTAACAAATAAATATAGGTAAAACTAAAGTGATGAGGTGTGACAAAAAGGAATGCAGTAGAAAAATGAGGATCTCAATAGGAGATAATAGAATCGAAGAAGTGTCAGATTTTTGTTATTTAGGCAGTAGAATCACAAAAGATAATCGAAGCAAGGTAGATATAAAGTGTAGGATAGCACAGGGTAGGAAGGCATTCGTAGAAAAGGAACAGATTTTAAGATCAAATATTGACTTGGGTATTAGAAAAAGATTACTGAAGGTATATGTTTGGAGTGTAGCACTGTACGGGTGTGAGGCGTGGACTATAGGAAAGGAAGAGAAGCGTAGATTACAAGCATTCGAAATGTGGTGTTATAGGAGGATGATGAGGATTGGTTGGGAAGATAAAGTAACAAATGAAGCTGTACTAGAGTTAGTAGGGGAGAAGAGAAGTATTTGGAGAGTGTTACAGCGTAGGAGAGACAGATTAGTAGGGCATATTCTTAGGCATGGGGGGGATTATGCAATTGATCATAGAAGGTAGAGTTGAGGGAAAGAGAGGGGTAGGTAGGCCTAGATTGGAGTATGTGAGTCAGATAGTTGAAGACGTTGAGATGAATAGCGATAGGGAGATGAAGGGATTAGCTCAGGATAGATCGGCATGGTGTGCTGTTTCCAACCAATCTTTAGGATTGCGGACTCTTTAACTAATATATAAGAAAATATAATCTTCTCTAGGTACTCATGATTATTTATATGAAGTTCTAAACTACTTATTGGTTGTTACTGATGAAAATGTTTACTACTTTACTAACACTTAAAAATTAAATGTACAAACTATAATAAAATGAACTAGATAGAATCGTTTTCTTTGACGTTATAATTTATATTTTCTATTCCGAATCTTCTCTGTGCAAACTTGAAAGCTTTGATTTGATATTAAGTGATTGCAATGCCCTCAGTATGAATTATAAGAACTATAAGATTTAGATGTTTATTTTTGCATTATTGCAAAAATTAGCTATGCCATAACATATTTAAGAACATATTTAATCTTGCGAATATATTAATTATATTATTCCAAATGAAATCTGATACCAACATATAAATTGTGACTCAGCTCGGCAATGCTGCTGTTGCAATATTGCACCGAGTTTCCTATTTCGTTCCGTTCATCAACACACTTTATCACTAAATAAATGTTAGTACTGTATATGTACTGTATACTATACAGCATCGTTTAGTACATGACGGCTTCAGGACCTAGTACAAGTACATGAATACGTACACCGTGCACCATGTAGTTGATAGTTCACGACCTATAGGTCATAGTGACCTATAGGTCGTTGCAAAACATCGTCACAGTCATTTGATTGAACCGTTCAGAGTGAACGGTTCGCGAGTTAACTACACATCGCTAATTCAGTGCAAATATTTGCATTTTAATGCTCGCAAACTCATTGTTGTGATAAACTAGCGCATATACGATTTATATATGTTTTTGTATATTATATTCATCTCTTGTGAATCACACCGCTCATTAAAAAGAACACGAGGATTATTGTTACATTTTCACTGAATACTAATTTATGTTTATTCTAATTTACCGACACCTGTTTATTCTATCCCAATGAAAAACTGAATTGTATAAATCTCACGAACTGCATTGTTCGAATAGATTCTTCAGTGCTAGAGCAATACTTCAGTTATCCGGCGAAAATGAAATACTTGTTACGAAAAATCCACGAAAAAACGATTTTGCGTTATTTGAAACAGCTGTAAAATTGATGGAAATTAAATTATTGTTTTCTGTGTTTCATTCGCAAAAATGTGTTTTGTACAGGATTCGAACTCGCAACTTGCCGACTGACGTGTCAGGAACTACTAAAACTTTAAAGATTTAAATGTTAATATCTTCACAGAAAGGATTGATTGAGCCGTAATTTTTTACATTCACTTTTATTTAATCGATTTTACCCTCTACCATTCTCTGTATATGCCTAAAGACATATATCACTGTATTCCCCACCGAACAATACCCGCACCAATATAAATTATAGGGCATAAAGATTTAAATGTTAATATCTTCACATAAAGGATTGATTGAGCCGTAATTTTTTACATTCACTTTTTTTTAATCGATTTTACCCTCTACCATTCTCTGTATATGCCTAAAGACATATACCACTGTATTCCCCACCGAACAATACTCGCACCAATATAAATTATAGGGCATTCGACAAAACTTGGCCGCGCGTTGACTTTCTATCGACTATTTTCCATATAATCGAATGAAAAACACGAAAACAGATAATCATCTGGGCAAATTTCTTCGATGTTAACATATAATGTTAAACCGGCATCTTAAATCACTCTTCAACCTACATCTTTAACAACGCAGCTTTACTAGCGACTGCACAATACACCAACTTGCACATAATATAACACAACAATAAATGAATGTCGACCGGAAGTTCAAGGTTCTGTTGCATCTGTTATATATAAGGATGTTTTGATGATGTGCATCTCTTGCATGTGGAAATGGAAGTTATGCATTTATTTGTGCGAGACGTAGAGTAAATATTTTTATCCATATATCGAAAGAGATTTTTTTTTTACCAGCATCGCTATTTACCTGTTGTAGAATACTTTTTCTGGCATCGATATCTTTTGGAAATAAATAGATTTTTCATCCCTACGGGTATTTACCGGTAATGAAATGATTGTTTTTATTGCCATCGGTATTTACCGGTAAAAATTATAATATGGTTTCTTAGCTTTTTACTAAAAACACTTTAAAATGAATTCATTTTACAAACATAAAGTTTCGAATGTATATTTAATAATTATGCCGGTAATATATAAAAAATTGCGAGTAATATTTATCGGTGAGAATTTGCCGGTAATAAATTAAGCGCAAATTTTGCTGATAATATTTACTGGTTATAAATTGCCGAAAATATAATACATTGACGATAATAGATTTGCGGAAATATTTACCGGTACATTTTACACAATACGTAATAAGATCTTTTCATCTTTTTTCGCAGCCGTTTTTAACCGTACTTTTACGTCTGCGCAAAGTTGTTGTCACTTGTACGGATCTTATATTACCTATTGATATCGATGAAGTAACATTTGGTGCCGCTACTGTCTTGTATAGTAAAAGTAGGTAGAATTGGATTTGAAGACTATCTGCGTACGTTATGGGTGACCAAACGTTTGCCGAGCTTCCTAGATAAAATTTATTGTATTCCTAATTTTTCTTTATAGATACTTAAAAGACAATTTAGGTGTGCCCATTATCAATAGTAACCCATTAACCGTTAATTTGAATTTCTAATAAACAATTGCGTTTATATTTTTTAGAAACCTATAAAAATGTGGGCAAATTTCTACAGGGCAGCATTCATACTGTGCACTTTCTTTAGGAATTTAGTCAATATAAATTATTTCCTGATAATTGTATGATTTTACAAGCTATATACGCATTTAGATGTCTACTCCCCTATCTTCACTAGCGATTAAACGATTAACACAAGGTTTATTCAATTATTTAACGTCACAGTGATTAGTTTACAAAATATTTGCGCAGTTTTTTTTTAAAATTCAATATATGATTTTGGTCAGTCATAATCCATCAATATATTATTTCCTGATAAATTGTATGATTTTATAAGCTATATATGCATTTCGATGTCTACTCCCCTATCTTCACTAGCGATTAAACGATTAACACAAGGTTTATTCAATTATTTGACGTCACAGTGATTAGTTTACAAAATATTATCGCAGTTATTTAAAAAAATTTAATATATGATTTTGGTCAGTCATAATCCATCAATATATTATTTCCTGATAATTGTATGATTTTATAAGCTATATACGCATTTCGATGTCTACACCCATATCTTCACTAGCGATTAAACGATTAACACAACCTTTATTCAATTATTCAACGTCACAGTGATTAGTTTACAAAATATTTTCGCAGTTATTTTTTTAAATTCAATATATGATTTTGGTCAGTCATAATCCATCAATATATTATTTCCTGATAATTGTATGATTTTATAAGCTATATACGCATTTCGATGTCTACTCCCCTATCTTCACTAGCGATTAAACGATTAACACAAGGTTTATTCAATTATTTGACGTCACAGTGATTAGTTTACAAAATATTATCGCAGTTATTTAAAAAAATTTAATATATGATTTTGGTCAGTCATAATCCATCAATATATTATTTCCTGATAATTGTATGATTTTATAAGCTATATACGCATTTCGATGTCTACACCCCTATCTTCACTAGCGATTAAACGATTAACACAAGATTTATTCAATTATTTAACGTCACAGTGATTAGTTTACAAAATATCTTCGCAGTTCTTTTTTAAATTCAATATATGATTTTGGTCAGTCATAATCCATCAATATATTATTTCCTGATAATTGTATGATTTTATAAGCTATATACGCATTTCGATGTCTACACCCCTATCTTCACTAGCGATTAAACGATTAACACAAGATTTATTCAATTATTTAACGTCACAGTGATTAGTTTACAAAATATCTTCGCAGTTCTTTTTTAAATTCAATATATGATTTTGGTCAGTCATAATCCATCAATATATTATTTCCTGATAAATTGTATGATTTTATAAGCTATATACGCATTTCGATGTCTACTCCCCTATCTTCACTAGCGATTAAACGATTAACACAAGGTTTATTCAATTATTTGACGTCACAGTGATTAGTTTACAAAATATTATCGCAGTTATTTAAAAAAATTTAATATATGATTTTGGTCAGTCATAATCCATCAATATATTATTTCCTGATAATTGTATGATTTTATAAGCTATATACGCATTTCGATGTCTACACCCCTATCTTCACTAGCGATTAAACGATTAACACAAGATTTATTCAATTATTTAACGTCACAGTGATTAGTTTACAAAATATCTTCGCAGTTCTTTTTTAAATTCAATATATGATTTTGGTCAGTCATAATCCATCAATATATTATTTCCTGATAAATTGTATGATTTTACAAGCTATATACGCATTTAGATGTCTACACCCCTATCTTCACTAGCGATTAAACGATTAACACAAGGTTTATTCAATTATTTAACGTCACAGTGATTAGTTTACAAAATATTTTCGCAGTTTTTTTTTAAAATTCAATATATGATTTTGGTCAGTCATAATCCATCAATATATTATTTCCTGATAAATTGTATGATTTTATAAGCTATATATGCATTTCGATGTCTACTCCCCTATCTTCACTAGCGATTAAACGATTAACACAAGGTTTATTCAATTATTTGACGTCACAGTGATTAGTTTACAAAATATTATCGCAGTTATTTAAAAAAATTTAATATATGATTTTGGTCAGTCATAATCCATCAATATATTATTTCCTGATAATTGTATGATTTTATAAGCTATATACGCATTTCGATGTCTACACCCCTATCTTCACTAGCGATTAAACGATTAACACAAGATTTATTCAATTATTTAACGTCACAGTGATTAGTTTACAAAATATCTTCGCAGTTCTTTTTTAAATTCAATATATGATTTTGGTCAGTCATAATCCATCAATATATTATTTCCTGATAAATTGTATGATTTTATAAGCTATATACGCATTTCGATGTCTACCCCCCTCTCTTCACTAGCGATTAAACGATTAACACAACCTTTATTCAATTATTCAACGTCACAGTGATTAGTTTACAAAATATCTTCGCAGTTATTTTTTAAAATTCAATATATGATTTTGGTCAGTCATAATCCATCAATATATTATTTCCTGATAATTGTATGATTTTATAAGCTATATACGCATTTCGATGTCTACACCCCTATCTTCACTAGCGATTAAACAATTAACACAAGGTTTATTCAATTATTTAACGTGACAGTGATTAGTTTACAAAACCTATCATCGAGGCGCCATTCGATTTAATCCCGAGCTTTCATATACTAAAATAAGTGCGCTTATCTTTTTAAATTATAGCCGCAATAGTTTCTGCTACGAGCACCACATTCAACTTAAAATATGCAATACTGTCATGTAAAATCTTCCACTACCATTCATAACATCGGCTTTAGCTCCGCCAAAAGTGCAGATTTTACGTGAAAAATATGAATACTACCTAAAAGGCTATCGTCAGTGATGTGACAACACCTCCTATCTACTTTGATCTTTTAATGAGTTGGGAGATTTTTTGAGTATGCGCAATAAGCGTAAAAATCAGTTTGACATATCTAATTTTTCGAATTTTTGCAAGATAGGAGGTATTGTCACATCACCCACGATATATGATATCCGACATTTCAGTTCGATTTTTTTTTGTTGAATTGAGATTTAATTTTCTAGTTTTAGTATATAATTTTTTTTTTTTAATACTTGCGACACATTTTCGTAACGCATGTTTTTATTAAATAAATAAATAAAATCACTTCTTCACATTACACTTTTATCGATATATTTAACACGGTGATCTTTTTATAGATCGAAATATCAATGACGAACTCTTGCTCTTGTTTCACAACGTAGTTTTTGTTTCTTCGTGTTGCTTTGTTTCGTTTTTCTTCCTATTTCATTGCTCTATAATTGCACATAATAGAATTGTACGTAGATTATTTACAGTTCATTCTGCACGCTTAGAATAGATTACGTTGAGGCCCGCCCGTCTACTCTACTGGTAACCTCAAGAACTATCCACTCCAAGACGTATGTTCACAATCAAGTGGTATACCAAATGAATTCGATACCCCCGGACAAAGACATTATCAATGCAAAATCCACATTACTAATTGGATGTGTCCAATGATTTATTGCTGCGATTCTTAACCGGGGTGCCGCGAAAGGTTCTATGGGGGGCCGCGAAAGGTTCTAATGGGGGGCCTCGAAAAAACTAGTTTAAAATAAATCGTAATGATTATTATGTTAGAAAAAAGCTAGGGGGCCGCGCAAATAAAATATTTTTGGACATTTGGGGGGCCGCGTGCAATAAAAGGTTAAGAACCGCTGATTTATTGTTCTAACATCTCAAGTTCTATTCAAGTTCGAAACTCTTCGAGCAACATGCCGATGTGGCAATTCATTTCGCTTCACGTCCAGACTTCGTACGCGTCTTTCGGTACTGCTCTTCTTGGTCTATCAGCTATCTATCTACCCGCAAGTTCTCTACCAGCCACAACATGAACATAATACCGTGAAATAAGAGGTACATTCACCTCGCGGATATGTAAGAACATGTGATATCTATTGACCTACCGCAGACAAATGCATCGGTGCATCATCGTCGCTTCGTTCGCCGCAGTCATGGCGCAATTGCTTCGAACCAAGAGAAATTCGAGGTGGTGTACTATCATAAAAGTGCTCATGGCATTGATTTGTAAATTTCACGTTGTCGGCAATTTTGTTTCCTCGTTATTTTTGATTTGGAATCGTTGGAGGCAGATTAGGAAGATTGAAAGCAATCGAAATGAAATGATAAAAAGCTGACATGCTAATACGAATTTAGCATTGTATGGTTGCGAGGTAGGAAAAATTTATAGTATTTTTTTTTTAAATAAGCTTTTATTAAAATGTACTAAAAAGGAAAAAATTATTTTAATACCAGCCTTAAAAGAATTCGCGCATATGATTGCAAATAAAAGCGTGGGGGCGTAAATATTGATATATATAAATATAAATTATGATTTACATATTTTGATTATAAAAAAAAATGTTTTTTACAATAAATTATTTTATGCTTTTTAGTGTTCGAGAATTTTAATAATTTAATGATCGATTGAACAGTGATTAATTGATTAAAAACTAAAAATTTATAAGCAACAGTGGGTCAAAATTAGCTTACAAGATTTCACGCTAACTAACAAGTGAAGAGTTAAATAAAAGCTTATAATAATCAATTTAATGACAGGTAAAATTTTTCGAGGAAAATGTATCGTAAGAAAATATTTTAAAATATGTTTTAAATTTGATTTTTGATATACAAATTTTATGAACGAAAATCGATATGAAAATTATAATGTGTGTTTTTGGTGAAAATATATAATGAAATTTGAATGTCATTAAATGAATTTACCGAATTGAGTAATTTCAAATTGTCGAATTATTCTTCGTGTACTATCTTTGATTTTAAATAAATTTTGCGACGACTAGTTTTGGATTATTTTCAAGAACATAAATGTTGCGGGTTCGATTCAGCTTCGATCAAAAAAAAATTATCAATCAATTATTCGTGCCAGAAAAAATGGATCGTTTGGAACTTTTTATTATTATATTTATTTATAGGTTATAGATTTTGCCGTTATGTTGTGATATTCCATATTAGGGAAAAGAAATAAAAGTACAATGTTTTTATCACAATCAATTAATTAATTTGATATCAAAATTAATTAATTGTGATATAAAACATCGTATTTTTGTTTCTCTCCCCTAATTGTATTTATTGTTAGTTGGTCAATTAATCGAAAAAACTGCATCTTAATTATAAAAATCTTTAAGGTATTTCTTTTCTTATAATTCCACCAATATATAAAGTTTTATAAATCATCACTACGGTGTTAGAATGCCTTTTTTTAAATGTTTTAATTTTAAATGCCTTAGTTAGAATTGAGGTGGAAGAAGAGGTAGCAAAAATAGGGAAGGGAGTTCGGCAGGGATGTACACTCTCACCGTTATTATTTAATCTATATATAGAAGATGCAATAAACAAAGTAAAAGAAGAGTATAGTGTAGGTGTGAATGTACAGGGAGAGAAATTATATATGTTGAGATTCGCCGACGATATAGCTACATTGGAAGAAAGCGAAAAGAATTTAGAAAGGGTATTGAATGGTATGCAGGCAGTATTGACTAGGGATTTTAACATGAAAATAAATATAGGTAAAACTAAAGTGATGAGGTGTGACAAAAAGGAATGCCGTAGAAAAATGAGGATCACAATAGGAGATAATAGAATCGAAGAAGTGTCGGATTTTTGTTATTTAGGCAGTAGAATCACAAAAGATAATCGAAGCAAGGTAGATATAAAGTGTAGGATAGCACAGGGTAGGAAGGCATTCGTAGAAAAAGAACAGATTTTAAGATCAAATATTGACTTGGGTATTAGAAAAAGATTACTGAAGGTATATGTTTGGAGTGTAGCACTGTACGGGTGTGAGGCGTGGACTATAGGAAAGGAAGAGAAGCGTAGATTAGAAGCACTTGAAATGTGGTGTTATAGGAGGATGATGAGGATTGGTTGGGAAGATAAAGTAACAAATGAAGCTGTACTAGAGTTAGTAGGGGAGAAGAGAAGTATCTGGAGAGTGTTACAGCGTAGGAGAGACAGATTAGTAGGGCATATTCTTAGGCATGGGGGGATTATGCAATTGATCATAGAAGGTAGAGTGGAGGGAAAGAGAGGGGTAGGTAGGCCTAGATTGGAGTATGTGAGTCAGATAGTTGAAGACGTTGAGATGAATAGCTATAGGGAGATGAAGGGATTAGCTCAGGATAGATCGGCATGGCGTGCTGTTTCCAACCAATCTTTAGGATTTCGGACTCTTTAACTAACGGTGTTATGTTAAATAATAGTATAGAATATCACTCAAATACCGTAAGTTAAAGCATTAAGTAGCTAGATGCGCATTTCAAAGGCTATGCCCCCATCTTCAGTCAGTAGGACAAGATAAAAACTAAACAAAATACCTCTATCACGAATCGTGATTGATATAAATATTTTAAAACGATATAAATTAATAATTTGCGAAACTAACAAGTAACAACAATTGGTTTGTCAAACGTAAAATAACGAAAAATAAAAAAAAAATAAAAAAAATTCAAAAAGAGTTCTTATTAAATAAATTAAATAGGCAAGATGAAATTGGTCCTGAATCTAAATTCATTAAATTTGATTTAGATTGATGCTTTCATAAGCATTTAAACTCGGAATAATTCAAAACACTTTTAAGTCATTTAAAGTGAACTAATTTGAATAGGATGACCTGAGTTAGTTAAAAATATGCTCGGCTACAGCACTTTTATCTTTTCTATTTAATCTATTCTATTTAACAGTATATCAATCACGATTCGTGACAGAGGTATTTTATTTAGTTTTTATCTTGTGCTACTGAAGATGGGGGCGTGGCTTTCGAAATGCGCATCTAGCTATTTAGTGCTTTGAGTTACGTTATTTGGGCGATATTCTCTATACTATACCTTAATTTGATTTCATTTATAATTCTATAAATATTTAGTTTTTGTGCCGCCAATGTACGTGCAAATGAACATCTTAATATTGCGCATGAAATGATGATATTCTATACAATTAATTCATATTTTGTCAGTTCTGTATTTTACCTGTATTTTTCGATAGACCTATTTTTTTTTGCATATAACATTAGATTGTGGGGAAGAAATAAATTCTTTTCCTACACGCTCGCCATTTCCATTCTAAAGTTAGTAGCTCAACTTCCCTTCGTATATCGTTTTCGTACCCTCCATTCTATATAGTTTAAATATAGATCGACAATTTTGGAAGGTTTATACCAGCATTTATGTTAGCTTTCTATGGTAGCCCGTATACTTAAATATAAAATGGATATTTCTCGGGATTTATTTAATAAAAGTGACGTATATCACATAGTGTCGTTCTAACGACATCTAACCAATATATAGGGCGATCCAAAATCAATTTAATCCAACATGATCACGTAGGAAAACGAATAGTATTGTTGGTGTGTTTATCTACCAAATAAAAAAATGGTGAACTTTCTAGCAAAAAAAATATTGTTGTTATTAACTTGAACTTGTGAAAAAGACACTAGATAATTTTTTTTCACCAGCGAAATTATTCATATCAAATTGCGAACGCCGTGAAAAAGAGACCGGAAAATATTTTGCAAGTTGCTATTATTTGAAATATTTAAATCGACGGAAATTGTAATTATTCAGTATTTTAAATGTGAGATGGTTTTCACGTTTTGGATTTGGATTTCACGTTACTACGTGATAATTCATTATACTCGAAGAAAATTTTACTGTGATAATGCGTATTGTGATAATAAAAGCCGAAGTGGTCTTTAATTTTGTAATTTATTCAATATTTAATTGTTGTCGTAGAAAAATACTCTTGCCTTTTTTTGGACACGCTGTATTCGCGTGAACAAATTTCTCTGTTCATGCATATGGGTTGTGATGACATATAACGTTGATGAAAAGGGTAAAATGATTTCCTCTTTGGCTAATATGGCGAATGTTTTCCGCCATACGAATGGAAAAAAATAAAGCGGACGATATTTGGGCGATAAAATCATTTTTTTCTCTCGAGATTTTATAATTAATTTATTTTGAACGTTCTATTGATTTGTTTCACGGCGCTAAATGAACCACTAGATTTTCTCCCTTAAATTCTATGCACATATTCACGTCGTAAAGGCAGCAAAATTACCGTAAAATAAGCAAATTGTCGAAACAACATAATTCTGTACCCTTAATTTCATCTCGGTCTTTACATCTTTATTGCCAGGATAGTTGGTGGATTGCAAACAGACGCGAGGTGTCCCAAAAGGGCCTCCGCAAATCACACCATTGAAAATGTCTTCCGCACTTCTCTTCCGTTCGCCCGTTGTTGTTTTGCGATTTGGTGATAATTGCGCAGTTGTTTATTACATTACTGGGGATTCTTCAATCGCACAGGATCACCAAGGTCCTTTTTCCATCGACAGGGGAGGCTGAAGCACCGATTTGCAATACAATGTTTGCAACTAGATATCATTTTGCTCATCAAGTCGTATTTGTTGAATTTACTATCCGTTGCTGATGGACTGCAAATTAAATTTCGATATCCCGGTCCATCCCTGAATATCCTGTTGCCGCCTGTGTCGCTCTAGTCCGTTCACCCGCCGCCTAAATGGGATATTATTTCCGTTAATTTGTCAGGATGCGTTGACGCAAGCACTCTTCACTCGCCTGTTAGATTCTACTATACGCAGGCATGTCCAATAGGTTTTATAAAAACGACAAAATTTTCCACTCCAAAAATTTGACGATCTTACAAAAATGGGGAGCGTAAAAGATTTATTTTCAAACGAACTTGAAATATAAAATGTAATAATGAGGTATGTTAATAATTCTTTGCGAGTATTGCTTATGGACTACGAAAAAAGCAACGATCGAGTTATAATTTGGCCATCCCCGCAAATATAGCTGTGCAGAATTTCTATCTGTACTTCGTTTGGCTTCGAACTCATTCATTTCCTGTCGATTTTGCCGATTCGATGACGATGATTGAACGCGTTGCTTAATGAAAGAATAATAACAACTTTGTCTAAGACTAGACGGGCAGTATTTGATTGCCGATTTAATGCAGCAATTATATTTAAATATTCTTTAGTACTATATCGTAATTATTAATTTAAGTGCGATATATTGCCATAAAATAATCTCCACTATTAATTAATTGAAAAACAATCGTAAAATATCTAAAAAAAAAAAAATTCGAGCTATTCATTTTAGGAAATTCCATTTTTATTAACTCACAGCGAAATTTTCTTGCACTCGTTGTGTTAATATAAACGCGACTATCGTTTATTTATTTGTAATAAATTTGTTTTCCGTTGGAGGTGAGATTTGCGTTTAAAATGAACGCGCGATATATTAATTTATAAATTTAAATTACAAAATATTTTCACAAATCGGCGAGGGTGGTAATTAACGCATTATTGATGCACGTCAGCGTAATTAATGAGAATTATCACACACGTCATTTGTTATTATATGTGGATATGAAACCTGACATTATACAGGGTAACAATTTTCGATAATTTCATTTTTCCATGTTCAATATTCCATACAAATACTACGTGTGCACTTAGTTTTTTTTTCATGAACTTGTTCCTTCTTCCTGTACACAGAAAAATGACGTTTTCCACAATATTTTGTTTTAAAATAAAATTATTAAACAAGAATCACGAATAAAAGAACCTACCTTAGTACGCATCAAAATCAACACACTGTATATTCAGAGTATACCATACTTGTCTAATTTAATTTCTATTTTCATTTAATTATATTGATAAAATTAATAAAAGTTATGGGCATATTATTTTTGAGAAACATATATTTTAAAAAAAGCAACATGTATACTTTTTTGCTGCCATTTAAAAAAATAATTTAGGTAGAAATTAATTAACCTCTTAAAACCCGTACGTAGTTTGTATCTTTATTCTTGCATATAATATATAATGATTGTACATTTAATATAATTTACGGTATTTTAATAGGTCTATTAGTATTAGTAAACATATCACGATTGCATCGTAAAATTTTATATAAATGGCAATGGTAGAGTGAAGGATTTTCATTTAAACCAAAGAACTATGCAAAGAAGTTATATTAAGTTCGAATCTGGGAATATTAGCCGTTAATATTTGAAATTTGCATTTTTTTTTGCAAAAAAAATCTAGTGCTACAGAAGAAGAATTTTGTAAAAGCCAAACTTTCAATTTTTTAAATTGTAAACTTAATTACAGCAATATTTTTATCCTTCGCTTTTTTAACTTCTTAATATTTTGATATCTTCACCTAATAATTTTCTCTTCCATTACTTAAATATTTCTTAAAATCCACCAGATATATTATTTAGTATAATTATTTTTCATATACCTGGTGTATATTTAAATGTACACAAAAAAAATAATTGTAAAATATTTCAACAGTTACTTCTTAAATATGAAGAGCAGCAATTCATTGTCGAGTGAATTATTTCCCACGATAGAATCACACAATTCCGTGCCGCTTTTTTTTCATATATAATGTCACTCATGACCTCAAATTTAAACAATTTCTTAGAAATTTCGTGAACTGTAATCATCCTATTTATATAAGAAATAAGATGGAATAAAGTAGTCTCTGCGTGCTAGAAAATAAAAGATATTATAAGTGTAATAAGAGTAGGTCAAAATCTTTTAGTTATTTTTTTTCTTCAGATTTTGAAACTGTATAATTGTAAAAAGTTATTAGCTTGTACCTAAGTTTTTCACGGAATTTTGGGGGTCATTTTTTTTTTATTTGGAGACGAATTTAATTACGAAAAGTTGGCCCATTAAAAAATCTTTAAAAAATTTAAAAAAAACTTCACAGAAAATATTCGCACATAGTTTGAAAAAATATATTATCTAAAACAATAAAATTTAATTTTTTCAAAATTCCCTTCACACATTTCGTGTTATCTTACAGCAAGGAAATATTTTTAAAAATTCAAATCATATTTCCTGATATAATTCCTCTAGATCAAACAAACTTGCCCTATAAAGCAATGTTGCCATACATTTAAAAAACATGTCAGAATTTTTTTCTCTGCATTATTAAAATATACAAAAATTTCTTTTAAATATCGTACTGCCTGAACTATTTTGATCCTCAGATTTACTTTATTGAAAAAAGGGAGATTTAGAAAACAGTTCGATACGTTTTAATATTTGTTTTTTAACCAAACAAATGATATTATTAAAAAAAAAAATTGTTTATTACTATTCCTTTTATTTCTTGTTGTACAAATCACGAACTAATTATATTTGGTAACAACGGATCTTCACAGTGACTTTAGATCTTCCGAGGTTTGGGGGGGGGGGGGGGGGGGGCAGTTTCCGCAAAATCAAGTGGCAGATGGCGACAGTCGGCTTAAGTGTTTTCAGTGCAAACAAAAACAATCGTTTAGCTTACTTCTTAAGCGTATGTATTATTGTTTTCCAAAGACTAAGTCGGGCCACCCACTTGTCTTACATAATTCGATTTAACTTGTAACTATCAACTCGTGAAAATAAACAAACTAATTTATCTTCCAGCAGCGCAGAGGCTCACAATAGAAGAATTTATATCGAGCGATCCAGTAAATCTAAAATCTAATAGATATTAATTTATTACCAAACTTTTTTTTTTCGATTTTTCACTTAATTAAACCATTTTTTTCATTAAATATTTATTGAATATTTTCAATATCTGATACGGCATTGCAATTTCACACAAAAAAAAAACGGCACATTTTACATTCGATTGCAGTAAATAATTTCTTAATAATCCAACTCAATGCTCGCCGTTTCGCGTAAAAAATTTTTTTTTTGTCTCTTCTGCGCTAAATAACATAAAGACGACACCGGAAATTGTTTTTAGCATACAGTCGACAATATCTCATTGCGATGAAGATGAAAATGAAAAGTGAAGATGCCGCGAGCAGCGAGTCTTTTATTTCTCTTCTATTTCACTGCTATCAAATTTAATAATGAGATTCAAATTAATTCTGGAAGTGTTTGAATTGCTGCAGGATTAAAGAGATCGAGAAAAATATATTTATGCTGGTATATTTTGCGAATTTTAATGGGCGTGTATTTCAAATTATTGTGGTGTTATTTTATACACAAAATAATTATCACTTAAATGGCGACAATTAAATTTATTTTATATAATACTTTGAAATCTCTAAAATTAAATGAAGATTTTTTGCTATGTTGCCGAATCAATTGTACAAGAAAAAAACTTTAGTATTAAACGTTGAAAAATTTAAAACGGTAATTTATATATAATATTACATATATTTACAATTCAAATGAAATATTATACGCTACTTGCATAATAGTTATTATTTAACGCAGCAGTTAATATTTATTACATTATAGCCGTATCTATAAAACGCTTCAGCGAAAGAACGTTCGAATTCTTTCACCGCCGTGTATTTTTAACTTCTTCTGTTATATCTAATTTTATTACTTGGGTGAAAAAGTATGCGAGATTTCATTTATCCAACTTTGCGGCTTTCGTTAATGGCGGAGCTTTTAAGCTTATAATAATATATAAAGCCATAAATAACAAAAGCAATCTGAAATATTATTATCCTAAGTGGCAGTTAATACCAGCGATTCGTTAGGGATAGCAAAAGACAAAATTTCGCACATGAGATTTTTCGATCATTTAATATATCTATTTATTTTGTTCGGAAAACAATATTGTATACAATTTTTTAAAATTAAATTTTAGTTGATCTTTATTTACAACAAATAGAGACGCCAATGGTCGCTAGTGTTATTTTCTGCATGATTTATACAGGGTCTAAATAGGGAATATTTAATATTACATTCATCACGAAAATGTAACATTGTATTTGTATATAAAATGTAGAATATATAGATAGACAAGATTTGGTGTAAGGAAAATAGAGATTAGTGAAATCAAATGAATCAGAATCCAAAATGTAAACACTCCAAAAAATCTATAAAGTTTATATAGGTACGTATAATTGTTGTATTATTTGATTTTCGAGATAAGAATCACCAAGTCACTATCTGAATTTTAGGAGTGTGATTTTAGAAATGTCAAATATTAGATATAATAAATAGTCAAGCTTAATATAACTATTATTTTGTTTATAGTACGATTTCTATTTGTATTTTTTTTTGTTTTGTTAAATAATTTCGTAATAAAAATGAAGAGTAGCTTTGTCGCATGTAAATAATATTTATTTATAGATACTCTGCGCAAATATTAACATTTTGATATCGCAATTTGCGTTGGTCTTTGCGTAGAAAAGTTTACTACTACAAAAAATCATGCCGACTAAAAGTTCGAACTGAAAATTTCAGCGAAATAATTTTTGAAGATATTATACAAAACTAGCGATGGCAAACTTTGGGCACGTAGTTCGTAGTTCATTTCAATGTACCGTTCACGAACTATAGGTCATGAACTACAACATCTTTTAAAAATGAACTAGTTCACGACCTATATGAAATACATGCACATACTGAAAATAATCTCTTTTTTTCTCAATATAAAAATATTAAATGGTAAAAAATAAATAAATTGAAATATTACAATACTTATTTTGAATTAGGAATGAGGAAGAAAAGACAACAATGTTTATAATTTATACAAAACATATATATAAGGAAATATAATCTTCTCTAGGTACTCACGATTATTTATATGAAGTTCTAAACTACTTATTGGTTGTTACTGATGAAAATGTTTACTACTTTACTAACACTTAAAAATTAAATGTACAAACTATAATAAAATGAACTAGATAGAATCGTTTTCTTTGACGTTATAATTTATATTTTCTATTCCGAATCTTCTCTGTGCAAACTTGAAAGCTTTGATTTGATATTAAGTGATTGCAATGCCCTCAGTATGAATTATAAGAACTATAAGATTTAGATGTTTATTTTTGCATTATTGCAAAAATTAGCTATGCCATAACATATTTAAGAACATATATAATCTTGCGAATATATTAATTATATTATTCCAAATGAAATCTGATACCAACATATAAATATTGCATCGAGTTTCCTATTTCGGTCCGTTCACCAACACACTTTATCACAAAATAAATTTTAGTACTGTATACGTAATGTATACTATACTGCATCGTTTACGAGTCGTTGTGATTCATGAACGGTTTCAGGACCTAGTACAAGTATATCAATATGTACACCGTGCACCATATAGTTCATAGTTCACGAACTAGGTCATAGTGACGTCATTTGATCAGTACGCCCGTCATTTGATTGAACCGTTCGGAGTGAACGGTTCGCGGGTGAACCACACATCGCTATCCAAAACACATATTATCCAAAATCCGTAAATGGTAATTTCGAAAATACAATTTATATTAAATCAATGGTAGCGTGATTTTTTGAAACTAAAATATTTCCGATTGTTTTTCAAAGATATTTTGATTATCCCAACACGTTTATATTTATTTGGAGCGCACTAATATTTTTACTATGGCCAATTTTCTTCATTTTGAACTGAAATATTCCTGATTATTTTTCAGAAATATTTTCATTGCCTGACACATTTATATTTGTTTAGCATACTATAAATTTTACAGTAGCGATATTCTCCATTTTGCACTTTCTGGATAAATTCGTTCGCCAAATTCTGCACACCCAAGGCGGCTTCTACTTGTCATCAATCATTCCGTTGACATATTCAAACATGTATGTGTAATACATATGTATATATATCTCTTTGCGTGTACGATGTATGTACACATACATAGTGAGCCAGGATATAAATGACCCAATGCTTGGATATCCAAATAATATAGACCATTTAAAAAAAATCGGATAAATCGTCCAGAATCCCGAATTCCGGTTTTTTTTCTCTTACTTATGCTCACTGCAGATGATAGATTATTGTGTGAAAATTTGACGCAAAAAATTATAATCCCTTTTAATTTGTCGGCATTTAAATCGGATACGCGTTAAAAATCTGAAATTTTTTTGCACTATATGCATACGTATATTTATCAGGAGATATAATTTGGACGACAAGAAAAAAAAAACACGGGACAAACGTTCATTAAAGCCGCTTTAATAAAGATTATTCCAGAATAAATTCCAGTAATTTTTTGATTGCAGAACAAGTAGTTTTTAATTTTAATTTAATTTCAATTATCGTTGATGATTTAATTTTTTCTGTGATAAATTGATTTTTCTCAAAATTTGCACATATTTACGTTAAATCAGTGGCGGATTTTGAAGTTTGGATTAATAGCTGAATGAGAAATTATACTTTTAATGAAAAACAACAACCATAATGAATATTTGATAGAAGACTTCCAAAAAAAAAAAAGCGGACCCTTCCAATTTATAGTCGCGTTTATTTTGATCAGCTCCACGTCATAAAACCAAAAAAAAAACACGCGTTCATATACGATAGCACATTTGTATCATACAATGACAGTTTTCACGTGAAGACAAGACACGATGGTAATGATGATGGTGATGATGAGGACGAAGACGATCCTCCCACTATGTAGTTCCTTCCGTACGTGCTACATATTATTATTATCCTCATCAGTGTCTGAAATTAGCCGTGCGCTTATTTAGTATATACCATGTGGCAATGATCATCCTCAACCATAGAGAAATCCATTTTTTTTTTGTGTATTTTCTGCGAAGCGTAAAATATATTTCGAAATTTTAAAGCGTGAAATTTATTTGTTCGATTGTTGGGTTTGCCGGTGGTCGTACGGTATATGTAGAAAATTCGTAGTTGGACTTGCGAATCGTTGCTTATTTCCTAGAAATGCAGCTTTAATGATATGCAACTAAGCATTGGTGCTCTATACCGCAAACTATTTAAGTTGACTCTAGAGTGAATGAACGCACTCAATTGCGTTAATGAAAATATCTTAAAATCACGAAATTACACAATTTCCTCATGCAGAGCGTTACGTGGTATTAGGGAAATGTACCGTAAGAAAATATGGAAATATTTTGAATTTGGCTTTAAATTTTATTTTTGATATAAAAATTTTATTAACGAAAATCGATATGAAATTATAATATGGTGTTTTTGGTGAAAATATCTAACGAAATTTGAAATAATGTCATTAAATGAAGTTACCGAATGAAATAATTTCAAATTGTCCAATTATTCTTCCTGTTTTATTTTTGCTTTAAAAAATTTTTTTCGCAAGAAAATATTTTATAATTTGTTTTAAATTTTATTTTTGATATAACAACTTTATTAACCAAAATCGATATGAAATTATAATATGGTGTTTTTGGTGCAAATAACTAACGAAATTTAAAATACTGTCATTAATAAATATACCGAATTAAATAATTTCAAATTGTCCAATTATTCTTCGTGTTTTATTTAGATTAAATTTTTTTTTCAAGGAAAATGTATCGTAAGAAAATATTTTAAAATTTGTTTTAAATTTTATTTTTTATATAAAAACTTTATTAACGAAAATCGATATGAAATTATAATATGGTGGTTTTGGTGCAAATATCTAATGAAA
This sequence comes from Leptodirus hochenwartii, assembly GCA_947310635.1. Classification (NCBI taxonomy): domain Eukaryota; kingdom Metazoa; phylum Arthropoda; class Insecta; order Coleoptera; family Leiodidae; genus Leptodirus; species Leptodirus hochenwartii. The sequence continues at coordinate 36,225,717 of OX371176.1, forward strand.
TTTGAAATAATCTCATTAAATGAAGTTACCGAATAAAATAATTTCAATTTGTCCAATTATTCCTCGTGTTTTATTTTTGATTTAAATTTTTTTTTCGAGGAAAATGTATCGTAAGAAAATATTTTAAATTTTATTTTCGATATAAAAATTTTATGAACGAAAATCGATATGAAAATTATTATGTGTATTTTTGGTGAAAATATATAATGAAATTTGAAATGTCATTAAATGAATTTACCGAATTGAGTAATTTCAAATTGTCGAATTATTCTTCGTGTCCTATCTTTGATTTTAAATAATTTTTTCGACGACTAGTTTTGGATTATTATTTTCAAGAACATAAATGTTGCGGGTTCGATTCAGCTTCGATCAAAAAAAAATTATCAATCAATTATTCGTGCCAGAAAAAATGGATCGTTTGGAACTTTTTATTATTATATTTATTTATAGGTTATAAATTTTGCCCTTGTTGTGATATTCCATATTAGGGAAGAGAAATAAAAGTACAATGTTTTTATCACAATTATTTAATTAATTTGATATCAAAATTAATTAATTGTGATATAAACATCGTATTTTTGTTTCTCTCCCCTAATTGTATTTATTGTTAGTTGGTCAATTAATCGAAAAAACTGCATCTTAATTATAAAAATCTTTAAGGTATTTCTTTTCTTCTAATTCCAACAATATATGAAGTTTTAAAAATTATCACTACGGTGTTAAATAATATCAAATACCGTAACTTAAAGCATTAAGTAGCTAGATGCGCATTTCGAAGGCCATGCCCCCATCTTCAGTAGCATAAGATAAAAACTAAATAAAATACCTGTCACGAATTCGTGATTGATTAATATTAAATAAATAAGTCAACATGACAGAAATATTTCAAAAATGGTATATAATATGACCTTTTAAAACAATATAAATTAATAATTAACGAAACTAATAAGTAACAACAATAAACTGTCGTTTGTCAAATCTAAAATAACCAAAAATAAATTTAAAAATAGTTCTTATTAAATAAATTAAACAGACAACATGAAATTGGGCCTGATTCAAAATTCATTAAATTTGATTTAGATGTATGCATGTATATACTTTCATAAGCATTTAACTCGGAATAATTCAAAACACTTATAAGCAATTTAAGTGAACTAATTTGAATAGGATGACCTGAGTTAGTTAAAAATATGCTCGGCTACAGCACTTTTATCTTTTCTATTTAATCTGAAATGAACTAAATGCTTCTTAAATCTAGTTTCAATTGGACTACGTGTTTGTCTTCTATATATACTTTAGACAACTACAACAAGATATTTCATAAATACCCGATTTTTGATTGAAATCAATCAATTCTTTGGGATTTCCCAAAAAAATAGTAAGGCTATTATATTTATTTGAAATATTATCTAAACCACGTGCAATTATAGGATCAAATGGTAATTTAACAAATTATGGAGTCGAATTATTACTTTATTCTAAACTACTAATATTTCTGATATCTCCTGTTCTTTTAAAATGTTCTTAATATGTTATTTATAATTTTATAAGAATAGCCATTTTGTACTGCTATATTTCGGATATTATTTAATTCAATGTTGTATTTATCATTACGGTATTTGGGTGATATTCTATACTAATATATGAAGTATTTACTATTCTGATAGTTGTTATTGTTTGTAGCTATTAAATCAACACAAAGCGTAAAATAAAACCCTTTCACGCGCATAACAAACAAATAAATCATCCAATAGATCTTACCTGACCTACCGCTTTTTGTCGTCACGTTTATTTACTTTGTCTGGTTCGTATAGTGCATTTACCAAAGATGGTGCTGGTAACAAACCGATCGATCTTGTTCTTGCGGTGTAAATCGACCTGATGGCGCTTCTTCACGTGTACGATATCGTCTGTAGCGCAGCTTTTTTTTTCTTCTTCCTTGTTGTACGCTAGAACGGCAAGTCGTTAACCAATATATAAAGTGCGCTTTAGCTATACAGATAGATAGAATAAAGATCGCCTTTTGCCAGAAAGCACACCGGCAATCATTAGTGTTACAGTCGCTATCTCACACCTCCAGAGAATGAAGATATGGAGGTACACGAACTCATAACGAACCATTTTTTTAAAAAATATTTTCATCGCCTTACTAAGCTTTTTCGCACCTAGCTACATGATAAATATTTTTTTTCAACATCAAAATCTAGGCAGACTATTCTCTCGATCGTTCTAGTTAGTTAAAGAGTCCGCAATCCCAAAGATTGGTTGGAAACAGCACGCCATGCCGATCTATCCTGAGCCAATCCCTTCATCTCCCTATAGCTATTCATCTCAACGTCTTCAACTATCTGACTCACATACTCCAATCTAGGCCTACCCACCCCTCTCTTTCCCTCCACTCCACCCTCCATGATCAATTGCATAATCCCCCCATGCCTAAGAATATGCCCTACTAATCTGTCTCTCCTACGCTGTAACACTCTCCAAATACTTCTCTTCTCCCCTACTAACTCTAGTACAGCTTCATTTGTTACTTTATCTTCCCAACCAATCCTCATCATCCTCCTGTAACACCACATTTCGAATGCTTGTAATCTACGCTTCTCTTCCTTTCCTATAGTCCACGCCTCACACCCGTACAGTGCTACACTCCAAACATATACCTTCAGTAATCTTTTTCTAATACCCAAGTCAATATTTGATCTTAAAATCTGTTCCTTTTCTACGAATGCCTTCCTACCCTGTGCTATCCTACACTTTATATCTACCTTGCTTCGATTATCTTTTGTGATTCTACTGCCTAAATAACAAAAATCTGACACTTCTTCGATTCTATTATCTCCTATTGTGATCCTCATTTTTCTACTGCATTCCTTTTTGTCACACCTCATCACTTTAGTTTTACCTATATTTATTTTCATGTTAAAATCCCTAGTCAATACTGCCTGCATACCATTCAATACCCTTTCTAAATTCTTTTCGCTTTCTTCCAATATAGCTATATCGTCGGCGAATCTCAACATATATATTTTCTCTCCCTGTACATTCACACCTACACTATACTCTTCTTTTACTTTGTTTATTGCATCTTCTATATATAGATTAAATAATAACGGTGAAAGTGTACATCCCTGCCGAACTCCCTTCCCTATTTTTGCTACCTCTTCTTCCCCCTCAATTCTAACTAAGGCAGTTTGGTGTTTATATAAATTAAAAATTATTCTCCTATCCTTATAATCTATACCCGTTTCTTTTAAAATTCTAAACATTATGTCCCAATCTACATTATCAAATGCCTTTTCTAAATCTACAAAAGCTATGCAAGTTACCTTTCCTACCCTCTTTCTTTTTTCTACTACCGTTCTTAGTGCTAGAATCGCCTCTCTCGTCCCTCTGTTTTTCCTAAAACCAAACTGATCTTCTCCTAGCCTTTCCTCTACTTTATTTTCTAATCTCCTATAAATAATCTTTAACAATATCTTCGATGCATGTGATAGTAGACTAATGGTCCTATAGTTCTCACACAAATTAGCTCCTATTTTCTTCGGCATTGTTACTATTCTACTACGCTGAAAATCCTGTGGTACTTCTCCCTTCTCATATATTTTACAAGCTAACCTGTATAATCGCTCCTGCATTTTTTCCCCTGCGTGTTTTATTAATTCGGCTGGTATCATATCAATCCCCGCTGCTTTGTTATTCCGTAAATCATTTAATGCTCTATGAAACTCTGACCTAAGTATGCTAGGACCTAAGTCATCCTCATCTATCTGTTCCACACTTTCTAGCTCCTCCATGTCCTGCCTACCTTTATATAAATCTTCAAGATACTCCTTCCATCTTCTAGCTTTTTCCTTATTTTCTGTGAGTTCCTTACCCTGCTTATCACATATAATGTTACCCTTTGGTTTTACTTTAGAAAAATGTGACTTAATTTTCCTGTAGCCCAAATCTACTTTACCTCTTCTCATATCCTCCTCAATATCCTCACAGTTTCCTTTTATCCACTCTTCTTTCGCTAGCTTGCATTTCCTATTAATTAAGTTCCTTAGTTCCTTATATTTTTTCTGTCCTGCTTCTGTGTTTCCTATTTTAATTTTCCTTCTTGCTTCTATCATTTCAACTATTTCTTCCGTGATCCATTCCCTCCTACCTGCCCTTTTGTTTGTGCCTAATACTTCATTTGCTGCTGTAGTTAACCCATTTCTGATTTCCCTCCATTCGCAATCTATGTCGCTCCTAGATGTTCCATTAGCCATGATTTTTACTTTCTGCTTGTACTTTTCACATACATCAGCTAATTTTAACCTATCGACATCTACTCTGACCTGTTTAGACTTCTGTAATTTCTTGAATTTGACCTCTGAGTCCAGGACTACTAAATTATGGTCACTATCAATATCTGCTCCAGGGTAACTCTTACAATTCTTAATCTGGTTCCTAAACCTCTCTTTAACCAGTATGTAATCTATCTGATACCTCCCTATATCTCCTGGCTATCGTTCTATCCGATAAATATTTTCTGCTAATGGATATTTTGAACTTATATTTATGTCATTCGATGTGCAGTTTTTATACAACAAAAATTTATGATTAAGTTAAATTGTGCAAACTTAGAAATATCTACGATATTGTACACAGCAAAATGGTTACGAATTCAATACATTTTACTTCACCAAAAATCTTTCTGTTCTCGTCTTTGCGATACAACAGGGCCAATTTATATTAAATCTTATTTCATTTCAAAGATCGTCACAATGACGGCAATTCATCAAAGATGCTAAAAAGTTTAATGTCGATAGTTGTGAATAGATGGATTCTTTTTTACGTTTCACGGAGAATAAAGTAACTAGCGATCAAAAGGACAAAAAAAAAAAAATTGCAGAATATTTTTTGGCAGTCTATATATGGAAAGGATGAGTGGAATAAATTATGTTATAGAAATGGCTGCATAAAAAAAATTATAAGGTATTTTTATAATTTTTATTTTCGAAAGGGGCACATTAAAACTCCATATTATCGATTTATAAAATTTAGTTTTAATCACAGCTAAATTGAGCGTTCATTTACATCTGGAAGTGATAAATAATACACATAAAATATAATGTAAACGTGGAGGAATGATTGGCTGAATGAATATAATGTCTTTACCACGGAGGATTTGTGTGCATCTTATCCACCATTTAGTTATCGGCTGAATTATTATAATGATAATGTATTCGGCGATGTAGTAACATGCATGTACATGAGTATGCGACGTGGGAATAATTAATTCGTTTAAACATCTAATTATTCGAAGAGATACGAACAGCATCAACAAGAATGAAGGAGGGCGATCAAGAAGGGATTTAGTGTCTTTGCAGATGTCTCATTGATTTGTTTTGTCAAAGTAATATGGAATGGGAATGACATCGAAGATATCGAAGCTAATCAAAAGTTCAATAAACACTTCCTGGCAATACAAAAATAGTTTTGAAAAACGTACTGGAAATAATGTAACTGGTTATATTAGCTGTAAAAGGTACAGTAGAGGGAAAGCAAAGGGTAGATAGACCTAGGGATGAATAGATAGCTATATTGTATTGTATTGTAAATTTTATTGTAAATAATATAACATATTTTACAAACTTTTTTAAAAATTATCACTACGGTGTTAAATAATAGTATAGAATATTTGAAAATTTTGCCATTTTTGAAATACTTCTGTCATTTTGACTTGTTTATTTAATAGTATATCAATCACGATTCGTGACGGAGGTATGTTATGTCGTTTTTAACTTGTGCTACTGAAGATGGGGGCATAGCCTTCGAAATGCGCATCTAGCTACTTAAAGCATTAAGTTACGGTATTTGGGTGATATTCTATACTATTATTTAACAAACGTTTTTATAAAAAATAATATAAAAAATAATAAAATAATAACAATAACATAAAATCATACACTTTGTAGGTAAACATTACTTAAAAAACTAGACAATCTTAACTATAGTTTAAAAATTCATCAATAGAGTATAGCGATGTGTAGTTCACTCGCGAACCGTTCACTCTGAACGGTTCAATCAAATGACTGTGACGATGTTTTGCAACGACCTATAGGTCACTATGACCTAGTTCGTGAACTATCAACTACATGGTGCACGATGTACGTATTGATGTACTAGGTCCTGAAGCCGTCGTGTACTAAACGATGCAGTATAGTATACATTACATATACAGTACTAACATTTATTTAGTGATAAAGTGTGTTGGTGAACGGAACGAAATAGGAAACTCGATGCGATATTGCAACAGCAGCATTGGGGAGCTGAGTCACAATTTATGTGTTGGTATCAGATTTCATTTGGAAATAATATAATTAATATATTCGCAAGATTAAATATGTTCTTAAATATGTTATGGCATAGCAATTTTTTACAATAATTCAAAAATAAACATCCAAATCTTATAATTCTTCTATTTCATACTGAGTGCAATATTGCAATCACTTAATATCAAATCAAAGCTTTGAAGTTTGAACAGAGAAGATGCGGAAAAGAAAATATAAATTAGAACCCAAACAAAACGATTCTATCTAGTTCATTTTATTATATTTTGTACATTTAATTGTCAAGTGTTAGTAAAGTAGTAAACATTTTCATCAGTAACTACCAATAAGTATTTTACAACTTCATATAAATAATCGTGAGTACCTAGAGGTCGTGAACTAGTTCATTTTTAATAGATGTAGTAGTTCACGACCTATAGTTCGTGAACGGTACATTGAAATGAACTACGAACTACGAACTAGGTCCTCAAAGTAACCTACAGTTTGCCATCGCTAATAGAGTAAAACGCATTTTTTATAAAAACTTATAATAGATAACAATGTGTAGGGAGATGAAGGAATTTGCTCAGGAGATTTTGACAAATTGGCATGCTTTTTCTATCCCATCCCTAGATAACTAACGAATCAATTTTCTAACGAATCCCTAGATAACTAACAGCACAAAACAATTGACCTAATGGACTCACTTCTTTAGTAGCTTTGAAAAAATGCCTACGATATATTTCCAGCAATTCATCTCGTAATATTCAACAAGTTATCGTGTAAGCAATTTTCTTTTTTCCCGTCACACGAAACGCATTACAATATACCGCCGACAATAATGCCACGTTGTCGACTTACTTCGATACAATAACGAATTTGAAACCCGTCTCTCCGAGTACAATTCAATTGCCGGGCAATTATCCGCCATTATTACCGAACTATCGAAGCCATTCTCCTCCTACTTGCACGTATACTTATATCGCCACGTTATAAGACATTATACCACCTGAATAGTGCTTATATAGAGATCAATAGATTCGAAACGAACACTTTCTACGCCTTCGCAAGAATCAATACTGCTCCTAGACTACCCATAGTGTAGTTATAGTTGGTAATAACCACCCCTGCTCTAGCACAGTGGTGGCGCCGTCTTATGTCAAAAATTAACAATTTTTGAAGTGAAACTTCTATAGGCGCGATAGGGCAAATTGGCCTGAACGTCACGAAAAGTAAAACACACTACGACATAGACAAATAGAAATGCACCCACTAGTGCACCATACACTAAATTTACATTCTTTCAACCTGCTCATCGCGGATTTGATAAACAATAATCCGTTAGGTACAGTGTGTTCCATATGTAATCGAATATGGTTTAAGAACGATGTGAAATAAACGCTACGCGCATGCGCCGCGTGTACTATGCGTATACGTAGCATAAGGCAACGAGTAGACGCTTGCGTATTTTATTATATATTACACAAACACAGCTTAATCTTTTAGCTAACAATTTCCATTGTGTGAAAAGTGAAATGGAGAAAAAGACAAGTACAGACAGAGTGTGAGCCTTTAGAGAACGGAAGAAAGCGAATAAACCGCCAAGAAAAGTGCCAACAAGTACCTTGGAAAGAAGTAGACTGTAGAGAGTATCGAGCCAGGCAAAGGGCGTTAAAGAAACACGGTGGACAACATAACCTTCCAACGACCTCAAATACACTGGTTGAATCGATACCGTCGTTAAGTGAGGACACAGTGAGTGGTATAGAGAATTTGAATGCCACTGATTCAGGCGTGCCGTCTACACGTGAAGATACACGCGGTGTGAGAGATCAACGAAATGAATCTGATACAGCTGAGCGAGCCATCGACAAATAGAAATGCACCCACTAGTGCATCATACACAAAATTTACATTGTTTCAACCTGCTCATCGCGAATTTGATAAACAATTTTTCAATAATCCGCTAGGCACAGTGTGTTCCACATGTGATCGAATATCGAATAAAAAAAATCGTTAACAAATGGAAAAAAAGCAATGTATAAAATCAACTTTTCCTAGGAGTTAAGAAGTTTCACTTCTACCGCGCGACAGTCTTACACATTTTTTTTTAATCGAGTTGCTGATGTTTGCGTAGTTTTTAATAACGGAAAAATGATAGCGGAATTTTATCGAGGCATGCTTATAATAAACAGATAATTTCACAGGGAAGAACTATTAAGTTATCATATAGTTTGTCGCATCATTTTTTTTGTCAATAAGATTTTTGCTTCATACTATATATTCACTAACGTATGAAATTCACAAATTCACCAAACAGATTTCTTTAATTATTTTGCATTTTTTATAACGCGTTTAATTTAAATTGCTATATATATGATGACTAATCCCCTTATGAATTAACTTCCTATGAACAAATTAAATCTTAACTTTCATAAAGACATTTCCTCCTTAATCAATAATAATTCTTTGAATGGACAAACTTTAATATTTATTTCTTTATTTACAAAAAGGAATGCCGTAGAAAAATGAGGATCACAATAGGAGATAATAGAATCGAAGAAGTGTCAGATTTTTGTTATTTAGGCAGTAGAATCACAAAAGATAATCGAAGCAAGGTAGATATAAAGTGTAGGATAGCACAGGGGGTAGGAAGGCATTCGTAGAAAAGGAACAGATTTTAAGATCAAATATTGACTTGGGTATTAGAAAAAGATTACTGAAGGTATATGTTTGGAGTGTAGCACTGTACGGGTGTGAGGCGTGGACTATAGGAAAGGAAGAGAAGCGTAGATTACAAGCATTCGAAATGTGGTGTTATAGGAGGATGATGAGGATTGGTTGGGAAGATAAAGTAACAAATGAAGCTGTACTAGAGTTAGTAGGGGAGAAGGAAGTATTTGGAGAGTATTACAGCGTAGGAGAGACAGATTAGTAGGGCATATTCTTAGGCATGGGGGGATTATGCAATTGATCATAGAAGGTAGAGTGGAGGGAAAGAGAGGGGTAGGTAGGCCTAAATTGGAGTATGTGAGTCAGATAGTTGAAGACGTTGAGATGAATAGCTATAGGGAGATGAAGGGATTAGCTCAGGATAGATCGGCATGGCGTGCTGTTTCCAACCAATCTTTAGGATTGCGGACTCTTTAACTATTTAGTTTCATTTTATGAAATAACTAATTAGGCTAGATGCTCATTATTGAATACCTATGATAATGGAGTTTTAATTTTTATATATTCAAATCGTCTTCACTATGGGCGTGATACATTAAATTTTTTGATGAAATTTTGATATAACAAAATAAGCTGACAAATTATGTTTTGATTATATCATAAGAAGAATTTAATTTCTGGTCGAGCAGATAATGCTTTTAATTCTGCTAAAATCCAGCATTGCATTTTCCTTTACAATGTTACCATAGTACTTTGATCATGTAACCATTATTCCAGCTTAAACTGATGTTGGAAGCTTTTGCTAAAGTTAAGATTACTTTACTGACGGTATCGGTCAATGTTCTGTTATCCCTCAAAATCCTCCCTCTCCACTTGGAAAATGAACAAATGCAACGATATCCAGAGATATCGTGTTGCAGTAAAACGTACTTCGATGTAAGGTCAGTCTGGACCTAGTTTCAAAAAAATTAGAAAAACGATATAAGACGACCTTGCAGTAACCTCGTGTAAAAATTCCATTCGTTCGAATAGAGATAATCCTCACTGACCAATTAAACTGCTTGTCCAGACAATTTTTCATTCCTTTTAATTTCGCTTTTCGCGTGTCTTCTGATCCTGTCTATTGGTCCACCGCAGCACCATCACCAGCAGTGCCTCAGCGACCTGCTAGTGTCACTTGTAATGCGATCTGGCCGTAAACTCTTCCGAATCCACGAACTGAAGCCACGAGGGGATGCAGATGAGCGCACGAGATTCCCTCATCTCCTCCCCACTTGTGTACCACATGATAAGGGTATCGCTCCAGTGTTGCCGCGTTAAACATTATTATGCTGGGTGTTGTAGATTTTTTTCTTCTCTTGTGTGTTCCACAAAATTAACTGTTTAACATTTAGACTCTTTGGAAGGTGTATTTTACAATTGTGTTAAAGAATAATGGTACGTATGGCATCACTGTACGATAGAGCAAGATAGCATAGAATGCGGTATTTCAGAAATAATTGAAATTAGCAATGGAACAGGATAGATTAACGTTGAGGTTACATCGGTGCATATAAAGATAATCAAGTCTGAATAGAATCTGCTCATATCACATCAATTTCATGCTATTTGACTTTGATCACACCAAAGATTTAAATTCCACATTAACGGTGCTTTGTTTCAATATTGAGCTTTCTGCGCTAGATATGCTCTTTTTCATTTCTTCTAAAAGTTAAACTTACCTTTGGTGCTGTAACTAACGCGATTAAACCACCGTGCCCTCGAGCGCTATCTTAACTAATATGCATTTAATTGAAAAACTTTCCATTTGGTATGTTAAATGCGTCGTTCCCACCCCTAGCTAGTATAGCTACTAAGTAAACAACCCCTTGCAGAAGCTTCTACATGTTGATAGACGTATATTACTCACGCATGGATAGAGACACAGATACGGATCAGGTTGTGGGAAATGATTTCATACAGGGTTTGCTATAGGTTTTTGTGATTCAGTTTTTCATCAAGCGCAGCAATTTTTGGTGCACACAAGCATGTAAAAGAGAGATTATGCACAATGTGTCAGATTTGAAATTTGATAAATTTTGCAGAAAGTAACGATCAAACTTCTGCCTGCGCAAAAGGATTTCTATTTGCTTTTTAATTTTTTTTTTCATAATATCCAAGTGGCAACAGTTTGGTGCAAACCTTTTTCAAAATTTCTTAAATCTAATCGACCAATTTTTTGAATTAACAGATTCGAAACTTGATCAATTTTGGAGAAAGTATCCACCAAACTTCTGTCTGCGCAAAAGGATTTGTATTTGCTTTTTCATTTTTTTTGATAATATCCAAGTGGCAACAGTTTGGTGCAAACCTTTTTCAAAATTTCTTAAATCTAATCGACCGATTTTTTGAATTAACAGATTTGAAACTTGATCAATTTTGGAGAAAGTAACGACCAAACTTCTGTCTGCGCAAAAGGATTTATATTTGCTTTTTTATTTTTTTTCATAATATCCATGTGGCAACAGTTTGGTGCAAACCTTTTTCAAAATTTCTTAAATCTAATCGACCAATTTTTTGAATTAACAGATTTGAAACTTGATCAATTTTGGAGAAAGTAACGACCAAACTTCTGTCTGCGCAAAAGGTTTATATTTACTTTTTAATTTTTTTTCATAATATCCAAGAGGCAACAGTTTGGTGCAAACATTTTTCAAAATTTCTTAAATCTAATCGACCAATTTTTTGAATTAACAGATTTGAAACTTGATCAATTTTGGAGAAAGTAACGACCAAACTTCTGCCTGCGCAAAAGGATTTGAATTTGCTTTTTAATTTATAATAATATCCAAGTGGCAACAGTTTCGTGCAAACCTTTTTAAAAATTTCTTAAATCTAATCAACTGAATTTTGAATTAACAATAATTCCCATCAAAAATATTTTATCCTGTTCATTAAATAGTTCCACGTTTCTATTACTCTGCTGAATATGAACTTTCATTCGGTTCGAAACTATATCCATTAAGTGTCTAGTTATATTCATATATAGTTATAATTATTCACATCTTGTGCGTCTTTATATACAACTTCATCTTCTCCTTGGATGCTTGCATAAGAACAACTTTACACTATTCACACATAATAATACCACCTGTATAATACTTTGAAGCCTGTTTCTATATTTAAAACAATTCTCAACAAAACTGCATACTTTCAAAAAATTAAAAACTCAAACTAAACTTTTGTTCGTTTTACTATCGTAAGTTTAAAGATTCTGTTAGTAAATTTGCAAAAAAAAATGTCGTTGTTTTGGTGAAGAATAATCATTACATTCAATTAATGATCCCTTCTTAAGAAAATATTGATTAAGATTTTCGTTGATGCGTAATGTAAACTTGATGACAATTCAAGTTTTGCTCTTGGAGAGGTAAAGTTAGAGTTGGTATAGTTAGTTTGCGCTGTCAAGAATCAACATTCTGTAATTTGAAAATGAAATAATATAGTAGCTGAAGATATGACGAAAAGGGGAATTTGTAAAGCATTATAGTTTAAATAAATAAAACGTTCTAATATATAAATAATACTTTAAATGTGCTAGATTTTGTTCGAAATAAATTTCGTATAAGAAGAATTTTCACGAAATGAAATAAAATTACTTTTGTTCCGTAGCTACAAATGATCGAAAAGAGGATGATAATGTACTTGAAATGTCAATTTTTTTCATTATCAAGGATCATCGTGAATAATAAGTGTTTTTTAAATTCATTTCGGAATTACTCAAGTATACTTTCAAAGTAAGAATCTGTTTTAAATATAAAAATCATCATCGCGAAAAATGATAATAATCACCATCTTAGTGAAATGTTTGAATTACGTTTTGCAGAGAACGAGATATCTTATATATAAAGCCTCCATTGTGCCTTACAGTTCATAATACAATAGCGAAGCGCTTAAATGTCCTCATAAGGACACTTCAAAGAAACACGGTAATATATCCCAACAGCTTTCTTTGAACGAATTTGATGGAACAATGAGCTGGTAATTAATAAGCTCGTGCAAATATGATTGTTAGTAATTATAAAGTTAACTGTGGCATTATTCGTTATAGAAGTTGAAGACGCAGGAACTCTGCGACCAGGTAGATAAAATACGTTCATTGTCATTAAAATCAGCAATGATTCTTAGCAGAAATACGGACAAGCAAATGTATTTAAATTATTTATTTCCCCACAAAGATATATGTTAAAGAGTGATATCGAATTTTGTTTTATTGATTTAATTTCGCATTAATTGATTATGAAGTTGATTATGAAATTGACGATATTGATTCTAAAAAGGAAAATGCATAAATGAAGAGGGGTGGCGTCAGTTCAGTGCCTAGTGGTGACTATATTCTGCAGATCCGAGCAGACACTACGGAAGATAATCTTGGGCTATGTAATAGTGGATCGGGTTTACTTGATTACAGATTGAATATTCACACAGGATGATACAGAATATATGTGGAAACGTTCCATTGACATAAAGTATTCATTTGATAATGTAGGTACCATGTTTTAGTATAAATATTTACAGATACGGACTGCTATATACAGAACGACTCAAATCATTGTCGTCAACATAAATATGTTGCTTTTAATTTTTTAATTAAACGCTTATTAAATTTTCGTTTATCTAATGATAAATATAACATTGATTTAAATAATATCCCGAATATAGTAGTACAAAATGGCTATTCTTATAAAATTATAAATAACATATTAAGAAAATTTAAAAGAACAAGAGATATCAGAAATATTAGTAGTTTAGAACTTTAGAACTTTACAACTCGAAAATTTGTTAAATTACCATTTGTTCCTATAATTGCACGTGATTTAGATAAATATAATTTTAAAGTAACATATAATAATCTTGCGCTAATTTTCCAAGAAATCCCAAACATTTGATTAATTTCAATAAAAAATCTGGTATTTATAAAATATCTTGTTCTAGTTGTCCTAAAGTATATATAGAAGACAAACACGTAGACCAATTGAAACTAGATTTAAGGAGCATTTAGCTCATTTCAGATTAAATAGAATAGATAAAAGTGCTGTAGCCGAGCATATTTTTGACTAACTCAGGTCATCCTATTCAAATTAGAGGTATTTTATTTCGTTTTTCTCTTGTGCTACTGAAGATGAGGGCATAGCCTTCGAAATGCGCATCTAGCTACGTAATGCTTTAAGTTACAGTATTTGGGTGATATTCTATACTATTATTTAGCACCGTAGTGGTAATTTTTAAAATGTAGGTACCGTTTTTTTTTTTTTTTTAGTTTGATCAAATAATCAAATATTTTAAATTTATGGTTGTCATGGACTTTAGTGGTGGTGTTGAAGAAAAAAAATTTTTTTTTGTCACGTATTTTGTATGTCATGTATATAGGACGATAGATAAATGTGGATATCTTCGATTTACACCTAATCTGCGTGACGTCGCGGCGTCTTAATGAGTCCCGGGCGTCTTTATAGAGTACGAAGAGATTACCGGATCATCTAGCGTCTAATCTTTTATATATATATATATAAATAAATAAATAAAATATATGTTTCCACTGGTTTTTATAGAAAGTCATATCTCCACTGGTTTTTTCAATCCTATATTTTCTCAGGCCAATATTGAAGTTTTTCGTAAGAACAGGCTAAATATATTTATATTTAACCAGTTTTTATATATATATATATATAAAAATAAATGTTTGACGTTTGAAATATATTTATATAAATTTTTAAATAAGCCAGCGGCTGGCGCGAATAAAATTTGATTGATTTATTTTTTGTGTACCTGATCTAATTTTCAACGGGTGTGCAATAAACGTGTTTGCAATTAACAGTTTGCCTCGGTGTGTTCGTTGATATTTTTTAGGGTTGATTAAAATACACCTAGGGGTGTTTTTTCTACACCCCTAGGTGATAGCACAAAACCATTTTCATTTTGCTACGAATACGGAAAATATAAAGAATGATTTTAAATATGGGAATAGATAAATTATTTAAGTTTTGGTTGGTATTTTGTAGAACTATCGATTTAAAATTCTGAAATTTTTTTTTTTGTACATTTATTTAACAAGAATATGTCGTAAATTAATTATTTTGTTTTTATGTTAAGGATAATATTATAAATCCTTTTATAGACTATTTTATAGACGAAGACTTATTTGCTTCGATTAAACTGAATTTTGAAAAAAGAATTTGTTCAACGGATTTTTTTTACTTTTGATGAAAACATACAATATATATATACTTCTTTTATTAATTTATACTTGACGAAAACATATATATATATATATATAAATGCTTCTTTTATTACTCAAAATAATTTTTACGCAATTTTACGAATTTTAGGAATTTTTACGAATTTTTACGATTAAACGGAATTTTTACGAATTTTTACGATTAAACGGAATTTTGAAAAAAGAACTTGCTCAATGAACATGAAAATTTTTGACTTTTGGGGAGAACGAATATATATATATATATTTTTATAAAAGTGTATCCGAAAAAAAAGTTAAAATCCAAATAAAAGTATGCGAAATTATATAAAATTTACCTTTTAGAAGAAGACAACTTTCGTCTTATTTTTCTCAATTTTAGACAATATTTTTCAGTTTGCGAAGCACTAGAGATTATTGTTTTCCACGAAACTTTAGTTTGCCCTCGGCTGTTGTTATTTTTCCGATTGTTTTCTTGTACGAGCATGTTTATGATGTTTTGTCCTTACAAAACGAAGACGACTTACGGAAGCAATAGAAAAATAGTTCGGAAAGTTTTCATACTGCAAAACTAGATTTCTTTGCCTGAAAATGATATAAATATTACGTAATATAGTCAAATTGCGCATGTGTTGGTTGCAAATGCATTTTTTCTTCGATTATTTTGATTCAGCTAAAAATCCTCCAAATTGGAAAAAAAAATTCTTTCGATTTTTCATCTAAAGCACATGTAATCTATTGTCACGTGGATCTTGGAATTTGGGCATTTAGAAATCTTAATTTTTCTCATTAATATGAAATTAGAGGGTTTCCCCGTTTCGAATTAAGAAAGTTAGATCATCTAATAATATATATACGCATAATTTATTCGTTATAGTTTACTTTTAATTGTTCCAGTACCGTATAATTAACTAACAATAATTCTCGTACTGTAATTGCGTAAATCTATTGCGATTTAAATACATAATTTCATGCACATTTCTCAGCATTGAAGGTGTAGCGTTATATTTTACTTCTTGGTACATTTTCACCATCACTTTTTCATTATGGCTCTTTGTTTAAAAAAAAAAATCTAACGTAATTACGAAATATTTTGTATCCGCACGTTCTTAACAGTTAGCTTCTTGCACGTTGCTGTCGTAAATTTTTACGATCTTGGGAGTCTGCATCTTACGATTATTTCTTTAAAGAAAGGAAAAGATACAGCGATGGGATGAATAGCCGAAACGCATATTTTTTTGCAACGAAATGCTTCGTTAAAAAATAATTTCATCAATGTAAATGTTAAAGAAACCAAATAGCGAATGTTAATCAAAAACTTGTAGAATTAATTTTAATTTAGAGTTCGAATAATCTTTTTTTGAGTCCCTCATCTATCCTGTAGATTAATTTGAGGTTAAAATCTTGTAGAATTTATTTTAATTTAGAATTTGAATAATATTTTGTGAGTCCTTCATCTATCTTGTAGATTAGTTTAATGTTGAAAAACTTGTAGAATTAATTTTAATTTAGAGTTCGAATAATAATTATTTGAGTCCTTCATCTATCTTGTAAATTAATTTAATGTAGAAAATCTTGTAGCATTAATTTTAATTTAGAGGTCGAGTAATCTTTTTTGAGTCCTTCATCTGTCTTGTAAATTAATTTAATGTAGAAAATCTTGTAGTATTAATTTTAATTTAGAATTCGAATAATTTTTTTTGAGTCCTTCATCTGTCTTGTAAATTAATTTAATGTAGAAAATCTTGTAGAATTTATTTTAATTTAGAGTTCGAGTAATAATTTTTTGAGTCCTTCATCTGTCTTGTAAATTAATTTAATGTAGAAAATCTTGTAGAATTAATTTTAATTTAGAATTCGAATAATTTTTTTTGAGTCCTTCATCTGTCTTGTAAATTAATTTAATGTAGAAAATCTTGTAGAATTTATTTTAATTTAGAGTTCGAGTAATAATTTTTTCAGTCCTTCATCTGTCTTGTAAATTAATTTGAGGTTAAAATCTTGTAGAATTTATTTTAATTTAGAATTCGAATAATCTTTTTTGAGTCCTTCATCTGTCTTGTAGATTAATTTAATGTTGAAAATCTTGTAGAATTTATTTTAATTTAGAATGCGAATAATATTTTTTGAGTCCTTCATCTGTCTTGTAGATTAATTTAATGTAGAAAATCTTGTAGAATTAATTTTAATTTAGAGTTCGAGTAATAATTTTTTGAGTCCTTCATCTGTCTTGTAAATTAATTTAATGTAGAAAATCTTGTAGAATTAATTTTAATTTAGAATTCGAATAATCTTTTTTGAGTCCTTCATCTGTCTTGTAAATTAATTTAATGTAGAAAATCTTGTAGAATTTATTTTAATTTAGAGTTCGGGTAATCTTTTTTGAGTCCTTCATCTGTCTTGTAGATTAATTTAATTTTGAAAATCTTGTAGAATTTATTTTAATTTAGAATGCGAATAATATTTTTTGAGTCCTTCATCTGTCTTGTAGATTAATTTAATGTAGAAAATCTTGTAGAATTAATTTTAATTTAGAGTTCGAGTAATAATTTTTTGAGTCCTTCATCTGTCTTGTAAATTAATTTAATGTAGAAAATCTTGTAGAATTAATTTTAATTTAGAATTCGAATAATTTTTTTTGAGTCCTTCATCTGTCTTGTAAATTAATTTAATGTTGAAAATCTTGTAGAATTTATTTTAATTTAGAATGCGAATAATATTTTTTGAGTCCTTCATCTGTCTTGTAGATTAATTTAATGTAGAAAATCTTGTAGAATTAATTTTAATTTAGAGTTCGAGTAATAATTTTTTGAGTCCTTCATCTGTCTTGTAAATTAATTTAATGTAGAAAATCTTGTAGAATTAATTTTAATTTAGAATTCGAATAATCTTTTTTGAGTCCTTCATCTGTCTTGTAAATTAATTTAATGTAGAAAATCTTGTAGAATTTATTTTAATTTAGAGTTCGAGTAATCTTTTTTGAGTCCTTCATCTGTCTTGTAGATTAATTTAATGTAGAAAATCTTGTAGAATTTATTTTAATTTAGAATGCGAATAATATTTTTTGAGTCCTTCATCTATCTTGTAGATTAATTTAATGTAGAAAATCTTGTAGAATTAATTTTAATTTAGAGTTCGAGTAATCATTTTTTGAGTCCTTCATCTGTCTTGTCGATTAATTTAATGTAGAAAATCTTCATCATTAAAATATTTGATCTAAAAAAAAAAGTGTCATATCCAGATCTTTAATAATCACTTACAGACCCGATAGGGGACGCGAAATATTTTATTACAAAGTTAGTGGTGGGCATACTGTAAACAGTATAAAAGATTTTATTGGTTTTCAGCGTAAGTGGCTAAAATTCTTCGTTTTTTTAAAGCCATTCCGCGGTTTTAGTAAGCTACATAAATATAGTATCAGAAGCAGTCAAGCAAAGCTATAGATATAATAAGCTATCTAATGGAAAGTCTTTTTTAACGGTCTTGTAGAGTTTTTAAAATTATTCTGGCATTTTGGATAGTTAAAAAAATACGATTGAAGCAACCGTTCATTTTATAATTTGTTTATAAACAAAAGTATGAAATTCAAACTGTTATTATGAGATTGTCTAAGATTGGTGTGAAGTGAAGTTTTTTTTATTGTTGGAAAATACAGTTTTAAATATCTTCCTGTAAATTCTAGCAGTTAAAAGTGTTAATGTTGTACGAAATTTTAAAGTTCAGAAAATCCTTGTGTAGGCTATATATTAATTATAATATATAAAACTGTAAAAACTCTTTATAATGCTATTTTGAGGATACCCAAAAACGCAAGAGCTGTATTAAATAAATTTTTTTTTGGCAAATGCAAAAATGCAATTACAGTTTTGAAATATAATTTCACAAGACAATTTCCAATCAATCCATTGATCCTTTTAAAAATTCTGGATCAATATAATAATAAAGAAGATTTTTCGATGGACGACTTCACATTTCATCATATTCTGCCAGTTTTCGGAATTTATTATTGAATTTTATGGACCGTTGAATGAGCTTGGGTATTAATAATCTCTGTATCGCAACAAGTAGTTAGTATATAGTAGAATACACCACAAACTACAGCGATGATATATACAGGATGATGCGTTTTTACGACAAACATCCTATTGCATTCGCAAAAATACTTAAGTGAAAACCATCTGATTTTTATATAACATTCTGAGTACACCTGCCAAAATTTTTTCCACAACGAAGGAATTTTTTGCATATCACCCTGTGTGCAAACCTATATTTCACGCTGCAATCTCGAGGAGAACATAAACTCGAGATATTTGTAATGAAGAGCTTCTGCTCTGATGGGTGCCTTCTAGTGGCAGCGCTGGCAACACTGCCTAAGTCGTCTTATAGATTGGCACACCATGAAATAGCAGCATCCGTAATACATAATACAAAAGCTCGAATCTTCCACTGTGTATGCGCAATGTTCCAATAAGAATAGCATTTAATTCAATTATTCCGTTGAGCGGGTCTCTTCAGCTGTGTATAACTTAATGCTCTAGCTATTATTTATCAAATTTGTATCAACAGGAATGCGATACTGAAACGCACAAAAGCACCGATTTAATTATTAAATATATGTAAGAACGTAACGCCGTGTACATAAAATAACAACGCCGTCAACAATACCGAATTTTAATTACGTTTTTTTTTTAGAAATGTTTTAATAAACATTCACCGTTAACAAATACCGTAACTTAAAGCATTAAGTAGCTACATGCGCATTTCGAAGGCTATGCCCCCATCTTCAGTAGCGCACAAGATAAAACCTCATAGGATGACCTCATTATTAAATAAAATACCTCATAGGATGACCTGATTGATCAAAAATATGTTCGGCTACAGCACTTTTATCTTTTCTATTTACTTTGAATGTGGCACCCACGATTTTTGATATACAACCGTAAAAATGTTACAGACAAAATTTCTATATATTAAGCACTTATTAAACGTAAGTTCCACTAAACACTGTACGACCACTGCATAAGTGCACGTATGTTATATATCTTCTTATACGCAGATTGCGTTTTAACTTGCTCTACTAAAGTCATTTTAAGTGCGCTAATACTGAAGACGGTGGTCTACATGTGAGTAATTTTATTGAGCCCGGCATTAATTCATTACGCTGTGTTTTGCTGTGATTTATTGCGTCTTTCACCCACGTTCTCACCCACGTGATATTTACAATTTATTCGTAGAACAGAACACTGTAAAATTATTTGTAAAATTATGACCGGTAATATTTATAAATAAAGTTACTTCTTCGCTATAAAATGTTAGCTGTGCGACTAATATGGATGATTGTGTTGTCATGTTTTTTTTTGTTTTTGTTTTTGACAAATAAGTATATAGGGTGATTTCGACAATTTGACGAACATCCAGTTGTTTTTTTTTCCAATAAAAATTTTGTAGTCAAAAATTTCTTTAGTATAAATAAAACGGCGGTATATTTTCAACAATTTCATTTTTTATTTCTTCTGTGCATTATTAATGATGTACAATTTTTAAAGATATGAAAGGGGATACGAAACATGACAAACGTTTAATCAACCGCAAAATCGACTTTAAAATTAATATCCTCAGCTGTTGAGTGTGTTAATATTATTTCGTAGACAAACAAACTATAAAAACGTACTGAAGATTGTATAAAAATATAATACTTTTAAGTATGTCATTATATAATATGTTCATGGCTATAAAAAATCGATCATGGTTATTAGAGTTTATTATTATTATTATTATTTTAATTAATTTTTTTTTTTTTTGTAAGAATTGAAAATATATAAATATAACGTTTAATAATTTTTGGAACGATTTAAAAAATATATAATAAACGCGTTTGGATTATTTATAGCATCTATTGAAAATTTTTAATTTAAGCTATTGCTTTATTAGTTATTTTTTTTAAAATAATATATCTGGACCATTTCGGCAATATATTTTTTCTAATTTTTAGTTCAATTATTATAATGAATATTTACGCATTCACATTTTTTTCCATTTATATTAATAGTAAATTTACGCATTTAATATACGTTCCTGTATATGAAAATGTGTTATAATATACATGGTGTTTCATAAGATTTAAAAAAAGTAAAATTAGAAAGTATTTAATAAAGAGTACATAATTAAAAGAGTACATAATTATATAGAATATCATTTAACAAAAAATTGAATTTTTTTTGCAAATTTTTTTCTGATTTAATATTTAAAAAAATAATAATTAATATTAAATTACGATTTTTAATAAATACGTAAAATGGTTTGATCAAATTTTGGATATATTGTGTGGTTGCTTTTTTCCCTTGAAATTGAAAATAAATCTAATTCATTATTAATTATTATAGGCAACCAATTGTACATGTCGGAGTTCTTAGTTGCTCAAATTGCGTTGTATAAAAATATTAAGTTTTTTTTTTAAATCCTTTGCTGGGCAGAAATTCGATTTTAAGCAATTGATTGAATTTTGATATTAAATTTTTTTTTAGTAATACAAAGCTCGATGAAAAAAAAAAAATTATAATAATTAAGTTTTCCACGATAATTACAAAAAAATTCCACGCCATTAAAACATTAAAATAAGTTTCGAGGCTTCTTTGGTAGCAAAATTTTAAAAAAACATTACAATTGATTGCTATCAAAATTATTAATAATAAATTTTGTAAATAAAAATCAAAAAAAAATGTACTTTTGTGTGATCTGATTTTTTGGTATATACAAAATACAAATATACAAAATCGTTCAAAATTCACTGTTTTATATTTTTAGCTAGAAATAGAATTTTATTTTTAAATAAGGATATCTTGAAATATATAAATTAAATATATATCCGATAAACATTTCGGTTTTTTTTTCGGTTTATACACGACATATTTCCGTACGTTTTCCATGTATAATTATATAGTTTGAGTTTGAAACACCCGGTATAATAGAGGGCGGACGGTAGCCCAGTGTAATAAGACTTCTTTATGGTTTCTGCCATGTTGTGCGGCAAACTAAAACTATCATAAATGTGTAAAGTGTAAGTACTTATATGCTATGTGTATTGTAGGTCAAGGGTATCGACCCATATCTGCCTTCTTGGCAGACAACGTGACACGAACCTCACGGTGCTTCCCAAAATCTTAGAACGAAACATTAAAAAAAAATTACTATGAATTATTGGACATATTGTATGAAATTCATCTTTTTTTTTAGAAGTTTTTTTAGAGTTTTAGAAGACGGAGTACCAAAAATGTAGTATTAATTATTTGAAGAGTTTTGAAGGATTTAACAAAAAGTTAGAATGGAGATAGATATTTGGTAAAAATTAAGTTTTTGTTCTTTTAAAGAAAACATTTTAAATTGATTTATAAATTTATGCATTTGTTGAATATGTATAACAAAAAATATCGAAATAAACGGTTTTGAAGGATTTAACAAAAAGTTAGAATGGAGATAGATAGTTAAAGAGTCCGCAATCCTAAAGATTGGTTGGAAACAGCACGCCATGCCGATCTATCCTGAGCTAATCCCTTCATCTCCCTATAGCTATTCATCTCAACGTCTTCAACTATCTGACTCACATACTCCAATCTAGGCCTACCTACCCCTCTCTTTCCCTCCACTCTACCTTCTATGATCAATTGCATAATCCCCCCATGCCTCAGAATATGCCCTACTAATATGTCTCTCCTACGCTGTAACACTCTCCAAATACTTCTCTTCTCCCCTACTAACTCTAGTACAGCTTCATTTGTTACTTTATCTTCCCAACCAATCCTCATCATCCTCCTATAACACCACATTTCGAATGCTTGTAATCTATGCTTCTCTTCCTTTCCTATAGTCCACGCCTCACACCCGTACAGTGCTACACTCCAAACATATACCTTCAGTAATCTTTTTCTAATACCCAAGTCAATATTTGATCTTAAAATCTGTTCTTTTTCTACGAATGCCTTCCTACCCTGTGCTATCCTACACTTTATATCTACCTTGCTTCGATTATCTTTTGTGATTCTACTGCCTAAATAACAAAAATCTGACACTTCTTCGATTCTATTATCTCCTATTGTGATCCTCATTTTTCTACTGCATTCCTTTTTGTCACACCTCATCACTTTAGTTTTACCTATATTTATTTTCATGTTAAAATCCCTAGTCAATACTGCCTGCATACCATTCAATACCCTTTCTAAATTCTTTTCGCTTTCTTCCAATATAGCTATATCGTCGGCGAATCTCAGCATATATATTTTCTCTCCCTGTACATTCACACCTACACTATACTCTTCTTTTACTTTGTTTATTGCATCTTCTATATATAGATTAAATAATAACGGTGAAAGTGTACATCCCTGCCGAACTCCCTTCCCTATTTTTGCTACCTCTTCTTCCCCCTCAATTCTAACTAAGGCAGTTTGGTGTTTATATAAATTAAAAATTATTCTCCTATCCTTATAATCTATACCCGTTTCTTTTAAAATTCTAAACATTATGTCCCAATCTGCATTATCAAATGCCTTTTCTAAATCTACAAAAGCTATGCAAGTTGCCTTTCCTACCCTCTTTATTTTTTCTACTACCGTTCTTAGTGCTAGAATCGCCTCCCTCGTCCCTCTGTTTTTCCTAAAACCAAACTGATCTTCTCCTAGCCTTTCCTCTACTTTATTTTCTAATCTCCTATAAATAATCTTTTAGGAGATAGATATTTGGTAAAAATATAGTTTTTGTTCTTTTGAATATTTTTTTTTAAAATTGATGTATAAATTTATGCATTTGTTGAATATGTATAACAAAAAAATCGAAATAAATGCAAAAATATATTTGTGCAAAAAAATAATAAAAAATTTACAAATATCTAAAAAATTACTACGAAATATTAGACATATAGTATGAAATTAATCTGAGTTTTACAAATCCAAATGCCTATAAATATCAAATTTAAACGAACTTAAAAAAATTCTTTAATTAAATTCTTAAATTCTTTAGTTTAATTAAATTCTAAATGGCTCATTTTGAAAGATGTATCGTTCACAAAAAGAATTGGTGATGGTACAACGCTCATTCTAAAACAAAAAAACGCCATAAATTTCAATTATTTATATCCAAGTTCAATAAAAAAAAATAGGTTTTAGCAAATTAAAAAAATACATCATACAATTTGTTAAATTTTAGCAATTTATGTCGAGAAGAATGACCAATCGAATCTCCCATATCTCCACCCCGCCAAACAAAAGCCGATTTGGCAACACTGATTTTCCTCCACTGACGTAGTCAAATACACTATATATATATACACACACAGGGACTAGTGACGTTGACTGTTCTTGTTCTTCTCTGTCAATCCACCCCCGCGTTCTGTCAGCTCACAGCGTATTTAATGTGCAAATACAACCCCTATTGGGAAATAGATTAACTATGTGAAGACTGTGTTCGTAAATGCACCAGCAAATGGTTCTTTAGTCTAGTGACGAAATTTGTTGCGCAAAGACCACGAACTAAGTTCTAACCTTATCTAGTTTAGAACGAGTTTTAATAATTGACAAAACTAATTTTGTCCAGAAAAAGTTTGATTGGAAATTGATGGATCTGTTTATCCTTCCCCATCATCAGTTTTATGATGATCGTTATTCTTTAAAACAATTCCCATATAAAAAAAAAAATTGTTTAATGTTTTTACGTGCCGGAAAAAGACAATAAGCATTTCCGTGTAATTTCCTAAATAACTTGGCGCTAGTTTGAAATAATTTGGCGCTAGTTAGAGATAATTCGAACAAAGAATATTTTTGATGCACAAACATGAAATTGCGTTAATGTGCCGCGCAAACATTTAGTTAAATTCAAATTTGAATAGAATAGAGATTACGCGCTCAGATTTGCGAAATGTAAATAATTATTTTTCCGCGTTTCCGTGCTCGTTTATATAAACACATCTTCTCAGCACTGCGGTAATTCTACTATTCCATCATATAAAGGCGCAGCATATCTTCATTGCAGTTTTGTATATAAACAGTTTGTTGCGTAAACATAATAATTTTCGTTATTTCCGGTACAAATGTAGCGAATATATCATACAGTAAAAATAGGTAAGGTAAAATTATATAGATAAATAGATCTGGTCAAATTTTTAAATGTTTTTTAAAATAAAAATTAAGAAGGATTTTTTTAAATGCCATATACTTAAGCAGATGTTACAGCATTTAACGTTCAATATTATATACAATTAAAAAAGTTATACGAAGTTTTTAGTAAAAAGCAAAATTAAATGATAAATTCGTGTACTATTTTAATTTTTCGTGATTCTGCCATATAATTTGACGTCTTAAAATAAATATCAGCGATCAAATAGCGGAGCTGCTCAGGAGATAAAAATCTTTGCCTTTTTCTAATAATATACTCACTTTATTTTGGATTGGGACCAAATTTAGGAACTTTTAAATAGCTTCTCACCTGTATATTATTTACAAATCAAAACTGCAGCGAACACTTAAAATGATTATTAAATTTTTTTTACAAAGTCAATAATGGATACAACATTAAATACGTTCCTCCGATGCAAATTTTTTTTTTTGCATTTCTTCTTGAACTGTGTATAAATTGTAATTTAATAAGACTTTTAGTACAATATGTAATTCTCTAATGGACGGTAATATATTTAATTTAATTTCGCAGTAACTTACAACTTTTTACGATGCAATAGAACGTACATTATTATGAATAATTACGACATAATTGGTTAACGTGCAAAGGGTTTTGTACATTATGTACCGCGGAAAATGAAATTGCTTTAGAATTTTGCAAACGATAAACATTGTTAAATTAGTAAAAATCGGACATGGAAAATGCATTATTTATAAATAAGTTTATGTTGCATTTCTAGTATGAAAATTGTGCGTAATAAACTTTAATTTGAAGTAAAAATTTTTAATAAAACATGGAAAAATTCGTTCTACCTTGCATTATTAAGTTCCTTAAAAAAAATGTAAGGTGAAACGAAATTTTCCATTCTCTAATAAATTTTTTACTTCAAAATCTAGCGAAAAACTAGATATATTAATAATAGTTTAATGATTCTTTGAATAAGGAAATTGTTGTGGAATTTGCTGGGCAGGCTTGGAAAATTAATTACGTAGATTAGAATTATGAAGATGTTTATGCATCTAGAAATCGTATACAAAACCACTATGTAAAATTTTTTTTTTATGACAGGTTGAATAAATTAGTTAAAGCAAAAAATGGACGCTGAGTTTTTGAAAAACACATGACCATTTTGACGAAAATATTACTTGTTTTCATATTTTATATTTTGTGGATTTTACACTATTGTCTTTCCTCATCTTTTTTATACGCTCGTCCAATTTTTTAATATTTCTTTGGCTTTTTTCCTCTAATGTACTTTCCCTCACAAGCGAAAGCTGACATCGCAATAAAAAAAAATAGAAAATCAATTACAAAATGCTCCTCATAATTTTTCATCGACATATTTTAGCACATGATTTGCTGTAGGTTTAATTTTTACAAATATCTTTGGAATATTTTATAAATTAAATTTTTAAAGTTTAATTTATTTCAAAGTGCACTAAACAATCGCTAAGCTATTACCAGTGAAATAAATAGAGCAAAAAAAAATTTTGCTTTGTAAAAAATTGCAAAAATTAAAAAGAAAATGGCTGAACCATCGTGATTTACGTTATATTGATCAAATATGGCGGCGTTAATAAATCATTTAAAATGCGCACACACAGTCAGTGTATTAAACATAAGTAAAAAACACATCACATATAGCATGTGATCATTTTGGATGATAGGGTCAATTAGAGAATTACAAGTGACACAATTAGATTCGTCATAAAGTCGTTTTATATACCAGTTGACAACGTATAAACCTGAACATACCATTTAATAAACCGTACATAATGAAACAACGAATTTAAGTTTATAGAGAAATTTGATATTATAATTTTTTATACAAGTTGTAGATCATAATGAATTTTTCTTACACAATTTATGATGGTCGATTTCGAATTTTGTCACCCCGTAGAATTTAGCTGTTGCAATTCAGTCCAGAATCGAATCAGTTTTGGTTCATGCTTAATTTATGTCCACAATTGGACTTTGTCATTTAATTATTGTGTGTACTTCTTTTATTGCCCGGGCTATAATTAAAATGATCTTAAAAATAACGGCGAAGATTTCACAAATATATTTTTTTAAAGTACGCTTACTAACTGGTAATATTTCAAAGGTGCGTATTGATCGAAATTGTTTTTATTCGATTTAATTGACGACAACTCAAGCAATTAGAAACTTGCGCGAATCCTTTTTTATTTACTATGTCGAGTCCTTTTCATAAGCGACTTTTATTTTCCTCTTTCGTATTTTATATGTTATCTGCCATGCGAACTTTTCGCATTTTCGTCTGTGCCTCCAAGATATAAATAAACAATTTAACCTGCATGAAAGACACATCGTTAGTTGACTGACGCAAAGTCAGACATCATTTACGCATTGGCGTTTCATTTTTTCGGTCGTACGCTCATGCAAAATTGAAAGTTTTTCGAATATATTTGGAAGGACATACAACGCTGGCTAATATTTTGAAGTATCTCTAGTTTTGTTGCATTCTTTTTTTCATGCTACCATTGTTTTTTGGAAAATAAGTAAATAATTAATTTTATTTATATGCGGATGTTGCATACTTGATGGTAAATCGATTTTTTTAAATACAATATTTGAAATTATAAACTGTTATAAGACAAAAGAATCTTGTATTAATGCTAGTATTATTTTAAGTATGGTATAAAAACATACATAATTAAATAAAAAAATTATCGTCTAATTATTTGCTTCTGTATTTTCATCTTCAAGAAGAAGTTAGTCGAAATAATATTTAGATAATATTTCGTACATTTTTTAGGGACAATTTTATGACAAAAAGTTATGCAGTTTTTTAAATTACTTTAAATATTGATTTATATAAAAGCAATAAAATACAAATTCCGTTTTTAAGAGTACAAACATATGATTTTTTTTTAAATTAAAAAAATGGCCGTGTAAAATCGATTTTTTTCTCCCAATAAATTTCAGTATAAAATAGTTTTCACAGTAGTTTCACATAAGAGAAACATTTTTACCATTTATACCGGTTTAGTTTATGCTCCGGCATGCAAGATCGATATTTTATTGGATATAAAATTCGTACCTTCTTTCTACTTACTCAACTACATATTATTTTGCCCTTTCATGTCGCAAATATAAAGCGAACATATACTACATTTAATATAGTAAATTTTATTTTTCTTACGCGAACACGAAATGGAACATCGCTACCATATTTGTTTTTTAATCCAAAGAAAGAATTCATTCATTTTCAATTCAAATCACTTTGAAATAAATTCGCGTGCGGCATTAAATAAGATTTCTTAAAAACGTGAACTAAATATTACATTAAAACTTTTGAATCATATAACGAACTAAACGAATTTTAAAAAAAAGTGTTACAAAATTTTTTTATTTGATATATGAAGAATATATATCTGGCCTTTAAATAATATTTTTTCTTACTCTGTACTGATTTTTTTTTTAAATTTGTTTTATGTGCACTTGATATATCGAGGTGTATCAAATTCAAATTTACTTCTTGTTAGTCATTATTTAACGTAAACAAACGAATTTCTTTAAAAACCGTTCTTCACTTAATCACGTTAGCGTTATCGCAACAATTTTTTATGGAGGCCAATTCGTTTCCTCCTCTATGGTGTTACCATAGTCTAGTATAGGGACATTCCGCTACATCAAACTTTCATAATATGATCGATTGACGAGGTAAATGACAGCGGCGTCGGGACGCCATGACGCCGACCACTGTCCACCATTCAGTGTCCTCCGCATAACCCAACTGTAGATTACACTAGATAGGTAGACGATGGCCTATGTGCTGTTTACTCGTATACTGAGGGTCCATTTTTACAACCACTTAAAAAAAATGAAAAACTCAAGTCTTGTAAATTTTATATGGCGCTGAATAATTATATGGAATATCATAAAGAAACTTGAATTAGATGAAATATTGTTTTTTTTTCCAATAAAATTTTATATACAATTTTTGAGCTTTTGTATAATTTTCGAAATGATATTTGATGGTCAAAAAATCTTTACAAGTAGCAATATTTTAAAAATTATCTTAAGTTTAAGCAATTTGCAGAATTGGTCCAAAGTAATTTCCAATCATATATCCTTAAAATTTGATATAAAGACAAATGTAATAGTATACAATATCACCCAAATATCCTAACATAAGTAGCTAGATGCGCATTTCGAAGGCTGTGTCCCCATCTTCAGTAGCACACGATAAAAAATTAATAAAATACCTCTGTCACGAATCGTGATTGTGAATATTGTGCTACTGCAGATGGGGGGCGTAGCCTTCGAAATGCGCATCTAGCAACTTAATGCTTTAAGTTACGGTATTCTATACTAAGTTAGTGCTGCTATAAAAAAAAGTATTAGAAAAGAAGGTGAGAAATTGCGATTGTCTGTTTGGTAATTTGTGTTCACCCGGTATATGTGATTGTGTGTAAGGGTGCTCGAGGGCAGCAGAGGAAATTGCGCAATATATATATATACATATATGGGAATCTGTTTTGCATAATGGACCTCGTGCGAATAAATCAAGTGAGTGGGGCAGAGGGAGCTAAAAGAGTGCGATTGCTACGCGATAGGACAGGCACAAGAAAGGACGAATTTCCAGCTTAGCACATTTTGCCGTTTTACTGGTGCGCTTATAATCCAGGGGCTCTATTATCGGAATGCGTATATTGAGATTTCCTCGCACAGTTACCGGTTGAATGTGTTTTATTCACAATGGAGGATCGTATGTGGTCGCATTGTATAAATAGCGTTTACCAGAAATTTGCTTTGCTCCTTTGTTGTATCTAGTCTGTGAAATCAAGAACGTTTCATTTATTGCATATCTGCAATTCGAAATTATCGATGAAAACCAAAAATTTATATATTTTCGGAAATTGTAGCTATTAGCAGGCCGCGGGTTCGATTCCCATAATTTGCACATTTTTCTTACATAAAAACAGTTGGTAAAATTTTCATATATTACAAACTGTTTGAAATTTGTATGGATTTAATGTTATTTTTAAACATTCGATATTCCAAAATTTTGCACGCAACCCGTAATTAAATATTACTTTCGAAATGATACAAATCAGAAGGTCATGAGTTCGAATCCCATAAGTTGCACATTTTTCCTACAGAAAATTAGCTGCTCAAGTTCTTTGTATTTTTTTTTTAATGTATTATAATGAAATATACATGAATTAAATCTTGTTTTCGAAGATTCAAAATTCCAAATTTTAGCAATAAACCGATAATTAAATATTCCTTTCAGAATGATAGCTCGCAGAAGGTCACAGGTGCAAATCCTTTACGCAGCAAATTTTTTTTACATAAAAAGATATGCATTTGTTTGAACTGTTTGAAATATAAATACAAATTAAAACTGTCTATAAATTAAGTGCTTCGAAAGATTCGAAATTTTTTTTTTCTAGTAGGACCATTCAATTTTTATATAACAAATTATTTTAATTATAATTATTAATTAATATACAAATTTGCGAAATTTTACCAAAAAAGTTTATTTATTATCATTATTTTTAGTCAATATATGAATTACTTAAGAAACATACTTTCAAATTTCATCATTGTTGAATTTTTTCATGCAAATTTTTTCTTTTCTTTATAGTTCTAGATTACATTTTTGCTGAACATATTCCTTCCGCATATCAAAGCCTAAAGACATTAATTGTCTTCTTTATCACTTTTAGTTATAGAATATATAAAACTTTGATAAAATATTAGAAAATCTTTATATTTCCGCATAGAGAAAAGCAATTCTTCGCAACCTAGTTCATCGAATATATTTTAATTAATTATTTATCCAGTCTTTAATATTTTAAAAATTATCACTACGGTGTTAAATATAATAAATATATTAAATTATCAAGTCTTTAATACTTAATAAATTCGAATATTTTTTTGTACATTTGTATAAAATATACAAATAATCGTTGTTGTTATATGAAAGAAATAGAATTTTCAAGAGAAAGTTTAGAAATATTTTTACATCCCAAACTCTTCTGCTGACTTATAATGGTCTGGATGTCATATTACAAAAACAAATCGTCAATTCCAAAAATTATTAGTTTCTAATAAAATAATATAAGCGTTTTTGATGTAAGTGCAAATATTTGCCTATTTATATTTAGAATTATTGTTGATTTTACGCACTTAACGTGCGCTGAGCGTGCGGAATATATTTTAAGCGGTCAGAGTTGGACAACTAATGAACACATTGGCACCATACAATCGCCCGACAATCCCACTATAAATCCAATGCCACTGACGTCAAAATGTGAAATTATAATAATTATATCTACGACGCGAAATTTACGTACGTACATGCAAAATGCGCGCTTTCGACATCGCGAACGTCATCCGCGATTCTATTAATTGAACGGTTTATTCTTATTTTTATTTGTAGCCAATTTGGGGCCTCATTCGCTGACCCATATTCCCAACAGAATACAGAATGTACCCAACGAATCTTTAGACCTATATGCCATTTTCATTCAGACGTCCGCCATGTGGCCGAATGAAATATATTTATGCCGCTGTTAACAAAAGTTTGGCAGCTAACGTTTCATATATTACCGTGTGATTACATATTGGTAATATAAGGGTATATACGCAGTGACTGCGATGGTATCGTATAACGAATTCTTTAGTTTATGAAAGTATCCAAGTATGGATTCAATTTATTATTTCATCTGATAGCGTTGATTTGAAATATTTAAACCAGAGGAAGTGAATGTTTACAATACGTTTTTAAACTACTTCTTGTATTCGAAGTAGTTGAGATATTTGGGATATTTTTGATATTTTGGAAATATATATGTGTACATTTTGATTATAATCCAACCCTGTGCGTATTATGTATATGAGCGTCGTTGAGTGAAGATAAATACACGCGAATTTGTTACCTTCCGACAGAATTAATATCTAGCTCGGATGAAAACCGTACGATTTATCCCATGTGCAATCAGTCAGATGTAAATAATACATGTAATTATGCTGCGTGAAGAACCGACACTACTATTTACAACTGAAGAGAATATATTTAACAGTCTGCTTGCATTACTTAGAATATGTTTCATTAGTCCATCTTTCAAATGCATTTTCATTTAATTTTTGCCCTGACGTGAAACACTCTGTATAACATAACGACAGCTGAATGCAATCGGCCAATCTTTGGGGGGGGGGGGGGGGGCAAACCCTCTGGCAATTTTCACAGCTACGTTGCTGCTGTTTTTCGCCGAACATAAGAATTGCTGACGTTTACAATTCTGCGCCGACATAAATATATTTTCATTTTCAATAATACTTCGCCACTTACCAACAGTCATCCACTTGGTACTTCTGATCTGATATCTGCACCTCTTGCTTTTCTGGTCTTATTGTAATATTTTTTTTTGTACATTTCTTCAACGAATTTGGTTAACTATGGCCGCACGTAATCATAATTGCATAGGCGAGTCGAAACATATCAAGCTAAAATTATTTTTATGTCATTTCGTAATTTTTCTATTATTATAATGGATGGCAAATTGTAGACTCCTATAAAAAAAAAAACAATAATTTCCAGCAAGAAATTAATCTATTCTCAAAAATAATTGTTTGATTCTCAAAATTCTTATAAAAAACATTAATTCTACACACATGGATATTTAGATGGTTCATTCTACCATTTCCTTCAGCAGCAGCTCAACTGTATATGCTACAACTAAATTGCCAGCAATGTCCACTATCATTATCGTCGGACGCGATCGTCCTTTACAGATAACTTCCTCCTCCTTAGTCCTGCTCCAGCGCTACGACCATACGAGAGGCTCTAGAAGAAGACATGAGTGTATCGTAAGTTAAATGTACATGTGTGTATATTGTACAGCTTCCCCCATTG
Organism: Leptodirus hochenwartii; assembly: GCA_947310635.1. NCBI lineage: Eukaryota > Metazoa > Arthropoda > Insecta > Coleoptera > Leiodidae > Leptodirus > Leptodirus hochenwartii. The sequence continues at coordinate 36,258,976 of OX371176.1, forward strand.
CGTGACTGTCATCCCTAAGATGAGATGATGACAATCGAACCGAAGGATGGTACAACAGATTATCAGACTCGTCGTTTAAGACTCGTATTTGGGAGGTCGAATTATACTTGTACGTTTCTTTTTTTTTGTAAATTCATTTGTATTTAGCCCCTTGAAGTATGTACCGAAAATTAGTGTCTTTCAGTTTTCTTAGTAAGTCTTTTTACGGTGGGTGCTTCAGTTGTTTTCGATACTATCCATAATCCACGCAATGTATATAAGCTAAGCTATCTTCTGTTCCTGATAAGAATGTTCGTTGCATGTTGTGGACTAGAGAAGACCATCGCATATCCAAGATAAGAATGTTGGGACACGTTATGCGTCCTCATCGTTCGCTAGAGTAGAAATTCATACAGCAAAGTCCCATGTGGGAGGACTAAATAGTGTTAATATACAATGAAAGATGATTGGGATAAAAAATAATTTATAAATATATCTTAAAAATTGCTTGTTAATAATAAATATATGGGCCTCGTCAATTTGATTTTGAAACATTTTTGGTGGCTAAAACAATGTTTTTTAATAGTGCAGAATATCACCCCAATATCATAACTCAAAGCATTAAGTAGCTAGATGCGCATTTCTAAGGCTATGCCCCCATCTTCAGTGGCACAAGATAAAAACTAAATAAAATACCTCTATCACGAATCGTGATTGTGAATGAAGAATGGTGGCATAGCCTCCGAAATGCGCATCTCGCTACGTAATGCTTTTAGTTACGGTATTTGGGTGATATTCTATACTAATATTTAACACCGTAGTGATAATTTTTAAAATTGTTTTTAATAGTTATGAATTATTAACGAATCGGTCGATATATATATTTTCGTTTATTTTCGTATCTGTTGTACTCGTGGACTGTACAAGGAAAATGTTTCTTAACATATTTTCGCACAACACATTTTCCGACTGTCGGAAAATATCATAATTAATGCACAAATGCTGTTTCTAAGCTGATCTAAATATAAAAATGGCCTGCGGTGGTCGCCTGTCAAGTCCAATTTTGCCGACGGCCATGCCGAAGAATGACACGGGAAAAATCGCAGCGGGTAAAATTACGAGCATCGGTATAAACTGTTAAGTAAAGGACAATTCAAACATTGCCAACATATTTACAGTCTACGAACGGCTTAATTAAGCAGGTATTAAAACTTGTGTTCTTTATTATAAATGATATAAAGGAAATGTACAATCTTCGACTATAATTTATAAATGTTCAGTTTTGATTAGTGAATTTAATTTTCCCGCTTTATTGACATCGCGCCAAAGAATTACCGAGTGAAATATTTTTTAATGAGAAATCTCACCGGGATCCACATTTTCAAAGTAAGCGATACGAAATGTTTTTATGTTAAAATTTACAATTTTTATTCGACTTGAAAATATGATTGAATGCGACATTTTTTTGATCTCAGGATTCGAAATCTGCAAGTAATTTTGTTGTAGGACTAACAGTTTGGAGGATATCGTAAAAAAACTGAAAATTAAAAAATGACGAGTTTTTGGTACAATTTTCGCATTTTCAAAAGTGAGTTTATGTATACATATTTCCTAATAGGATTTCATCTCAGAATTAAAATTATCAAAAAATCCTGCTTGTGTATAAACGCCGTTTTTTAAAGGATTTGTATAAATTTAAAAAAATTTAAATTAGCACATTTCCAGCAAGCGACTTTTATTGTCTATAAGTACACAATCGGGGAAAGAGCATATTAGACAAAAACAATTATAAAAAAAATTCAGCGCAACATTATTTATTATTACTATTTTAGAGTAAATAAAAATTGATTTTTCGAATATTTTTTATTATTTCTAAACTGACCAAATTAAAAATGAAATTTATTAAATTATAATTAATCAACAGATTTTTTAAACCAAACAAATTTTGTTTTGTGTATTTCGCCGTCATCCTGTCCTATAAAAGAGTATTTTACGAACCCTGCTTTCCAACACAACGTAACAAGAAAAATCATTATTTCGTTGCTGTTTTACATAAACGTTTCATGAATATTTATAATTTATATACTGTATGTGTGTTCCTTAATTGTAGATACTTATCAGTGATGCCAACTTATCACTATGCTAACCCAGCCTGTATTTACTTGTTAAAAAGGGGGCAATATTCAACGTACGACACACTTTAAACATTTTCACACTTCTTATCATACCAAGAAATATCTAACGAAAACACGACAATACTTTTAGTTGCCATAAAATTTGACCTTAATCAAAATTATGTTATGCTAATTTTTTTAATAGTCTAATAATGAAGTTACTATATATATATGTAGACGTGTTTTTTGACATCCAGTTTTCAATATAAAATTATTGCTATATGTGTGTATACAAATGTACCCTAAATTTTAAAACAAATGAAATATTTTCCAATTTAACATTAAACTTGGTTCGTGTAATTTCAAAATGCCCATGAAGAAGTTTCATGCTAACCTTCGGCTTGCTTGTTTAATGCATGTAGAATTTCTAAGATAATTATATGATTGGTAACTCTGTATTTGATGTTTAAATTGAAAGTTTATTGTACGCTTAGAACTCACAATTTTGCCATATTAAAAATTTCGAAATTTTATATCAAGAATTGTTGCTTTTTGTGTATTTTATGTCAATAAAAAAAATTGGTCCATAAAAAAGCGATTTTTGGAAAATTTCACCGTGTATTTATTATACAGGGTAATCTAGATTTTAAACAGTTTAAAAGAAAAACATCTCTCGAATAGTTTGCTATATATCGTTAATAAAATGGCATAAAATTGACACCGCGTATTTTATAGCTAAATATTGTATTAATAATTTTTTGTTTATTTCAGGTAAGCCACAGTAATTAGCATAAGCAATCCCTCTTCAATTCGTTGGTGAAAACTAAAAGTAAGATAAAAAATTTCAAGTTACAATTTTTTAAATAAAAGTTCACAAACGAAGGGAGAACTAGATATCGCCTTATGTTTAGCTGTCTTAAGAACGTATAAGACGATCTCAAAGAGATATTTTATATATCTTCTGTCATTGTATTTTACTTACTCCCATAGAACCTGTTTGAAAGATTATATGCCGCATGTTACGCCATTTTAATAAAACTCTCATGTTTGTAGTATTTATCATTTTGTTGTATGTGATAAAGCGCACATAACCATGTACTGCGGACACGAAATCAAGAATACATGCAGCACATTTAAAGCGTTACTAATTTAATAGTTGTGTTACATTTTTTCCACGCCACTGTTGCCAAAATCGAACCATTATATCGCCAAAAAACACCCACAAAATTTATATCCTTTCTTTTAGCGTAATCCTATATTTTTTTTAAAACCTATTGCGTTTTGTAGAGCCGTTTAAACAAAAAATATTTAGGATTCGTTTGTCTACATTAAAATGATTTTAGTTACAATATTGTAATTCGTTTTTTTTTTTTTTTTTATATATACTAAATTGTGTTTAGAAATGCGTGCACTAAATTCTCGTGCAATTATGTTGCATTGTCTCTGAAAAATTAGCCCAATTTGGCAACAATGTTGCTTACAGGACACTCGCTACGTTGTAATAACTGAAGTACAATAGCCTCTCGAAAGATGGGTAAAAATGATACAAGAATTTATTGTTGGTAAACTCGTAATGAATAAATTATTTGTTCCGGGAATATTTCAAATAATTTCGAAGGATCGTGCTGTTGATTCGATTTTTTTTAAAAATTAGTTTTAATTGAAGATTTTTTTTTTTTAATTTAATAAATATTGAGCACAGTAAATTTATTATATAGTCTCATAACACATTTCAAATTTATTATTACCTGTCGTCCTTTACAATCAATTTTACACTCCAGAATTGTCACAATCATTGAGCGTCAAACAGCGTCGAATTTTAACCGCAAATCGCTTCAGATGATGACAATAAATTACTTCGGTGTTCACGTAAATGTGTCATTATCCTTCCCATCTCTAATCAGAATGCCGTTTTCATATAGCGCGACAAAAGAGGAACGTTGTCTCTTTGCGGATCCACATCATCATCATCATCATCATCACCCATCAAGACGCGTTCTTATCTGCCCTGAAGATTCCTACAACGTCTCCGTGCCGTATAAATCCTTTTCCACTAGCTCTAGCTACTCGTTACTCGCTCTTCAGCGCATAATCTCGCTATGTTTTACATATACGCTATTCCGCATAATAGTGCGGCGATATTTCAACACCAATTATGCAAAATATTTATTGTCTATCATCAAGACATTTCACGGAATTATTACTGCACGAATATCCGTTGGGCGTATATAAGTACAATATATCTTCATTCAATTAATTGCAAGATCGAAATAATAAAATTAACTTCACAGTACACGCGAAATCGAAACTAAAAAACGCTGTCTTGTTAAAGTAGGAATATTCAACGTACGCTCAGTTTCGTGATGAAAAAAAAACATAGGATTTCATCGTACATGAGAAAACTGAAATTGCTTCATAAATCTTAAGGAGGGATTCAAAATAAGTCGCTCGAAATGTGTTGTACAGGGTGATCGTTTTATCACAGACCGCTTTTAACATAGCGCCGAATGTTCCGAAAAAATTTCCACTGTCGATTCAATTATAAAACTGAATCCCTTAAGAGATCCTGATGGAAAAATGTTGCAAAAAAATTACGTATTAAACACACACACATACATACATATATATATTTATATATATTTTCTAAATATATTTTTATATTAAATATATTTAAATAAGTAAATGATGTTAGGTATTTTTGTGTCATATTTATAAAAATTATTTTCACAATATACATCCATTTAATCTAATAATTTTTAATACCTAGGCAATTATGAAAATTGTTTATGCCCTGCAAAGTAAAAAGTATTAAAGTTTACCTAGTGGGATAATCTTCATTTAACGAAAATATATTTTCAAAAGACCTCCATTCGTCTTCATGTAGGCAGATACCATAAAATATCTAGTAATAATTAAGGACTGTAATATATAACAATTTATAATTACATTAATGGGTTAAAGCATTGGCGTAGGTTTTTTAATTTAACAAGTAAAATCAATACGGTACTTTATTTAATAAATATTAATAAATTGGACATAGTGTGACGTAATTTTACAATTATTCTTCAGGCAAATTTTTTTTGTGCATATATTTTGCGTAAATACGCACATTAGGGATTCTAGTTTATACGTTAAATTTGATTTTTGATTTTTTTTAAAGTGTTTTGTAAATTTTTCTACATTGCGATTCTGAAATAATTTTATTTCGCAAATTACGCATTCTAGCCTCAAAAAAATCTCTTTTCTCAAAAACTTTAATTTTTTTTTTACGTTCCGATTAGGAAATCGACACCAATATGACTATAAAACATCCATTTGCAATTATTCAATTAACCGTACATATTTATTAGTAGAAATTACTTAATTTGTTGCATTTATAGAAAATGTTGCGTGTGCTCCGAGCTCACGTAACGACCTATTCGATAATATCTATAAAATTGAAAATTAATTACACGAAAAGGGTTATTTCAGTTACTATTAGTCAGAGTTATTAGCTAGTATATGGCGAAAGAGGTAATAAATTTTCTTAGCTAAACGTATGTAAAGTTCGTTTTAAATATTTGTAACAGTCTTAATTTTATAACTTCAATATTAGAAATCACCGCCAGTACAAATAGCATGGAAAAATGATTATTTTACGTCAAAATAAAAAAAATGTGTTTTTAATTTCCTAAAATATGAATGTCTGTTTTAGAAAAATAATACGTTAATAACAAAGAAATGTACTTTTTGTCCATTAATATTTGAGTGGCTTGCCACCTTAGATATATATTTTTATACAGTGTGACTGAATTTAACCTCAATCAACACTAACTTTTTATTTATGTAGAAATTTCTATGGATTCGAAATTTTTATCCACACATTTAAAATTATTTTATTCTTCAAAGAAGTAGAAAATATGTATTGAATTTATTTACTACGTATTTAGTAGAAATTTACTACTATTAAAAATGTAGTCTACTCAGAAAAATTACATGTTTTTATTACATGGAGAAGTTATTCCGAAAATATTTCAGAATAAAATAGTATTTAATAATTTTTAAAGAGAATTTATGCGTCGACGAAAAATTTGCAACTTTTTAATACCAACGACTTTTGTTCGTCGACAATAAATAAAAAAACAACAATTTTTCTCGATAAATTTCAAGTTGCTTATGCAATAGTATATAGAATACTTTAAAAAATAAAAACAATCATACGCAACAGAGGATTTACTATATTAATGGGCTTATGGTTTTTTTTTTGGGTGTTTCTTGTGGAACCTGTTGGTCAAGGAATATGTCACAACTCGACATATCAAGAGTGTGACATAATAAGCTATGACGGTCGGTCTTCTTGCATATTTAACTTGGAAGTTTACAAGTTAATAGAATTCTAGTAAATGTGCATACGTGAACTAATAGAAGCTGCATTTCATTTTCATCATTCAAAACTGGGGTAATAAATAGAAAATTTTGCAAATTAATATTTAATTTAAATCATTATCGAACGAAGTCGATTATATAGCCAAATTTTCTTTTTTAATTCTTAGAAACCGTGGTTCGATATAAAATTGAAAATCTTCTTTTTTGCCATCAAATTGTTCGCTCAAATATTTCAACTTTTACATATATTTGTCATCCACAAATATTCTTCATCAAGACCATCCATTAAATCGGCTCTGTATTTGCAGTTGGCAATTCGTAACACCTCTATTTTACGAAACCGTGAATGGAAGTCTATCTTTAGTACAGCTGGCAATATCTTTCCCTCGGCGGTCGGAGCAACCCCATCTTCAACCCCATAATGTACCGGGCTTATATTAATAACGTCACATTCAAAATTCCATGTAGGAAATGATATTCACATTTGTCAGGTCTTGAACTTGGCAAAGAATACGATAAAAAAAAAAAATTGCCGAGCGACTTTTAAAGTATTATAGAAATATATGGGATGTGTGCATAGGGTTGCCAACTATCGATGAAATTGCTGATTTCGAAAGATAGAACTAGTGGTAAATTTAATTACTAAAAAATATTCTGATTGAAACATATTTTCGATGCGTATAAGCCAAGCTTATTAATAAAATTCCAGAGGGGATCTTTCGTGCTGCTGTTGTAGTCTTTTTTAACGTAAATGTACTTCGTTCTTCGCAAGTAGAGAGAGTATAATATAGATAGAATGTAATATATTACATTTGGGGGAGTTTCGGGCTCTTGGGCTTTTTCCGAATGTCTGTGGCAATGTATTGGAGGAAATTGGCAATGCTATTATACTTTATCGGTTTAGTAGAGAGCGCTAAGATGCAGGAAATTAAAGTTGTTCGCTCTTTGTTTGCCCACGAAGGTGGTAATAGTCGAAACTCTCTGCGGGTACTCAGGTATTCATGCTTTGCTTTTAAGTACAGAGATAAGCAGTTCACTTTTTTAGCTCGTACATTTTTCTTTTGCAAAAAAAATGGAATTATCGACTGGAATACATTTGCAATTAATTATTACTATATATAGACCGCAAATATTGTCTAGGAAAAATTTATTCCTTGATAATTATAACATATCTTTTAAAGATATGTTATAATTATCAAGGAATTATAAGGAATTATGTTTTAATTTTATTAAATCTTTTATTTTAAGAATTTAATTCCAGTAGTTTATAACATATCATTGGATTTACACTTAACTAAAAGCAAGTATTAAAAACATATTTTAATATTTTATATAACGAAATGAAAAATATACTAACCACAAATTCCACATTTACGATACAGTTTGTGTGGTCAGAATCTACATAAAATAGAAATGCCCTTAGACTCGCCAGTAACAATTAACACTTATGTGTTAATCTTATTAGTACACTACTACGAGAAACATACTTTGAGGTATAGAACAGGTTGGAATGTGTAACAAATAATATAACATTCTAAAATCACAACCAACTATAATAATCAACGAAAAAAACCATTTTTCTTATTTGCGTTGTAATTGTGAATTATTTGAAGACAGATATGTGGAAAGAAAGAAATTTTGTTAGATTATATCTTTAAAATATTTAAGGTTGTTTTATTGGGGTATAAAAAAATTAATTGCGCTGTAATTTTTATTTTTTAAATGACGAGTCGGGAGAGCAGAACAAAAATATTTTTTTTTGTAGACTATTAAGCATGAGTGTATAAAGTCTTTCGTTGTTGGATGTTCATTTGAAAACTCAAGCTCAATTTGTATTAAATTATAGTGTGTAAAAGACACTTTACAAAAGAGTAAATATATCATTAGATTACACCAATTTTGTTAGTATTCTGTTGACAATAGAAGCAACACGCAGATAGACGACAGCATTGACATTTCGAAAAATGCGCTAGTATAAAACTAAATGACAGTGTCTGCGAAATATATCGACGAGTTTAACCTGAAATTGTGAACTGCACAAACAATTCTATTATCACGTCTTCCGAGATGCACCCTGAAATCTTTCACGGAGAACTGTCACAAGAATTTCTGCAGGCTGGTCTTTCTAAAACTATGAACACGCTACCACAAACTTTCGTAACGCCCGATTTTATTTTAGTCGATACTTTAATGCCCACGTAACTTTTGAAATTATTTTTCCATTGTTTTATACCAATTAAAAAATAAAAAGTTCAAATCAAAGATGAAGCGATAACAGTACAGAAAAAAAATCACCAGCAATAATTTTGTTGCTTCTATAATATCCACAAGTTCTTCGAATTTGTTCAATTGTATAGTCGCGTGTGTTTTATATAATATACTTTTCTGTTATTCTAATTGGAAAGCCAAGTAGAAGAGGTGATTTGTTTGTTCACGAAAGCGTATTGGCAGAAATAACGGATTATTTGTAGAATAAGCCATTTAGAAACAATCATTTCTTGCAATCGCGAAATGTCAAAATTATGTTTTAGCTTCAGAATAGACCGATTTCATTTATATAAGCCATTGAATTTATTTTGACATATATTTCTGTACAGTTTATTGTAAAACAAAGATCGGTTTCCGCTGCAGTTGTTGGCCATCTGACGTGCACGAAGAAAAGAAATTGATAACAACAACAAAATTGCGGTGAAAATACCAATAATAAAAGACACGTGTGCAGATCTTAGTTGACAATAATTTTGTAAAATAATCTCAAATTTGATCGTGTAATGCTTTCTGGTTTATTAATTAGAAAAAATCTTATTCGATTTTACGATCGAAAAAATATATAATAATATTTTGTATTATCAAAATAAATCGACGTATTATCATTGGAATAAATTGAGCAAAACAATTATTTTCTGGAGAAATTTATTAGCAAAAAAAATCTTATAGGACAATTTTTGAATAATTTTGTTTATTACGCTGTCTTTTTAAAATAATCAGAAGAAAATTAAGGGGTAAACTAAAAGATTTTTCATTTTTCAATAATTTGCAAACAAGTTTTTCTTACGATTTATTCATCGTTTGAAAATATGGAATTTATTCGAATACCATGTGATTTTTCGCAATAGTTATAGATTTATTATACACAGCGTGTCCCGATAAATGAATCAAATAGAAATAAATTTAAATAGAAACAAAAATATCTTATTATTCATCAAATAGTGGATATTTCTTTATACAGTCGAATTCATTTATAATATTCTTAAATTTTATGAAACATTACTGCTTCCTTCTTGATATTATTTTATTATGAACTGTAGCATTCGCAGTTTCGAATTTATTCATATTTACCTTTATACTATCTGCAAACAGAAGAATTCGTACCGGAATTGCATTTTTTCTTCCAAAGCTGCAGGCTAGGGAAGCTTTTCCATTCAGCGGAGCTTTTAAGCATTTATATTGACTAGCAGTCTATATATATTCTCAAGTATCTACCTTGAAATTGCGGAAAAATATTTTAGATGCCACAAATATTATTCAAATATCTTAAGAGTTTTAGTGGCGAATTTAGAATCCAAAAAAATAATCAAACCGCTCATATTTTTTTTTATTGGGTGCTCTTCAAAAGTGTTTCTATAGCGTGTTTACAGTTGAATTTAAAAAAGTTTTTTTTTTATAATTTCATCAACATTAGGATACATTTGCATATATTTTTATTTTACATTTTTTACAACAGTTAATGTGTGAAAATAGATCGAATTAAAGTTTGTAAATTTTATTCCAATAGGCGAAATTTCGATGTATTAATTATAATTACCAATACGGACTTAAAATACGCAATTACTCCATAATTTCCTATGATTATTGTTCGCGAAAGTAAAAAATGTTTACTTACAAATTATTCAAATTTTCAAGTTTCTTAGAGTCTTAACTTACACAACCTCTTCAATAATTATTTTTATTTTCTTGTAATGTACGCAGGAAATTTTTTATATGTACCAATGTTGTTCTGAATTTTTATTCTGAAGATACGTCCTCAAGCACAAGACATATGTATTTTCTGTGGTTTAAAAAAATATGCTTCTAGCTTTTTTTCCGATATCTAAAACTGTTGACTGAAGAAATAATTCAAAGTTGAAATGTGTTAAAGTTGTAATTAGTAATTTTCCTTCTTTAATTATTCTTAATAAAAGATTTCTAAATCGAAAAACTAAAAAGTAATTTTAGCTTATAGGTGAGCAATATATTTTTATGAGCTACTACTTCGCTGCATATAAATTTCCGCTAATAAAATATTGTTGTAAAAAAATGTCGAATCAAAAAGCGCGCGCAAAGCATTTTACATAAAAAATCGTAGTCGTCCATTTAAATTTTATAAACACTTCGAAAGCAGCTAACGTAATTACCCGGACGAGTTCTGAGCTCGTATTCTCTCAGAAAATGTCGCTGTGTTGCGCTTTTTTTTTTATCACAGCGCGCGCCGACCCAAAAAATAAATGTTTCCACTTCGTGAATGTTTAAAAAGTTTAGATTATATCACGAGGGAGCGTTTTCATATCTGGTAATACAAGCGGCCCTTGCACACAAGATTATAATATATTTTATATGCCGTAAACATATGAATTTACAGAAATGTCGTAAGCGGTTGGCCCAAAAAATCCCCGAAGAGTTGCGTCAGACAAAATATTTAATTACGAAATTGCGTATTTATTACACATTTAATTCGGAACGAATTAGAACGAATCATCTGGGTTTTTAATAAATATTGTCCATAAAAATATTCGGGCAAACATTTTTTCCATTGGCATCGAAATTTCACACTTTGTTAAAAAAGTGTGACTATATAAAAAAAAAAGTATATCTTCATTATAAGTTGCACAAAACAAGCCGCGATTGTAGAAAACTAAACATATTTTTAATAAACTTATAAATCGTTCAGTCCTCACATTGTATACGATTTTTTATCCGTTTTTCTTTCGTTATATCTTCACCAGTACTTAGGTGTTGTTTTCGAATAGTTTCACGTTAAAGTAGAAACGAAGTTTGTACATAAATTTAATTGAGGCAGTTAGTTATGAAGAAAAACAGTTGACGGATAAACTAGTTTACTAAACTTAGTAGAAGCCAGCGAACGAAAAGCATTGCTGCTAAATGGTGTTGGTGAAGATATCCATCCCATGGTATTTTAATTAGATCGATTTCTGTTGAATATTTAAAAAAGTGTCCATAAGAAGTGTATGTTCATTTAGCTAGTTATAGCAGTTTTAAAAGTGTTTTTGCAGCAATTAAAGTTGGTGTGATTGAAGTCAAGTAGATACATAAAAAAAAAATTTGTGCAATGGTAATAGATAAATTGCTAAATTAAAGAACAGTTTATGTGTACAGTATTTATTAATTAGTGGTTGAAACTATATTACCTTTATTTGGAAATTAAAATATTATTTGATTAACATTGAAAAACTGAATCGTTTATATCAACTAACCAATTTTTTGTTTACAGTAAATATAATCCATAAATCTGGAAAAACTAATCTGAAATCGAAATTGCAGTTTTGTACATTCATACGTAAATATCCTTAAATGGTTAAATCCTTATTTATATATAATCTTGTACATTAATAACAATTGTTTATTACATTGCTTACATATGAAGTGACTAATTATGCTGTAGTTTAATTTTCGGAAAATTTGTCTAAAATAAAAACCTTTAATTGAATTGTAGATAAAAGATTTGCATCATATATAAAACAAACATAAAATCTCTTATTATTCTTTTAAAAATTCGTTATAAATTACTGTTTATATAAAAAATTATATTTGTTTTATTTAAATTTTCATTTGACGTTTATATGTAAAAAAGTCTTGTCCAAATTTTACTATCGGTTATATTTTCAGACAGGATAATAAAATGGATGTACATAATTTAATAACTAAATAACTATTTTTAATAACTATTTAGGAACTTGCCAATTTTCCATTCCCAGATTAATTTTAATTTTATAATAATTCTGATAAAGTGTTTCTAAATGGAAGTTGCATTTTTGTACATTCAAAGTATTATAACGAAGATTTTATTAATGTCCTTAAATGATATAAATCTACGTTTTTGCATGTAGATTTTAATATTACTAACAATTTGTCTTTTTGTTATACATCAAAAGCAGTAGTATAATTTTCAGATAATTTATTAATGTTTTCCTCGAAGAAATTTGTGGAAATTAGCAGCCTTTAAGTGAACTGTCAATGTTTAAAAGATTAAATACGTATATAAAATATACAATTAAATTCTTCAAAATCTGTTATTATTCTTTTAACAATTCATTATAAATTACTGTTTATAAACAGAATACTATTTATTTTATTTTTTGTTCGTTTGACATTTATATGTAAACAAAGTCTTGTCAAAATATGTCAATAAATGATGGCCGCGTAATAATTGGTTGATATGGTGATAAATGTCGGGCAGCCATCATGATTTTGCCGATGACGCCCGATTGGCATTTCCAAAGTCAAAAGAGCATCCTAAAAAAATATAAGTAAAAATAAATCGTTTGAAATTCAATAAACCACTCAAAAAAAATCTACACTCGCATATAAAATAGTAATAATAATAAACATATACCTATTTTGTATGGTATAATTCATCTTTACGTGCAAAATTTTATAATTATATGTCAAAGTGTCATATAATGTTGCTGGCTGGTGGTTCGAGTAATATGTTATAGCAATAGTTAGCGTTGTCTTCATCGTTCTTGTGTTCTTGGACGACTTCGGAGTGTCTATATAAATCATGTCTTTATATTATGTTAGAAGAACAACAGGCTGCTGTATTGGCGTTGCTTTAGTGGGCGATCTGCATCTGTTGCGTGAATAAATGATATTTAATGGCCAGTTCGCACGTAATGTTTAGGAAAGACTTTTTTTAGGACCCACCGTAGTTTGGTAATTTTGTATTTGAATAAAAACAAGTTCTGCTGCAACATTTTGGTGTATCCTTTAAAATTAGAATTTTTCCATCAACTTGCAAAATAAAATTAGTTACCAGCTGTTGAATTGAAATTTTTATTTATGCCAAAAAAATTTATTGTGGATTGGTTAAGACGCCCATGTAAATATCACAAAATCCGGCTGTTTTTGAATTTACAGTGTCTTTTGCAGGATATTTTTTTTAGATCAACTTTGGGAAATATTGTATGAAAATTTGGTGTAAACTGGTGTTTAAATGTCGGTTGGCGGCATTTACGCTAATGCACAATCAACATCTGTTAAGAGCCTATTAAAATCACATAAATATGATAAGTAACGTAGATGGCACTGTTCTAGTGTTTTTAAAAGCACGCTCGTTCTATATCCATAATTTTCCAAGTTGACCTCCTGACACCGTATTACCAAATATATCGTCAGCGATGTGATAATACCTCTTATTTTACAAAAAAATCGAAAAATGATCAAAAATGTTAAACTAATTCTTAGATTTACTGCGCACGTTCGGAAAATCTTCTAACTCATTAAAATTTCAAAGCAGATAGGAGGTATTGTCACATCACTGACGATATAGAATATTAGAGATTTAAAAAAATATTCTGCCGCAGAAAAATAAAATACATCATTTATGGATCATTTAAAATTTTCCATAAAAAAAATTGTAAAAATTTAGAACATGCATATTTTCTAATTAAAACGAAATAATTGCGATTATGCACCATAAAATATATATTTAAAAAAAAATTTCTAAATTCATTTCACATGAATAAATTTCCGGCAATATTAATATTTTATGATTTAGTTTTTTTTTGGAATTTTGCTTGTCTATTGAAGAAATCTAATAGCTAAGATTTTTAGATATTTTTTTCTAATTTGCAATATAAATGAAAAGTTCTTAAACATTATTTGAATATAACCTTAAATAATAGAAAATTGATCTTAATATAAAATTGTAAAATTTTATCACTTTTAGTAAAATAATTATTCAATTATTCAATTTCACATATTGACATTTTGTAGCCATAATATTGTTGTTTTTTGAAGTGGTGATTTTTTTTGGAATCTTGAAAAAATCGAACACCCAAGATTTTGAACCAGAAATAAATTCCATTAAATTCAACATAAATAAACGGTTTAAAAATTTTATATGAACTTGAGTAATGGAAAATAGGGAATGGCGAAAATGCTTTTACAAAAAGATTTTTTTAGAATCCTGTTATTTTAGCACAAAGTCTGTAGTGACATTTATCTAATAAAGGACTTTCCCTAATACTTTAACACCTAAAAATTTAAAACAATTATTTTATAACAATGAAATAAATACATAATTCATTTGAAAATTTAATTTTCATCGATACCAGAAAATCCTTACTTTGATTTGATGCAGTTAATAACATGTCAATGAATATTTTTTGAAATTCACTATATGACTATTCGTACCAAATAAATTTATGTATATAATGTATGATATAAATTTATTTAATAAAAGTAAAATTAGTAATGTAAATCAGGACAATCCATCTAGCTACTGTCAAATCAAAATAAGAATTAGAATGCACTCCTGTTGAATAGTTGAGTGTATCCAAAAATAGTTAGAATATTAAATATGAGCGACATAAATTCCCCATTAGCTTTTGAATGTACCCAGATAACTTGACTCTTCATCTGCGCAGTGATTCGTTTAACAGTGCATTTATATATTTACTAATAACTCGGCCAAATAAGTGATGCCACAATTTAATTAAATTTAATCAAATATACTCGCTTGTTGAATGTGAAGTGTAACCACACTTAACATGAAATTGTGCATTTAAAATAGACTTTTATTGGTTGTTTGTCTGGTTAACTGCATTCTTTTATTAGATATATTTATTAAGATATATCCATATTTTAAGACAGGATAAGAAAATGGATGTAGTTATTTAGGAACTTGCCAATTATCCATTTCCAGAATAATTTTAATTTTAAAATAATTGTGATAAAGTGTTTCGAAATGGAAGTTGTATTTTTGTACATACAAAGTATTATAACGAAGATTTGATTAATGTCCTTAAATGATATAAATCTACGTTTTTGCATGTGGACTTTAATATTACTAACAATTTGTCTTTTTGTTATACATCAAAAGCAGTAGTATAATTTTCAGAAAATTTGTTAATATTTTCCACGAAGAAATTGGTGGAAATTAGCAGCCTTTAAGTGAACTGTCAATGTTTAAAAGATTAAATACGTATATAAAATATTTATTAAATTCTTCAAAAACTGTTATTATTCATTTAACAATTCATTAAAAATTATTTCATTTTAGTGTTCGTTTGACATTTATATGTAAATAAAGTCTTTGTCGATAATGTCCGATTGGCATTTCCAAAGTCCTAAAATATAAGTAACCTAAAATGTAAGTAAAAATAAATCTTGTGAATAATAAAATCAAGAAAATATGCCAAAAAAACGTCTAACACTACAAAAATAGATAATGATATAATAATGTGGCTATTTTTTTGAGAAGGTTTAG
This sequence comes from Leptodirus hochenwartii, assembly GCA_947310635.1. Taxonomy (NCBI): domain Eukaryota; kingdom Metazoa; phylum Arthropoda; class Insecta; order Coleoptera; family Leiodidae; genus Leptodirus; species Leptodirus hochenwartii. The sequence goes on from OX371176.1 coordinate 36,274,921, forward strand.
AGAAGGTTGTTCGTGAATGGAGGAAAGCCATAGATACTAAAGGTGTTCAACTAGGAAGAAATCCAAATAAAATCACCATAGACTGTCTAGCTTTTGCGGATGACATGGCGTTGATTACTGACTCACTGGATAATGCCCAAGAACAAATCAGAGAATTGCAGAAACAAGCAGCCAAAGTAGGATTACAAATATCACTTAAAAAAACACAGTTCATAACTAACATCAGTGATGCCCCTCAAAAGCTTAAATTTCATGACAACACAATATCTCAAACAAATTGCTTTAAATATCTAGGAGAGTTGATAACGAGCAACACAAAAGAAAAGGCAGCAATAGAAACTAGTGTACACAAAATGGAAGGGGTGTTTCATATGACAAAAAACACATATAACAAGAAATCTTTATCCTGGAACACAAAACTAAGACACTATCAAACAGTGGTTAGACCTGAAACATTGTATGCGGCAGAAACACTTAAACTAACAAGAACTGGAGATCTTGAAAAACTAGAAAAGGTAGAAAGAAGAATTTTGAGAAAAATATTGGGACCTAAAAGTAATAGTAATGCAGAATACAAATTAAGATCAAACAGAGAGCTATATTTGAAAGTTGAAAAACTAACTGATGTAATGAGGAAAAAAAGACTGCAGTTTTACGGACACATATACCGAATGGATAATAACAGACTAACCAAGCAGATCTTCAACTTACTAAACAGTTACAAATCCAAACCCACATGGTTCATTGAAATTGATAAAGATATGAAAAGTGCTGGAATTAAAAGAGACACAATAAATAACAGAAAACGTTTTAGAGAAGTAACTCAAAAGGCAGGATTTCAGGAAAGAAAGAAATCAACGAATGGAAGAAAGTGGACCAAAGAAGAAAAGGAACGACATTCTCGAAGAATGAAGGAAGTGTGGGAGCAAAGAAAATTGAATACAAAGAAGTATAGCCAGAGTTGATTTATCGTACCCTCCAAAAGGGTTATTCGAAAGAAGAAGAAGAATGTGGCTATTTAGAGAAAAGAACATTCGAAATGAAATAAATAAATATATAGCGAAAATGATAGCTTTGGTAAAATTTGGTAAAATTTCAAAAAACATTCATATGGCGCAAGGTAATTGTTTCCAACATTTCCAAAATATTTGACTAATTTTTTAAAAGTTTCATAAAACATTTAAATTTATTTCATATCTTTTGCGGAAAATTGTTTTTTGTACTATATCTTTAAATAATAAAGACTTCGAGCTGTTGGCCGAATGCTTTTAACGAAATTATGTAAAAATACCTGTTTGATCTTCAATCCCCAAAGCATTTTTTCCCCGTATATAAATGAACAAAAAAAACTGCGATGTTAACGAAAAATAAACGACCAAAAATTCGCCAGGCATGAAACATTTTCATGCGATATTTTACATAATTTGTGGTGACGTATCTTTCACGTGCAGATTTTCATGTGAACTAACAAAAACTTATTTTCACAAGTTCACAATGTTTTCTAGATTTAATTTGCTTCTCCACAATTGAAATCTACTTTAGCTACTTTTATATAATCAACTATTTTATAATTTTATAATAATTTATAATCGACTTTTCTATAACGACTATTTTACAACATTATTATAAGACCCTCGGCTTATATAAGCAATAAAACTTTATATTCTTCGTTTGTAATTTTCGCAGGGATCTTAAGTAAATAAAAACTTCATTATACCAATTTCACTCTAATCTTACGTGTTGATTAAATTCACATTTGAAATATACCAGCGAAAATTACTTGTTTTATTGCAGAAGCTGTTGAAGTATGTACCCGGGCGAGGCAATAATAATTTTAAAGCATTTTATTGCAATCGTTGATGAAACATAAAAGAAGTGCTGTTATAAAGCACCTGCGATTGTGAATATTAAGTGCCGTAGTTGTTGCGAATTGTCGAAATGCAACCAGGTGCAATCTTACGGCCATTATATTATCGTAAATCACTAAAATGGACTTTTTAAGCGACAAATATATATGAAAATTGCTTGCGAATTATGAAATAACGACTCTACTACATTTTTCGTACAATCATAAATTGGCCATCGTAAGTGGCAAAACGCTAATGCAAAATGATCCACTGTACATTATTTAAAAAACAAAATATTGTACTATAAATATGCAATATTAATCGTATTATTGTTTTATTAAAATGGCATAGACGAATTTAATTTTATTTTTTAAATTTTCGTTATTTGACAAGATAATAATCAAAGAGCCTCCACCATAATTTATTTTAATTTTATTTAAAATTCTGTAACGTTTTTAAGACAAACTTTTATCAAAAAAAAATGGATGGACCATTAAAATATATTTTGATGTAAATAAAAATGATATCGTATGTTAAAAAAAAATCTTTAATAATTTATTTATCCCTGCTTGCGTATATCGAAGATATTTTTATATTTCTCACGGCATATAGAAGATTATTGCGGAAGCTACATGATTAATTTTTCGTATAAATATTTTAGAAAATCGCAACCAATTTGGAATTGATTTGCGTTTAATTAACGTCAATTGGATGACATTTCCTGTCTATTGAGATCAATCTCTCACTTATTGCATCATATAAACATACTGCGTAAGTTATTAAATTATCGCGTGATTAAAATCCAGTGGAAATAAAATGAATTAATAGTGCAAATATGAAATTTGTAATTTATGTGTTTTTAAATATTTGGTGTTTTATGAGCTTATATCTCATTTGGCGAAAGTTGCTGAAAATATATTGAAATGTTTATCAAGGAATAAAAAATTCAATTTAGCGATTGTACCAACTTTTGTTAAGCTTTGCAAATGTCTATTTTTAGAAAATAATTAATTACGAAAGAACCAGTAACTAATGAAGAATTAGTTAACAGTGAATAATAAATTTCTTCGTAAATAGCTTGATTTTAATTCATTTTAAATTATTTTTTATTAAAAATAAATGTATATGTATTGCGAAAATGGAACATCCTCTATAGCTAAAATATTTTTAGAATATAGAATATAGTAAATCAAATTCTTTTTTAATACAATTTTCACTGACCACTCTCTATGAACAAATACTGTATAGCGCTTATAATAATAATAAATATAAATAAACAAATTGCTAAAATATTTTTGCAATATAAAGCTTTATAGGTAATTAAATTTTCAAATTTCTGTTTGTTAGTTTCATTAGGAGACTTTAGTGCGTTACTCATAGCCCACCCTGTATATATATATTAATTATATAAATTATTTGAACAAATTGTTTAAAGATTAAAATTTGAAATTATATAATACATCATTTTTTGTAATTTTTATAAAGCACTTTCAATAGAGCATAAGGATTTATGCAAGGGATCACTAGTCCTTGTGAGTCATGTGCATTTAATGTAATGTAATTGAATTCATATGTAATAAGCAAAACTGCAGTATTTGATTTTTCTTTTTCTTATATTTCATTTTTAACGATAACACGACATTTTCACCAAATTCTTTTTTATACAAATTTCACTCACTAGTTTCTCTATGAATAAATCTGCTTTTCTTTTATAATTTTTTTTTAAATTCACCATAGATTAGTTTATAACAGCCATGGCATCGTGCCGGCGCTCTTAATTACTTAATTATAGGGGGCGACGGCATCATTGGCGCGCAAGCGTCCGAATTAAAAATCAATTTGCCTCGCCAATTTCGTAATGTCTGGCAGCAATTTCCGCTGTTATTTCTGCGTATGCCGTTACCGATCATCTCCATTTGCCTACATCTCTTCGTGATGGATCCTCAACCCCTCGTCCACGTTGATTCATCCCCCTCAGCCACCGCCTCTTCAACCGTCGCCCCTAAATGATCCCGTAATCAATTTATCAACTTTAATTCCCTATCGACATTTGATTACGCGATTTTATAATATTCGAATATATATATTTTTTAACGTGTATTTTTAATCAATTAATTTACACCTGTATTTGAAATTAATTAATTATTAATAAACGAATATTAATAGATTTGAAAAATTTAAAATTAACGCGGAAAAAAATTCCGCTTTAATATTTTTATTGAGACGAAAATTTCTTAAAAATGCAGACCGGTAAACAAAAGGCACTACAGTAAAACAAATACTATCTACGTCATCACACATTATACTGCGTGTTTTATATAGATTTTGTTTGTACAATTATTAATTTATTATTCTAAATCCCATTATAAATCTTTAATAAATCTTTCTATTAGAATGATTGAGTTTACTTCTACTAAAATGTGTTTCTGCTTCTCATACGAGACGCTAATCGATTGAATCGGTATATATAGGGTGACCTAGTTTCTGTACAATAAAATTAATCGCGAAGAAAATTATTGCGATTGTTTGATATGAAATTAAAGATGGATATTTTTCATAAAAGAAAAAAATATTTTATATAAAATTAATTACAGCAAAATCGATTAATATTATTTCAGAATGTTTTTGAGAATATGTTTTACCGATTGTTTGTGTGGATTTTTTTATTGGAAAACATTAATTTTGTTGTTCATTTCTAGTAATAATAAATAATTCGGTAAAAGTGATTTAATTTGACGAATATCACGTTTTCAGTAGCCATTTTTTTTTTTTTTAATTTAAATAAAATAAAATCTATGTTGTGATTATGCTGAAGAGCTTGCAAAAAAATCCTTATTAAATAATAGTTAATCTAAAAGCAGCAACACATAAATTAATGTATTCCGCATTAATATTAATACTGTATAAATATATTCAGTTAGACGAACGTATTTGCAGAGGAAGTCATCAATTTCAATAAAAAATCACTAAGGCAACACCGCATTGGTGCTACGTAGGTAGGCATACATTTCGTGAAAATGATTGATTTCGTCTCACCATCGCTGATATTAAAATGTAATTATTTCTTTAGATCTGCCAGCATTTAGGCTAAGAACACATTGGAATATTATAACAAAATCTCGGGATTAATTAATTAATTACATCTTCGATTAAATACAAATGTTAAACAAACACATAAATCAAGTTTAATCGTTAAAAAGAAATATTTTGCGACTGCATGTTTTTTATATCACCAAACTTTACACATTCCATACACTTAACACCGATCTTATGTTATTGTTGAGTATTGTGACTGTATATTTGCACATCTGTACAAGATGATAAACCGAGAAGAATCCATTCTGCAAGCAACAAGTTCTCTTATTATATGCACATGCAGATATAGTGCAAGAATAACTGTAGCTTTGTATTGCATTGGTGAGAACTTCGCATTTGATGGCTCGGCGGATAGTCTGCTTTACTTTTGTTTGTAAAAATATACTTTACGCATTGGTAGGGATGAGAGTATCGGTAGAAATATCGATATTTAGTATCGATATTCGTTTAACGAAATAAAACCTGATTATGTGTATATATAATTTTTTCAAAGGTTCAAAAAATGTTTTGTGGATTTTAATTAATAGATTTATCTATGTAATATAAAATTGAACGAAAATTTGAAAGAAAATCAGTTGTATAAAATTTTTAATACATACATACATACTCCTTCCTCATCTACCTTTCGGTGTAGAGGTGGCTAATTTTTTAATACTTATTTTTGAGTGTTCTAAATTATGCATTTATATATTAAATTCTGAAAATATATGTATTACTAATTGCGTATTTGCATTAATGAATATTAATAACTAAATAATAATAATAACACTAAAACGAGCTTCTTTAACTTTCTAAGGATTCCTATTATTTTATAATCAAAATAATTGCGGAAGAGAAATAAAAAATACAATGTTTTATATCACGGTTAAATTAAATAATTTTTTTCACAACATAACACAACAAAATCTACAAACTATCTAAATAATAGTTTTTAAATTTATATTAATGCTTGCTAATACTTTTTTTAAATACAATAATTCAAGGGATGAATCGATATTGTACCGATGTCAATATTATTGTATCATCTCTACCTAAAGCTTTAGCTTGGCCTCTTTAGAACAGTCATTGAATTATATATATTACATAAAAAAATTAAATTTAAACAATGCCCGAAAAAATGCTCTGAAATTTAATTTCGAGCATGAAAAATTTGAAATAATTTAATAGTTTTAAGTTACATTTTTGGATCTGAACAATGCCCGAAAAAATGCGCTAAAAATGTATTTCGAGCACGAAAATTTTTAATAGTTTCAATTTATATTTTTGGATCTGAACAATGCCCCAAAAAATTAATTTCGAGCACGAAAAATTTGAAATATTTTAATAGTTTTAAGTTACATTTTTGGATCAGAACAATGCCCGAAAAAATGCGCTAAAAATGTATTTCGAGCACGAAAATTTTTAATAGTTTCAATTTATATTTTTGGATCTGAACAATGCCCCAAAAAATTAATTTCGAGCACGAAAAATTTGAAATAATTTAATAGTTTTAAGTTACATTTTTGGATCTGAACAATGCCCGAAAAAAATGCTCTAAAAATGTATTTCGAGCACGAAAATTTTTAATAGTTTCAATTTATATTTTTGGATCTGAACAATGCCTCAAAAAATTAATTTCGAGCATGAAAAATTTGAAATAATTTAATAGTTTTAAGTTACATTTTTGGATCAGAACAATGCCCGAAAAAATGCGCTAAAAATGTATTTCGAGCACGAAAATTTTTAATAGTTTCAATTTACATTTTTGGATCTGAACAATGCCCCAAAAAATTAATTGCGAGCACGAAAAATTTGAAATAATTTAATAGTTTTAAGTTACATTTTTGGATCAGAACAATGCCCGAAAAAATGCGCTAAAAATGTATTTCGAGCACGAAAATTTTTAATAGTTTCAATTTATATTTTTGGATCTGAACAATGCCCCAAAAAATTAATTTCGAGCACGAAAAATTTGAAATATTTTAATAGTATTTTAATAGTATTAAGTAACATTTTTCGATTGGGAATTTAATTTTGTATTTTTTAAGGTATTACGTAAACTCTAACCCATTCGTTAAAAAATCATTATTTTTGCCCTTCTTGTATATTTATTGTACAAAACTATTTACTCTGCCAACTTAAATCCGATTGGCATTGTTTTAAGTTGGGTATCTCAAACTTTTAGCCCACACTTGCTCACATAGTTTACAAACTCTTAGCTCACATTATGAGCGTTAATATTTACAATCAGCATATTGTCTTAAACGTTATATGAAATTCCGCGATGATACGAGATTTAGCTCTCTATGGCACCAACAATCTTCTTCACACTTCTTGGTTTTCGCTGTAATATTCCGCCACTTGTGTTGACATAACATTACTTCTACCAGCGTTAGTTCTTGTACATGAATAGCACGTATAAAAATTGGTGTCGAAAAATATTAACACAATGAAGAGGTATATTTGCAAATACTTAAACTAGAAATAGAAGTAAACTATAAAAATCGTTGCTTCGTAAATTTTTTTTTACAGCTTGTAAGTGTAAGCTTGTAAAACTACACATGTCTTTAGACATGTGTAGTTAAATTACCAGCTGTAAGAATTTTTTTTTCATAACGTTAAAAAATGGACAAAATTTTCTTTTTAGTGTCGTAACAATTTCATGTTGGTGTGAAATACTAAATTAATTTGGCAAATCGTTTTATAACGTATGTTGGATTTCTTTTTTTTTTATAGTAGTTGAAAATGGAAATATGTAAATATATTTAAAAGTTGGATTGCTTACGATAATGGCGATGTTAAGAACGCCTCAAATAATCTAGTGTAATTACTACCATTTAACAAAATAGTATCTTTTTAACAAACTTGGTAAAGTACTTTATTTTAGATGTAGAGGAAAATGAAGTTTCTATAGAATAGAATATAGACCATCACCGTAACGGGCGGGCGCCTATATAAAGTTACGGTAGGTTTTCACGCTTCAGCTACCATTTCTCTATTTATCACTTGGTGGTTTTTCTAATCGTTCACTATCACGCTTTCCGCAACTCCTCAAGTGTGCAACTACATGCTGCGCAAGAACGATTTCCATTATATTAAATGTTGTTAAATGCTGTTTACGCTCTTCTTGCGCACTGCATTAAATGGAATTTAATGCAACATAATTGCTATTCTTAGTTTTGACGTACTATACTCTTCAGCTTTTTTTCCAACTATAAAATAGTCAATCCAAAGAACCCACCTGGAAAACAAACAAAAATCCTTTCATAAAAGAACTAAAATTGACATACAAACCAAACGTGTTTTTTTTTTTTAAATCATTGTTTTAATTGTCTTTATTATTTTATTTAAAGTTATTATTATTTGATTGACCCTACCGATTTTGGGAATATAAAAGAATTCCTTTATGGGATTATTAAATGAAAAAAATATCATAGCAAAAAAATCTTAATTTTGCCATGATAAACCGTAGCAAAAAAATATTCATAATAAATTGCTGCAAGCATTTTCTATATTTGACTGAAAAATAATTTCCAAAAAAATGTTTGCTATTAAAAAAATGATTTATATCAAGTAATATTTCTTTGCTACATAATACAAAATTTCATGCAAATATTATATTTTAAAAATTATCACGACGGTGTTAAATAATAGTATAGAATATCACCCAAATACCAAAAAAATAAAAAATTACATTAACTATGTTAGTTTTTATCGATTTCTTTATTTTAACGTAAGCAAAGAATAAATCCAAAACAAATGCGAGGTTTACGAATGCAGGGTCAGATATTGGTCCATTAACAATTAAACTTTTATATTCTTCGCTGGCACTGAAAACGATCAAGTTTGAAGCAATTGTTGGCTATATATTCTTAAACTTTTATTGAATTTCTAGTTAATTTGATATTAGTTCTTCATTGAATTTACACGTTGTACTACCGAGATCGGTGTATTTAATAATACACGCTCGAAAATGCCACGAAATCGTGATTTTAAAATAATATATTTTTCTTGTAAATTTTTCTACGGTGGAAGAATTCTTTTGTGCTGATCGATAATTTTTATATCACGTCGTAAAATAAATTAATAGACCGGATAATATAAATTTAGAATTAATTCCTTGAATCAAAATAGTTAATGAAACTGCTTTTTTAATAAAAAGCTTTTTTATAAAAAAAAAAACAACAACTTTATATTAAACCAAAATTGTTTTTTTTTTACAGAATAAATATTTTTACGGATTACAGGATATCTTATAAAGTAACGAAAGACTTTGTTAAGTAACCGAACAGGATTTAAAAAAAAACTGATTTGAATCTCTTCACTATATATTCTTCACTATATCTCTTCACATCTTGTGTCTATTTTAGTTGGATGTAAAGAGAACAGCTGATTTAGATCGTTAATATTCCGTTCATGTAGCCTTCATTTGTTGGTCAGGTGGTGAATAAAATCTTGTTTGGACTCATAAATCAGCGAAGACATAAATTTGGTCTTAATTTACCACTAATAATTCATTTTTAGTCATAAATATTTCAGTTTTTTTTTACTATTTATGAAATTTTCACTATTTCACCATTAATCATTTATTCTTTTCTTATGGTGCAATCAAATGCGTCTTCATAGCAAGCTCACTATGGTATATATATATATATATATATACTGCATCTTGCTCCTGAATAGTTGATTTAGATCAATGAACCTGAAAGATTCGAATAACCGCACGTATATATTCAGCTATCGGCTTTTACATTACAAGAATCTGAAAGGATGATATTGTATTTTTCCTTTTTATATATTTTCTCTTCTAACTGGTTGGTAGGGACTTGAATAGCATAAATATATATGCGATGAATTATTGTTCTTGCAATTAAATAGGCATTTGCAGAATTTGAAGTTGCAAAAGATGCAAACTTGCAAATGTTGAGATCAATCTCAACGTCTGTAATAATATTTATATTATTCTCAGCTGCGCTTCTAAACCACGAGTCGAGAATGTTGCAAGTTAGAAATTAAGTTCATGTCTGGAATAAAGACGACCAGTAGCAATTTCATAGCGGCATATCCTATCACTGACCAACATCACAACATAAATGTGGACTCTCCATTACACTCCATCATCTAAAATGCTACGTGTGTCTTCTTTTCGTGTCATGTAATATTACACGTCGTGTATCCTATCGTGTATTTCACCTATCAGTTAGTTTTCCTATTGCCAATCGTAGTAACGATCAAATGTCCTATTCGACATATTAAATGCTACATTAAATTGGCAACATTGTAGCAGCTTTAGTTAAAAAAATCACATTCTCGTCAATACATTTGACAACGGCGGAAATTTGACCTGGAAAATTTTATATAACCTGGTCTGATGGTTGGGTGGTGGAAGATTGCTTAGGTCGGTATAACTTTAATATTTTTCATATTGAATTTAATGTTTATCCTAGAATCTTTGTGTTCAAAGTGCTGAAATAAGAAACTCGATCAAGAACGGAGGGTGATCTATAGATCAAACCAGCAGCGGAGGAGTGAAGCGGAAAACAGCAAACCGTTGCAATAACCCAAGCGTTTACGCGAATTCTGCATCGTTTCCGTTACCGCAACGTCGCCATCACCCTTCGTTGCTTATTCCATTCTTTTGCTACATGGTCTATCTACCTTGAACTAAAAAGACCTCGCACAAGAAAAGCTTTCATGTCTTGCTGTAAAATAGCAATAAACGAAAAAGAAATGGTTAAACGGCTTCAAAAATATTTATTGAAAAAACAATGCTATCTTTATGAAATAGTTTTTATACCTTACACGCCTCACAGCCGTAAAATGCTACATTACGACGTACATACAATTTCGTTGCTCTTCTATTAATTCATAAATCAATCTTATACTTAAAAATTCACTGTTTCAACGATTTCTTTTTTATTTTGCTTTATTGCCACATATCGCATCTAGTTTATTTCAATTGCCGAGTTAAATTTTTTATATTACGAAGAACATGAATTTTTATTTAATTTATTTAACGTGCACGAATTTAATTTACCTTGAACTAAGAAGACCTCGCACAAGAAAAGCTTTCATGTCTTGCTGTAAAGTAGCAATAAATGAAAAAGAAATGATTAAACAGCTTCAAAAATATTTATTGAAAAAACAATGCTATTTTTATGAAATAGTTTTTATACCTCACACGCTTCACAGCCGTAAAATGCTACATTACGACGTACATACAATTTCGTTGCTCTTCTATTAATTCATAAATCAATCTTATACTTAAAAATTCACGGTTTTAACGATTTCTTTTTTATTTTGCTTTATCTTCACATATCGCATCTAGTTGATTTCAATCGCCGAGTTAAATTTTTCATATTACGAAGAACATGAATTTTTATTTAATTTATTTAACGTGCACGAATTTAATTTACCTGGAACTAAGAAGACCTCGCACAAGAAGAGCTTTCATGTCTTACTGTAAAATAGCAATAAACGAAAAAGAAATGATTAAACAGCTTCAAAAATATTTATTGAAAAAACAATGCTATTTTTATGAAATAGTTTTTATACCTCACACGCTTCACAGCCGTAAAATGCTACATTACGACGTACATACAATTTCGTTGCTCTTCTATTAATTCATAAATCAATCTTATACTTAAAAATTCACTGTTTCAACGATTTCTTTTTTATTTTGCTTTATTGCCACATATCGCATCTAGTTTATTTCAATTGCCGAGTTAAATTTTTCATATTACGAAGAACATGAATTTTTATTTAATTTATTTAACGTGCACGAATTTAATTTACCTTGAACTAAGAAGACCTCGCACAAGAAAAGCTTTCATGTCTTGCTGTAAAGTAGCAATAAATGAAAAAGAAATGATTAAACAGCTTCAAAAATATTTATTGAAAAAACAATGCTATTTTTATGAAATAGTTTTTATACCTCACACGCTTCACAGCCGTAAAATGCTACATTACGACGTACATACAATTTCGTTGCTCTTCTATTAATTCATAAATCAATCTTATACTTAAAAATTCACGGTTTTAACGATTTCTTTTTTATTTTGCTTTATCTTCACATATCGCATCTAGTTGATTTCAATCGCCGAGTTAAATTTTTCATATTACGAAGAACATGAATTTTTATTTAATTTATTTAACGTGCACGAATTTAATTTACCTTGAACTAAGAAGACCTCGCACAAGAAGAGCTTTCATGTCTTCCTGTAAAATAGCAATAAACGAAAAAGAAATGATTAAACGGCTTCAAAAATATTTATTGAAAAAACAATGCTATTTTTATGAAATAGTTTTTATACCTCTCACGCCTCACAGCCGTAAAATGCTACATTACGACGTACATACAATTACGTTGCTCTTCTATTAATTCATAAATCAATCTTATACTTAAAAATTCACGGTTTTAACGATTTCTTTTTTATTTTGCTTTATCTTCACATATCGCATCTAGTTGATTTCAATCGCCGAGTTAAATTTTTCATATTACGAAGAACATGAATTTTTATTTAATTTATTTAACGTGCACGAATTTAATTTACCTTGAACTAAGAAGACCTCGCACAAGAAGAGCTTTCATGTCTTACTGTAAAATAGCAATAAACGAAAAAGAAATGATTAAACAGCTTCAAAAATATTTATTGAAAAAACAATGCTATTTTTATGAAATAGTTTTTATACCTCTCACGCCTCACAGCCGTAAAATGCTACATTACGACGTACATACAATTTCGTTGCTCTTCTATTAATTCATAAATCAATCTTATACTTAAAAATGCACTGTTTTAACGATTTCTTTTTTATTTTGCTTTATCTTCACATATCGCATCTAGTTGATTTCAATTGCCGAGTTAAATTTTTCATATTACGAAGAACATGAATTTTTATTTAATTTATTTAACGTGCACGAATTTAATTTACCTTGAACTAAGAAGACCTCGCACAAGAAGAGCTTTCATGTCTTACTGTAAAATAGCAATAAACGAAAAAGAAATGATTAAACGGCTTCAAAAATATTTATTGAAAAAACAATGCTATTTTTATGAAATAGTTTTTATACCTCACACGCTTTACAGCCGTAAAATGCTACATTACGACGTACATACAATTTCGTTGCTCTTCTATTAATTCATAAATCAATCTTATACTTAAAAATTCACCGTTTTAACGATTTCTTTTTTATTTTGCTTTATCTTCACATATCGCATCTAGTTGATTTCAATTGCCGAGTTAAATTTTTTATATTACGAAGAACATGAATTTTTATTTAATTTATTTAACGTGCACGAATTTAATTTACCTGGAACTAAGAAGACCCCGCACAAGAAGAGCTTTCATGTCTTACTGTAAAATAGCAATAAACGAAAAAGAAATGATTAAACAGCTTCAAAAATATTTATTGAAAAAACAATGCTATTTTTATGAAATAGTTTTTATACCTCACACGCCTCACAGCCGTAAAATGCTACATTACGACGTACATACAATTTCGTTGCTCTTCTATTAATTCATAAATCAATCTTATACTTAAAAATTCACGGTTTTAACGATTTCTTTTTTATTTTGCTTTATCTCCACATATCGCAACTAGTTTATTTCAATTGCCGAGTTAAATTTTTCATATTACGAAGAACATGAATTTTTATTTAATTTATTTAACGTGCACGAATTTAATTTACCTTGAACTAAGAAGACCTCGCACAAGAAAAGCTTTCATGTCTTGCTGTAAAATAGCAATAAATGAAAAAGAAATGATTAAACAGCTTCAAAAATATTTATTGAAAAAACAATGCTATTTTTATGAAATAGTTTTTATACCTCACACGCCTCACAGCCGTAAAATGCTACGTTACGACGTACATACAATTTCGTTGCTCTTCTATTAATTCATAAATCAATTCATACTTAAAAATGCACTGTCTTAACGATTTCTTTTTTATTTTGCTTTATCTCCACATATCGCATCTAGTTTATTTCAATTGCCGAGTTAAATTTTTTTATATTACGAAGAATATGAATTTTTATATAAATTATTTAACGTGCACGAATTTAAAAATATTTAAAACGTATAATCTTGTTTTAGTACAACCAGGCTGTATGATTTAAATTTCTATTTACCCTTGCTGTTTGCATTCTTAAACTTTAATATCGCTCTGTCAGCACTGTAATTGTATAATTATACTAGTTTAAAAAAACTACCTGGTATACGATACGACTAAGTGGTTTATTATCTATACCATAGTGTTGTATGATTTTTGTATATGCGCACTTTATGACAGTTTGTATAAATATTCATGTCTTTTACACGTAGTGTGTATTTATAAGTTTTCCAACACTAATTCAAGTTTTTTCTACTTGTTTCAGGTAAGAAAATTCCAGAATATTTACGATTGATTGCGTTTATAGTAACTGGTAAGAAGGAAATAGTTAAAACACGCGCAAGAAACAAATAAAGTACAATACCATGCGTGCCAATTATGCATGTGATTTCAAATTTCGTTTTCGTACGACGACGAATCTTTCTGTGTTAACAAATATATTTTTATAAATATAATCTTTGCTATATAACCAAATTAAGCAAAATGCGATAATTGACGCTAACAGTGATCAAAGAACGTACAATTTCTGTTAATTTTTAATCCTCGTTTTAAATTGCAGAGCTCATATTTTATCAGGCCTCAAACAAAACACCTATGAATTTCAATTAGCATCTGCAGCTTAAGTAGAGTTATTTAGATATTCATTTATTCGCTTTGTACATGCTTAATTTTCGAGTAAACGGTTTGGAATTGTTAATGCATATGCCGAAGACATAAACGCCTGTAATTATGTTAAGCATTTATCATAATTGTATGATATTTACTAACGGATACGAATTGTCTCGTCGGTAAATATTTTTTAGAGACCAATTTGAAGTGAATATAGGCTATCGATTATGAAATTACAGTTGATTAAAGAAAACGGTAATTTTTAATACTGCGTAAATAAAATTTATATTATTTAAATAATATAAAAAAAGAAAAATCTCCGAGTTAGCGAAGCTCCCCTTAAAAAGCTAATAAATAGAAATATGTATTAAAAAAACAATGTATGAATTGTGAAAAATTCACCGAAAAAAAAACGACATAAAAGTTGATTTTATGGCAATATAAAAGAATAGATTTTTTCCGAATTTTTCTGAAATATTACTCACATAATTGAAAATATCCCAATCGAAAATAAATATTGGTTTACTGGACGTTTAAAAAACAGGTCAGTGGGACATCAATTTCCAACATGTTATTCGCAAGAAAAATTACGTGCAATATAAAATTATCCATCAAAGATCTTCTAGCCGCGTCTTAATTAGAAATTATTATTCTGCACATTTGCAATTCATTTGCTACGGTATCTTGTGTAGGTACTATACACAAAGCTACACGCAAAAATCTCATATATCTGCTGTGAAGTTATCTATTTATGAAGATCTGCGGACTCTAAATATATGGCAAAATACCGGGTAAATGCAAAATCACTCTGCGAGCTTAATATAATTTATCGCATTTTATAAGCAATTGAAAATTTCGATGATTCGAATATTGTAAATAAAAAGAAGTAAACTGACAGTTTTTCCACACTATTGAATTTTCTCGAATATATATATTTTTAATTCTACACGTTGGAAACATCTTCAAATGCTCGTTTTAAGGAACTTTATGTCTACTTTTAAACTAATGCTTTTATTTTTAAATAGGTTATAGATTTTGCCGCTAGTTAGTTAAAGAGTCCGCAATCCTAAAGATTGGTTGGAAACAGCACGCCATGCCGATCTATCCTGAGCTAATCCCTTCATCTCCCTATAGCTATTCATCTCAACGTCTTCAACTATCTGACTCACATACTCCAATCTAGGCCTACCTACCCCTCTCTTTCCCTCCACTCTACCTTCTATGATCAATTGCATAATCCCCCCATGCCTAAGAATATGTCCTACTAATCTGTCTCTCCTACGCTGTAACACTCTCCAGATACTTCTCTTCTCCCCTACTAACTCTAGTACAGCTTCATTTGTTACTTTATCTTCCCAACCAATCCTCATCATCCTCCTATAACACCACATTTCAAGTGCTTCTAATCTACGCTTCTCTTCCTTTCCTATAGTCCACGCCTCACACCCGTACAGTGCTACACTCCAAACATATACCTTCAGTAATCTTTTTCTAATACCCAAGTCAATATTTGATCTTAAAATCTGTTCCTTTTCTACGAATGCCTTCCTACCCTGTGCTATCCTACACTTTATATCTACCTTGCTTCGATTATCTTTTGTGATTCTACTGCCTAAATAACAAAAATCTGACACTTCTTCGATTCTATTATCTCCTATTGTGATCCTCATTTTTCTACTGCATTCCTTTTTGTCACACCTCATCACTTTAGTTTTACCTATATTTATTTTCATGTTAAAATCCCTAGTCAATACTGCCTGCATACCATTCAATACCCTTTCTAAATTCTTTTCGCTTTCTTCCAATATAGCTATATCGTCGGCGAATCTCAGCATATATATTTTCTCTCCCTGTACATTCACACCTACACTATACTCTTCTTTTACTTTGTTTATTGCATCTTCTATATATAGATTAAATAATAACGGTGAGAGTGTACATCCCTGCCGAACTCCCTTCCCTATTTTTGCTACCTCTTCTTCCCCCTCAATTCTAACTAAGGCAGTTTGGTGCAGTTTTTTTGCCGCTATGTTGTGATAATATCACATATTAGGGAAGGAATTTTGAATATATGGAATATATATTGGGGAATAGATTGAATATATTTGGGAAGAGAAATAAAAAATACGTTTTATATCGCGGTTAACCGTGATATAAAACGTTGTATTTTGTTTTTCACTTCGCTTTTATTTGTATTTATGCTTCATCCTGTACATAGTGTTGAAAATGAAACGTGGCATACACACAATGGTTTGTCTGCAACTAACATAACGCAAACACATACGCATAAGCACTGAAACAATTATAAATGGCATATAATCAGTTGCGCTCAATGATTTATGCGAGTCGAAAAGTTTCTTCAGCGTTTCGCGCCAAACGAGTCGTTCGTGTTATTAAAGACGGGGTGAGTTTCTTACCAATGGGAATTTGATTCGACTGGTACGGGTTTACAAGAACATCCCTCCTTTATCCATTTCGTTGGAATTAATTACAAGACATATTTAAATGAGTATAAATATGAGATAATCCATACAAAAATGATTTAAAAGTTCACATCATCACTGATACGATATTTGGCCTTCTTCTTCTTATCATTTAGAAATTCTTCTTCTGCACATTTGCAATTCATTTGCTACAGTATCTTGTGTAAGTACTATACACAAAGCTACACGAAAAAAGTTTGTAGCATCTTTAAATTCGGTACTGCCAAATAATATGGACAGAAACGTTTTTTTGAGTTCTGTTTGGTCCACATGGTATAATACAAAAACTCTTGATCTTCGGTTATACATAAGCGTGGGAAGTGAAGAGGTGTACATACATATATATATACAGATACTCACGCAGGATAACAATGGACGCCGCGGGCGTCGTCATCGTACAGCGACGTCGTCTTCCACGGATGACTCCCCCATGCACACACATGTCACTTTTAAAGTCCAGAAATGAAGTGAATCGAGATTCATTCATAAAATATAGGTGCGCATTTCGGAGGCTCTGCCCCCCATCTTCAGTCGCACAATAATAGAACGAGCAATGATACTATTAGATACAATTGTATAGCAACGGTGAGTGACAGAGGTATCTTTATTTGTTCCATTATTGTGCTACTGCAGATGGGGGTATAGCCTTCGAAATGTACTTCTAGCTACTTAATGCTTCAAGTTACGGTTTTTGGGTGATGTTTTATACAATTATATAACGTCGGAATAATTAAAAACACTTTTAAGTAATTTAAGTGAACTAATTTGAATATGATGACCTGAGTTAGTCAGAAATATGCTCGGCTACAGCACTTTTATCTTTTCTATTTAATCTGAAATGCTCCTTAGTAAATCTAGTTTCAATTGGTCTACGTGTTTGTCTTTTATATATACTTTAGGACAACTAGAACAAGATATTTTATAAATACCAGATTATTTATTGAAAACAATCAAATCTTTGGGATTTCCTAAAAAATTAGCAAGACTATTATATGTTACTTTAAAATTATATTTATTTAAAATACTATATAAACCACGTGCTATTATAGGATCAAAAGGTAATTTAACAAAGTTTGGAGTCGAATTATTACTTTATTATTTAATATTATTAAATTAGATATTAAAAAAATTAATAAGCGGTCAATTAAAAAATTAAAAGCATCATATATATATATTTTATAAATATAAATAGCCTTCGAAATGCGCATCTAGCTACGTAATGCTTTAAGTTACGGTATTTGGGTGATATTCTATATTAATATTATCTAGTGTATAGATTTAAAATTTGGTTTACCCTCAGATTTTTTTTAAAATTATTTAAGAGTTTGCTTACATCGGTTTATTGAAGCTAAAATTGCGACACGATTTAAAAATTTGTCAATTCAAATTGTTGCCTTTTAATTCGATGTAATTTTATTTCTCAATTAACACAAAAATTTAGTTTTTCGCTCATTTTATTTTATATTATTATTCGATAACTTAAAAATATGCTATACATAAATCGGCCTCCGCTTTTTTTTTTTACAAAATTTGTAAACTTAACAGCTTAAAAGTATTTTGCATAAATCGGTTTGCCAATAAAATTTTTGTTACAATTCTGATCAATAAATAATTTTTCCGCAAGGATGTTCTACTGTGTGTTCGTTTATGTACACACATTTTATACTAAATTTATAAATTTTTGTTATTAAGTTATTTTTGCTTTATGAAATAAATCTTTTTTTTACAATACTTTGCCATAAATTCTGCATTTTTATACATGATCGTAGATGACAATAATCCCTGTTCTAGCTTTGATGAATATTACATTTAATGTGCCGGCTTGAGTTTTATTTATTTATTATTTTAACGATGTACTCTGTACTTAAAATTCTAGCTAGAAAAGTCGATTTTTATTTTTACAAAAAATCCTATCCGTAACTACACCATAAGCGATAGCATAGCTTTTACAGTCCTGAAAATACTTTTCTATTTCCCTTTTTTTTTGGTATGTTTTTATACTTGTATGTCTCTCACACCCGAGGGACATCTAGTCCGAACAGGCGTCTAATACCATGTCTTCAATATTTGATAATGATTATTTATTTGATATAGTTCGCGAGAATGTGGGCCTCCGCCTTTTGTTGTTTTTTCTTGTCACGTCATTTTATTTAATAAATAAAGATAATAAATGGTCCACGGGAGCAACAAGACAACGTTTCTCGTTCTTGGTGTCACGAAGGACGTAAACAAGTGTCTTTACTGAATAATGTAGATTATCTAACTTTTGTACATCGCATTTTCGAATTTGGTCACTTGGCAATGGATTTGCATGTTGTTGCGAAAAAGGCAGTCGAAAATTCAGGTGGTTTTATTTAAACCATTTAATAATAATCACCTCATAAATTCCCTAATATATCAGATACTACGCCTCATCCCGCCTAGACAAATTTCTTCTCGAGTACATCTCATTAAATCGTAAATTCGAATGGGACGTAGCCGAATGACTTACGTGTTAAATCACATCTTCAAATAACTACAGTTGCAACTGGTGCAAGCACAACCATCTATAAGATGGCGATGGCTGAGGGCTGTAAAGTAAAGCGGTTGTAGTCCTTAAGAAAACAAGACCGTTCGACTTGGAACCTGCGTATTTATTTAGGACGTGTATGTGAAGATATATTGTGAATTCTGTTGCGTTGATTGTGGTGTTGGGAAAATATGACAACGTAAAAGGAAATAGAAAAGACATTAACGGAAGTGATTGCAACTCTGTTCAATTTTTGTTGGTTTATTGCAAAAATGATCGAGTTACTACAAAAATATTGGCTAGGACAGAATCTAAGCGACTTCCACGCAGTCTTAAATTTATTTTTTTATTTTTACAAAAGTTGAATTAGATGAAACTTTCAAATCATCAAAAATATCGTTCTAATTTTAATTTTACGTTACCGCACCGCTTCTAAATACAATTAGGATATGCTTTTTCGATTTACATCTCGCACTAATCTAATTGACATTCAATTTGCTTCTGTCTCGCCCCGATTTTCAACTGATTATAAACACAGTACGTGCGTACATCTGGCAACATCCCTACGATTTGCCATCATATAAACTTGCCCCTGAAATCTTGAAGCTGTATGCCCAAGTATAAAACGCTCAAGACATAATGAACCGTGCGGCCCACAAAATCGATGCTCGTGATAGAATGCGAGAACTTGTTCCCGTTCGTTCCCGAGAACCCGTTTGCTGTAAAGTTGGTATGTGTGGTAACCTTGTCGATGTAAATTGATCGAATCGAATAGCGAAAATGGAATTATCAGGTGTTACTTGACTGGTGGCATGAATATGTAGGGTGAGAGTCGTAGAGGATTGCTTTGGAAAAGGGGATGGTGATCTATTCGTGTATAGGGTAGGTACCCCTGGGTATATAGAATCAGTTATTGAATTTTTGCAGTGGTGAAAGATTCAGATCTTATGCTCAAAATGAGAATTTGTTCCATTTTGTTCCATTTCTGCACCGAATCAATGATTTTTTTTACAAAAATGTAGACAAATATTTTATCACTGATGTATTGAAAAATGAAGACCTAATTTTACATTTTTTTTAAACCTAATTCAAAGAAGGTTTCGGATTTAAAAAAAAATCATATTTTTAAAGCAAAAAATATATGCTTCTTCGTACGAAAATATATTTCAATATGCTGAACTTTTCGCAAATTTGCTAGAAGATTTAACTTTGCAATGTTTTTCCTTTTGAAAATCCAATTCCATTTTTTTTTTATATAAATCCAAAAACAGTAATGAGTGGAAAGTATCTGAAGTTGCAATAAGAATCATTTTATTCCATTTCTGCAACAAGTCAATAATTTTATTTACAAAAATTTAAACCTAATTCAAAGAAGGTTTTGGATTTAAAAAAAAAATCATATTTTTAGAACAAATAATATATGCTTCTTCGTACGAAAATATATTTTAATATGCTGCTTTTTTTGCAATTTTTCTAGAAGATTTAACTTTGCAATGTTTTTCCTTTTGAAAATCTAAATCCATTTTTTTTTTATATGAATCTAAAAAGAATAGTGACTGGAAAGTATCTGAAGTTGCAATATGAATAATTTTATTCCATTTCTGCACCAAATCAATGATTTTTTTTACAAAAATTTAGACAATTATTTCATCACTGATGTATTGATAAATTTAGACTTAATTTTACCAAAATTTCAAATAAGTTATTTTTTTCGGATTAAAAAAAAATCATATTTTTAGAGCAAAAAAATATATATGTTTCTTCATACGTAAATATATTTTAATATGCTGAACTTTTTGCAATTTTTCTAGAAGATTTAACTTTGCAATGCTTTTCCTTTTGAAAATGTAAATTAATTTTTTTTTTTATATAAATCAAAAAAGAATAGTGACTGGAAAGTGTCTGAAGTTGCAATATGAATAATTTTATTCCATTTCTGTACCAAATCAATGATTTAATTTACAAAAATTTAGACAAATATTTTATCACTGATGTATTGACAAATGTAGACTTAATTTTACCAAAATTTCAAATAAGATATTTATTTCGGATTTTAAAAAAATCATATTTTTAGAGCTAAAAAATTTATATGTTTCTTCATACGTAAATATATTTTAATATGCTGAACTTTTTGCAATTTTGCTAGAAGATTTAACTTTGCAATGTTTTTCCTTGTGAAATTTTAAATCAATTTTTTTTTTATATAAATCAAAAAAGAATAGTGGCTGGAAAGTATCTGAAGTTGCAATATGAATAATTTTATTCCATTTCTGCACCAAGTCAATGATTTTTTTTACAAAAATTTAGACAAATATCACTGATGTATTGATAAATTTATACTTAATTTTACCAAAATTTCAAAGAAGATATTTACAAGGTTTCGGATTAAAAAAAAAATCATATTTTTAGAGCAAAAAAATATATATGTTTCTTCGTACGAAAATATATTTCAATATATAATAGTATATGAATCACGATTCGTGACAGAGGTATTTTATTTTGTTTTTATCTTGTGCAACTGAAGATGGAGGCATAGCCTTCGAAATACGCATCTAGCTACTGAATGCTTTAAGTTACGGTATTTGGGTGATATTCGAAACTATTATTAATTATTTGATCCAGCATAAGTTTGGGCTTCGATTTCCTAAAAATTTAACGTAAAGTTCGAAGTTTCTTATATCGCAAACTGCAGCCTTCTGTACACCATTCCCCACCTCTTGAACGTTCCTAAATTGGATGAGCTGTCCAATACGCCGACGCTTCCTTTCGCATCCTTTCTTGCGACGTAGAGACAGAATATCGTCCCTACGAACATTGGGGTTAGAATTGAAAACTATATATACCTGTATATTTGGAGCTGAGAGGTCACAGGTGTCTGTCTGTACTCAGCAGTGATCCTGCGAGTATATGCCAGGATGCGAGACCTTAAATTGAAAAGGGCACAAGCCCTTAATACGCCGAGACGTATAGACCCAACAAGTGGAGTTGGCGATATATCAGACGGCCCCGAGCGCCAACAAAAGTATTATGCAATCTGTCACTGCTGCAGTTGTGTCGTTATATATTTTTAAATTAAATAGATTTGAAGAAAAATTACAGGCGGTAATATTTCGATGGTATTAAAGCGCAGTAGAAATAGATTGGTTGGATTTATTTTATTAGACACCGTGGTTATAGGCAGTTTGTTATACAAGGTACAGCAGAATGAAAGACATGTGCAGATAAATCCAGATTTGTAATAATTGATTGAATCAAGTGTTACATTGTCGTAGTGGGTAAATGGGTGAAGGAAAATGACTTAAAATGAAGTTTTTGTATCCTTCTAGAAACATGTTGTTTTATGAAGAGGCTTGTTGAATCTGGAACCGAACATCCAAAATTCCACCAAGAGAAGAACAAAAAGCGAACTTCCAGATTCAACAAGGACCTTCATAATAACTTAATTGGTTCTAGATTTGAGTATGTAAGTTACATATGGTAGGATGACTATAAGAAAATGAAGACATGGCATTTTGTCTTTCACTTTCATTGTTCGACTATTTTAGAAGCGTTTAATTTGATCACCAGAACCTTTGAATTGGTCATATAATTTTCTACCGTATGTAAGAGAAAATATAGTACGCTATTATTTTCGCGCAAATATAAATGAGATTTATTATATAGAACAACATTAAAGCGCCACAAAAGAAGGAAAAGTGGTATATATTTTCACGGTATTGCAGGTGTGGAAGATATTTAAATATTAAGACGCTCGGGGGAGATTTATTTTTAAGAAAGTGGCATTAAAGTGAAAAATAAATGTATGTGACGATTTATGTGCGTGAAAAATGGCGAGTCTCATAGGAATTTTATATGTATTTTGCTTAAAGGTGTGTGAACATATTTTATTTGGAATTGTTGGAGAGTTATGAAGACAAATTCAATTTGAAAATTGCAAAAAATTTTAAGACCACTTTTGAACTTTTCCTCCGAAAGCATGTACAGTTTCAATCATAAGATCGTCATTTATACTCGATAAAGAGCCATACATTTTACGAATCGTGAAATATTTTTTTGCCATATAACGTAATTCAAAAAATAGTTTTAAAGGCAAGTTCAATTTTCGACGAAATTTTTCTTAAAGCTTTTTTGTTATCTGAGAGTCGTATTTTAATGAAGCTATTTTTTTTGTTCGAAAAATTATTTACAATCTTACAAATTTGTAAATATAGCAACGAAGTAAATTCATGTTAATGTGACGTGTAAATTATTTTTAATTTTTCTTTTTACCGCGTTTTATTCAGCCGTGTTTATTACACTATTCAGTTTTTTATGTGTCGATTCGATAACTCAATTGGTTAAATTGAAAAAAAAAAATGGTTTATGGCTTTTTATGTAGCTTTGACTCGTTCGCGCATAAAAACGAGTAGCTTTTTTTCCGACAAATAAATTGAATGTTCAGATTACCGGACACGTACAAATACTTAATATCCTATAAAAATCTCATTAGCATACCTGTTCGATGTGTGCGTATGAATGTATCGGTACAGCCTGTCCCAAATACACTCAAAACCATCGTAGCTACAATTAAAATATTAGACACGCACCTTTTTATTTGTTCATTCGTTTTATTATAAGCAGAATATATAGATTTAGTAATATGGGAAACAGTTTGTCTGATTGTTGTGCTGCTGAAGAAGGGGACTTAGCTTTCGAAATGCACATCCAGTTGATAAATGCTTTGACAGACGATTTTTCGTATTAATCTACAATATCCGATATTAATTTTCATATTAACTTAGTATCTAAAAAAATAGTTTAATCTTATTATATGTTCAAACGAATTTCGTTCGAAAAAAGATTATACACGGTAGCTTCAAAATACCTCAATTTTTTTACGGTTAGACTGTTATTTCGAACAATTTCGAAAATCTTCCATTTTGATCGTCTTAAAAGTCATGTAAAGATACAGAAGTGCATTAATTAATCGTTCAATTTGTTTTATAAAAGTATAACGTGTTATTGTCCAGACTGTATTAAATTAATTAAACTGGTGCCGAAGGATGATGTCTTCATTATTCATGGGATAATGAATTTATATGTTTAACACGACTACATAATGAGATGATGAAATCACCTGAAAATCCAGAAATTCAACGCGAAATGTGTCCAAAGAACAAATAAAAAAAAATTAATCAATACATTTTAATGCAGGAAAGTCGATTAAGAAATATTTTGCATAAAATAATCGATTTAAAAAAAAAATTATATTTCAATGACCCGCTCAGGTCATTATCTATCAATAATATTAAAAAAAATGCTTTTTTTTTATATAAAACGAAGTTCAAATTTACATTTGATCGCCGTCAGTTTTTGCAAAAGTCGATGTGAGTTTCCTTCTATCGCTTTTTTGTGTTTTGATCACTCTTGATGTTGAGGAGTTTCAACAACCGGTCTACCATCCACATTAATTTTATTCTTCTTGTGCGTATGATGGTTTGGACGTTCCACGGTGACTAATAATGACTCCAATTGTGGGTCGGACGTTGAGCACGCGTGTAAAGATACCATAAAACATGATTTATCAATGCAAATTAAAATGATCTCACGGCATGATGAATGTGCTCATACGTGCACAAACTTGTGACGTGCGACGTGCGACAACACGTGGTTAATTGTACAGTGTAAGAAGTTAATGCCGAAGCGTAAATGAAATTTTGTATTATTTTATATTAACCAGTCAACTTGTAAGAGTGTAATAATAAATATGTAATCAGCTGGTAATTTTATGATAAAAACAAACTCTTTTGAGGATATTTTTCCTTTGTGTGCGTTTTTAATCAATTTTTATAGATATATGAATTTTTTTTCTACTTCCGTGGTGGTTTTTTTATATATCTAGTTGCCCTGTTTAATAATTTTTTTTTAAAGATTATTTTTATTTAATAAATTGGCAAATTTTGTTATATTGTATGAAATAAGAAAGTTTGCTTATTATTAAAAATCTATGTCTATTATAAAAAAAGGCATTTTTGTAATTTAAAAAATCCGCCAATCGATAATTTCCAAAATTCAGTTTAAGTGCTGATTAGTTATCTCGATGTATAATTAATTTTACGTTTCTTCTGCAAATTGATTGAACTGAGTAAATATAAAAAAAACTCGTTGAACGTTGAAAATACTTCGACAAATGCATCGAGGAAAAACCATATTTGTTGCGGTTACTGTTTTTTTTTCGTGATTTTTTTTAACGATTAAAAATGAATAATTTACAAGCGTATTAAATAATATCATTTGTTAAAATTTCGCTTGAGCAATAATTTTTTTTTTATTACGCCTGTCCTAGATCGTGTATACCCCATGAAAATTTACAATATTTTCTATAAATAACTAGGATAATTTGATACAATAAAAAAATTAAAGTGTTTAAACTCTTTAAAAATCTAAAGCGAAAATAAAAATTATGCCTCATTGAATTGTCGCAATTATTTGTATAAGAAATAAAAAGAAACTTTTCCTCGTAAAAATTAATACTACTATAATTTCGCGCGACAGACCAAAGACACTATAAATTTCATATGAAGAACGCATTAGTGCCTATAAGCGGAGGGTAAAGTACTGTACTGGTAAACTATAGGAAATAAGGATAATTTTATTTAGGCTATGGATATATATGAAGATGTGAGATAATAGAACTAGAAAGATTATATTTGTATGTTATTAAAATTTCGATGTTAAAAAATAAGATAAAGTTGAATCGAATCTATGCAGAATTTTGTTCGTTAATTATATTGTAATTTATCAAGACAAACAGGCAATAAAAAAATTTAAAAAAGGGAGACGTGTGAATGTATTTCTTCAAAGGATAATTACTACTCTAACTTTTAAATAAATTTATTAATAGTTTCGTGTTTGGAAGAACGCCGCAGAATATGTTTTAATCTAAAATTAAGAAGTTCTCCCGAGAAATTAATTGTAGAGAAACTATATGACCCAGTATATTTTGGTTTGGTACTTTGTCAACTGCTATTAGGGTAAATTAGTATTGTTAAACACAACCCTGTCATCATACCACAGCGCCTCATAGTGGCAAGTGTGTAACATCACCAGGATGTATTTTAATTAACTGCTCTCCTCATTCCTCATTTTTAGGAGCAACATAACATGCTGCTAAAATTATATAATGTATTTAATTAAATTTCCAAAAAAATAAGTTTTCGTTGGTTAGTTAGTATTGTATACATTTTACTAGAATCTGTTAAGTCACAAAAATCACTTTGGTGGCTGTTTGGACATTTTGGACATTCTCTTGAAAATTTGGGCAATAGGATTTTAAATTCCGCTAAACTCTCAAACACCTTTACCACAAAATAATTAAATACCCATAACTAATTTTTATAGTGGAGCGTATATGTCACTAATATTTAGCTAGTTGTCCAAAGCATACCACAAAGTATCTCATATCGTACAATGAGGTCGTAGAGATGAAGAATGTTCCTGTTTGAAAATTCACATAAAAATATTTTCAAACCTCGGGTTGTGTTTAAGTTTTCTCAACGTCTTAATATGCGCAATAAGCTGTGGAATGTGCCCAAATAGTTTTAAAGAATTCGAAAGACTGTAAGGTTTTTTTATTAAAAAAATGCCCTTTTTCTAAAACCATAAATCTTCAAATCGAGGTTAGACAAGTTTTTTGCCTTCCAAAAGTTTTTACAGAAATTATTTGAAAGAAATAAAAGTCTGTAATTTCGATTATTGTGTATAAAATGTTCTTTTTCAAAGGCCATTTCTTAAGAGTCTTACCCTCTAAAATGTACGGCCCAAAAAATTTGAAACAAATAAGAGGCTTTAAAATGATACTCCGGCAAGTTTCTTCGTGTAAATTTTTTTTACCAAATGTTAAAATCAAGTAGTGACAATTCATTTGAATTCCTAAATGTACTGCCCAAAATAATTTTTAAAGGCTGTGTGAAATGATACGCCACGAAAATAATCAATTTTTCTTCTTCTCGAAAATGTTGTTCCGAAACAAAAAAAGTCCCGACAATTTCTCGTCCTCCAAAACCCAAATATCTGCGGAAATTTTGTTTTAAAATTTCCATTGCCAACGCAAGCCATTCCCATCTTATTTCAGCATCCCACAGCACGTATCCCAGTTCGTTTAGTTTAGGAAGGGGACAAGACGGGATGCGTTTCATTCTGGTGCGTATTAGGAATGACGATCACGTCCCGAACTTGGTTGTTTAGCTCCTCGGTTTAGATTTGCCATACTACGGCCTTTGGTGCTATAGTCTTACTTCCATTGTTTGTAACTACCCTGGCTGTGCACTTTACTTGCTGTTCCCTTTGCTCTGATCTTACAAAAAACTAAATACACCCTAGCAAAATAAAAGCGTTTTTTTCTGGACAATGTTTCATTTCGAATTTGAATATACATTTTGTAATTTTAAATATCCTTAATGCATTAAGTTACGGGATTCGGGTGATATTATATACTATTATTTAACACCGTAGTGATAATTTTTAATATTCTATAAAACGTTTAGTTTAAAAAAATATTCTGTTTGCAATTTTTTATTAACATTCACCCCGAGGACTTGCAATTTACTTTGTATGGTACACGTCAATCAATACTGGGTTGCGTTGTGGTCTTTGACTCGGTGTTTGTGGCATTTACAGTGGTAATTCAGCATGTTCTTGGTTATGTCTTGCAACGCAATCTAGTTGGCATTCCGCTGGACTAGCTGGGGTTGTTGCATGTTGCACCCCAACAACCACATTCGCACGTTTTACCATGTATATTGGTATAATGTATATGCAACCGATGTTGGAATATAATCCTAATGAGACTGTATTATACTCTTCCTTTTCACTGTTATTAGCTACTTCAGGTTGTGTTAGAAAGCCATACATACGAAATTATACCAAGGTGGTGGCCGTATTTTCGTTGGGGTGAGCTTTGTTTTGCAGCGAATATCTAGCGGAGACATTATTTTTACACCTACATTCAAATTGAAAAAATTTCGCGAAGATTCTGTTATAATTTTTTATTTCATAATTGAGTTTTAATAATTTTTCTTATTGCAGGTAAATAGAACTACGTGCAAATTTTGGATTTTTCATAACAACAAGAAATTCTTGTAGGGTAAGAATATTAATATATATATATTTTTTTAACACATAGATTAATTGATTTTGAATATTTGATATAAAATTTCAGTTTTTATAGACAAGGAATACTAATAGACATTAAGAACTAATATAAAAAAAATATTACAAAGCAATTAGCTTTGTGATAATATGATCCCTAAGTTTTAAGGGTTAATTATTGAAAGACAGAAAATTATTTTAAAATAATTTGCAATTTTCATTGTATATTGTGAATAGGTGAACGAGTATACACTATTTTACAATTAAAATATCCTCGTCTTTATATGGCATTAGACAGTATGTGTGAAATAAGGGATGAGACGGGGTTGACGGACGGGAAGGGTTTAATTATGCATTAGATGTAAAAGCTTCGGTGACAGGTGATCGGTTGGTGTTTGTTCTGGAAAATGCGTTTTCTTGACTTCATTAATTCAAAAGCGATGGACAGAAGTTTCGCACATATTTAGATATACATTTCTAGAATTTAAAAATGATCATGGATTTTTTATTTCATTTTTTAAAGTGTTTTGTATAATAAAGAGAAAATAGAATTTCCCCCAAAAAATATTGTAAGTCAAATACACGATCTATATAAATTTTTAGGATTTTTAAAAAAAAATGTTCGTCCCCAGTCATTTTATTTAGTTTTTATTGATATACTATAAAAAATTTTAAGTACTACAATTGCAAATATCGACTGAATATCAATAAAATCAAATGTATATAACATATGAATAATTTGTTGAATTTTGGTGTTTAATTTATATAATTGATCTGCAACCAATGGCATATGAAATAAAATTAGGACGGCCAGTAAAATTTCGTTTCTGTGTTTTAAATATTCAATTATGAAATTGCGACCCATTAATTATTATTGATTCTCATATGCAAATGACATATTAGCATACTAATAATTCATACGGCGGCAAATTTATTAAAAATTCTAACTAGAACATAAAATTCGACGCATATTTCAGCACATGCACATTTCCAATTGCCATTCAATATCTAGCAATATTAGTGCAAATATAAAATGGTAATTACGTCAATTATAATCAAAATTAATAATTCCCTTTATTTGTACGGATGAAACGTGACATATGAAATAATTATTTTCAATTTGATCTATAATGGTCTAATAAAATCAAATTTTCTAAAAAGAAGTTTCAGTAGATTTAACAATACATATGAATTTTGCTCGACAAATCATTTTTGGCTGGATTCCGCATGTATATTTGAAGCAATAGTCTCAACAAAATCGATATCCTCAATTTTTCTTCCATCCCCCAAATAGAAAAGTCTTCCCCACAAAAACAGCTCTGGGACTCTCCTCTTAAGAAATGAAACCCACTTGTGTAAATGTATATCGCAACCATATTGTTAGTATGTAAGTAATCTATAATGAATGGTGGTGCGTTATGATTTTCTTCTCATTTTCTTCGGCATTCTTCTCGCACATAGATTGCGCTCAGATTTCCCCAAGGTAAACGAAATCTTTTGTTATCTACTCCAATTTATATAGATATCATAATGGCAACTGACTGAAATATATCTGGCTGCCAGACTGGTATGTATTTTTGTACATATCTTGCGTAAAAACAAAAGTCCTGAAACAATTTTCACAATTACTGAATTTATACATCAATACGTTTTGGACTTCGAACTATAAATTTAGAATAATCGAGTTGTGGAGAAAAATTGATTTTATTTACCGATTTTTTTTGCAATATTTAAAATCGAAGAAGAACTTTTTCAAATCAATGTGTCAAATCAATCAAACAGAAAATTTCCACGATAGAAAAAATTTCAGATATAACTTCACTTAGACTAATTGCCGATATATTGAAATTTTTTGAAATAAACCATTTTTTCTTTGTAAGTTTAGATTTGCTCGATTTACGAATCCTTTTTTCGTTTTTCTTGTAAGTCCTGAAACACTTTTCACAATTACTGAATTTATATATTAATAAGTTTTGGACTTCGAACTACAAATTTAGAATAATCGAGTTATGGAGAAAAATTGATTTTATTTACCGATTTTTTTTGCTATATTTAAAACCGAAGAAGAACTTTTTCAAATCAATGTGTCAAATCAATCAAACAGAAAATTTCCACGATAGAAAAAATTTCAGATATAACTTCACTTAGACTAATTGCCGCTATATTGAATTTTTTGAAATAAACCATTTTTTCTTTGTAAATTTATATTCGCTGGATTTACGAAACCTTATTTTCGTTTTTCTTGTAAGTCCTGAAACAATTTTCACAATTACTGAATTTATACATCAATAAGTTTTGTACATTGAACATTAAATTTAGAATAAACGAGTTATGGAGAAAAATTAATTTTATTTACCCATTTTTTTTGCAATATTTAAAAACGAAGAAGAAATTTTTCAAATCAAAAGTCTAAAATGAACGTGCATTTGATCAAACAGAAATTTTCCACGATAGAAAAAATTTGAGATATAACTTCACTTTTATATTGAATATTTTTGAAATAAACCATTGTTTCTTTGTAAGTTTAAATTCGCTGGATTTACAAATCTATATTTTGTTTTTTCTTGTAATGTAACATTCGCAAAAATAATGGTGTAAAAATATATTAATAAATAATCATCTGTGAGCTGAATTACTTCATACACCTTCATCTTTAACCGTACATCCTATTTTTCTACAAAGTTATAACGCCATAAAAATTAAATAAAAAAAAAATCTTCACACCCCCATTTTGTCGGACCTCTTATACCAATTGCGTACAAAAGTTTGTAATCCTAAACGAATCATTTCGTATTTTAACTTACAGTAAGTTTGTATATTCTCTAAATGCTCATTAAGGTAGACGATTTGCCTATATCATATTTTTTCGCTGTCTTTACTACGTTTTTAATGATTATTAAGCAAATTGTATATCCGATTTCACAGATTAATTTTATACTCGGGGGGGGAAATTTATAAAATTGCAGACAGTCGCCAGTGCAGCCGACATGTTCCATATATTTCTTAATATGTGATTATGGTATATGGAAGACTATTATTTTGTCGATATTTAAAAAAATCGTTGATATAAAAAAATTCTACTATATACATCTGTTTGTGAAATTACGCATTTTACTTTTTATGACAGCTCGTTATATATTTTTTCATTAATCTCCGAAAAATTTCAAAAAGAAAATCGATCGTCATTTTAACCGATTCAAAAAAATTGGTCATTATCGCAAACATATCGGTTTTGTGAATGCATTTCGACAATTCTTTGTCAATTATTTTCACCGAGTACAACCGTTATGTCCGGCACTAGGTTATGTTTTATGATATGAATTTGCGCTAGCTGTGTTAACGGTTATAACGGTTATAAACGTAAAGTAATACAGTTCTGTTTCGTCGCTAACATAATCCGCTAACAGCGGCGCCACCATCGCTGCAATTAATATTATTAAAATAATGATACCTCGGTTAAATTGATAAGCGTTATTAGTGCCACTAATTATTTTTAGAGTAATGCGATAACGTCCTTGTTAACCAGTGTGCAAATTGAACCGACTCACGTCGACATCTCGTTCGCCGTAATTAATAATCAAGATGCGAAAACGTTCAGGTTAGGTATAATTATTGTAAAAATAACGAGTGGGTGATTTGTATTCGTATTTCAGTTCGCTTCTTTCGATGCCAAATAAGCCCTATTTTCAGAATGCGAACGTTGATTAGGATCGAACAATTCAAAACTTATTTTCAAGAGCGGAAAATGCATTTTTATTCAATGGCATTAATTTAAAATAAATAAATTAAAATTGGCTGCTTAGGGCTTTAAAAGTGTTGATTTTTTTTTGCAATTGTATAGGAGTAATTGATTATTATTTTCGATTTCATAAGTAAATTTATTTTTTAAATTAAATTAAATTTAATTGAATCATCAAAAATCGCAAGATGTCATCTACATATCTAATTCAAACTGTAGGAAAATAAATTTTAGTTTCCCTTAATTTAGATTCAAAATAAATTAGCAATAAATGGACTTAAATAATTTCCCATAGCGTACCTTCTTTTTGCCAAAAAGAATTTACCATTTAAGGAAAAACAATTCAGAGACATACATAATTTTCCACATTTTTTAAACATGCTGAAAGACATACTAGGGCATTACGTTTACTTGAAATTTATATGTAACATTTACCTAAAAAAAAGTTATCCTATCTGCTGAAAATTTTCAGCATATGAAAATAAATATTTCTTATTTTATGAACGAATTTAACAATTTCAAAGCAAATATGTTGAATTTTATTTTATATAAGAAATTAAATAAATTGCATATGACTGAGACTCCTTTAAATTTTATTTTATTTAAAACTACTTTTAATATTAATTGTTAAACTAAATAAATTTCTCATACTAGTTAGTTTCAACAAGTAGACCTAAAATTTTCTTTAAAAAAAAAGACGTATGTGCTATATTCTTGTACTTTAAATAAAAAAAATTGTAAATCGTAAATTTCTAAAATTGACACTTCGCCTTATAACGAAATCTATTTAATAAACGATGTTGGAAGCGGCTTAAAATGTTGTATAATCTCCACGAATTTATTACTTCATCAAATCTAAACATTCCTAAATTAATATCGACTAGACATATACACACGTTAGTTCTAGTATAAATCGCAACATACTAATGTTGAATTAAATTAAAACAGGTATAAATAACGACAATATGAATGAGTCCGCGCTGAGACCTGTGCCAAGAACACAGGCGCTTCTTAGATCTACCGTCATTCCATCTGCAGCGTCTAGCCACTTTGTCTGCCGCAGACATTTACATTGAAAAGGTGGGATACAAAGAATTAGACCATACCGTACGTCCAATAAACAATACACGTTTTTGTGCACTAAATTGTGGTTACGGAATTTTTAAAATTTATTTCGTAATAAAATAAAATTCGTCGACACTTTTCTTCTATATATAATATCTTCTTCTATTCCGTTTTTGCGACTATTTTTTTTTTAAATCTCACAAATGCAATTTCTTTATTATATTTCAATTGGAATCTTTCCTATTTTTATTTCGTGTGTTATGTAACATATTCTAATTTCATTTAGAGTCCATTAACTGCGACTCTAAATATTATTTCGTTCAAGTTTGAGAATATAATCGTGACATCTTCAGTTGGAATTATATATTACACAAGTGGAAACGTCTAAAATTAGACTGAATTTGTCTTTTGCCTTCATTCTGTTGATACCAAACGACTGGTCATGAAAACAAAAATTATTGCTTTTTAAAGTTTTTTTTTTTTTATTAATGATTTGAAGTAATTAAAATAATTGGTTTTAAATATTCGGTTTTTTAACAAAAATTTAAAAATGTCTTTTTTAATCAAACGAAATATATATAAAAAAAAATAAACAATGTATTTTTTTAATACAAAATGTCAATTTTTGATATAAACCAAAATTCGTATAACAGTTTAACATTCTGTGGAAATAAAAAATAGAAATTTTGTTCGAAAAATCATTGCAGCAGCGTAAATTGAGATATTGAATTTTTTTTTTTTCATTTTAATAGATACTCTGTATATCTGGCTCATAAACATGAATCCGAAATGAAAACACGATTGTGGTAATGGCTCCGGCAATAAATCTGCACTTATTGCATATTTAACTGCCCGTGCAAGCTTCATAATACAAATGCACCGAGCTATTGTGTCTTTTAAATTTCGTGCTGTAAATAAATAAATAAATAAATATGGGATACTGTAAATTCCGTAAACACCGAAAGAAATTCGCTGGATTCTGAGCTGGTATTAGCAATTTAAGCTTCGTTGGAAGAAAATTTGTCATGTCATATTTTAATTCCAAAAAATTTACCAACGTATTCCATATTTTCCCCAAAGGAATTGATATGAGAGTAATTTCCAAGAAGTGTATATATTTTTATAAAAAATGATGCCTCAATACGGTTTTCATTTACATTCTTTCATTTTTTTTTCGTTTAAATAATTTAATTGTGTATTTAAATTTTATTTCTTATATTGTACTTTCATTTTATATGCTTAAGAATCAGAAGCTAGTTTTTTGTGCTTGTTAATTTAGAAAATCTTTTATAGTTTATGAAAAAATATGTTCCGCAAGAAAACGGTTTTTGTTTTGTTTTAATCGATCTAGTCGCCTTAAAGACGGTTCTGGTAGTAATAATAAGTCAACTTTTAATTCTGCAGAATTTACAAATACTTTGCCAAATATAAACATTTGAGTAGTATAATTAATAATGCCGTAAATTCCACATTTTCCTCAAGGAAAACAAATGCTTAGTATTTTGTAAAATGTATACACAGTTTTTGCTAAATTCGAATATTATAATTTTTTTTTATGAAAATTATATTCATATACTTCGATTTCTAGAATATGAAGAAATTTTGAAC
The DNA here is from genome assembly GCA_947310635.1 of Leptodirus hochenwartii. Classification (NCBI taxonomy): domain Eukaryota; kingdom Metazoa; phylum Arthropoda; class Insecta; order Coleoptera; family Leiodidae; genus Leptodirus; species Leptodirus hochenwartii. The sequence continues at coordinate 36,310,095 of OX371176.1, forward strand.
ATTCGAAAATAATAACTTATTATAAATGTATACAAACTTTATATTTGCAATTTTTGTCATTTATATTTTGTGAAAATTCAATTCAAAATAGCTCATTTGTATATTTTGTATTATTCCATTTTGTCTTACGACGATTTCTAGAATATTAAGAAATTTTGAAAATTCGAAAATAATAACCTAATATAAATGTATATAAACTTTATATTTGCAATTCTTGTCATTTATATTTTGTGAAAATTCAAATAGCTCATTCATATATTTTATTTTATTCCAACTTTTTCTTTAAATAATATTTAATACTCTTTTTTTACAAAGAAAGCCATCGTCCTGCTGAAGCAATCATAGCATGAATTGCTAAATATACTCCGGAGTAATTTCATCTTCAGAGAAGTTTTTCTTAAAAAAAGTTTTCCTTGAATTGCTGGTGAATTAATGAAGGTGAATTTATAAGTTATTATTGAGATAATTTCTAGTCGCTTTTAAAATTTATCAGTCATTATTTTTATCATTATATTGACGGTACTGAAATTTCTAAAATCTACTTCTGTTTCATTATTAAAAAAATGGCTCATTCCAAAAAGAAAATATTTCTTATAATATTTTTTTTTTGTTTCTTATTGCTTGTAAAAAAATGTTATTTCTTGGGATTTTAAGCAAATATTTTTTATATATAAGATATCGCCCTACTGCGAAATTTTTTTTTTTAACGAAATTTAGTACTTCAGCTAGATTTTTTTTCAAAACTGTCGGTATATCGGAAATTTATTACGTTGTAATGATTAAAATTTTTATTCTTAGACGCCGGGCATTGTGCAGTAAATTGTAGCAGAGGAAAATACAGGACATTATGATCCGAGGAAGAATATCTATAGAAAAACGAACTGTTAAATAAAAACTGATTGAAGAGCTTTGCGTTATTGTTTATCGTGAGAGAAGAGCTTAGACAAGTCTTACTGTACTCTACATTTCAACATTTACAATCTAAATGGTGAACGTATGGCATTTTTAAATTTTCTTCTCGGAGCATAAAACCGGAAAACATGGAAGATCGTTTGCTTCGACGATAGGAATGTTAAAATAAAAAGAACACGGTGTATTTTTGAGGCTTTGTCGATTATAAAATAGAGTTCCATCAGAAATTGTTACAAGAAAATCGTAATTGTTTGTTTGTTTAGTGACTTTTGTGAAGCTAAAATTTATGTAGATATCCCAATCAATTGCTGCCAAATTAGTCCATTATAAAATAGAGTTCCATCAGAAATTGTTACAAGAAAATCGTAATTATTTGTTTGTTTATTGACTTTTGTGAAGCTAAAATTTATGTAGATATCCCAATCAATTGCTGCCAAATTAGTCGATTATAAAATAGAGTTTCATCAGAAATTGTTACAAGAAAATCGTAATTGTTTCTTTGTTTAGTGACTTTTGTGAAGCTAAAATTTATGTAGATATCCCAATCAATTGCTGCCAAATTAGTCTATGATAAAATAGAGCTCCATCAGAAATTGTTACAAGAAAATCGTAATTGTTTGTTTGTTTAGTGACTTTTGTGAAGCTAAAATTTATGTAGATATCCCAATCAATTGCTGCCAAATTAGTCGATTATAAAATAGAGTTCCATCAGAAATTGTTACAAGAAAATCGTAATTGTTTGTTTGTTTAGTGACTTTTGTGAAGCTAAAATTTATGTAGATATCCCAATCAATTGCTGCCAAATTAGTCGATTATAAAATAGAGTTCCATCAGAAATTGTTACAAGAAAATCGTAATTGTTTCTTTGTTTAGTGACTTTTGTGAAGCTAAAATTTATGTAGATATCCCAATCAATTGCTACCAAATTAGTCGATTATAAAATAGAGTTCTATCAGAAATTGTTACAAGAAAATCGTAATTGTTTGTTTGTTTAGTGACTTTTGTGAAGCTAAAATTTATGTAGTTATCCCAATCAATTGCTACCAAATTAGTCGATTATAAAATAGAGTTCCATCAGAAATTGTTACAAGAAAATCGTAATTGTTTGTTTGTTTAGTGACTTTTGTGAAGCTAAAATTTATGTAGATATCCCAATCAATTGCTGCCAAATTAGTCGATTATAAAATAGAGTTCCATCAGAAATTGTTACAAGAAAATCGTAATTGTTTGTTTGTTTAGTGACTTTTGTGAAGCTAAAATTTATGTAGATATCCCAATCAATTGCTGCCAAATTAGTCGATTATAAAATAGAGTTCCATCAGAAATTGTTACAAGAAAATCGTAATTGTTTCTTTGTTTAGTGACTTTTGTGAAGCTAAAATTTATGTAGATATCCCAATCAATTGCTACCAAATTAGTCGATTATAAAATAGAGTTCTATCAGAAATTGTTACAAGAAAATCGTAATTGTTTGTTTGTTTAGTGACTTTTGTGAAGCTAAAATTTATGTAGATATCCCAATCAATTGCTACCAAATTAGTCGATTATAAAATAGAGTTCCATCAGAAATTGTTACAAGAAAATCGTAATTGTTTGTTTGTTTAGTGACTTTTGTGAAGCTAAAATTTATGTAGATATCCCAATCAATTGCTGCCAAATTAGTCGATTATAAAATAGAGTTCCATCAGAAATTGTTACAAGAAAATCGTAATTGTTTCTTTGTTTAGTGACTTTTGTGAAGCTAAAATTTATGTAGATATCCCAATCAATTGCTGCCAAATTAGTCTATGATAAAATAGAGCTCCATCAGAAATTGTTACAAGAAAATCGTAATTGTTTGTTTGTTTAGTGACTTTAGTGAAGCTAAAATTTATGTAGATATCCCAATCAATTGCTGCCAAATTAGTCGATTATAAAATAGAGTTCCATCAGAAATTGTTACAAGAAAATCGTAATTGTTTGTTTGTTTAGTGACTTTTGTGAAGCTAAAATTTATGTAGATATCCCAATCAATTGCTGCCAAATTAGTCGATTATAAAATGGAGTTCCATCAGAAATTGTTATAAGAAAATCGTAATTGTTTGTTTGTTTAGTGACTTTTGTGAAGCTAAAATTTATGTAGATATCCCAATCAATTGCTGCCAAATTAGTCGATTATAAAATAGAGTTCCATCAGAAATTTTTACAAGAAAATCGTAATTGTTTCTTTGTTTAGTGACTTTTGTGAAGCTAAAATTTATGTAGATATCCCAATCAATTGCTGCCAAATTAGTCGATTATAAAATAGAGTTCTATCAGAAATTGTTACAAGAAAATCGTAATTGTTTCTTTGTTTAGTGACTTTTGTGAAGCTAAAATTTATGTAGATATCCCAATCAATTGCTACCAAATTAGTCGATTATAAAATAGAGTTCCATCAGAAATTGTTACAAGAAAATCGTAATTGTTTCTTTGTTTAGTGACTTTTGTGAAGCTAAAATTTATGTAGATATCCCAATCAATTGCTGCCAAATTAGTCGATTATAAAATAGAGTTCCATCAGAAATTGTTACAAGAAAATCGTTATTGTTTCTTTGTTTAGTGACTTTTGTGAAGCTAAAATTTATGTAGATATCCCAATCAATTGCTGCCAAATTAGTCGATTATAAAATAGAGTTCCATCAGAAATTGTTACAAGAAAATCGTAATTGTTTGTTTGTTTAGTGACTTTTGTGAAGCTAAAATTTATGTAGATATCCCAATCAATTGCTGCCAAATTAGTCGATTATAAAATAGAGTTCCATCAGAAATTGTTACAAGAAAATCGTTATTGTTTCTTTGTTTAGTGACTTTTGTGAAGCTAAAATTTATGTAGATATCCCAATCAATTGCTGCCAAATTAGTCGATTATAAAATAGAGTTCCATCAGAAATTGTTACAAGAAAATCGTAATTGTTTGTTTGTTTAGTGACTTTTGTGAAGCTAAAATTTATGTAGATATCCCAATCAATTGCTGCCAAATTAGTCTATTATAAAATAGAGTTCCATCAGAAATTGTTACAAGAAAATCGTAATTGTTTGTTTGTTTATTGACTTTTGTGAAGCTAAAATTTATGTAGATATCCCAATCAATTGCTGCCAAATTAGTCGATTATAAAATAGAGTTTCATCAGAAATTGTTACAAGAAAATCGTAATTGTTTCTTTGTTTAGTGACTTTTGTGAAGCTAAAATTTATGTAGATATCCCAATCAATTGCTGCCAAATTAGTCTATGATAAAATAGAGTTTCATCAGAAATTGTTACAAGAAAATCGTAATTGTTTGTTTGTTTATTGACTTTTGTGAAGCTAAAATTTATGTAGATATCCCAATCAATTGCTGCCAAATTAGTCGATTGTAAAATAGAGTTCCATCAGAAATTGTTACAAGAAAATCGTAATTGTTTGTTTGTTTAGTGACTTTTGTGAAGCTAAAATTTATGTAGATATCCCAATCAATTGCTGCCAAATTAGTCGATTGTAAAATAGAGTTCCATCAGAAATTGTTACAAGAAAATCGTAATTGTTTGTTTGTTTAGTGACTTTTGTGAAGCTAAAATTTATGTAGATATCCCAATCAATTGCTGCCAAATTAGTCTATTATAAAATAGAGTTCCATCAGAAATTGTTACAAGAAAATCGTAATTGTTTGTTTGTTTAGTGACTTTTGTGAAGCTAAAATTTATGTAGATATCCCAATCAATTGCTGCCAAATTAGTCGATTATAAAATAGAGTTTCATCAGAAATTGTTACAAGAAAATCGTAATTGTTTGTTTGTTTATTGACTTTTGTGAAGCTAAAATTTATGTAGATATCCCAATCAATTGCTGCCAAATTAGTCGATTATAAAATAGAGTTTCATCAGAAATTGTTACAAGAAAATCGTAATTGTTTCTTTGTTTAGTGACTTTTGTGAAGCTAAAATTTATGTAGATATTCCAATCAATTGCTGCCAAATTAGTCTATGATAAAATAGAGCTCCATCAGAAATTGTTACAAGAAAATCGTAATTGTTTGTTTCTTTAGTGACTTTTGTGAAGCTAAAATTTATGTAGATATCCCAATCAATTGCTGCCAAATTAGTCGATTATAAAATAGAGTTTCATCAGAAATTGTTACAAGAAAATCGTAATTGTTTGTTTGTTTATTGACTTTTGTGAAGCTAAAATTTATGTAGATATCCCAATCAATTGCTGCCAAATTAGTCTATGATAAAATAGAGCTCCATCAGAAATTGTTACAAGAAAATCGTAATTGTTTGTTTGTTTAGTGACTTTTGTGAAGCTAAAATTTATGTAGATATCCCAATGAATTGCTGCCAAATTAGTCGATTATAAAATAGAGTTCCATCAGAAATTGTTACAAGAAAATCGTAATTGTTTGTTTGTTTAGTGACTTTTGTGAAGCTAAAATTTATGTAGATATCCCAATCAATTGCTGCCAAATTAGTCGATTATAAAATAGAGTTTCATCAGAAATTGTTACAAGAAAATCGTAATTGTTTGTTTGTTTATTGACTTTTGTGAAGCTAAAATTTATGTAGATATCCCAATCAATTGCTGCCAAATTAGTCTATGATAAAATAGAGCTCCATCAGAAATTGTTACAAGAAAATCGTAATTGTTTGTTTGTTTAGTGACTTTTGTGAAGCTAAAATTTATGTAGATATCCCAATGAATTGCTGCCAAATTAGTCGATTATAAAATAGAGTTCCATCAGAAATTGTTACAAGAAAATCGTAATTGTTTGTTTGTTTAGTGACTTTTGTGAAGCTAAAATTTATGTAGATATCCCAATCAATTGCTGCCAAATTAGTCGATTATAAAATAGAGTTTCATCAGAAATTGTTACAAGAAAATCGTAATTGTTTCTTTGTTTAGTGACTTTTGTGAAGCTAAAATTTATGTAGATATCCCAATCAATTGCTGCCAAATTAGTCTATGATAAAATAGAGCTCCATCAGAAATTGTTACAAGAAAATCGTAATTGTTTGTTTGTTTAGTGACTTTTGTGAAGCTAAAATTTATGTAGATATCCCAATCAATTGCTGCCAAATTAGTCGATTATAAAATAGAGTTTCATCAGAAATTGTTACAAGAAAATCGTAATTGTTTGTTTGTTTATTGACTTTTGTGAAGCTGAAATTTATGTAGATATCCCAATCAATTGCTGCCAAATTAGTCTATGATAAAATAGAGCTCCATCAGAAATTGTTACAAGAAAATCGTAATTGTTTGTTTGTTTAGTGACTTTTGTGAAGCTAAAATTTATGTAGATATCCCAATGAATTGCTGCCAAATTAGTCGATTATAAAATAGAGTTCCATCAGAAATTGTTACAAGAAAATCGTAATTGTTTGTTTGTTTAGTGACTTTTGTGAAGCTAAAATTTATGTAGATATCCCAATCAATTGCTGCCAAATTAGTCGATTATAAAATAGAGTTCCATCAGAAATTGTTATAAGAAAATCGTAATTGTTTGTTTGTTTAGTGACTTTTGTGAAGCTAAAATTTATGTAGATATCCCAATCAATTGCTGCCAAATTAGTCGATTATAAAATAGAGTTCCATCAGAAATTGTTACAAGAAAATCGTAATTGTTTGTTTGTTTAGTGACTTTTGTGAAGCTAAAATTTATGTAGATATCCCAATCAATTGCTGCCAAATTAGTCTATTATAAAATAGAGTTCCATCAGAAATTGTTACAAGAAAATCGTAATTGTTTGTTTGTTTAGTGACTTTTGTGAAGCTAAAATTTATGTAGATATCCCAATCAATTGCTGCCAAATTAGTCGATTATAAAATAGAGTTCCATCAGAAATTGTTACAAGAAAATCGTAATTGTTTCTTTGTTTAGTGACTTTTGTGAAGCTAAAATTTATTTAGATATCCCAATCAATTGCTGCCAAATTAGTCTATGATAAAATAGAGCTCCATCAGAAATTGTTACAAGAAAATCGTAATTGTTTCTTTGTTTAGTGACTTTTGTGAAGCTAAAATTTATGTAGATATCCCAATCAATTGCTGCCAAATTAGTCGATTATAAAATAGAGTTCTATCAGAAATTGTTACAAGAAAATCGTAATTGTTTCTTTGTCTAGTGACTCTTGTGAAGCTAAAATTTATGTAGATATACCAATCAATTGCTGCCAAATTAGTCGATTATAAAATAGAGTTCCATCAGAAATTGTTACAAGAAAATCGTAATTGTTTCTTTGTTTAGTGACTTTTGTGAAGCTAAAATTTATGTAGATATCCCAATCAATTGCTGCCAAATTAGTCGATTATAAAATAGAGTTCCATCAGAAATTGTTACAAGAAAATCGTAATTGTTTCTTTGTTTAGTGACTTTTGTGAAGCTAAAATTTATGTAGATATCCCAATCAATTGCTGCCAAATTAGTCGATTATAAAATAGAGTTCCATCAGAAATTGTTACAAGAAAATCGTAATTGTTTGTTTGTTTGTTTAGTGACCTACACCCATGCATTTTCTGAGGCTGGAATTTATGTAGATGTCCCATTCAAGTTGTTGTGTTTATTTCTGCGACAACTATATAGTAGTTGCCTATCTATTCTACACTGTATGGTATAGCGTGTATTTTGTTTACACATCGTTATTTAGTTCCGGAATTATATTGTTTGCAGACAGTGTTGCACATCGCTCAGGAAGCTCGGGTCATTGTTATGCATGTGTGTTTCTATACATATAGAGAACTCGATGTTTGGTGGAAACACACGACGCCGAATTGTATAGAATTATTTGATTTCCGGCCAATCACACCTATCTATGTAGGCATTCGCACTAGCGATATATATAATTGACGATATAAATCACTTATTGAATTATCCTGCCGTAGAACCTCACCAAACCTGATCGTTAAGTTTTTCAACAAGGCCCGATTTTTTTTTTTTAAACATTATAATGGCACCTTAGGTAGCCTTAGGCCAACATTTACTATAAGGTATTTAGGTGATATTCTATACTAATATACTTTAAGAATAAAATCGACAATAAAAACCACTATGGCTCTTAAGATACCTTCAATAGTTATACCTACTATAATCTATATTCCTAATAATTCTATTCTATAAGCCTTTATATATCATAATATTAATCATAATCGTATCATACTTACAAAATCAATTTTTTTTTCCTTCGAATTTTCCCTTTCATTCTCATCGCTGAAGGAAATAAGCATGGATACTTTTCTATTTTGTCTAGAGGTCCGTCTAGACTTCTACGTACACACTAGATTTTTTCGTTATTCAAATTCGGAAATCGAAAACAAATGACTTTAATTTATACGATCTTAGGTAACGATATTTAGTGATAGATGTGTTGGAAAATGTGATTTTATAAAAAAAATTGTTTTTTAATTTCTCGATTTAAGTCACGTGCTTTCTTATTAATAAATGCGTGGCATTAAAATAGCAATTTATGCAACCAATTTTCGAATAGTTTTTACGTATCAGTTTTATTAAGAAGGCCGCAGGCCGAGTTGGAGTGTGTTAAACACAATTTCGCACCTGTTGCATAAATTTTTTTTTTTTTACAAACGATTAAAAGCAAATAAAATAACAATTTGTCAAGGTGATACGATTTGATGGATATATTGAATGAAGTAATTAATGTTAATAAATAATACCACGAAATGCAAATATTAAAGAGTCGAACGAAAATGAAAATTCTATTTTATCGTCAGCCTATATTAAATTTTATAATTTAAATAATTGCGTTGTAAATATATAAATAATATTATATGTAATACTTTTACGCGCTGTATACGCACTAGTGCCTAAAAATTATCATTTCAACATTAAAATGACGATCGATTATTCGATTTTTTAATACGTTAGTAGAAAAACGTATTTTTGTTCAATTTATGTAAAGAAACGACAAAAGTAAAAGAAAGTTTATTTTCTAACTGCTCTTAAATGCCGTGAATATAAAAATGTATATAGACTAGTCCTACTTTATAAATGTGTATTTCAATAAAGTTTCGTAATGTATTTAAACTTTTAAATATTAATATCACGTTTAGTTAATGACAAGCAACGTTCTTACCATATTATTTATTTAATCTGTAAGTTATTGTTGTTGCCGAGAGCTATTTTACGATATATGAAGATATGGAAGGTGATAAGGATATAATTTATCCTTTTATAGACATTAATAATTTACATTTGCAAGAAAATGACGTACAATACGATTGAATTGACATATGGCACTATAAGGAATGTTATAGATTTACAATCTCTAAAGACTTAATACCGCTTTTGTATGTGAAATAAATGCGCTCTGTCAATTAAGCATTAATCTGATAAAATAGTACGGTTTTTATAAATCCATTAAAGATTTTTTTTTATGCAAAACCTTTAGAATTGCACACTCCATTATAGCTGATTTATTCATAAGTAAATGCATAGGAAGTCAATTTTTTTACAAGCAATTTTTTTTACTTGAAAAATCATGGAAATTCATGTGATCGAAAAGTCATTTTCCAAAAATTTCCTTAATTTTAAATGTTTAATCAAACTGAGGTTTATTAAACATTAAAATACACGTTTCAAATTACCTCAAAATCGAATTTTTAGTTTTCCTGCTGCTTTTAGAACATTTTTTTTTAATGCAGTTTTCTATTTTATCCATTGAGTTATCTTGAAATCGATTAATCGATTAATATTAAATCAATCAGAATTTCATTTGAAGTTACTTTTTAAGTTACACTTTTTTTTTATTATTCCACTTGTTAAAAAAACTAAGCAATTTTTGATTGCTCATCATGTTTTATCAATCAAAAAAATTCGAGTATTATTAAACGTAAAAATAAATTATTTTTCGCAAATATTCATTGCTTTCTAATCCACTGTTTTTTTAATCATTTCCACTTATTAAAAAATCAAACAATTTTTTTTGAACTAGTTAAAAATGCAACTGAAATTGTTTGTTTTAGCAGGAGTTATTATTCTATATAAAATATACTTTTATCCGCACATTGATTGAAATAGATATATAATAGAAATAAAATCGATAAAATGAAACTTGCAATTACTCGGCCTTGATGTTACTCATTTATGTTCCGCCTGTATGGTTACTTTTATTGATTTCACGAAAATTATAGACTGAGACAAATAACAAGTTTGAATTTGTCACTTATTCATTAATATAATTAAAGTGTGACAGAAGTTCAGAAAGTTATATTATCGACTTTCGGATTGAGGTCTTCAGCGAACTAAATATGTAATAACATACGCGAGGAAGGATTAATGATAGTACTAAAACCCGCAGAAAAAATCTATTAGAAAAATTAGAATATTAGAAAAATGGACTTCCATAAAATGACGGGTGAAATAGTTAATAAAAGTAAAGTTATTCTTTCGACATATTTTTTAGGGGTGTTTTATTTTTATTTCTTGAATTTTCGCTCCTGTGTATTGAAAATCGTCTTCGATGAACGTTCTTTCGTAGATATAATTAAATAATTGTTAGTTTCAAATGAGTAAAGTAAATTCATAATTACGTGTAAAATCTGTTCTGCTGAAGAATTGAAAAATCATTGTTGTGGTTTTTCCCTCGTCCCAACTGACTGAAAGTTCTCGAAGTGTAGATGTTCAACGCCAACGGGTTAATTTTCTGCGCATATTATAGACGCTGTCTGCGATAATAAATGGCCTTCTGTTTCAATTATAATTTATTCCCTGCTGCCGCACGTAAGATCTTTTATCATTTATCAAATGAAAGTTTAGCCAACATTTTCAAGAGAAAGTGAACGCCGAAATTTAATCCGCTTTTTCAATTGATAGCGAACATTTTTTTTTTATAATACATTCATTCTTTGTATTCTATACGTACATTTATTCAAAATCATCTATTACTATGACATCATTTAAAAAAATGCAATTTTTATTGAGAATTTTTGATGCAAGAAAAACGAATTGAATTTATTTCAAAGCAACATTTTGTTTATTTTACAAGCAAAATTGGCTTTTACAACATTTTTTTTTACAATCTAACGATTAAGTGACGCTTAATATAAAATATATTTTTGGTTCGTATTTTTTTTCATATAGAAAAATAGATCAAAATATTAAAACGAAAAGGAGAGTGGCATTGATTTTTTGAGGCATTTAAATAGACAACAAATTATTAAAATATTAAAAACATATATATAATTTTAAATTAGCAAAATTGTAATTATTTAATTTTCAATGAAACATATCTTTCTACGATTTATATATACTGTGGCTATGTATAATTTGCTGCAGCTCGGGTATAGCAAATTTTCCAACACAATAAATATGTCTTACTTCCGCTAAAACGATTGATTTTCTAATATAAGAAATTACTTTTAAAATTTATTCGATTTTTTAAAATAAATAAACCTAAAGAAGATGAATTTACGTTCATCTTGATTTCATTTATGAATCATTTTAGAAGACAATCAAAATGTAAAATATAAGAGACATAAAACAAAGAGAGGAAAGAAAAAACTATTTTATTAAAACGTAATAACCATGTGGATTTTTTAATAATAATTAGTGTTTGTAATAATAACATTTAAAAAATATTTTTTTTTAGTTTACACATTTTTACACATGTACGTTCTTGTTGAATTAAAAAAAAATCGTTTTACATAATTGAAAGATTATAAGCAAACTAACGAGAATATTTTTTATTAGAAAAGTCTTGCTTTTAAGAATTTAAATTATAATAATCATTTAAATTATTTTTAATATTAAAGGGGTGGTAATTTTTAATATAAAACATGAAATACATTCAGTTTAGAATTTTTTTTTACAGGAAACTCAGAAGACGAAATATTTTAGTTTCTTTAATCAAATGGATCTTCTTTCGTCAAAACTTTTTCCTACTTTGAGACTCTGCAAAATACGAACACAGCATAAAAAAAAAATACCGAATCCAAAACACGTTACTTGGAATATTCGATTTGGCTGGGAGAAAAATTTGCATCAAATATAAAAACATTCCTTTTTTCCCCGATAATAAATTAACAATTACAACATTTTCTTTGAACATTCAATCGCCACATTAGCCTTCATCTTTATATCAAACATTGAACATAATTTGATGCGTCAAAATTAATGCACAGTACATTAAACATTGACACTAAGTGACCTTTGAATTACCACATATTATTGTCTTTAAAAAACATCTTTATCTATCGCGGACGCGCAATTTAATAGAGAGTCAATTAAAGATAAATTGATATTTTTTTTCTTGCTCACTAACATGTCATGTACATGTCACAACAGGCTGCATAACATTTATAAATTTATGAACAGTGACATAATATTTGAAGAGTGACATAATACAAAATTCTTATTAAACAACGTCATTAAATGCGCATTGTATTACCGCATTGTCTTCGGAAAATTTTCATTTTTTTCGCGTTCGAATTCTGATTAAAAAATTGTTTCTTTTGTACAAAAATGTGCGTATTTTCAAGAATTATTATTATTTTAACATAATATAATTTGAAATTAAATATATTTTTATATATTATATATTTTTTAAATTAATTAACAATTTTTCTTACATTTTTACCTTATGATGTTAAAAAAATAGAATTTCTACGTTACGTCTCTGAATCGTAACATATGAACGCGAAAATTGATTATTGCTAATAATACTTACCCGATAATCGATAACAATTTAATATATCTACGACCATATGATATTAGTTACTAATTACACCAATTAACAGTACCAATATATAACGCAAGATTGATTATCTAGTTGTTTAATAATTACGCTGATATATTGCAATAATATCACCTGAAGTTAGCTTTATGTACTAAAATATTGATACAGGAAGTAATAAGAGATGTATCGATATCCCCGTGCAGATTCTAACGTTAGATATATTCTAGAAGCGTACTAAGTGCTTAAAGTTGTAACTCTAACATTAATTAGTTCGATATTTATGATCGACTTTATCGACGTAAAGTAGTCAGATTTATGAACATTATAACTTAAACTTAATGCAACTTAGGGCCCAGATCGGATTGGAATCTAAGATATTAATTAAGTTATCAATTAATGGTGTTAATTAATGAGGTATTAATGGTATTAATTAATGAGGTATTAATTAATGTACATCTAAGGTTTTGATTTTGGTTATTTCAGAGAATGGTTCAAGTTTGCTGAGATTGTGGACGTTTCTTTTTTAAATTAAACGGTAGCTTTTCTCAATTTATAAAAAATACAAGAAAGCTCAGTCTCAGCGTAAACGAACCTTTACAATTCTATACAAAAGTCTGTCCTTTACTTTACTTACTACGGACGAAAAACTTGTTTTAATTAATTCTCATATCTTTTTATATTTTACGTTTATTTATAATCTTTAGTGGCAATAAATAAATAGCTTATATCGTAATCATAATCATAAATGAAGTTTAAATTAAAGAATTTACATAAACGAAATATTTAAAATTTAGTTGGTTTTAGATGATTTAGATTAATTTTGAATTAAAATTTTGGAGCAAAATCATTTTTTCTAGTATCTAATTTTTATAAAATAGTTAAGAATGTTGCATTTTTAGGATGGAAAATAAACTAAGCAATAAATTGCGTGATTTTCGTTAACAAATATATTTCTTGGATAAGATTTTATGGGCATGTTAAATTTTTTTTTTGAAAATGATTTATTTATGGTAGATTAAAAAACATTCATTATTTTATCACTTTTTCGACTATATTAATTTTATTACCTATATTTAATAATTAGTAAAATCCGTAATTTACAGAAGAGTGATTATATTTCATGAATCATCATATTATGGAGGCCTAATTTTTTTTGAAATTGAATTTTTCTTGGAAATAGATAAATGGTAAATATGTATGACAATTTTGGTCATTGTTGGATTAAAAAAATGGCAATTGCTTCATTAAAACTTGCAAAATTCAATGTTCACAGTTTGTGAGTTTTTAAATATATAATTACAAAAAAAATTTATGTTAATTTAAATTTGTCTATATTGTATACTTCATACTAAGTAGGTAACGACAATTGAAGAGTAACTTGTAAAGTACCAGAATTTAAAAAATGAAATTGAGCCAATTCGATTTAAAATAAAATTGTTGTGATATACATAAATTTATTTATTTGCAGATAAAAAGAAATATACCAAATTTGTACAAAACTAATAAATATTTTCAAAATGTCCACGTAACTATTATTACAAATTTCAAATGATCAAACTACCATTTATATTTTTAATTGCAAACTTTAGAATGTATTTATTGCGCTCAGAAAATCACAAAGTTCATTTTAAATCTACAAACGTAAATCCTCAACATTCGACCCGTAGTCCCTCAAAAAACCTACCCTCTTCAATTACGGCCTAAGACAACTGAGACCACCATTTCTGTTATGCGAATCATTCTGCCATATCAATTACATACAGGCATTGTTAACATACTCGCGCAATTATGTTGGTACACCTGGATATTGTGTAATTTGCACGGCAGGAGTTAGTCAATGTATAATATATCGCCCTATCGCTCTCTGCAGACTAACCAGATATTATGCAACTGTCGATACAGATATAATAGGACGCGTGACTAACAAGATCCGTTCTGGCATGGCATTAAGGGCAGTCCATTCAAACGGCCTTAATTATAATATTACACGGTGTATTAGCAGTTTGCGGCATTGAGGCCGTTATGTAACATATATGCCCATGCATTGCACAATTTACAAGAATTTTTTTTATGTGCAGATAACAATTCATTCGTGTTTATATTATTTTTATCAAGTGTGATATTGACTTATTTTTACATCGAGACTAAAGTTTAATTTTATATAATTAATTTAAGAAATTTGATTAAAAAAATTGTTGTTAAATCGTTTTTTTTTTATACTGTAGAAACTCTAAAAATAATACATGGCGTTTCTTCCATTTTTTATATAAAGTGTAGCACGGTTGAAAATCGTTAATTTTTAACATCTTTTACATATTCTTTCGTATATGAACATATTTTTCATATCAATTTTCCGACAATATTTTTTTTTATAACGAGTATCTTTGTTTCCTTCAACTATTTTCATTTTTGATGCAAATCTTCACCCTCATTTTTTATATCGATGTTTACAAAATGGAAATTTTTATTTATCGTAGTAAAGTCTATTTTTTTATAGTTTGAAAAAATTATTCGTAAATTCATATCTTTCGTATTTTTATAAAACCTGTTAATTACGTTTCATAAAAATAGTAATTTCATTTAATCTTTTTCCTTAGTTTTAAATATTTTGATAAAATATCTCGATTCAAAACGAAATAATACTTATTTTTGTAAGGATCTAAAATGGATGAATGAGAAGAAATTTAAAGCAGAATTATTTATTTAACAAATGTTTTTTTTTTATGTGGCAAAGAAAGAAAGAAACAAAATAAACTATATACTAAGTACTAATACAGGTTTAAAAAAAATTCGAAATATGATATTAAGAATGAATATATCTGTACCTTGGTACAAGAATGTTCAATATTATAATTTTGGAGTTTTTAAATTTTTAAACATTTTCGTAATGGTTTTTCAACGTATTTTGTTTTAATTATTCATGTTATTTGGTGAATTAACAGTGTAAAATTTTTTTTTTGGTTTTTTTTTTGGAATTTTCATGCATATTGGATCCATATTTTGGACATTGGCCCTTTTTGTTCCAAGGTACAGATTTTTATAATTTTTGTTTATATTTCCACTTATAATACAACAATACATACAAAATTTAAACATTTTTTATTGTAGAAATTTCCAAAATAAATTTTCAATCATTCGATTAATCATAAAATAAATTAAATGTAGCTTTGTCTTATAATACCTGAAAATATATCAAATTTTTATTAAAAAAACACAATGTGAATAAATTTTGATTTCTAAAAAGCTCATTATAAGTAATTTTCTTTCAATTATTAATTGTCATTAATTTTTTTGTGCAAGTGAAATTGCTGCACATTCACTTTACATTCCAGGATTTATGCAAGCATGTACTATTATAAAATGCAGCATAGACTAATTCAATACACAAAAAAATCAAATTTTAATAATCATAAATAAAAGGTCGCTATAATCCTTACAATTTGTAAAAAACGTAACTTACTACATTATTTCCAATATAAAAGAACCAATATTTTATTACATTTTCTGCTATTCGCATTTGCAAATTAAATTTAAACACTCTTCATCATTTCGATATAAATTTTCAATTAAGTTGATACCTTAAAATCCCACTTTTTAATATCGAAAAAAAGTCATGAATTAAAATTATGTATATAATATTACATTCTTGTAATACAAAATTTTATAAAATCAAAATATAAACATTTAATTCCATTTGACGTCTCATCCCAGCATTATTACATTAAATATATTATACCTCCGATACAAATTCAATTCATGACATATGCGCACTAATATCCGGATTAGTTTTGATTACATTCTCCCTATATCGAATATATATACCGAGTGATTGCTTCACATAGACCACGATATCTAATCATACCGCCAGCTTATGGAATGAAATTCATTTGACCAAATAATTGCTGTGCAAGCTCGCAAATATTCCGAATATTTATCTGCCGTCGACTTTAAAAAAAAATTCTTTTCTTGTTACGCCCTATGTATATATTTCGATTATTCTTGTTCGATTGCTGTTCAATAAACAATTTCCAATTCTCGAATTTATCATTCAAGAGCTTTATACATACTGCTATACTTGGTTAAGATATTAAAAAAAAAAAAAAGGTTTTTGTACTATTTAATCACCATTCAAAACATTGTTTTTTTTTATAAAAAAAAAATCATATATTTTCTCTTCATGTAGCTCTTTTCGTCCATATAGTAAAGTAGGTACTATCATTATTTTGTTAATCACGTATAAATTTATATGTTAAATATCCTTTGATTATGGACCAATTTTAACCCATCCTGAATTTCGTTTAAAAGAAAATTGTCGATTTTTTCACCCCTCGTACATATATTTATATATATATATATAATAAATGAGCTTCGGGTAAGAAATACACACTTTAAAGTTGCTTTTACAAATCTCAGTCAGACAATTTAAATATTAGATGATCTGCCACGTAGTTTGAATCGCTGCTTTAAGCAACAAAAAAAAATTTTTTTTTACAGCATAAATGCTGAAGATATTCAAGTTCGTAGTACATTTCACAACATCAACATAAATTGTTTATAGTTGACATGGAGAAAGTTTTGCCTGAGCGAAAGAATTTCCATTTATCCGCTGTTTGTTCTTAATAAAAACACGTAAATAAAATTCAGTCGAGCAATTACGAAAGATTTAATTTGTAAAATGAAACTGTCATTTCATTAGAAAAATATTCAGCCATTTGATTTTTTTATTCCTATTTTAGGAATGGTAATTTTTTTTGTTGAACAATTTTTAGGACGATTCCATCATTATATATTAACATCTTGAATAAAAATGGATTTGTAATATTTTTCTTGTTTCCTAAAGCAATTATTAATATTTTCCATATACGTATATGATTTTTTATTAATAAAATCGATAAGTAATTATTCTCTCACGTGAGTAGCAAAAAAAGATTTTTTATTCCTGTTTTAGGAATGGTAAAATGTTTTCTTGAGCAATTTTCAGGACGATTTCACCATTATATATTAACATCTGGAATAAAAAAGGATTTTTAATGTTTTTCTTGTTTCTTAAAGCAATTATTAATATCTTCCATATAAATGATTTTTTATTAATAAAATCGATATGTAATTATTCTCTCACGTGAGTGTTTAAAAACTCTTTCTGAGCTTAGAAGATAATCTTTTATATTCTCTGCGCCTATTGAGCCGCCTATTTCCTCCGCTAGGGGGCGATCGATGGCGGATAGAATGAATTCCACTTCAATGTCTATCGATTCCATAAGTTGAGCCCTCTTCTCCCGTAGGAAAGTCGGGATATATAAACGGAAAATCCTAAATCATCTTCTCAACTTGTAATTTCGTATATTCCTTCAGAAAATAGAGAATTATTATATAAAATTATTATAATGGATTACCGTATTTTCTTGCTCAAAGGATTATTCGATAAAGGAAATTTTTAATACGTGAATTTCTTAAAAAATTAATTGAAGTTAATTACATCAAGTGAAAAATGTCTGTTCTGAAAATTTCGTATATTTTAATTTGGATCTTTTTCACGTGTCAACTTTCGATGATTGACTTGTGAAAATTTGCGAGTGCCTATAATTTAGGACGATATTTTATAAACGTTGACGATGAAAAGCCTTCGACCATAATTTAACGTTGCACATTGTTAACATAGTCATAGTCCGTGTGTCGCTCTAAATTCTAGTCTTCGGTTTTCTCAGATATTACGTATCCTATACATACAAAGGTGTAGTGCAGTATCTCCATACCGGATGGCAAATTTCCATACCGACGACTGCGATTTTTCTTGGCGCCTCATTTAATCCGTTTTCCTGATTTAAGAATGAATTTTTCCAATGCATTTTTTTCTTCAGATGTTCCTCTACTAAATATATATAAATTATCATCATCATCATCTGATTTAAATATGCAATTTTACATTTATTAAGCATACAAAATTATCTTAATTAAACGTAAAATTTTCTATAACACTGGAAGTGGTTTGTCCTTAAAATTGAACACAAAAAGATCAAAGGTAAATGTGCAATAATTGCTATGTTTGGGTTTTTTAAAGATCACCCGGTATATGCACACATCTATGTATATACGCATATTTTTGGGAGAGATGTAATTAAAGTGGACTTTATATAGGATGGCCGTTTTGTGCGAGAGAGGGTATTTAGTTGACATAAATAACTTCTGATAAAGTAATTCATAACGGTTTAGGCGAAATTTGCATAAATTTAAGTGGAGCACCCGTCTATATATATAGATATATTTACAGATCCGTCCTAAAAATGATGTCGTTCAAAAAATCTATCATCATTTAAAAAGAATCTATACAGTGGCACTTTAAATAAATTTATCATATTTTTCTAGTTTAAAATTACGCATTGAAAACTTATTAATCGTAATATTATAATTATTTAAAGCCTTTTTCGTAGCCAAAAAATATTTTTTCGTTTGATTACTCACAATATAAATTAAATTGTGGATAATCAAAATGCAATAATTGTGATGCTTCCAAGAATTTGGAATGAAAAGAATAGATTATTAAAAATTACGCCACAAAAATGTGTAGCTTAAATTTGTTTTAAAAAATATATAGACGTCTTAGTATAATGCAATTTTTTTTGGGGTGAAAAATCACAATATTGTTGGGATTTCTTACAAAAACTCGCATGATAAATTTTTACATGATATATGAACTTTTCTTCATACATTTTTGTTTTGTAATCCAAGATTGTTGCTAGTTACGATATAAAAATGATTCATGCTATCAAAGCAATTGTTTAGCTCGTTTTAACAATATCTTTCCGCTAAGTATGTCAAAAATACAAAAAATTGTGCGCAATATTGTTTGAGTTTTTATTGTTTATTTGTTTAAATTATATAAGATTCTTTATCTATGATATGAAAAAAAGCATTGATATAGTGTTGCATAATTTTTAAATTAAATCATTTTAAATAATAATGATCAAATAGCGCGGAATTTAAGTAACACGTATCGAGAGATTTTGTCACACGTGAAATTATAAATTTTGTTATAAAAAAAAAATTTATGATGCGTTCTTAGTAAATCTTATAAACAATGTCGTAATCGTAATAAATGATGTTTTTTTTTCCATGTTATTTTATTTCGATGATAATTTTTACACAGCAATATTTCACACAAATTTCTTTCCTTAAAATTTGCTGTCCTCGTGCAACTGAAAAATTTTCCACGCCAGGTTATTGCGGCGCAACATGGAACAACCCACCCTATCATCAACACATCGTGTACATTTATGCAGATACATAGAACAGAGGCTCCTTGATGAAAATTGCACGTAATAACCACTGACATAATAAATCAAGTGCCATTATAATATAACTTCCGCTTTGACAATATAACAATGCACATACGGCCGGCTATCAGAATATATCATACAGCCTGTTCCAGATACATATACACACCATACATATAGGCTATTTTTTTTTTAAGTGGCGGGCCCCCGCTTCTACTGCGCATTTCAAATTAAGACTAGTTTATGCAAAAGACCAATGATAACAAAAAAAATGTAAATATACTGGCCGCTTCAACACCCTCAAACCTTATGCTTGCCACTGCATTTTTGTCATTTGAGGGTGTGGTCAAAATTACGGCAATGTTGTCATATCGACAGCCAACAAATACAGACAGCATAATTGATCAAAACAAAAAATAAATAACTGGAAACTTTTTACTAAATAGTGGACTTTAATCGAAGCCGTTTATATTCATACATTAAATATTCTCAATCTGAATTTTGCTATTTGAGCACTATTTTTATTCGTATATGACAACAATGGTACTGGAATTTTTTTTTAAGTGGCTGGCTCGCCCGTTCTATTGCGCATTACAAATTAAGACTAGTTTATGCATAAGACCGATGATAACAAAAAAAATTGAAAATATACTGGCCGCTTCAACACTCCGAAACCTTATGCTCGCCACTGCATTTTTGTGATTTGAGGGTGTGGTCAAAATGACTGCAATGTTGTCATATCGACAGCCAACAAATACAGAGAGTATTATATTAGCATAATTGATCAAAACAAATAATAAATAACTGGAAACTTTTTACTAAATAGTGGGCTTTAATCGAAGCTGTATATATTCGTACATTAAATATTCTCAATCTGAATTTTGCCACGCAGTTTACAATTTGAGCACTTTGTACTGATGTTTTTTATTCATATATGGCAACAATGGTACTGGAAGCTCAACCCTTATGCGCAGTAGAGGATGAATTAGGTCCACCAAGACTTATAAAAAATTACTTATACGTATCGACGCTTTTCGTCCGTATCAAACAAAAGTGCCACTATCTGATTTTTTTTACAGCATTTTCAAGCGAATCTTTGAATTATTGTAAAAATTGTCATCTAGTTCATTTTTAAATTATGACCTACTCAAAATCCTATCACAATTCAGAATAAAATAAAATCTGCATAATCCTTTCATCATTTTGCACAGTGCAATCGCTGCAAACAGCTTCGCCATCAACAATCTCTTTGTCCGATTCATTCTGACCGACATTCATTCAGCCAAAATGAAATTGAATCCGCAAAATACCAACACACATGACAATCTAAAATAAATGTCACAAATGTTGACTACAGTACAGTCACGGGGAACTACATTCCCCTCGTGCACTGAAGTTATTACCGTGATATCCTTTTTATGGACTTTATATTCGTTTCGTTCGGGGGAAAGAGGCGAAATAAATATACGTGTTAATGTCAGCGGCGGCTTTATTCTACACCACTCTTTCGGTGCTGGGCGTCGCCTATAGAGGGCGCGTGCGATACTCTTTCAGGCCGATATGTTGCGTCGCGACGCCATCTGCCGGCCGATATAGGCGTCGACACGACGTGGCAAATAAATTTTTTAATGGCGATATTTTTTTAAAAACCAATTATTAATCATTCCCAATTAATATTGGAAAGACATGCGACTCGAAAACTCGTTACCGCGATATTAATTAATGGACTATTTTAACAATGCGTAACATCGGACAGAATGTTCGAATTTAATCACGTTGACGTTCCTGTTTTGTGATATAATGTCACTATATACAGTGAGGGTATCCAGGTTTGAATGACAGAATGAGGTGATGAAGTACACTTTACCATCGGCATAGGGCGTTCCGTGTCGGATTGATATACAATCACGAGTGTGCCCAGTCTTCAGCGTAGTTTGCCACGAAGGAAGTGTTTCAACGGATAGTGACTTTATTCTATTGAAAGCTAATTAATAGGTGCGGTTATGAACATATTGAGTAGCTGGAGGTGTAGCTATTTTCAGTAGGTACTCATCGAATAGAAGGGATTTTTTTTTTGGAGCGTTAGAAGTAGTTTTTATTGTTTCTAAAGATTTTTATCGTCGATAATGTTAATACATTTTCAATTTAAAAAATGATCACTACGGTGTTAAATAATCGTATAGAATATCACCCAAATGCTGTCACTTAAAGCATTAAGTAGCTAGATGTGCATTTCGAAGGCTATGCCCCCATCTTAATAACATTTTCAATTGTTTTTTTGTTTAGATTATTTATGTATATTGCTTGCGCGATCTTTTATTTTTATGATGAGCTTGTTGTTTAATTATATTTTCTTATAAACAGTCGTACGAAGAGTTATAAAGTATAAATTATAGATTAAGTGTGATTCCTTCCTACCTTTGCCCTTTAAATACAATAAATTGAGTGAAAATTATATAGTTTTCAAACAGAAAAGTGATTTTTTTTTGGAATTAGAAATTATTAATTTAAATTTGGCTGTATACAAATTTTGTTAAAATGGCTATTCTTTTAAAATTATAAATAACATATTAAGAAAATTTAAAAGAACAGGAGATATTAGTAGTTTAGAACAAAGTAATAATTCAGCTCCAAAATTTGTTAAATTACCTTTTGATCCTATAATTGCACGTGGTTTAGATAGTATTTTAAAGTAACATATAATAGTATTAATAGTCTTGCTAATTTTTTAGGAAATCCCAAAAATTTGATTGATTTCAATAAAAAATCTGGTATTTATGAAATATCTTGTTGTAGTTGTCTAAAGTATATATAGAAGACAAACACGTAGTCCAATTGAAAATAGATTTAAGGAGCATTTAGCTCATTTGAAATAAAAGTGCTGTAGCTGAGCATATTTTTGACTAACTCAGGTCACCTAAATTAATTAAAAGTGTTTTGAATTATTCCGAATTAAATGCTTATGAAAGCATAAATCTAAATCAAATTTAATGAATTTAGCTCCAGGACCAATTTCATCTTGCCTATTTAATTTATTTAATAAGTAAACTAAACGTTTTAGTTTTATATTAATAATATATACCTACATTCTTAAAAATATATTTAAAAAAAAGTTGGTTTTTTATTTTGAAATTACGGGATTATTTACTTTCATATAATCGTATAAATGAATTAGTTTTTATTATTGAATTTTTCCTTTCACATGCAAAAATTTGCTAAAAAATATTTTTTAAATTTGTTTACTATAATATAATGGATTTCTAGTAACATAAAAATCTACTAGAATTCAAGCGCGATTTCAAAGAAAATTTTCACAGTTGGCAGCTCTGTTTTTTTCATTTCTACTATCTTTTTTGTGTTATCGTGACTGTTGGACCCCGATGCGTTGAATTAATCCAATGATATTTTTAAATCAGTTTAAAATAACATTTTTTTGATATTTTTACATCTCAGAGTATGCAAAATGCAATATATTGAATTAAAAAATATATATATTCTTTTATACATTCCTGATTTATGATTTTAACAACCGAAACATTGCGGGGAGTTTTTTTACATATTTCATACGCAGTATGCACTTGAGTAATTTAGCAAATTAATATTAAGCGTACAATTTTTTTTCATATACATTTTTTATTGTACTCTATTCAATTAGGTCTGTTAATATTATGCAGATTGCACTTGACCCGCTAAACTTTAGTTCTTTTATTCGAGCATATTCAAAGCACAGAATACTGCTCTTGCGGCTATAAATCATCATTATACCATTTGAATTTAGTGTGCGTTTTTACTGTCACATCAATTGGAAACATTTCTAAAACCACACAAGTCCCAAACCAACATCTTTCATACAGTAAATAAACCCATACATCGGATATATAAAACACGTGGTTAAAAACTTCGTTGTAATCAACAGAAGAATTTTTGTATAAGTAATTTTTATGTCGATATTTGTAAAGATCTATAAAATACAATACATCATAATTTTTTTTTTTATATTCAGATTAGACATCTTTTTCTTGCAATAGGATTTGATCTGATTGCTTTAAGAAAATGTTTACACGCAAAAACAATTATTAACTCACCGTTAGCGAACATTTTAATTAATTTGATTGTGTTGCGAAATTCATTGTTTTAGTACAGAAATAAACTCATGAATAATTAGTTCAAATATCGCATTTAAAATATTGTAGATTATATCAACTATTTACGTTTTCTTTTTGAAAAAATTAACACATTTATGAAACTATTAGTTGCATCAAAATTATTTCGTTATGGTTATGGACGATTATTCTGTGACGATTTTTAGTTTCTAAATCTAAAAATTAAATTTTTTTTTTGATAATATGTATTTCAAAAATGTATAAGGGCTTGTGTATTATTTTTTACAAAGTAAATTCTTCAGCAAATGCGTGATTATTTAATTCCAAACATGCACATTATTTCAACCAGTTGTTTTCTTAGTTTTACTCGATAATTTCATAGAAAGCTCACTAGCGTCAACGTCTTTTTCTATGCGCCGACAATTTTCTATTAATATCTGGCAATAGCCGTATCTGACAAATGACGTCGTGTATTTCCCAATTCGAATTGCCGTTTTTAATTACCCGATTTGACAATCGCAACAGCGAAATACATACACACCACAAAAAAGGGGGCCAGCCAACCATTACGCGCTTTTTAACAATAGCGCAAAATAAAGAACGGACATAAAGCAAAAAAATTTCGCAACCGTAAATTGCGAGTGGCGTAACTAGAACAATTGCTGTCTCTTTCCATCTCGCGAATAAAATGAACAAAAAGTCCCAACTTACACACACACGTTCATGGGAAAAAGTATAAATGGAACCTGGGTGGGTTATACAGGGTGGAAGAGTGTAGGGTCGGCGGCGCACTACGCTCTCGTACAAAAAAACAAGATTAATCGACGGCATTTCAATCCGCAGGAATCCGCACTCTAAGGAATAAAGCAGTACATCTTACTTACCGTAAACTAGTCCTTTTTTTTTTAAATCACAAATTGGAAGGGATTTGGAGCATTATCCATATTGCCACCTTATTTTTCAATACATTATATTTATAAAAAAAAAGGAACAACAAAAAATCTTCACTCCAATGGGTCTTTCGTGCAAACTTATCCACGACAGAAGACTGGACCTCGGATAGAGTGATTAGACAATTGGAACTCGTTTGATATCTTTTATCTAATATCACAAATCTATTTACTTAACACAATTAAAATTTTATTTTAATTTCTAAAATGAAAGCATACAATATTTTATATACGTTTATGTTGTCACTGGCTAAAATAGTATTGAAATTGAAAGGACTTTCTCCTTTTTTGTATATCTTCGATAGAAATTTAACTAGTACTTTTATATATATTATATAAAAGATCTTATACATATATATATATATAAATATTTTTTTCCTATATATCCTTTATTTTAGCAATTTTGAAGAGATAAAAATATGCGCTAGGTAATAATTTTTTTTGTATTCCGTCGCTTTTGTATATACGTATAAGGTCTTTATGTCTGTCCAGGTGATTGCTTAATTGCTTTATAACGTACAAAGTCAAAAAAACTACATATAGGCTGCCGTTTACATATTTTTTTTTTTGGAAAAATAGTTTTAATCTGTATAAGATCGTTCGTCCCTTTGTCATAAATCTTTTTATATTTAAAAAAAATGTATACGTCCGAGTGACAATTAAATATACTGTCATTATTTTACACCGATGCTGAAATTTAATAGTTTTTGCGAAATTTTATTATTAATATTATTATATAATTCAACTCCCAAAATATTGTTTATAATAAATTATCATCAACTATAACAAGGGCACTTTAATGCCCACAAAAATATACATTTTTGAAAAAAAAAAAAAAATTTCAAATCAAAAACAAAGAATACCATTAAATCTTTGTTTAAAAACGTATTATTTTATATTTAATATAAACCCGGAATATTTGGTTATTCTCTCAGTTTAATATTCAGATAAAAATAATATAAATAAAAAAATACTAAGCGGATCAGTTGGGGTCTCTTCTGCTAACAAAAGATATAAAGCAGGAAAGGTTTAGGTTGGTCCAGCGCATATATTATCTGGATTAATTTTAATAATAGATACTAAAATAATAATCGCTTTTATTTTTTATTTATAAAAATGCCAGCTATAGCTATAAAATCACATTATACGAACATTTATGAAGTAACAAAAAAAATGTGGTGTCGGTATTTTTCAAATTGATTAAAGTGAAGTTAAAATCATTTTTAATGGTCCAATTTTCAATCATTGCATGCATATTAAATTCAACTGTGCTGCTTTATAATCAATTAGATAGAAACCTCTTTATAATCAATTAGAACAATTATAATTTTAGCCTTAACATTGCCTTTCCAAAAATATAATAAAAATTAGTTTCTACTTTGGGCAGTTTAATAATACACACTAACATTCAGACACATTTATTTTTTAGCAACACACATATCTAAATATTTGAAATACCGTATTCACCGAGACATACACATTTTCATATAAAACGCAGCGTTTTGAATTATTTATTTATTTCGGTTTACATATAATCTGTATAAATGGACACGAGTTAATATATGATTTGAACAAATGTAATTTATACTTACACATGTTTCCATTACAAATTCATGAAACGAAACGAAATTAACCTCATATATTTTATACATTACATTTGGTTTGTTTCACACCTACCTGATATTATCATAAATATCGAAAATGGCTTTTTATTATCAAACGAGCATATTACATACTTATTATTATAATCGTAACAAGCGTATTATTAAATTTAATATTCCATTTGGTCGTGTTTATTTTGTATAATATATGTACGTATGATATGTATTTATTTTCAGATGTTGCAAACGCTTTATTTCTGATTTAAGTTGATTATAGTTATAGTTAATTTCAATTAAATTCAAATTATTAACTGCGAGTATTTTGCTTATAACGAATGACTGAGGGAATTGAATTAAATATCGTACGGTACTTTCACATTATTTTGCTCTTCGATTGCCTATATGTATATATTTGGCAAAGCTTAAACCATATAGTGGGAAAGTTTTAACAATCTAAATATAGCTAAATACCGCAACAAACGCTTCGTAATTTAATACTAAACGTTTATATTTTGGATAATTTAAAGTTCGGATTGCATGCTTCTGGATGTGTCTATACCGATTGGCAATTTTTGAACCAATACCTAGGTTAATATCATCAAAACATCAATTAATCCAACATTTCTGGTAAAAATAACAAATATAGCGAAAAATATTTTTTTTTGTTAGTTAGTTAAAGAGTCCGCAATCCTAAAGATTGGTTGGAAACAGCACGCCATGCCGATCTATCCTGAGCTAATCCCTTCATCTCCCTATAGCTATTCATCTCAACGTCTTCAACTATCTGACTCACATACTCCAATCTAGGCCTACCTACCCCTCTCTTTCCCTCCACTCTACCTTCTATGATCAATTGCATAATCCCCCCATGCCTAAGAATATGCCCTACTAATCTGTCTCTCCTACGCTGTAACACTCTCCAAATACTTCTCTTCTCCCCTACTAACTCTAGTACAGCTTCATTTGTTACTTTATCTTCCCAACCAATCCTCATCATCCTCCTATAACACCACATTTCGAATGCTTGTAATCTACGCTTCTCTTCCTTTCCTATAGTCCACGCCTCACACCCGTACAGTGCCACACTCCAAACATATACCTTCAGTAATCTTTTTCTAATACCCAAGTCAATATTTGATCTTAAAATCTGTTCTTTTTCTACGAATGCCTTCCTACCCTGTGCTATCCTACACATTATATCTACCTTGCTTCGATTATCTTTTGTGATTCTACTGCCTAAATAACAAAAATCTGACACTTCTTCGATTCTATTATCTCCTATTGTGATACTCATTTTTCTACTGCATTCCTTTTTGTCACACCTCATCACTTTAGTTTTACCTATATTTATTTTCATGTTAAAATCCCTAGTCAATACTGCCTGCATACCATTCAATACCCTTTCTAAATTCTTTTCACTTTCTTCCAATATAGCTATATCGTCGGCGAATCTCAACATATATATTTTCTCTCCCTGTACATTCACACCTACACTATACTCTTCTTTTACTTTGTTTATTGCATCTTCTATATATAGATTAAATAATAACAGTGAGAGTGTACATCCCTGCCGAACTCCCTTCCCTATTTTTGCTACCTCTTCTTCCCCCTCAATTCTAACTAAGGCAGTTTGGTGTTTATATAAATTAAAAATTATTTTCCTATCCTTATAATCTATACCCGTTTCTTTTAAAATTCTAAACATTATGTCCCAATCTACATTATCAAATGCCTTTTCTAAGTCTACAAAAGCTATGCAAGTTACCTTTCCTACCCTATTTCTTTTTTCTACTACTGTTCTTAGTGCTAGAATCGCCTCCCTCGTCCCTCTGATTTTCCTAAAACCAAACTAATCTTCTCCTAGCCTTTCCTCTACTTTATTTTCTAATCTCCTATAAATAATCTTTAACAATATCTTCGATGCATGTGATAGTAGGCTAATGGTCCTATAGTTCTCACACAAATTAGCTCCTATTTTCTTCGGCATTGTTACTATTCTACTATTTTTTGTTAACCCAACAGTTATTCTTCCCATATTATCTGGTGTTCTATAAAAAGATTTAACAGCCATTATACAGCAGTATATATATATATAAATTCTCGCTGTGTTTTTGAAATTTTTGCCAGCCTCGGTATACGCAAAATACAACTTACTTTTGTGCAATTTTCCCCTATCTCTTTAAGCGCGCAATTTAATTTGTCTGCGGTTACAGAAACCGCTCGGAAAATGCCTTGTCCATCGGAATGAAAATAGCGTCGGACTAATTTTATTTAAAGCGTTTTTTATTTTTTTTATTCAAATTTAACAGCGAATAATTTAAATTTTATTAACGGATTGTTGCTTAGATGAATAATTCGATTATCACTTTAAAATTTTGTTCGATACTTTCGAAATATATTTGCTCGTTTGACTGAAGATGTTCAACATTTATTTGTGTGTATACTTAAAAAAATTCCGCACCTATAAATGAATACTTCTAAGAGATACATTTTGAGTTGTATATAAATTAAGTTGTGCAAGACATAAAATTGCCAGCAATTTTTTTTCCTCGGGATTTAAATTTAATTAAAACAATGTAAATAAGTTGAAACAGGCTGAGGTACAATCCGCTTGAACCTCCACGTTGAAAGTTTTCTTTTAATACAAATGAACAAATCCTCACTGTTAACAAATCTGCTTTATTTTAAAATGATTTATTTCTACAACCTATATAAGAAAGATACTTTGCGTTTTAATAAACAATTTTTTTTTATTCACATTTAAATTTCGAATGCTACGAAGAAAAATTTACATTGCAAAAAATCTCTTCTATTTCATACAAATATATAAAATTATAAAATATCTCTAATTATTTGTTCTTTGGAACATGCATTTAACAATTCATGTTCCAAATTTCTACAGCAGATTGGGAACGGGATATATTTTATACACCCCCAAAATTTCGTTCCCGAAGAAATAATGTAACGTCGTATATTTAGCGTTCACTAAAATAGATCTTGTTCTTTGCTTGTTACAGAAAGTTTACGGGAATACTTTAGCAAATATGGAGAAATAACAGAAGTTATGGTGATGAAAGATCCAGCCACAAGAAGATCTAGGTGAGCATTTCTATCTACACTTCTTCACCCAGAAGATACACATACTATACAGGCCATGGAATATGTCACGAACCTCTGCGTTATATATTTTAGATGAAACCAACAGTTCTTGGCATATTTCACTGGCTCTACCTACCCTCATAATATTATGGACATTACATTAAATATACACAGCCTAAAAATAAATTGTCACATGGTATACGTGAAGATATGCAGACAAGTTAAGAAATCGCATAGTGAAATGCAAATATGTCAAAAATAATCAAAATTCGATTTTTCTATTGTTTTACTGTATATTTTCTAATTTAATTGATTTTATGTTCAAATCCAATGTTTGGATTTTCAGATTTTTTGAGTGTTTGGGTAAACAATTGATTCATTTTCAGTAAATAATTTCTTTCCAAAAAAAAATGGTTTAGATTCTATTTATATTTCAACCAATAAATTTTTATAGTTCTGACATACATGATAAATTGTGTTCCCCCCCGAAATTAATAATAAATTATTAGATTTATTTTAGTTATTTAGTTATTTGCCGCTTACCCTGTATATACCAACCATTACAGGGAACACAAACAAATCTATATACACACAATTCTCGTCTAGTTCGGACAAGTAATCTAACTTGAACTTTGTCAGAAACTTTGCTAACTCAACCTCAAGTCTCTTTCGCTGCAAAAAAAACTGCAAGGATTGTTTATTTATACAGCGTTAGTGAGAATTTACAATAATATATAAATGTAGCGGCAATAGCTTTTATTTTATAGATTTTTTTTTAATTATTAAGAGATAATGTGTAAATTAAAATTGAACTTAATTTACATTAATTTAAATGCATAAAACAAAATTAAATTAAATACCAAAACACGTATACCTGACAATTTAATAAAAAACACATATTTTGTTTTGAAATTTGGTGCATTTTGATATCGCAATTTTTTAAGATTGTAAGTAATATTATCTGAAACTTTCAGATCGCAAAATATCTACAAAAAAGACAAAAAAATGTATTTTAGAAATTATATCTAGAAATATGATTTTTCCAATATATAAAATAGGTTATAGACTGTTCTTAAAGAAATGATCCTTACTTGTAAAAGAAAATAATAATTGTAGTAAGTGTGGAGAAATTTCGTTCGTATCGAGTGGGTGTATAAATAATGACCTCATTCGATGGTTTAATTATTAATAATTCTGGCCTCTTGTGTAGGCGTAGGATAACGTGACCATGGTAATATTCAGTATTAAGAAGTAAAAGGTCTTTCATTAATCAACAATAATTGCTGGTGTCCATTCATAAACAATAATATAAAGAACTGTTATGCTCATACGCTTCAAAAGACTGTAACACAAATAATATAACGCTATTCCGATTTGCGGACGATATACCTCGATGGGCGCATTTTCTGCAAATTGAAGAATAAGAGAAACAATTATTAAAGAATTGTTTACTTGCGCGGTGAAATTCAACCTGTAGATTCTTCAGATTATTTATTATGAGTTTCCTTGTTCAAATCGCCCCATGTAAATTTTTATATAATCCAATTTTAGTAATCCTCGCGCCTCTTGTCAATAGCCTGCTTTATAAAAAATAAATAAAATTGCAAAAATATAAAAATCAAAAATAACAAATGAAAATAAATAAACAAGATAAATAGTATTATTTTTACAACTTATAGTTAACAAATAATTTGGTTTATTACAAAATTTGACACCTTCATTGTTACACGCAAATATAATAACCACAAATTCAAATAAAAATTTTTTTTAGTAATGACTATCGAACATTTTGTTGTTGTATATCTCTAACATTGAACGGTTTAAATTATCAATGGATTTGTTCGTATTATGCGTACGAATTTACCCAGACAATTGTTCAATTCGCCTAATGATTAATTACACACTAATTGGCGGTAAGGAAGTAATATATTATGCAACATCAGCTACACTAGAAATAATTATCAATTTTAGTGTGTACTAGTGACTTTTAGCAGCTCAACTGCACAACATTTGATTGAAATGTGGATAAATAAATTAAAAAGTAATACGAAAATATATTTTTGATCGTTGCGGCCGTTTTTTTTTTTTTTATTATCATTAACTACATTGGTTACATTCGTATGGATTTGGACAAGTGTTTATATTTAAAAAATTATCACAACAGTTTAAATAATAGTATAGAATATCACCCAACCCAAATACCGTAACTTAAAGCATTAAGTAGCTAGATGTACATTTCGAAGACTATGCCCCCATCTTCAAATCAAATAAATTAAATAGACAACATAAAATTGGGCCTGAATCTAAATTCATTAAATTTGATTTAGATTTATGCTTGTATATATTTTAATAAGTATTTAACTCGGAATAATTCTAAACACTTGACCTGACCTGACCTGAATCTAAATTCATTAAATTTGATTTAGATTTACGCATGTATATACTTCCATTTAGCATTTAACTCGGAATAATTCAAAACACTTTTAAGTAATTTAAGTGAACTAATTTGAATAGGATTCAAAAATTCAAGAATTCAAAAATATGCTCGGCGACAGCACTTTTATCTTTTCTATTTAATCTGAAATCTCCTTAAATCTAGTTTCAATTGGTTTACGTGTTTGTCTTCTATATATACTTTAGGACAACTAGAACAAGATATTTCATAAATACCAGATTTTTGATTGAAATCAATCAATTTCGTAGAAAATTAGCAAGACTATTAGAAGTATTATATGTTACTTTAAAATACTATCTAAACCACGTGCAATTATAGAATCAAATGGTCATTTAAAAAAAATTGCAGTTGAATTATTACTTTGTACTAAACTACTAATATTTCTGATATCTCTTGTTCTTTTAAAATTTTCTGAATATGTTATTTATAATTTTATAAGAATAGCCATTTTTTACTGCTATATTTGGTACATTATTTAATTCATTGTTATATTTATCATTAGATAAAGGAAAATTTAACAAACGGTTAATTAAAAAAATAAAAGCAGCATATTTATGTTGACGACAATGATTTGAATCGTTGTGTATATAGCAGTCCGTATTTGTAGCTTTTCTATATATATCAAATTCTAATATATTATTATTTGTAATGACATCTAAGAAAGGCAACTGATTATTATTTTCGATTTCATAAGTAAATTTAATTGATGCACATTTAGAATTTAATATATTAATAAAATCATCAAAATTAGATTTTTCAGTATACTAAGTGTTTATATAATCATAAAATTAACTGAAACGATTAAACTGAAATGTAAGAATGAAGATGTCAGATGCATAATACATTAGAACATGAACGCAACTCACCTAGCTAGAATAATTGTGTTTTAATTACACCTAAACATGCGTATAGTATATGATGAAGACATATTGTGCGACAATTATTTTGGGAACATGTTGTCGCCATAATTACAATAGACAATATATTCTAGCTGCACTATGCCATATGGCAAGTCGTAATTACAAACTGAACTTCATCCTGACAATTCTCTTCTGCTATTGCAACTGTCATTTTTAATCCTGTACCTTTTTTGTTTCGTATTCAATTTGCATATTTGTATCTACCTTTGGGGCAATTATGGGAAGTCAAATTCGTCCTACAATCGCTTCCTTACACACACCTACGTTTGTTCGGAAGTTGACATAACGAGACTTGTTTCCAGTCATATCGTATAATTTTATTATGATTAAGGCCGCGAGCTCGATATTTATCAGTACCGGACCAAGGAGCACAATAACATTGATTATTATGCGCATACGGTATATTCTACATGATCCAAGTTTCGTGGACAATAGAAAATGTGATCTGTTCGAGAAGAAACGGGCGCAGAAGATGTTGTTTTGCAGATATACTACCACTCGGATTGTGTCGGGCTTTATACAGGGTTTCATAATTTGTTCTCCTTAAAAATTTTTAGTTAATCAATTTGATTCACAATTTTTATTTAATTGTTTTAATATTTTTGAATGATATTAATACAACATTTTTTTAAATACATTTTATTTAATTAATAATGATAACAAATGAGTTTAATTATGTACCATACAAAGATATAAACATGAAAATTAAGAGAACATAAATGCTGATACACAAATTGGTAATTAATGAACAGAAAATATTTTTTTTTACATTTGAGTGTTCTTAATGGTGTTTATTAAATAACGTTATTAAAAATTAATAAATCAGCGCTTATAATATTTGGTAATGCCCTGTATAGGAAGGCAATATGGGATTGGCCTGGACATAAATGTACCTATAAAAATGTTGATATTCCTTCGGATATGGGACACAACACCGTGTTCCTTCCGTGGAGTTGTCTTTGCACAAAACCATTTCTGGAGATACTTTGTTTACGGCTGACTGCCAATAGGATCTATCTACCATGAATTTGGGATTTGGCTATCTGGCCCGTTTTCTAAAAAAAATTCACGTGAAACCCCTTTTTCGGAAAAAGAAATTTTCGTATTCCACTAACATTTTTTTATTTTACTACAATCCCATTTTAACACCGTGCTTTGTTGGATCACAAAAAAAATCGTAGAAAAAATAATTTTTATGGAAAGAATTGCGAACCGAATCGGTTCTATTATAACAAATGTTTTGAAATGGACTTGATGTGATATACATCGTCGGAAGATTGCCAAAAGACAAACCAAGCACACATAGGTGTATGGACCAAGATATATGTGGAGTCAAATATATTATACTTTTCTAAAAAGTTTGCTCACCGTATGGAAGAATTCCACCCTTAAATTTCAAAGTTTCTCCAAATGTTCGCTACGTTATAAAATGTACATTATCATATTTGCACACCCAGTTAAATGTAGCGAAGTGACTTTTCTCTTTGTTAAAATAAAATCTTTTTTGTTAAAACTAAATGTAGTTATAAATTATTTTTTTTGGTCAATTAATGACGTTCGTTTTGGTAACATTATCGGATACAATTTTCAGTTTCGTACGCAAAACTTAACTACTAAAGTCATATTATTTATGACTATTAGAGATGAAAAATTCTCCAAAATTTTAATCGAATTATAAAAAAACGCTACAAAAACTATAATTATTCATCACTAACCATTAATGAAACTTTTAAAGCATTTATGTTGACGACAATGATTTGAATCGTTCTGCATATAGCAGTCCGTATTTGTAGCTCTTTTATATATATAATTCTTTCTAATGACTAAAGCATCTGAGAAAGGTAACTGATTATTATTTTCGATTTCATAATTAAATTTATATATGAAATACAGTGGCGGCTCGTGCCATTTCAATCTGGGGGTGCGGGCGCATTTCTTAAAAAATAACATAATAGTGAGAAATCTTACCTAAAATGGATGCAAAATGATTAAATTCAATCATTCCTTGAAAATGAATTCCACTCTTCTATCTTTCATTGATATAAACTTTTCCAAAACTTTTTCGTTAAAATTGTGAATATCTCGCACCACATTTTTATTAATACACATCATCGCCAACGCGTTTAAACGATCATTACCAAATTTCGCAAAAAGTCTTGATTCTTTTAAGTGTTGAAAAACAACGCTCTGATTCAGCAGTGGTCATCGGGATTGTTAAAATAATTTTAAGTATTTTTATAGTTTCCGGGAAAGTTCCATTGAGATTATTTTGTAGCAATAATGAAAGAAATTTTGTGGCTCCAATTATTTGATAAAAATCCACACGCGAGTAAATGACTTCTAATTCTGCTTTTAATCTGGTTTTATTCAAAAATTGATATGCATGACACACAGTTTCCAAAAGGTCCACTGGAAATTGTTTAGAAAAATGTTGGCATCGATTTCGTGTTAAATAACTCAGCGGCTTGTAGATGGCCACGATATGAGAATCTGTCCTTCATCTGTGTTATAATTCTTTTTGTAAATGTCTCTTGTAAAACGCCGCGTAAATGTCCGGTTTTGAGCACTCCTTGCGCAAGTTTGCGATAAATTTAAATCAGGCAATGGCCTACCTAATTCTTTAATTTTTACTTTGTCCATAAGAGAAAGTCTACAAAACTCTATTTGCAATAAAGAACTAACGCTATTCATTTTTATTAAATATATTCTTGGAGAAACACGTGGCAAAATCGTACATACGTTCATATCGTACATACACAGAACAAATGCTACTGTCTAATCTGGCTATTCTATATGAATTTATATACATATATATATACTCTGTATATATATACTACTCTCTGTTCTCTCTGAACTTCTCTAAGCCGTTAAAGAAGCGCAACATCCAATAGATCGGTCGCCTGCACTCTATGATACACTCATCTCATTGCATATGTACTGTATATATGTATTTAACTTGTACTGGCATTGGATAGCCGCTGGAATGTGACACATATTAGATGATGAAGCAAATAGCGAATCGAAGAAACAGAAGATATACGGCATACGGTCGCTCTCACCGATTGCTTGCAATAGAGTGAGATGAGTGCATATGCATTTAACCTGTACTGTGTGGCTGGGTGGCACTGAACACGCAGCGGCACCAAATTATCGATATATATATATACAAATATAAAAAGCAACCTCTTAGCTATGGTTAGGTGACACATTAAAAAAACTTCTATTTTTAAATGTATATGTAATGTATAAAAAAAATTAAAAAAAAAATTTCGCTGATACTTTTCACAACGGACATATAAAATATAAAAACTTCGTGCTGCGCCTTTTTCAATGGATGTACTTGGAACAATTGCAATTCTTGTGACATTTAACAGAAATTTTATGGTCCAATGTTTCAAGAGTATTTTTTGAACTGTCATTTATTAAGCTTACGGTGATACTATTTTTTTATTCTTAGTTCTATCTATAGACGTAAAGCTTTCTAAATTTCGCGTTGGCATTGTCTTTTGGGGCAATTAATCATTTAAGACATCGGATTTCGCTTATTGACGACGTACACATGTAATTAATACACATAGTGACACTCGGAAGACGAAATGTTGTTATTAGCAAACGAAGAAGAACTAATTATAACAAAAAAACTGCGATAAAAGACTTGCAACTTGCAAACCGACATTTTCGCTTGATTAGTTTTGCCAGTTAGTCGTTTAAATAGATTCCTTTAAAATATACAATAAAATTGTCTAAATCAGTTTTGTGCTTAATTAATTAGTTTTTTAAAACTATTGTGAAATATCCAAAAACAATTTTATTCGTCAAAATATTTCTAAAAATCTGTATGACAACAAATTGCACAAATACCGCCATTGCAATTAGAAAATCTAACGATCTAATGAATTATTTTGCTGATACAATTTTTTTTTTAGAATTCTTCGTGTATATCTACGGCTAATAAATTTAATTTCCAAATTTCTCTTGTTAATGAACGCTTGAAATAACGAGCAGTACGCTTTTTGCTGTCGGCAGGTAAATACCCCCTTTGTTTTAATCGCCCTCATTAATTATTTGTTTATAAATTGGGGGGGCAAGTATTAATATCTGCCGGCCCGTTCTGTATGTACAGAATACTTCCACATTCTATAAAATACACATGCAACACTGGGGGTAATATTGATTCCGCTAAATTTAGCAATTTACGTTGTTCGCCTATCGAGAACGTTGGTCAGATTTCGCAGGTCATTAAAAGAGTGTTAATAGGTCCGAAGCTATATACAGATATATGAGAATATACATATTTATAGGGGTGTCCTTAAAAAAATTACGCTAGAATTTTTGTCGTGTTTTTTTCTAAAGAAACCGAATAGTTTGGAAGATATACAGATTATTGAAATTTGAAAAATTGTAAGTGTTGGAGAAATTTGGTAAAACGTTTTTATAACTTTGAAGGTATAAAAAAAATTCAGAAGCACTTTGTATGCAAAGAGCGTATATATTTTTAAATCGCTTATAATATATGTTGCTGTGGTATTATGAACAGCAAATCTCATATCGCATAAGTTTCTGTGTAATAGATACGACTTTTATTTATTTGGCAACATGTGTCTGGCATTTGCAATTTATTTAATTTTTCTCGAATGTTGTTATATGTACCCACCATCCTCCTCCTACTTGCTACGACGAGCGTATTCTCGCAAATACCAAAATTGGCAAATATCATTCTACAAACATATCTCTCTTGAGCTTCTTGCGCTTGAAGCGCAATTTTATCTTTCACTTCGTTTTGAGGGTGGATGTTGTATCCAACGCACTAATGGACAAATTAGGGACATACGCAGAATGTTCGCTTTAGCTTCCGAAAAAAAAAAAAACACGCGGTCCCGTGCCTGCGAATACATATTTAAAAAACGTACCTCGATACCTGCCGGACGATTTAGGCATTTCCACCCGGCAAATTATATTACCTTAGTCAGCAGCTAAAGAGGCATATTTGCCGCTTGTTTTAATGACGGTGACTAATAATTTTCAAACGGGAAATGTAAAAATAGCTCAAGAAAAAAAAACGCATGCGAAAGTTGATGGACGTTTTTAACGCTGCTGCGGTGGTTAGAAGAAGAAAATGCTAATTTAATTCGTTATTTATCTATTTAAGTTTAATTTGATGCATTTTAAGTTGTGGAATATGTTTTATTCTAAGTTTTAGTGGCAAACGTGAAAATTGTTTCGCTAATTAAATTGCAAATACTTTACAAGATAAAATGTGAGATTTATTCCAACACTACAATAAGAAGTTATTTTGCCAATAGATTCTGCCCATTTATACCTCTCATATTTTAACATATTATAAATATTTCCAGAAGGAATATTTTCTGTAATGCTTTGCATATTTCACAATTTTATACAACCTTTATGCGTGGAAATGAATGACAGTTTCTATAAGCGGATGTGCACACATCGTTGACATTTCTTGTGTTGTTAGGCCACCATCGTATTCACACATGCGTTATGTAGGAAAGAAGCGAAGCGCAAGTGGTTACTGAACCATCCACTTAACCTCACCGTAATAATTTACTTTTAATAATAACGCAGTTATCATTAAAATGTCATTAGCGATGCACAATGATTTATGTTTACATACAGCAAGTATATCAATACAAAGAACTTTTCAACAGCTTTTATTCGCAATCAAAACGGAAGTTGTCAAAGAACAGTACATCGTAGTTTTTTGATCTTCTAGCAAGCATGTTTTAAAACATAATACCATTTGAATTTGGATCTTTTTTGTAATTTATGGCAAATTTATAAAATGCATATAGAAAGTGATCCTATATTACCATCTACTACTACTTCTCTGCCACTAGAGACGAAAGTTTACCGCCTCTAAGGTTGGTGGTTTATTTGATTTGTGGCGGTAAGGTCTCTACAATTCTCGGAGTTTTTGTGGAATAAATAGTTATGCAAATGCGTATGGTATGACGGTTTTAGCTATGGCTGTCTAAGTCCTTGCACATGAGGGAATGAAGTATGGGCTCTGGATTTATGTAATGCAGTGGTGTAGAATTGTGCAACGCTCTTTAACATTTTTGTCATTGGATATTTTTGAAAATTCGCAAATTGTGATTTATAAGATTTTTTTTTCAATCGTTTTCAGTCTTGCAATTGAAACTTGACTCTTGATGTAGGTGCCATGAAATTTTGAATTAATTTAAAGATTCCTCCAGCATCTGTTTTATTGAATGTGTTTAGATAAAATTTATATCGAAGTAAATTAGATTTTTCTTGGTTAAAATTTGATTTTTGTTCCATTAATATATTACAATTTTTTTCGAAGATTTTAACACCATAGATTTAAAAATATATTAAAAAATACCATTTTCTTGTTTAAAATAAAAATTGTTTCGATAAATAAATTAAAACATTTTACACATTTTTGGGTGATACAATTTTACAATAAATTTCAGAAAGATGGATGTGGAGTTTTCAAATTAATTTGAAATTTCAAGGCGCTTCTAACAGGCTCCTTATTGCAATTAATGTAGTAATTTATTTACCGAAATTTCGATTTAATGTCAAGACTAGCCTTCTAACTGGCATTAGTGTTTATATAAATTATTTTTGAAATTTCACTTGACAAATAAAATAAAAATTCATTAACAATCGGATTCATTAAAAATGGCCACTAATTTTTTCACCATACCACCTCCTTCATAAATATTTATTACACATTTGCTGGGAAACGTTTCTTTGTATTTTTACATAAATTTCTGATCACTTTATCAAGTACTGCTGCCAATTACGCATCATTTCTGAAAGCCCCAAAAGGGTCCAATTCATTCGGTAAAATACTCGTACAGCTAGTGTAAATTAACCACAAATATTTTATATTATACTCAATATTTCCATATCCATTTTTATTATGGACCGATTAGAGGTTAACATTTTTTTTTTCTACCAAGTGTTCGAAATAGTATTCGCCATAGAGTGGGGTATAAATGAAATTGACATAAGCCAAAAAATTCAAGTTCTTTTCGGCGGATTACTCATTTTGCTAATTGTGTATTTTTTTTTAATAATCAATAGCAAAATCTGTACTACCGTATTAAAGATATATAGCCAGTTTCTTTTGCGGGTATATTTCCTTTATTATCTTTACTTTACCTTGGATGGTATAGATGTAGATGGTGTTGCCTACTATTAAAGACGCGCGCCAATCCAAGGAAATCGGATTTATACTGTCAGGTGTATGGATTGATTGATGGCCAAGTTGATGAATTATACGGCAGTGCATTGGATTAGCTCTAATGGTCTGAGGAGTGCCGTGAAAATCGACCATACTATCATAGTTACATCTCCCTATATATAGGTGCTAATACACAGGGTGTTTGCTTTTGGTGTACAACACACTTGTAATTATGGATGTATTCGTTGAGGGATTTTTTCTTTGCTGTGCTGAACATCAAAATTTTTTTTTGAACTAGTACATCTTCTAAATCATTTTAAATTGTCGTCGTTAATTGAAATGTTATAAAATTTTTGTTTATTCATCACAACATTTGAACAAAACTACAAAAAAAAAAACACTTTTGATATATTCTCTATAATTCTTCGCTATCGTCTATACGACATCATCGACCAGCAGGTGGAGCTTTTCTTTTCATCACGTGTCTTATTTATAGCGGCATGATGACATACTAGTTTAGGTTTTGTTCGCTTAAATTGGCTTCAAATTACGCATTCATCGTATACAGAAACGTGTCGGTGTACGATGATATCCGTAGCTTCTACTTCATTCTTGCCTCAAGAAGTTAATCAAACGAACCCTTTCGTGTGGGAAGACGACGAAGAATAGAAACTAATTTAGTATTATAAATGCTCATAAATTAATAGATATATAGGATGAGTCAACACCCAGTATTATTTGATTATAATAAACTTGTGGTTTGAAGTTGATATTATTTAATTTTGAATATATTTGAAAAAGTGTGTAGTAAGTTTTAAGACAGTATGGAATTTATTCATGACTTACCCTGTATAATATCAGGTGTAATTTATATCGATTGATTTATTGAATATGTATAATTTTATCAACAAAGGAGAGGTACAATTGAATTAACAGAATTTTTTTACAAAAAAAAATGATAGAATTATCTGATTTAATGGAAATTATAGACCAAAGAAAAATGAACGTAATAAAATTTCGTTTGCCATTCTCTATATAATTTAGTATTATAAACGCTTATAAATTAATTGGTATATAGGATGAGTCAACACCCAGTATTATTTGATTATAATAAACTTGTTGTTTGAAGTTGATATTATTTGAAAAAGTGTATAATAAGTTTTAAGACAGTATGGATTTTATTAATGACTCAGCCTGTATAAAGTCAGGTGTAATTTATTTCGATTAATGTATTGAATATGTATAATTTCATCAACAAAAGAGAGGTACAAATTGAATTATCAGTATTTTTTCACAAAAAAAAAGAAATAATTGAATTATCCGATTATAGACCAAAGAAAAACCGGACGTAATAAAATTTCGTTTGCCATTCTCTGGTGTTTGTTAAAAGTAAACGCAACAAGGCACCGATTCAAACGGGAATAAACATGAAAATATACGAGCCGGCGAGCATTTACTATAGAACTTTAAAAGAGTTTTACGAGTATATCAAAACTTGGATTGCGCAATCGAAGTATTTTATATCGGAAAAATCAACACGCTGTTATATTCTACATCTCGGGAACACTTATATTTTGGTGCACAAATAAAATGAGGCGCGATCGGATCCCCGTGTAATATTCCCGGCGATGGTACCCTGGAGTTTTAGCTATACAATCAGGTGTGCCGGTGATGCCCCATAAGTGAGAAAAGAAGCGAAGACTTGCTCTCAACTTGAGATATATATATATATAAATATTTGTGTGTGTGTGTGTGTGTGTGTGACGTTGATCGAAACTCTATCATTGGAGCTCAGGTTTATAGAACCCTTTCAAAAGGGATTCCTCTGCACATGAGCTGGCGCACTCATCCTCATGTGGATTAAAACGATAATAATATTTTCCAAGCTGCGTTCGAGTTTCTTTACAGGATGTTCCAAACGTTTGCATTTTTTTGTCGATACATTTAAAAGCTTTCTGTGTAAATAAATACACGAATCATTGCATTTTGAATGAACTAGCGCCACTTCCGCAAATTCACATCAATTGCCCAAAAATGCAAATTTAACGAAGACGAAATTTGTCGCAAATTCTGAAAATATTAACTGCAATTTTACAAAAATACGAACGTCTAAAAGACTCGCATTTAATATTAACAAATTCTGTGCCAATAAAATAAGTAGTAACATTGTATTCGATCTAATTATTAAATAGATTCTAAAAACTAACTGTTAAAATACAGATCGAATAAGACGAATGTCTAATCATAAATTTGAAACTTTTTGCGTAAATAAAAAGGAATTAACATTGCAAAAGGCTACAATAGATATCAAATTCAAATGGGACAATCGTCTTCTTCAAATATATATTTTTGAAAACTGAAGCAATTTTTCAAAATTAATTTCAATTTTCTTTCTTATTGGCAATTAAATCGATGAAGTCATATTTTGCAATGTTAATTTCTTTTTATTTACACAAAAAGTTTCGAATTTATGATTCAGTCTGAATTTTAAAAAAAGTACGTTTTAGCACGTTTTCGTTCTATTTAATAAATCGATTAAATCGAATTAAATAATGTTACTATTTTTTTTATTGACACTGAAATTGTTTAAATTTATTATCATTTGTTAATATTAGAAACGTCTTCTAGAAGTTCGTATTTTCGAAAATTTGAAGTTAATATTTTCAGAATTTACAACACTTTTCTTTCTAGTTGGTAATTAGGTCAAAACTACCATATTTTTATTTACACAAAAGTAGTTTCTCAATTTAAGATAATTTGTTAACGTCAAATTGGACATTCGTCTTCTTTAATTTTGCATTTTTCTAAATCGAAATTAATATGCCAAATTGGCGCTAGTTCTCTTTATAATTGATAATTAGGTTGATTAATGTATTTATTTATATAAAAAGTTTTTTAATTCATCGTATGGATGTGTTTATTTTCTTGTATTGATTATTAGTTATAAAAAATAATTTCAAAGCAGCAATTCGTAGTTTGAAATTTAGGAGTATATTAAAAAAATTTGTAAAAAAATTTGATTTATCTTTTATATAGTCAATTATATCTTTTACGATGTCAAGAAATGTTTTATGTATTTTTATTTATATGATATGAATATCAAAAAATAAATTGCATTTTAAAACATTTTACAGATTAAATAATTCTATTTAAATTCAAATACACTAATAATAAAATTACTTTCCATTACTAAACATTATAATTGAACAAATATTCAATCTCTTGATTTAATTCCATTATTATTTACCTATACAATAAAAGTTTGAAAAAGTTATAAACATTATCGCGAACGCTTGCTCAGATTTCTTCTTATTTTATCTACATAAATATTTACATGGAATTAAGTTAGAAATCAACAAAACTTTTTCCAACAGAAAAACCGTCTTACTTTAGTTTACCTCGTTGTTTTGTTGACACTGTACTCTGTATTTTCCTTATATTTTCCTCATATTTTCTATATACGCATTGCCGGAGTTATTTTCACATTTTACATGCATATCCTTTGCTGGTGCTCCTCTGACGAAGCCGATCTTCTCGCAGAAAAAGATAAATTCATATCGCTGTTGTATTGCTATATTTGTGTGCGCATTTCTCTCTTTTTTACATATTCATCGGCCCTTTCCCATA
This sequence comes from Leptodirus hochenwartii, assembly GCA_947310635.1. Classification (NCBI taxonomy): domain Eukaryota; kingdom Metazoa; phylum Arthropoda; class Insecta; order Coleoptera; family Leiodidae; genus Leptodirus; species Leptodirus hochenwartii. Next base: position 36,353,894 of record OX371176.1, read on the forward strand.
CATCGATCTATCTAACTATGTTGCAAATACGAATTCATATACACAACGCACTAAAAATTTATGCGCATATTTTTCACTATATTTGTACAAATAACGTTTTCCTTTATAGATTTAATCCGAAGCGAAATAATCAATCGATCGAAATCCTCTTGAGCAATAATTTCGTTAAATTCTTTTCCATTTCGACCTCGCATTTTTTTATTGTTTACAATTTAGAAACGATTTCGCAATTTAATATTCTGACAAGTATAATTTACATTAAATATATCCCGCTTTCTAAATTTCAGGCAAATTTAGTGTCAAATGATAATACTAATATTTTTTATTGACCGAAGCTCTATGCAGTTACATTTAATTCGAGATTTAATTGCAAAATGATGGCATTTTGCATTATTCACCGTAGAAACGTAAAACTGCAATTTTGCGCAATGTCCATCTAAAATTATATTAAATTAAAAGTTGCGCTGTAATTGTGAATGCATTATTTAAAAAGGGGTTTAATTAATTTTCTATGCGTATTTTATTCAGTTTATGGCTTTTCTTTTTAGTAACATACCGAGCGATTTTTACCATCGGAAATTTCACAAAAAAATTTTACGCTGAAATATTTGTACCGCACGATTTTCGATGCACTAAAATTGTTTTTCAACAAAATTACGACAGTCGAGAAAAGTAAACGGTTATTTTAAACTTATAAATTAAGTATGAACTATCTTCATGCTGTATAGTTAAAAAAAAATGCGAAAAACTTTATATATCACCCAAATATAGTATAGAAAAAATTTTGCATTTATTCTGACATTTCCATGCATAAAGGTTACTGTGCCTTGGCTTACCTCTATTAATTCGCGAATATATATTTTTCACTTTACCGTATTTTGCAATTTAATTTGACATTTTATTTAATATTATGCATATAAGAGTGTGAATAAATTCGATAGAGCCACCCAAATTTAATTAATTTAGCACCAAACTATTAAAATAACTGATTTGCAAAATAATTACCATTTTTATTTCATAAATATCCACGGCTTTGCACGATATTAATAAATTAATGTTTAGAAATTAAAAAATTAAGATGGATTTAAGTAATAAAAAATATTTTTAAAATATTGAAAAAAAAATTTAAGTAACCATGAGATATCCATGAAAGTGCACGAAGAATAAAACATGTTATGATGTTATAACATTTCCGCTAAGAGGTAAATGGTAATACTGTTAACTCCACCATTTCATTGTATATATATATTCGCAACCGCATTTCAATATTCGCTTTAAATTTCATCGTTTTATATAAAATTGCAATTCCGCATGTTATACCATAACTTGGGTATATATTCTGAAAGGAGCAAGCTACTAAGAGCTGTGAAAAGAAGGCAAGTAATTCCAGTTGATGTTGGTAATGAATAATTTACATCGTGGTTAAAGTTATGAATCATATTGTGCCGCGAAAATATTTTATTGCAACTCTACAAGGAAAATGGATATAGCCAATTTTTGCTTTGCGGAAATGCTGTTTTCATAGTCCTTTTTATGGGAGACTTCTTTAATAAATTGTCAGTAATATTTAAACAAATTATATCTTCACCATTTATTACACAACAACGTGGTATAGGAACGTTTACAGCTCTTCTTGCAACATTGAATTTCTTGAAGAAAATTCGTATATGTCCAAAAATGTATCAAAAACTACACACGAAATATATATATAAATCAATTTATTGGTTTTATCGACAAAAAAATTAATACAGTTTCCTCAAAATACTAAAATTATAAAGATAAATTAAATTAAATTAAACACAAAAATATATATAATTTTTATTATGACCCAAAGGGATTTCATCAGCTTGTGGCCAGGACCGTATTAAAATATTCAACAAACTAATAATATTCACGTTGGAATGGTAAAAATAAAAAATATGTACACAATAGCTTAACTAATTATATAGTATAAGTAAAAATATAAAATAAAAATTTACTTGAATAAAAATAACAGTTATTAGAACGTAATTTTTATGCTGCCGCGTAGAACTAAAGAGCTAGACATATTTTGTGCAATCATGCAAATTTAGTTTATTGAAATATTTTTAAATACATCATTATATACGTTAGCAGTCATATAAATAAATTGTGAGACTTATGCGAAGGACTTTTTGCGATTATTCATATTTAGTCATTTCGCTGGTTTTAAAAAGGTGACATATACGTTCATGCTTTTTGATACCATACCTCAGTTGTTTTACATTTGTTGTATTTTTCTTGTATCTTCTTGAAGAATGCAAGGTGCGTAAACAATGTCACAAAAATTATAACATGATAAAACTGAGAAATCGCAGAGTTGCAGCTTCAATTCAGTATTTAAATACATCCTATTATTATATTACTCTCAAATAAGCTATGGAATTTTTTGTCGATATATGTTTTTTAAAATTTAGGTTTACATCTACTTCTTCGGCTATATTTCTACAAAATTTCACCACTTCTAGTTGCGTATTATCGATTTTTAAATTTATATTATTTGAGTAGATTTCTCTCGATTTCCTTGTCCTAAAACACTTTACCGATATTTCATGGTATTGATGCGCAATGAACGATTAGAAGACACCATGTTAATATCTCTTTGTATATGTTGTAAGGCATTGTGAAATTGCGACGGAAGAAACAAATAATAAAGCTGCGTATCATCATACATCATAATTGCAGTATTTCAGTTTTTTTACAGAAGTACGACGTATAAATTGTATATAATATAGGGCCGAGGATGGATCCTTGCGGGACACCACATGACAAGGACCTAGGCATAAAGTGTACATTATTATACTTCACAATTTGATAGCGTCCTATTAAATAACATTGAAATAACTTGCAAGATTTATAATCAAAACGGCCAGCTCTGAAAATGGCTATTAGAATATTATGATATGGTAATATGAGCTGAAGAAATGCGAGTTTAAAGATTGTAATTTCTGGACCTATTATAGTTCACATCACACGCCATAGGTGGCAACATCGTATCGTCTGTACACGTCTAATCGCTGTCATAATGCCTTATCCGATTATGGTAATGTTCGCACTGGGCGTCGCTAGATAGCAACGACGCCAGCGACGCCTCCGTCACGACGCTCCCGCTTGCAGTAGGCAAACTACACTCTAGGCATAGGCAGCTTGCTTATGCTTGATATACGATCATTGTTTGCACCCCAGAGGCCTTTGTCTTCTCTGAATAGTAGAAGAACAGATTGTCTTGTGATGCCCTCTGGAAAGGCCGACCAAAATGTTGATTTTTGAACAATCAAAATGGCATTTTATACGATTTTTTAATTGGAACTACATACAATATTCTAAGCTTCTTGAAAATTTAATATCGTTGTTAATAACACATTTTTAATATATATTTTTTAAATGATTTAAAAAAAAAGAATGAAATTATTCAACTATTTAACTAAATTCTTCGAACGGAGTTATGTGATAAGTTTCTAGAAGAATTTTATCGCATTAATTCAACTTTGAAAATTTTTAGCACTTTGCAAAACTTTTATATATTTATGTCTTTTATTAAACTCATTTATCTTCTTGTTTTGGCCATCCATTCCACTGACACGCACACTTCCTCTACTTATGTGTACTTATGCAGCGAATATATATGAACTAAAACAGTTACATATGAAGAAGCGTGTTATTCCGGGCCACGCTCGTGTGTCTTCCTTGAACTGAACCACGTCCTTCGTTCTTCCTTCGACCGACCATTGCCATCAACAAGAACTGATACCGCTTGAAATATGTCCGCAAGGATCATTTGTCCTAACTTCCATTTAACTGTGTTAGTGTTCGCGGTGATTATTGTGCACATAATTAAAATAAAGCGTTTATTTAGTATAGGAGTTCTATCTAATGGAGGAGAAATGATACGATACCGTTGTTAATACTTGATAAAAATAAATAGCCATTTTATGGTCTAAAATAGGAACGGGTATAATGGTTAGTCAAATTTTTATTTTATATTCGTCACTATGGTGGTTTTTTGATTTATATAAAAAAAAAATGGATTTAAAATTTCACAAGAAAAAACATTGCAAGGTTAAATCTTCTAGCAAAATTGCGAAAAGTTTAGCATATTGAATTATATTTCGTACGAAGAAGCATATATTTGTTTTGCTCTAAAAATATGATTTTTTTTTAAATCCGAAAATATCTTCTTTGAATTTTTTTGTAAAATTAGATCTAAATTTTTCAATACATCAGTGATAAAATATTTGTCTAAATTTTTGTAAATAAAATCATTGACTTGTTGCAGAAATGGAATAAAATGATTCATAATGCAACTTCAGATACTTTCCAGTCACTATTGTTTTTGGATTTATATAAAAAAAAAATTGAATTAGATTTTTAAAAGGAAAAACATTACAAAGTTAAATCTTCTAGCAAATTCGCAAAAAGTTCAGCATATTGAAATATATTTTCGTACGAAGAAGCATATATTTGTTTTGCTCTAAAAATATGATTTTTTTTTAAATCCGAAACCTTCTTTGAATTCGGTTTAAATTTTTTGTAAAACTAGGTCTAAATTCTTCAATACATCAGTGATTAAATATTTGTCTAAATTTTTGTAAATAAAATCATTGACTTGTTGCAGAAATGGAATAAAATGATGCATAATGCAACGTCAGATACTTTCCAGTCACTATTGTTTTTGGATTTATATAAAAAAAAAATTGAATTAGATTTTTAAAAGGAAAAACATTACAAAGTTAAATCTTCTAGCAAATTTGCAAAAAGTTCAGCATATTGAAATATATTTTCGTACGAAGAAGCATATATTTGTTTTGCTCTAAAAATATGATTATTATTTTTTAAATCCGAAACCTTCTTTGAATTAGGTTTAAAATTTTTGTAAAATTAGGTCTAAATTCTTCAATACATCAGTGATAAAATATTTGTCTAAATTTTTGTAAATAAAATCATTGACTTGTTGCAGAAATGGAATAAAATGATGCATAATGCAACGTCAGATACTTTCCAGTCACTATTGTTTTTGGATTTATATAAAAAAAAAATTGAATTAGATTTTTAAAAGGAAAAACATTACAAAGTTAAATCTTCTAGCAAATTTGCAAAAAGTTCAGCATATTGAAATATATTTTCGTACGAAGAAGCATATATTTGTTTTGCTCTAAAAATATGATTATTTTTTTTTAAATCCGAAACCTTCTTTGAATTAGGTTTAAAATTTTTGTAAAATTAGGTCTAAATTCTTCAATACATCAGTGATAAAATATTTGTCTAAATTTTTCCAAATAAAATCATTGACTTGGTGCAGAAACGAAATAAACTGATTCATATTGCAACTTCAGATAATTTCAATTAATTCCGAGTCGTTTTTGTTGAGTGTGCAACAATTTAAAATACATTTATAAACTACATTACATCATGCAAAGATGCATTAACACAATTAACTGGAAGTGTTGACAATTCATGTTAATTTTTCGCGTGGAGCGGCAGCGAACGAATTAGTTTTTCCTCGAGGGTGGTTTTTTTCTTTCTTTCCAGAGTAGAAACAATCACAATATATTTTCAATTATTGTTGGGTTTTAGAGCGAAATTACGTTGCGTGTCGCATACCACGTCGTATCGCAGAATAATCAACAATCCTCGAAGCTAGAAAATTCACGGCATGGCATATAAAAATGCCCGTACACGTATTTGTGCATATGTAACCCGAGCTTGAATTAAATATACCTTCTTATACAGAAAATTTATAAGAAATGGCAAACGTGTAGGTGGTCGTTAAGGTTAATCTTACAAACCCTAAAAGTGACATTTACTCAATTCTATTTCTATTTTTACGATCGATTAGTAAATTTTCTAAATTACCATCGATCGACTTATATACGAACAATTTATATAATTAGGGAAGAGAAATAAAAATACAATGTTTTATTTTTTATTATTTTTATATTTGTTTATTTTATTTTTCGTCCATAATATGGAATATCACAACATAACAGCAAAATCTATAACCCACTTTAAAAAATGAACTATTACAAAGATTTGAGAAATAAATAAATAAATAGTTAGTTAAAGAGTCCGCAATCCTAAAGATTGGTTGGAAACAGCACGCCATGCCGATCTATCCTGAGCTAATCCCTTCATCTCCCTATAGCTATTCATCTCAACGTCTTCAACTATCTGACTCACATACTCCAATCTAGGCCTACCTACCCCTCTCTTTCCCTCCACTCTACCTTCTATGATCAATTGCATAATCCCCCCATGCCTAAGAATATGCCCTACTAATCTGTCTCTCCTACGCTGTAACACTCTCCAGATACTTCTCTTCTCCCCTACTAACTCTAGTACAGCTTCATTTGTTACTTTATCTTCCCAACCAATCCTCATCATCCTCCTATAACACCACATTTCAAGTGCTTCTAATCTACGCTTCTCTTCCTTTCCTATAGTCCACGCCTCACACCCGTACAGTGCTACACTCCAAACATATACCTTCAGTAATCTTTTTCTAATACCCAAGTCAATATTTGATCTTAAAATCTGTTCTTTTTCTACGAATGCCTTCCTACCCTGTGCTATCCTACACTTTATATCTACCTTGCTTCGATTATCTTTTGTGATTCTACTGCCTAAATAACAAAAATCTGACACTTCTTCGATTCTATTATCTCCTATTGTGATCCTCATTTTTCTACTGCATTCCTTTTTGTCACACCTCATCACTTTAGTTTTACCTATATTTATTTTCATGTTAAAATCCCTAGTCAATACTGCCTGCATACCATTCAATACCCTTTCTAAATTCTTTTCGCTTTCTTCCAATATAGCTATATCGTCGGCGAATCTCAGCATATATTTTTTCTCTCCCTGTACATTCACACCTACACTATACTCTTCTTTTACTTTGTTTATTGCATCTTCTATATATAGATTAAATAATAACGCTGAAAGTGTACATCCCTGCCGAACTCCCTTCCCTATTTTTGCTACCTCTTCTTCCCCCTCAATTCTAACTAAGGCAGTTTGGTGTTTATATAAATTAAAAATTATTCTCCTATCCTTATAATCTATACCCGTTTCTTTTAAAATTCTAAACATTATGTCCCAATCTACATTATCAAATGCCTTTTCTAAATCTACAAAAGCTATGCAAGTTACCTTTCCTACCCTCTTTCTTTTTTCTACTACCGTTCTTAGTGCTAGAATCGCCTCTCTCGTCCCTCTGTTTTTCCTAAAACCAAACTGATCTTCTCCTAGCCTTTCCTCTACTTTATTTTCTAATCTCCTATAAATAATCTTTAACAATATCTTCGATGCATGTGATAGTAGGCTAATGGTCCTATAGTTCTCACACAAATTAGCTCCTATTTTCTTCGGCATTGTTACTATTCTACTACGCTGAAAATCCTGTGGTATTTCTCCCTTCTCATATATTTTACAAACTAACCTGTATAATCGCTCCTGCATTTTTTCCCCTGCGTGTTTTATTAATTCGGCTGGTATCATATCAATCCCCGCTGCTTTGTTATTCCGTAAATCATTTAATGCTCTATGAAACTCTGACCTAAGTATGCTAGGACCTAAGTCATCCTCATCTATCTGTTCCACACTTTCTAGCTCCTCCATGTCCTGCCTACCTTTATATAAATCTTCAAGATACTCCTTCCATCTTCTAGCTTTTTCCTTATTTTCTGTGAGTTCCTTACCCTGCTTATCACATATATTGTTACCCTTTGGTTTTACTTTAGAAAAATGTGACTTAATTTTCCTGTAGCCCAAATCTACTTTACCTCTTCTCATATCCTCCTCAATATCCTCACAATTTCCTTTTATCCACTTTTCTTTCGCTAGCTTGCATTTCCTATTAATTAAGTTTTATTAAAATTTTTAATTAAATAAATAAAATCGAATAAATTTTTTTCATACGATATTTGGCAGATAAACGTTTTTATCGTTTGGCATATTCATTTCACCTTATACATATTCTTCGGAAGTACACGCGGGATAAAATTGAGGTTCGCTACTTGAATATTCAGTCAACAAAGGGGCAAAGTTTCATCTACTGCAGTTCTCAATTGCATCTGATTACATGCGCATTGATATGCAGAAGAGGTCAAGTCTATCTATAAGTGGTTATATTCTGGCTAACCTCTTGGTGGGTTCATTGTACAGAGTGTTTTGATTTATTTCCATACGTCGAAGAAATGCTACATGCGTTCGATTTGCAATTATTGCATGTAATTTAAGTGAAGTGGGATTTGTGTTGTTCTTCAAAACTTTACTTGTGGTAGAAATTAAAAAAAAAAATCGAATTATGTTCGGGTTTGATGGAAAATAATCGAATATTTAAATTTTCTCTAATTTTTTAAACAAATTTATCATTTTTGTGTAAGTTGCAAAATTAAATATCGCAATGAAATGAGCTAATTGTACTTGAGAAGAAAATGTATGAATTATAATTTGACACTTTTTTATATCAAGGACTTTAAATATGTTGCTGCTTAAAAAAAATATATAAAATTATAAAATTATCATACATTATTATACTTTTTTTTAAATTATCACTACGGTGTTAAATTCGTGACAGAGGTATTTTATTTAGTTTTATCTTGTGCTACTGAAGATGGGGGCATAGCCTTCGAAATGTACATCCAGCTATTAAATGCTTCAAGTTACGGTATTTGGGTGATATTCTATATTATACATTATTATACTGTTTATTTTTATTTTTAGTCATCATATAAAAATAAGTATTTTTCCTTTCGATATTTATTGATTACTCATCCGTGTTATGTAAAGTTGCATATATTACGTCAAGTAACCCTTTTTGCAAATAATGTATGCTTTTACTTGCGATATAATTACATCGAAATATCTAAGAGAATCTTCTTCAAGAAGCAGATTTATAATCTGGGTATATGTTCATTTCCTCACGTGGACATGCTAATATTAAAAAAATATTATAGTTTCCTCAAAAACAGATTTTAATTAATTATATGTGCAGGAAATTTTGTTCAATTTTTTATATGTTTGAAATTGGTGGATTTTCTTGCGGCGTGATGAATATTGAAGGAATATGAAAAAGAATTCCACATTGTTTTATTAAAACTGTCGAAAGTCAAAATGGAATAAATTGATTTTTGTTAAAACATAAAATAAATCTCAAAATTTGAAAAATTAGAAGCTATAAAATTCAATTAAATATTCGAGTATTGTTTTAATATTTTCTTCATTACAGTTCTTATAGTGCCTTCAAACATTTATTGCATTTGCGATGCTGTATTATTTTTTCGACCAATAAATAGCTTGGAAATCAATTACTACACTACAAAAGAAAATATCAAACGTAGCCGATAATCCGATATTAATATATAACACCATTTATTCCAAACAGACTGTTAGCGGTTTCGGCGAATGCGAGAAAATACAATTCGACGAATGTACGAGGGGGGTTCGTTTCCCATGCACCGTATGTTCCGCTGGGGCCCGAAGGGGCACTCAGCCGCCGCTCGCCGCAATTAAAATAATAATTTACCTGCTCTAGGCTCTAATGAAATGCGCTGCGGCCAAAATCAGAATTCGTACAGGAAAGCAAAATGGATATAGTTATATGCATATACCGCAGGTTATATATCGCGAGCTTTAGGTATATTTGAAAATTCGCATTCAGACATACTGTAAGAGTTATAGAAGCGATACATTTTTGGTACTGATACACAATGCAGATTTAGACTGTACGAATACAGTTGCCTTTGTTTGGGAAGATATACTTTTTTTTTGGACTGGAATTTGCATGTAGGATTTTAAATGAAAAAAACTTGGATAATAAAATATTATAGTATAAAATATCACCCAAATACCGTAACAAGCATTAAGTAGCTAGATGCGCATTTCGAAGGCTATTCCCCCATCTTCAGTAGCACAAGATAAAAACGAAATAAAATACCTTTATTTAACACCGTAGTGATAATTTTTTAAATAGAATATTAATCTAGTGCGAGTATATCGTGAACATTTTTTTTTTTTTCAAAAATTAGTAATAAAAAGTTAATTTAATGAAGCATCTTTAAATATTATGCTACTAGTGTGAGTATCTTGAATATTTGTTTTTTATTGAAAAATTAGTAATAAAAAATTCCTTCGCATACTCCTTTTACATACTATCTTAAGACTTTGACCACTAGATTATATTCTATATAGTACTAATCTAAAAATCCACAAAACTATCCATTAAAAATAATAAAATTTAACTAACAATTTTATTATATATAATTTATTGCAAACATATATATTAATATAGACTATTTCCTAACACCTATCCTTATAAAGGATACATAATATAGGTATAATATCACGCATAAAATTTTAAAATTATATATATTTAGAATTAAACAAAATTTGTAACCAAAACTCACGTGATAAACATAATATACTAATCAAAAATTTTTTTTTTCATAAATTTAGATGAAAAATTTAATTGCAAAAAACGACACATCCCATTTGTGAATAGCACCTTTATTGCAACATGTATTTAAAAAAGAACAAGAAATAATGGAACTAAATAAAGAATCTTATATAATAAATTTAATAACTTGACAGTAACTTTTACTTTATTTTTATATCAACTAAAATTAAAACTATATAAAAAAAATATATATATTAAACTGTACAAAATTATTCTAGATTTTGTCCTGATGTGAAACCGGTAGACAATTTAATTAAACAAAATCATACAAGGAAGTACAGTTTGTTCGCTATAAGTTTTCCTCGGGTCGCGCAGATAGCGAAGAGATATTCGGCATTCTCCGTGAAGAGAAGGCGGTTCTTCTCTACAACTCTGACGACCAGTGGCGTTCCCAATACATTTGTCGTTTTTACCATGTTTGTAATATAAGAATTTTTTTTGGGCACTGTTTTTAACTTGTGCCCATATTAGTTCCATAGGATTCAAATCCGGATGATTATATTTCTTCTCTATAAAACTCTGTGTCCATGGTCTGTGAAAAGTATGTCAAATTTATATGTAATGCGATTGTTTTTATGAGATTTTATAATATCGTACATTTGGGGCTTTAACATTAGATGCGTGAATAAAATTTTTTTTCGGACAACCATTTTACCATTCCCTGCTTAGGAGAATTGCTGCTTAGCGCACGATTAATTTGCATGTTATGGTAAGGCGCGTTGTCGATGATAATTACGGAATCCTCTTGTAAATTTAGTAACAATTTATCTGTTATCCATTTGCCGTAATTTTCACCATTCATTTCATGGTGATGGTCTCCACTTTTTATACCCGACTGAAATATTGTCAAACAATTTGGTACAAAGCCACTTTCACCACCGACATGAATTATTATTAAACGTTGACCCTTTTTGATATTCCTTCATTGTAATTATCACTCCACGAGTATGTCCGGCGTGAATATATGTCTCGTCGATATAAATTATTGATTTTCCTAATTGTCGACAATATTTAATTAATTGTAAAGAATTAATTCGTAACACTCGAATATCGTGCCTTTCAATTAAAACTTTACCATTATTTTTTGTGCTTCTAAACTTAAATCGTAAATCATGCACAATATGATTTAAGGAAGTTTTATGTCCTTCCCATCCTAAGTCACTGTATAGTTTTTCATGGGATGTTTTAAGCGTAACTCTTGTATTTTCGGTTTTGTGAAAATTATATGTTATATGTCGAAAGACACACTTTTCAAAATCTTCTAAATGTCGTATACGCTTCTTTCCTGGTGTAGAAAATGTCAGTTCACTTTCGTTACCTGGAGCTTCCTTTATAATTGTATCTACCGTTCTTATGGCCACTTCGGTTGCCGCAGACACTCTTTCCTTCACTTCCTTCGATGACAAATTGCCATCAGATTTATACACATTGAAAATCAATTCACTTGATTGCCTATGGATTACATTACCATTTAAAAGCGAACTCATTTTGGTAGTATGTTGTTACGCCACTGATAATACACTATACTCTTCTTTTACTTTGTTTATTGCATCTTCTATATATAGATTAAATAATAACGGTGAAAGTGTACATCCCTGCCGAACTCCCTTCCCTATTTTTGCTACCTCTTCTTCCCCCTCAATTCTAACTAAGGCAGTTTGATGTTTATATAAATTAAAAATTATTCTCCTATCCTTATAATCTATACCCGTTTCTTTTAAAATTCTAAACATTATGTCCCAATCTACATTATCAAATGCCTTTTCTAAATCTACAAAAGCTATGCAAGTTACCTTTCCTACCCTCTTTCTTTTTTCTACTACCGTTCTTAGTGCTAGAATCGCCTCCCTCGTCCCTCTGTTTTTCCTAAAACCAAACTGATCTTCTCCTAGCCTTTCCTCTACTTTATTTTCTAATCTCCTATAAATAATCTTTAACAATATCTTCGATGCATGTGATAGTAGGCTAATGGTCCTATAGTTCTCACACAAATTAGCTCCTATTTTCTTCGGCATTGTTACTATTCTACTACGCTGAAAATCCTGTGGTACTTCTCCCTTCTCATATATTTTACAAACTAACCTGTATAATCGCTCCTGCATTTTTTCCCCTGCGTGTTTTATTAATTCGGCTGGTATCATATCAATCCCCGCTGCTTTGTTATTCCGTAAATCATTTAATGCTCTATGAAACTCTGACCTAAGTATGCTAGGACCTAAGTCATCCTCATCTATCTGTTCCACACTTTCTAGCTCCTCCATGTCCTGCCTACCTTTATATAAATCTTCAAGATACTCCTTCCATCTTCTAGCTTTTTCCTTATTTTCTGTGAGTTCCTTACCCTGCTTATCATATATAATGTTACCCTTTGGTTTTACTTTAGAAAAATGTGACTTAATTTTCCTGTAGCCCAAATCTACTTTACCTCTTCTCATATCCTCCTCAATATCCTCACAGTTTCCTTTTATCCTCTCTTCTTTCGCTAGCTTGCATTTCCTATTAATTAAGTTCCTTAGTTCCTTATATTTTTTCTGTCCTGCTTCTGTGTTTCCAATTTTAATTTTCCTTCTTGCTTCTATCATTTCAACTATTTCTTCCGTGATCCATTCCCTCCTACCTGCCCTTTTCTTTGTGCCTAATACTTCATTTGCTGCTGTAGTTAACCCATTTCTGATTTCCCTCCATTCGCAATCTATGTCGTTCCTAGATGTTCCATTAGCCATGATTTCAACAATTAGTAATAAAAAGTTAATTTAACGAAGCATTTTTGACTTAACAATAAACTCAACTATTTTTTAAAAATTACCTTCCTTAAAATCTTTTAATTGGATTTGGTGTGAATCCGCATGTTTTTTTTTTTTTTTTTATTGTATGTGTCAGAATGTACCAAATCTTGTACACCGTCAGAAATAATATTATGCTATTGGACTATATACGAGTAAATGTCAGTTTTGTATAGAATCGCATTTATAACGATGTTGATTCGGGCAGTTGTGGAGCTGCAGTTTCCATTTTCCCGTGCGGATCACGCGGCAAAGTATTTCACGCTCTCTTCCCTATTTATATCTGTATGTAGAGTGCATATAGAACCGGAAAGATAACCCATCATGTATAGGACATTGAATTGGGAAGCAGCAAAAATTTCAATATTCAATACGTCATACGATGTGGAGATTAATGCGTGGCAGCGGCAAAGCACCGTGCCGGGTCTACTTGATCCCGACCAATCATTCAATGGATCAGCAACTCTTTCCCGGCTACATATCATAGCACTTTGCATGCATATATTCGTTTAGTTGAACGAACGTCCTATGCACACACAACTGACAGCATACAGGAACAAGAGTCACTCAAATCAACAACTTGCCCGATTTTTCCTAGCCATTTTACACGTCCGCGATTATAAATTTTTTTGTTGAACCGAAACTCATTTTAATATTTCCCGGTGGCGTATGAAAATAGAGGATGCAGAGGCAGTGTGCAGGAGCGTACATATGGGATGATGCAAAAGCTTCGATAGTTCTTATTATATACTTCGCCTGGACTTTAAATTTGAAGAAAAACATTGATGGTGTCCCTTAACTTTTTTCAATCCAATTGTAAGTTAAATGACGTAATGAATTATATATTGTATTTAATAAAATTGAAAGTTATGACAGTCTTAATTTGAGAAATTTTAGTAATACTGTTCTTCCTAAATTCGAATTTTTCGAACGGCTTATTATTATTTTTTTGAACATTAATATGAAGATATTTTTAACTGATATCACAACATCAACTTATTTAAAAAAATACCAACAATAATGCATTTTTAATCGGAATTTCAAATAAAATGTACTTTCAAATATACATGTACAGATTTTCTACAATACATTTTTTTCATAGCCAGTTTGTATATTGCGCAAAATTTGTTTCGGATTTGTACTTCGCCCTGTATCTTGTATTTCATCAATTCTGGACTTGATGTGGCAAGTTATTATAAAGAGAGAGATAGAGGGCCTTGTGGTGAATTTTGGTGGATGATAACACCAGCTGGTATACACCGTGACAACGTTTAATCCTGATCATAGAGATGGATTAACAGGAGGCTAATATTTGCTTTTGCTGGCTTCATTTCAGTTGTCCTACTAGTTGACTTACACTGAAACAGAAAAAGTCCATGTGGAATATTTTTTTTGTACATTGATATTTAACTTTTTCGTTGGCTTTCGGATACTTTCGTTGAACTATGTTCAACAAATACGGTGTTAAAATCTACCATCAAAGTTAACCGATTTTTACAAGAAAAAAAAATCTAGATTATTGGCAATATTTCGTCTTATATTCGCATTTATTTTGATACAGTTGTGACACTGTTTTGGGGCAAATATTTCGCACATTTTATAGGCATTTTTTATCTCACGCCTATGTAACCTTAATCTTCGTACAACATCTTGTGGGGGTACTTTCACGCTTCAAGTCACTAAACCTTGCTCGAAAGATATTATTTCAGGAAATGGGATATTATGAAGAGATTATTTTGATCCCTCTATATTACATTAAATTGAATTTGTAAAATATTTATATTATATTTATTAAAATATATTTATATATAATAAATATCTTAATTTTGCCATCATAAAACGTAGCAAAAAAAAATATTCATAATAAATTGCTGCAAGCCTTTTTTATATTCGACTGAAAAATAATTTCCAAAAAAATATTTGCTATTAAAAAAATTATTTATATCAATTTATATTTCATTGCTACATAATACAAAATGTCACGCAAATATTATAGTTTAAAAATTATCCCTACGGTGTTAAATAATAGTATAGAATATCACCCAAATACAAATAAAAGTGCTGTAGCCGAGCATATTTTTAACTAACTCAGGTCATCCTATTCAAATTAGTTCACTTAATTAACTTAAAAGTGTTTTGAATTATTCCGAGTTAAATGCTTATGAAAGCATAAATCTAAATCAAATTTAATGAATTTAGATTCAGGCAGCGATATTTTATTTCGTTTTTATTTTGTGCTACTGTAGATGGGGGCATAGCCTTCGAAATGTACATCTAGCTACTTAATGCTTTAAGTCACGGTATTTTGGTGATATTCTATAGAAATACTATATGTTTTATAAATAATGGCACGTTCCAGTTACGTATAATATTTTGATGTATACGGAATGCGAAATCCAAATAAACTAGGATCTATTTTATATAGCGTTACATTTATATATTAAAGACAATCGGAATATTTCTAGCTAGAGATAACATAAGTTAAAGTAGATAAAGAGATCGCAACATGTGGCTGTTATTGATTTTTAGAATAATTCGACAATTATGCGTAGGTAGTATATTATCACGACAACATGATATTCATACACCATAATCCGTCTTAATATGCTTTTAGCACGTATTGTAATGTTAATTTACTATAGATCGACGTGTTCGGTATAGCAGGTCGGTCTGAACGGTTTTTTTTTTTGTGAAAATCCTGAATATTCTCGGTAAAAGATTTATTCAAAGTCAAGTATATATTACAATCGGTTGATAAATAGATACGTTTTTATTTTTACTAAAAAAAAATGGCTGTGAAATTGAGGAGTTTTCTTACTTACATTTGCAAATATTCTAGTTGCAAAGTAACGTTGCTTCTATCGGTAAAACGAACCATTGAAAAAAATGTTTTTTTTTGGTGTAAAGTTATTTGAACATATAAAAATCGGATTCTACATAATATAAATGAATAAACAATTTAATACTTCGCGAAAAGTACGAACATTTTACTCAGAATGGCAAATGAAGGAAGTAGCTATTGGTGATAAAACAAAATTCCTTTTGATATTTCATAAGAACAATTGAATTATGCAAAAAGATTGTGTTAAAAAACTCTGGGGTAAAATGTGGTTTACAGTAAAAATTCCTAAAAATCCGGCGTTAATTTTTCTGTGTCCAGGAAGGTCCAAAAACCATAAAAACAAAAAAAAATCGAGGCGGTCACAAATGTCCGTAAAAAATACATACAGTAATCTAACACTGGTGTCGAAATCGATGAGAGCAAATTTGGCCGTCGAAAGTACCACAGAGGTCATCGTGTCGAAGGTCAGTGGGTGTTTGGAGGCTATGAACGGGGGACGGGACGAATATTCATGGTCCCTGTCCATGGTTCCTAAAAAAAAAATTTTGCATAAATTTGCATATTTCTCAGAAATTATATGTTTCCGCCTGGTTTTTTTCAATTCAGTGTTAAAGTTTCCACCCTAAAAAGGCCTAAAAACCCTCATTCCGCAAAAAATTCGTAAACGTAATTCGCTCCAAACTCTGCA
Organism: Leptodirus hochenwartii; assembly: GCA_947310635.1. NCBI lineage: Eukaryota > Metazoa > Arthropoda > Insecta > Coleoptera > Leiodidae > Leptodirus > Leptodirus hochenwartii. Next base: position 36,370,681 of record OX371176.1, read on the forward strand.
CTATTAATCAGTGATGTGATCTTGTGCTTTTGGATTCTCTGCAATCAAAATTTTAACATTACATAAATACAATACAAATTTTAACAAATATTTCGCTAGATGATTTTAAAAGATTTTTCTAAAGCAATTTTTAATAACTACTTGATGAGCTTTTTAACAACAGAAGTACTCGGTTTAAACATTAATATATTTAGTGTTTTTATTGTGGATTTTATATAATGGATGTTTTATTGTGGACTTAAAATAATATGGATGAATTATGGTAACGGAAAAGTTTGTGAATGAACATATTGCGAATAATTTCGAAACGGAATGATTTTCATCGCCGTCGAAAATTGGAAATTAAAGCGAATGGATCAACAATATGACTTTTTTTGGTGAGTCGACTTTTCAAATTGAATTTTGTGTATAATTTTGATGATTCTAAATGCAAATCTTTCCCCGGAACAAATTCCTGTTTTCCTGGAATGTAAATGAATTTGATGTAAAATTAAATAAAAAAAATCCCATATAGAAAACGGCCCAATTCTCTTTAGTCATTCATAAAACGATTCAATGGAAAAAGGATAAAGAATTTATTATATTATTGCTAAACGTTCCCGGAGCGTAATTTAATATTTTTTATTAATTACAATTAAAAGCAACTGGAGATGTTTAATAATACATATTTTAAAGATTTTGTCATTTTCGGATAAAAGGACTTAAAAGCTTATTATATAAAAAATATTTATATTTAATTAGGTCTTTTAACTACGATAATTATTGACATAAAGACTTTATTAACACTCGAATATTTTAATAGTGACTTCTAAATATACATTTTCAAATTTATATATTAAATTTTATATCTGTTCAATTTTATTCTATGCATTTTTTTGTATAACATGAATTGTTCAGTTTTTTTATGTTAATATTCGTTGCTTTTATGAAAAGCCACAAAAAATAAGCTACTGTAAAAAAAGCGATTCGTCAAATTATAAAATATTTTTTCGAACGTCGTTCACAATTTGAACACCACGAATGCATTCAAGTTAATGCATTCAATAGCCATAATTTTCATAACAATAATATCGTTTGTTCTTCTGATTATTGTACCATTAAAACACGAATCAATGACTTTTGTATTGGGATTTTTCAACGCATTAAAACTCTCGTTACAATGAAAATGCAAATTGTAGTCCGATAGATGCATTTTTTAGTCAATTTCGTCAATTTGCTTATACACATAGACGTCAAAAAAAGTATGATACCTTTTCTGGTAAATATTTGTTTTTATGTAACGAATGTTAGTAATATTTACCTTATCATTTTTGATTTTGGTTAAAATTCACTCGCGATCAAAAAAAAAGATTTTCTTTCGAGAAACTTGGCAGCTTCTTGTATAGAATCTCTAGGTTTATAGGTAATTAATGTTTCGCTGCCGAAATCGTATTGAGGCATTATCGGTATAATTTAGAAAATAAAAATGGCCTGTGTCCGATAAAATGGCGTATCGTGGGTTAGTTTCTGACTGAGCAGCGTTAAAAATAATCTACGTAATACGCCGCAATACAACGACTGCTTTAACGCTATGTGATTAAACTGTGAGGTCATTTCTGTGTAGCCACAAAATATGTTATAAATTTTTAATACCCGCCGTAAAGTACGAGTTTAACAGCTATACTTTTGCTTCATTCCACTGTGCACTAACTGAAAATAATAATCTTATCAAAATTTTAACTTTTGCACACTTTTGTTAATATTTTAGTCCTTCTATATCGCGCATAAAATAGTTATTATATTTATGCTTGGGTGTCCTCCAAACGTCTTTATAATCCAAAATAAAATTTGTTAGTTAAACACATTCTTAGATTGTTAGCCATCAATAATAAAATTAATCGCAAATGTGAACTTTTGCACACTTTTGTTAATATTTTAGTCCTTCTATACCGAGCATAAAATAGTTACTATTTTTATGCTTCGATGTCCTCCGAACGTCTTTACAATCCGAAATAAAATTTGTTAGTTAAATACATTCTTAGATTGTTAGCCATCAATAATAAAATTAATTGCAAATGTGAACTTTTGCACACTTTTGTTAATATTTTAGTCCTTCTACACCGAGCATAAAATAGTTACTATTTCTATGCTTCGATGTCCTCCGAACGTCTTTACAATCCAAAATAAAATTTGATAGTTAAATACATTCTTAGATTGTTAGCCATCAATAATAAAATTAATTGCAAATGTGAACTTTTGCACACTTTTGTTAATATTTTAGTCCTTCTACACCGAACATAAAATAGTTACTATTTTTATGCTTCGATGTCCTCCGAACGTCTTTATAATCCAAAATAAAATTTGTTAGTTAAATACATTCTTAGATTGTTAGCCATCAATAATAAAATTAATTGCAAATGTGAACTTTTGCACACTTTTGTTAATATTTTAGTCCTTCTACACCGAGCATAAAATAGTTACTATTTCTATGCTTCGATGTCCTCCGAACGTCTTTACAATCCAAAATAAAATTTGTTAGTTAAATACATTCTTAGATTGTTAGCCATCAATAATAAAATTAATTGCAAATGTGAACTTTTGCACACTTTTGTTAATATTTTAGTCCTTCTACACCGAGCATAAAATAGTTACTATTTTTATGCTTCGATGTCCTCCTAACGTCTTTATAATCCAAAATAAAATTTGTTAGTTACATACATTCTTAGATTGTTAGCCATCAATAATAAAATTAATTGCAAATGTGAACTTTTCCACACTTTTGTTAATATTTTAGTCCTTCTATACCGAGCATAAAATAGTTACTATTTTTATGCTTCGATGTCCTCCGAGCGTCTTTACAATCCGAAATAAAATTTGTTAGTTAAATACATTCTTAGATTATTAGCCATCAATAATAAAATTAATCGCAAATGTGAACTTTTGCACACTTTTGTTAATATTTTAGTCCTTCTATACCGAGCATAAAATAGTTACTATTTTTATGCTTCGATGTCCTCCGAACGTCTTTACAATCCGAAATAAAATTTGTTAGTTAAATACATTCTTAGATTGTTAGCCATCAATAATAAAATTAATTACAATATTTCGCTATATCTAATTCATTAATTTTTCTATCTGATTTACATACTTTTTTTTTTAAATTCACATTTATAAAAATATTAATTAATTAATTAAAATCCTGTATCGAAATGTTTTTCTATTTCTTAACTGACAAGGCATTTTTCACTCCATTTAACCACCCAATCCTCACCTTCTTTCCATGAAAACATTTCGAAAGATTCTCTCTTTTGCTTTTTGTTTTCCTTTCCTATTATCACCCCTAACATATTTCTTTTGCTACAATCCTATTTTTTTATTACAATATGTTTATCATTACATAAATATTTTTTTCTTGTGAAGCCTCTTCGAATCTTAAAATTTTATTCACTAGTGCTTAAAGGTGGTATGCTTCTAAAAGTTGATTGCAATTGTTATGATGTTTTTTGTTAATTCGCTGAAAGATAATTTGCTGCTAATAATCATTTCTCCAATTTCACATGATAATTGTTCAACAATGAGCATTTCTAACAAAAAAAATGCCTTCCGTTTGTACTTTTTAAATATTATCATATTTCTATTGTGAAGATATAAAGCGGGCTGAAAATTCTCCTATACAGTGAAAAGCTGCCTAATCCTAGGTGGAATTTATTTTATTGTTGCCTTACATCGAGTCGAAATTCAAGCGAAAAGGCGGCACTATATTTGTGGCGAATTTGGAACTTGGCGGCGGTTCGTTTGACAGAATTTCAACTGTATCTTCTCCACTCTCATACCACACATTAGCATGTAAAAGAATCGCGATATATATAAGGGCACGGGAATACCTCACCAGATAGAATTGCGACTGGGGATTGCTTGGGGAGATTCACACCGAGCTATACCGAATAAATAGGAAAGCTTTGCCAATGGTCTAGTCTTCACTAAAATTCCCACCCTAACGTGTACAAAAATACACAGTGTATCGTACCAGATATTATCTACTTGATTCTTATAGAAAACATGCCAAAAAGTTTCTTTTTTTCGGCTACAAGATTCATTTCACTATAACCTGCGATAAAAGTTTTGTTCAGCTAAACATAACGGCGTAAATCTGCAGCTACTTAAGTTTTCTTAACATTAAATCTTTCGTAATTTACTTACATTTCCAAGATTTTTAGCGTACCAATATATTTGTTCGACCTGTGTAAAATAGTTTTATATCGTCTCTTGCAAGGGTTCATTAGGTAGTTACTTCACTACGGGATATTCAGATCCTTAGACAGACAGATAGTTGAAAATAATGCTAAATAGCCCGACCAGTCAAAAAGACTACAGAAAGAATTCATTTGCATATTAGAATATAGAGGCCTATTTTCGTGACTATATTTTTGTGCATATCACAATTTGTATATACAATTTTTAATCATAATTTTCAAGTTTTAAATGAAGAAGAAACTTTTTTGGTTCCTCCGATTTTTTTAAGCTAGCAATTTTAGTGGATGTTTCATTACCACGAATATTGCAAAGCTTATATATTTTTGCCATTGCCTTTTTTACATTTTTACACTTCCTCTTCACCAAATTTTTAATATTTCTAGAAAAATCGCATTTTCAACGATTCTTTATTATTACTTCTATACAGAATATTAGAAATTTACAAACATTTTGATGAACGCCTCACTAATATTGTGTTATATATAAAAGGCTTGCTCATGTTAATTCAATGTAATAAAAAGGACCTGCACAAAAAAAAACGATCTGCTTACCTCGGCAGTTGTAAAAGCACGGCGTTATTATTCGTAAATATAAGAGCGTGAGCGTGAATCGATTCGCTGTTTATAAAAAGGACAAATTTCGCCCGAATAAATTGAAGAATATTGCTCTTTAACCGGCACTACGTAGTCAGTAGATAGAAATAACCGATTACCACCTAAGTGCTACATGGTAAAATTTCCATTTTGGCGAAATAACTTCTTAAAAATATATCTATATATGCATATATATATATAACGACGTGCTCCAACCGAAGACGTTTTGCTTTGCTATTATAACACAACATATATATTCCGTGTAACAAGTCTCAAATTGTAACAAAAGGAAATATCAATTTCTTGGCCGAAATAATCGATTCTAGTGTTTATAAAATCAAGTTATTGTAAATGTAAACTTTCGTTGTAAACTGCTTCAAAAATCCAAGAAAATATTGTTTGCAGGAGTATAAAATAAAATAATCCAATGCACATTTTTATTATTGAATAATGTCGCTTTAAGTGATATTTTCTTTAATTCTGCTACAGTTCATTTGAACTGGAAAATTATTTAAAACCACCTAAAGAAAACAAAATCATCTTAAATTTTCTAATTAATATTATGTTCACTTTTCTTCTTGTCATACACAATATATACTCTCATGCTTATATACTAACTTTCTCTTAACAAATACGCTTATATGAGACTTAACTCGCCCTCATCTGGTTCTTATATAACCAGTTGCTGCTTTTAAAATCTTCTTTTCATTCCCTCATATGCAATTTTTAGTATATTTATGGGTTACGTGAAAGACGTCGAAGTATTGACATATCTGTCAACGACTTACATAAAAATTAAGTTACTGTATAATAAAATTTAACAAAAAAACACAAATCCAACACTTTTGGTACAATTTTATTGCCAGAAAAATGATCTTTTGTTAGTTGCGGCGTTAATTCTCGTAATATTTATAACTTTGGTTACATTTTATTTGGCGATTTGGCCCACTAAAACTATTATTTACTTTCAGTGCGTAAAATTTAGATATCATTTCATAGTTATTCGTATTTTTTCAATGCGTTTTGTGGCGATTAAAAATCTTTCGAGTCAAACACCCGTATTTATACTTTGTTTTGCGTGCGCGGGTTTAAATGCGGAGGTGATGGTAAAAGCGTCGGCAAAAGAGACGGCGGGCGTCGACATAGTCGTCGGTCGGCCGACGGCCTCAGGCATCCTTGTTAAAAAACCACGTAACGAAGTTTTCATAGTCAATATACTTAACCGGTGTTCTATACACTGTCCCATCCTATCTATAGCTAAATCAATATCTGTTGAACTTCATAAACATAGGGATTAAGGCGAAGAGAAGTTCGTGAAATATTAAACAACATCTACGTGATATATAGATGTCTTCTGCTGTGCTTTTCCTTTAGTTTGTATGTTCGTCGCCTATGTTCAAATGGCGCCTCTAGCGACGTTTGTGTACATTACTATGAATCGTTTGTTGTTAAAAAGCTTTTTTTACGACGAAGAAAAAAATACATTTATTGCATAAAATAATTTAAAATCGAATACATTACGCGACACGTCACTATAGAACATTTTATTTACTTCCTTACTTTGCATTCATACAACTATTTTTCAAACATTTATTCATTAATTATTATTTATTCGTAAAATCCTGGCGGCACCATATTAAACGAAAATTCATTTTAGAAGCTGCAGGAGTTCCCCCCCACATTTTCTTGATTTTAGGTTCATATATATTTTCTTAGGCCCCTAGTTGCTCGTTCAAAATAACGAATCTCTTTCTTGTGGCATTCTGGACTATAGAGATGCCAGGTAATCGGCTCATGAAGGAAACTATGTGATAATGTTCTTGTATAAGGGATCAGAGAGGTGTAAACTGACGGAATTTTTTTTTTTAATTTTAAATTATATATTGATTATATTTTGTGATGATATTGTTAGTGGGACATAGTGTAAAACTAACTCTAGACATTTTTTAGATTATATAAATTTTTATGTTAAAACTTTTGATTAAAGGCTTCAGTTTGCCGCACCAATTAACAATATAATTTCCTTGATAATTGAAACATTAGTGGCAAGATTTTATCGTTTAATTAAATACTGAGTTATTCATCTATGAAGTGGCCAAGAAAAAAGAAACACCGCAATATTGCAGATATAATCGGAAATTTACATTTCTGCATGAATTAAAACGCGAATTTAAATTAAAATTTTAATTTAGCACACTAGAACACGAATCAGTATCTGATTCAAATGAATAATGTTCAGGTGACAAGGTATTGTGAAAATAGAAAAAATACGAGCAATGATTGTGTGCTTATAATTATCGCAAAATTTTGTAAGAAGAACAAAGATTTGCATAATTATTTAATAAATTTATAGCTTTTAAAGAATTATTAGGAAATTATTTTCCGTTCTTGTATTGTGTTCTCAAGATATAGCTATTTTTTAAAACTACATATGCACTATAAGTAATTTTAATTCTATTTATTATGACATATATATTAGGTTTTGTTGTTAAGATTTATAATCATCTAGCTATAAAATATAACATTATTTCTATACATGTCTTCTATAGTTCATTTAATCGCTGCAAGCATCATTTTGGTATCTCAAATGAATAAAAATTACTACGTAAATTTTTTTTTTTACTTATATATTACCAAATATATAACGTCTATTTTTGTGAGATTTCTAAGAAAGAAGCTTAAATTAATATTGATTCAATGACTTTAGTGAATATTACATAAGAATAAATGAATAGGTCTCGTTAAAAAAATGGAAAATGATTGCCAATTAAAAATAATACCCGAAAACATTTTTGTATTTTAGGAAAGCGATAATTTTCAATATCTAAATTATTAGAATCAAAATCTTATCGATAACTGTTTATTAAAAAATCATCGATTTTGTCCTTTATTGGTGAATATCTTAAAGTACGTTCTCTCGTAATTAGGATTATAAGAAAAAATGGATGGTCCTGTATATTTCCGAATCAAGCCAAAACGTTCATCAAATCATTGTCATTATTTCAACATGTTTCGCTAATTTGGAAACACGTCGTTTATTAGGCAGACCCATTTGAAATAACGTTTTTACGTTGAACGTCACGCAAATCATTGACGTAATTCACGTTACGCTGATAGAAATGTGGGTTATCTATAAGCATTCTACCCGCTTCAAGTATACAATGTACGTTTCGTGAGTTTTGGGGTGCCATAGCTGAGGAAAAAGTTCGAAAAATACAGGCCTATCTACTAACACACGCTATTATGCAGGACTTTTACTAATTACTTATATTTGGGGAAATTCGGTTTGGATCAAGTTTATAGAAGACGGTAAATAACATCGACATACTGCACGTTGAGTTGCGAATAAATGCTAGTGAAATACCAATGAGAGCGTACTATATTCAGCAGTGGCGGTTCCTTATGCAGGCCGCAGGGCCGCGCGCCCCTCCTGAACATTGCTGCGCATCACCGTAGATATATAATTGTATTGCGATGTTTTATCTCGGCATTCTTTTTCCTAAAAGATACAGCTTGCGCCGCGAACATACCTAACACTCATGACTCAACACGATATGGCAGCTAGCAAGTACCAAGTCAAATGAATATGCCCTATCTGTTGGAAGCGCTAGAGTTAGAGCGACGGTATGCAGTATGTCTTCTCTATTTATTCTGTCCGCTTGTACTGTATAACGACTAGTGTACAACATTCCAGCGGCTTTGGAAGAGTCATAGCAACGTGACGTAACGCTGCTTGTACAGCGAGAATATATATCGTTGTTTATGCTATTCTGGGCTACGATTCTTTAGCGTCCGAACAGAGAAGCCTAGTAAACAGTAAAATTGATATAGATATAGTTGCATTGTTCTGTGAGTTACGTATGTACGATTTTGCTACGTGTTTCTCCAAGAATATATTTAATAACAATGAATAGTGTTAGTTCTTTATTGACAATAGAGTTTTGTAGACTTTCTCTTGCGGACAAAGTAAAATTTAAAGAATTAGGTAGGCTATTGCCTTATTTAAATTTATCGCAAACTTGTGCAAGGAGTGCTCAAAACCGGACATTTATGCGGCGGTTTATAAGAGACATTTACAAAAATATATATAACACAGATGAAGGACAGATTCTCATATCGTGGCCATCTACAAGCCGCTGAGTTATTTAACACGAAATCGATGCCAACAATCGATTTTCTAAATAATTTCCAGTGGACCTTTTGGAAACCGTGTGTCATGCATATCCATTTTTGAATAAAACCAAATTAGAAGTCATTTGCTCGCGTCCAGATTTTTATCAAATAATTGGAGCGACAAATTTTCTTTCATTATTGCTACAAAATAATCTGAGTGAAACTTTCCCGGAAACTATAAAAATACTTAAAATTATTTTAACAACCCCGATGACCACTGCTAAATCACAGCGTTGTTTTTCAACACTTAAAAGAATCAAGACTTTTTGCGAAATTTGTTAATGATCGTTTAAACGCGTTGGCGATGATGTGTATTAATAAAAATGTGGTGCGAGATATTTACAATTTTAACGAAAAAGTTTTAGAAAAGTTTATATCAATGAAAGATAGAAGAGTGGAATTCACTTTTTCAAGAAATGATTGAATTTAATCATTTTGCATCCATTTTAGGTAAGGTTTCTCACTATTACGTTATTTTTTAAGAAATGCGCACCCCCAGATTGAAATGGCACGAGCCGCCACTGATATTCAGCCAGTTCTTTGATATATTTGCTAGGGTTAAAGTGCGGTATCGATGATGGACGTTTTGCTCTTTCTTTAATCGCGTTATTTTCCACGGTGGAAATGAAAAGCGATCGTCACGTAGTTTCGGGAACGCTACAAAACTGCTAATATTGTCGACAGGTAATTAGAAAAGTTATGATAAAGAGTTTCCGGAAAAACAACGGCCTAAAATCGGACGTGTAATGAAGTGACTATTAAATCGCTGTGCTGTAAATGGGAAACGTAATTAGATTATGAAATTAAACTTGCTTGGAAAATATTAGTGCAAATAGTCGCGAAGTTCATCAATAATGTTTCCTCTATATATTATATATACTTTTTTAAAAAATTCAGTTGACCCAAAGTTAAATTTTTTGACAAAATATTTTTGATATTCTTATGCTCGATTTTGGCGCAGGCTAACGTTAAAATTCTCTTCGGTTATATACATATCGGAATTTTTGGAAAATGAAAAATTGAAGCGTTTATCAGGGTGCATAACAAGGCTCCTTCGCTTCACATTAACGAATTCACGATCCAATTAGTTTTATCTACAACAAATAATCTATAGTCTACCGTTATTTACACAATGTAAGCTATGAACAACATTGGCGTTTGGGCGATGTGAACCTTGCACCAAATTTATCGCTAGTGGTAATACAAACAAGTTCCCAACCGAAGAGCGAATTCGTTCCGTGCGATGGAAATGTGTGCGTACGGCACAAGGGCGAGGTGTTATATATCGATTTCTAATTTATAAAGACTATGTTTTCCGTCCAAATCACTATTCTTGTACTCCCGACGTATTTCTCAGAGCCGCATCTGAAAATTACTTCCAATGTTGGCTCCACCTTTCGCAATTGTTGATAATTAAAAATATCGGAAACGACGCTTAGATTTCTTTCAGTATTATTATTTTAAACAGTCGATTTAATGTTCTGTGATCAAAGGATTTAGAATATGCGCGTGGTTTTGATGGGAGATGAATATTTCAGAAGATGCAGATTTTCGAAGCGAGTAGTAAGAAATATTTTTGTATGTTAAAATTTACAATTTTATTCTTCGCGAAAAATGATTGAATGGGAATGATATAAGGGAATTTTCTAAGGGAGAATGATTTCAGGATGCAAAATCTGCAAGTAGTTTTGCTATAGGACAAACAGTTTCGAAGATATCGTTTAAAAATAAGAAGGCACATCAAATTTGCACATTTTCGATAGTGAGTTTATAATATTTTCTAATACGATTTGATCTCAGAATTAAGAATCCCCAAGTCCAAGACATCCAATCTTCAAGACAGATTTTCGAGGTGAGCAGTATTAAATATTTTTATATGGACGTCCCATGTTAAAATTCTCAATTTGACGTAACAAAACGATTGAATCGCATATGAAGAAGATGATTTCAAATGTACAAGCAATTATATAAATTATAGTTGCAACGACTATTAATAACAAGAAAATGTTCCAATAGTACGGCTCTGCATTCATGTGCCTGACTTGATGTTATTTATTGGAGTTGTTCGTTACACCGAAGGAAATTTAGAAAATTAACTTTAATGCCTTGTATAAAATTGCCGGTGTGTTAGACGTGCGCTTATCTATATTTATTATTTGTGTGCACGTGTTGGTTCTTATGAGGTAGGAAGGAAAAGAATAATACTAAAATATTCGTTGGCTCTTGGCGGTGGTGAAAAAACGTTCCCGTGTTGCTTTATTTATTGGGCGCAATCATTCGCCCGATGAGATGTAAACACCAACTACCCGTACAAAAAGTGCTTCTGTCACACGAAGACAACTCCCGACTCTGCCTTTGAATTATTCGTGAGAAAATTTGCCACTTAAGTGTGCGCGCACCCTCTCTCTTTATAAACAGAAGAAAAACCAACAGAAAAATATGTGACAGCATAAAAGTGCCCTACATATAGATACGAGTTGTTTTTCTACAGTTAATAGATCACTTAAGACATTTTTTAACAGCCCGCACGAAAATTTGTTTAGGAATATTTCTCACCTGTTCGTACGTAATATTTAATTGTTCTTGCTAAGTAGATGTTTACTCCTAGGAGGTAAGATTTCTTTGTGATATAAAGGAATTTAAATTTTCACGCATCGAACTACCCTTTCGATGACTAATGGTCGCTTATTGAAATAGTCTTGGAGCTAATTTATTAACTAATGGAGTTATCTGGGTTGTAATCTGTACAAATCCTCCTCCTCCTGTTCATCCTCAACGCTCCTTTCCTCTTCCATCTGCGCGCAGTGGTCCTATATTATCTGTATAAGACTTATTCGATACCAATCTATATGCCTCAAGAGTATACCCAGTGAAAATCACATGGCAAAATCGTATCAAAACTTCTGAGTCGAAATGTTTTTAGTTTAGGATTTATTTCAATTAATCAAATCAAGATGATTTAGTTTCTCAAATATTTGGCCAAGTAGTAATTATAGTTTATACGATACACTCTGTATATGTCTTTTTAATTTACCAATTTTGAACATTCATTTGATCCATACACCAAATTCAAATGTTGAATGGATGTTGGATGTTACATTAGATTTTGTTGATAGAAAATTGAAACCGCCCTGTATATGGGAAGTGGTTGCTAGTTCGCAATAGATAGCGCAAGTAAACGTAAAGTTCAATAACAGTTGGTAAGATCCGCAGCAGCATATATTAAAGCGAGTAATCAATTTGAGAGCAAATAGCAAAGTTCGGATTAAATATGCTAGTGGTGCGATAGAACCACTGGATAGAGAGAGAGAGAGAGAGTGTGTAGAAGACCGGGTGGTGTAGAAGGCAGGGCAGTGGGGCAGGGGTTAGGAATAGAGAATGCGGTACTTGTTGTTGTTCAAGATGTTGTAGATTGCAGAAACTGACGGGACAACTTGGCCGTACATCACGTATATGTGGAGATAATTCATTATGTACCGGATGATCTAGACCGAAAGAATACGATGATGATTACTCCTTACGCAATTATCAATGGAAAATATTGGCACGATCAAATTAATGAATGTTTGTTATGATATCATCTGGCGCCCATAATTGCATTGTTTGCCAGAACAATTACCGAGTCGATATAAAATGATTTTGCGTCACGTTGTATTGAATCACGTATGTTGAGGTATGGATGTTTACCCTAAAATCAGATGGGTCAACAGATGCGCCTCCATTTTGGCACGGTCAACCCTTAATTAATGCCGTAATACCCCCACGTTGTCTGGCGACTATAAGCGTTGACCGGCGCTCTGCGCCCCATCCCTATTATAAGGTAATCAAAGTACTAAGTGCTGGACACCATCTCTTGCCAGCTGGACAGATTGCACAGCATCAGGAAGACTAGTAGGGCTTTGACCGTTCTCGAACAGTAGTTTAGTTGTATGCGCAGCTTATCTTGTAATATGAAGAAACGTTGTTGGCCAGTTTAATATTTAAATATTGATCATTACATTTGTCTTTTTTTAAATGATCACTACGGTGTTAAATAATTGTATGGAATATCATCCAAATACCGTAACTTAAAGCATTTAATAGCTAGTTGTACATTTCGAAGGCTATGCCTCCATCTTCACTAGCACAAGATAAAAACGAATGATAAATATAACATTGAATTAAATAATATCCGAAATATAGCAGTACAAAATATTTATGTTGACGACAATGATTTGAATCGTTCTGTATATAGCAGTCCGTATTTGTAACTTTTCTATATATATCAAATTCTAATATATTATTTAAAATATATATAATTATTATTGCGGGACAGAGGTATTTTATTTAGTTTTTTCTTGTGCTACTGACGATGGTGGTATAGCTTTCGAAATGCGCATCTAGCTACTCAATGCTTTAAGTAACGGTATTTGGGTGATATTCTATACAATTACATTTGTCCTTATATCAAATTTGAAGCATATATGATTAGAAATTACTTTGGACCAATTCAGCAAATTGCTGAACTTAAGAATATTGCATTTCTTAATTTGTTTCTTCTATATTCTTATTCCAAGCTCTAAAAACGTTTCAATTTTTTTCGTGAAAGACCTCATTGTGCATCTTCACTTTTATTGTCCCGAGGCATTCGTGGAACGCAACAAGGAATTAGCACCGTTTTTCCTGATTGTTTCCCGGATTAAAAAAAATACGGCCAATTATCTGCGCGTATAAATGCAACAAACGCCAGTACTTGCAGCTAACAAACACTCAGACAAAACATCCAAACTTGGCGCGCTTAAACTATGTAAAGTATTCTTTCGCCAATTCCTCGCGTCGGTTTTAGTTTTTTTTTATTCTTTGTCGCCGCTAGAATTAAAATTGTTTCGATGGAGAAGTTTTGCGTGACATTACAGCGTGGATTTATACATTGCGTTAAAGTAAATTTCAAATGGAATGGAACGAAATTGAAATGGAAATTGCGACAAATTTTTATGTGCATTATCTCGCGCTTTCAGAAGAATTTATTGTCTAATTTATTGCTGTTTTACCTCCATATATCTTTAACTCGATTAATTTTATCTCCTGGCTATTATTTACAGATTATCCGATCGAAACTTATTGTCATCTCGCGTCTCGACACATTCCTCTTTCAATGTTATTTGCCTGTTCCTTTGGCAGCTGTATTATTCACTTCTGTTTGATGGAACAAGAACACCCACGCATCCATCTAACCGATTATATACTAAATATTTATCTGCTATTGTACGCCGGGATAAATCCATTTTCAGTTTTCTCACTCAATCTATTTCTACTCTCGCACCGTCAGAGGAACGAACGTGGTGGCACATTAATGTTCTGCCATCCCTTCGTCTGTATACAGGATATGACGTAAATATCCTAACTATATAATTTAAGACGTTCGCCATTCAATCGTCAATCTTATTTTTTGGGGGAATCCACCTTTTTTAACAAATAAATGGCAACTTGATTCTAAATCTGGAAATATAATTGTAAATACAATCGCGTTATGATTTTACGCATCCTGTATATTATGATATATTTATATTTGTTCTTGGAAACGTAGAGAAAATACGCGGATCATCCTCGCTGGAGAACAGCAAAAGATATGTCTTGTATACAACGTCACTTATGTCTCATCAATAGTGTCCCCCGCTAAAGACATATCGATTTCGTGGAAAAGTTACTTTTAAAATTACTATAAAAAAGAGCTACATTGTTTTCCCTTTTACTTATTTTACTTATTTATTTGATAGTATATCAATCACGATTCGTGACACAGGTATTTTATTTCATTTTTATCTTGCGCTAGTGAAGATGGCGGCATAGCCTTCGAAATGCGCATCTGGCTACTTAATTATAAAATTACTATAACTGGTATTTTAACGTAATCATTGTAGGCTTATCATTGATGTGGGCAGATTTCATGATTTTGAATAATATGGTTATATAAAGTGATAAGGCAATCTTGGCTTTTACTCTCCATTGAACCGAAACATCCAAAACTAGAAATAATTTGACGAACATTGTTTGTATAGCACATAAGCGAGCAAGTAAGCAATTCCCTCCCTCTGCTGTTTAAGTTTATGCTTTCGCAAATCCAAACTAAGACACTTCGAACAATGCAATATTTGATTTGATCTGAAATGCTTCAAGTGTATGCACATTCTCTTTGAACAAGCAGATCTTGAGATACACTTAAACTAGGACAAAATTTGTTATATGGTTTTAATAATACGCGATTTTTTAGTTGATATATATATATTTTTATAAATAAATTGTTCATTATATCAGAAATACAGCATAGTTGAGTTTTGTTTGATTTTTTTAAATTGAAATTATTGAAAATACATGTACATGTAGATGTACGAAGAAAATTTAATTCACAGCAAGTTCGAATTGAAAAATACATACTACGAGAATGAATTAAATTAAAAGTACGATCTAACGATCCGTTTTCACCGTAAATAAATTTGTATCTAAAATGATATGGGCGTAGTTGGCACAACGTGAAAATGGTTTCATAGCGCCACGTAAAAAAAAAAAATCTTTTATTCAAGAAACTTGAACAGCGGCCAGCAGCGCAGCACGCATTTGTATCGCAACAGATTAATACCCACTTCGTCTGCTCGACTTGAATCCTAAACAATCCCTAATAAAAAAATACGAAGAGCAGAGTTAAATAAATGTAATTGCTCCCTCGGGTTGGTCGTAAACTTACATCTATACTCCGCCCCGCTTTCATCTTTGGAATTATCGGTCCCTGTAGAATGCCAGGCGCTTCCAGAGGTTCTGTTTTGGGGAGGCTGCTGCTGGTTGCACCGCGATCGCAAAATAGTACACCGAGAATATTTGCAAGTCGAGCTGAATATTATGATAATTTACGGCCGGAAATAATTCCTAGGTACTATAGTTTTTCTTAAATACTGCCCTTTATTTACTACCAACAAAAAAATCGCTTCCATAATTTTTGCGATGACGCTTTTTTTCCACGATAACTATTTCAATTCAATTTACTCCTCGGTGATAAATTGTCAATAATCAGATCGTTCTTCCGAAAAATATTTTTCGCATTATCCTCACGCGGTATTTATCTAATTACGAGTGTAAGTTCATAACAAATCGTCATTTTCTTCTCATCCCGCACGTTGGTTATTATCTAATTAGATTTAATTTATCTCGGGGAAGATATGAGTGGCCCCGCAAAGTGTGGATCTGCATCACCAGAAGCTCCTGCATATTATCCTTAAACTACCACCGCATTCTCACCCCCTAGCGAGCGAGCGCCATCTCGCTCCTCTCTATCTAAACGATGGTGGTTTTCATTAACGGTCCCGTTGTTTATCATGGTGTCAACGCTTTTACCCGGGAACAACCCTAAATAAATGCTCGCTTTTCAATGATTTCTCTCTATAGAATAATTAGTATTTAATGAAATTTTTAGATAGGTTATTTTTGTCATACTTTTTGATGAAAAGTAATTTAAGAGAAATTGGTAACGAAAGATAAATAAATAAATTTAAAAAACCATTTTTATCACTATTTTGAATTAACGCTATTTACCACACACACATCATTTTTATTTTTATTTTATCGCAGGACCGGACAAAACAATTCGCAATCAAACGCAATATTTAATTTTGAAAATTTTAGTTTATACTACTTGTGCCATTTTTTTTTTAATGTTAATTATTAACCACCAGCCACCCTACAGAACCACCCCAAATAAATACTTGTTTTTCAATGATTCTCCTCAGTAGAGTAATTAGTATTTGACGATACAATTACTTCGCAATAAAATTTTTAGATACGTTATTTTTGACATACTTTTTGATGAAAAACAATTTAAGAGAAATTGGTAACGAAAGGTAAATAAATAAATATAAAAAACCATTTTTATCACTATTTTGAATTGACGCTATTTACCATACATACATCATTTTTATTATTATTTCATTGCAGGACCGGACAAAACAATTCGCAATCAAACGCAATATTCAATTTTGAAAATTTTAGTTTATACCACTTGTGCCATTTTTTTTGTTTATGTAAATCATCGCCTAAAATTACGCCTGTACATGCATAATTTAGCAAAGCTTTATAATTTGGGCATGGCTTTATAACAATTGCTTCACGTTCTGCACATCTACATCTTTAACCGCATATTACAACTAAGTGACGTTACTTCTCGTTATATTGTCCCATTCCCTTAGAAGGTACAGAACTGTTTACTATTTCATTTAAATTATTCCCCTGCGATAATTGTGGGTAAATTAAGACACCCGCGAGCTGTTTGAAAGTAAAATTGCAGTATATATATTTGGTAATTTTATTTTTACAAAAAAAAAAGAACGATTGGCGTCGCATACCAAACGCGCCCTTATTTAATTGGATTGATTTTGTGTAATAATAGAGATCGCGTATATATTTGAGCCACCCTATATACTGATTTAATTAACTGTAACGTCTTTAAAATAATGTCTGCGCATTGAGTACTGGTTGTAATTGTAATACAATACAACACATTTGCATCTTGTTACGTATACAGACACAGTGTGGCGTTTTATCAAGTACAGACGTCTAGCTAGCTGGAGCAATAGATCCCCAATGAGAATACTGTCTTGTGCATGTTGCCTGACTGACATTAAGTGTTCCGAGACAATGTATTATAGAATTTGCCTATTTGATATAATACGCCGCAAACGCAATTACACTATCGCAAACGAAGAGATGGTGAGACGGTGAGGCGTTACGTGAGGATGGGCCCTGCCGGGATTTTGGAATACAATCGTCTTACCATTCCGCCGCGTATAAGTGCCAATCACATGGTTGAGCACGTCAGTTTCATTATGCAATCAAAGACAATTACCATGTCAACCACCAACTCGGAGGATTTCACTCATTGCAAGAAATTACTGTTTCACCACAACAAAATCTCGTTCTATAGCCGCTACACAGCGAATTGTCTTCTAAAGAAGTTTGGTGCTGCTAAAATTGTGCCATTTTTACGTTTTCGAGCATATTTTTCCTGGCTTGAATGTGATTGTTTAAGTCACGATAATGAGTCCTTAGTCAAAGCAAGACGCAAAATTTGATATGTTATGTTTTTTTTCCCTTATTGAATTGGCTTAAATTTTTTAAATGAAATATTAACTTTCAATAATAGGTACGTATGCAGGCACGTTAAAAAAAATTATGCTATCTGGTAAGATAAGCTTTCGATGCAAAATATAAGAATTACCAATATTCTAAATTTTTTTTTACTACGACATCGCAAGCATTTTTATTGGTTATAACAATTTTATATTTATAACATTTTTGTTATTTGCAAATCTACCTGTATTTTTAATGGAAGCATATTAATTGAGCATAAGGAAATATAAAATTATTTATATGTGTCATACTAATTATATAATTAAACAGAACTTTTTATAGTTCTTTTCAAAAAATCCAAAATTGTCATTTACATTAGATTTTGTTGAATTATTAGACAATTAATTTTGCAAATATTAATTTCATTTTATAGATTCGCGTTTTTATTATTTTTTAAACATCCATCGCAATTTTTAACTAACCTGAAATTTAGAATTTACACTAAACAGATTGACGAAACAGCTGAAAAGATTCTTCATGCAATCGAAAGTCTGTAAATTAAAAAAATTCTTTTTATTGTCATATTGTGTTAAAACCTCGACAAACTAAATGAACGAGTCTATATATTGGACGATTTTCAAATTCGTTGCCATTCAGATATTTTGCAGTCTCGAAAAAGTCTCGACAGTGTTAGTCTTTCGTTTTTACTAAATCCCCATTTAAGTGGCAATAATATAATAACCTTTTGCTAGTGTTATCGTTGGTCCGACTGTTACCATTGTCGTATAAATAAAACATCAAGAGCATTTTCAGTGGCGCGACGATTCTAATTCAGCGCCATATTAGAAGTCATATTATTTTATGTCGTCGTATGGCTCTAGCCTCCAATATATTATTATGTACTCATATGGATGGGGACACTATGTATATATATTTATACGGCGATAAACTATCAAAGTGTTCCACTATTTAGCCCATACCTAGTTAGCTTTTAAAAATGATGGATAAGCTACTTAGAGGATGGAAATTTTATCGAATTGAATTTTTGATTCTGGCTTGTGTAGAATAACGAATTGATAAAATAATTGTTAAATATTGCGAGAATGTTTTTTTTATTTACAATAAGATCAGGTCCAGTCGTTGAAATTGAGATTATTTCATTTCGAATATTTTTATGAAATTCAAAAAAAAAATCTTACATGTGGTCTATATCATATAAAAATATCAACCGGAACAGCAGATATAAAAAAAACATCATTTTTTTTTTATTATCATTTTTTAACTCTCTTTCCAAAAGTGCTTTAACAGCATAGAGCAAAATTTCGAGTTTTTGTTTTTAAAACAATGAATATTCGTTATATTCCTCACCATAATTTTGGAGACAACAATGCACTTGCTATTTGATAAAATATTCGTAATAAAAAAATCCTCATTTTGGTCTAATAATGAAGATGAGTTACCAATTCAAAATTAAATTAGAAAAATTGCAATCTTCATCTATTGAATGTTCAAAACTACATTAATCTATTGCAAGTGAATAGCGACATATATATATTTTTTAAATAAATACATTTGTTAGTTCTTCTTATTCAATAGTGTGCGAATTAATGTGAACAGAAGTAAAATGTTTGAAAAAAGTATTTATTACTTACAAAATTTTAGAAATATGTAATTACATACACATAACTCCTTATTTTAGTGGGCAGTGTGTCCCCCTTTAGCTTTAATTACTTGTTGAATTCTATGTGGCATAGAATCGACCAATTTCTTGCAATTTTCCAGTAACAGCTCGTCCCGAAACCACACTCCAACGACTGCTTCTATCATCAGATTTTTTCTTGTGCAGTCCATCTTTCGAAGCCTAGCCCTGCAAATAGCCCATCGATTTGCTATGGGATTTAAATCTGGTGAACTCCCAGACCAGTCAACGCATTATTACTTTCCCTAAAATAATTTATCATCTTCTTTGATTTGTGGTACGGAGCTGAATCTTGCGGAAAAATTGCTTCACCATTCAGAACAACTTTTTCCAAATTGCCGACTAGTTTACGTTCCAGTAACTGTTTATATTTGTCACTATTCATCATTCTTTCAATTGGCATAAGAGCCCAGGTCCCATGCAAGCAAAACAACCCCAGAACATTTTCTTCAGGGGATGTTTTACTGTTTGGTCAATATTGGCCGCTGTTAGTTGTTCGTTGTCTGATTTTTTGACATATCGTGACCCTACATTAAAAAGTGTGCCTCATCTGAGACCAACACCTTCCACCAATCATCTGCAGACCAACTTGCATATTTTATAGTCCAAAGAAGCCTTTTCTTCATCTTTGGAGCAGTTGATTTTTTCCGAAGTCTGAGTGCTTTTCTTCCCGATTCCAAGAGCCTTTTCCGTACTGTCGAATCATGGATTTTAACTCCAGAACTGGCCAAGACTTGTTGTAAGTCGAAACTTGTTTTCCTAGAATTTATTTTGCTATTCCTGATTCAAAATGCTTCATCTCTTGCAGTTGTCTTCCTCTTTCTCCCACATTTTCCATTCCTCTGAACTTCAACTGACCCAGTTTCCCTTTCCTGTTTTAGAATTTTATTTATTACCCCCAAACTCACATCACGCTCTTCTGCAAATTTTCTCTGTATCATGGAAGTATGCTCACTTAATGTCACAATCTTCTGTCGCTTCCTCGGCGTAATATCCATCATGCAAAACAATACCAAATTACCTCGCTGTACATATACCACTAAATATACCTTTTGACCATTGTGAAATAATAATAATGTACAAAAAATAAAAATAACTTTCTTGTTCACATTAATTCGCACACTACTGTAGGTCAGGTTGTTACTTTTCAATAATATTGGACAAGCTGAATAAATAGATTTATTTCTCCTCGCTCTCAATACAAATGCTAATAGCTCGAATTGCATTCCTCGCTACAGTAAATTATAATACCTTACATACTACATAGACATACCCTTCGAATTAGCATGGGTAAATATCGTACACACGCACACAACCCCTCATACTACATGACCTAGAAATCCCCATTTCATACTGACGATATGACAATATCCGTACACAACAACATACCTTGTCGATTGTCAATAGCTTCGGAGCTGGTGGACACTTACGTAACCTACCCAGCCACCCTCCAAGTGACTGTATACATGCACATATTAACCCTTATAAGCGACGATATATAGAGGTCCGTAGACGGTGGAATCTCGTGATGCGTGGCATTAGGCCGTCATGGCATTACGGTTATGTTACGGTCATATAGGGGGACCTACTGTCGTATAATATATGTCCCCATGCAAGAGATTGCGTTGGAGCTTTCCCACACCCAGTTATAGCTAATTTGATTTTAGATCATGCATCAGTCGCTATAATAGCAATGATACAATTATTGACTGACTATTTAAGTTTAAGGTAAACTCAAGCAAACTTATCGGGAGGTAAGACCAAAGCGCAATTTAATTGATTAACATTTCATCGTCGTTAATTACGAACAATCTTCTCAACTGTGCACACTCGTCCATTTAAAAGCTATCTTTATCCCTCATTTGTAACTCAACGTATCGAAGTGAAGTCACCACCAAGAGCCATCGTTGCGATTGCGTTTATATCCTCGCGTATAATAAAATTTAAATGTCAATGAAGACGCGCTCAGCCAAAGCCGGAGCCTTCCCATTCCTCCTGTACAACCCCTTTTCCCAGGGGAGGTTTATGCCACACTATTATATAATACTGCAGTGGCGAATTGCTTCTGTGTATACGTATATTGTTGGATCTCTTGTGTGTGATGTAATGTTTTTTGCCTCGATGTCTTCGTGTTGTTATATAATAAAGGATATTGTAATTATTGAGCTATTTTTGGATGTCATGTATGTAGTGTTGGTTGTGGAAACAATGGCAGCAAGGTGGTGAATGGATGTGGCCCGTAGAAGGGTGGTTTTTCGATAGTTCAGTTTTGTTTAGATTATTTTTGAAGACTAATTATAAATTAGTAGAAAATACTGAAAATGATTATCGAATATATTGAGCTTCGTTTAAAAGTGCTTTCGATTTACCACAATCACCTCGAAAAATAGTTACTTAAAATTATTTACATATAAAATTTGATCCGCTATTTTCTTCCATTTTTATACACCAGGTTAATTTGGAAACAATTCTAAGATTACCAAATTTGAGTAATTTTTGGAAAGTTGACGTAGGATTAAATAAATGTTTTAAAATGAATTATCAAAATATTTAAATAAAGATCTTTCTTTTTCGATTTTCTTAATATATGATAATAATTGTATCAAAAAAAAATCTATTGTTAGTGTCTTTTTGAATTTATTAAGCAAGTAAAATTTCAGTTCAAAACGATTTGTTTTTTGATTTTCCAAATTACGAAGTCATTCAAAAAAACAACTATTCTCTGCTACGTAAATTGAAATCGCAATTTATCAATAATAAGAAGTTAAAAATACCTCTTTCAGTTAAGATATCAAATATATTTCTATTGACAAATAATCGTTCATTTGTCCAATTAATAGAAAAGAAAAAGCACTATAAATTTAATAATATTTCAGATAAATCAATTTGTTTTTTAAAAAACCACATGCGATTTTGCATTTGCTTGCTTTTCTCAATATTTAAGTCGCTTCTAAGATTCTAAAGATTCTAGCATTATTATTATTAATTGGAAGAAGTAATTGTCCTGTTCCTCATTGAAATTAGTTGTTACAGCCCCCATCAAAACCACTGCGAGTCGCTTGAAGATTATCGAATTTATTTATTTTTTTTCATACAAATTACATACAAATCTACCTACATCGCACACAAATATCTTGAAAAGTTTTTTTTTACGACCATAAATTTGACGATAAACAACAAATACGAGCAGCTGGTTCAATATGGACTAACAATTTCGAAACAGGCCAATCGCGTGTGTTTGGTATCCCGATCTTTGTTGGTGCACATAAATACTCCCGGAAACTTTTCTGGAATTCAATTAAAGCACGCTTACTGCGCCGCTCACTCTCCTATATCTATCCATTCCCGAACATCAGTGGACTCCCAACTTAAAACAAATGCCGCGGACTAATCTATCAAAATTTGAGCGCTCGAAGGAAAAGGTGTGTGTGATGGGATACCCCATATCCACGAGCCTCAAACCGAACGGCATCTGAAACTCTTTAAAGTTGGATTTATCTTGGAAAACGAGAATTAGCAATAAAACCTGCGCAAAAATCGGCGGGTCTTTAAATTGATCGAAGAAATGACCTCGGAAGTCG
The DNA here is from genome assembly GCA_947310635.1 of Leptodirus hochenwartii. NCBI lineage: Eukaryota > Metazoa > Arthropoda > Insecta > Coleoptera > Leiodidae > Leptodirus > Leptodirus hochenwartii. The sequence goes on from OX371176.1 coordinate 36,394,053, forward strand.
TAAGTGTAATTTTTAGTTACTGCTACGGTTAAATCACAATTGATTTTTTTTGTGTTACTACTCGAAAAAGCTCAGGTCTTCGTTGCGCAGAAGTCGAAGGGCACCTTCTGATTTGCTCGCTACTAAATTTGGACGTTACTGATAGAATATAGAATGTCATAATAATATATACACTAAAACCTTGGCTTCTCTGAACCAGCTGGCCGCCACCAGACGGCGCTCTGTGAAACAAACACATTCAATATTAATCTGTAATCGAGTATAATTCCCGGAATTAGTTTTAACTGCGCAGAGCGGCAAAGTTATGCCCAAACCTGTGAGTGGATATATAGACAGACGACCAGTTCGTAATTTAAAAGCAGTAAGTGCGCTGAAGTTGGAAATTTAACCTACTTTTGTGTGAGATATATTCAAACATTGCATAGATGTGCTCGTTCGTTCAGCACATGACAAAACAACAACTTTAAAGTAAATATCCAACAAAATATTTTTTCTGGCAAATATCTACTTGCTATTTTACGTTTAAAAAAATATTTGATCAAAAACAAATATAGAAATCATATAATATCTGAATATTTGGTTTTAGGAAAAACAGAGGGACGAGGGAGGCGATTCTAGCACTAAGAACGGTAGTAGAAAAAAGAAAGAGGGTAGGAAAGGTAACTTGCATAGCTTTTGTAGATTTAGAAAAAGCATTTGATAATGTAGATTGGGACATAATGTTTAGAATTTTAAAAGAAACGGGTATAGATTATAAGGATAGGAGAATAATTTTTAATTTATATAAACACCAAACTGCCTTAGTTAGAATTGAGGGGGAAGAAGAGGTAGCAAAAATAGGGAAGGGAGTTCGGCAGGGATGTACACTTTCACCGTTATTATTTAATCTATATATAGAAGATGCAATAAACAAAGTATAAGAAGAGTATAGTGTAGGTGTGAATGTACAGGGAGAGAAAATATATATGTTGAGATTCGCCGACGATATGGCTATATTGGAAGAAAGCGAAAAGAATTTAGAAAGGGTATTGAATGGTATGCAGGCAGTATTGACTAGGGATTTTAACATGAAAATAAATATAGGTAAAACTAAAGTGATGAGGTGTGACAAAAAGGAATGCAGTAGAAAAATGAGGATCACAATAGGAGATAATAGAATCGAAGAAGTGTCAGATTTTTGTTATTTAGGCAGTAGAATCACAAAAGATAATCGAAGTAAGGTAGATATAAAGTGTAGGATAGATAGCACAGGGTAGGAAGGCATTCGTAGAAAAGGAACAGATTTTAAGATCAAATATTGACTTGGGTATTAGAAAAAGATTACTGAAGGTATATGTTTGGAGTGTAGCACTGTACGGGTGTGAGGCGTGGACTATAGGAAAGGAAGAGAAGCGTAGATTACAAGCATTCGAAATGTGGTGTTATAGGAGGATGATGAGGATTGGTTGGGAAGATAAAGTAACAAATGAAGCTGTACTAGAGTTAGTAGGGGAGAAGAGAAGTATCTGGAGAGTGTTACAGCGTAGGAGAGACAGATTAGTAGGGCATATTCTTAGGCATGGGGGGATTATGCAATTGATCATAGAAGATAGAGTGGAGGAAAAGAGAGGGGTAGGTAGGCCTAGATTGGAGTATGTGAGTCAGATAGTTGAAGACATTGAGATGAATAGCTATAGGGAGATGAAGGGATTAGCTCAGGATAGATCGGCATGGCGTGCTGTTTCCAACCAATCTTTAGGATTGCGGACTCTTTAACTAATAATATCTGAGATATAAAATTATAAATCTCATCTATCATATTTACAAGTATTTTTGTAAATTTCCCAAATTCTAGTACATTTCTTCAGTACTATATCTACACTCGTACAATACTAGAGACTGACATTTAATACTAGACACAAAATGAAGTGCTATTGTAAACAATGGCGGAGCAAAGGGGAAGACAGATACATAAATAAAATAGTGCAGGATATTATGTTGAATATCAAAAGACAGGACACGAAAACGATACGAAGACATGAAAAGCAAATGTGAAATAATTACATCTTTTATGTATAATAAAGTATTTTTTTCTACATTGAAAAAAACTATAATCCAAACAATTCTAATGTACAACAATACTCTTTGTTTAAACACAGCGAGTTCTTCACAAACCATTCGTGTGTCTGCAAAACAGAACTGACGACGCATGTCCCATAATCATGGGACATGCAATGGACAATGGTGGTTTCTCACATTACCTTCAATTCCTCCATCGCCAATCGATATATGCGATAGTAATTCCATTTTGTGCATTTCGATGTTCGGCTAAATTATCGCTATTGCAACTAACTCCCAAGTCTAAGCTAAATGCATTGTTCGGGAATTGTTTTCAATTGCATTTAGATAATTCCTAAATCCGACTAGTCGATCGTGCAACATAATTTTCGCTCGTGCATTCGTGCAGAGGCAAATTTGTTGCCTTAATTTAACGTCAAGTTAAAGAAGTAACCAAACTATGAAAAAATATTTCTAATTAGAATATATATTTTTTTGATATCTTCTCACATAAAAGTCAAATGATCATTAAAAGAACTTATTCATTTTTCGCCCAAATTTTTTTTTACACTTTTCAGCTTCTTCCCTTGGATAGATTTCTCAATATTTTCGGATATATAGCGACTATATATAATAGTAGGGATTGTTAAAGGTCGCTCTTCGATAATCCGGAAAGTCTAATCCGGCTAGAACTCTTCCATATAGCTATATGAAACCAAACCATGGCAAGTACTCCATGAACTTGTAATTGCATTTTAAGCTGCTCTCCTTCTATATGCTCGCCTCCATTGTAATACCAGGACAGTGCAAGTTGCATATTTCAAACTGTATATGTAAATTATTTAATTAATTTCATTTGATATTACGAACAGTTTAAGATCAAATTCATAATTTCGTTATGATGCATTTTAGGCGACAACAATATTTTTGGATTATTAAATTTGATTCTTATATACACCGAACAAAATGATTTAATTAATTCATAAATTGGAAATATTTTTTTCTTGATAGCCGTTTTGCTATTTCCCGAAAATGTTATCTTGTACGATATATACACAGCGAAATGTTAATTTCTGTTTAAAATTATATAGTTGCGTTCTACCAAAGATTATATATTCCGTTTTTATAATGAAATGCTTGAATTGAAGTTTTCACTCTTTCAGTATTTTTTTTTGGCTCAATTTTTCATTTCATCTACAAATACGTTAGCCAATAGAAACGACCACAAGTACTTGTAAATATCATTTTTGATAGTTTTATGAAGAAATGCTTGAATTGAAGTTTTCACTCTTCCGGTATTTTTTTTTGGCTGAATTTTTCATTTCATCTGCAAATACGTTAGTCAATAAAAACTAGCACAAGTACTTGTAAATATCATTTTTGATATTTTTATGAAGAAATGCTTGAATTGAAGTTTTCACGCTTCCAGTATTTTTTTGGCTCAATTTGTGATTTCATCTGCAAATACGTTAGTCATTAGAAAATAGCGCAGGTACTTGTAAATGTCATTTAGGATTTGTTAAGGTTTTTATGAAGAAATGCTTGAATTGAACTTTTCAGTCTTCCATTTTTTTTTGCAAATACGTTGGTCAACAAAAACTAGCACAAGTACTTGTAAATGTCATTTTTGATATTTTTACGAAGAAATGCTTGAATTGAAGTTTTCACTCTACCAGTATTTTTTTTTCGCTCAATTTGTCATTTCATCTGCAAATACGTTAGCCAATAGAAACTATCACGAGTACATGTAAAATGTAATTTTTGATAGATTTATGAAGAAACGCTTGAATTGAAGTTTTCACTCTACCAATATTTTTTTTGGCTCAATTTTTCATTTCATCTACAAATACGTTAGTCATTAGAAACTAGCACAATTACATGTAAATGTCATTTAGGTTTGTTAAGTTTTTTTATGAAGAAATGCTTGAATTGAAGTTTTCACTCTTCCAGTTTTTTTTTTTTTTGGCTCAATTCATCTACAAATACATTAGTCAATAGAAACTAGCACAAGTACTTGTAAATGTCATTTTCGATTTGTTACGTTCTGATTTTGATAGTTTGGAACGCGAGAAAATTGTTGTTTAATATCCGTTGGATATGATGCCAAATGCGATAAAACCTATGCTTACTCTATAAACTGTGGGAAGTGCTTCTTAAGACAACCGAACTGCTTGTGCTGGGACCGTGGATGATGTTCAGCGCATTCTGACACTCTATTTGGCGCAGTAGTTTAGATAAAATACTAGCGCACTTGGCCTTTCAAAATAATAACGTCGTAATCTGCTCAGCGATGTTATCTATATTGCCTTTTCGTTATTATAGTGTGGGGACTTTTTGATTTTAAGTTCTCGTCGATTTATTTTCAAAATATCTGCAATAGCGCAAAAACATTGTACTTGCAAGAAAAATTTTTTTTTGATAGCCAAACAATTTTTTTAAATTGTTTATTATTTTGCATATAATTGTACGTTAATTTTCGTTATATATAATTTTGATTTAAAGCTGAAAAACAATCGTATGTATTGATTATTCTTCCATTTAACATTTTTTTTTAGTCAGACCCTTTAAAATTGATACGCTTCATTTTTGGATTTTACAAAAATAACGTATTCGAATATTACACTGTACTATTGATGTGAGTATACGTCTATTTTTCTGCACAGTACATATAGAAAATGTCTTTTCCACTTTTCGTGAAACGAAAGTGAATTACTATAAAGATCGCGCTTGAACTGCGACATATCGTTTATTAAAGAATAGAGTCTCCGATTCCATACCGCCATATCGTTTCAATATATTACATATAAAACTAGTCACACCTCCTCTTCTCCAGAGAATATATTCCACCTGACAAAAATATCTTCGCAATGTAAAAGCGTAATCTTTCATATCCGAGCTTCGAAAGTAATGTAATAAGTAACCTGTTCAATTCTACGATTTGTGTATTCGTGTGTAAAAGAGATTCTTTTTGCTATTATCACAAAAAAAGGTACATGCAAAAGTGTTGAATTGAAAGATCTTTCTTTGGTTAAGTGATCTTAATAGGCAAGTTCATTTGTGAATGTAGTTTCGCTGTGGTGCACTGCTCTCGCGTCTTTTCTTTAAGTTTTCGATGAAGGATTAGTAAATATTTCCGCAATTCGTAGTTTATAGCGTTTCAACAGTTTTACTACTTCCTAATTATATAGCGAAGAATGGTATCTAGCTACAGCGCTCTCCGCGCTGGATGTAAGGACGACAGAAGATCCTTTTGAATAGCAGCTTAAGCTACTGTACTAACTTACAGTTGCAATTGTCTAGTCGGGCTAGATCCATATATAACAATGTATGTTCTACCAGGGTGGTAGTTGAAATTTTCTATAATTACATTTTAATTTATTAAATATTATATTTAATAAATTAAAAAATCACCAGGCGAATTTAAAATTTTTAACCCCGATTTCATAATTCAATATTTTTGCTTAACTTCGCAACAAATTTCGGTTTAACAAATACATAAAAATATTGTGTGAAAAAAATGTGTAGAATTTTTTATTGCCGATTGTTCTTTTCCTAAAATCGCACTGTAACCACAGATGGTAATATAGACTGTAAAAAAATATTTTTTAACTAAAAAATCTGATTTTGGTCCACAGCTAAGTTTAGCAAATATATTACTCTTTCAATATTATATGGAAAAATTACGTGGAAACATTTTTTTTTTTAATAATTCTTTGCTTAACATGACAATAACTATACACGGTAATTAATTTTTTAACAAAAAATATTATATATCTAGTTGTGTAAATTATATTAAAAATTTATTTCGAAAAATCTATATTTAAATTATGGAGAAAGTTGGTCTTTTATAATGTATTATATATTTGTAATTATTTAAATACAAGTAGATAAATTTAAAAAAAATTTCGATTAGGTTATAGCTTATGTATGGCTGTTTTTCTTCCATGAAATGTCATTTCATTAAAATTTTCGTTTCTTTATAATGCTTAATAAGCGAAACTATAGTCGGAAACTAATCCTCATTTTTAATTGTGAAATAAACATTGTATTGTTATTTCTCTTCCCCAAGAAACATTTCGTTTTTGATTGTATTTTGGAATCTAATTTAAAGCACAAAAATGAACCTAATCTCACAATTATAAAGCAATTTAGGTAGATCGGATCAGGTCAGTTCAGTTTCGTTCAAATAGCATCAGGTTAGATCAGTTTAATGAGACATTAAAATTAATTTACAATTTTTTACAATTTTACTTTACAATAAAAATGAAAATTAATTACTTTAATTTGTGTTAGTTTCGTAGGGGTATATCAGATGACGCGTATTTTGGTCATAAGCTTCTTCATTGTTAATGTTAATTTGTTAATTTTCAACTTCTTTGTAAGTTAATGATTTCTGACAATCGTATGAATTTCTGAATTCGTATAAAGAAAATTCCTTCAACAAAAATTTGTCGTAAGGGATAAATTTTGAATTTTAGAAAAAAAAAAAGCGAAGTCTAAATATTGTATGATATAGAACAGGGGTGGCCAACAAATAGATTGCGAACAGTTGGACACAAAAACTGATTATTTCGAATATGGCGCTAGTAAAATGAGACAAAAAACACGAAATAAAGCGAAGATAAATTGGCTCAGTAATTTAACGCTTTTAACAGATTTTACATTTATGTTAAGCGATTTGAATTTAAAGTTACAAGGCAATAAGTCACATGATTAATGCTTATAAATGTGAGTTCGTAATGTTGATTGAAGATTTCAAAGAACAAAATTTTGATAATTTTCCAAATATGAATGACCATTTACAAAAACATCCCAATTTTAGTTATAACTTTGAAAAATACGTTGTAGAAAATAAAAACGTTATTGAGGAATCTGATGCAAGATTTGAGGATGATTTAAAAAAAAATTGAGGATATTGTTCTTTCCATTTTAAGAACGATTTAAATGTGAAATGCTGCAAAAATTTCTGATATTTATACTTGGAAAAAACTAAATTAGAGAATGAAATTATAACTCTACAATCTGATTTAATTTTAAATGCTTGAAAAAGTTAGTCATGAGAAGTATTGAAATATTAAAAAAATGCAGTGATTATATCTATTCTTGTTTTTTGATCAACGTAATCATTTTACAGGTAGATCGCGATCACTTTTTAAGTCGATTTCAAGAACAAACAAGTTGGCCACCCCTATTACAGAATAACATTGTGTTAAATCGTGCAAACAATTAGAAATGTATTTTTGTTGTTGTAAAGTCCATCCCTGCATTTCAAACATTCCAATTCTCGCGTATACTTACGCTGAAGTTGTCGCTGAAGCGACTGAATTGAATATTTTAATAAAGTCTAAGTGCTAGAGGGTGTAGTTAATGCAAAACGAAGACGTATATATGTATATACCGGCTACGTATATGCCTTATTATACCTATTACGTACTTGATTTATCCGTAATGAAAATTCACTCACGTTCATTAAACGAGTGGCAAAACGTTACGAACGGCGCACGTCAGTCCTCTCAACCAGCGGACTTTGAATGACATGGGTAGTATGTGCAAATATACATTAAGGCCCTTCGAGCGGGGCCAACGTTGCTGCGATATTAGCAGAAGGTAAATCGATGGCTGCGCTCAGTGGACAGGGCTAATTACCTCTGTACTCTTAGTTAACACTTTAATAGTTCTTTGCCAGCTTTAATCTAGACCTAATGATGTTTATGTTTGAAAGGTGCTTTAAGGAAAAAGCGCCATCCTTCAAAGGACTAGAAAAATGGGCAATGCGAAAGTTAACCACTGTAACTAGTTTTCATTAAAGGCTCGACTTGCACTATTTTTTCTTTGATGTGTTTTTTAAGGATCATTTATTTTTTATTAGAAATTTTTAAGAGAATGTAATTTGTTATACGTTTCATTTAACAAAAATCGGTAATGACTTTTTACTGCATTTAATTTATCCGTTAGTTTAAATAGTGAAAGAAAAGTTTAAAAGTTACTGAATCGGTCATTTCTTGTCGTATCAATAAATCCATTGCAAAATTCTTACGTCCATTAATTCCTCGTATGATTAATTAATGTTAAAAACGATAAAGAAATCTGCAAGTTCATTCATAAATTTTTCAAATCAAGATACTTTTCAATTTGTAACATACAATCAGAATCATGTCAATAGTGTGCCAATGCACTGCATATGCCTCCTAGGGGCAAGACATGGGCAACGACGCTCTGGCCTATAGAGCGGTCCCTATACAGGGATCCCGGTCTATAGGAAAGATTCAGGCTAACCCACGGTATTAGGGGGATTAGGCTGAATCGGTGGGGCGACGGCTAAAATATGCACTCATTGGTCGGTGCAAGGCAAGGAGAAACCAGCACTGTACCCTTCTCAAGCGTACAACATGAAATGTCGATTATCTTTAATATATTACCCCAGATGAGTAGAGCCAATGGCTCAGAATCTCATCCTGCTACTTCGGTAGCAGGCAAGCCCTCGGATTCTGGGGCGGGCAAGAAATCGTCTTCGTCGAAAATTCTACGAGTCGGAGCGTGGAATGTACGCAGTCTTAATAGGATAGGAAAGTTAGAGAACTTGAAATTAGAAATGGAGAGAATTAAACTAGATATTGTAGGGATTAGTGAAGTTAGGGGGAAAGATCAAGTAGATACGTGGTCAGGAGAATATAGATTAATAACCACAGCATCAGATAATGGGCATACCGGTGTAGGTTTTATAATGAATAGAAAGTTGGGATGTAGAGTAAAGAGTTATTGCCAAGTTAGTGATAGAATTATAACTATTAGATTAGACACGAAGCCAACGGACACAGTTATAGTGCAAGTATATATGCCAACTTCAAGTCACGATGATGAGGAGGTAGAATCCATTTATGAGGAGATTGAATCTAGGTTAGCAAACGTTAAAGGACAGGATAATCTAATTGTAATCGGAGATTGGAATGCCGTAGTAGGTAAGGGAAAGGAAGTTCCAATAGTAGGAGAATATGGAATAGGATCACGTAATGATAGAGGGGATAGATTGGTAGAGTTTTGTATTAGGAATAAGCTAGTGGTAGCAAACACGTTTTTTCAGAATCACAAGCGCAGGATATATACGTGGAAAATGCCAGGAGATATAGGGAGGTATCAGATAGATTACATACTGGTTAAAGAGAGGTTTAGGAACCAGATTAAGAATTGTAAGAGTTACCCTGGAGCAGATATTGATAGTGACCATAATTTAGTAGTCCTGGACTCAGAGGTCAAATTCAAGAAATTACAGAAGTCCAAACAGGTCAGAGTAGATGTCGATAGGTTAAAATTAGCTGATGTATGTGAAAAGTACAAGCAGAAAGTAGAAATAATGGCTAATGGAACATCTAGGAACGACATAGATTGCGAATGGAGGGAAATCAGAAATGGGCTAACTACAGCAGCAAATGAAGTATTAGGCACAAAGAAAAGGGCAGGTAGGAGGGAATGGATCACGGAAGAAATAGTTGAAATGATAGAAGCAAGAAGGAAAATTAAAATAGGAAACACAGAAGCAGGACAGAAAAAATATAAGGAACTAAGGAACTTAATTAATAGGAAATGCAAGCTAGCGAAAGAAGAGTGGATAAAAGGAAACTGTGAGGATATTGAGGAGGATATGAGAAGAGGTAAAGTAGATTTGGGCTACAGGAAAATTAAGTCACATTTTTCTAAAGTAAAACCAAAGGGTAACATTATATGTGATAAGCAGGGTAAGGAACTCACAGAAAATAAGGAAAAAGCTAGAAGATGGAAGGAGTATCTTGAAGATTTATATAAAGGTAGGCAGGACATGGAGGAGCTAGAAAATGTGGAACAGATAGATGAGGATGACTTAGGTCCTAGCATACTTAGGTCAGAGTTTCATAGAGCATTAAATGATTTACGGAATAACAAAGCAGAGGGGATTGATATGATACCAGCCGAATTAATAAAACACGCAGGGGAAAAAATGCAGGAGCGATTATACAGGTTAGTTTGTAAAATATATGAGAAGGGAGAAGTACCACAGGATTTTCAGCGTAGTAGAATAGTAACAATGCCGAAGAAAATAGGAGCTAAATTGTGTGAGAACTATAGGACCATTAGCCTACTACCACATGCATCGAAGATATTGTTAAAGATTATTTATAGGAGATTAGAAAATAAAGTAGAGGAAAGGCTAGGAGAAGATCAGTTTGGTTTTAGGAAAAACAGAGGGACGAGAGAGGCGATTCTAGCACTAAGAACGGTAGTAGAAAAAAGAAATAGGGTAGGAAAGGTAACTTGCATAGCTTTTGTAGATTTAGAAAAGGCATTTGATAATGTAGATTGGGACATAATGTTTAGAATTTTAAAAGAAACGGGTATAGATTATAAGGATAGGAGAATAATTTTTAATTTATATAAACACCAAACTGCCTTAGTTAGAATTGAGGGGGAAGAAGAGGTAGCAAAAATAGGGAAGGGAGTTCGGCAGGGATGTACACTCTCACCGTTATTATTTAATCTATATATAGAAGATGCAATAAACAAAGTAAAAGAAGAGTATAGTGTAGGTGTGAATGTACAGGGAGAGAAAATATATATGTTGAGATTCGCCGACGATATAGCTATATTAGAAGAAAGCGAAAAGAATTTAGAAAGGGTATTGAATGGTATGCAGGCAGTATTGACTAGGGATTTTAACATGAAAATAAATATAGGTAAAACTAAAGTGATGAGGTGTGACAAAAAGGAATGCAGTAGAAAAATGAAGATCTCAATAGGAGATAATAGAATCGAAGAAGTGTCAGATTTTTGTTATTTAGGCAGTAGAATCACAAAAGATAATCGAAGCAAAGTAGATATAAAGTGTAGGATAGCACAGGGTAGGAAGGCATTCGTAGAAAAAGAACAGATTTTAAGATCAAATATTGACTTGGGTATTAGAAAAAGATTACTGAAGGTGTATGTTTGGAGTGTAGCACTGTACGGGTGTGAGGCGTGGACTATAGGAAAGGAAGAGAAGCGTAGATTACAAGCATTAGAAATGTGGTGTTATAGGAGGATGATGAGGATTGGTTGGGAAGATAAAGTAACAAATGAAGCTGTACTAGAGTTAGTAGGGGAGAAGAGAAGTATCTGGAGAGTGTTACAGCGTAGGAGAGACAGATTAGTAGGGCATATTCTTAGGCATGGGGGGATTATGCAATTGATCATAGAAGGTAGAGTGGAAGGAAAGAGAGGGGTAGGTAGGCCTAGATTGGAGTATGTGAGTCAGATAGCTGAAGACGTTGAGATGAATAGCTATAGAGAGATGAAGGGATTAGCTCAGGATAGATCGGCATGGCGTGCTGTTTCCAACCAATCTTTAGGATTGCGGACTGTTTAACTAATCAGAATACATTTTTTGTTTAATAGTAAAATAGTTTAAATGGTAAAACAAAAACTATCTCAAAAAAAAAACTTTATTCATTAATTTACTGAATTGGTCATTTCTTCTCTATCAATAAATCCGTTGCAAAATTCTTACGTCCATTAATTCCTCGTATGATTAATTAATGTTAAAAACGATAAAGAAATCTGCAAGTTCATTCATAAATTTTTCAAATCAAGATACTTTTCAATTTGTAACATACAATCAAAATACATTTTTTGTTTAATAGTAAAATAGTTTAAATGGTAAAACAAAAACTAGCCTCAAAAAAAATTACTTTATTCATTAATTTACTGAATCGGTCATTTCTTGTCTGTCAATAAATCCGTTGCAAAATTCTTACGTCCATTAATTCCCCGTATGATTAATTAATGTTAAAAACGATAAAGAAATCTGCAAGTTCATTCATAAATTCTCAAATCAAGATACTTTTCAATTTGTAACATACAATCAGAATACATTTCTTGTTTAATAGTAAAATTGTTTAAATGGTAAAACAAAAACTATCTCAAAAAAAATTACTTTATTCATTAATTTACCGAATTGGTCATTTCTTGTCTATCAATAAATCCGTTGCAAAATTCTTACGTCCATTAATTCCTCGTATGATTAATTAATGTTAAAAACGATAAAGAAATCTGCAAGTTCATTCATAAAATTCTCAAATCAGGATACTTTTCAATTTGTAACATACAATCAGAATACATTTTTTGTTTAATAGTAAAATTGTTTAAATGGTAAAACAAAAACTATCTCAAAAAAAAAACTTTATTCATTAATTTACTGAATTGGTCATTTCTTGTCTATCAATAAATCCGTTGAAAAATTCTTACGTCCATTAATTCCTCGTATGATTAATTAATGTTAAAAACGATAAAGAAATCTGCAAGTTCATTCATAAAATTTTCAAATCAAGATACTTTTCAATTTGTAACATACAATCAGAATACATTTCTTGTTTAATAGTAAAATAGTTTAAATGGTAAAACAAAAACTATCTCAAAAAAAATTACTTTATTCATTAATTTACTGAATCGGTCATTTCTTGTCTGTCAATAAATCCGTTGCAAAATTCTTACGTCCATTAATTCCCCGTATGATTAATTAATGTTAAAAACGATAAAGAAATCTGCAAGTTCATTCATAAATTCTCAAATCAAGATACTTTTCAATTTGTAACATACAATCAGAATACATTTCTTGTTTAATAGTAAAATTGTTTAAATGGTAAAACAAAAACTATCTCAAAAAAAATTACTTTATTCATTAATTTACCGAATTGGTCATTTCTTGTCTGTCAATAAATCCGTTGCAAAATTATTACGTCCATTAATTCCTCGTATGATTAATTAATGTTAAAAACGATAAAGAAATCTGCAAGTTCATTCATAAAATTTTCAAATCAAGATACTTTTCAATTTGTAACATACAATCAGAATACATTTCTTGTTTAATAGTAAAATAGTTTAAATGGTAAAACAAAAACTATCTCAAAAAAAATTACTTTATTCATTAATTTACTGAATCGGTCATTTCTTGTCTGTCAATAAATCCGTTGCAAAATTCTTACGTCCATTAATTCCTCGTATGATTAATTAATGTTAAAAACGATAAAGAAATCTGCAAGTTCATTCATAAAATTTTCAAATCAAGATACTTTTCAATTTGTAACATACAATCAGAATACATTTCTTGTTTAATAGTAAAATAGTTTAAATGGTAAAACAAAAACTATCTCAAAAAAAATTACTTTATTCATTAATTTACCGAATTGGTCATTTCTTGTCTATCAATAAATCCGTTGCAAAATTCTTACGTCCATTAATTCCTCGTATGATTAATTAATGTTAAAAACGATAAAGAAATCTGCAAGTTCATTCATAAAATTCTCAAATCAAGATACTTTTCAATTTGTAACATACAATCAGAATACATTTCTTGTTTAATAGTAAAATAGTTTAAATGGTAAAACAAAAACTATCTCAAAAAAAATTACTTTATTCATTAATTTACCGAATTGGTCATTTCTTGTCTATCAATAAATCCGTTGCAAAATTCTTACGTCCATTAATTCCTCGTATGATTAATTAATGTTAAAAACGATAAAGAAATCTGCAAGTTCATTCATAAAATTCTCAAATCAAGATACTTTTCAATTTGTAACATACAATCAGAATACATTTCTTGTTTAATAGTAAAATAGTTTAAATGGTAAAACAAAAACTATCTCAAAAAAAATTACTTTATTCATTAATTTACCGAATTGGTCATTTCTTGTCTGTCAATAAATCCGTTGCAAAATTCTTACGTCCATTAATTCCTCGTATGATTAATTAATGTTAAAAACGATAAAGAAATCTGCAAGTTCATTCATAAAATTTTCAAATCAAGATACTTTTCAATTTGAAACATATATAATCAGAATACATTTTTTTTAATTACGCTCGTATTAATTGCATATGTAGTTGTATATTTATCCATAGTACACTCGTGGATGTTAAAAGTGTTTATGAAATAAGACTTGCATTGCTTTAAAATGTATTTAGTAACCGGAGGAGTGTTGTTTTCCAGGAGTGTACTGTGCAAAGTAAATCATTGGCGCCAGTAAATTTTGTTGCCTTATAAATTGAGTGTAAGCAATTGCAAACTGCGGATTAAGTAATATATGTGCAAGAGATCGAAGGGGGCGATTAACGTAATTAATAGGAAATGCAGCAATTTCGCCGATCCGCAATAAGTAAGCCAATATTGCTTCGCAGTAGGTATACGTATATCTACAATGTTGCCGCTTCAATCAGAATATACAAGCATATATAGCGAATATAATATTTAACATCAATCTGAAAAAAATGAAGTTTTAGATGCTAAGTAACGTAGCCCAAATCATGTCTTTTTGAACAGAATATGGTATAAATATATATTTTTTTAAATAGTACTATTAGTACCTGTAAGGTTCAATGTTTCAATTTTTATATCAGAAAATTTTTAAGAAATTTTGATAAAAGTAGATGATCCATTATCCTATGATTCTTTTTTAACGCAATTCTCGTGTTCTCTTTCATTTTAAACACATACTGAGATGTTTTATTTTTCAATTTCGCTAATTTTTTTTTACTATTCCGTTCTAAAATTATTACTCGACACATTTGCTCTTATCTTACAGTACGTTTTTTTTTTTAAAAGAGCATATATTTTCCGTGGAAACTATTAGAAAAAAATTCGATGTTGGAAGGCCCAATAAATTCATTAGCAAATATATTGAGTAATAAATACGAAGAATCATTTTTAATCATTGTAAAATCTATAATGAAAATGGATTGCGATAATTTTTACCTAAATTGCAAGAATTGTTATAAAAACCGTATGAATATTTGTTGTTAAGTTGGGAAATTAGATTGGGTTCTAACATGTGAAGAAATTGAAAATTCCATAGTACTTTTTATATCCAAAAATATTGTTGCGGAAAAAATTAATTTTGTTTTCTATGTAGAAATTTCTAAAAATACGATTTCTTGTTCTATTGAGATAAAATATTTCCAAACAAAATTGGCTGAGGTTCATCCTGATTTTATTTCGCCACACATTTTGCCCAAATTCTGACGAAGTAAAAATATGTTCTTAAACAGTGGACTAAAAAATTCCTATCATTTTTATTGCATTTTATAGACCTTGAAAAAACGATTACGAATAATTTTTCTAAATGTTCTTTTTTGTTGTTTTTAACATCTGGCAATCGTACTTAAGGGGATACATTCAGAACTTTACTTATCCAAATTTTATCGCTGCAAATTTTAATGTGTGGTATCCCCTTAATCTAGAAGAATTTTATTTCAATTGGTTTTGGATATTCATAGTCACTTGAATCTACAAATCTCTTATATCAATTCCCAAACAGTTCACGTTTAAGTTTTGTCACGTGCATTACATTTGTATTTTCAATAATTTGTCTCATTTGGAACCATTTTGCAGCTCTTCTCTGATTATAAATTTATTTTCATCTTTTTCAATTTCCCGCTCGCTGTATTTCGTTTGCTGCATTTCTATGATAATCACATGGGAAATTTAAATCTCGGCAATTTCCTTATACATTTATATTGGATTTGTGGAACCAATATCGCGAAATAACTTTTCATATTGAAGCTCACTCGCTTCTGAGCTGTTATTTTCTAGAAGAAACGTCTTATGTTGTTTGCAAAAACTAGACTCTAAAACCAAACCGATATAATATCGTTGGGGAATACTTATACCAGTCGCAAAATATATAGCGTGTTGAAATTTGGTTTAATAAATTCAATTTTTCTTAGGGTAGGTCAACATTTTTAGAATGTATCATCAAAATTATAACATTTGTTGCAATTCTAAATTATTTCTATACAAAAGTATGAATTCGTTGACTTGAAGTTTGTATAATGAATTTTGTCGTTTTTCTGGAACATTTTGTATATTCTATTATCAGAAATACTGATTGAAATCTAACATTTACCCCATTTGGGCTGCAGATTCTTGCAGATGTACTACATAACTGAATTTGGATCTCAAGCCAAAAATCATTGTCTTAATTATAATTTTTCTACTTTAACAATGCAGCGTACATTTCATCAAATTAACAAAAAATTCATTAAATCATTTCGGCTATTTTCAAGCTCCTGTTTGAGGCCATTCGTCCTTCGGTTCACCATTTATTCTTGCGAAATTTTGTGTCAACAGGGATCTTTCGTCCGTACATTAAGGAACAAACTGAAAATCTAGATGTCTTTGTGTAAAATATGCACGGCGCGTAACTTAATTATAATTGTCAGCGAATTTCTGTCTATCCCGTTAAATATGCGTTATTTGTTTGCGTTACGTGAGTTTCCATACACGTAAAAGTTTGGTCTAATTTCCTTGTAAAGTTCGCTGGGAAATGAAGGTATATGTGACTTGTGTGTTTCGCGGCCTTACCGAAGAACAAATAATGGGTGTTTCCAAAAAAAAAATAAAAATTCAAATTTGTTCGTATTAACCAATATCAGCGGACCAATTTTGCAATAATCGCCTTTATTGGTGACGAAAATGAAAATTATTTCTTTTGTCATATTTGTCAGCAATATATAAAGCAGCAGTTCTTTTGAACACCCATTAGCATTACATTTGGATTATAGTTGTGCACTATAAATTTGAACAGCTTATTAAACTACCTGTACTTAGTCGAATTCGCACGTGAAGATAAAGATAGTGGCACACATTTTTGGTGGCATTAGTCGAATTTCCTTGACAGTTTTCCAATTCATTTAGTGCCGGGAATTTAACTGCAGCCGCGCATCGGACTATTAATAAATTGCTCTCAATTTGTTGCAAACAACAGTTGGTGGCGATAAATTTAGAATTAGCAGTTGCGATGCGTTTCAACAAATTTTCCATCGTTATCAATGACGATTTATCGGGTCAATTACGAATATTAATTTTGTACAGCGAAATTTCCTAATGCGTTTTAATCATTCACCTTCACGAATCGCTCTGCATTTTATCCCGACTAAATTGAACAGTTCCATTGGAAAACATAGAACGGTTCATTTATTGAACTATGGTTTAGATTCATTCAAATAGTTATGTATAATGTACGAAACTAAATTACGCATTTTTTAATTGATTTTTCATTTTGTTCGTTCTTAAGTAATGCTGGACATTTTCAAGTTGATATTCCTGTTCATTACTTCTTATTAGTTAAAGAATCCGCAATCCTAAAGATTGGTTGGAAACAGCACGCCATGCCGATCTATCCTGAGCTAATCCCTTCATCTCCCTATAGCTATTCATCTCAACGTCTTCAACTATCTGACTCACATACTCCAATCTAGGCCTACCTACCCCTCTCTTTCCCTCCACTCTACCTTCTATGATCAATTGCATAATCCCCCCATGCCTAAGAATATGCCCTACTAATCTGTCTCTCCTACGCTGTAACACTCTCCAGATACTTCTCTTCTCCCCTACTAACTCTAGTACAGCTTCATTTGTTACTTTATCTTCCCAACCAATCCTCATCATCCTCCTATAACACCACATTTCGAATGCTTGTAATCTACGCTTCTCTTCCTTTCCTATAGTCCACGCCTCATACCCGTACAGTGCTACACTCCAAACATATACCTTCAGTAATCTTTTTCTAATACCCAAGTCAATATTTGATCTTAAAATCTGTTCCTTTTCTACGAATGCCTTCCTACCCTATGCTATCCTACACTTTACATCTACCTTGCTTCGATTATCATTTGTGATTCTACTGCCTAAATAACAAAAATCAGACACTTCTTCGATTCTATTATCTCCTATTGTGATCCTCATTTTTCTACTGCATTCCTTTTTGTCACACCTCATCACTTTAGTTTTACCTATATTTATTTTCATGTTAAAATCCCTAGTCAATACTGCCTGCATACCATTCAATACCCTTTCTAAATTCTTTTCGCTTTCTTCCAATATAGCTATATCGTCGGCGAATCTCAACATATATATTTTCTCTCCCTGTACATTCACACCTACACTATACTCTTCTTTTACTTTGTTTATTGCATCTTCTATATATAGATTGAATAATAACGGTGAAAGTGTACATCCCTGCCGAACTCCCTTCCCTATTTTTGCTACCTCTTCTTCCCCCTCAATTCTAACTAAGGCAGTTTGGTGTTTATATAAATTAAAAATTATTCTCCTATCCTTATAATCTATACCCGTTTCTTTTAAAATTCTAAACATTATGTCCCAATCTACATTATCAAATGCCTTTTCTAAATCTACAAAAGCTATGCAAGTTACCTTTCCTACCCTCTTTCTTTTTTCTACTACCGTTCTTAGTGCTAAAATCGCCTCCCTCGTCCCTCTGTTTTTCCTAAAACCAAACTGATCTTCTCCTAGCCTTTCCTCTACTTTATTTTCTAATCTCCTATAAATAATCTTTAGCAATATCTTCGATGCATGTGATAGTAGACTAATGGTCCTATAGTTCTCACACAAATTAGCTCCTATTTTCTTCGGCATTGTTACTATTCTACTACGCTGAAAATCCTGTGGTACTTCTCCCTTCTCATATATTTTACAAACTAACCTGTATAATCGCTCCTGCATTTTTTCCCCTGCGTGTTTTATTAATTCGGCTGGTATCATATCAATCCCCGCTGCTTTGTTATTCCGTAAATCATTTAATGCTCTATGAAACTCTGACCTAAGTATGCTAGGACCTAAGTCATCCTCATCTATCTGTTCCACACTTTCTAGCTCCTCCATGTCCTGCCTACCTTTATATAAATCTTCAAGATACTCCTTCCATCTTCTAGCATTTTCCTTATTTTCTGTGAGTTCCTTACTTCTTATATCGTTTAAATTTTCGCTGTGCTAGCATTTTTTGTTGGTTTTTAAATTAAGCCTTTGCGACGCGAAAAATATTGCCATAAGTAACCGCTACGCCACCTTCTGACATATTTGATCAAAGTGGGAATTTGAAATTTACTTGCGCACAGAGATTTTGTGCGCTTTATATTTTCGTAGTGAAATTTGGGATAAGGATTTCGGCGGGTATGCAGATCCTGGTTCATCCTCCTATCCCATAGTTTACAGCACACATATTCACATATGTTATGTATAGTCCTGTCGTCTATAAAAAGCACGTTCACGTTATTTATGTCACAATGTGTGTATACAAATGAGAATAAACTACATTCCGTCGCCGACATCAATAATAATATTTTGCATAAGAAGAGAGATTACTAATCTGTGCAGAGATTCCATGCTAGGAAGAATCGCGAGTGCGGTAGATTGGTATTTACTATGGCCGCGTCCTTTGCGAGGATATTTATTGTATAGAAGCTCCGAAAGGTTACTCAGAAAAGCTCGATTAAAAATTTATAAAAAATCTAAATAAAAAATTCGTAAAATCTTGCGTATATTTCGTTAAGAACAGTTTAGTTTGAAGCAAATATTTAGGAAAAGATTCCTAAATATTTGCCATATTAAAAAATCGCCATGTTAATTTTTATTGACTGGATATTTTCAATTGTCGCACATTTATTGTTTGAAATCAATCAAAAAGTGTACGAAAAATTATGTATGTGTTAATGCAACTTTATCAAAATGCACCAATTTGATTAACAAGTTACAAAAGCGCACCTAAACATATAACAAAAACTCCACCGTAATATTTAATCGACACACATTTAACATTTCACTCGGTACATTGTAATTTATAAGACATGGTCCTAAAATTCATATTAAAATGTTAGTGCTGCAGATTTCCATCCTTCCCACACCACTTCCTCCTCCTCGATAAATTTGAAAGATGCGAGACTCGATCAAAAATATCAGGTCCCTTTGCTCATCAACATGCCGTTAAAAAAAAAAAAAATCAATTTTGTTTTAGATGATAAATAAAATAAATAACAATGAAAAAAAAAATTTCTTAGAGATGGCATGTAAAAATGAGCGAGGATTGGATATTTTCGAGTTTTCCTTTAATTAGATATTAGTCAATTCACTCGAATCATTAATTAGCTTACAAATTAAGTGGGTCAAAAAAACATCCATATCTTTTACATTTGTCCTCCCTTATCACCCGCTTCGTAGTGATGGCTATGGTAGTGGCTCGTAGATCGCTTCTAGTGAGGTTAGATTAACAAAGACAACTTGTCCCATTTTTTAATGATTACTACAAGAATTGTTGTTTGATGATTAACTCGAAATTTCTTTGATGATTTCGCACGGTCGTCAGTGGATCACAATTTAATAAAAATATATGTAGAATTTGCTAAATGAAGAGTACAATTTAAATTTGTTTCAGTCGAAGACATTGTAATTTATTCATCGATCTGATTAATAGTTCAAATCAAGGAAGGGTGTTAATATGGGGCCGGGCGCTTAAAAATAATTTTAATGAACTTGTTGCTGAATTTTGTTTTCACATTACTTTAAGATATATTTAGTTTTTTCAAATTCTTAAAATAATTTTAATTGAACCACTGTCGATCATATATATAGGGTTGGGCAGTTCTAACCAATCGGAATCTCCTGCCCAAACTAATTCAAATAGAAATGCGAAAAATTGCACTCTTATATAGAATTACGAGTCGCACATTCTAAAATTAATTGTAAGTATACAGGATGAACCATGAAAGTACAATTAAAACTGGTCTTATTTTTTTAAATGGGATACTATATATAGTTTAATCCCGTTTCTTAGCAGACATTCAAGTACTTATGAACACGTAAATTGGAATTTGTTAGAATGTGGCGTTGCCAAGATATTAGAAATTTTGTAAAAATTGGTTCATTGCAAGCCCAATTTCAAAAAATCATAACATACTTAGGTAGCGAATTTACGTACCATAGTTTTAAATCTGAGTAATCACTAACATGGTATTATTTTTTGTAAATCGCTTTTTATTCTGAAACATACAGGTACATGTAAGAGTCATGTTCAATTGGGGCATTTTCCTTGAAAGGTAAGTCCGATTTTTTAAATAGAACACCCCATATATTGTTATTCTGAAAGATAACTCGATTATAATAGAACCAACGGATGAATTTGTAAAATTTGTCGAATCACAAATATTACAGTTGACATTATTTTCCATGGCATTCTTAAAGATTTATATTAATTTTAATTGAATTGTTTGTTTGGATGCTGAATTTTTCAAAAATATGTCAATATATTTGAAACTAGTAGTTTTACCATAGGAAATATGTAATAAAAATAGTTCTCTTATAATCGTATTATTTTTCAGAATAATAATATATGGGGTGTTCCATTTAAAAAATCGGACTTACCTTTCAAGGAAAATACCCTAATTGAACATGACTCTTACACGCGCCTGTATGTTTCAGAAGAAAAACCGATTTATAAAAAATAATGCCATATTAGTGGTTACTCAGATTTAAAATTGTGCTACCCAAGTATGTTATGATTTTTTGGAATTGGACTGCAATGAACCAATTTTTTACGAAATTACTAATATCATGGCAACGCCGCATTTTAACAAATTACAATTTACGTGTTCATAAGTACTTGAATGTCTGCTATGAAATGGGATTAAAATATATATAGTATTCCATTTAAAAAAATAAGATCAGTTTTAATTGTGCTTTCATGGTTCATCCTGTATACTTGAAATTAATTTTAGAGTGTGCTACTTATAAGTCTATATAAGATTGCAATTTTTCGCATTTTTATTTGAATTAGTTTGGGCAGGGGATTCCGATTCGTTAGAACTGCCCAACCCTGTATATATATATAATTGTGAAATAAATGAAAACATCAAATGAATTTGCATACTCGTATAACATGTATATTTGCTATGAGATGATTTTCTATGAGAAGAAAGACGGTTTGAAGGGTCGGTCGTTCTCTTTCAGCCAATGTGAGGTGGGCGCCGTACTTGGGTTGGACAGCGGGCCCCGACTGTGTACACCCAGGTACGTGGACCACCGGCGTACCCTTAACTATACACTTGTTGATGATGCTAATACAGGCGCCTTGATATATACAATTCTATTTGCTTGCCCACGAAAAACGGTGCCGTCAAAAATGCCCAATTGATCCTTGACATTTTGGGTTTCATTTAATTTGGGCATTTTTGATTACCCTGTATGTACGGGTATGTGCAAATTCTTTTACGAGTTCTCTATTTGATTTTTTATTGTATAGCCAAAGATGATTAATTCAACATTTAGCCATATAGACTTGAGTTACAAAAAATTATTCGTATTGGTTTCGAATGTTAATAAAGTTAATAAAATCAGCTGTAAATAATGGCGAAATTTTTTTAGAGACCTCATAAAAGACCATTCATAAGTTGGTTTGTCGAGTTTTATTTAAAAATATTTTTTTTTTTATAACTATTCTAAAATTATTGAACAGTAATATGTTAAATTGGTTGATATATTTTTTAATGTACAAAAAAAAAAGGTATTATTTATATATGGTATGTTGATGCAACCTTTTTACAAATTTGGAACTGTTATTTTAGCTTCAAAAGAAACTTGTTCCATCCATAGCAGCATTTAATGCAATTTTCACTAATGAAATATCCGATTTTTTACAATTGAGGAAGGAAATCAAATTTTAAAAGAAAGTAACATGAAAAGGTATTTACAGAAAAAAACGCAAATTGTATTAATCATTTTAAAGCAAAAGGGGAGTTGACTAATGGGCTGTATTCTTAAACACGGGGTTTTTATCGAATTAATTTCAGAAAAATACAAATAAGGCAAAGTCCTGTTGTATTTTTCACATTAATTTTAGTTTTTGATGGCTAACTAACCAATTAAATCTAATTATCAAAAAACACCTCATTAATTCCATTCGAAATAATTGATTAATCGTAAAATTCATTTACATTCGGTTAATTAACACCCTTAGTATGTTATTTAATAAATTATATACCGCAAGTATATTATTAAATTTATTTACGTTTTCCTTTAATGCATTTTTTTGTTTTTATATACCGCAATATTTCCCCACTAATTTAATTCTGCATTTTCCATTTACAAAATCAAATTTTTTGCACGAAAATCTGACAATTCCGTCAATCCTTTCAAAATCCATTACTATATTCCTCGACCCCGTTTTATTAATTATAATTCCACCTTCATCGTTCTACTTTCTCATATATATATATATATATACACCAGCATATTTGAATAAATGAAGTTTTAGGTATACCACCAGCATTACACACGTGCATACGTGTCTGTATAATGCACACCTATCCCAGCCATTACTATAATCTGAATGTCTAATGAACAATATAGCCCAAACTAGTTATACGTAATTTATTTATACAGGGTCATTCCGCACAATATTAGTCGTGTAATAATCGCCCAATTTCACATCGAACCTCTAAATTAAAAAAAAAAAAGAACTCTAAAGATTAAAAACATAATTCACGCAAAAAAAACGCATAATATCAAATAATAAAAAATCACTTAATACTTAACCCACGTAAGATTATAAATATTTTTTCGATCTATCAACTGTTTAGCGCACGGTTTGAATTACGGCCGCTACCATTGTGGCACACCCTGTATAGCATTTCTTCTGCGTATATATGCGATGTTACATTATAGAACAGACCACACTATATTTGATATTATGGAAATGGATTGCAATACATCACGGACGGCTATGATTAGATGATGGGCGAACATGTATCTATCTATCTATATATCTATCTATCTATCTATCTATCTATCTGTCTGTCCGTATGTATGTCATCCATTGTAGAACTGTACCATGTAGAGATCGTTTATTATGTCACTGCGTAAGAATTGGTTCTTATTGGATATTATCAACGTGCCTGTATTAACAATTGGTCGATGTTGTGCTGTAAATACATTATACGTTCTTTATTATATTCATTTATTATTAATATTAAGCATTTTAATCAACATCAATACAATTTTTTCGTTTAATTTATATCCTTTAATTGTGTGGTAATCTAATCGAAATATGTTTTTTTTTTTAATAAAATATATATAATAATTGCTAATCAGATGTTTACCCTGTGACTTTTTATATCAAATATATTGTTTTTTATAAAATTACAATGTTATGTTTCAACTAATGCAAAAAAAAAAAATTGATTAACGCACAGTTTTTGGTAATTTTCCATTGTTATATATCAATATTTGATTCTATAGATGTTTCATTGAATTAGAGTTGACTTGTAGTTTCACTTATATTATTACATGTTTTTATCGTAATTTGTATTGATCGAATAATTGAAATTTTATAAGGCTGATTTTTTGTTTTTGTTTGGAATAAATAATGTTTCTATTTTTAGGGGCTTTGGATTCATCACCTTCTCAGACCCGTCTAGTGTAGATAAGGTATTAGCACAGGGAACCCACGAGCTAGATGGTAAAAAGGTAGGCTAGACTAGAACTTTTTTAATTAATATTACTAATTTTAATTCGTTTCAACCATACCGCGTTATATTAAACTCAAGTTCCAGTGAAGATATTAATGGTATTTCAACAAATTCCCTTAAAAATTGTAGAAACAGTAATGTCGACCCACTAACTACAATTTTTAATTTATCATTCGTTACTGGTACTATTTGTTACTGGTAACTACAATATTTAATTTATCGTTTCCCGGATGCTTTAAAAATGGCACTTGTACACCCTGTATTTAAGAAAGGTGACACCTCTGATGTTTGTAATTACAGACCCATCAGCCTGCTTCTCGAAAATCCTCGAAAATTTAATGAATATTCTCGACTAGTCGATTTCTTTAATCATCACAATATCTTCCACAATGTGCAACTGAAGGACAAAAATACAGACACTGCCTTAAGCCAGATCCTAGATTTTATTGTCTCTAACATCGATCGGAAATACAAAACGATAGGCCTCTTTGTCGACTTATCAAAAGCCTTTAATTGCGTGTGCCATTACAAAAACTCTATATTAATGGCCGCCGAGGAATAACATTACAATGGTTTTAAACTTATCTGTGCGACAAATAGTAGCATATGGACATTCGAAGTCAGATAACATACTTGTTAACATAGGCGTTCCTCAAGGATCAATTCTGGGTCCAACATTGTTCCTCATATATATGAACGACTTGTTCAATATGTTCCCCAACGACGTCGATTGTAAAATAGTATCCTACGCCGATTGGTATTAAAATAATGCTTATCGATTGATCTTTGTCCTTATTCTATAGATGTGTATTTTATGTCCTAAGCTATTATATGGTATAAAACACATTAGATACATTGACACATTGATACATTGACACATAGATTGACACATTTAGCACCATAAATATACATTATACTGTTTTGTAGTATATTTATTTTGTTGCTGTTAAAAAACTTACCTACTATACATAAAAGTTACTTTCAAATATATCACAATTTTTGTTTTAAAGCATCTAAAACACATCCAAATGTGAGCGAAAAAATATTTCGCAACCATAATGTAAAACAAACGTTGTTAACGCCCTTTATGCCATCAGCAGACATTAGAATAGTTTGTAAGCTAAAGTAAAGAGCCCTTCATATAGTGATTAGCCAATAATTTTGTCGTCCTCCAGTTCTGCATACATTTCTCTCAAGTGCTATTCGTTCTGCACTTTCTAAACGTTTTAATTGCATACTTATAATAAATGGGGTAAACTTGCTGGCAAACTGGCACGACATTATTAAATTAAACCAAAATCGTAATGGAAGGCGAAAAAAAAAATTTAATTTTTTATCAACAAAGAAATATATAGTCTCTAGTCTAATAATTTTTTTAAGGGCGTTGGAAAAAATGTTTTCGCTTTTGTGAAAATATGTTTATTTTGAAATAAAAAAAAAATTCTTTATTCATGAATGCATTTGCTCAAAACCAATATATTAGATACATTTATCCATAAATTCCCAATCAACTGCAGATTCACAAATGGGAATGCGTTTAGTTACCAGTTTAGGAAGCCAAGGACATGGCCAGATGTTTGCCGTTGACGGTTGACAAATAAAATTTAATTTGTTGTTTGTAACATGAGCGGGGGTGGATTAGATATAACAGGGGTGCGGTTTAACTGTCACATTGTTAATCTTGCGCTGTTACTCTACTGCAGCCTCCTCTTTAAGCGCCATGCATTCACTGGGTGCATCTACTTAGCGGACGTATACTCGAACATTTTTTAAAAATAAAATATAATTCTTTCGAGGTGGTGTACGAATTTTTGACCTATCGCAATTTATAGTACTTTTATTTAGCAAATAGTAAAAATCTGTAACAATGAATTTTGTTTAATTCACGATTATTTTAGAAATATTATAAAATTCGCGGCTAAGTAGAATGATTTATATACACGAGGATGAGATATATCGCCTGACGTAGGCACAATCAAGTTGGTACAGTCGCTCCCTCTAGCGGTGGTCCTTCTCGTTCGGACCACTGATCAGAGGCGAGCGGTCAACTGAAAGAGGATCCTCCGCAATATACGCGACCATTGTTGCCGTTCTTGAATAGGCAGATTCAATTTCCCTCCTTGCCTGCGAAGGCCGCTGATTTTGCATTACATTTTTCAATGTGATTGATGGCTCAGGAGATATTCGGTTATAGAAATAAAATTAGACCCCGACAGACCCCAGTCACATATATTTCTGAAACCTTCGGGAAATAAGAAGTATTAGTCGTACCATTACATGAATAATAGTTGAATATTGAAATTGCTCATTCTAGCTTTCTTTTTATATGCATCTGCGAATTAATGCAATTAAATAACTAAACGCGTAGACTAAACGATAAACGAAAAATCGAAAAAAAAAAATCGGATTGGCAGAATTTCTTGTTTTTAGCGTTATTTATAATATTGTAATAGCACAGGCATTTTTAAATGATTCAAATCAATCACGTCGATATAAATGAAAATGCGACCCGGTACACTTCACTTCACTATTGACAAATTCTATTCGATCCATTAACTGATTGAACTGAACAATGGCTGTTAATTTAGCCATATGGCGCCGTATTTGGATGGAATACAATATAATGGCAACAGCGCATCATAGTGAAAACCAAAACATAATATAGCGACGTAGTCGTTGTGAAATCCTTTATCTATGTATACGTGTTGTCCTTCCAATCTAAGGCTGGCAAATACAGCGGTGGACTTAGCAAAGCGTATGTCTGTTTCGCAGAAATGTAGGGACATAAATAAAATTATAATGGGTAATTGATTTTGTATAGGACCGGCGTTACAGTAACATAAATACACACCAATTGATGTATAGTGAATAAAATACCTCAAAAGATGATTCGAAAATTAGTACATCGTAAAGTTTTTTTTTTTTACTAAATTCGTTGACCATTTACATATAAAATATTATTTTTTTACCATATAGATTTTCTCAATTTGATGATAACATTTTGGGCAATTTCTTTTTATAGATTATCACTTAATAGAAAATTGATTATATTTGAGTTGGATCACTGTATGTGGTTACATAATAACGTGGTATTTGTGCCTTTTTTTGCCATCACCATTTCTGATGCTGACTGCAAATAAATTGCCTTTATAATGTAAATAAATTGATACCCCTACATACAAATACTGCATCGGGCAAAAAGTAAATTGACTCGGCGGTGTAGCGTTTTCCCAATTCGAGTCGTTTTTTTTTTGATGATTGATTGTTTTCCACGTTTTTTTTTTTTTTTATTGTTTGCGCGGATAATATGTTTACTGCGGTTTTCTATGTTTGTGTTCTTGTAACGCGAGGGCGCCGATATGTTCACGATTAAATAAAATGTCAGCGGCGAAAGTTTGGTGGCATCATCCCTCTCGGTCGGATGGTAGTATCGTTTAAACTTTGCACGGGTACAACAATACCGGCTTACTCAGCGCTTAGCCGAGCAGTACCGGTAATGGAAACGCAAAGTCAGCTAGCTAACCGGAAATACGCTAAAGTTATATGCATATAGGTGTGTATGTCACTGCGGTAATATCTTGGGGGGGATTATTTCAATGAAATTTGCAAATGTCAAAGAAAATAATCCACCAGCCACTAATCTATAAACTTCATGTATACTAACCATACAGTGTGTTTTGGAAAATTTGAAAATTTTACTAACAGATGTGGATTGAAATTTACATCTCCTCAGAGTTAATCGACGAAGAAAAATTAAGCAGGATACAATATACTAGAAGTAGATTAATAGGGTAGATTTTTGTATTGCGTTTTTCGTAATTATGAATAATATAACGCGAAATTTTGAAATTAGATTGTCAGGTCTAATTGATCTATCTGACCAATCTAAATAAATGAGGAATAAACAACAATTTTTCAAATGACCCCACGAAGAAAATTTCTTTGCGACAGAGGATGTTTTTTTTTTTAATTAGAAAAAATGATTACCAGAAAAAGGTCATTTTGCATCCTGAAACATACATTATATTTTGGATCTATACGTACCTTGTATAAAATGATGCTAGAGCAGCATTAATATATATACAGCGCGATATTGTCAATGTGCCATGTAACCTCTTATTTAAAGTGACATATGAAATCTCTCGCTAATTGCGCATTAAACAGCAGCGAGCAAGCAAGGACTCAACAACTGGGAACAAATGCTGGAACATATTGCACGCTTCTATAGTTGTAGAGCAGTTGAATACGCGCTGTTGTATGTCCTGCTGTCCTTTACGAGCATCTAACCTAGTCGACTAGATATGAAATATAACCTATAATATAATCCCCCCGTGGCTGCTCTATCCCGACGCTCGCCTCAGTTCCATTCCTTCGCCAATGTACCGTCAGAATGCTTGCAGACGTAATTCAAATCCGCTCGAGATGAGCGAAATATATTCTTCCATCGGCGTGTCGTTTCTTGTCAACGGTGAACGTTTGTATTTGGATTAGAGATATTTTTATATACACTCGAAGAAAAATTATAAGTCGTCGCTAAATTGGAAAAAAATTAAATGGTTGCTTCGTTTATGCCTCTCAATTTTAACTTTATACATCATTACGGCTTGTTTGATTTTATTTTTAACATTATGATTAATTCTTCATACGATGGTGTGGTGGAGTCGTCTGAAAATATTCTTGTCTAGCTGGAAATAGGAATAGTCAAGCTGGAATAGTAAATTAAAAAAAATAAGTGTGTATGTTGTAATTTTCTTAATTATTTTAACAAAATGCACAAAGGTACCTTAGGAGAAATTTTCATTATAATTTTTTTGGTATGGGACAACTTATTAAATCTAAGCAATTATAGATTAGAAAATTGTTCGCAATTAAAAAAAATATTGAAGGATATTTGCGGCTTGTTTGATTTTATTTTTAACATT
This sequence comes from Leptodirus hochenwartii, assembly GCA_947310635.1. Lineage (NCBI taxonomy): Eukaryota > Metazoa > Arthropoda > Insecta > Coleoptera > Leiodidae > Leptodirus > Leptodirus hochenwartii. The sequence continues at coordinate 36,423,326 of OX371176.1, forward strand.
ATGATTAATTCTTCACATTATGATTAATTCTTCATACGATGATGTGGTGGAGTCTTCTGAAAATATTCTTGTCTAGCTGGAAATAGGAATAGTCAAGCTGGAATAGTAAATTTAAAAAAATAAGTGTGTATGTTGTAATTTTCTTAATTGTTTTAACAAAATACTCAAAGGTACCTTAGGAGAAATTTTCATTATATATATTTTTTTGGTATGGGACAACTTATTAAATCTAAGGAATTATAGATTAGAAAATTGTTCGCGATTAGAAAAAACATTGAAAGATATTTGCGGCTTGTTTGATTTTATTTTTAACATTATGATTAATTCTTCATACGATGGTGTGGTGGAGTCTTCTGAAAATATTCTTGTCTAGCTGGAAATAGGAATAGTCAAGCTGGAATAGTAAATTTAAAAAAATAAGTGTGTATGTTGTATTTTTTATTATTATTTTAACAAAATGCTCAAAGGTACCTTAGGAGAAATTTTCATTATATATTTTTTTGGTATGGGACAACTTATTAAATCTAAGGAATTATAGATTAGAAAATTGTTCGCGATGAGAAAAAACTTTGAAATATATTTGCGGCTTGTTTGATTTTATTTTTAACATTATGATTAATTCTTCATACGATGGTGTGGTGGAGTCGTCTGAAAATATTCTTGTCTAGCTGGAAATAGGAATAGTCAAGCTGGAATAGTAAATTTAAAAAAATAAGTGTGTATGTTGTAATTTTCTTAATTATTTTAACAAAATGCACAAAGGTACCTTAGGAGAAATTTTCATTATAATTTTTTTGGTATGGGACAACTTATTAAATCTAAGGAATTATAGATTAGAAAATTGTTCGCGATTAAAAAAAACATTGAAAGATATTTGCGGCTTGTTTGATTTTATTTTTAACATTATGATTAATTCTTCATACGATGGTGTGGTGGAGTCGTCTGAAAATATTCTTGTCTAGCTGGAAATAGGAATAGTCAAGCTGGAATAGTAAATTTAAAAAAATAAGTGTGTATGTTGTAATTTTCTTAATTATTTTAACAAAATGCACAAAGGTACCTTAGGAGAAATTTTCATTATATATTTTTTTGGTATGGGACAACTTATTAAATCTAAGGAATTATAGATTAGAAAATTGTTCGCGATGAGAAAAAACTTTGAAAGATATTTGCGGCTTGTTTGATTTTATTTTTAACATTATGATTAATTCTTCATACGATGGTGTGGTGGAGTCGTCTGAAAATATTCTTGTCTAGCTGGAAATAGGAATAGTCAAGCTGGAATAGTAAATTTAAAAAAATAAGTGTGTATGTTGTAATTTTCTTAATTATTTTAACAAAATGCACAAAGGTACCTTAGGAGAAATTTTCATTATAATTTTTTTGGTATGGGACAACTTATTAAATCTAAGGAATTATAGATTAGAAAATTGTTCGCGATTAAAAAAAACATTGAAAGATATTTGCGGCTTGTTTGATTTTATTTTTAACATTATGATTAATTCTTCATACGATGATGTGGTGGAGTCTTCTGAAAATATTCTTGTCTAGCTGGAAATAGGAATAGTCAAGCTGGAATAGTAAATTTAAAAAATTAAGTGTGTATGTTGTAATTTTCTTAATTGTTTTAACAAAATACTCAAAGGTACCTTAGGAGAAATTTTCATTATATATATTTTTTTGGTATGGGACAACTTATTAAATCTAAGGAATTATAGATTAGAAAATTGTTCGCGATTAGAAAAAACATTGAAAGATATTTGCGGCTTGTTTGATTTTATATTTAACATTATGATTAATTCTTCATACGATGATGTGGTGGAGTCGTGGACTGAAAATATTCTTGTCTAGCTGGAAATAGGAATAGTCATGCTGGAATAATAAATAAAAAAATAGGTGTGTATGTTGTGATTTTCTTAATTGTTTTAACAAAATGCTCGAAAGGTACCTTCGGAGAAAATTTCCTTATTATCCTCTGGAGTGGAATAACTTGTTATATAAATAGTTATAAATTAGAAAAATAATTGCGATTAAAAAAATATTGAAGGATATTTGCGGCTTGTTTGATTTTATTTTTAAAATTATGATTAATTCTTCATACGATGGTGTGGTGGAGTCGTCTGAAAATATTCTTGTCTAGCTGGAAATAGGAATAGTTAAGCTGGAATAGTAAATTTAAAAAAATAAATGTGTATGTTGTAATTTTCTTAATTATTTTAACAAAATGCTCAAAGGTACCTTAGGAGAAATTTTCATTATAATTTTTTTGGTATGGGACAACTTATTAAATCTAAGGAATTATAGATTGGAAAATTGTTCGCGATTAAAAAAAACATTGAAAGATATTTGCGGCTTGTTTGATTTTATTTTTAACATTATGATTAATTCTTCATACGATAGTGTGGTGGAGTCGTGTGAAAATATTTTTGTCTAGCTGGAAATTGGAATAGTAAATAAAAAAATAGGTGTGTATGTTGTGATTTTCTTAATTGTTTTAACAAAATGCTCGAAAGGTTCCTTCGGAGAAAATTTCCTTATTATCCTTTGGATTGGAATAACTTGTTATATAAATAGTTATAAATTAGAAAAATATTTGCGATTAAAAAAATATTGAAAGATATTTGCGGCTTGTTTGATTTTACTTTTAACATTATGATTAATTCTTCATACGATGGTGTGGTGGAGTCTTCTGAAAATATTCTTGTCTAGCTGGAAATAGGAATAGTCAAGCTGGAATAGTAAATAAAAAAATAGGTGTGTATGTTGTGATTTTTTAAATTGTTTTAACAAAATGCTCGAAAGGTACCTTCGGAGAAACTTTCCTTATTATCCTTTGGAGTGGAATAACTTATTATGTCTAAATGGTTATAGATTAGAAAAATGTTTGCCAATAAAAAAAACATTGAAAGATATTCGCGCGAGTTGTAATCAGGAAAATTCTCATCGCGTAACATTTGTTGGAATAAAATAGGATTCGCATAGTACATTGCAGTAGCTGATCTACATGGGTCAGCAGAATTATATCCTGTAGACAGGCAGGCAGGCAGGCATTTGCTAGTTATGGAACTGAGGATTTGTGGATTTTAATACGGGCATCTATTCCAGAACAGGAATCTCCAACACACAAGTATAATAATACTTTACTCCAATTTTGAAGGGGGTCGGGCCGGTTCACTTTGCTCTTCAGGCCAACAGAACTTGCACATATACATACATACACCATCCTTCTACAGTGGCTTAAATTTCGTTTTATGACACTAAACACTAAATGCTAGCAGCTAGCTCATCCACGCGACCAAGAAAATTATACTCTATTACGGAATGAGGGCTATAATAGCGTCAAGGGGTATTATGTAAAATTGGCCACGTACATTCAGCAAAAATTAGATGCGACCTTTACAATTATTATACAGTCTATGAAAGGTAATTCTTTAATGAAATTGTCATCGCTGGCTTTATAAATTCTAAAATATTACGGCGGTCGTAAATATAAATAATCTCGTCCCGTAAAGATGACTGCAAATTATCGTTCGTAAATTATATCTATGATGCCACTTTAGAACAATGGAAAAGTTTCTAATCGTATTAGAACGCAGAGTGAATGCACACAAAACTTTTCGCCGCAGACATTCTGCGCTAGTTCGTTGCAAGCTGCGAAATAAAACCAAAAACTATCGTGTGGTGAACTTTATAAATTTTTAAGCGATTATCCTACAAGGTACAAATACAACCCAAAACTAAGAAAATCTTGTTTTATACATTCAATAAATCATCTAAGCAAAATTGGACTAGATAAAATGTCGTAATATATTGTTCGTTTAGTCGGTGAGATTTCCATTTTTAAATAAAAGCAGCTGTATTTTAAACTTAACTGACATTCTTGGAAGTCATGACTAGCAATTATATATTATGAAAATATATATATTTGTAAATCCGAAACGATGAGGCGTGTCAAAAAATCAGGCGAAACGTTTAGCTCAAAATAAAAGATAGATGAAACATCCGATTTTTTCACGAATTTTCATTGATGTTTGAATAAATTTTAACTTCTAAATAAAAACAAAATTAATATTTAACTATAACCATCGTTTGCTGTACAGAATTTTTTTTCAAAACATTAATTTATTTGTACCGAAAAGTAACAAATGCAAATCTGGATAAAACTAGGTTTTGCAAGTATGGAACATATCTTACATTATCTCACATGGTTGTGAGCTAAAACTAAACGAAAAAAGCACATACAATGGTGCATTATAAGAATGGTAAAACGGCTATAATATAATCATATTCACTAAGGAGTTTAAGGACGAACACGGTGAGACAAAATAGCGACACGTATATTTGCGGTAATATCATTATCCTTGCGCGATAGTCGTGTATAGCTAGTTTTAGCACACACTGACATATAGTTAACAATGGTTGGATTGCGGTGAAGGAAGACTTTCAGATTTCAGGAATAGTCGTATATTCGTACAAGCATAAAAGCTAAGCTGCCGTTACTGATTGGATAGCATATTCTGATTTTGTGTGGTGTATTGTAAACATATGGTGCGATATGAAAGGAATATTAGACATCCTTTTAGTGCAAATATCAATTCAAGCGTTAATTTTAATGGTACGCCAAAAATATTTTATCATGTACATGTGTACAGCTTATTTCGCTATATTTACAAGACTTTTTTGATTTTTTTTGATGGATCGCACAGTATAGATATTCGAGCATTTTAATAGCGGATAAATGTAAAAATGTTTTAAATAAAAAAAATTACATATGGAAAGTCATCTATATATTTAAGGAACTGTATCATGTATTAATTTTCTTCAGTTAATCACTTTTTCTATAATCGCGTAAAGTTTATTAGAAGTTTAAAAAATTGAATTATAATTAAAAGGTTTACATATTGAAAACATGATTAAATTCCAATTTCCGCATATACAGGGTTGGGCAGTTCTAACGAATCAGGATCTCCTGCCCAAACTAATTCAAATAAAAATGCGAAAAATTGCAATCTTATATAGACTTATGAGTTGCACATTCTAAAATTAATTTTAAGTATACAGGATGAAGCATGAAAGCACAATTAAAACTGGTCTTATTTTTTTTAAATGGAATACTATATATATTTTAATGCCATTTCATAGCAGACATTCAAGTACTTATGAACACGTAAATTGTAATTTGTTAGAATGCGGCGTTGCCAAGATATTAGCAATTTTGTAAAAAATTGGTTCGCTGCAAGCCCGATTTCAAAAAATGATAACATACTTGGGTAGTGAATTTCAGTAGCACAGTTTTAAATCTGAGTAACCACTAATATGGCAATATTTTTTATAAATTGGTTTTTCTTCTGAAACATACAGGCGCGTGTAAGAGTCATGTTCAATTAGGGTATTTTCCTTGAAAGGTAAGTCCAATTTTTTAAATGGAACACCCCATATATTATTATTCTGAAGAATAATACGATTATGAGAGAACTATTTTTATTACATATGTCCTATGGTAAAACTACTAGTTTCAAATATATTGACATATTTTTGAAAAATGCAGCATCCAAACAAACAATTCAATTAAAATTAATATAAATCTTTAAGAATGCCATGGAAAATAATGTCAACTGTAATATTTGTGATTCGACAAATTTTACAAATTCATCCGTTGGTTCTATTATAATCGAGTTATCTTTCAGAATAACAATATATGGGGTGTTCTATTTAAAAAATCGGACTTACCTTTCAAGGAAAATGTCCCAATTGAACATGACTCTTACATGCACCTGTATGTTTCAGAATAAAAAGCGATTTACAAAAAATAATACCATGTTAGTGATTACTCAGATTTAAAACTATGGTACGTAAATTCGCTACCTAAGTATGTTATGATTTTTTGAAATTGGGCTTGCAATGAACCAATTTTTTACGAAATTACTAATATCATGGCAACGCCGCATTTTAACAAATTATAATTTACGTGTTCATAAGTACTTGAATGTCTGCTATGAAATGGGATTAAAATATATATAGTATTCCATTTAAAAAAAATAAGACCAGTTTTAATTGTACTTTCATGGTTCATCCTGTATACTTGAAATTAATTTTAGAGTGTGCAACTCATACTGCTATATAAGATTGCAATTTTTCGCATTTTTATTGGAATTAGTTTGGGCAGGGGATTCCGATTCGTTAGAACTGCCCAACCCTGTATATATAAAATGCTAATTGGCAACTCTGCTTGTAAATAATACTATTATATATTTTTTTCTGAACGACTATAAAATTAAGCTCTAAGGAATCAGAAATTCTGAATTAGAAACTGTTACAAAACTGAATCAGTGTCTTTATTCGTTTAAAAACTTTCTATGTCTCTGGGGGAGTTTTTATGAGATACGGACCAATTCTATATTTAAATAGAAATCTCTTTGTAATTTAATCGCATTTCAGCAAGCGTTAAAATCCCATTTATATCCGAATTTCTTTTAAATCTATCACAGCGCATTCATAGAGCCCCGGAATATAAATTTAAACGAGTCTGGGAATACTTTCGTGGAATACATTTTCATCTAATGAAATAGGACGAAAAAGAATAGTCAAGTCAAATGCGCAATGTTGCCGTATATATCCAAGATATCAAAAAAACAGTCAGTGAAAGATAATGAAACAGGCATTTTTTTTGTAAATACTCGAATCGCTAAATACTGTAAAGATTATAAACCTGAAACAAAAATTGTTCATAACAAATTGCTTATTAATATTTCGTTCGTTGGAGGACATTATAAAATGACATTTGAGTTATTGGCAACGTTGTCAAACTCTAACGGGGATGTAGAATGTTTGCAAAGCGAACGAAGGAACGAACACCTGGTGAACGTTGCACATTACTAGTTTAACTTATTTAAATTTCATCGGACGTGTAATTTTCACGGACGAATGCAAATGCAACGTCATATAAAATGCTGCGAGTGGAAGATGTCAGTGGATCCTTCAACTATGGCTTGTCCTGTAACTGAAGATCCGTATATATACAGGGTATTAACGTGCAACAGACATTGATGTAGGTATAGATGATAAAGGATCATCTTTTCCAGCATGAAAATTCCAACCGGGATAAAATTGATCTTAAATTTAAAGAGAGGACGATAATTTTTATTTAAAAAAAAACCCTTAATCATAACAAATCGTCATGTTTGTCATAAAAGGACAAATAAATGAACGCGTCATTATTCTAAAAATTTAGCGAACACATAATTAAATCGACTTTTTAATCTACGCGAGAGAAAAAAATCACCGCGTTAAAAAAAATCTTTTAGCACATATTCCCCGGGGGAAAGTTGCCCCATTCTTAGCGCCCGCGATTTCTATGCGAATATCAATGTTTCCGAGCGATTACAGCTGGCTCCGGCAAGTTCTTCTATCTATCCCGCCGCGCTGCTTCTTCTCTTAAGCTCCAACTCCGGAATATTAATAACCATTTTGATTTGGCAGCGTACGGGTGAATATAACTAAGACCGAATGAAATTGCGATTTGCAACAGCCGGGACGAGTTGCTTCCTCTCATCCCGCATCCTTTTTGGCCGCCCACATACATTGCACTGTTGCCATATCGCCACACTGCAGACATCAAGCGCCAGTTTCTATCTGACGGTTCGGATGCTTTTCTGCGCGGCTGTTTAGTAAATATAGTGCGATGCGACTGAAACAGATTTAATTGAACGCGAATTTATACGCAATTTAATACAAATTGATGCGTTCGCGAATTGCCTGAAAATGTTTTAGAAGGAGATTACTAACGTACAATTTTTTTATCGCCTTTTCTGTATATTCAAATATCATATATGTGTTTATTATTATTACATTTTTTCATAATAATCTTTTATTATAGTATAGAACATCACCCAAATACCGTAACTTAAAGCATTAAGTAGCTAGATGCGCATTTCGAAGGCTATGCCCCCATCTTCAGTAGAACAAGATAAAAATTAAATAAAATACCTCTGCCATGAATCGTGATTGATAATACTATTAAATAAATAAGTCAACATGACAGAAATATTACAAAAATGGCATATAATATGATCTATAAATCTTTTAAAACAATATAAATTAATAATTAACGAAACTGGCAAGTAACAACAATAAACATTGGTTTGTCAAACCTAATATAACTAAAAATAAAAAAAATAAAAATTGTTCTTATTGAATAAATTAAATAGACAAGATGAATTTGAATAGGATGACTTGATTCTTCAAAAATATGCTCGGCTACAGCACTTTTATCTTGTCTATTTAATCTGAAATGCTCCTTAAATCTAGTTTCAATATTTGTTAATGTTAAGATATTTGGGTGATATTCTATACTATTATTTACCACCCTAGTGATAATTTTTTTAAATCGAAATTTCAAAGGAATCAATGCACGTGAAGTTCAAATCCACTTTGGTATATAAAAATCGCATTTTTTCATATAGAAATTCTTACTACGTTCCACTCTTTAATCAATTAAATTTCTTGTCTCATTTTCATGCGATTGTTAGGTCCAACATTTTTCCTCACCTAGATTTTCCTAGATATTAACATTACTTATATCTTGTGACACCATATTCGTATATTACATACTAAAGTTGTTCTTGGTGCCGTTTTGCTGCGCTAATATATATGGGTCTTGTGCTTGGTTGGAGGCTGCATGATGGTACTGGCCCTCTTCTGGCTATCATCTGCAGCCGCGTTGGAGATTCATAGTCGTAATGGCACCCGTCTCACCCACCTACACCCCCAACAAAGATATTTCACCATGATCATTGTGTAGGCTAGCCGTTTTGTATGTGGTCGTTCAAACACAGGTCGTTTCTAATGATTACATTTTTTTTTGTGTTTACTTTAATTTTTCTTGTTAGCATAAAGATTTATGAGTCCATAGATAAGGGAAGTCTTAAGTAGAGTGTAGACAGGTACTTCCTGTCTATCAAAGAATAAATGTGTATTCGTGACCGGTTTCGTTTATTCAAAACATCTTTGGACGAAAGAGTCGCTACTCGAAATACAGAATTCTGTATCTTCTGTATCATTTATTCTTTGATAAGGAAGTACCTGTCTACACTCTACATAAAGATTTGTGTTAATATTTTTCATTTACGCTGAGCGCATTCATTTGTAACTCGAAAAAAAATTGCTGGCTAGGTGATATTTACTGAATTGTAATTCAAATATAAAAAAATATTTACAAAATTATTAATCAAAGCTCCAAATTTGATTAACAATTTTGGTCCCACATAAAAATATTTTGTTGAATTTTTGTCGACAATGTTAAATTCATTAAATTTCTATTATATTAACAATTCAAAAGGACAATTTACCTCATAATAAAACTCTTATTAAATTTAATTGCTTTATCATAAAATTTGAATTTCTATACAACTGATTTTGAATTAATTAATTATTTTTTTGTCAATCGTCGCACAAAATGCAATATATCAATGAAGACAATATTTTTTTTGAAACGTAGTAAAGATATCGTTATATCAGGTCAGGTCTTTAATCAATTAATTCATGATATCTGCAAACAACATTTTTCATTAATTATTACAAAAAGACCCGAAGGATAATCTGGCGCATTGATAACCTCTTGCTTAGAAATTTGGTTGAAAAACGAATAGAATTTAAGTAATCAGTGTGCGTTGTTTTAGCTTTTTTTATGTAATTGTAAAAATCTTTGGATAAACAAAACCGAAATCATATTACCGAAACAAATGATCAAAATTCCGTTCGCTTGGTATACGTTTAACAGAATCCGAAGACAAATACATACTGGGCTATGACATATATTATATAGTATATATGGGACGAGTGGCAATTACAAGTGGGCCACCACAATACATACAAAAACAGCCTCTGCAGAAGCGTGAACAGCAAACTGTGTGGTTACGATGGGATACTTTATGTGTGTGATACATGGCTAGGAATTATGTCGTTACGATTTGCCACACTATTGGCGATTACCACCCATTGTGTCTGCCGCAATGTTTGTTTGCACGTAGTTAGCGAGCCAGTAGGCCTAGTCTTATCCGTGGACTCGAGCATCATGAATCTTGTAATGGGCCAAGAGCTAAATGATGTGTAATTGTCTAACCCGTAGAAAACGTATGATTTTTTTACTCGAAAATGGAAGGTAAACTAAGAATACAAAAAGAAAAGTAAAAACGTAATTAAGTTAGCGAATGGCTTTTCAGCCACAGCTGAATTTAAAAAAAAGAGGTTATTGCTCTGTCGGATGACCAAATGTACGATTTAAACCATTTTTGTTGATATAATTATTTTTATTTATTATTATATTATATAACCAGATTAAGAATTGTAAGAGTTACCCTGGAGCAGATATTGATAGTGACCATAATTTAGTAGTCCTGGACTCAGAGGTCAAATTCAAGAAATTACAGAAGTCTAAACAGGTCAGAGTAGATGTCGATAGGTTCAAATTAGCTGATGTATGTGAAAAGTACAAGCAGAAAGTAGAAATCATGGCTAATGGAACATCTAGGAGCGACATAGATTGCGAATGGAGGGAAATCAGAAATGGGTTAACTACAGCAGCAAATGAAGTATTAGGCACAAAGAAAAGGGCAGGTAGGAGGGAATGGATCACGGAAGAAATAGTTGAAATGATAGAAGCAAGAAGGAAAATTAAAATTGGAAACACAGAAGCAGGACAGAAAAAATATAAGGAACTAAGGAACTTAATTAATAGGAAATGCAAGCTAGCGAAAGAAGAGTGGATAAAAGGAAATTGTGAGGATATTGAGGAGGATATGAGAAGAGGTAAAGTAGATTTGGGCTACAAGAAAATTAAGTCACATTTTTCTAAAGTAAAACCAAAGGGTAACATTATATGTGATAAGCAGGGTAAGGAACTCACAGAAAATAAGGAAAAAGCTAGAAGATGGAAGGAGTATCTTGAAGATTTATATAAAGGTAGGCAGGACATGGAGGAGATAGAAAGTGTGGAACAGATAGATGAGGATGACTTAGGTCCTAGCATACTTAGGTCAGAGTTTCATAGAGCATTAAATGATTTACGGAATAACAAAGCAGCGGGGATTGATATGATACCAGCCGAATTAATAAAACACGCAGGGGGAAAAATGCAGGAGCGATTATACAGGTTAGTTTGTAAAATATATGAGAAGGGAGAAGTACCACAGGATTTTCAGCGTAGTAGAATAGTAACAATGCCGAAGAAAATAGGAGCTAATTTGTGTGAGAACTATAGGACCATTAGTCTACTATCACATGCATCGAAGATATTGTTAAAGATTATTTATAGGAGATTAGAAAATAAAGTAGAGGAAAGGCTAGGAGAAGATCAGTTTGGTTTTAGGAAAAACAGAGGGACGAGGGAGGCGATTTTAGCACTAAGAACAGTAGTAGAAAAAAGAATGAGGGTAGGAAAGGTAACTTGCATAGCTTTTGTAGATTTAGAAAAGGCATTTGATAATGTAGATTGGGACATAATGTTTAGAATTTTAAAAGAAACGGGTATAGATTATAAGGATAGGAGAATAATTTTTAATTTATATAAACACCAAACTGCCTTAGTTAGAATTGAGGGGGAAGAAGAGGTAGCAAAAATATGGAAGGGAGTTCGGCAGGGATGTACACTTTCACCGTTATTATTTAATCTATATATAGAAGATGCAATAAACAAAGTAAAAGAAGAGTATAGTGTAGGTGTGAATGTACAGGGAGAGAAAATATATATGTTGAGATTCGCCGACGATATAGCTATATTGGAAGAAAGCGAAAAGAATTTAGAAAGGGTATTGAATGGTATGCAGGCAGTATTGACTAGGGATTTTAACATGAAAATAAATATAGGTAAAACTAAAGTGATGAGGTGTGACAAAAAGGAATGTAGTAGAAAAATGAGGATCACAATAGGAGATAATAGAATCGAAGAAGTGTCAGATTTTTGTTATTTAGGCAGTAGAATCACAAAAGATAATCGAAGCAAGGTAGATATAAAGTGTAGGATAGCACAGGGTAGGAAGGCATTCGTAGAAAAGGAACAGATTTTAAGATCAAATATTGACTTGGGTATTAGAAAAAGATTACTGAAGGTATATGTTTGGAGTGTAGCACTGTACGAGTGTGAGGCGTGGACTATAGGAAAGGAAGAGAAGCGTAGATTACAAGCATTCGAAATGTGGTGTTATAGGAGGATGATGAGGATTGGTTGGGAAGATAAAGTAACAAATGAAGCTGTACTAGAGTTAGTAGGGGAGAAGAGAAGTATTTGGAGAGTGTTACAGCGTAGGAGAGACAGATTAGTAGGGCATATCCTTAGGCATGGGGGGATTATGCAATTGATCATAGAAGGTAGAGTGGAGGGAAAGAGAGGGGTAGGTAGGCCTAGATTGGAGTATGTGAGTCAGATAGTTGAAGACGTTGAGATGAATAGCTATAGGGAGATGAAGGGATTAGCTCAGGATAGATCGGCATGGCGTGCTGTTTCCAACCAATCTTTAGGATTGCGGACTCTTTCACTAACTATATAAGACAATTCTTATAGAAATTAATGTTTTTATCAAATATCAAAAACTTTTTTAATACTCTATAATTAAGCAAAAATTGCTGTAGATAAGTAACGTATTCTTCAATAATGATATATAATTTTATACTGTATCAATTTTTTTCTATTACGGCTCTGATATTATATATTTCGCCTGCAATACGTACTTCTGAAGGCAGCTCAATTATTACCAAAACCCTATAGGACAAATTGATTAGATTGGCCCACCAGACAAAATATATTATGTATTTTGTACACACGTAATATTGGCTTATACTTTACCACTGAATCTCTTTTGTATGACATTTCAAGATATACGGTTCTATTATTTATATCAATCAATATAACATAACATTAAAAAAATATATTAGATGCTATATTACTAAATGAATACATCAGATGCAAAATTCGTTTTTCTAGGATAGGTGATTTTGATAAATTGCAAAATTATACAATCCAAAAAAAAAATGAATGATTTCAAATAATAAATTAACCATTTAAAAAAATATATTATTATGTATGTCTCAGAATTGTTTTGCCATAATTGGTAAATTCTTTGAGCAAAAAGAAGGTACAGCTATGGAAAATTGTTTAAGTCCATTTATTGCTAATTTATTTATGAAATTAAATTAAAGGAAACTGAAATTTATTTTCCTAGAATTTGGATAAGATCTTTGCGATTTTTGATACTGAAAAATCTAATATTGATGATTTTATTAAAATATTAAATTCTAAATTTCCTTCAATTAAATTTACTTATATATTTTATTCAGTTTTTATCTTGTGCTACTGAAGATAGCCTTCGAAATGCGCATCTAGCTACTTAATGGTTTAAGTTACGGTATTTGGGTGATATTATAATTTAACACCGTAGTGATATTTTTTTAAATAAATTAACCGTTTAGAAAAACATTTTTATTAAAATCTGCGCATTAATTTCTTTCTTATCGAAATATACACTTTTGCATTTTTTTTATAATAAAAATGAAAGTTACCATTCTTATATTTACATGTCTTAACTCAACATATTAGTTAGGTATAAAAAAATATATTGTAGACTTTTGAAAGTATATCAAAAAATAATTTGAAACTCTTCTTCTAGAAATGACTATATTCTTATAATTTCGCTTGAAAGAAACGAAAAAATTCTAAGTTTTGCATGCGAATGGTATTTTTTTACTTAAATTAATTTTACCCTCATCAAATCACCCAGTTTTGAATCATATGAACTGGATTTTCTTATAAGTTACACACAATTGTATATATTTTTTTGCAAAAAACATGTTTTTTTTTTATCTAAGCTACTCGTAAAATATTTTTTTTGTTGTTATTATTCATTTAAATATCGAAGAAAAAAAATAACGAATATCTTTTGATAAAGGATTTTTTTTTATAGACGTTTTAAAAATATATACCACACCCCAATTAATAGATCCCTATCTTCGTATAGTACGACTGTTAAATTTGACAATGTAGAATAGCGACTTGGTAATTCCGTGCGTCGTTTACGTGCAGTAAAATACATTGAAAACGATAATCGTGTCAGTTCCGAGTCCGGGCCATCATAAAGGCTATGCTAATTCGGAAACGATGTCGCTTATGGGGCATCTGCGATTCGCACCTACAATCCGCGTATCTATACGATTGCGAACTAAAATCACTTAAATCCCGAAATAAAAAAAAAACGAATGTTAAATTTTGACTTATTCCTGTATACATTTTTCACATGAAAAGTATTATTTACTAATTTCATACCGAAGTCAAAATTAAAAACATGTATCCAATGGTGAGCTTATCAAATGAGAATGTTAAATGTTTGGTAGAAGTTGTTAAATGGATATACACGAGTTTATTTATTTACAAATATGTTTTGAAAAAAAAATACAAATTTGAACCACATTCAAATCTTTGCAGCTATTATTTTGTGGTATTTATTAGTTAGTTAAAGAGTCCGCAATCCTAAAGATTGGTTGGAAACAGCACGCCATGCCGATCTATCCTGAGCTAATCCCTTCATCTCCCTATAGCTATTCATCTCAACGTCTTCAACTATCTGACTCACATACTCCAATCTAGGCCTACCTACCCCTCTCCTTCCCTCCACTCTACCTTCTATGATCAATTGCATAATCCCCCCATGCCTAAGGATATGCCCTACTAATCTGTCTCTCCTACGCTGTAACACTCTCCAAATACTTCTCTTCTCCCCTACTAACTCTAGTACAGCTTCATTTGTTACTTTATCTTCCCAACCAATCCTCATCATCCTCCTATAACACCACATTTCAAGTGCTTCTAATCTACGCTTCTCTTCCTTTCCTATAGTCCACGCCTCACACCCGTACAGTGCTACACTCCAAACATATACCTTCAGTAATCTTTTTCTAATACCCAAGTCAATATTTGATCTTAAAATCTGTTCTTTTTCTACGAATGCCTTCCTACCCTGTGCTATCCTACACTTTATATCTACCTTGCTTCGATTATCTTTTGTGATTCTACTGCCTAAATAACAAAAATCTGACACTTCTTCGATTCTATTATCTCCTATTGTGATCCTCATTTTTCTACTGTATTCCTTTTTGTCACACCTCATCACTTTAGTTTTACCTATATTTATTTTCATGTTAAAATCCCTAGTCAATACTGCCTGCATACCATTCAATACCCTTTCTAAATTCTTTTCGCTTTCGTCCAATATAGCTATATCGTCGGCGAATCTCAGCATATATATTTTCTCTCCCTGTACATTCACACCTACACTATACTCTTCTTTTACTTTGTTTATTGCATCTTCTATATATAGATTAAATAATAACGGTGAAAGTGTACATCCCTGCCGAACTCCCTTCCCTATTTTTGCTACCTCTTCTTCCCCCTCAATTCTAACTAAGGCAGTTTGGTGTTTATATAAATTAAAAATTATTCTCCTATCCTTATAATCTATACCCGTTTCTTTTAAAATTCTAAACATTATGTCCCAATCTACATTGTCAAATGCCTTTTCTAAGTCTACAAAAGCTATGCAAGTTACCTTTCCTACCCTCTTTCTTTTTTCTACTACCGTTCTTAGTGCTAGAATCGCCTCCCTCGTCCCTCTGTTTTTCCTAATACCAAACTGATCTTCTCCTAGCCTTTCCTCTACTTTATTTTCTAATCTCCTATAAATAATCTTTAACAATATCTTCAATGCATGTGATAGTAGGCTAATGGTCCTATAGTTCTCACACAAATTAGCTCCTATTTTCTTCGGCATTGTTACTATTCTACTACGCTGAAAATCCTGTGGTACTTCTCCCTTCTCATATATTTTACAAACTAACCTGTATAATCGCTCCTGCATTTTTTCCCCTGCGTGTTTTATTAATTCGGCTGGTATCATATCAATCCCCGCTGCTTTGTTATTCCGTAAATCATTTAATGCTCTATGAAACTCTGACCTAAGTATGCTAGGACCTAAGTCATCCTCATCTATCTGTTCCACATTTTCTAGCTCCTCCATGTCCTGCCTACCTTTATATAAATCTTCAAGATACTCCTTCCATCTTCTAGCTTTTTCCTTATTTTTTGTGAGTTCATTACCCTGCTTATCACATATAATGTTACCCTTTGGTTTTACTTTAGAAAAATGTGACTTAATTTTCCTGTAGCCCAAATCTACTTTACCTCTTCTCATATCCTCCTCAATATCCTCACAATTTCCTTTTATCCACTCTTCTTTCGCTAGCTTGCATTTCCTATTAATTAAGTTCCTTAGTTCCTTATATTTTTTCTGTCCTGCTTCTGTGTTTCCAATTTTAATTTTCCTTCTTGCTTCTATCATTTCAACTATTTCTTCCGTGATCCATTCCCTCCTACCTGCCCTTTTCTTTGTGCCTAATACTTCATTTATTAATTTATTGAATTTTCAAAATTATTTTCAGGTTCACAATATAACAATATTTTACAATCTGATTCATAAAAAGAAAACGGGACAAATCGCAAAAATAATACTTACAATAAGACAACAGTATCGTAATACTCTTGCATTGAATAAGATTCTATATTTAAATTTACAGTTATCAATTTTCTGTTTAAATATTTTAAATATATCAACACATTTTATATTAAACCGTATTGCGTTAAAAATCATAAGGGACGTTGTTTCCATTTAAAGATAGCACAAATCAAGTGTTCGTGAGCCATCTGCAATTTTTCAAAGAGATGTTTATTTTTGTAAACAAAAAGCAAAGATTGATTATAAATATACCCGTTGCTGTTACCTTTAAAATATCCTCTACAAGATGTTCTAGTTGATAATTTAGATTATTACGGAATCTCTTTTGTATGACATTTCGAGATCTTTTATTTATATCAATATGATATAACATAAAAAAATAAAATTTAGATGTTATAATCATTTCTTTTTATTTTATTCATTTCTTACAACCCTGTTTTTTGAATCACAAATACTTTTTTTATACTACTACTTGATCCCCAGAAAATTATACCATAACAGATTATAGACAGGAGTAATAAATTATTTTCACCGTGTATATATTTAGGTATTTAGTGAGGCGCAGTAGCGTACCTAGGGAGGGGCGGTGGGGAGCGGTCCGCCTCGGGCGGCACATATTTTTGGGCGGCATTTTTTTATATATTTTTGCCTAATTATATAAAAATAAATAATATAATAATGTTGTAATCAACAGAATCAATGATTATAATGAGTCTTCAATTTCTGTTCAATAATTGTTAATATTTGATTTTAAATTCTAAAACTATTGATTTTGATTGACATAGAAAGGGCGGCAAATTGGGGACCGCCCCAGGTGGCAAAAGCTCTAGGTACGCCACTGGTGAAGCATAAACTATCGCACTTAAATGAGTACAAACCGCTTTAACCCGATCGTCCAGCCTTTAAATTAATATTATAGATGAAAATTTATTTTTTTACTATGCCCCTTTTTTACATTTCGTCGTTTTTTTATCATTACTTATTTTAAAAATTATCACAACGGTGTTAAATTATAGTATAGAATATCACCAAAATAACGTAACTCAAGGCATTTAATACCGAGATGCGCATTTCGAAGACTATGCCCCCATCTTCAGTAGCACAAGATACCATTGTCACGAATCGTGATTGATATACTATTAAATAAATAAATCAACATGACAGAAGCATTAAAAATAAATTTAAAAATTGTTCTTATTAAATAAATTAAATAGACAAGATGAAATTGGGCCTGAATCTAAATTCATTAAATTAAATTTACATTTATGCATGTATATTTTCATAATCATTTAACTCGGAATAATTCAAAACACTTTTAAGTGAACTAATTTGAATTGGATGACCTGAGTTAGTCAAATACATATTCGGATACAGCACTTTTATCCTTTCTATTTAATATGAAATGAGCTAAATGCTCCTTAAATCTAGTTTCAATTGGTTTACGTGTTTGTCTTCTATATATACTTTGGGACAACTAGAACAAGATATTTTACAAATACCAGATTTATTACAATCAATCAAGTCTTTGCTATTTCTTAGAAAATTAGCGCAAGACTATTATATGTTACTTTAAAATTATATTTATTTAAAATACTATCTAAATCACGTGCAATTATAAGATCAAATGGTAATTTAACAAATTTTGGAGTTGAATTATTTCTTTGTTCTAAACTACTAATATTTCTGATATCTCTTGTTCTTTTAATACGTTATTTATAATTTTATAAGAATAGCCATTTTGTACTGCTATATTATCTAATTCAATGTTGTATTTATCATTAGATAAAGGAAAATTTAATAAGCGGTTAATTAAAAAATTAAAAGCAGCATATTTATGTTGACGACAATGATTTGAATCGATTTGTATATAGCAGTCCGTATTTGTAGCTTTTCTATATATATCAAATTCTAATATATTATTATTTTTAACGACTAAAACATCTAAGAAAGGTAACTTGATTATTATTTTCGCTTTCAAAAGGAAATTTAGAATTTTATTATTTATTTTAAAAGTTAATTCAGCACTTTATTGACAAACGGCTAGCTATTGAAATCCAGTTAAGTTGGGCTTCATTTTTTCTGCAATCGGACATTGTCATTTTATATATTTATCGCATAAATCTGTGTAGTGCTTCCCAATTCGTATAAATTAATGTCGTGCATAGCAGTTCTATTCATTCCGTTTAGTTTATATTGCACAATGCAAATATCGCTCTCACCTAAAACCAACAAACAAATGAAATGTTGCGATTTGTTAGTATTTGCAAGGACATGACAAGCACATTACGATGTCGCGCTGCATTATATACAACACCATAGGGCATTAAGGAGATTTAATATTGAAATGCGCACGCCATTCGACATTGATGATACAACTAATGGAATCTAAAATTCAAAGTACCACCCCCCTTTTTTCCCGTAATTGGAACAGAATTTAAATATCAAATATTAACTTTAGGAACCTTTCCGACCATTGCGTCGCATATATTATAAAATTAAATGAATTCTGCAGACGGCAATTCAAACGTTTCTTCTACCGCGGATATTTTCAAACTACTTTTTACACCCATACTAAATTTATGTACCAAAATAACACATCGGCAAGATCTAAAAATACAATTTCTTAGCAATATTCGCAATATTTACCAATACAAAAATGCTATGTGCATTTGATGAAGCTATAATTAGAAATTTATGGTCCTTTTTGGTTGTTTCTAATAATAATAATATGTGTTTATTCAGCGAAATAATAAATATATTGACATAACAATAAACCAAATATATAATTAAATACGGCAAGAATTAAAACTATGTTTTTATATCACAATAGGAAATATAATTTATGTTTCGGACTATCGTCCATTATCAAGTGAATAAATAAATAAATAAGAAGAAACTATAAAAACGATATAAAAAACATAGTTGTAATTCCTCCCGTATTTAATTTACAATGGAATATCACCAAGTAAGCCTTAAACACATCAATTTTTTTTTAATATATAATATTTATTATTGCTCTGGGCGAATTTCAATATAATATCAAAAAATAACGTGATTGGTATAAGTCATTTTTTATATCTTGGCGGACCTAATTCATCCTCTACTGCGCATAAAGTTGAGCTTCCAATACCATTGTTGCCATATATGAATAAAAAACATCAGTACAAAGTGCTTAAATTGTAAACTGCATAGCAAAATTCAGATTGAGAATATTTAATGTATGAATATAAACGGCTTCGATTAAAGTCCACTATTTAGTAAAAAGTTTCCAGTTATTTATTATTTGTTTTGATCAATTATGCTAATATGTATTTGTTGGCTGTCGATATGACAACATTGCAGTCATTTTGACCACACCCTCAAATAACAAAAATGCAGTGGCGAGCATCTCTTCACGAGCATACGGTTTCGGGGTGTTGAAGCGGCCAGTAAATTTTCATTTTTTTTTGTTATCATTGGTCTTATGCATAAACTAGTCTTAATTTGTAAGGGGCGGGCCCGCCACTTAAAAAAAAATAGCCTATAACTTATAACAAAGAAAAAAAGTACCCGTGCTACTCTTCCACATAACCCAACATGGAAAACAATACCATATCGCCTCATTAGCAAGGAATATGTTTCCGCTTTTAATTTGGGCCATTATTTGCAGAATACGGTGCAAAGGTGGTGTTTGTGCGTTTGGCAGCATCAAATTCGAACCTGTATAAATAGTGTTAATTTTGAATTCTTCTTCGTTCTATTTGCCGTGCTGCGCGATTGGAAAAAAAACCAATTAGGAGTTTGTGCGTCCACACTTTTGCAACATAACAACCGAACACGAAAGAAAAGGTTTCTTTTGTTCTGGGGCGCGGGGGGGGGGGGGGAGAAAAATCGTAATAACCGCGTGGTGGTGCAACCGAAATAATTAGAATCACAGATCAGGCCACCCACTATTCCAATTCGGTGCTGTAATTCGCATTCGTTCACCGTGTGACAACGCTCGAAACCATCAAAAGTACATGCTAATTTTTTAACAACTCAAAAGTCCGTTAATGCATTTTTAATAATTAAACAGCTTAATATCACTCATTACAAAACTTTCACTATATTTGAAACATCATAGTCTAAGGTCAATTTCAATTTCAATGATATGCTGCCTTTTTTCAATAAGGATTAATACAAGGACTAATGTAAATATTGTTCATACCACAAATAGTCCAAATTAAGTCCGACTCTTATTTTTTCGTTATTTAATTTGGATATATTTTCCAATATTTCCGCTATGTTACTTGTTTGGTAGTTGGCACATGGTATAGCGATCTCATTGTGCGTATATACGAGCTCGAGGAACGAAGCGGGAATGGACGGCGATAATGAAAAGACTTTCTACCCTCCCCCATACAATCAATCTGTATTGGAGGTTGGCGCCGAAGGTGACGTTCAGGGCCGTAATTAAGGGCCCCACTTCGATTCCGATACTTACTAATCAATGGTTTATACCGCATTGCGACAGTGAAGAAAACTCGCAGAATGTCCACGATATACGTCTTTGGTACTTGCAATCTACGATTGGAAGCAGTTTCTTTTCTCTACCAAACTTCGCGCGTTGGTAGAAATTTTTACATATTATTTTATCATTCAACGTTAAAGAAAATGGTTTTTAACTTTGTTTGTTTACATCATTTTGAAAATCGTTTTAAATATTATTATTCTGCTTTAACCCTTTGAGTCCGGATTTATTTTCCTCATTATTTCGAGAAAATATGGGTCAAATATGATTAAAAGCAGACATTTGGACAAGATAATAATATTTTTTATTACTTTTTAGTTACAAAATAAAAAAATATCACGTGGTTTTACCATGAATGGTTTAAAAAGTTAAAAAAAATTTAAATCCACTTTAAATCTTTAAACCATTTAGATCTGATTTAAATCCACCACTGCGGACTTGAAAAGAGGATACTCCCCCCCCCCCCCTCGCACGCGCTCTCTTCTAAAGATCTAAACGCAAAGATTTTAACCGATCTCGAAAGTTTCCTTTTCCAGTAAATTGATAAAAGCTGCTTCTGCTTTTACTTGGTGCTTTTCAGCTGTTGGAAACGACCATCTTCTATTACGATCTCCGAATTGTGAATATCGATTGTAAACAGTGCATATTGATTTACTTGAAATTTTATTATGCAAGCGTGTGATTGAATAATGTACTACTAAAATGCTTTGATTCCAATATTTCAATTTGATTAATTAACTTTTCTATATATAGTGGACTGTAAAACTACAGTTTCGTTATACATTTAAATAATAAAATATATTAAGCAGATCTTTTTCGAATCTAAAGAAAATGCAAATATTCCGATCAAATCGTAAGACAATTCAAAATGATTATTTGGTAAAATTTTCATATTGTCAAACAATCTGTTTAAATCAATTTCTAATAACATTTCGTTCCAGGATTTATTTATGCGAGTAGTTTTATTACTTGAGTTGACGATTTCCAAATTTCGTAATTTAAATCTAACAAAAAATGCATTTTTATGCCTTAAAAAACATTATTATCGAAACTCTTCTCATACTATCTCAATTTATATTATTAAGTTGACCAACGTACATAGCGGCTTCCTTCGAGGTTTAAATTAAACTTAGTATTCATACAATCATCAAACATTTATGATATTTCTGGGACTAATAATCAATACGGCCACGATGGTTGTAACAGCTAATTAGCATATTTTGCTAATTTGTGGAGCAGCTGAAGTGCATCCTGATGTCTTGCGATGCAGCTAGTAGATAAACTCCCCTGTGTATCTTAGACGTGATCAAACATTGCACAATATCCTTCCTTGTGTTAAACATATCCAAACTGAGTACCAGATAAAGGTCCCATATGGTTTCGTATACTGGATGTTCTGGTATAGTCAAATAACTTCCTAAAAAAATTCTTTTCCACGCACTTTTATGAAAAATAAAAACATCTATCTAGGTTGTGATATTCCATGTTAGAGAAGATAAATAAAAATACGATGTTTTATATCACGGAGGGAATATTTCTGTACCTTGGACGAAAATGTCCAAAATATAGTACAAGAAAATTACAAAAAAAAATTTTTACACTGTTAATTCACAAAATAACGCGAATAATTAAAACAAGAAACGTTGAAAAACAATTTTATGAAAACCATTACGTAAGTGTTTTAAAATTTAGAAACTCCATTTTTCGGCACATTATAATATTGGACATTGGCCATTTTTGTACCAAGGTACAGATATATATTTATACATATGTATAATACTAGAATTTCCAGCATTTTACTGGTATTGTATTTCGACCAGCTTAAATTGTTAGATATTCTAAATACAACTCGTTAATCTACCAAGAATGTTTCTTGCTGTAGTAAACATTCCCATTCATTCCTCACCCTGGATAGAAAGTACACCAGAGGTCCCACAAAATACCATATATTTCTTGAATATATAAAATTAATTGCCGAATCAACACTAACGTCTTAACTTAATCTTAAACATCCCAATTTTGAATTTTGACCAAAAAATTATTAGAAAATGTATTATCAAGGGTAGTGTGTAAATTATTATTCAAAGTTATCGGGCAAAAATAAAATAACTTATTTCAGATTAAGTGACGTTTCGGTGTTTATTGCATCACCTTCTTCGGGCTACAAATGTATAGCACTACTAACTTATTATGATTACAATAACAAAGAACATACCTTAATTTTAAAAAATTATTACTACGGTGTTAATTAATAAAAAATAATAATGTCACCCAAATACCGTAACTTAAAGCATTAATTAGCTAGATGCGCATTTCGAAGGCTGTGCCCTCATCTTCAATTGATATTTTAGCATTTTCAATTGTTATTTTGTTTTGATTATTTATGTATATTGCTTGCGCGATCTTTTACTTTTATGATGAGTTTGTTGTTTAATTAAATATTTTTATAAACGGTCGTACGAAGAGTTATAAAGTATAAATTATAGATTAAGTGTGATTCCTTCCTACCTTTGCACTTTAAATACAATAAATTTAGTGAAAATTACATAGTTTTTAAACAGAAAAGTGATTTTTTTTTGGAATTAGAAATTATTAATTTAAATTTGGCTGTATATAAATTTTGTTAAAATGGCTATTATTCTAAAATTATGATATAACATATTAAGAAAATTTAAAAGAACAAGTAATTAAGAACAAAGTAATAATTCAGCTCCAAAATTTGTTAAATTACCTTTTGATCCTATAATTGCACAGTGGTTTAGATAGTAATTTAAAGTAACATATAATAGTTCTAATAGTCTTGCTAATTTTCTAGGAAATCCCAAAGATTTGATTGATTTTAATAAAAAATCTGGTATTTATGAAATATCTTGTTCTACTTGTTCATGTTGACTTATTTATTTAATAGTATATCAATCACGATTCGTTACAAATGTATTTTATTTAGTTTTTATCTTGTGCTACTGAAGATGGGGGCACAGCCTTCGAAATGCACATATAGCTACTTAATTCTTAACTCACGATATTTGGGCGATATTCTATACTATACCTTAATTTGATTTCATTTAAAATTCTATAAATATTTAGTTTTTGTGCCAATGTACGAGGAAATGAACATCTTAATATTGCGCATAAAATCACCAGGAAATATACCAAATTATACTTTAAATTACATGTGCTTAATCTACAATAACAATTCTTGTGTACACTGACCTTCTTCTTATTGTTGGATGTTCTTATATTGGCTGCCTAAAAATCATACAAATCTGACCTCTCCTAAATTATTTTCTTATATAGCAAGTCGTAACACTTGTTAATTTATAATTTATTCGTACCAAACCTTAAATTACATGTATTTTTATCATTTCACTTAGATTTCTTTTAAACCGGTAGTGCATTGTTTCATTTTCGATCATTTTTGAGACTTCTGATTTAAGTCCCTGTGCGCAGTATAAGAGCTAGAGCTAGACTGCTCAACGGGCGTCTCATTAATCTGCAGACGGGCGGCTCCGTTCCGAACGGTAACGGGCAACAGGAGCGGCAACCGTCACGTGATAAATCTATTAGGAACGAATACCTTCGCGGATTCGGTAAACATACTTACCTGTAGGTACCATATTCCCTTAAAAAAGGGCCAAAGCACAATCCCGTACACCACCATCTACGAATGTGTTCACTTGGCGAATTTATACGGAACGGTGGCGTATTTCCTAGGGAAATGAGCCAGATATAAAGCACGCGTCATTCTTTTTGTCTGTTATTGTATCTAGAACTGCGATATATAAATTGGCCATATCTCAACTGCAATAGTGCAGACTTCATTATCATATTGTATGCGCCGAATGGGGGGCGAGTGTATCGTTTTGTTCCCCATTCGGAAATATATGATTATTGTACCAAAATAGCGAAATAAATTCGAATCCTTGATCATTTTGGTATCTGTATTTCCGTAATTGCCCGCCATTTATTCGCAGTCATAACCTTAATAAAAGTATCCGTTTTACTGTCTTTTATTGTAACGAGTAAATATCTCTTGGGAAAAAGAGCGTTTTATAATCTTTATTTGTATTTGCATTGTTTAAATCGCAATCTGTTAATTAATAACCAATCACAACAGCTTTACTTTAAACTCAAAAATTAGATGCTTCATCTATTTTATCCTCTCCTATTGCAACCTTCATCTTTCACCGTCTTTCCTTTATTCATTACTTTCGTTTTACGTTTTATCTTTAATATAAGCTGCTGCGATATTTTTCAATTATATATATTTTTATGTCAGACAGAAATCCTCCTGACTAATTGTTAGTTAAATTTGCAATAGTATATGAGTATGAAACAAAGTCGCCTCTTCAGTTGCCAATGGTATATACGTGCGAATGAATGCGTTCTATAGCAAGAGGTGGAAGACTGGAATTTATGTGGACAACTCACGCGCGCACCATCAAATAAAAGAAGCTAAAGTTTTGTGGTCACACACACACACACACACACACATACCATACATAAAGCGGTTATCCTCAGCGAATGTATGTACGTATATATAAAGCACACGATGACTTGTAGTTAGAAGGATAATGCATTTACAAGGATCTAATTTTTACTCGGCAAAGCTAACTCACTACCAGTAACAGATTTGTTATTGTGATTCGCTAATATAATTCCAGACAGCACAAGATTTATATCATCCCCGTGCAAAATGGTTTATATTTTGTTACGTAACGTTTAAAATAGTACAGTAATAATATATTAAAGAACGAATTTCATAAGGCAGGTTTTATTGCACCAGTTCAAGTTTAGAAATGACTTATGAAATGAGTTTTTTATACAATATTTTTTTTCGAATTTGCGTCTTTTATGAGTTTTATGCCTTTTTAAAATAATAAATCGAAATTTCAAAATTTAGGTATTTTTTTTACGGTTGGTAGTTACTATTGAAACATTTGAAATAAATTTAAATTAAACTGTTTGTTGGTTTCTTTTGTAGTTTGACGTTTGATAACTGGCAAGCAGAGTTACCAACTTTGAAACAGTAAATTGCCCTATGCTATAAGCGAACTCAAATTCGCTATAAACTCATTTAGGTTTGTTAACAGCTCTATTAGAAACGCAAATTAAAACAAACGTTTTATAGCAATTGATAACTCGTAAAAAAATAATTATATAAGTTGTATCTATATTTTCCTAATTTCAAATTTCATATAAGGTAAAATGACAAAATGGTCATTAGTTTATTTTTATTTCACGCGAATAACGGTAAAGATATCTAATATATCCATCAATTTTTACAAGTTTCTATATTTTACGAGAAAACAATTAAATCACTCTTCCTTCGAGCGAATAGATTGACCAAGAATTTTTATTTTTATACCCAGTCGGTTTTAATAATTTATACGAGTCTTGGTTGGTATAATAAATATTTATAAAACTCCGCTTATTTTATAGCGTATTATTATTCCGGCTTAGAAATATATATTAGAGTACAAAAAAGTCTTCAGTATAACTCGATGACAGAAAGGTATATATGATACAACATTCCACTTTTACAACCCGAAATGTTTAAGGCGAGTGTAGAAGAAACAGGATAAAATGAGAATCAGTATTCAACCCGAACAGATCCGCAAAAGAAATAAATATCAATAATCCGCGTTTATACATGCATTCTTTCTCAGATAGATTCGGAGGAATATTCCAACGGCTTTTTGCTTGCCTTTTATCTCACCCCATGTTAAATATAGGAGTATTTTATTATATACTACGAAAATAGTCCTTATCGCGAAAAAATCTAATTATGATTACAAAAAGCATCCTTCAAATATTTTTTTTTATAAGCATTATGACACGTTGATATTTTACAACTAATTTGAGTACTGATTACTTTATTTGAGAAACCAAGAAATATAATCTGATATTTAAATTGGATGGCAAATATATTATTTTATGTATATAATAAAAATATTAATGAAGTTTATGTTTTCACTAAAATACAAAACGTCCTTTTCTATTGGCATCAACAGGATAGCTTAACATAATCTAAGACGTTGAAGTATACTGTGCGATACAAAAATTATTTCAAAATAATCGTCACTTTATTAATATAATTTTCATCCTATATGTAAAAAATCCTCAGATATTAATTAATCAAATTGTTGCATTTTTTCTGATACAAATCTGCGTCAAGTTAATCGAAGCGAATTATACATTTTTTCTAATAATATTTATTAAATTCTAAATAGGCCAGATTAAGTTTTCATCTTGTATATAAATTGCCAGCGAAACATCTTATTAAGTTCAGCTACATTACGCTTTTAAAATTTTATTATTATTTTAATTCGGCGAGGCATCCGCGTGGAAGCGCAAGATAACGTAAATTATGTTCTAGTGTGTAATGAAATTAGGTAGACGGTACCTGTTTTTAGTTAACTCTTTGCATTTCCGGTAGCTCCAATGACATTAGCCAGACGAAGAACGCTAGTGGGAAAGTAGCGTTTGGCCTCTGCTGCTCTCGTCGTTCTTTGCCATCATCGGCATTTTAAACCCACTCACTTGCAAAATATATATTTACATTACATTATTCTGTTGTGCGGTCGGAAGAGAAACGACTTTATAATATTTTTCCTACATAGCCGCAGCTCGGCAAACAAAAAATCACTAAAATGCAATTTCTTAACATTGCCCGACGAACATTTCTTTCGATTGGCATAAATACATGGAGAAATTTGGTGGTGTAAAAATGCATCTTTATCAAAAAATTCCTTCACTTATACATCCAGCGAAAACATGCCTAATATTTTTCATTAACAATTCGCAATTGTCAAAAGGTATATGTATAACTAGGTAATTTGGTATTGTTTTGCATGATGGATATTACGCCGAGGAAGCGAGAGAAGATTGTGACATTAAGTGAGCATACTTCCATAACACAGAGACAAATTGCAGAAGAGTGTGGTGTGAGTTTGGGGGCAGTAAATAAAATCCTAAAACAGAAAAGGGAAACTGGGTTAGTTGAGGTACAGAGGTAAGGAAAATGTGGGAAAATGAGGAAGACAATTACAAGAGATGAAGCATTTTTAATCAGGAATTGCAAAATATATCCTAGGAAAACAAGTTTCGACTTACAACAATACGTCTGGAGTCAAAATCCATAATTCGACAGTACGGAGAAGGCTCTTGGAATCGGGAAGAAAAGCACTCAGACTTCAGAAAAAACAACTGCTCCAAAGATGAAGAAAAGGTTTCTTTGAACTATAAAATATGCAAGTTGGACTGCAGATGATTGGAGGAAGGTCTCAGATGAGGCACACTTTTTAGTGCAGGGGCAGCGGTCACGATTTGTCAGAAAATCAGACAACGACAAACTAACAGTGGCCCATATTGACCAAACAGTAAAACATCCCCTGAAGAAGATGTTTTGCTTACATGGGACCTGGAGCTCTTGTGCCAATTGAAGGAATGATGAATAGTGACAGATATAAACAGTTACTGGAACGTAAACTAGTCAGCAATTTGGAAAAAGTTGTTCCCAATGGTGAAGCAATTTTTCATATTGACTAAACAGTAAAACATCCCCTGAAGAAGATGTTTTTCTTACATGGGACCTGGAGCTCTTATGCCAATTGAAGGAATGATGAATAGTGACAAATATAAACAGTTACTGGAACGTAAACTAGTCAGCAATTTGGAAAAAGTTGTTCCCAATGGTGAAGCAATTTTTCATATTGACCAAACAGTAAAACATCCCCTGAAGAAGATGTTTTTCTTATATGGGAGCTGGAGCTCTCGTGCCAGTTGCAGGAATGATGAATAGTGACAGATATAAACAGTTACTGGAACGTAAACTAGTCAGCAATTTGGAAAAAGTTGTTCCCAATGGTGAAGCAATTTTTCATATTGACCAAACAGTAAAACATCCCCTGACGAAGATGTTTTTCTTATATGGGAGCTGGAGCTCTCGTGCCAGTTGAAGGAATGATGAATAGTGACAGATATAAACAGTTACTGGAACGTAAACTAGTCAGCAATTTGGAAAAAGTTGTTCCCAATGGTGAAGCAATTTTTCATATTGACCAAACAGTAAAACATCCCCTGAAGAAGATGTTTTTCTTATATGGGAGCTGGAGCTCTCGTGCCAGTTGAAGGAATGATGAATAGTGACAGATATAAACAGTTACTGGAACGTAAACTAGTCAGCAATTTGGAAAAAGTTGTTCCCAATGGTGAAGCAATTTTTCATATTGACCAAACAGTAAAACATCCCCTGAAGAAGATGTTTTTCTTATATGGGAGCTGGAGCTCTCGTGCCAATTGAAAGAATGATGAATAGTGACAGGTATAAACAGTTACTGGAACGTAAACTAGTCAGCAATTTGGAAAAAGTTGTTCCCAATGGTGAAGCAATTTTTCATATTGACTAAACAGTAAAACATCCCCTGAAGAAGATGTTTTTCTTATATGGGAGCTGGAGCTCTCGTGCCAGTTGAAGGAATGATGAATAGTGACAGATATAAACAGTTACTGGAACGTAAACTAGTCAGCAATTTGGAAAAAGTTGTTCCCAATGGTGAAGCAATTTTTCATATTGACCAAACAGTAAAACATCCCCTGAAGAAGATGTTTTTCTTATATGGGAGCTGGAGCTCTCGTGCCAGTTGAAGGAATGATGAATAGTGACAGATATAAACAGTTACTGGAACGTAAACTAGTCAGCAATTTGGAAAAAGTTGTTCCCAATGGTGAAGCAATTTTTCATATTGACCAAACAGTAAAACATCCCCTGAAGAAGATGTTTTTCTTATATGGGAGCTGGAGCTCTCGTGCCAATTGAAAGAATGATGAATAGTGACAGATATAAACAGTTACTGGAACGTAAACTAGTCAGCAATTTGGAAAAAGTTGTTCCCAATGGTGAAGCAATTTTTCATATTGACTAAACAGTAAAACATCCCCTGAAGAAGATGTTTTTCTTATATGGGAGCTGGAGCTCTCGTGCCAGTTGAAGGAATGATGAATAGTGACAGATATAAACAGTTACTGGAACGTAAACTAGTCAGCAATTTGGAAAAAGTTGTTCCCAATGGTGAAGCAATTTTTCATATTGACCAAACAGTAAAACATCCCCTGAAGAAGATGTTTTTCTTATATGGGAGCTGGAGCTCTCGTGCCAATTGAAAGAATGATGAATAGTGACAGATATAAACAGTTACTGGAACGTAAACTAGTCAGCAATTTGGAAAAAGTTGTTCCCAATGGTGAAGCAATTTTTCATATTGACTAAACAGTAAAACATCCCCTGAAGAAGATGTTTTTCTTATATGGGAGCTGGAGCTCTCGTGCCAGTTGAAGGAATGATGAATAGTGACAGATATAAACAGTTACTGGAACGTAAACTAGTCAGCAATTTGGAAAAAGTTGTTCCCAATGGTGAAGCAATTTTTCATATTGACTAAACAATAAAACATCCCCTGAAGAAGATGTTTTTCTTATATGGGAGCTGGAGCTCTCGTGCCAGTTGAAGCAATGATGAATAGTGACAAATATAAACAGTTACTGGAACGTAAACTAGTTAGCAATTTGGAAAAAGTTATTCCCAATGGAGATGCAATTTTTCAGCAAGATTCAGCTCCGTGCCACAAATCAAAGAAGATGATGAAATATTGTAGGGAAAGTAATATTACTTGCCTCGACTGGCCTGGGATTTAAATCCCATAGAAAATCTGTGGGCTATTTGCAAGGCTAGGCTTCGAAAGATGGACTGCACAACAAAAAATCTGATTATAGAAGCAATCATTGGAGTGTGGTTAATTACTGGAAAATTGCAAGAAATTGGTCGATTCTATACCAAATCCAAGTAATTATAGCTAAAGTGGGACACACTTCCTGCTAAAATAAGGAATTATGTGTATATAATTACTTATTTCTAAAATTTTATAAGTAATAAATACATTTTTTCAAACATTTTACTTCTATTCAAATTAATTCGCACACTACTGTACATTATACGATGATGTGGTGTCGCAAAAAAACACTTCATTCCTTCCTACCGCTGCTTATGCGCAATGTAATTCAATAATAATGCGTCAGTACAAACCGCCCCATCCGTAGTTTGAGCGCTCAACACGCCACTACACTGCACAGATTTCCGAAGGTGGCGCATTACTATTGCAAATTATTGTACACCACTATTATATCGCGCAACCGCAAAGACGCTACTCCCGATCTAATTCTGCGAGGGAGTTGCTCTGGAGGTGCAACGCAACTGTAGCGGTTATTACGAACATCTTCTAACGGGAGTTGTAACTTTAACCTGAACATCGAATTTCACTCCAACCCATCATATACGTATACAATATTTATGTTGCATTCAAACATGCTAGTAGTGAGATAATATATGTTTTAGAGATATTAGGTTCGCTGAATCGCGATCCTGTCGAATAATATACGGGCTTAATTAGAAATGCCATGTTGGGTTGATTTCATAACATGCCCATATTATATAATTTTGATATATACTACTGTGATTCAATTTTTAATATAACTCGCCAATTTATTTGAGGAGAATCAATATTTTATGTCACAAATTACAGAGATTTTATTTGCGCAAATGCGTATCTTTAAAAGAATACTAAAGGCAATATTGCTTTTGCGCTGACTATACAAAATGAAATTGCCCATTAAATTATTTAACCAGATGCGGTTGTAATTTATATAATGTATTTGCGTGTGTACAAATTAGCTTTTTGTTATACAAATCGGTCTGTAATAATATACGTTAAGCCGTCCATTATCCGCATACAGGTTTCTATAAGTA
Organism: Leptodirus hochenwartii; assembly: GCA_947310635.1. Taxonomy (NCBI): domain Eukaryota; kingdom Metazoa; phylum Arthropoda; class Insecta; order Coleoptera; family Leiodidae; genus Leptodirus; species Leptodirus hochenwartii. Next base: position 36,455,172 of record OX371176.1, read on the forward strand.
AGATTCATTGTTATATCATGCCATTCTAAGAATATAAACAATTTGCTTCCGATGCTAATAATCGGGCGAGAAATAATTGGCATATAAACAAAATATAATTTTTTTGCAAGTTCTAAAAATTTTTTTTTTGTGTGTGATTATATACTATATACATTTGCGATCTTTCGAAAAATAATCTTGGATTTGAATCGATAGTTAATTTTTAAATTGCTACTAATAAAACATCACAAATCTTTGGGTTTTGATCAATTTGGTACACTTATTCGAAACATCCTTTATATGTCTTGTTATATTGTTGGAAAACCACGTTGTAAAGCTCGTAAATTCTTTACTAGGTGTATTGATTGATGCAATATTGCCATCAGGAACGAAAATTTAATGGTAAGCACGTATACGTTATCGTGACGTATGTTAGCAAAGAACAATTGGATTAGAATCTCTCATTATAGCCCGTTGATAATGTAGTTTTAGAGAATAGTTTTCCAAGAAATTGCGAAACAGTTTTAACACTTACTATACTATATTTATACTATTAATTTTTTTTCTTGTATCCTTTTTTAAAAATATATTTTTCATTTTAAACATTGACATCATACAATGAGTTTTCATTCTTATTCTACTATGCAACCAGACTACTATATGTAGGTATGTGGTTGCTTTTTTACAGTATTTCATTTTACAAATTTCTATCAAAGGTTTATACAGTATAAGTATTAAAAACAATGTAAGCAAATATTTGTTTCAACATAAATATACTATATACATGTTTCGTTTCTTTTCCGTACATAAATATTCTTCAACTTTTGTAGTTTGTGAGTTTTTTGAGCTGCTGAATTGCTTCTCAATGCTTCGAATTTTACGTCTCTTCTTCCTGTGTTAACTATATACTTATCTTATTTTTTACTCAGTTTTCTTACAGCGGTTTTTCTTAATTATGTGGTAGAATTTTACATCGACTTAAATTTATAAAAATTTCCCTTGAGCTTGTGCTCAAGACGAACCAAAGCGAGCAAAATGAAAAGGATCTCTTACTTAATCTAACACCTGTTCTGCCTTAATCCACAATTCAATACATCTGCCTCTATCGGATCTAAATTGCTACCGAACTATTATATGCTCAGCTGGTTGTGTGAGTTGACTGTTACGGTGGAATTACACTTTACTTTGTGCAGTCGGTGGTGAATTTCTTGTTGGATTCAGTCGATAATTGCGGTATACTTGGATGGTCTGACCTCTTCTCTGCTTCCGTCGTAGAAGGCACGTTGGTAATGTCGTTGCATGGAACCTTATTTTGTCTCGTTCAGTCGAACGGTGGTTGTGCTTCAACTGAACCTCTTCATAGAGAAACTGTTGCTTGCATACAGCCAACTATGTGCTAATACGAAACTTCATGCAAGTGCAAGTAAATCAAGTGTAAATAATAATATATATAATGTCTGTTGGTCGATGAATCCTGCACAGGGTGATAGTTGAGTGAAGATTGGATGAATTCGTTGAATATTTTTGTGGTCAAACTTGGCTTTAGCTTAAAAACTGATTTCTGTTTCTGTTTGTATTTTTTACTACAATTTCGTACGGTATTACATCCCTTTTCGAGTTACTCTGTATATTTCGCCCCATCTTAGTTCATCCCTTTCTCCACTAGCTCGACTAGATCGAGTCATCTATTGCACCGCTGGCCATCTTTTGTCCCTGTCTGTCTATTTCAACTATGAGGAGGCGGCTAGCTGATCTAGGATCAATTCACCGCCCCCACACCATTCCATCCCCTAACTAACCACCGTGCAGAGATACCCTCCACGGTTATAGCGCAATACAAGCGTGTGATGTGGCGATGCACGTAGCAAACTAAGGGTCTCTCCAGAGTCTGGATCAGAAGACGCAGCTGAGGTTTCGGGGATGTTAGGGTATATCTTTTGGGTTGGAGAGAACACCTGCGTGGTGCGAATGTGTGAAATATCGGCTGGTGGTGCCATCAGGGCCGATATCGGCTGGACTTGGATGGACAAGGGTGGAATGGGTAGCGAAGTAACGGTTTTTATTCTTTTGTCGAGTGACTATAGTACCAATATTTTTTGATTGATCGTAAAAATTTATTAATTTCAAATTCTCGATACTCGATTTGTTAAATCTTGTTGTATAATATAGTCCTTTCCTCAAAGAAAATATTGAAATAGCATCTTCATCGTCAGTTGTGTGTTGGATACAATAAATTCCTGATTCGGAGTCGAATGGATTTTTTAAAACGTTTGATTTCATTTCATTCCGAGTCTAGAAATTTTAGAAATTTAGCTTATTATTAATTTCTTCTATTGATCTATGATATACCTCGAAAACACATTTACTAAATGAAAACTTATATACACATTCTCGTTACGAACAAAACGCCACTTTTATCAAAAATAAAAGCACTCGGTCAAATTTGGATGCTTTGGCAGTACATGCATTCGATCGCGATGGATTTCTATTGGTGTTATCACGAAGACAACGCGACGGTGTGTCACCGACCGTAGTTGCGTAGTTCTTCTAGCATAACGTCTTTTGCCAGCCCGAAGAACAACGTCGAGGCGATTCTCCGCTCGCGAGACATGATTGGTTTCACAGTTCAATTTTGCAATTACACTTTCCACTTTTGACAAACGTCTCTGCGGAACAAGCAAAAGACACACTTCGATCCTAGCATGACGTATTATAGCTGTGAAAACTTCGATGGCGAATCATAAGAGGATGTGCCAATTTAGAATTTTTTGTTTATATATACATATAATGAAAATTATACTTGGATCCACATTAAAGTACGTTAGGAGATTAATATGAATAACTTAACATATTGAGGAGGTGTGCATTTTCTGAACAAAATTTTTATGATTTAAGATTATCCAACGCTATTTTAATAAGACAATTCTCACATTTATATTTGGTATGGTCATGGTTAAATGACATTTTTACATCACCCATTTCCATATCTTTCCATAGCTTTAGTTAAGAGTTGCGGAAGCTCTTCGTTCGGTGGTTCGATATGGAGAAGGGAACTGAAAATTCTACGCTTTCGTTGCAATTTATAGTTTATCCTATGTGTAGTCCATAGTACTATGTACCTATAAGTATATCGATAAAAAATATATACGGGTCACCCTGTTGGCTGCGAAATATCTACAAACTTACCAGCTGAAGATAAAATATATATCCCATTTTTGCTGATGCGTTATCTTTCCTATGGGGACAATATTATAAAAATTAATTGTAGCCATCTAAGAGGAAGTTTTAAAGATAAATGATCTTTCGTATTTAGAATTCCAGGATCATATGTGATTTTTATTTTTACGAGGTACGAAACCCAAAAAAGTTCTCACTACATTATTATATTATATAAGCAAACTTATTTAGGTAAGTTCATAAAAAAAATTTTAAAAAACACTTTACATAGTCCAAAAAATATTTCCATACAATATAAACCGAATGTATATAATAAAATATAAATTTTATAAAATTTCGAAGACAAATCATCGGCCGCGCTAATTAGAACAGAAATAATTTTAGTTTTTAATTTAGTTCTGAACAATTAAATATAACAATTGAGGGCACAAACGCAATCATTAATTTAAACATGACGAAAAAAAACGTCGATGCGAAAATTGAATTTGAGTATTAAACTTAGGAATATAAGATAGTAAGTACTAATGTAGGTGATTAAGTCACTATCAAATTTATTATGAATTATTTTGTAAAAAGTAAGCAGTCTCCCTATCGCAAAGTGATAATAATTTGTAAAAGCACTTGATAATTGGTACACATTCTGAATTTATTGAATTTGTATTTTATTAATGCTGATTTAGTTTAAAGAATTCGAATTAGTTAAAGAGTCCACAATCCTAAAGATTGGTTGGAAACAGCACGCCATGCCGATCTATCCTGAGCTAATCCCTTCATCTCCCTATAGCTATTCATCTCAACGTCTTCAACTATCTCACTCACATACTCCAATTTAGGCCTACCTACCCCTCTCTTTCCCTCCATTCTACCTTCTATGATCAATTGCATAATCCCCCCATGCCTAAGGATATGCCCTACTAATCTGTCTCTCCTACGCTGTAACACTCTCCAAATACTTCTCTTCTCCCCTACTAACTCTAGTACAGCTTCATTTGTTACTTTATCTTCCCAACCAATCCTCATCATCCTCCTATAACACCACATTTCGAATGCTTGTAATCTACGCTTCTCTTCCTTTCCTATAGTCCACGCCTCACACCCGTACAGTGCTACACTCCAAACATATACCTTCAGTAATCTTTTTCTAATACCCAAGTCAATATTTGATCTTAAAATCTGTTCCTTTTCTATGAATGCCTTCCTACCCTGTGCTATCCTACACTTTATATCTACCTTGCTTCGATTATCTTTTGTGATTCTACTGCCTAAATAACAAAAATCTGACACTTCTTCGATTCTATTATCTCCTATTGTGATCCTCATTTTTCTACTGCATTCCTTTTTGTCACACCTCATCACTTTAGTTTTACCTATATTTATTTTCATGTTAAAATCCCTAGTCAATACTGCCTGCATACCATTCAATACCCTTTCTAAATTATTTTCGCTTTCTTCCAATATAGCTATATCGTCGGCGAATCTCAACATATATATTTTCTCTCCCTGTACATTCACACCTACACTATACTCTTCTTTTACTTTGTTTATTGCATCTTCTATATATAGATTAAATAATAACGGTGAAAGTGTACATCCCTGCCGAACTCCCTTCCCTATTTTTGCTACCTCTTCTTCCCCCTCAATTCTAACTAAGGCAGTTTGGTGTTTATATAAATTAAAAATTATTCTCCTATCCTTATAATCTATACCCGTTTCTTTTAAAATTCTAAACATTATGTCCCAATCTACATTATCAAATGCCTTTTCTAAATCTACAAAAGCTATGCAAGTTACCTTTCCTACCCTCATTCTTTTTTCTACTACTGTTCTTAGTGCTAAAATCGCCTCCCTCGTCCCTCTGTTTTTCCTAAAACCAAACTGATCTTCTCGTAGCCTTTCCTCTACTTTATTTTCTAATCTCCTATAAATAATCTTTAGCAATATCTTCGATGCATGTGATAGTAGACTAATGGTCCTATAGTTCTCACACAAATTAGCTCCTATTTTCTTCGGCATTGTTACTATTCTACTACGCTGAAAATCCTGTGGTACTTCTCCCTTCTCATATATTTTACAAACTAGCCTGTATAATCGCTCCTGCATTTTTTCCCCTGCGTGTTTTATTAATTCGGCTGGTATCATATCAATCCCCGCTGCTTTGTTATTCCGTAAATCATTTAATGCTCTATGAAACTCTGACCTAAGTATGCTAGGACCTAAGTCATCCTCATCTATCTGTTCCACATTTTCTAGCTCCTCCATGTCCTGCCTACCTTTATATAAATCTTCAAGATACTCCTTCCATCTTCTAGCTTTTTCCTTATTTTCTGTGAGTTCCTTACCCTGCTTATCACATATAATGTTACCCTTTTGTTTTACTTTAGAAAAATGTGACTTAATTTTCCTGTAGCCCAAATCTACTTTACCTCTTCTCATATCCTCCTCAATATCCTCACAATTTCCTTTTATCCACTCTTCTTTCGCTAGCTTGCATTTCCTATTAATTAAGTTCCTTAGTTCCTTATATTTTTTCTGTCCTGCTTCTGTGTTTCCAATTTTAATTTTCCTTCTTACTTCTATCATTTCAACTATTTCTTCCGTGATCCATTCCCTCCTACCTGCCCTTTTCTTTGTGCCTAATACTTCATTTGCTGCTGTAGTTAACCCATTTCTGATTTCCCTCCATTCGCAATCTATGTCGTTCCTAGATGTTCCATTAGCCATGATTTCTACTTTCTGCTTGTACTTTTCACATACATCAGCTAATTTTAACCTATCGAATTCGAATATTGGTCGTTTAATACAGTCATGTTCAAATTAATGTGAACTGAAGTAAAATGTTTGGAAAAAAGTATTTATTACTTATAAAATTTTAGGAATAAGTAATTACATACACATAACTCCTTATTTTAGTAGGAAGTGTGTCCCCCTCCCCCCTTTAGCTTTAATTACTTCTTGAATTCGATTTGCCATAGAATCGACCAATTTCTTGCAATTTTCCAATATCAGCTCGTCCCAAAACCACACTCCAACGACTGCTTCTATCAACAGATTTTTCCTTGTGCAGCCATCTTTCGAAGCCTAGTCTTGCAAATAGCCCACAGATTTTCTATGGGATTTAAATTTGGTGAATTCCCAGGCCAGTCAACGCAAGTAATACTACTTTCCCTAAAATATTTCATCAGCTTTGATTTGTGGCACGGTGCTGAATCTTGCGAAAAATTGCTTCACCATTGGGAACAACTTTTTCCAAATTGCTGACTAGTTTACGTTCCAGTAATTGTTTATATTTGTCACTATTCATCATTCCTTCAATTGGCATAAGAGCCCAGGTCCCATGTAAGAAAAACAATCCCAGAACATCTTCTTCTCGGGATGTTTTACTGTTTGGTTAATATGGGCCGATGTTAGTTGTTCGTTGTCTGATTTTCTGACATATCGTGACCGCTGCCCCTGCACTAAAAAGTGTGCCTCATCTGAGACCAACACCTTCCTCTAATCATCTGCAGTCCAACATGCATATTTTATAGCCCAAAGAAGCTTTGGAGCGGTTGTTTTTTCTGAGGTCTGAGTGCTTTTTTTCACGATTCAAAGAGTCTTTTCCGTACTGTCGAATCATGGATTTTGACTCCAGAACTGGCCAAGTCTTGTTGTAAGTCGAAACTTGTTTTCCTAGGATTTATTTTGCTATTCCTGATTAAAATTGCTTCATCTCTTGCAGTTGTCTTCCTATTTCTCCCACATTTTCCTTTCCTCTGAACCTCAACTGACCCAGTTTCCCTTTTCTGTTTTAGGATTTTATTGACTGCCCCCAAACTCACACCACACTCTTCTGCAATTTGCTCACTTAATGTCACAATCTTCTCTCGCTTCGTCGGCGTAATATCCATCATGCAAAGCAATACCAAATTACCTCGCTATACATATACCACTAAATATACCTTTTGACAATTGCGAATACATTTACTTAATTTCAGATTAAGATGAATGGCATCATGCGCACGTCAAATGTGAAATAATAATAATGTACAAAAAATTAAAATAAATTTATTGTTCACATTAATTCGCACCTACTGTAAATGCTTAATTTGCTATAAAAGGAAAATCACTTGAAACCGAACCGTTTCTAATGATTTCCCGGAACGTAATCGAGTCAAATACCTCCCTGTATATAATGTTACCTACATCTCTCTGGAAGAATCAAGCGATTCCCTAAACCGAGTTAGGAGCGAACAACGCGCCACGTGTCGTGGAAAACTATCCGGCCGCTCGGAGACTATGCGGGAAATTTGATTTTGAATTATTGGGAAAGAAGCGATTCCTTTTTTTTATTTATCCACGTATACGGGGCCAAATGGCACCGATCGGCCTACGCTCCCCACACGAGCGCTGTGTATAGATATAGCATCCAGATCAAAAGACATCCGAACTAGAACACCACGTAGGTTTATCGAATGGGGCAAATTTAGTTTGCGGGTTATATCCCCGAAATTGAATCGGAATCAACTTTACGTTCGCTTTACTGTAATAGTGAATAGGATCACACTATTTCTTGTAAATAAATTATTTGGAGAAAAATGGCAAGGTAAACTACTTTTCTCGAGGAAGAGAATTGTTGTTTTATTTATAAAACCATATATTTCTGCATGATTACTTCTTAAACAATGAAGATAAGGCACAATTTGACAGTTTCACCGTTGTAATTTTGCGCATTATACGTGTGCATATATTTATACATCATTTCGGATAATTATTTTTCCCATATTCGCACCGGTGCTTTATATTTTCCGCGCATTAGATACGCGTTCTTGTTTCACCGCCTCCCATATTATAAAACCGGAAAGCTCCGTTTCAAATGTGTGCATTGTCGAAACAATTCGGGCGGTAAACATACAAATGAAACCGGTCCCAAGCCGCCGACGTATACCGGCGTCGCGACGGTAGCGTCGCGGCCTCCCTCAGTCCATGTCAGCAGCGCCCGTGGTGGGCCCTCGTACCCATGCATGTGGGGTGTTTAGTGTCACCCCCCCCGGGCTATATTACGCATTGTGCTTATATGTCGAGTTCATATATACGAAACGCCCATGCGCCTTCGCCAATTACGCGGATTAAAATAAATTGGGCAAAAGGAAGGTTATTTGAAACGCACTCTCTTCGTTTTTAAGATTGACGCAAATCGAACGGCGAACAACCCTAAAGAAGTACATTTGAATTCAATTTAATTTGTTATCTGAAACTATAATATATAAGGTCATATATTGCATGACCTTATTAAAAAGTTTATCGCAGGAAGAACGCAGCGTGTTAAAGTAAGGGACCATTTCAGTTCCAGTAGAATATGGAGTACCGCAAGGAACGGTTTTGGGCCCATTGTTATTCTTGATTTACGTAAACGACATTATTAACAAAACATATTTTGATTGTACCACCATTTCTTTCGCTGACGATACCGCTGTATTATTTCAAGGGGATATTTGGGATGAAGCTTTTAAAAGAGTTGGAAAGGGATAAATAAGGGGAGGGGGGTTGTACGCAAATTATTTGAATTTATTGAACGTATGTTATATAATTTTTGAAATATATAATGAAAATCATGGTAACGATTTAATAAAACATGATTTTTTTTTACATATCAATAGTTACCAAATCTATCTGTAAAAGAGATATTGCATATAGAGGCACTAGAATTTATAATTTGTTGCCTGGGTATATCAAAGAAATTCAACACAAATATAAATTCAAAAGGGAAATAAAGTTTTTAATATTAAAAAAAAGACTACTATTCAGACTTACATATTTTTATATAGCACAATATTACTTACTAAATATGATCAATTTTCGGTAAATTGTACAGTTAAAATTTAAGATAAAAATTGTTTTTAAATCTTCCATGAACGATTAATTTATGTTTTGCATAAATATAGATATTAATATTATATCAAAAAATTTTGCTGGTTTAAAACGTGTCTTCGACTATAACTAAAATTAATAAAAGGGAAGTCACACACAGCTTATGCTTGTGACAAATTATATTCTTTTAAAGTGAAACGTATTTAATTATAAATGTGAACTACAAATAAAACAAAAATATCTTTTAATTGTATGTCAGTCTATGTTAAATAATTTCAATTTTTAATTATAATGGAAATTATATAATATGAACATAATCGCAATAATAGAAAGTTAAAAAAGGAAACGTTTACTCATATGTCAATTATTTAGTTTCGGTCCTTTGGTACAAATATGTAAAATTCCCATATTATCTATTGCGGGAAAAGTATGATTTTATTCTATTATTTATTTAAAAAATTTCGGTGTTATAAAATCTAGCACTAAGAACGGTAGTAGAAAAAAGAAAGAGGGTAGGAAAGGTAACTTGCATAGCTTTTGTAGACTTAGAAAAGGCATTTGATAATGTAGATTGGGACATAATGTTTAGAATTTTAAAAGAAACGGGTATAGATTATAAGGATAGGAGAATAATTTTTAATTTATATAAACACCAAACTGCCTTAGTTAGAATTGAGGGGGAAGAAGAGGTAGCAAAAATAGGGAAGGGAGTTCGGCAGGGATGTACACTCTCACCGTTATTATTTAATCTATATATAGAAGATGCAATAAACAAAATAAAAGAAGAGTATAGTGTAGGTGTGAATGTACAGGGAGAGAAAATATATATGTTGAGATTCGCCGACGATATAGCTATATTGGAAGAAAGCGAAAAGAATTTAGAAAGGGTATTGAATGGTATATGCAGGCAGTATTGACTAGGGATTTTAACATGAAAATAAATATAGGTAAAACTAAAGTGATGAGGTGTGACAAAAAGGAATGCAGTAGAAAAATGAGGATCACAATAGGAGATAATAGAATCGAAGAAGTGTCAGATTTTTGTTATTTAGGCAGTAGAATCACAAAAGATAATCGAAGCAAGGTAGATATAAAGTGTAGGATAGCACAGGGTAGGAAGGCATTCGTAGAAAAAGAACAGATTTTAAGATCAAATATTGACTTGGGTATTAGAAAAAGATTACTGAAGGTATATGTTTGTAGTGTAGCACTGTACGGGTGTGAGGCGTGGACTATAGGAAAGGAAGAGAAGCGTAGATTAGAAGCACTTGAAATGTGGTGTTATAGGAGGATGATGAGGATTGGTTGGGAAGATAAAGTAACAAATGAAGCTGTACTAGAGTTAGTAGGGGAGAAGAGAAGTATCTGGAGAGTGTTACAGCGTAGGAGAGACAGACTAGTAGGGCATATTCTTAGGCATGGGGGGATTATGCAATTGATCATAGAAGGTAGAGTGGAGGGAAAGAGAGGGGTAGGTAGGCCTAGATTGGAGTATGTGAGTCAGATAGTTGAAGACGTTGAGATGAATAGCTATAGGGAGATGAAGGGATTTGCTCAGGATAGATCGGCATGGCGTGCTGTTTCCAACCAATCTTTAGGATTGCGGACTCTTTAACTAACTAATAAAATCACTTTTATTTTCTATATTATGGAATACGGATAGTATTAGCTAATTTATATTGTTTTACAAGATTTATAGGTCATTTATATGCCATTTTTTAAATACTTCTAAAGTCATGTTGACTTATTTATTTAATAGTATATCAGTCACGATTCGCGACAGAGGTATTTTATTTTATTTTCATTTTGTGCTACTGAAGATAGCCTTCGAAATGCGCATATAGTTACTTAATGGTTTAAGTTCCGTAATTTGGGTGATATTCTATACTAGATGCACATCTTAAATACTTACTTAGTTATTTTTATTTGATTGATTCGATTTAGTAGCGACGATTTTTTTGGTTTTTCGAATTGCGTCACTGGATTTGTACACGGACTATAAAACGTATGTAAAGCGATGGAATCCTGCATGTTGCCTTACAGAAGGAAATAATAGAATCGTCGTTGAAATTGTATCGAAACGTAGGAACTCGGCGGTATAGCGATTATATACAAGAAGAAATAATAATCATGGTAAATGATGTTAATGTAAACATGCACGTATTTCGGCGGAATATCGTCGGGTTCATCTCGTGCTCTTCATCATTATCTCTCGTCATTCAAGCGGAAAATTATCTTACGTGACAAAAATATATAATAACGAAAGTGTAGGTAGGTATACACAACTGGTTTGATCCGTACTCGAGCAATATAAAATAAAAGGACGAAGACTGAATTTCTTTTCAGTACATCTGTGCAAGGATTAATACAAAAAAAAAATTTTTTTTAAAGTGTTTTCTTAAAAAAAAATTCAGCAGCAAGCAAATTCATTTTTTGTGATTACACTTTTCACAACCGAAAGAAACTCATTGTTATATTACTTATTTATGGGTAGTTAACATGACAAATATAAATGAGGCTAAATATAAATTAATTATTCCGGCTAGTTTACGAGTGGCACTAAACGAATTGCGCGATTTATAGTCGCTATTCTCTTCCGTTTCCATTTTCTTACAAACTAAACTGGCTTTTCTTAAGTACACCCCCAACGCTTGCAATCGTACACTTATTTTTTAATGAAGACAAAAGTAACTCCACACAATTTGTCGTCAAAGTATCCTTTTTCTAACATCTCTCTAAGAGTTAAATTCGTAGTTGTCATTTTGCTTTGAAGTGACTTACGTTTTATATTTGTTCTGGGCGAGTTGAAACACCGATTTTTTTCATTTGTTCGTCTTTTCTACTAGATTGACTTAAATATTATACTTAAAATTGACGAAACCGTAATCGGTTTGTGTTACGGTTTTTGGGTGGTGTTTTATACAATTTTCTACAAGACTTTTCTTCATATGGTACATAGCTCTTTGCGTTGTTATTTCCTGTTTTTGTTAACTATCACAATGTGCAATTTTATCGAATTAATACTGCTCTTCGACATACGAAATAAATTTAACAATTTTTTTTGATATGCTAAATGACTGAAGTGCGCTCTTTATTTTTGTACAAAAAGCTCCATTTACATCACTGAAAATTTCCTTCATATATATTTTTTTTTTTCATCATATTTTTTTTATTATCAAATACAATTACAAATTTATATTTCGTTTCATTTTATTTTCATCAGTTTGGTTTTAGGAAAAACAGAGGGACGAGGGAGGCGATTCTAGCACTAAGAACGGTAGTAGAAAAAAGAAAGAGGGTAGGAAAGGTAACTTGCATAGCTTTTGTAGATTTAGAAAAGGCATTTGATAATGTAGATTGGGACATAATGTTTAGAATTTTAAAAGAAACGGGTATAGATTATAAGGATAGGAGAATAATTTTTAATTTATATAAACACCAAACTGCCTTAGTTAGAATTGAGGGGGAAGAAGAGGTAGCAAAAATATGGAAGGGAGTTCGGCAGGGATGTACACTTTCACCGTTATTATTTAATCTATATATAGAAGATGCAATAAACAAAGTAAAAGAAGAGTATAGTGTAGGTGTGAATGTACAGGGAGAGAAAAAATATATGTTGAGATTCGCCGACGATATAGCTATATTGGAAGAAAGCGAAAAGAATTTAGAAAGGGTATTGAATGGTATGCAGGCAGTATTGACTAGGGATTTTAACATGAAAATAAATATAGGTAAAACTAAAGTGATGAGGTGTGACAAAAAGGAATGCAGTAGAAAAATGAGGATCTCAATAGGAGATAATAGAATCGAAGAAGTGTCAGATTTTTGTTATTTAGGCAGTAGAATCACAAAAGATAATCGAAGCAAGGTAGATATAAAGTGTAGGATAGCACAGGGTAGGAAGGCATTCGTAGAAAAGGAACAGATTTTAAGATCAAATATTGACTTGGGTATTAGAAAAAGATTACTGAAGGTATATGTTTGGAATGTAGCACTGTACGGTTGTGAGGCGTGGACTATAGGAAAGGAAGAGAAGCGTAGATTACAAGCATTCGAAATGTGGTGTTATAGGAGGATGATGAGGATTGGTTGGGAAGATAAAGTAACAAATGAAGCTGTACTAGAGTTAGTAGGGGAGAAGAGAAGTATTTGGAGAGTGTTACAGCGTAGGAGAGACAGATTAGTAGGGCATATTCTTAGGCATGGGGGATTATACAATTGATCATAGAAGGTAGAATGGAGGGAAAGAGAGGGGTAGGTAGGCCTAGATTGGAGTATGTGAGTCAGATAGTTGAAGACGTTGAGATGAATAGCTATAGGGAGATGAAGGGATTAGCTCAGGATAGATCGGCATGGCGTGCTGTTTCCAACCAATCTTTAGGATTGCGGACTCTTTAACTAACTTCATTTAAAATAAAGGCTAACAAAATTCATGTATTCATTAAGGAGTAATAATATTTTAATTTGACAATTTCTTAAGAATACGCTTATTTGCATATCTTGTAGCTAATTTATGAATAAAAATGCAGTTTTATAACTTTTTTATAACTCGAACTTTTTCTTTTCAATCCGAGCATTGAACTGAAATTCAAACACACTTTGTTTGACATACTCCAGCGCACAAAAATAATTTCCTAGCATATGGCATTGTTAACAGTATGTGTGTTCATTTTATATTCAATTATGGGTAGAGTAGAATCTTCCAGTTTGGCATATTGTTCCACAGTTGGGTTGGTCCTATTACCATACCGAGTACGCTGCCAGTGAAATTTACTGCCTTTTTTCTAGCGTATGTTTCGTTGAACTTGTACTGAAACAAGATTCTCAACTGAATTTTGTTACTTTTATCTGTAGCGTGCTACAAATATTATACAGTAGTAATTTTGTTATTATAGTACATATAAGAATTTATTTATTGCGACTTTAATACCTTTCGAAATCTGGCAGAAAAAAGTCATTTCGGGAGATTAATATTTTTATTTATAAGAATCGACGAAATATCAGGTTTAGGGAGTAAATTTATAAGGAAGAATAAGTTGTTTTTTTTGCATCAGATAGGAGAAAACCTTGCCTCTAAGTAAAAGTACATAAATATTAAATTCGAGATGGCGCGGTGTAAAAAAGCGTTTTTAGCAAAATAGCAAAATTAATGATGTAGAAATCGAGAAATTATTGAAGTCGTATGTGTATAATGTATTATTGTATGGTTGTGAGATGTAGACAATAAAAATGGAAGATAAATGATTTTTTTTTAATTTCTTAAGGATTGTATGAATATTTGTACAATCTTATACAATCTTTTATACAATCCAAAATACTTTTTTTGGATTGTATAAAGTAAAAATGGAAGAATAGTTCAATAGAACAGATTCATATATTGAATAGAAGAGATAAATTCGCTCAGAATATATTCACATATATATATATGGTATATAATAAATAGAGACCGGTTATAGGCACTAAAAAAAATGCCAAAATAGGCGGCAAATAGGCACTAAAAAAACTTAAAAAAAGGCACTTATTATTTTCAAAAAAACTCAAAAAAGGCATGAAAAACACAGTAAACAACATTTTTCCTTTTTTTGGATCTTGGATTCATCTGAACTGCTAATTTTAGGCATTTTGAATTTATTTTCGAATGTATTCGTGCGCTAACTCAATACAGACTGAAGAAATGAAGGGTGAAAATTTTATTTGAAATAACAGTTGTTACAAAAGAACCACTATTTGTACTTAAGAGTACATTACGAACGATTAGGGATTTTTCCATTGGTAATGTAGCAATGACACAAACAATTTAGAAAGTTTTTATCATTGAACAAAATAAATTATGGTAAAAAGCAAAATAAATATGAAAAAAAGGCGCGATTGCATGAAAAGTGTCGAAATAGGCAAAATAGGCGCTAAACTGAAAAATAGGCAAAATTTTATTAAAATCGTCGAAATAGGCAAAAAAAAAGGCATTTTGCCTAAAATACAGTCTCTAATAATAAATCATATCATTTTTTTTAAATAATAATTTATAAACCGAAGCTATAGCGGATATTATAATAAATTCTTAATATATGTATTTAAAAAAATGTAAATTAATAGCGGCTGTTTTCATCTAGAAAAAAAATTGAAGGATCAAAAGATAGGCTGTTCCATTGTTCCATTATTTTTCTGAATAAAAACGGTATTATATATATAGCACATATTATATATTCTTTAAAAAAATATTTCTTAATAGAATTGTTATAAGACGAAACAAATCTATATTAATTTTGTGAATAATTTTTTTTTGTATTTTTTAACGGCATTAATAGAGGAAAAATAGAGGAAAAAAAATGGAGGAAAAACTTTTAGGGTTTTCGAATTACTCTTAAAAATGGACATATTTAATGTTCAAACCGATTTATTTATTAAAAATGGTTTTTGGTTTATTCGTAGATTTTTTACGTCATTTGGAGTATTTTTGAAATTTTGACGAAAAAGTGAAATTTTTCAAAGGTGCAATTTTTCAAACCGGTGCACTTTTTTCCCACGATTTTTCTCAATTTTTTTGATTTGAACCGGCACTCGCTAAAAAATAGTTCTTTTACTCTTTACGCCATTTAGAGCATTTTTGAAATTTTGACGAAAATTGATGAAAAAGTGAGATTTTTCACAAGAGGTACCCTGTGCACTTTTTCACACGATTTTTCTCAATTGTTTCTATTTGAACCGCAACTCGATAAATATGGTTTTTGTTCTATTTTTAGACTACGTCATTTGGAGCATTTTAGAAATGCCCCAAATGACGTAAAGTGAAAAAAGTGAGAATTTTCGTCTATTTGCATTTCGTCGAAAAATTTAATTTAATTTTATTTTAAATTACATCTAAATATTTTAATTAGCACCTTACCGTACTAATACAATATACCGATCGTACCATTTTACGGATGGCCATTTAGCACATCAGATCACGACGATTCTTTCGCTTTAACTCGAATTTTTTTTTAACAGTTCGATTACGATTAAGCAATAATATAAAACGCGCTACAGCGCCCTTTTTGAGTGCCGGCAACACTGCTATAGCAGTTCTTTTAGTGGACCCGGCTCGGGGCGTCTCTTTAGCATGAACGTCACGCGTTCCTTAAACGTGGCATCCATTCACATATGCTACTCATGCCAAATGATCGTTACAGGAGCTGTGGAGGAATAGGAACAGGAGAGAGGATCAACCGACTGCTCTATAGATCAGGGATCCCAAATGGCGTCGATATAAAACCCTTTTTTTTCGCATTTTTTAACGGATCGATAACACTGGATTGTGGGGCGAAAGATTATTTGGATATTTTTGAAAATGTCACGTAATTTTCGATGTAATTTGAATATGCGGGCAGTTTTTAAATTTAATTAATCCTAACTGCTTTTTATGCAAAATTACATAGTAACATGAAAATTCTGAATGGGTTCGAGTAATGAAAATATTTTTTACTAGCGTGGCGAATAAAAAAAAAATATTGAGAACCTCTTGTACGATATCGATGCACAATACCTGATTCGGAATTATTTCTATCGTAATAGCTTACATTTATTGCTTTAGGACAATTTCGTTTCGATTCTGCAATTTTGTATGCACCCCGATAAGAGAATTTATTTTAAAATGCTACTAATTCTATTAGAAATATTGCATTTAAACGCAATCTCAAAATGTAAAACAATATTGAACTGTTTTTAATAAATACAAAAATATATACATCATCCTTTGCGAATGTACTGGGTCAAAATATACATTTTCTTCATTTACAAATTTATACTGTTTATATGCAAAACTTTGCTAGTTGCTTTATTACTTTATCAAAACTGACAATATAAATATCACTTCTTTGTTTCGAGCGTGCTTCTTAAAATGCAAATAATCTACTCTACTCTACAACACAACTTTCTAAAGAATTTAAGTTGTACTTTTCAGTATAGAATTTGTCAATTAGTTGTAAATTATATTAAAAAAAATTTTAAGCAGCACGCCCTAAATTTGATCTAAACACCCTTTCCTTTCCATCTTCCCACCTTCTATAAGATATTTTATTCAATACCTTAGTTGTTCATTATTTTGTTTTTACTCATCCTGTTGTAGAGTCTTCTTCGACGTGGAAGGATTTTCCCTGCAGGAATTTCATTTTCTTTAGTATATATGTATAGTTAAACTACCGTAGCATCAGGCAATAGTTTGAAGTAACTATAAACTGATTTAGAGCCATTTTCCTTGATTAAAGGAATACGGAAATCATGCAGATAGCGTATCCATTGTGATTAGATATTTCCATGTACAGAATATAGTTTCTGTCCATATAAAGTGCACTCGAAATTGTATAACCAATGAAATATTATGCTGTAATGTTATTTGCATTTTGTATATTAGATCGAGCAGATCGGGGCTAAGATTTTGTAAAAATTCTAAAATATTCCCACCTGTAGAATAATAAATGATCACAACGAGAAATGAATTTTATTTCAATTATTTTTTATCCTGGCGTTTCGATTGTCATTTAAGTGGCGAAATCATTTTTTTCAGGCCCTAGTGCGTAAAAATGATTTCGTTTCAAGCGTAAAAATCAATATAGTAAATAATAATTATTTAAAATTTATTTATTTAACATATGTACAGAGCAATTACTTAATTGATAAAAGGAATAATGGCAAAATAGGAATATTATTTTCCATGAAAAGATATTTGTGAAATTGCAATCATCTTGGAGAATTGTCAAAAAAGCATTAAAATGGTCACTATTTAAAATATCAATTTTTATAATTTCTAGAAAAATGTATTATAAATATGACCATTTCGCAACTTGTTTCAAAAATAGCCCGATGTTGATTAAATTTCTTCACAGATTTCTTCAAGTTTTCAATCACTTAGTTAAATAACTTTTCATAATAATATCGTGCTGTCCGCTTTCAGAATCCCTCAGCAATTTCAATCAATATAATGCATGATAACAATCACATCGATACAATCAATATATACGCTGTAATAGAATGTAGTTTTAAATTAATCGTTTTAATACATTGTTTATTCTCTGTTGTTTCAGATTGACCCCAAAGTAGCATTTCCTAGAAGGGCACATCCAAAGGTGAGCGATATTTCGATGTAATTTTAATAATCAATTTTTGTCCAGCTGTACTTATTTCAATATTATCGAATAATTCGATCGCTGATGCAATTGATTTATTGCTAGAAGAGATCGATGTACATATTTTTCATAAATAATTTTTTTACACATCCTGATGAGAATTTAGTAACCAACAAAAACAATTGTACGTTTATATGGTATAGGTTTGGTATATTAAAGTAATCACAGTCATCGCATGTCAGTTGGTGCTGAATCAATCATTTCCACGAATCTATCAACAATGGTGGAATATTTTGGCTTTCTTATATCTACCATTCTTCTATAATGGGGTAACTTATCAACATCTACGCGTATATACCTTAGAACCAACATCTACGCATATATATAGCTCACATGGGGGTAATAATAGAGGATAAATCTTATATATCGAATGAAATAGTCCGCGTTGGAACGGCCGTATAAATAATACAATACGTGACTAAGTCACATATCGCCAAATTAGCGGAACACATTACTATAATTACCGCAATCAGATTACTTCATTCCGCTGCTGATGCTACATTATGATTATATACACATTTGGGTCAATAACGAATGCTATTAGTCTACTTCTTTGCCTGTCTTTCATTGTCCCAGTGACCACAACATTTTTTTCACAAAAAAACCAATTTCTAAGCATACTGTCATATCAATGAATACTAACTATATAAAGAAGGCTAACGCGTACGGCCAAATCGCACCTAAAGGATGGAAAGTTATTTTTGGGTGTCCTTGTCTTACATATTAGAAAACAACATTCATACAGTGCTGGCTCGTGGTGGTGAATAGGAGAATCAATACAGCGTTGCCATATGTACAATATTAACAAATACAATGAAATATCTGCACTTATTTGATCAGGACTCAGATGATATCATTGGCCGCGGCCACAGGGGTTGCTATTGCACATTACACGTGTCTTATACGCTAGGCGTGCAATAGGTTAGGTTGCCTACCTTAGTATACGGTTAGCCGTATGTTGTAAGAAATTCTAAGAGTGTTTAGTTTGTGCAACATAATTTATGTGATCAATTTACAAGCGACAATGATTGCGATGTTAAGAGATATTTATGTAATATTTATTGTAAATGTACCGTACGCTTTTCCAATATCATTTTTACATTGGTTGCCCTACAATAAATAATGATAAAGTAAAATATTGATTTTAACATATTTGTAACATTTTTAACTTTGTTCATGATGCGAAGCCAATGAATATTACGATATATTCTTAGTATAATATTAAAATATATAAAATTATTTCAGGAAAGTTTAACTAACTTCTTATATTTGCGCTTTTAATAGGTGCACTAGTGCCAACAAGTTTACTTTTTGTTTCTTCACTTTCACATTTTAATTTTTTGTATAATTTTACTTTTATTAATTGTTTTATTATAAAATCTATATGGTTTTTGCAACAACTTGCATAATATGAGTTATTGCTTATTGATTCGAATATAAAGTCTATTGCTTTGTTGTAGAAATCAACAATTGCTCTATTTTTATCGTAATATAATTTAAATGTAAGCAGTATAGAGGTTATTAAATTAGTAAATTGATTAGATAGATGGTTGGCTTAGAAATAATATTTCTACATAGTCATACTTGAACAGCGAGACGCTAAAAAGTTTTTAAACATATTCAAGCAACCATTTCCCGCCTTGTATACCAAAACAGCTGAAAACACGAAGTAGTTAACCGAGAGCCGAATGGTTCCGAGTTGCCAGCGATGTATACCGTATTCTGTACAGGAAGCACATAGCTTCATAAGCCCGTAGCAAACTTAGGCATGACATATTTGTTAAGAATTAGAACTTACCAATAATGTTTCACCTAAATAGATTGTATCAAATTTGGAAAGGCATCTTTTTTCGTGAATATTGATACACTAAAATATGAAACTAGCACCCGATTATCTGTATGCAATATTTATGTGCGTAAATGATGTTAGATTATATCGATTATTTTCTGAGGCACAGCTGTTTTCTTGATTTAAAAATTCCTCTAAATTCTTTAGAATTTTATGTAAATTAAGCGATGAATATTGTTTATCAGTTGGCGTTCAACTTCTCTAGGGTCAGTAATGATTAAATATACGATTAAAAGTGATATCATAGTAAAAAGAGCTTTTTATCATAAATAATTGTTAGGATACAACTGTTTTCTTTGGCAACGATAGAATTTTATATTCTATATTATATATAATTGGTATTTTTATAATTTTAAATATATATATATTTTTTTATACAATTGACACTATTTGCGGGTACTCATTAATAAGACTACTATATTGCACAAACCTTTAACTAGTATTGCGGCCAAGTGTCGGCACAAGTAGCTATTCCAATCTATATGTCACTCTATCCTATAAAGAAAACAAAGATAGTAAGTCAGTAAAATACGTCACAACACTGGCTGCCGCAATTACAAGATACAACAGTAAAACCTGCAGAGATCTGCCAGTCATTAGTACTTCGATCAACTGTACAGAGGCCGACGTCGCTCTCAGTCGAAATTTATATGCCGGAAAAAATTACACAGCGTTGGTGATATGCTTTCATGTTTGAAAACAATTTTGTCTTCTGGGGACAGAATACTGAAAATATTCTTGTTCATTCACATATCAAATCTAAATATTTTCCTTAACACGTTGCGAATATATACTTTGGCTTTTATTGCATTGAAATTAGACCTTTTCGTCACTAGCCTATAAATTTATCCCGTAATCGTTCAAGGACTGAACTAAGTATCCATTATTTTTATACAAGTACAAAAATGGCGGTAACTTCTATATATTAGGGCACTGTGTATTATATAAAGCGTATAATTTTAATACACATAAAGAAAGAATAATATTTTATTTTCCCATGAATCGTGACAAGTTCCCAACAACTCATTATTCTTCTCGCTTAAGCTGAGCTTGTTCAATTTTGGGAAACACTGGGATAAAGCGTAGCACACCCGGATTGTGAATTGAATCGTATAATCAAGACGGAGATGGAAGAAAGCGGCACGCAGAGTGGCGACTCGAGGTCTAATGAAAAAATCTCATTAACATAACAAAGGTTTCCCGGGCGGCTCAAGGAAAGTTAGCCCAGAGAATAGGAAGGAACTGGTTTAGTACCGTACTTTGATTATTTCTCTTTTGTTCAGTTGATTGAAATTCAGCGCGGATTATTTTTTTTTAGAAAAGATACAAATATGTAAAATTAATTGGAAAAAGGAAACAAATATCAGTATATTTATTTTACGATTAAAAAAAAAGAATTCATTTGTTTTTTTTTTGTACAAATTTCTCGAAACAATTAATTAATTTGTTATTGTATCCATTACAAGGTGGGATTGTTGAGAAGATTAGTTTTTTGAAAAAAAAATAAATCTACTAATCAAAAATTGTATGGAAAGTTTAAATGTAATTTTTAATTGTAAAAAATGACACATCCCATATGTAAATAGCACCTTTATTGTAAAATGTATAAAAAAAACAACAAGAAAGAATGAAACTAAAGAATCTTATATACTAAATTTAATAACTTCAGGACAAAAGTCCTGAAGATGCTTATGCGAAACCGATAGACAATTAAAATAAGCAAAATCATACAAGGACGTATACTTTTCTCAACAACCCACAATTAATTTGTATTAATGAATTAATTTCGATTGTGGTATTACGGTCCTGTATGCGAGGCTTGTATATAAATTTCTCCAAACCTCTGTCAGTTCTCGAAAAGAAATATTTCAATCAACACAATTGCACAAG
This sequence comes from Leptodirus hochenwartii, assembly GCA_947310635.1. Classification (NCBI taxonomy): domain Eukaryota; kingdom Metazoa; phylum Arthropoda; class Insecta; order Coleoptera; family Leiodidae; genus Leptodirus; species Leptodirus hochenwartii. The sequence goes on from OX371176.1 coordinate 36,477,072, forward strand.
TGGAAATAAAAATGTCAAATATGTAGCTATACTATAATTAGTCTGCTTAATGTTGGATTATTAAAAATAATTTAAGGTTGAAGGTGACTTCTTGACGGAATAAATATTTTTTTTGTAAGTTTTTCATTTTTTTGGGAGATTTTAAATATTCGAAAATAAAAACTGAGAAAAATGAATATTAAATATCCATAAAAAAATATATATTAAATAGAATTATGAATTTCATAAATTTTATGAAGTTCAAAAATCAATTCAATCAATATGAATTAAAGAGTTTCTAGGATTTTTTTCGTATTTTTATTATATTGTTTGACAAGTTAGTTTTCGATATACATCAATATGAATTAAAGAGTTTCTAGGATTTTTTTCGTATTCTTTATTATATTGTTTGACAAGTTAGTTTTCGATATACAGGGTGAGTCATTAAGAATCGGACCCATGAGCCACTGTTAAATATCGTTCGTTTTCATAAACTTTACATGGAATATTTCATCAAAAAATATTATTTTTTAATTAATTAATTAAAGCGACATTTATTAAGCGCACATTATTAAAAATTGGAAACTTATAATGGGAAACATCCTTCTTAATCACTTTTAAAAATATATAACACTTATGTCGATTGTTGAAGTATATAATCGTATATACTCTTAACTAAGTATTATTTTTTATCTAAAGAAATGTGTTAACAAATTCCAATTTACTGTGTGTATTTTAAATATATTTTAAACGACTATTTAACAAAATATGCCGATAACACAAATGTGCATTTAAATTAATCAAATGGTATCAGAAATTTTAAGTAAATTTGTTTAATGTTTCGTTTATATTAAGCACTTATGCCAGTATCGGACTTGGATTAATTTATCGAAATTATTCCTTTTTAAATGTTTTTTTTTCTGGCGTTATTTCACGACAAAAGTTCGATTTATCTTCATCCATTGCAAAACTTTAGCACGCTTTTAAATATTAATTCCCTAACTAGTGGTTTCGTTCCAAGCAGACATTTTTATTGCACATCCTGTATTATTAAACCGGAACGTCTATAAAATTATGCGTAAAAAAATTGTTTAGTAATCGAAACAATTAATTAAACGTAGCTGTAACGTGATGTACAAAAATAACATATTTTTCGGTTTAAAAAATATATACTTCGTTATATCAATATAAAAACGAGTATATTGGCTTTATAAAATGTTTTACACGACAAAAATAATTAATATTTATTTTTACGATAGTATATATTTTAAAACAAATCTTCGCTATATTACAGCGCGTAAAAATGGCCATTCCATTCATCAAATTCTTTTATTACATTGAAACAATTCACCGATTAATATTCACTACAAAAACCATACGAATTCCATTTGATAAACGATAATAAAAATACTAAAATCCATTATTGAATTTTGTCAATTGGAACTGTTGCCAATTCCGAAATGAAATATACACCATCAGTTATATAAATTTGAATATAAAAATGTATATCGAGTGTAGTCATAATCCTGTGAAATATGACCGATATCAGTAGATATGCTGCGTTCAGAAAATCTTGGCAGGATTGCCTTGCGATATATTCAATCGTTGCACGCCATTTAAAAGTAGGAATAACTTTCGTTTTTGTTTTTTTAGTGCTTGCTTATTAGTCAATTAAAAATAGTGGATAGTTTTTATAACGTAAATACACGATAGAATTTTTATTTATATATATAGCAGGATTTTGCACACACTTTCATGTAAACAATTTTTTTTTTTTGCTGAATTACCAAGGTTGCAAACTCGGCCAAGTTTCATTGAATTGCCTATAGCATGCAGAGCGTGAGTGCGAGATGGATCTAGTCATCGAATGCCGTTGATCAGTTATGATTTACAGCTACCTATTTGGCGACTGCACACGTGACAATAAATCACTTCATCTTTTAATCACAATGCTAGTTTCAATTTCGCTGATGGACATTCAGTTTATAATATCCACTCGACCATCAAGTATCGTCCAATTCGCACACAGAGTGATACATTTATGCGTGTTTTAACTTTCGACTGTCAAATTTTCTCAGAAACGAAAACAAAACGAAATAGCTTCTTTTTTTTTTTGTATGGCCGCAAAAATGTTTAGTGAATGAATTTTCGATGAATCGTTTAGAACTGTGTACACGTTCTTTTGAAATAAACCATTTTCGATTTAGAAATGAATTTTTGATTTGCTCATATTTGGCTGGTTTGATTTTATATACGTCGCCGAATGAGTCCATTAATACAATTAAAGCCCTTTTATTGATCCGATATTGCGCCAACTAAAAGCCCATTTATGCATGAAATTGGGATTAGACGCGAGTCCATAAATTCATATTACATTTAATCCAGTGTGCGAAATTACTGTAATTGGCCGAACCATCCCGCATTATAAATAAGAACTCGATTCTGGCCCATGTTCTCTTTTGTCACTATATACCAAATGCGTTTAAATACAATTTAGACATATCTCGCAATATATTTTGAAAATTGATAATTGTTAATATCACGCTGAATTTGTTTTTATATCAACAGCGCCTTTAAAAAAAATTATAAATAACCGAAAAACAACAAAGGACACCATACGTTATTATAATATATGGTAATTTATAACCGTAAATGAAAATGAGTAACAAATATATATTATTTCTATGATTTTAGCGGTTTTAAAGACGACATTGAGATTTTAAGCAATTATTTGCTTTCGTACAAAAAATTGGATGTACAAATGATATTTTTAGTCTGATATTTTGTTTTATCACAACCACACATTTTTTAATATCTTCTTAAACACCCTATATAAATATCACCCTATATTAAATAAAACACTACATATGCAGAAATGTTCTAGCAGTCTGTTCTCATTGCACCCTCCAGATTATAACACATAAATATTACCACAGGATTAAGTCGTTTTAATAACGAATTTCTATTTGGTTTTGTTCTTTGCATACTCCAAATTGTATTATACCTTCCTCTACAATACAGCAGTTTTATTCACAATTTGCCGAATATTTATGAGAGAAATGCAATAATGTAATCTCTAGCAATTATTTGTATTATTCTGCAAACGATTGCAATTAATTTTAGTGTAATTAATATTTACATACGCAGTTTTGAAATAATTAACGTGATTGTTGAATAAATAAAATTTAAAGCAGACATAAAAATAAGAAAAATATTTAAAAAATTATCACTACGGTGTTAAATAATAGTACAGAATATCACCAAAATACCCTAACTTAAAGTATTAAGTAACTAGATGCGCATTTCAAAGACTATGTCCCCATCTTCAGTAGCACAAGTTAAAACTACATCTTCGAAATGTACATCTAGCTACTTAATGCTTTAAGTTATAATATTTTGGTGATATTCTATACTAAGAAATATATTGATTAATTTGATAAACATTAAAAAAAAACATGCGTGAGATTCTTGCGCGGTAGAAGTGAAACTTCTTAACTCCTAGGAAAAGTTGATTTTATGCATTGCTTATTTTCCATTTGTTATTAACGGTTTGATTTTGATTAATTTTGATTGACACTCGCATCATTAAAGAAAACATTATTAACTGTAATGTCGCACAGTCTATAAAGAGGAGTTTAGATTAAATATTGTAGCCATATTTTTATAGTTCTTTTCCGCACCAAACCAATTAAAAAACTCGATCTGTGTATTTTTCTTCTTTTTATGTGGACATTAATACAATGATCATCATCAATGTCTCTTGGCAAATGATTCACCATCGTATTCGCAGATATTGGAACATTAATAATTTGCTCATAAATCCCATGTACATGTCATAAACATCGAATTTGCATAAATCGAATTCTGCGTGAAATTAACCTCTCTGACACTATATCTAATTTTGGTAGATGACCAGGTAATTCTGGGTAGACAAAACCATTTGACTTCGATAACATTGGAATGGTATTCCGAGTGAGAGCATTTCGGCATGAATTGCACGCTATCATATCTTCAATGATAATGGCTGGAAACGCTGTATGTAAAAGTTGCTAGTGCTTAGGATCAACAGGTTTCACATCGTTCTTAAACTATATTCGATTATTGAAAAGTTGTTTGTCAAATTCGCGATGAGCAGGTTGAAAGAATGTAAATTATGTGTATGATGCACTAGTGGGTGCATTTCTATTTGTCGATGGCTCGCTCAGCTGTATCAGATTGATTTCGTTGATCTCTCACACCGCGTGTATCTTCACGTGCCTGAATCAGTGGCATTCAAATTTTCTATACCACTCACTGTGTCCTCACTTAACGACGGTATCGATTCATCCAGTGTATTTGAGGTCGTTGGAAGGTTATGTTGTCCACTGTGTTTCTTTAACGCCCTTTGCCTGGCTCGATACTCTCTACTTCTTTCCAAGGTACTTGTTGGCACTTTTCTTGGCGGTTTATTCGCTGTCTTCCGTTCTCTAAAAGCTCACACTTTGTCTTTTTCTCCATTTCACTTTTCACACAATGGAAATTGTTAGCTAAAAGATTAAGCTGTGTTTGTGTAATATATAATAAAATACGCAAGCGTCTACTGGTTGCCTTATGCTACGTACACGCGGCGCATGCGCGTAGCGTGTTTCACTTTTCGTGACGTTTAGGCCCTATCGCGCCTATAGAAGATTCACTGCAAAAATTTTGCTTTGATACTCGAGCGTTTTGTTCTTTTTCTCAGCTTTACTTTAGTAGGATTTAATCTGATATATATACAGTCGGCTGCATATTATAAAAAGTTTCACTTTTCCATCTAATATTTTCGAGCTTAATTCCAATTTAAATATTTGCCGTAACGTTGCATGCAGTTGTGAAAAGCGGCATATCATACCTGAGCTCATAAATCTCCCATCAATTTTACAGCTATTTACCGTCACAAATTTCATTTCAAGATGGTGCATTTTTTATACACAGATTGTGCCCGAACTCATTACCTCGATGGCACTTTGATTTTAGACTCTACTTATATACATACAACATACAGGCAGATGTTCACATATACCTCATCATGCGATATTACCAAACGAAGAAAGAAATCGTTCCTCAAAATTATAGACGTACACAAATTGTGGTTTATTTAATTTTTGTTTCAACAGTTGCATAGTTTCATTAAATCCAAACATTTGTATTTCTCTTTTTATCTTCTTCAGATATTATAAACAAGCAGGGATATCTTAGAAGTATTGGTAACGTTTAAAAAACATGAACTTTCCCAATGAGTCAATCTGTTCACCACTCTTATAAACATGAAGGATGTGCGATATAACTTTTTTAAGGGTGGAGCCGCGTCGCGGGTGAAGGTACCATAGCGATTGACAAGTGTGAAGTTTCGCACTGACTTCATAATATATGAATTAAGGTCGCTCGGCAAGTTTTCTTCCTTATATCAACCACCATTTCATCCATTCTATCAATATAAAGCGATGGTTACCCATAAAGGTCCTTGTTGTACTAAACGAAAACTGCTCACAGTGCATTGACAATATATTTTTGTTGACAGCAGTTTTCAGAAGAAAAAATCGATAGTTACAAATTATTTTCTCATATTTAAATCCGGCCCAATTTACATCAACCAAATATTATCCTCAATTATGTTAAATTCATCAGCAACATTTTTTTAGAATGATATATTAACATAAGTACAAAAGACGAATTGCTACTTTCGTCGATATAAAATAAACAAAACAGAATCGCATCTCTAGCTGTACCCTTCAGTGCCTCACCACAATTCCTTCACAGGATCATTTATTTGCCAGTAAAGTATCGACGTCTTGGATTTATCGTATAATGGTCCGCAGGCATTTGAATAGCTAATACACTTCACATTTACACTCTCCGTAACGTTTACGTCGTCTCGCTAATTTAATGTACTTATTATATAATGCATATTCACGTCTATATATTAATTTCACAATTTCATAGCGAACGAAACATTCTCGAACTAACTGTAACAATAATATTTTCAATTAACACATTTTGTACTGTATATAATTTAGTATCAATTTTATAATGGAAAATGGAAATGGATTTTATAAGAATTTTCTATTTAGAAACATTATTTAATAAAAATATTGTTTATTGTTCATTACCGAAGAAACTTTAATTTATATGCATGATACAAACAAAAAGTATTTTCTTAGAAAATAATTTTCGTAATTAAATCAACACCCTCTTCCAATGGTATTATCATAGTAAAATGTTTTTTTTTAACTTCAGTTATTTTGGGCCGAACAAAAAATTCACTAGGTGCATATCACCCTGTATATATGCCGCCTTAAATCAAGTAACGTTGTATTGGAGAAGTATGTTTGCAAGAAGTGATTGTGCATGTACTGCTATGCGTTTATGAAGCATAAGTTTGCCATGTATTAATTGGATCATAAATTAAGATTGTCTGGATAAACTTTAACCAAAACTATCCACCCAAAAATCTATTAAATAGTAACTACAAATAACGCCATAAAGTGTTTATAATTTTACCAGACATGGCATATAATATACTGAAGAGATGCCAAAAATTGCATCGTCCTAAATTTGCACAAGCCAATTTATATAGCTGAAGAATAAATTTGTCGGTTCTTCTTAAATGAATTGAGATTTCAAATCGACAAATTTTTTATTGAATGAATATTTTAGAAGAGGCAGGAAATTTGTCGGCAATGTAGTAAACTATATATTTTATATGTGATAAAAAAATTATTGCTGTATATAAAAATACTCTGCTAAAATATCATTGTTTTTTTTCCACGAAAATGAACGGAATGAAGGCGAAGAGATTTGAAATTAAATAACAGTAAAAAAAAAACATTAAGTAACAATTAAATAACATTAAGATGAAAGGCTTCAAAATCGTTGGTTATGATGAAATATAACACCATACAATGAAGATTCTGTTGCATCCGTAAATACTTTTATAAAAGACTAACACTAGAGAACCCAACGCACCGTAAGAAACGAAGTAACATCTATATCAAGACTTCTTGATACTTCTACGCGAAGCTTGCGGCTACAACTCCTATTTTCCTATGCGCTCGCTAGCTAGATTCGACGATATATATATATACGTCAACGTCAAATACTTCACTTGTCTGCGTCGTTATTTAGATGCAAGGATTGAAAGCTTAAGGCCTTCGCATCCAATTTGAGCAACGACGAGCACTATACACGGCTGTGTTCATTACACGAAGCAAATGCAAAATTAAACAGACAGCGCTTCGTAAAATAAGGACACTTGATATTGTCGGAACATACCAAAGAAATCCGAAAAAATTGCCAATTTTTATACGGAACATAGTGCCTTAGAAAAAGACATTATTTGATTTCGTTTAAACGTAAAAAAGCGACCGTCGCATTTACAATGGCTCAGCACCAGAAAAATATAATATTATCGGCAATAATAGCTTCTTAAATTTGTCAACTCAGCGGGGAATTTAGGCTGAGAAATCGACTCGGATCTCAAATTTGCAAATCACATTAAAAAAAAAATTAATAAAAATTGTTTTCTGGCACTAAAAACAATTTATAATAATAGATCTCAATACGAAAATTCGCATACGTGACTCTTTAATATTGTCGAAATATAATTACTGCGATTTTATTTAATAAAATACAATATATACAAAACAATTGTCCGCGACTGTTTATTTAGTGGCTAAATATGCAAAATAGATGTAAATTGTTTTTTTTTTTAAATGTTCAAAATGAAAATGCCACCAATTGTTTGAGTAAAGAACGGATTTACATAATCTAAATATTAGAAGCATTTTGTCGTCATTTGAAATTGAAATCGAAATTAAAAAACGTCATTTTACATGTAATTATGACGTGTCTTATATAATATTTTTATTGTCCTCTGGCTGAATTGATAAGACTACTAAATACAGGTCGGGTTTCAAATATAATGTTAGTTAAAGAGTCCGCAATCCTAAAGATTGGTTGGAAACAGCACGCCATGCCGATCTATCCTGAGCTAATCCCTTCATCTCTCTATAGCTATTCATCTCAACGTCTTCAGCTATCTGACTCACATACTCCAATCTAGGCCTACCTACCCCTCTCTTTCCCTCCACTCTGCCTTCTATGATCAATTGCATAATCCCCCCATGCCTAAGAATATGCCCTACTAATCTGTCTCTCCTACGCTGTAACACTCTCCAGATACTTCTCTTCTCCCCTACTAACTCTAGTACAGCTTCATTTGTTACTTTATCTTCCCAACCAATCCTCATCATCCTCCTATAACACCACATTTCTAATGCTTGTAATCTACGCTTCTCTTCCTTTCCTATAGTCCACGCCTCACACCCGTACAGTGCTACACTCCAAACATATACCTTCAGTAATCTTTTTCTAATACCCAAGTCAATATTTGATCTTAAAATCTGTTATTTTTCTACGAATGCCTTCCTACCCTGTGCTATCCTACACTTTATATCTACTTTGCTTCGATTATCTTTTGTGATTCTACTGCCTAAATAACAAAAATCTGACACTTCTTCGATTCTATTATCTCCTATTGAGATCTTCATTTTTCTACTGCATTCCTTTTTGTCACACCTCATCACTTTAGTTTTACCTATATTTATTTTCATGTTAAAATCCCTAGTCAATACTGCCTGCATACCATTCAATACCCTTTCTAAATTCTTTTCGCTTTCTTCTAATATAGCTATATCGTCGGCGAATCTCAACATATATATTTTCTCTCCCTGTACATTCACACCTACACTATACTCTTCTTTTACTTTGTTTATTGCATCTTCTATATATAGATTAAATAATAACGGTGAGAGTGTACATCCCTGCCGAACGCCCTTCCCTATTTTTGCTACCTCTTCTTCCCCCTCAATTCTAACTAAGGCAGTTTGGTGTTTATATAAATTAAAAATTATTCTCCTATCCTTATAATCTATACCCGTTTCTTTTAAAATTCTAAACATTATGTCCCAATCTACATTATCAAATGCCTTTTCTAAATCTACAAAAGTTATGCAAGTTACCTTTCCTACCCTATTTCTTTTTTCTACTACCGTTCTTAGTGCTAAATAATATAATGTAATTAAAGAAATAGATAATTTACCTCTGTCACTACGAAATAAATCGCTGCATACGATAACAAATGAATTAAGAAAAATCTTGCTCGAAACGCAACGGCATTGGATTTGAAGAAGTGGTAGTAGAATATATATAATAGAATTATTGTATTCTCTCATATTGTTTTTTTCAATTTATCCGGAATATCGTATTCTGAAATCGATATATTTGCTTTGCATTTTCCGTGTGAAATAAATTATAATATTTTTTCCCAAAATTGTGTGGAAATATTATATATATATATATATTTGTTTCTTATTATTATTTTTATTTTTTGCTATAAATTGTCTGAGTAAATTCATTAAATTATTACACTTTACTTTTTTAATTATATCGTACTGTCAATGGAAAACTAACCCAACTCAAAATGAGTAGGTTTAAAGGAAAATCGAATTGAAGTTTTCGCTAATATATTATAAAATAAAAAATATATAATAAAGTGGCACTTAGGTTTGAAGTTTTAACAAATTTTATTCATTTAATTTATCGCCAAACGGTGGATAAAGAAGAGCAAGCTATTAGCAAGTTAAAGCTATTATTTATAAACAAATAATGCAAATTTTTAATTATGGTGCAAATTATCATAATTTTGTTTTATGAAATTTAGTAATTTAACCAATTTTGTACTATTGCGTTACTTTTGCATTAGTGGAAATAAAAATACTCGTCTTTGTAAAATAACACATTTGGTGTTATGTTACTTTTAGACTAAGAAATTAAATATCAATAGAAGATTTAATTTCTTAGTTTAATTTAATTTAATCAAGGGAAGAAGAGGTAGCAAAAATAGGGAAGGGAGTTCGGTAGGGATGTACACTTTCACCGTTATTATTTAATCTATATATAGAAGATGCAATAAACAAAGTAAAAGAAGAGTATAGTGTAGGTGTGAATGTACAGGGAGAGAAAATATATATGTTGAGATTCGCCGACGATATAGCTATATTGGAAGAAAGCGAAAAGAATTTAGAAAGGGTATTGAATGGTATGCAGGCAGTATTGACTAGGGATTTTAACATGAAAATAAATATAGGTAAAACTAAAGTGATGAGGTGTGACAAAAAGGAATGCAGTAGAAAAATGAGGATCACAATAGGAGATAATAGAATCGAAGAAGTGTCAGATTTTTGTTATTTAGGCAGTAGAATCACAAAAGATAATCGAAGCAAGGTAGATATAAAGTGTAGGATAGCACAGGGTAGGAAGGCATTCGTAGAAAAAGAACAGATTTTAAGATCAAATATTGACTTGGGTATTAGAAAAAGATTACTGAAGGTATATGTTTGGAGTGTAGCACTGTACGGGTGTGAGGCGTGGACTATAGGAAAGGAAGAGAAGCGTAGATTAGAAGCACTTGAAATGTGGTGTTATAGGAGGATGATGAGGATTGGTTGGGAAGATAAAGTAACAAATGAAGCTGTACTAGAGTTAGTAGGGGAGAAGAGAAGTATCTGGAGAGTGTTACAGCGTAGGAGAGACAGATTAGTAGGGCATATCCTTAGGCATGGGGGGATTATGCAATTGATCATAGAAGGTAGAGTGGAGGGAAAGAGAGGGGTAGGTAGGCCTAGATTGGAGTATGTGAGTCAGATAGTTGAAGACGTTGAGATGAATAGCTATAGGGAGATGAAGGGATTAGCTCAGGATAGATCGGCATGGCGTGCTGTTTCCAACCAATCTTTAGGATTGCGGACTCTTTAACTAAACTAGAAGATTTACATGACCAAAAATCAGGTGGTATGGCATCGAAAAAATAAAATATTTCATAGGTGAACAAACCAACATATTTATTTTCAATATTTGAAGATGTGGTAGTTTAGTATTAGATGGATTGAACATTTTAATGTACAGATACAACATAAACGTAATTTTTGTATTTTTTTAACTTTTGTTGGTATTTCATTGGACATATATAATAATAAATGAATTTCTGTCTTTTTTTTCAATTATCACTACGGTGTTAAATTATAATATAGAATATCACCCAAATACCACAACTCAAAGCATTAAGTAGCTAGATGCGCATTTCGAAGGCTATGCCCCCATCTTCAGTAGCACAAGATAAACTATTTATTTATTAATAAATGTCTTGTTTAGATTATTTTTCTTATCTTTTTCTGGGGAGATAATAATTATTTAAATATACTTTGTTTTATTGTGGGGTTTTATGAAGAACAGTTGCGCTCATGTGCAGCATATGCTAGTACTGTCCTTTGGTGATGTTTCTATATCTTCTGCACCAATAAATTGATTATTTATTTATTGAGTTTCTGAAATTACCACGTTATTAATTGATTATTCATAATAACATACTTTCAGTAAAATTCGGTTTGCTGCTGTGTTTTCTTCAATTTATTAAATTCCTTTTTGCAGTTCCACAAATTATAACCTTTTTCTATCCTAATAATGATGCATGTAATAATTTACTAGTATATTCTGCACAGTAACATGTGTATGTGTAGCTATATGATGTTCAACATTGTGCGTGGCCGCAGGGGCGGTAGGACCATTTAGCAAATTCTTATGGGCATCTAGATTTGCTGGTGCGGCATCGGTGGTGGTCGGTCCCATAAAAATAAATAACGGAATATAAGCTGGGAAGCGGCCGTTATCTGGAGTGGTTCTTCATTAGTTGTATTATTGACCACTACCAGCATCTGTAGGGACTACCAAATGGGTACTTGGACTTACAGACGGGGCCAGATAACGATTGTAGGGTGGAACGAATGAAACGAACTAAAATCCTCTGCAAAGCCCATTTCGTTCCACCTCTTCCTCTAACGGGCCACAATCGAAATTCTCGCTTGCATTGCTCAATCGAAAAATTTTGTTCTAACGTGGGGAAAAATTAAATTAATCACAAAATCACAGTTTCCCGTCCAATTTAATTAGATTTTAAATTAGAAGAAAAATTTATTTGTGGTAAAATAATTTATTTTTAAACAAACGTGTGTGCCGTTTTACAATTCTTAATCTAACGTGGACGGGAATAATAATACATGTCAAAAAGCGTTATTTTATAGCAAAGCAAATAAACCGTATAATATTATATTTGAGTATTTAAAATTATTGTAAAATGCACATTCTTTTTGACTGGTTCAGAGAAGACAACTAGAAATATTTAAAATTTGACCAAATATATAAATTAAGCGATTACTGTTTTGGCCGCAAATGATTGTACTGTTATGTGCATTGTAGAAAACAATGTGTTGCAGCACGTTTGACTTGTACTCTTCTCGCCACCTATAAATGTGGAGTTGACAATGCGAAATTGCACTGAAACTGATTTTACGCAAATATTGACTTGTACTGTTATTGTTGACAATGCGAAATTGCACTGATACTGATTTTACCCAAATATTGACTTGTACTGTTATTGCCGCCCATCAAAGAATTGAGCCGTTTATTTTTATAGTGGTGTAAGTCAATTTTCCTAAAAATTTAGATATTTAAGGGTTCGCGTTTTAAATCGACTCAAAAATATTAATGATCACTAGTAATGTCACTTTTTTTTTTGTAGTGACAAATATTTAAACTTTTGAGGTATTTAAAATATATGCTTGAGAAAAAATTGGGACTTTGTGACCACAAATGTACTTATACCATTATCAAAATTATCAAATTTTCAATAATCTGACTTTAAATCATATTTAGTTGCTTAGAATTCAAAGTTTTCCAAAAAATATATATTATATTTTCAAAAAATTGAATCTTTTATTCGTGTTATGCGAAACAAAATTGCATATAACTTTAACCATTATACATAAAAAAAAATTAAAAATATTCATGGTTTTTAATTTATTAATTTAAAACATCTTCATTGGCACCATGAGAAAGGTTTGGGCGGCACATGTGGAATATAAGGCAATAAATCACTCATATCTTTATATCTAGCTGAGGTTATGGGTATAGAGGTTTTGTATAGAGGTGATAATTTTATGTTTTTAAAATGTTTTGGTCTTCCTCGTCCTGGATGTAGTTCCAAAGTTTTAAATTCTGCAGTCGATTCGGTTTTATAAAATAGCTTGTATGACTCATTTCTTTAAAAACGCATTCAGCATATTTTCAAGCAATTAATTTGATCTGCCCGAGTGTTTTTTGATCTTTAAAAAACAACATCTTCTAAGTTCTTCGTTGAAATGAAATTTTCGCGCGCTTCATCCGGTTAAATATAAATTTCTTTCTTTTGCGGCACTGTTCAATTATTTTGTAACAATCTTCTGGGACATATATAAAATTAGATTTTCGTAGTGAAATATTTGTAAGTAGAAAAACTTCAACTCCACCGATGATAATGAATTTTATTTTGGCCCGCTATGGTAAGATTTAACAACATGTTTTTATTCATGCATAATTTCGATTTTTTTTTAAACGAACTTACACCACTATCAAAATAAACGGCTCAATTGTTCTATCGTTTTCATTATATAAGTTGGCATAAAAGTCGTAAAGATTTTTTATTTAATTTTTATTATGCCGTGTGTAAAATTTTTTTTACTTTTTTAAAAATGAACGAACATTACATTTTACCTTCGAATATTGTTTTAACAAAACTTAAAATATTCACCTTTGTCAGTCTATTACCATCTAAACTTTTAAATTGTTAAATTCTTCAAATATTACAGTTCCTCATGCAAATATATACTTTTTGAAGTTTTAGTATGTTAATTTTCAAATATTGCCGATTTAATTGTTGTCTCAAAATATTTTTTTTTAATATATTACTTCACTAATTTTTATTCCCAGCATCTCTTCATTTTCAAATTTCAATTCGCTTCATTTTTAATGTCCAATTTAAATTTAAAATGATTCAAATTCTAAATGATTTCCTTAAAAATAAAATACAGAAGATCCATATTCATATCAAATAATTTTGATTAAAACTAGGTAAAATTTTTGAAATTTTACGGAAACTGTCAATCATCTCTAATATGCTGTTATTTACTAAAAACTAAAGCTCTAAAATTCTTTATGTCCCTCGGTGTATCTGCGGAATAATATCACAAAACACATATTCCAAAAAAATTGAAATCAATGCCAAAATCATTTTATGATTGCGTCAATCTATTCGATAAAAATAACATGCTTATATTCAAAAATAAAACAACGATCGCTTTACTTTTATAGAAGTTCGTTTAGGGTAGCGTATTAAAAAAAAATAGAACTAAATTAATAATAAATATAGTGGTAGCTTAAAGAATGAATTAATTAGAAGAAGTAAAGTTAGTTTTTTAATTTTTTTAAACATCTTAGCTTATATGCACGAGCCGTTGACAATATTTGGTCCTTCCGAGAATAAGATACATTAATTCAAAATTTGCAAATCGTATATTGTATATTAATTTTCTTTTTTTTTATAAAATTAATAATTTTACTTTTGCTTGTAAGATTCCAATTTCTTTTACCAAACAGCTGTCGTCACAAATATCGTCCCATATAACAGTGTTGCCTACATGTAGTCACAATGTAGTCGATAAATCCGATATAATATTATCAGCAGGTCCTTGCCATATATATACACACACAACATGCACAGCACATAATACACGTATAACAGGACGGGGTTGTATGGATGAGGGTAGCGAAACGACCAGCAACAAACAAACCCCTATTAATACGCTGAGGGTGCCACCGAAGAGTTGCGAAGTTACGGGACCCAATAAAATAACCACCGAAGTAGAAATAACGTATTTAGAAGAGAAGTGTTTTTTTTTTCTGGTTATAAAATCAACATTTTTGTTTTTAACAATTGCAAGAAAAATTAAATGTTTTAATTTGGCTATTTTTAATCGACGAATGAATTAAATAAATTGACGAATGCATAAAATTTAAATAGTATTATTTGAGCAATTTGGTATATTTTAAAAATTTCACTTCATTCAATAATATATACATAAATAGATAATTCGAATAGGCAGACGCAAAAAATATATAATCATTAGAATTTAATGATTATAATATTGTAAGAATGCCTAAATTATGGACTTAATTAACTTTTTTTTTTAATTGAATACTGAAAATATTGATTTTTATAATTGAGCTTAAGAAGTCTTTTAAATCGTCATAAAATTTGTTTTTATATGAACCTACTGCATATTTATTTTATATACCAAGATTTATGTAAGTTCTTGTAATAAAAGATACACTAACTAAAAATACAGTATAACTCTACAAAATATACATATTTTGCAAATTTAATAATTTAATACATAGTCAAATTTAAATATGTCTTTGAAATTATTTATAATTTTAACATACATCATTGTCTACATACATTGACGTCGTTCGATAGAGATTAATATTTGATTAAACTAATGCATCTACAAAGCCTTTTGCTTCGATTTAGCTGAATCTACTGCGGATAAAAAAATATTATTTTCGTTCTAAATGAACACAATAATCTGAAAGCATCATACAATGAATGGCTATAAAGTACCTGAAGCTTTTATTGCACCTTTTTACGATCATGTAGCGTTTATAACTGTAGCTATAAATACTTTTCGATATAACACCGGATTTTCGATTCTAGTTCATTTCATATGAGGTGCGAAGAATCGTAAGGAACAATTTAATAATTTAGAGAAAATTGTGGTAAAAAAATTTTTCGTATCGGTTTTCGTTAACTTTCTGAATTAACAAAATAAATAAAATCCACAAGCAATACAAAATTTAATTATTTTGTTATTAGTTAAAGAGTCCGCAATCCTAAAGATTGGTTGGAAACAGCACGCCATGCCGATCTATCCTGAGCTAATCCCTTCATCTCCCTATAGCTATTCATCTCAACGTCTTCAACTATCTGACTCACATACTCCAATCTAGGCCTACCTACCCCTCTCTTTCCCACCACTCTACCTTCTATGATCAATTGCATAATCCCCCCATGCCTAAGAATATGCCCTACTAATCTGTCTCTTCTACGCTGTAACACTCTCCAAATACTTCTCTTCTCCCCTACTAACTCTAGTACAGCTTCATTTGTTACTTTATCTTCCCAACCAATCCTCATCATCCTCCTATAACACCACATTTCAAGTGCTTCTAATCTACGCTTCTCTTCCTTTCCTATAGTCCACGCCTCACACCCGTACAGTGCTACACTCCAAACATATACCTTCAGTAATCTTTTTCTAATACCCAAGTCAATATTTGAATTTAAAATCTACGAATGCCTTCCTACCCTGTGCTATCCTACACTTTATATCTACCTTGCTTCGATTATCTTTTGTGATTCTACTGCCTAAATAACAAAAATCTAACACTTCTTCGATTCTATTATCTCCTATTGTGATCCTCATTTTTCTACTGCATTCCTTTTTGTCACACCTCATCACTTTAGTTTTACCTATATTTATTTTCATGTTAAAATCCCTAGTCAATACTGCCTGCATACCATTCAATACCCTTTCTAAATTCTTTTCGCTTTCTTCCAATATAGCTATATCGTCGGCGAATCTCAACATATATATTTTCTCTCCCTGTACATTCACACCTACACTATACTCTTCTTTTACTTTGTTTATTGCATCTTCTATATATAGATTAAATAATAACGGTGAAAGTGTACATCCCTGCCGAACTCCCTTCCCTATTTTTGCTACCTCTTCTTCCCCCTCAATTCTAACTAAGGCAGTTTGGTGTTTATATAAATTAAAAATTATTCTCCTATCCTTATAATCTATACCCGTTTCTTTTAAAATTCTAAACATTATGTCCCAATCTACATTGTCAAATGCCTTTTCTAAGTCTACAAAAGCTATGCAAGTTACCTTTCCTACCCTATTTCTTTTTTCTACTACCGTTCTTAGTGCTAAAATCGCCTCCCTCGGCCCTCTGTTTTTCCTAAAACCAAACTGATCTTCTCCTAGCCTTTCCTCTACTTTATTTTCTAATCTCCTATAAATAATCTTTAGCAATATCTTCGATGCATGTGATAGTAGACTAATGGTCCTATAGTTCTCACACAAATTAGCTCCTATTTTCTTCGGCATTGTTACTATTCTACTACGCTGAAAATCCTGTGGTACTTCTCCCTTCTCATATATTTTACAAACTAACCTGTATAATCGCTCCTGCATTTTTTCCCCTGCGTGTTTTATTAATTCGGCTGGTATCATATCAATCCCCGCTGCTTTGTTATTCCGTAAATCATTTAATGCTCTATGAAACTCTGACCTAAGTATGCTAGGACCTAAGTCATCCTCATCTATCTGTTCCACATTTTCTAGCTCCTCCATGTCCTGCCTACCTTTATATAAATCTTCAAGATACTCCTTCCATCTTCTAGCTTTTTCCTTATTTTCTGTGAGTTCCTTACCCTGCTTATCACATATAATGTTACCCTTTGGTTTTACTTTAGAAAAATGTGACTTAATTTTCCTGACTAAATTTTGTTATACTGAAGACAAAATCAAAAATTAAATTAAATGCTATAATCAACGAAATTTGTTTGCATTTCAAATTCTTATTTCTAAACATAATTACAACATTTAGAAAAAAGCGTACTTGCACTCTTTAAGTTCTAGACTCCTCATACTTGCAATTTTTACAAATACTATTTGCGATCGTATTATTTTTTTATTAAATCGCAAGTTCTAATTATAATAACAAATAACTAAACGTAGATAAATGATAACAGCCGCTGAAATTCACAGAATATAATTTACCCACTATTTTTTAAGACTTTCGCTTTTTTATAAATTTTTGTATTTATTTAGCCCCCAATAACAGAAATAAAAAAAATTCCAATCACAATTGAGTATATAAACAATAATAGTAAATACATTTTATATTAAATTTGTAGAAAGATATTATTTAACCACATTAATCTACATATTTTTTGAAGAAATTTCCGACTAAAAATTCTGGCATTTAGTGATTTAGAGAAATTAATAATTTCCCATAGAATTGCATTTTTTTTTGTTTAAAAAAAATCAGTAGTTTTGCAGGATTTATATATTATTAGTATATAATAAAATATATATATAAGTAAATTTAGTTCGATCAGCTAAAATTAAATTGTTATTCAAGTTGACCCAAACAGTTAGCCTAAGAGGAAGCAGCAGTTGCAGTTGCAATCTCTTTGACCATTATTCCTTCTTTATTAAGCAGTTTTCGGGGCGAGATAACCATATATACTCCCGTTCTTGCAGCACTCTTGATCTTATTACATTTTGTTGAATTGTCCTTTCAAACTGAATTTCACTCTCCTTTAAAGTCGGTACTGTAGAACACTTCTATATTGGCAGTAGCAACTACCAAAGTAAAATAAATATATTATACGTCCTACGATGTGCTCAAAATGATATTTATGGTTAATAAAGACTAATAAAAAATAAATACATATATGCAATTTTATTAGATTAACTAATGAAGATTAGAAAACTTAGTCGAATAATATTTTTACGTTATTTCTTAAATGTAGAGTTCAAATTTAGTGATTGAGTGAGTAAATTTTTTGAAATTTCTGACCTTTAGATGTGCAAATAAATTGACCACGAATAATATATAAAAAAAAATTAAATTTTATTAGATTAACTAATCAAGATTAGAAAATGTAGTTTTTTATTATTTTTATGTTATTCTTAAATGTAGAGTTCAAATTTAGTGATTGAGTAAATTTTTTGAAATTTCTGACCTTTAGATGTGCAAATAAATTGACTACAAATAATATATAAAAAAAATTAAATTTTATTAGATTAATTAAACAAGATTAGAAAATGTAGTTTTTTGTTATTTTTACAAATATTTTTTATGTTATTTCTAAAATATAAAGTTCAAATTTAGTGATTGAGTAAATTTTTTGAAATTTCTGACGTATAGATGTGCAAATAAATTGACTAACAATAATATAAAAAAAATAAAAAATATTATTAGTTAACTAATGAAGATTAGAAAACTTAGTCGAATAATATTTTTATGTTATTTCTTAAATGTAGAGTTCAAATTTAATGATTGAGTAAATTTTTTGAAATTTCTGACCTTTAGATGTGCAAATAAATTTACTACAAATAATATATAAAAAAAATTTTTTTTATTAGATTAACTAAACAAGATTAGAAAATGTAGTTTTTTGTTATTTTTACAAATATTTTTTATGTTATTTCTAAAATATAAAGTTCAAATTTAGTGATTGAGTAAATTTTTTGAAATTTCTGACGTATAGATGTGCAAATAAATTGACTAACAATAATATAAAAAATATAAAAAATATTATTAGTTAACTAATGAAGATTAGAAAACTTAGTCGAATAATATTTTTATGTTATTTCTTAAATGTAGAGTTTAAATTTAGTGATTGAGTAAATTTTTTGAAATTTCTGACCTTTAGATGTGCAAATAAATTGACTACAAATAATATATAAAAAAAATTAAATTTTATTAGATTAACTAAACAAGATTAGAAAATGTAGTTTTTTGTTATTTTTACAAATATTTTTTATGTTATTTCTAAAATATAAAGTTCAAATTTAGTGATTGAGTAAATTTTTTGAAATTTCTGACGTATAGATGTGCAAATAAATTGACTAACAATAATATAAAAAATATAAAAAATATTATTAGTTAACTAATGAAGATTAGAAAACTTAGTAGAATAATATTTTTATGTTATTTCTTAAATGTAAAGTTCAAATTTAGTGATTGAGTGAGTAAATTTTTTGAAATTTTTGACGTTTAGATGTGGAAATAAATTGACTAACAATAATATATATAAAAAAATTAAATTTGATTAAATCAACTAATCAAGGTTAGAAAATGTAGTTTTTTGTTATTTTTACAAATATTTTTTATGTTATTTCTAAAATATACAGTTCAAATTTAGTGATTGAGTAAATTTTTTGAAATTTCTGACGTATAGATGTGCAAATAAATTGACTAACAATAATATATATATAAAAAAAAATATTTATTAAATCAACTAATCAAGATTAGAAAATGTAGTTTTTGTTATTTTTACAAATATGTTAATATTATTTCTTAAATATAGAGTTAAATTTTTTGAAATTTCTGACGTTTAGATGTGGAAATAAATTGACTAACAGAATTCTGACATCGTTTTGTGAATAGAATTGTAGCGTTTCAAACATCTTCTGGCGAGTCGCATATTGAAAACTAAATTAAGCAGAAACTAAATCGGAAACGACTACGATTTTCTGCTGAAGCACATAATATCAAACGAAAGAATATATATACCATCTGGATGTTGCCTTCAGAGATGCTGTTAGCGACCTCAGATGCGTATACTACAAAATGAATAATAAAAACATATACCTAAAGAACTTCAAGAACTCAAATAGTTTTAAAATGCAATGATGAGTTAACACATCAAAATATCAGTAGGGATTTAAAAAATTATGGATGGATAATAAAAATAAATGAAATTTGAAGAACTGAATGGTTTAAAAAAAAATTGCGATATATTTCTTAAAAATAAAAACGGACATTTAGAATTTAATATTTGCTTTGTTAAATTAATAAATTAATAAAAGGCAACACTGCAAAAATATCAGTATAGATTTATATAAATATCAGAAATGTACGGAACTTATGAAAATGGAATGTTTTTACACCCAATATTTTTTTTAAATAAATCAAAAAGGACATTTAGAAATTAGAGTTAATTTTGTTCTTTTAGCTTCAATTTGTGATGAATGAGTCGTAACTTAAAAAAATCAGTGTACATAAACAGAATTGGTGTATTGATAAAAAATATATAAAAAATTTGCAAAAATGAAATAATTTTTACACCCATGCTGGTGGCGTTTTAAATTTTTTTCTCGTATTTCCATAAATAAATAAAAAAGCATTTAGAAATTAAAATGTCTTTTTTGGAATTGATGAATTGATAAGAAATATATAAAATATCAGTATACATAAACAGAAATGGTATATTGATAAAAAATATATGTAAAATTTGAAAAAATGAAATAATTTTTACACCCATGCTGGTGGCGGTTCAATTTTTTTCTCGTATTTCCCCAAATAAATAAAAAGGACATTTAGAAATCAAAATGTCAATTATTTTCTTACCGCTTAAATTAATGACGATTTAAGTCAACATTTCAAAAATGTAGAAAATTAAAGAATTGATAAGAGATATATAAAATATCAGTATACATAAACAGAAATGGTATATTGATAAAAAATATATAAAAAATTTGCAAAAATGAAATAATTTTTACACCCATGCTGGTGGCGTTTTAATTTTTTTTCTCGTGTTTCGCCAAAAAAACAAAAAATTGAAAATTAAGAAATTAAAATGTCAATTATTTTCTTACCGCTTAAATTAATGACGATTTAAGTCAACATTTCAAAAATGTAGAAAATTAAAGAATTGATAAGAGATATATAAAATATCAGTATACATAAACAGAAATGGTATATTGATAAAAAAAACATATAAAATTTGCAAAAATGAAATAATTTTTACACCCATGCTGGTGGCGTTTTAATTTTTTTTCTCGTGTTTCGCCAAAAAAACAAAAAATGGACAAAATTGACATTTACAAATTAAAATGTCAATTATTTTCTTACCGCTTAAATTAATGACGATTTAAGTCAACACTTCAAAAATGTAGAAAATTAAAAAATTGATAACAAATACATTTAGACAAAAAAAATTTAGACTTATTAGTGAAGGCGTTTCAAATGCTTTCTGATATTTTCCTAAATCAACAAAAAAATGGATTTAGAAATCAACTAAATTTTGTTATTTTAGCTTAAGCTCACGGAGCCAACAATTTCAAAACTATCAGTAGATAATTAAACAAATGATTGATCCACTTTTCAATGAAGGCGTCTTATTCTTTTCCACTATTATCCTAAATAAATAACACGGGTATAGAAATTAAACTTAATTGCGCTCTTTAAACTTAAATTAATACACTAACATTTTAGCGCACGAGTATTATGTCAACATGCATAAAACACGTTGTACTTTTAATTTTTTTTTTTCGCGAGTACATTACGAACCGCAACTGCAAGAGAAACGACCGTACAAGCCGAATTGTAACATGCACATGTACAAAACGAAAACAGTTTTGTACATGTGTACATTACTTACGGTATACTGTTATAGTTGTCTGACCGTCGTAGTTTGTGTGCAAATGATATATGTCGTGTGTGTATCCGATTGCAAGAGTTAACACTTGCTGACTATAACTGCGATGTTGTTTGGTAGCTGCTGCCCCCTTTCGTGATGTACGCCACAGTGCCACCACCCAGTGACGCCCAGAAAGACTTGCATGACATAATAACACGGGTGTCGTAATATCGGGTTTTATTTTAAATTTTTATTATTTATTACTTGAAGCCCGAGTTGAAACTAATTCACGCGGTGCTATTTTTTACATTCGGATTGATTGAAAGTGTAAGGAACGTTTGTTTGTAATATTAGTCATCTTTTAACAAGGGTGTCGTCGTTTGGTGGTTTTATTAATGGCGTGTTAACAATACCAATGGCAGCAGAAGAAGGAAAGGGAGAAGAAATCATAATTCTCGCAATAGTGTGATATGTGATTCATGATTTATAACTTTATCGCGAAATTTGCGTAAAAAAGAAATTGATAGTCGATATTTGATAAAATACACAATAAGTTAAAAAAGACGTGAGTGCAGAGATGTTGAAGAAACAAAAAAAAATCATATTTACAAAGAATATTGAATAAAAATTTAAAAAGGAATAAAAGACATCAAAATATCAGTTAGGACTAATCTTTGATAACACAAAGATAGAAAATACCTTATAAAAATGGTGTAAATGCAACAGAATATGATAATTTTGAAAGAATATATCCCCAAGAGAACACCCTTTTTCACCAGATAATTTTTAATCGAAACTATATGGTATATTTATTGGAAAAAAATACAAAACTACATAATATTGAACATAATTTTAAACTATAATTTGTCGTCCTTCATCCAAATACTTCTACTTTAAAATTTAATAAAAAGAGGTCGACAAATAAACATAATTAAACATAATCTGGAGAATCTATATTTAAGGGAGATATATAAAATATATATAAAAAAATTCCGAATAGCTTAAAAAATGAGAAGTTAGAAGTAAACAGAAAATATACTCCAATTTTCGAAATTTATTTTCGAAACCTAGAAATTAAAATGAACAAACTTTCTTGCCCTGTACCTTCTGCCATTTCAATTTAGTGTTAAAAAAATAATATTATAACTAATTACTAGAGACCGGATTATAGGCACTAAAAAAATGCCAAAATAGGCGGCAAATAGGCACTAAAAAACTTTTAAAAAGGCGCTAAAAAAGGCTTTTATTATTTTCAAAAAAACTCAAAAAAGAAATGAAAAACATAATAAAATACATTTTTTATTTTTTGGATCTTGGATTCATCCGAACTGCTAATTTTAGGCATTTTGAATTTTCGAATGTATTCGTGCGCTAACTAAACGCAGACTGAAGAAATGAAGGGTGAAAATTTTATTTGAAATAACAGTTGTTACAAAATAACTACTATTTGTACTTAAGAGTACATTAAGAACGATTAGGGATTTTTCCATTGGTAATGTAGCAATGACACAAATAATTTAGAAGGTTTTTATCATCGAACAAAATAAATGATGGTAAAAAGCAAAATAAATATGAAAAAAAGGCGTGAATGCATGAAAAGTGTCGAAATAAGCAAAATAGGCGCTAAACTGAAAAATAAGCAAAATTTGATCAAAATTGTCGAAATATGCAAAAAAAGGCAATTTAAGGCATTTTGCCTAAAATCCGGTCTCTACCAATTACATAATTACGCTCATAAATTGAAATTTTTAAGTAAAGAACAAGAAATAGTACTATGTGCTATATTATTCACAAATTGTAATTATATATATATTTTTTTTTTTTAAGTATCATAAAATACGTTTTTACGGATTTTCTTAACATATGATGTCCGTATAAATTCGGCATAAAATAGTACAATCATTTCTAAAATGTATTTTTACCTTCGTCAAGAAATTTCAAATCTGATATGCTTTCTTATATTTGTAAATTATACGAGTCAAAGAAATAGTCATGTGGCTTAAAGTGTCTGACTTAAAATTATTCTAGGCGAGACCTGGCGATGCTATATATATATATATATATATAAATAATTATTTTTACATACATTTATTTAAATTTTTTAAATATTTTATTTTGATTTTTGTCAAATATTTTATAGCAAATTATGTTGGATTTATGAATTACAAAATAAATACCCAATAGCGTCATCAAACAATCGGTCAATAATTGTATTTTCTTTTTTCAGTTTTTAAACTATGCATTTATGTCTGATTTGCCATATTCTTGGCAGTAGGTGTACTAGTGTATAGATAAAATTCTGATAATAAACACGCGTTTGTGGATAACGAATACTCCACTAGAGCGAGAACTTTCTCAGAAAACGGCGAAAGTCTCGCTTCAACCAACGCAATCAACTTTTTCGAGTTTATATTCGTCACTTCAACTTATCGTTCAGGGTGCCATTGAAACTGCCCATATAAAATAGCATGTGCAAAGATGGGATTGCATTCACGTAACCATGTAGTTAGACTTGAATTCCCCGCCGCGTTTGTCGAGAATAAATAGTGTGTAATCTGTGTGTGTGTTTATCGTCGTTGTCGCACACACATCTAACATTAAAATGTGTAGATGGCGATACCAACACGATCTGCAACTGTAAATTAATACACGATGTTAATTGCGTGTTCAATTTCAAAGGCATTACTTTGTTTATTACAACCTTCGATCGTATTTGTTTCATTTTATGTAAAATATATAAAATTGAGTTAGTTAAAGAGTCCGCAATCCTAAAGATTGGTTGGAAACAGCACGCCATGCCGATCTATCCTCAGCTAATCCCTTCATCTCCCTATAGCTATTCATCTCAACGTCTTCAACTATCTGACTCACATACTCCAATCTAGGCCTACCTACCCCTCTCTTTCCCTCCACTCTACCTTCTATGATCAATTGCATAATCCCCCCATGCCTAAGAATATGCCCTACTAATCTGTCTCTCCTACGCTGTAACACTCTCCAAATACTTCTCTTCTCCCCTACTAACTCTAGTACAGCTTCATTTGTTACTTTATCTTCCCAACCAATCCTCATCATCCTCCTATAACACCACATTTCAAGTGCTTCTAATCTACGCTTCTCTTCCTTTCCTATAGTCCACGCCTCACACCCGTACAGTGCTACACTCCAAACATGTACCTTCAGTAATCTTTTTCTAATACCCAAGTATTAAAATTGAGGCGCCTCTAAAAATTATTCCCTCAGAAAAAGAATTTTCAACATATATTAACGTAATTTCCTCCAGGCAAAGGATATAATTTTGTTGTGTTAAAAAAATCTACTTATTACTAACCTACTATTATGTTCCTTGCATATAATATTTGGTAGACACATCTCAAAAAACTTTTATTCATTTTTTTGACTTCTCATATTTTATATACGTTATTTATACTGATAGTTTCTTCACAGTTCGCTTTGCTTTTTTATGTCACACATAGCTTATTGTGTCTAAAGACACTGTTGAATTCTGGAAGTGTATTATGCGGATGAGATAAAAAGTGGCGAAAGCACTTGCGCTATAATATTATCATAATATGTTGTAATTCCAGAAGTATCTTGGTTTGGCAACGTGCCAATGAAGATAAATACTCTGGAAGATAATAGATGCTATTATACACGTTACATGAGATATATGCACTTTGTGTGCATATAGAATTGCTTAAGAAAAGTTATTAAATAAAAATGGGCTTTTAAAAGTTTTTCGTTTTAATGTTACCTCTTCGGTAATAATTTTTGAAAAATATGTATATATTATTTGACATTTTACTACATTAGCAAGTTGAAATGTCCTGTAACTGTCAGTTACAGGACGATCAGACGTGTTCCATATGTTCGCCCATTACAGTACAGGCCATTACTTTTTAACTGATTGGCCGGACAAGTTCCATGGCGTATAGAGTAAATCTATAAATAATGCACCCTGATATCGGGGGGTAGCGGGCGTTTGATGTTTGCGATGCCTATAATTAATACGGCGGCATATACAAATTACGGCTAAATATCGAATAATTCAAAAATCATACATCTAATTGGAATCGGTTGTTGTTATCGACCCTAATGACCGTATACAACACTGCCTGTGTATTTATATTCCATGCAACACTGGAAAAAATCCCTTTAGCTAATCGACATTTAATTTGTAATGATTTCTTAATAACATCAACGCTAACAGCGTACGAAATTCTGTTTAATCGATGCGAAAATACAGCGTGCTTAAGTGAATGACGTGAATTTACAACACTTCCGCAATTTTTGGTCTAAATTAGCATTTGGTTCGTACGAATTCTCGTTCAATATTAAATGGTGTGCTCGTCCGTAGATATTTTCGTTTTTTCTTAATTAATATATACACTTATATACGAACACTCGTGCGTTTGCTAAAGTCTATACGTGGGTAAACGTACGCAACCAAACAAGCACCAATGAATGTGCAGTTGTATCTACTTTGCATAGTAACAGTTACATTCGCCCGAATTGGTGAGTTCCGGCATCAGACGTTCGGGTTCTTGTTGCGTTTTGCTCTCCATTGTGTTGTGTTTGCATAGGTGGTTGTGATATTGTTTCCAAGAAGGATTAAAATTAATAATCACATTATAGCTACAATAACACTTTGCTTAAATATACCAGAACAAACAAAATGAGCGCCGCTTGTTCCAGTTCAAATTATGAAGTGAGGAATATAAAGCGCAGACTTTGCTATACAATTACTATATCTTCTACAACGGATGCGTAATTGAAAAAACAAAACGACACCATCAATGGGATTTTCTTCTAGTGAGCTTATATTAAAATAAAAACTACAAATAGCAAAGGTGCTAGTAGTGCCACTTTGCGGGCCCATATGAAATTTTTAATTACGTTGATATAAAACAAATTAGTGACCGTAATAATATTACCTGTGATTTTTTAATTCTTTTTTTATATCACGCGCGTACAATTTCAAATTTGAAATACAATAGCACAATTACAAATGAACACCACGCTACCTTGACGGCAGTAATGTTTTGCACAATAAATGACTACTGAACCGTTTCGAATACGATAAGCTCTGATTCCTTCAATAACGCGCGGGCTTATAGGTAACAATATCGAAATGATAGCAACGTTATAGATATACATTCATTAATATCCGGTTCGAAATCAATTTAGCCAGCGTGTATTGTTTAGACATCCAAATTCCGCCGCCGCTCCGCACCAGCCGAAGTTTCGGGGCGAATTATTGCGTAAATCGCTCATTCCAGATCGTTCCATTCAGTTCCAGAAAGTGCCGTGACAATCCACCTTGTTCCTCGCCTGATAAAACCGTGATATCGCAAAAGTAAAATACTTTGTACACGTTATACACCTTACTGCTACCGACAATGTTCAGTCAATCGCAAAATGCGATAATTATATATATATATATATATATATTTCGGGGGGGTATATATATATATATACTCACCGAAATTGTCCCTCATGGTGCAGTCTTCAGTAAATGTTGGTTAAAATCTTGCTTAAAAATAAGGAAAGGAATAAACTATTTTATTAGTACATTAAAACATATATATAAGAAGAGTTTTATTGGGTGCTGGAAAATGACAAAAAAATAAAAAGCATGTTACAATCGTTGTATAATATAAAATATAGTAAGATGGTCCAGCTCCATACCCAATCGGCCATCGACCAATGGTCCCTCAGACACCATTAAAACATATTTTCTTACATTTCCTAGTTTGATCAATATTTTTCGAGTTCTATGTCCATTATTTGTCAAAACAGAATCTTTTATTGAAAAAAAAACCTTCAGTTCACATATACATTTTTTTTCACCTTCTTTCCATATGTGTTGAATTGTAATAGCATATTCTGTTGAATCTATTCATTTGAGTATTGTCTGCAAATTTACTTAAATAACGTATTGTACGTGGCGATAAAAAAACTAGCAATTCTGTGCCAAGATAGGGAATTATGTGGATCGAGTTCCATCAGCGACAGTGAAGAATTATTCAACAGATTTTCTTACATTTCCTAGTTATATAATTGATTAATATTCTTCAAGGTCGTATGTCCATTATTTGTAAAAACACAATCTTTTATTGAAAAAAAACCTTTAGTTCACACTTACATTTTTTTTCGCTTTCTTTCCATATGTGTTGAACTGTAAAAGCATATTCTGTTGTATCTATTCAACTAAGTATTGTCTGCAAATTTACTTAAATAACTTATTGTACATTGTAAAAAAAACTGGTAATTTTGCGCGCAGATAGAGAATTATGTGGATCGAGTTCCATCAGCGACAGTGAAGGATTATTGCAAATCTAGGATCTAGATCTGAATCTAAGTGAAAGCTGGATGAATCAGAATTACTTACACCTTGATCATTCTCTTCGTCTGCCCGACGAGATATAGTCCCATTGTGATTGCGTCGTCGGGGAACGCGCAAAAAATGTGCCCTGTGTGCGAGTTGTAAGGGACTGACGAAGACGACAAAGACGCTCATCGTTTTCGTTCCGCGCAAGTAACTTTGGTGCATTCACTAACTGGTCCAGATAACTGCGAATTTTTTTAAAATATATATTTGCATTTTTTTTGGCTTATTGCCGAATAATTCAAGTTAATGTACTTGTAAAGATTTATATTTAGTTTTTATCTTGCGCTACTGAAGATGGGGGCATAGCCTTCGAAATGCGCATCTGGCTACTTAATGCTTTGAGTTACGGTATTTGGGTGATATTCTATACTATTACTTGTAAAGAGTTTTTTGAATTTTGGTAAATTTACAAACTATATACTTCTTGAAGACTATGCACAAGCTTACGATGTCCGCAGAAGAGGACAACGATAGGCAGAAGAATTGCCAACACATACAGCGCGACGGTAGCGACACAGCGGCAGAATGATGAAGGACAGAGTGTTGGGACACGACCGTTTAATTACACGAATGCCTTGTTACGGCAAGCAAGAAAGTGCTTGTTGAAATTAGTTTAAATAAGGCGCGCAACCAGCGGGGGGCAGCACTGACGACTCGGATTCCCACTGTATATTTTAACAGGCATTATAGACGTATACTTCGCAATAATCCCTTGGAGCACAAATGGATAAGATGCAGCAAGTCGCGTTAAAAATATTAATATGTGCGCATGTTGTTGCTAAAATTTTCACATAGACATTTTATTTATCGCGTATCTCGACAATCTTCTACTCGTGCAATATTTCGTTTCATGTATGGATATTGCTTACACAAAATCGTCTTGACTTTATAACAATTAGAAAACATCGAATCAATTTGTTGGTCCGATAACAATTCGCAATTACGATCTAGCGTAATTGAACGAGTCCCCCAATAAACACAACGTGCTTATACTTACGCGAATGTTACTATAAAGTACAATTCTACAGCGTATAAACACAATAAAATATCCCTTCAGTTTGATGGGGATGCGTATCGCGAGGGGAAGACTGCTCGATCCGCCTCTTGCATGTTCCCCAAAGTAAATCTAAATGCGAAGACTTTGTTCGAGAACGCACTAGCCGTATAGTCTTTGGGACTGCAGGAAACAATCTTGCCGCTTGTGAACACGCTGTTCACTGCTCGTCTCGCTTTCGCCGCAGCTTCTTCCTCCGTGGCCGCTAGTTCTACTCTCGCTCCCCTGTAATTTGTAGGGTTGCTATTGATGCTCTCTACACTGCGGCCGGAATGAATCGAAATATCTTTCCGTATGGTTTATGAAGGTAGATGGCACGGACATAAAATCGAAATTCCCTCCTCGCAACATATAGGCTGCGGGTTCGAATCCCAGCCACGCTAGCGAATTTATAACGCTAGATAATGATCGTACTTGTAATTGGGAATTCAATCCTAACGTTACTGAATATCGGATAGGAATGGGGGAAAGTGAAAATGGCAAAATATAAAAACTGTTCTAAAAGTCTAATTAAAATTCGCAGTTTTAAAAACTTTGCGATTCTGCAGCGCGGCCTTAACAAATATTTCGATTCTTTGCGAAAATATATTTAATTGGTACACACTGTATCTATTTACACCGTATTCTAGACAGTGCCTGCAATAAATGTGCGTATATATATGGTAGAAATGCTACAAGTGCTATGAATATCACGAGCCTACAGGGTTTAATACTACACAATGCCCGGAAAAATAGAAATAAAATAGGAAGCGATGAAAATGGAAGCGAAAATAAAAGACACGTCCGCCGCAATTTTTTTTTTAATATAAATATATATTTGTGTATTACTAATGAAGATTCAACACGAAAATTTTATACAAATCTTTGTATTGGACAAGAACAAGAATTAAGTATGCAAAAAATTACAAGTGGGTTAATAATTTTCGAAATATAGGTTCATATAAAAACAACAAGGGCGTTAATATTATATGATTTTATTAAAAGCAATTATATATACTTTTAGAGTAATAAATCCAGATATGATATGCCAAAAGAGTTTTTGCAAATAATTATATATTTTTAATACATATCTTATTTCTTTTCAATTTATTTAGATCAATTTTTTTATAACAAGTACAGTGATATATATTACATTAAGATATAATTAAAGAAATGTTATATTCTTGTTTTTACATAATATTGTCACATAAGTTCTTAAAGAACTACTTAATAACTATTTACATAATATATTACCAGATTAAAGTAGAGAAATCTTAATAATTAATATTTATTTACAGCAATACAAAAACATACGATAATGTTAAATTAAATATGAAGTAGAAAATATTTAGATAATCATGACAAAATCACAGTGTGTATCAATCTTCACATATACATCAAAATTCTGCAATACATATTCTTTTGAAATCATTGTAAATTTGTTTTTATCTTGGAATTTTTAATTTCTCTAGGCTATAAATTATAAAAATTTTGGACCATAGTAATATTGAGTTCTTTGACATTAAATCTTGGAATTTCAATATCTAAATTGATTTGTTGTATAAGAGTTATTCTTGTTTTCATTAATGCCACATAAACAAGCAAGTATATAAAGACCACGAATATTTAGTACATTAGCTGCCTTGTATAAGGCAACTCTAAAATAAAGTCGTATCTTTTTTAGAAATAATATATATAGTTTTGGATAACTTGAAGTGGATTGCAAACAGAATCATAAGCACCTTCCCCAAATGCGAATGCCTTTATTTTTATAATCATTCAATAATTGAAGTGTGTAGAATTGATAATAAATTTTGATTGAGTATATTTCTGATTAGATAAAATTTACTATAGCATTTCGAATATTTGAATTGCGATTTTCCTCGCTTATATACTTTTTTTCATCAACTACCCACTGGTAGTTGATAGTAATTATATTTTGGACATAATAATTATTATAGTGCGGGTAAAAACTGATTACATATCAAATTTCGTATTGTTATGACATACATTTTGATGTAACTTGTTTTGCCGATGCGCAGCATATTATATATCCAGGAATGCTCAAACTATGTTTATTTCAGCTATTTATAACCGCAAAGTACAATCAGATAACAAGCACTCAGTATGCGAAAGGAAACGAGTCTTCGAAAATACACACGTGTATGAGCGTAGTAAGTTGCTTGTTGGAACTGAAATCCGCATCCGACATTATGCATGTTTTTCTATTTACATGATTGATGCGTGTTTTTTTCTTCTGCGTTATGTGGAACTCCAAACGAGTCCGTTTTCGTTACATGCACAGATATGGGCAGATATACATACGGTGGCCCAATGAAAACAGCAATATTTCAATTTGTTCGCCCATCATACAAATAGATCTTTGTTGAAAATAAACACAATTCGCAATGTCGCATTTGGTGAAGTTTCATTTTATAAAATGTCTTTTGGAGCCTCCATGACCTCATTATATTTAGAAATCTTTATTTTTTTCTACTTTTTCTGATAATAGAAATTCAACCTGGTCTAAAGTATTTTTTTACGTGTTTGACAAAAATTTCAAACCCATTTACGCGTTGAACAAAATTTCAAACCCATTTATGTGTTTGACAAAAATTTGAAACCCATTTACGGGTTTGAAAAAAATCAAACCCATTTACGTGTTTGAAAAATCATTTTTTTTAATGCAAAAGCTCGTTTTCCTTGTTTACTTCGGCGATATAAAGCTTCGTTTACACTGTTACTGTCAGCTTAGCGCATCTGTAAGGACAATTCCAGGAAGAAATGTCGTTTATTTGGCGTGTGATGTTACTCCCCCTATTTATTTTTATTTTACCCACGTACCTGATGGCGTCACTCAACATTCGACTGAACGCAATCTGTGTATAACGTGACACGTTTCTGCAGCCGGAAAATTTTAAGTTGATAGATTAAGAGCTTACCCGAAGACTTATTATCCTGAGGGCAATTGCAAAATTTTTAATATACACGTCTTCGTTACGTAATTTGGTGTTTTACCGCGAAAGAATCGAGCAAGCTCTCATTTAGGCTCTACAAATGCGACAATAAATTTATTTTCGGCTTTTACCAGTCGCTTCGATTCATCACTTTTACTACACCTGTTTCAAAAAATGTATGCTTCTGAACATATAATATTTTTCAAGCTTTTCAAAAAATTATAACATTTTTATTAATTATACAGACAATTTATAATATCCGCAATTAGCTTAAATAAGTTACCCCACATTAATTGTTCAAGTTTTCTTAATAATAATTACAGTGAAGGCTTTATATATTATCAATTATTATAAAGGTATAATTTCAATAATGGCTGGCAGGATGCTATTTCTAATAATAAATCACTTTTGCTGTCTTCACTGCGGATAATTTTAGTGAGTGAATTTTACCATCTTTTTGAAACTAAAGACACTGCATTCCAGAATAGTACAATACGAATGGCAAATGATTTCTTCGCGTGCCACGCCGCATTTTCACTATAAGACCTACCGAAAGAAGGATATATGTATTTCGTATTATAATGCGATACAGGACCTGACTAATACATTTTTTAAATATGCAAGTTTTATTTGAAATCTTTCGACAAATTCAGCAGTTGTTTAAAGTGTTTTGAGGCAATCGTTTCAAAATTCTGAAGCATATTACTTATATACCAATCTATATATATTACCATAAAGAAAATTAAAGCTTCAAATTCCAAACTGACAATTTTATTTGTGCAAAAATGACTTTTAACGTTTACAACGAGGCCAAATTGCTTTAATATTTCTTTATGACCCTGTATGGTAATGGGCTTGCTAGTAATGGAGATATCCAACATAGCTAATATAAAATACAGTTTATGTGTTTGACAGCGTATTCTTAAGTTTCGTACAAATTCAGTAGGTAAATTATAATGGGGCTTTGATATGAGTTTTTATGTTAGATGCCTGTCATATACGCAAAATTCTTCAGAAATGAGCGACTATTATACTACCAATTTCTGATATCTTTTTTTAATATCAAATATCAATTCTATCGTGCCAAAGAGACATGTTTTAAAAGAAATCTTTTTGATCCTTCAGTTGAATTTATACGCCTCTTTAAGAAACACTGATGTGCGGATGTAGGAAAAGGATACCCTTAACACTTAGACGA
The DNA here is from genome assembly GCA_947310635.1 of Leptodirus hochenwartii. NCBI lineage: Eukaryota > Metazoa > Arthropoda > Insecta > Coleoptera > Leiodidae > Leptodirus > Leptodirus hochenwartii. The sequence continues at coordinate 36,510,804 of OX371176.1, forward strand.
ATATTTAACGCAACTCTGCAAGGATGTTTATTATATTTATCTACGCATGCTTATTCAACTAATTCTTCATGTAAAGTTCAACCATAATTAACATATTGTTCATATTTGTTTCAGGTAAGAAAATTACACATACGACTTGGAAGTTGAGTTTTCAGCTGCAAATGTAAGTTTTTCTTAAATTGATTGATTCAAATCATCCAAAAATTTATTATGCCATATAAATTATTTTACAAACCACATTTACGTACGTAAAATGTATATAAGGGATGTATGTCTTGCCTTTTTTTTTACAAAAATATTGCACGCTCGTAATTTTTCTGTAATATTCATTTTCTTCAATCCCATAAACATTATGTTACCACCGATGCACAATATTCCTTTCTTGGTTTTGATCGTTGCAAATGGGTGCTATTATTGGAATAGTAGCATATATCCTGCGGGCATCTTCACACACCTTCCTCTTCGCATGGTATTTAGCTTTGCCTCTACTACTTCAGCCAAATTTATAGACGTATCACCCGTTCCACGAGCTACAGGCAACATGCTTCTTATACTTTCAGTATTGTGGATTTCAATGCAACCAGTTCTGCAATCTTCACACAAAATACTCCACACTTTACACAGATACAGCCTTTTTGCGCTTCACTAAGTGAGTAATCAATACGGAAGCTACTGCTTTTAACACGTGCCTGCAGGCTGCGATATATATATATATTTATAATATTCCGAATATATTTTTACAGTTGCTCGAGATTATTCTAAAAATAAAAAATAAATTTTCCTTTGTATATTCACGTCGTAGTTTCAACAGTATTTTTCACTTATATTAATTTTTAAAAAATTGATCATAATTCTTGAAACGCTGCTACTTAATATTATTAATTATTAATTAACATTATGATATTATTTTATTAAATATTAATATTAAAAATCGTAAGTCGTGTAGTAGAATTTTTATATTCACACATTGATCCATATTTCTTTGAATTTCAAACACTTTTCCATCTCTTCTATTCTTGCAGCTTCTTTTTGGGTGACTGACAAAATGAAATTTCCCGTTTTTCTGCAATATTCGAATTATTTAATACTACTATGAAAATTAAATTATTCAACGTTCTTGTTGCTACATCATCTATGGAGAAAATTATTTTTGCTAATACGTGTACAAATTTTTCGGCAAAATTTTATCCCTGTTAAACGACATATTTTTTATCGAAGATTCTGTTGAACTTTATCATCGTCTTATATATCAGACTTTTTGAAAGGTATTTAATATAAGAAATTTAAATTTGTTTGTCAGAAATTTGTCGTAGTTTCAGCAGATTTTTTTACTTATTTAATTAGTATTGAAATAAAAAAAATTGATCATAATTCTTGAAACGCTGCTACTAATATATTAATATAAAAAATCGTAAGTCGTATAGTAGAATATTTATAACCACACATTGGTGCTTTTTTTTAAATTTCAGACACTTTTCCATCTCTTCTATTTTTGCTGCTTCTTTTTGAGTGACTAACAAAATTAAATTTTCTGTTTTTCTACAGTAATAATTTTTTTTAATACTTACTAAGTAAATTAAATTATTCAACGTTCTTTTTGCTACATCATCTATGGAGAAAATAACTTTTGCAAATACGTGTACAAATTTTTCGGCAATTTTTTATAATAGATTGTTTATCGTAGATTCTGGTTGTACTTTAACATCGAGAAATTTAAATTCATTTGTCAGACGGTTAATTATTTGCTTCTGTTGGATACGGATCTGTTAACTACATACCGAATTGTTTTAAGCCAGATTTAGTTTCTGCAGAAAAGCATCTACAAATCTTGTCGGTTGGTCGTCTTTCAGTGCGACGATAATCCCATTGAAAACTAATTGAAATATAACTGTCCTTCCAGTGTTGATATATTCTCGCGCCGTCTCTTCATCTGCCGCCATCTCATGGGCCAATACATGAGCTTTCCTTAACAACTTGCTTCGCTATACACGTTCACGGAAAACAAATGATTAATAATAAATCTTTTCCACTCCTATTTTCCCTAATTACCAACGGCAATTTATTAGAATCGCTTCAACTGTTGATTGGACAATATATTTGCCAAACTTACGCAATTAACGATAGCAATAATAGCCATTGAGTAATAAAGCGCAGAAGCTCGCGAAAATCAGCGTATATAATGTCGAGTTTAATTCGAAATTACAAAGTTCTTCTTCGTCCGTAATGGAAATATTTTTTCAAAAATTTTATTTAAGACGACTACAGTCGTCTTCAAATTACTACAGTACACTATAGTAAGTTTTATTGAGTAATTGAAGATATTTTTTTAAATGGGCTTTTAAAGTCAGTTTTTTTTTTTTTTTATTCTCGTAAAATAGTTTGTAATAATGTCAGAAGCATCAACGAGTGTAATAAATATATATTCTCTCAATACTTGATTGTTTTTCGAGCAGAAATACGAACGCAATGAACGCGTATAACTATAAAATATTTCACGATCCGAAAGTCTGTTGCTAGCAGGTTGGTTATATTGTAACCACGGTTTATATATAGCGAGATCGTTTTCTTGTGCCGCGTTTCTGTCGCCCTCTAGAAGGCCCTTCGTCGCCCCTTTTCTCCTCCACTATTAGACCATTCATCATCCGAAAGTGCCAGGCGGCCATAAAAAAGAAACGCCACCGTTTCTCCTACAATAATAACAATATTTGACCAAACCTATGTTTATTAAATGAAAATAGTCTTCGTTAACGTGATTTATAATGTCGATAAAAATTGTGCATTCGACCTCTTTGTGCTCCACCATTCTTGTAAATCTAGAAAGGAACATAAATCATCTGGTTTCTACATTTCAGTAGTCTGAAATTAATATTGCTATTTTTATAGCGTATTTTATGACAGTTTGCAGAAAATGAATCGATAACATATCTTTCATTTTAATTTTGCAAAATTTTTTCAATCGTAAACCTGATTATTATTTTAACAACTATTAATAATGATGTATTCTAACTATAATATAATACGTGATTTTAGAATTGAAATTGCATTATTATTAGCTCATTTGTTCTTGTTTTTTTTTGCCATTAAAGTGAAATAAGATAATTACTTAGTTTCGTGTGTACATACACCATTATATGTATTTATTTATTCATCGGTTCATTTCCATTTTTAGGAATTTAATTTATGGCCCTATTCAAATAGAAATCAAATGATTATTGCAAAAGCAGCAAATTACATTTTTTTTTTTGTGTCTGGGAGATGTAATAAAGTAGAATAATTTTGGCTGTAAAAGTTTTTGTTTTTAGTAGTTATAAATAATACTAGAATATTTCGTTAAAAATCTGACTAAGACATTTTAGTGCCACTTTGGAAATTATTAAAACAGAAAATTCAAATCGTTTCTTTAGTCTTTAAATATATATATACATAAAAAATGATCTGGAAATAAATATTGGGTATCAAAAAAATTTTAAGTTCAAAAGTCATTAAATTGATTAATGTAATTTTTGCAATTAAGAAAGAAAATTGCTAAAAAATCGATAGATAGAAAATGGATATTTCGTACATTTCTTGGGTGAATAAGTCCTGAATAAAAAAATGGACTGGTGTCGTTTATGAATTCGCTGAATCCAATATTTTAGTCTGATTTAAACAATTCCACGTAATCACGCTTCAAATGGAAATAATTATTTTTTTGTGCAAATTACCGCGGAATCGACAAAACGGAGGACAGTTCGGCCAATGAGCCAGTTGATCTGGAATCAATTACCAATTATGCAATATTCGGTGGAATCTAGCAACGTTCAACCGCTGGGTCAACCGGCTGAATTTTTCTGCATATTCATCGTATACCGCCCCCGTGACGTTTGCCAATTATTATTGCTGAAGCCAATTTAATGATTTATCGGAATGCGGTTGTTTACTCCCAGCTCTTGTTTTTTTTTTTTAATTTTCATATTGATTCAAACAAAAAATACATATCTCGGGTGTATAAAACTTTTTATAGTATATATACACTGCGATTTAGTAAAAAATCAATCTTCGAATCGCTTGGATAAAAGGACGAATTCGAAAAATATTAGCTGCGAAAAAAATTGTTTCTTCAAGTGTTTTATCGAAATGTCACAGATATAATAAAAAATCCTTTATAGCAACAGCGAATTTTTCTGTAAACGCAAAAATAATGAATAATTAATATTAGCTTCGTAGCATATATACACTGTGATTCAGAAAAAATAACCTAACAAGTACGTGGACTTAACTACAAAAATTTACATTTCAAAAATTGAAATGCTTTAAGCATCCTCGATTTTATTACATTTACACAGATAAAAGAACCACTTCAACAATTTATTTATTTAATTGTTGAAAGTCCATAATATAAGATAATTTATAGGGGGAATGTGTGGCTAAATAGTACATCCTTATAATGTTGAATAATTGACTTATATTCTCGACATGTTTCGTTAAATTAATTTAACATCTTCAGGAGAAAATTGTTTTTTAACCCATATTTATTTGATTGACACATTTTTTCACGTTTTTTTCCTTCATGTTTTACAAAAAAAAATTATAATTACAAACTTTTAGACTTAATACTTAAGATTTTATTAACTGTGATATATATTTATTTTAATAACAATCATATAACAAAATGAAAAACTGTGACTGACTTATTCTATTATGCAAAATTTGTAATCTTCTTATAATTTTACTGACAATTTTCTCCTGAAGATGTTATATTAATTTAACGAAACCTATCGAGAATATAAATCAATTATTCAACATTATAAGGAGGTACTATTTAACCACGCATTCTCCTAATTTATTTATTGTTTAGATTTTATCGTTAGATTTAAAATGAAAAATTATGTCAATAGAATGATGCGTTGATGATGAATTCTAAGGATTCTAAGGATTGTTTTTGGTTTGTTCTACTTTGGGAATGAAAGTAAATTAGTGGAATTGTTTAAAATTTCGGAAAATTGCAAAATGTAATTAATATTTGAATTGGAAATTTAAGTTTATGAACAAAAAATAATTTTTTATGGTAATACATGAATTAGATGTAGTAGTGATATGTTCAAGGATCAAATTAAGATGATTTAAAATTTAAATAATACATAAAATTAGCTATATTATTTATACTATTAAATAATTGCATTTTTTTTCAGAAATAGTTCAAAAAAAATTACTATACCGAACTCAATCATAATATCAATAATCTCACAGCATCCGTTACGATCTGATACAGAAATCAGTATATATTTGGTCATTTGGAATACTGAATGTATACACCTACAACAATCCAATCCTTTCAGTCCAACCACCCATTTCCTCGATATCTTCCATTTCGCTCTTGCACACCGTACCGAATACACAGCGCAGATTAATAATTTAAAATGGAATCCGTCCAATATGAAACACGTCAATTTAATTGATAATAGACCTAAACAATTCTATTATACCATACCCTCATATAACAAATTCAATTATATTGTATATAGCGCCGGCAATTCTCCAACGAAATTATCTAAATCCAGTTAGTTGACTATATAGAGTTACAATGTTTCTATTTGTATGTAGAATTATCTATTTGTTTCGTAGATATTGAATAACAGCACAACCGACAATCTGATTGGTTTTCTTTTGTGACTAAAAATTAGATTGCTGTGTATTATTGACTGGAGAAATCGTTAATTGTAGGGACAGGAATTTTCTCCAAGGATAGATGGATCAAAACATTTTTTTTTAACCAAAAATCCTTATAACAAATATTGTAGAAATTGCTTTTTTGCAGTTTAATTTAATTTCAATATTTTTTTTTTGTTAGACATACCTCTTTGTCTCACTATACTTTAAATTAAACTGAGTTTCTGGCATAACAAAATCTATTTGTTCACGAAATTTAAAGAAATTGGTGACAGTTTTTTAATATTCTCATATCTCGTTAGGCTTGCATAGAAAAAATATAAACTACTTTGATTTTGTGCAAGTACAGATATTTATACAAGCCAAAATAGTCGCTATTAAGATAAACTGGAAATAAACCACATACTTCACTTATAATACGAAATATTAGTTCCTTTTTATATATGCAAAAAATTAAGTTCTACAACTAAATCATTGCTTACATCTTAGATTAGAGCGTAACTGTTGTTTCGTATTAGCGCGAATTTCCATGGATACGTAACATTATACGTTTGTGAGGCCTGACAAACAAAAACAAGAAAATCCAGTAAAGTAGACGCATTTCGGTATTTATAATGTAACTAATCGAAAAAGTAGTTATAGACATTATATTTTTTAATAATTTATAGACATTACACTATTGATTTTTTTTTTGAGGGCCGAGCAAATGAAAAGACCAATTATAAGTACATCCACATTAGAAGAGACATACCGGATTTTACATGAAATTTTAGATATAATTTTTTAAAATAATTTTCGAGTTTAAAATATTTTTTGTTCTATACCAACGATACAACTTCTTGGTTATACTCGAGACGTTTATTTATGTATAAAATAGTTTTTCCTCTGAATAAGAATAGGTTTTAAATAGACTCCCCCTTACAGGATATTCACAATAATAGAATACTTAACAAAGTTCACCTTTGTTATTACTAACAGATAATTACAACAATGTTGTTTAAAAATTATCACTACGGTGTTAAATATCAATATAGAATAGCATCGAAATTAAAGCAGATGTACATTTCGAAGGCTATACCCCCATCTTCAATAGCACAAGATAAAACTAAATAAAACGACATAAATACAACAATATATGTCCTAAATATATTATTAACGCGTTATACTAACGATACAAAGTAACGTCTATTTAACAATTAAATACAAACCGTAATATTATTTACAACTGGCGAATGCTTAATTATTTTTACGGAACGCTTCTTATACTGGCGCAGATTTTCTACCGCGGCATTTTTTTGCGTGCCATTTCTACCGTCGCGCTTTCTAACATTCTGATTTTTATTTAAATCTGCGCCGGCAAAGAAGTATAATTACAAACAAGCGCACAACTGAGAATAACGTATTTCACCGCTAAATAGTTGAAATAAACCGCGCACGTTCGCATTCGCCGCGAAGATATCAGCTGTAGGTAGCGTCTCGTCTAGTTCCAGCACAAATGAGCTTAGTGCAAATATAATGGGATTATATGTGAACTACATTAGGGAACTTAATGTTCACCGTACCATATAGCAAATATACTCTATCCGTAATGCGAGAGAGCACTTTATATTTATATACAATCAAATTATTCGTCAGAAACTGGCGGGTATTTGCATTATATCGATATAAAAGGTAGAGCAAAAGCTAAGACTATTTAAAAATTTTTTTTGTAACATCTATGTTTATGCACGATATTATTTAATGCACCTCAAGATGATAAGTTCACTTATAAATAATATTCACAATAAATATTTTTATATAAGTAGTATTTTTATATAATGCAATATATTTATTAAAATAATTAAATCAAATCAAACACAAATATGGACAACTCATTTTATATAATAGGGAAGGATTATGATTAAACTCTTTCGTTTTTTTCCTCTTGAACTAAGAAAACTATTGAAGTATAAGAAAATGAAGAATTTGGTCGTTAATCAATAATTGAGATAGCTATTCAATTAAGTTTTGACAAAAATTAGCTTATGGCATATTTGAGTTGCCCATCCATTATTTTTAAGATATATATTGTCTTTAATATAAAACTTTATTCGTAGCAAGGCGACTAACTTATTAGTAAAGTGCCGAGGCAGCACTTAATACGTACGTATAGTACATCCTAATTGTTTTGGTTTTGACTTTTCTACTCCAATTAATACTCAAAATGGATGGCGTACATTTCTTCATTATATATATATATTTTTTATATTTTTTTAAAATTTATTTTTGAATGGTGGGATTAATAATAATAATAATAATAATAATAATAATAACAGTAATAATAACAACAACAGTAATAATAACAATATTAATAATAATGACAATAATAATAATAACAATAATAATAACAACTATAATAATAACAATAACAATAATAATAACAATAATAACAATAATAATTAAAATAATTAAAATAATAACAATAATAACGATAATAATTTTAAAATAATTAAAATAATTAATAATAATTAAAATAATTAAAATAATTAAAATAATAATTAATAATTAATATTAATTAAAACAATTAATACTAATTAAAATAATTAAAACAATTGATATTAATTAATAATAATCAAAATAATTAATGATTAATAATTAAAATAATTAATAATAATAATTAAGATTAATTGATAATAATAAATAATAATTAATAATTAATATTAATAATAATATTAATAAATTGTCTTAATTGGCCAGAAAAACAAAAGAGTGATGCAGAAAAGAAATACATAACATAACAAAAGATATACTTAATATAATATAAATATAAATACCTAATATAAAAGCATATACTTAATGTACATAAATTATACATATTATGTAATATATTTTTTAAATTATGAATAATATTTTATTAATTAATGGGAAAAAAATATTGTTATATTTTTATAGTATAATGAAATTATAATATTATAATAACACTGATTTTCTACGTAACGGCGGATTAGTTTAACACACACTTTTATTTTGACTATCTTAAGAAAATTGTTTTTATTTGTTCTCGCATTTTGAAAATTTCTTAGTACACATAGCACATTTTTCTCATAAAAAATTTAAGGTAGAATATTGGGCGGATATGAAGACTTTTTTATATATTTTTTCTTTTACTTAAATATGAAAAAATTAGGCACGAATAAAGTCGTTAAAATAAAATAAAATAAAAATATTTTTATAGAATTTTTGAAAGGATTATTTGTAAATGACGATACATTTGATAGTTTTCATTAATTTGAGACATGGATTTAGTAAATATATTTCTTCGACATGTTCTCTTCAAAAATGTTTCTAGCAATGCATTGTAGTAGATTATGTTTTTAGAGTAAACTACTTCGAAAAAGATTTATTTTGATTTATCATGCATTCTTGAGCTTATATATAATATGGTTTTTCCAGCGGTGGATATGTAACAATATTTCTTTTTCTTGAGGGAAGCGCAAAACTTTTTCTCTTTTTGAATATTTAAATGTTTATGAAGCTTAAGCATGCATTTATGATACAAATATGTCCTGTCAACAGAAGTCACATATTTATGCTATAGAAATACCAATAAATCCCTCTTGAATATATATCAATGTTTTCCTGGTACGTTTCTGTGATTTTTCGAAGCATAAAAATGTCTAATGTACATTAATAAGTATTACTTTTTTTAATACGAAATTTTGTTATATTTTAACACATCGTAGAACTGAAAAAAGAATCGATTATTATTGTATAATTGTCAATATTTTATACATTTTCGAATACATAAAAAAATTTTTGTTCGTCGCAAGGTTTCTATGCTCATAGACCTCACGTAGTCCCTTTACATTTTGCGAACAAATAGAATCTTGTCCAGTTCCGCCTCCATTTCGTATGTGGCATTATCCGCCCAAACGAATACACGTGGAAAAAAGTAGAAAAAGGCCACTGCGGTAATGTCATCTCTATATCACATTCCCGACTGAAACTAACCCATTTCCCCCGAACTTTTCCATTTCAATATCCAAAACATCGTACGCAATAAATCAGGCGAACTCCTGCGCGAGTGCAAAATGCACACCTCCACCTCCGAATCGAACGGTTGCAAGTAAAAATTTTTTTTTACCAAAACGTATTGAGATATCCGTCTGGATCACCAATTTCCTCTTATTTAGCAAATTATCTCCACTAAAAAAATATCAGTTTCGTTAATCCTTTTCTATTCAATTTTTTTTTAACGTAACTTTTTTCTCGGAATTGGCAACAATGTACGGATACAAATTACTTTTAGAAAAACGTGCGAAATTTTAAGTAGGTCTTAAAATGGAACGAATATATATATATCTTTGGAGTAACCCGCATAAGTGGGAGGATTAACGTTAATTGTTAAATTTACGAGCTTCAGAGAGCCCAAAGTATATTGTCCATAAATTTCCGTAATATGACAAATATCGATTCTTCTGACGTTCATTAGACAATTTTATGTAATAATATTTTGCATAAATTATTGTATTTATTGACTATAAAATTGTGGGGTTATAAAAAATATAGTAAATATAAAAAAATCAGAAAGTAGAAATGATGGCTAATGGAACATCTAGGAACGACATAGATTGCGAATGGAGGGAAATCAGAAATGGGTTAACTACAGCAGCAAATGAAGTATTAGGCACAAAGAAAAGGGCAGGTAGGAGGTAATGGATCACGGAAGAAATAGTTGAAATGATAGAAGCAAGAAGGAAAATTAAAATTGGAAACACAGAAGCAGGACAGAAAAAATATAAGGAACTAAGGAACTTAATTAATAGGAAATGCAAGCTAGCGAAAGAAGAGTGGATAAAAGGAAATTGTGAGGATATTGAGGAGGATATAAGAAGAGGTAAAGTAGATTTGGGCTACAGGAAAATTAAGTCACATTTTTCTAAAGTAAAACCAAAGGGTAACATTATATGTGATAAGCAGGGTAATGAACTCACAGAAAATAAGGAAAAAGCTAGAAGATGGAAGGAGTATCTTGAAGATTTATATAAAGGTAGGCAGGACATGGAGGAGCTAGAAAGTGTGGAACAGATAGATGAGGATGACTTAGGTCCTAGCATACTTAGGTCAGAGATTCATAGAGCATTAAATGATTTACGGAATAACAAAGCAGCGGGGATTGATATGATACCAGCCGAATTAATAAAACACGCAGGGGAAAAAATGCAGGAGCGATTAGACAGGTTAGTTTGTAAAATATATGAGAAGGGAGAAGTACCACAGGATTTTCAGCGTAGTAGAATAGTAACAATGCCGAAGAAAATAGGAGCTAATTTGTGTGAGAACTATAGGACCATTAGTCTACTATCACATGCATCGAAGATATTGTTAAAGATTATTTATAGGAGATTAGAAAATAAAGTAGAGGAAAGGCTAGGAGAAGATCAGTTTGGTTTTAGGAAAAACAGAGGGACGAGGGAGGCGATTCTAGCACTAAGAACGGTAGTAGAAAAAAGAAAGAGGGTAGGAAAGGTAACTTGCATAGCTTTTGTAGATTTAGAAAAGGCATTTGATAATGTAGATTGGGACATAATGTTTAGAATTTAAAAAGAAACGGGTATAGATTATAAGGATAGGAGAATAATTTTTAATTTATATAAACACCAAACTGCCTTAGTTAGAATTGAGGGGGAAGAAAAGGTAGCAAAAATGGGGAAGGGAGTTCGGCAGGGATGTACACTTTAACCGTTATTATTTAATCTATATATAGAAGATGCAATAAACAAAGTAAAAGAAGAGTATAGTGTAGGTGTGAATGTACAGGGAGAGAAAATATATATGTTGAGATTTGCCGACGATATAGCTATATTGGAAGAAAGCGAAAAGAATTTAGAAAGGGTATTGAATGGTATGCAGGCAGTATTGACTAGGGATTTTAACATGAAAATAAATATAGGTAAAACTAAAGTGATGAGGTGTGACAAAAAGGAATGCAGTAGAAAAATGAGGATCACAATAGGAGATAATAGAATCGAAGAAGTGTCAGATTTTTGTTATTTAGGCAGTAGAATCACAAAAGATAATCGAAGCAAGGTAGATATAAAGTGTAGGATAGCACAGGGTAGGAAGGCATTCGTAGAAAAGGAACAGATTTTAAGATCAAATATTGACTTGGGTATTAGAAAAAGATTACTGAAGGTATATGTTTGGAGTGTAGCACTGTATGGGTGTGAGGCGTGGACTATAGGAAAGGAAGAGAAGCGTAGATTACAAGCATTCGAAATGTGGTGTTATAGGAGGATGATGAGGATTGGTTGGGAAGATAAAGTAACAAATGAAGCTGTACTAGAGTTAGTAGGGGAGAAGAGAAGTATTTGGAGAGTGTTACAGCGTAGGAGAGACAGATTAGTAGGGCATACTCTTAGGCATGGGGGGATTATGCAATTGATCATAGAAGGTAGAGTGGAGGGAAAGAGAGGGGTAGGTAGGCCTAGATTGGAGTATGTGAGTCAGATAGTTGAAGACGTTGAGATGAATAGCTATAGGGAGATGAAGGGATTAGCTCAGGATAGATCGGCATGGCGTGCTGTTTCCAACCAATCTTTAGGATTGCGGACTCTTTAACTAAATAAAAAAATGCTAGAATGCACATTTAATTATATGTTGCTATTAATTGATAAAATTACAGATGTAAGATAGAACAAAAAAAATGCTGAATAGAAAATTGTTGACATCCAATGACGAAAAAACTCCTCAAAAGTTAAAAAAAAAATGAAAAAAGAATAGAAATTTTATTAAGAATACCACAAATTTATTTAATTTTTTTTGCTTATATTATATGAGCAATTTTTCGCAAACAAACTTCTTAGTTTGTTTGAAATATATTCCTCTAAAAAACAACGTATTGAATCGTTACATTGGTAACCTGAATTGAATCCTGAAAACATATTCCTCGAAGAAAAATTTTATGTGCTCGTTTATGACTGCGAACATATCGTTATCCGTCCTTACTCGATAGAATAACGTTTTTTACGACTTTGACGTTCCTGATTTGAATTACCTGAACATTACTATCAACCTGGCAGTCTACCTGTCATCCACAATCGGTGAAACTAGAAACGGCGGAAGGTAGCGTTGGCGCTTCATCCCCGAAGAGAATGAATTCGCTCGCGTGTCTTCTATAATCTGTGTTATGGAACATCGTATAGAAGGGCACTGAAGATTTAAGTGGTGACAAATATTATACATTTCGCAATATCATTAATGGATTTACCACGGCAGTTTTTAGTTTGGAAACAATTTAACATACAATGTCTTTGTTAAATCGTTTCTTAGCCTACAATAGCGTTCAGTTCAATTAAGTTAATGAGCACCCGATTCGATGTCATTCAGTCTGTAAATGTAGGTTAGCTTCAGGATGTTGCCTCACAGACCAGGAAGTAGTTATCTGACCTCGTGAAATAAACACTTCCGTACAAGCGCAATATGCAAACGAATCAACGGAGATTATGATTGATACATTATGTTCTTCCACGGTTGGATAAATATCCATCGTACGCTTTCTTTCTTGCGCGGAAATGATGACTTGCAATGACAAATAAAACCACCGATGATAAACTACCGTGGGCAGTAATTAAAATAGATCACTAGGAAATTTGGCCTAATAGTAAATATGCGTTTTCTTTGTTTATAGCGTTTATAAATTGGAAGGGATGTTATATATACGTCACTAATTTATTTTAAAAAATTGGAGGAATTTTTATTTTATATATCAATGAAATTCTATCTCGGGTATAAGTTGATGAACGTAGAGAACAAAGAGTATGAAGAGAAAATGATTTAAAAGAGCATAAAGCACAATTCAATAAAGCATCAAATTAAATTTACTTGAAAACTTTGTAATAGATCAATAAATTGTTTTAACTACCAAATTAAATATTTTTATGTAATAGTGTACTAATTTCAAGAGGATGACTTGTTTTGTAAATATGCTCGGCTACAGCACTTTTATCTTTTCTATTTAATCTGAAATGCTGCTTAAATCTAGTTTCAATTGGCCTACGTATATACTTTAGGACAACTGAAACAAGAGATTTCATAAAAACCAGATTTTTTTATGAAATCAATCAAATCTTTGGAATTTCCTAGAAAATTAGCAAGACTATTATATGTTACTTTAAAATTATATTTATTTAAAATACAATCTAAACCACGTATCAAATGGTAATTTAACAAATTTTGGAGTTGAATTATTACTTTGTTCAAAACTACCAATTTTTCTGATATCTCATAATCTTTTAAATTTTCTTAATATGTTATTTATAATTTTATAAGAATAGCCATTTTGTACTGCTATATTATTTAATTCAATGTTATATTTAACATTAGATAAAGGAAAATTGAATAAGCGGTTAATTAAAAAATTAAAAGCAGCATATTTATGTTGACGACAATGATTTGAATCGATTTGTATATAGCAGTCCGTATTTGTAGCTTTTCTACATATATCAAACTCAAATATATTATTTGATAGTGTTAAATCTTTAACATAATTAATGATTAATAAAATTAATGATTGACATTTGAATCGTTCTGTATATACAATTTTTACAATATTTGATTTATACAATTTATATACTATTTTATTTATACAATATGAAGGACAAGAAGAAGTGTATAAACTGTCTAATCCTATAGTAATAAGAAAAGGTTCTTTATAGGGTTTAATTTATGAATTGTGCTTGCGTAAAGTATAAATAAGCATAAATATAAATAAGAAGTGACAAATGAAAATATGTATTTAAAAAATTCTAATGAAAAATTGCGGAAAGTAGCCAAAAGGCTACACTCAATCAGTAATCAACAAATAGTATTTATACATTTTAAATTATACGTTCTGTGAGTTCCGTCTTTTACAACGTATGCCCATGTCTACTAGTTTCAATTATCTAACAAGTATGTGTTCTTTTTCCAACAATATTTGACCACTTTCTCTAAATTGTTATCTTGTAGTTTTGGTCTGAAGATGGGCTAAGCCCGAAACCGGTCACCAATATATATATTAAATAATTCGTGTTACTCTCTCAACCACAATTTTATCTTATAGTTCAATTATTTATCGTTTGTTTAACAGATAGATATATTTTTCCAGCGATCTCTTCATTGTTTTTCGTCGTCTTGTTACTCGATCCTTTGCGAAAAATTTGATTTCTTACGCATTTACAGTTTTTTTTTTTTTGGACATTTCGTAAACCATTTGTGGCGGTATAAATTACAATTTTAACACGTTGAATTTTTGGCGCCCAACTTGGGGGGGGGGGGCGCCCAATCCAACCACCCCTGTGGCGAGCGCCAACGCGGTTGCCGCAGCAACCAAGCTGACTATAGCCCGGAGAACTTTCGTTGCGGCAATTTTGTATACCACCACCATTACACACCACTCCGGCTGGCGGTGCTCGTTCTCGTGACGCTTCACCACGACTTCGGCGTCGCGGCGCTCCTTCAGCGGCGGCGGCGACGCACCGTGTTGTAGGTAGAAAGTAGTTGCGTGTAATGCCGCTTTCGGTGCCACCACCACCACCGCTCCCGGCTGGCTAGCTAAGCACTGTGGGAAGCGTGCTCGTGCTCCCCCTTATCTCCTCTTGCGATATCGAGCAATATTTAGTTGCTTCGGTATTCTTTTTCTAATATCTTATAGCCAGTTTATGTGCTTTTGATTGAGCCGTAACAAATGGTGATTCCAGATTTGTTTGTCGTTCTTTTATCATAATATTCCTGAAATTACAGTATAGATTTTTATAACTACAGATTTTCAGGGCACAATTTTGTCCAAATAAATCATAATCAGCATTAATTTTTCTAGAAAATATCTCGAAAGGTATTTAATATAATAATCGATTCAATTTTTTTTTAAATTTGTATAATTTCTAAGCGTCAATCGTTTAGAGCAGCAAATAATTTGGTTTACCTTCGATTCTACTTTACTAAAATTCTTCTTCGAAGAGGACTAAATTTATTTGGTGCATAAATACAGAACAGATATTTACAAAAACATCTTGTCTGGGCAATTTCAGGCGCGTATATTTTTTAGGATTCTTTATTGCACTCGGTAATGAATTTGTAGCTAATAATTGCGATTGCGGTATTATTCAAATTTGGTGTGTGTTTGTTAATCGTTTAGAGCAGCAAATAATTTGGTTTACCTTCGATTCTACTTTACTAAAATTATTCTTCGAAGAGGACTAAATGCATCAATACAGAACACATATCTATATCGCAAGAAACTCTCACGAACCTTACAACTAACGAACCTACAAATAATCTTAACATCATAACCATTATCCTTGCTGAGGAGTTTCACGTTTAAAAGAGATCCAGTAAATCGTCTAACTGACATCAAGATTTCGAAAGTGGAAGTAGAGCGACTCTTGGAAACTATCAAAATCAACTTATCATCGGGTCCTGAAAACTTCCATCAAATGTTACTAGTTGGAATTCCCTGCCGGCTAAAGTGGTACCTAGTACTGGCGTCAACGCATTAAAAAAAAACCATTGCGGTGTGTCAATCTAGATAAACCAGTGTAAATTTTAAAAAATTAATGCTTTTAATTTTTTAATTAACCGCTTATAAAATGTAATGATAAATATAACATTGAGTTAAATAATGGCTATTCTTACAAAATTATAAATAACATATTAAGAAAATTTAAAAGAACAAGAGATATCAGAAATATTAATAGTTTAGAACAAAGTAATAATTCAACTCCAAAATTTGTTAAATTACCATTTGATACGTGGTTTAGATTGTATTTTAAATAAATAAAATTTTAAGGTAACATATAATAGTCTTGCTAATTTTCTAGGAAATCCCAAAGATTTTATTGATTTCAATAAAAAATCTGGTATTTATGAAATATCTTATTCTAGTTGTCCTAAAGTATATATAGAAGACAAACACGTAGACCACTTGAAACTAGATTTACTAAGGAGCATTTCAGATTAAATAGAAAAGATAAAAGTGCTGTAGCCGAGCATATTTTCGACTAACTCAGGTCATCCTATTCAAATTAGTTCACTTACAATTACATAAAAGTGTTTTAAATTATTCCGAGTTAAATGATTATGAAAGTATATACATACATGCATAAATCTAAATCAAATTTAATAAATTTAGATTCGGGCAGAGGTATTTTATTTAGTTTTTATTTTGTGCTGAGGAAGATGGGGGCACAGCGCATCTAGCTACTTAATGCTTTAAGTTACGGTATTTGGGTGATATTCTATACTATAATTTAACACTGTAGTGAAAATTAAAAAAATAATAATATCTACGGAAAACATTTTGCCTAGGCAATTTCAGAGGTCTAGTGCCACCACGGGCGTTCCCACTTCGTGCGTCGGATTAATTTGTTCCATTTCGGGACGCTTGCCTAAGACATACCTGCAATGTGTGCCATTTCGAGCGTCCTGAACACAAAAAAAAACGCTCGAAATGTCACCAAAAACCGCTTTTTTCAACGATAACGCCCGAAGTGGGAAAACACGATTTCAGGCGGGTATATTTTTCCGATTCGTTAAATGCACTCAATTTGTATTTAACAAATTTTTAAAAAATTAGCAGTGAATTTGTATTTAACAATTGCAATTGCGGTATTATTCAAATTTGGTTGTGTGTGAATCATCTTCTTAGCTGGGCCGTGCTTGTTCGGCTTAGCCCTTGCTGAAGTAGTCGAGCTGGCTGTCTCTGTCGCATCCGCACTTCTGCGGTAGGTCCAGCTCACTTTGGCCCTTGCTGAAGAGATACCTACTGCCCTGTACCACCACCGCCGCCGCCGCCGCCGAAAGCTTGCACCACACACTCACATATACGTGGATACGTACGCACGCTCCGACACAAGCGACGCGCGAATCCAGCGGCCTATACGGCAAAGGACAGGACCTACGAGCAGCAGCAAGGCTCGGAGCCACCACGTAGTCAGTCAGTAGTTCGTCACGCTGCCACAATCGCGCTACTACCGACCGTTGCCACCGTCTTCGCCGCCGCCGCCGTCGCCGCCGCCGTTGACGTTGTGTAGCGACCGCCGTCTCAATCGCCGCCGCTAACCTACACACACACACACACACACACCGAACGGAACATTCTCAATTTACGTCCACGAGCGTGGTGTTGCAGAAGAACCGGCTCTGTCTTGTAGCTCGTCGCATATTGTAGTCAATTCGTCGGTTTTCCGCGTGTTTATATGTGAGTTCTCCAGGTGCATTCTCGCACATGCTACTGCGGTACCACCGTTGTGCAGTCTCCAAAGGAGTCCGTAACACCGTTGATGGAAAACAGATTTTATTCGGCCCCACGGAAGTAGTTCCACTACTCGTTCAGATTCAGCGGATAGCGAGCGCGAACAACGAGCGCCCATCTAGTGTGTTTGTGTAGCTGAAGTAGACAGTAGATTTGCCTCACCTCGTGTGACTTACGGCAACGTAGAAGCGCGACGAGGAGGTACCACGTCCTGCACGTAGATAGAAATTAACGAAATCACGCGTTCGATTGTTTTCTAAGGTCTAGTTGTTGCGTCCTGCCAATTACGCGGCATTTAGACGTAAGTTACATTTCAAATTAATGCTTGCTAACATTCTGCGTGCTTTGCTTTCATTGTCTTGTCTTCAATGTTCATTCGTATCGTTTGTGTTGATGTTATCTACCAAAACACATGTTAATTATTTTTTGATAAAAGTATTTCGATATACGATTGTGATTGTAATATAATTCGTTAAGTGCAAGCGATCGTAAAATTAAATGTATATTTTGCAAAAGTTTGCTATAATTTTATTTGCACGAGCAACACGAAAGGATCATTAAAACCTTGCCAGATATTTCGTACAATGTTGTGTGTATCGCTTTACAGTTGCAAAGAAAAATTCAGCTCGAAATGGTGTTCCCTTTCGCACTTATCTTCCTCTGTATTAAATACTTATCACTTAGTTCTTGCGAAAGTTTTATAATTTAATATTCTCCGCGCGCAAAGTTGGCCGGAGCAGAATCAGGCAGAAAATTTCGCTGATTGTATTGAATTTATGGTGCAATTCCTGCATTAAAAGTTTTGTTCTTCCGAGAAGGCGCGATTCTATTTGCGCCGAGGTAACATTAAATTTTTACACCCCAGTCGAGTACAATTACTTGTATCTTTCAATCGTAACACAAATTACATTAAGCGTCTCAAAATTGCATATTCCTTCATCAAATTCCATAATTAATATTGGCGCGGTGGCGCCGCCATAGAAGAGTTTATAAATTTGAATATTTATCAAGTTGCCTAAACAGTTCTTAATAAAACAGCCCAACAGCCGTTGTGTCGTCTGTTCGCGGATCCTCCCGTTTGCCAACTATATATCTATACGCAGCACTTCTTCTGATGCAGCGAATTTATATATTAGGTCCAAGTAAGCCGGTGTACTTAATTACACTGATTATCCAGTGTTGCTAGAACCGCAGAGGATCAAGATCTGAATTTCTCTTAACCCTTGTTGGAGCATATTGTCGTGCACACTTGTTGTCTCTTACTAGTCTCATCAGTTGTTGAGTTCCAGATCGTTCATGGATGCTACCTCTTCGTCTTCCAATCTCTCCATCCGCTTCTAGCTTAATTTACCCTGTTGATATATACAGATAAACCGTTATTTCAGCTGTGGCCTCTTTGTTTCATACATAATCTATTCCGTACAGGAGAAATCCACGTTGATTTTTACTCCATTTTGTAGTTTTACTATAAAATTTTAAATATTAATCATTTTATTTAAAAAATTATCAATACGGTGCTAAATATTAGTATAGAATATCACCCAAATACCGTAACTTAAAGCATTAAATAGCTAGATGCGCATTTCGAACGCTATGCCCCCATCTTCAGTAGTGCACAAGATAAAAACTAAATAAAATACCTCTGTCACGAATCGTGATTGATATACTAAGATATGGGTATAGCGCATGGCGCTTGAAATGTAAGGACCTATAATAAACTAAGATCAGAAAATTAATAAAAAATGTTTTCATTGTTTTTTAAATATTATTATCGATAATATAGAATATCACCCAAATACCGTAACTTAAAGCATTAAGTAGCTAGATGCGTATTTCGAAATACCTCCGTCACGAATGGTGATATGAATGGAGGTATTATGCGCATTTCGATTTTTACTCCATTTTGTAGTTTATGTCGAATAATATTCGAAATGGACATTCTCTTTAAATTTTTTATAACAACCCATTCCCAATCCTGTTATGCGTTTCAGTATCTTTAGTTTAAAAGTCTTGAAAAAAATCTTATAAAATCTTCGTATTTACATACCATTTTATATCGGTTATTAAAGATCTGATTTTTTTTACAATAATTTCATATTTTGTCGATTAATATTTATAGCCAATAACTTATATAATACGCTCAAATTACATTAACAATTTATTTATAGAATTACTATAACAATCTTCCATTATGTTCTTATCTAAATGAAACGATGGGTACAATATAGCAACGCAGGGTAGGCTTGTAAAAAAATTTAAAAAACTGACTTATAATGTATTATGAAAGTTTATAAATCATCGCTACGGTGTTATGTTAAATAATAGTATAGAATACCGTAACTTAAAGCATTAAGTAGCTAGATGCGCATTTCGAAATACCTCTGTCACGAATCGTGACAGCGGTATTATGCGCATTTCGAAATACCTCTGTCACGAATCGTGACAGAGGTATTTAATTTAATTTTTATGTTGTGCTACTGAAGCTTGGGGCATAGGTTTCGAAATGCGCATCTAGCTACATATTGGGTGATATTCTAAACTATTATTATGAGATTATTATAAAAAGTAATATTGGAATTTATAAATCTGACCAAACTTTTGGTATTTTCTACTATTTTCGGTTCGTTTAAAAATTTTTAATTCCCAGCCAACCCTGTATTATACGTACACATATAAATTTGGTTATATTTATCCTTTACACGATTCGTTGTTTTTTTTTGTGTGCGTTGTAAATTACATATTTATACATCAGTTTTGGTTTACAATGCATACGAAACGAATACAATTTTGTATCGGAGGTTTAGATGTCGAAACGGATAAGAAAACACAGCCTTTTTTCACGTACATTATGTTGCCTATAATGCGATTAAATTTAGATTAATAATATCCGATAGAGGACGAAATGAATATAAGTCGTATTTATATGTATATTCATACCGTGTGTATATATAAATGTTTATTGAGACCTACGTAAATATTGACATATTTTATAACGTGCTATTAACTTAAATTGGGGGGGGGGTTAAATTACCGCACATATATGGTTTCGGGTTAATAGTTGCCCACTACGACATCGTGTCACAACATATTAAAAATTCAAATCAGTTGACTCGTTCCTAAACAATCACGAACAATTTGAATTACTGCATATTTAACAAACCAGACTTACATATTACATTGAAATTATTGTTATAAAATTAGCATTTACGGATATATGAATAATATACTCCTTTTCTACACTGAAAATATATACTTCATACAAATCTAAATAATTTTAAAGTTTCTACAAGATAAATATATATTTTATTTCAATTTTACGTCTCGTAGGATAAAATCATTTTTTAAACCTTTGCTTACTTGTGTGGCTATTTTAATATTTCCAAAAATCCGATAATTCGTGGACGAATTTAATCTATCAATAAAAGTCGTTACAAAATTACCTATCAATTAAAATACTTTATATGAATAATTATTCCTGGAATAATCACCCAAGTACTGTAGTAAATAAATAAAAACCGTCCCTCATTGTCGGAAAGAAATACATTTAATGAATGCAACGTCCTTCTTTTTATTGCTGGTTCTATCACAATTTCTTTTGTATTCACGTTGAGACGTGTGCGCATATCACGCGCTATTGTTTTCCTCCTTCGGGAGAATGTTGTTTTTCTTCGGCGTACCCTACTAAAAAAAAAAACGTCCTACGCGAAAGTCCTTCCTCCTCCTATTTCCGTCCTAAATGCATAACAGGATGACTATTATTCTTGCGCATTTTCACTCTGGCCGAATGTAAATTTATCACTCGATTTCCAGTCATATTGATAATACACCGTGCTATATGCAAATATGCATTTTTTATTTTGCCGTTTATTATCTTCTGAAATGTATTTATTTCAGCTAATTTCTCAATTTAATTTATTAATAATTTGGGGGGAGACGTGAAGTATTTTGCAGAGAGTGTGTTTTTTCCTCACCCGGTATATATGACACCTCTCACCCCTTTCAGTGTAATCTTGGCGTCTATTTTCCGAAATATACTTTATTTATTGTTTACCCCCGCGCTGCAGCGTACGCTTTCTAGCTCATACACGTACGCTTGGAAAAGAGATAGATAATGCACCAAATGGCGAGAAAGACTGAGATAGATAGTGTGTAGAGCAGCAAGACTAGACCTCATACATTAGCCGATAAAGTCTCGGTTAGGATTACCGGAGTGTTCATCTTTATCTGGATTCTGTTTGGGCGAAAGGATTCACGCTTCCTATGGCACCCAACAATGAATTATTGTTGCAAACGATAATAGGAAATTGCAGAATTCGAATATTTAATTTTTTTTTGCACGCTTCGATGCCATTTTTTTTTACTTCCATACATCTTGATAAAACGTTAGCGAAATTTATATTTTTAGAAAATCACCACGGTATTAAATTGAAATACATTTGTTAATTTCTTGCATTCTGTTGGTGCGTTTATCAGGATTTGAATTTGGATTTTCACGTCGAAATCATACAATTATTCAATTCTTCCCATGTCCGTTCGTACTACTCGTATCCACATCTTAACAATCCCCTTTCATGCTGAGCAGCGGTCCAATTCAAAATCTCTGGACAATCCCGCAAATTGTATCATTTTCACTGGACCTATCGATTGTTAACGCCTGGTATATATATATATATATATATATATATATATATATATATATATACAATCATACATACAGTTGTGCATGTAGGGCTGCCTACCGCTCGCTTACAACCCGGGATGAATGCTAAACCTCAACGTGTCCGTACTCGGTGTTCAATATTATGTCAATCGCTCGGTGGCTTCATCGAAGAGGTGGTGAATCAGTCAACTCTTATGCTACCCATTCGTTTACGTGTGGGACTTGTGCAGAAGTCAATGGCAAAACTCACAAGAAATTATTTCTACTGTACAGTGTCTGATTTTCTTCTGCGGAATATTTTTGCTTTTCTTAAATTTGATAAATCGCCTTGTGGCGAGGATATGATTTTATTATGCCATTTTTTTGCAAATTTGCTGGAATTAAAAAATGCGTATTTCGTATCATATCTCGCATAAGTAAAACTATATATTTTTTTGAACATACAACTCACCTTTGGATTTCTTTTATGGATTATATTTACATTTCACATTGTCTGCTATCGCCAAAAAGAGAGTTTTAGTTTAACTAGACGCTTAAAATTGTGCAAATCGTGATTGGCATTAAATATTTTAACTGGCAAACTGAATATGTAATATCCTTGTCTTTATATTTCAAAAGATTGTATATTTCCAATTGGATAACGTTACAGTGAACGTGGAAATGCTTCTAGGTCTATAATAATGTAATTAGTTTCAGCAGTAATTTCTTCTGCATAAATAGTTTAATACAAATGCCGCTATGTTGCGCACATTTATTATGGACAAGCTATAAATAGGATCTATAAGTATTGGAATTTTTATTGGTTTTTTGTATACCTACATATTTATGGGTATCAACTATGCATTGGATAATTTACATCGAAAATCATTTTGTGATGAACAAAAATTTTGCAACACAAATTAATGACCGTCGTGTAAATATTTGAGCGAATTTTTAATAAAATAAAATTTTGTTAAATCATTCGAAACGGAAAATATTTCACGTATAAGTTTAAAAATATGCGGCTTTTAAACTCGAATTTCTACAATGTTCGGAAAGAAAAATGCACGGAGCACGGAAAATTGCTGAACGCGCAATTTTTGTTTTCAACGGGTAAAGGGTATTCCAAAATAACCACAACTAGTTTTGTTCATTCTCTGGTGTGTAAAATTAGTCTAGTCTAAAGCTTTCTACCTTTTAACGAGATTTTAAAACGCTCATCGATTAGAATTTTTAAATTGAATTCTCAATCGACAATTTCAGGACGAGAAACGAAACAAAGTTGTTTTCATTAGGGCTATCAAAAATACGTTCATAGAATCGAATCAAAATTGTGAAGAATTATTTCCGAGTGTCTTTTACTTTCTTCAAATTAAAATTTTCGTTTTGAGAGACTTTCCGCGCTCAAAACCACTATTATTTTGTGGTTTGAATTAGCACGCATTTACAAATATATGTACGTAATAGCGCACATCAGTCAGCGAAGCTCCGCTACTAGATGTGGGGGGCCCAAACACGACATGCCACCGGCCCCCCACAAAGCCCCCCACTTGAATCTACCAGCCCGTGTGCAGCAAATACTTTGCTCTATGCACAGATCGATTTTCCTTTTTATTTGTAAAACTTTTTCCGCTTTAATATTGGATCAGAAAGCGATGTTTGTCGATCTGTGTTTTCCCTGTGCGGAGTCGGTTGTTTTTCCGACCATTTCCTTTCGTTACCTTGATACATTTACGAGCTTTTTTGTCGTTATACCGATATATTATCGGTTCACGTGTACAGCGTGATTCGCCCCCCAAGTCATTCACTAGATGCACCATCGAATCATTTATTGTTAAGAAAAATAAATTTTCTACTTTGAGCCACAT
Source organism: Leptodirus hochenwartii (assembly GCA_947310635.1). Lineage (NCBI taxonomy): Eukaryota > Metazoa > Arthropoda > Insecta > Coleoptera > Leiodidae > Leptodirus > Leptodirus hochenwartii. The sequence continues at coordinate 36,535,231 of OX371176.1, forward strand.
CAATTTTTTTTATTATTTCGTAATACTACGATTCGCCTTTCACTTTATATAGTCCACGCCTCACATCCATTTACTATACCACACTCCATAATAGTTAAGATTTGTAAATTTTTCTAACATCGGCTTTATTTTACAATTTATCCATATTTTTACATGCAAAAAGTTAAAAAAATATTTTATTGGATCACTGTGTATCTCGGAGATGCCAAATCGGTTGATAGCGATAGGAACCAAGCCATATCTTCTGTGACTGTCGTTCCGACAACATTCCAATACACATTTAACTTTGTATAATAGATTTTATGTTAATAAAAGACCTGCGACATAAAACTTTTATTCCGCTAGATGGTTGTCTACCGTCATAATAGTATTTCATTCCAAATCCATCGAAGCAAATCAATACACAGGAATATACACACACACACAAGTGATATTTTTTTAAATTAAAATCCTTTCTGCAACTACAAATCACAACTGCCACATTCCCTATTCGAAACTACAATATTTGTCATATTTATTTTGTGCACATCGCTTCATGAAGCACTATTTATCAGATTTGCGATTTAAATTGTTTATCGTCGTTAGTAATATCGATATTTTAAGGTTTATCAAACGGGTTTTTTTTTAAATTAATTTATTGGACTTTCAGCGAAATATTTACCAATCACCGCGGACCAAGAAAAGTGCTGCAATTATCCCACTAGTAAATTATTTACTCACAAAAAAGCCATAAACTCATTCAAATACTTTTTAAATTTTTTCAAAATCGTCCAAACCCTTGCAAGAATATTGCACTCGTTCAATTTTGCACTCGATTTCTTAAACTTTTCTCTTTAGATCCTAAATTATATGAAAATATGAACACCAGTTGCCGAATTATTTTTAATCAATCTGTTTAAGTTTCTAATCAGAATTACTCTAATAAAAGTTACTTACAATTAATTTCAATCAAAACGAATGATATATTATATTTTGTTTTATTTTTATTTTATTATTAATATCTTCAATTGTACATAATTTGTATACAAATATAATACAATTAAAAATAAACAAGTCAATCGCATATTAAAAGTAGAGAATTAAGTTTTAAGTTGTGTTACAATTAAAAATTAATAATATAAAAAAAACTGTACATATACATAAAACATAGAAAAAAGTACATAAAAAATAAAAATAAAAAATAACAATAAACCTGCACATAGTAAACATTTATCACAATTCTGCTTTAAGGAATTCATTTTATAAAAATTATATAATTTATATAATTTTTTACATTTATACATTATATAAATTATATCGTAAATTTTGTAAATATGTCATGTTTATAAAAATCTATAAATTTTTTTACAAATTGAATTTTTGACTAGAAATTCATATTATTCATTTGAACCTATATATATTTGGTACCTTGGAACAAAAATATGGGGCAAATATGCAGAAAATTCAAAAAAATAAAATTATTTTACTTTGTTAAATTCACCGAATAACATGAATAATTAAAACAAAAAAACTTTGAAAGACAATTTTATGAAAATTGTTATATAATTTTATAAAAATGCGAAAACAGTACGAAAATGTTTAAAATTTAAAAACTCCATTTTCCGGCACATTATAATATTGGACATTGGCCATTTTTGTACCAAGGTACAGATATAATTTTTGTATAAACCCTCACTCTTTAATAAAAAAGTAGTATCTGCATAAAAGTTCATAAAATTATAAAAAGAGTATTATATTGGCACATAATATAACCATCTTGTATTGATAAAAAATATTCTAATTGCATAAAATTAATGTATATACAGGGTGGGCCTTCATATTGACGCGTCTTTATAAAGTAAAAAAAAAGCAGACATTTGAAAAATGTATGTTAAATATATAAAAGTATAAAAATTAAAATTAATAATTCAGGATGTTTCATTTTCACAGCAAATTCAGTACAATAACTTTTTTAAGCAGCTTAATGTTCGATAAGTTCTAGACTAAATCATATCACGTGAAACCAAAAACAAAAATAAAAAATACATTTCGTAGCGCAATCTTTCTACCTTAATCTATGATGATTTATTTCCATAGACCCCACGGCATTATTGATTATTAATATAATATTCCTTCGGCTTAAATACACGAAAGTTGACCGCGTATTGCGCAAGAAATTACTACATAAGAAATCGATTGGTTTGTCTTAGGGGAACGGTCGTCTATATTAGTGAAGTCATCATATCGAAGAGGCTTTTTATTCCAGCTAACGCCGCAGTCATTGAACAAATAGACCATCACCGGAAATGTGTGTTTGCATTCGACTTTCGATGGTGAACGCTCACGAAATGACAACGAATAAGAAACAAAGATGCGTTAAAAGTCGGAAGTTGAACGTAATGAAATGTCGGCTGGATTCAATTCTGTCGAAAGTTTATTAATTGAATATTATAACGCGCGTTTGAACAAAAATCATTTTTAACACCACCAATTTTACGTTGACACTATCAAAACAAAAATGTATACATTAAAAATCAAATTTTTAATATATTGTATACACAAACAAAATTCGGTTTATCTACAACATTTTCTATTGCAAAATGTAATATATTTATTGATCCATTTTTTTCATTGACGTAAATTATTTTAAGGAGGTAAAAAAGGAGTGTTTTTGCACTTCTACACGTGCAGAAGAACACTCCTTTTATTTTGCACGAAAAATGGATAGATTCCAAAACTCGGATCGATTATTTTAGTTTGATCGCATGATATTTGTATACCGTACAAGTCAATAAATTGATTCGGTCATAATTGAACTAAATAGCGACAGTAGCAAGAGCAAAAGTCGCTCACCAACACGAAATTAATTATTTTATTTATCGCGCCATTACAGTATATAATATAATAGATAAATTTCGTAACATGTTCAATTTTCGGTTGAAAGTTTCGATTCCATACAAGCGAAAATACATGTACTATTAAATGGAACTATTCAATTTGGTATATCTGTGCCATTCGACTCAAATGAGCAATGTTATTAATGAAACTCTATTCAAGTGTGAACTATATTGTTAGCCACTCTATATTATATATAGTTTGTTGTCGGGCAAAAAGGAATCACCAGAATTATCTCTGCGAATTTATCGCAATTGTATTCAATTCTAACCAGGACAAAAGCAGATCATGACAACATTTGTAGTAATTATAAGTCCAGAGGAAATGTATTGTTGTATATCCAGGAGCCGATTAAAAATCGAATGTAGAATATTTCAAACATATATTTCTAATTTCTTTTTGTCCTCTTTCTTATTGTCCACGCCTCACAGGCACTGCACTCATATGCCTTCTTATTATCCTTCTAATATCCAAGCAAATATTAGCATTTTCTTTTTGTATGAATTTTTTCCTACATTTTTATTTGAATCAATTTAACAGTTTATAGGTTTAATAGTATCGACATTTTTCTACACATCTATTAATTTTTGGTCAAATTAAGTTTTTCATTTTTTTTTCAAATTGCCAAACAATTACTACAATAATGCTTCAGTTTTTTACATGATCGAAATAATAATTTTAAGTTATTATGTCTTTTTAGTACACGCGTTTAGAATAAAATTATTTAAATTAAATGTATACAAAAATACGAGGATTCGCAAACAAATTTTTGAGTATATGTAACTATTTAAATTTCCTATGCATTAATAAAAAATAATATTTAAAAAATTAAAATCTATCATCTTTTGCTTGGCAATTTTTCAACATATTAAATTAAAGAACATCATATTATATACGTAAATTGTGAGCCACATTGTATAAGTATACTAACTCTTTCTTGATTTATATATTCAACAAAAATCTTCATATCGAAGATTATCCGAAAAAAATAAAAATAAAAATTTGTTTACGAAAAATTTCCCGTACTTAAAATTTTACTGATAAAAGACGTTTCCAAATAACCACAATTAATTTTGAGCATTCTTGATTGACCAATACTAATTTTTCTCATTTAACGATTCACAATTCATATCGAATATTACCCAATAAAAAAAATTATCAAGAAAATTTTGTATACGAAAAATTTCCTGTACTTAATATTTACCGATAAAAGACGTTTCAAAATAATCACAGTTACTTTTGAGCATTCTTGATTGACCAATACTAATTTTGCTTATTTAACAATTCACAATTCATATCGTAGATTACCTAAAAAAAAAATATTAAAAAAAATTGTATGCGAAAAATTTCCCGTACTTAAAATTTTACTTATACAACCGATAAAAAGACGTTTCAAAATAATCGCAGTTACTTTTGAGCATTCTTGATTGACCAATACTCATTTTGCTCATTTAACAATTTACAATTCATATCGAATATTACCCAATAAAAAAAATTATCAAAAAAATTTTGTATACGAAAAATTTCCTGTACTTAATATTTACCTATAAAAGATGTTTCAAAATAATCACAGTTACTTTTGAGCATTCTTGATTGACCAATACTCATTTTGCTCATTTAACAATTTACAATTCATATCGAATATTACCCAATAAAAAAAATTATCAAAAAAATTTTGTATACGAAAAATTTCCTGTACTTAATATTTACCTATAAAAGACGTTTCAAAATAATCACAGTTACTTTTGAGCATTCTTGATTGACCAATACTAATTTTTCTCATTTAACGATTCACAATTCATATCGAATATTACCCAATAAAAAAAATTATCAAAAAAATTTTGTATACGAAAAATTTCCTGTACTTAATATTTACCTATAAAAGACGTTTCAAAATAATCACAGTTACTTTTGAGCATTCTTGATTGTCCAATACTAATTTTGCTTATTTAACAATTCACAATTCATATCGTAGATTACCTAAAAAAAATATTAAAAAAAATTGTATACGAAAAATTTCCCGTACTTAAAATTTTACTTATACAACCGATAAAAAGACGTTTCAAAATAATCGCAGTTACTTTTGAGCATTCTTGATTGACCAATACTAATTTTTCTCATTTAACGATTCACAATTCATATCGAATATTACCCAATAAAAAAAATTATCAAAAAAATTTTGTATACGAAAAATTTCCTGTACTTAATATTTACCTATAAAAGACGTTTCAAAATAATCACAGTTACTTTTGAGCATTCTTGATTGTCCAATACTAATTTTGCTTATTTAACAATTCACAATTCATATCGTAGATTACCTAAAAAAAATATTAAAAAAAATTGTATACGAAAAATTTCCCGTACTTAAAATTTTACTTATACAACCGATAAAAAGACGTTTCAAAATAATCGCAGTTACTTTTGAGCATTCTTGATTGACCAATACTAATTTTTCTCATTTAACGATTCACAATTCATATCGAATATTACCCAATAAAAAAAATTATCAAAAAAATTTTGTATACGAAAAATTTCCTGTACTTAATATTTACCTATAAAAGACGTTTCAAAATAATCACAGTTACTTTTGAGCATTCTTGATTGTCCAATACTAATTTTGCTTATTTAACAATTCACAATTCATATCGTAGATTACCTAAAAAAAATATTAAAAAAAATTGTATACGAAAAATTTCCCGTACTTAAAATTTTACTTATACAACCGATAAAAAGACGTTTCAAAATAATCGCAGTTACTTTTGAGCATTCTTGATTGACCAATACTAATTTTTCTCATTTAACGATTCACAATTCATATCGAATATTACCCAATAAAAAAAATTATCAAAAAAATTTTGTATACGAAAAATTTCCTGTACTTAATATTTACCTATAAAAGACGTTTCAAAATAATCACAGTTACTTTTGAGCATTCTTGATTGACCAATACTAATTTTGCTTATTTAACAATTCACAATTCATATCGTAGATTACCTAAAAAAAAAATATTAAAAAAAATTGTATACGAAAAATTTCCCGTACTTAAAATTTTACTTATACAACCGATAAAAGACGTTTCAAAATAATCGCGCAGTTACTTTTGAGCATTCTTGATTAACCAATACTCATTTTGCTCATTTAACAATTTACAATTCATATCGAATATTACCCAATAAAAAAAATTATCAAAAAAATTTTGTATACGAAAATTTTCCTGTACTTAATATTTACCTATAAAAGACGTTTCAAAATAATCACAGTTACTTTTGAGCATTCTTGATTGACCAATACTAATTTTGCTTATTTAACAATTCACAATTCATATCGTAGATTACCTAAAAAAAAAATATTAAAAAAAATTGTATGCGAAAAATTTCCCGTACTTAAAATTTTACTTATATAACCGATAAAAGACGTTTCAAAATAATCGCGCAGTTACTTTTGAGCATTCTTGATTGACCAATACTCATTTTGCTCATTTAAAAATTCAGTCGATACCCAAAGAAGAATATTTTTCACTATAAAATTACTGATTGAAAAAATAAATCAAAATAAAAATATAAAATATTTTATTCGGACCGATGAGGTTTCTAATATGATTCACTAAAGAAATCTCTGTTAGTTTTTTTTTTTTAGAATCAGTGTACAAATTTTTTTATTATTTAGTTCTTTAAATTATATCTCAGAAATTTTATTCGGATTATTTTAGATTACTTTTTAACCGCTTATAAAGTAAATTTATAACAGTGCCCTCAAAACTAGTTTCCAACATTTTTTTCGGGCATTATTCTTATTCAGGTGTTGCGGGTAACATATATACATAATAATGTCGGCGTTAGCTTACCTACTTTGTGTTTGGTTACTAATTATCCAGTTACCTGCGCCTGCTTCTTCACCACATCCTCCTGGATGTTCCCGTGGTTCATATAAGCCTCCCTTAGGCCCGTTTGCCAAACGTTCAGCACTTTATACTTTTTGAAAAGGCAAAACTTGGTCCGTATATCTAAAACTATTGTTATTATCCTGCGCATTTAGTTAGTTTGCAAAATTATACATTGTTATACCTCGACTCTTTATCTATAGATTATACTAATGTTAGTATATACATAATTTATGTAAAGAGCGAGTGTTTGGAATAAATCTACAGTACGTGAAGCTCGTCAAAAATACTAATTTTTAATCTGCATTTAAATATGAAAAGCAAAAATAAATTGAGTCAATAAAATGTACAATTTCACAAAAAAAATTATCTAAATGCTAATAAAAAAACAATATTGGAAATTCTGTGAATAGCGTTCTATGTCACAATCAAAGTGCATTAATCTGCTTTGATGGTCCTTTATCATTGCCAATATAATATATCATCTTTCTTTTGTCGCCCCATTTCTTCGTCAAGCGGTTCTGTGAGTTGTGATGCGTTTGCAGCTTTTCTTGCAGAGTACGTAGGGAAAAATCGTTTGAGTTATGTACGGCCTTTATTTCACAAGCGATAACGAAGTTTATATGCCTAGTAAAATGGGAAAATATATATACCGGGTATTGAATATTTTTAGTACCTTTTGGTCGTTTTACATTTTTACGCGTACAATTTGATCAATTAATTTTTTATTTTAGAGAAAATCTGTTAGTAAAAATAATTCAAAAATATCAATGTTTCAGACTATATTATGAAATTTTTTAATTTTATCCCAGGATCTTTTGACAAACTACCGAAGCTAAAATATTACAATAAATATTTAAAGTTAGGAAAAATTATTTGTATTTATTTCGTCTAAAATAAATAGGAGAGCTAATAATCAAGTTATACAAAATTAATCTACACCCGGTATTTTACTTTAGATTGTAAATATTTTTTATCTGCCTTTTAGTATGGATAGATTTTGGAAAGTTCTTGTTTGTTATCATGTAGGGCTAATAAACTTTTCTAGTGCAGAGATAGTGAAAGGATTTTTAAAGACACTATCAATATTTAACTGCAGAAAATGAAAGTAAGTGCCTACATAAAATTTTATTGATTGCAAAATAAAAATCATTCATCATTTTCTAGCCAATGGACAAAATCAAATATATTAATGTTTTTACCAACATGAATGATTTTTTTATATTTTCTCTACTCAATTCTAACCAATTAAGAAATGTTGTAGGTAATTTTTTAACCTTTGTGAACATAAAGTAAAAAATTAAATTATTATCTAACATATATGGATCAGAAAACAAAATTTGAAAAAATGCATTTGAAATGTGGAAATTTTACAAAAAAAAAATTCCAGTTCATATTTCAAAATTAATGGATGCGCATGCACCATATCATTAAATATGCAGTTACAAATCACATCAAAAAAATGTTTTTCATCATATTAAGTCATTTTTCTTTTCAATCATTAATTGATATATTCCCTTTTGTTCAAACGCAATCATTTGCAGCAAGTTTTTGCTGGACACAGTCCTTCCCATCTTCTGCGCAACTTTGTCTTGGAATTATCTTTACACTGCCATTAGTAGAGTAAATATCACTATGGTATGCCTATTAGCAATATAGAATGTCCACATTGCAAACTTATTAGAAAGCATAATACCTCTTTGGCCGTCCTTAAGCTTTATAGTTCGTTATAGTCGTTTTAAGATTTGTTATTTATGTTGGCGTTAAGAGTGGTCCCGTTCGTGCTCCTGTCAAATGCGATGTAATATTACATGAAAGTATTTTGTTTCACGTAGACTTCATGAACAAAGAAAGAACGGGATAATATTTTGTGCTAGGCAAATATAATAGTTTTTAATATTATTGGTCAAGAAATTATCCTTCTTTTTTTACACTATGGAAAAAAAGTTCACTTGTTATTTGGTAGAATTTGTGATATTTTTAGTGCGGGAAAATTATATTTTTTGATACAATTTACGAACTGAAAGGTGGTATTTATTAATTCCGATTATAGTATTAATTCCCGCTTTTTGTCGTTTTCAATTAATAAATTAATCCGTTCGTTGACAATTCACTGGCTTGATTTTTAGTTGCTTTCCAATCATTGAATAATATTTTAAGTCCTTTAGAATTATTATTAAAATGGAAATACCAAGTTAATTGTATTTTTATGTATATATATATAATTCAAGTGCTAAAAGTGATAATTGCAAAATAATTCGCAATCATAAAATACTTCGCTTAACGACAGCTTTGATACTATAAATCCTATAATTACGATCTAATTGGTACGCATTTATATCAAATTGCGGTGAATGTTTCATAATACTCGATTTGAATAGATTGTTATATTTTCAACGAGCAGATTTTATTCATTTAATTCGTTTTGTGGCAATTATTCCGCTGGATTGTTCGATTTTGTATGCTGCATAATTTCACTAAAATAAGGACCAAAAGAACGAAAAATATTAGAGTAGAAAAATTTATAATTCAACGTTTCCTAATAATATCGATATGTTAAAAACGAATAGGGTAGAATATCACCTAAATTTGTTACGGTGATATATAGAATATCACCCGTCCTGTTGACTTATTTATTTAATCACGATTCGTGACAGCGGTATTCTATTTAGTTTTTATCTTGTGCTACTGAAGATGGGGGCATAGCCTTCGAAATGCGCATCTAGCTACTTACGGTATTTGGGTGATATTCTATACTATTATTGAACAGCGTAGCGATGATTTTTGAAATGTTAATTAAAAACTATTTAGAAAATGAATTTGGTACCACATTTTGCTATTTTATTATAATATTAATTAAAGAGTCCGCAATCCTAAAGATTGGTTGGAAACAGCACGCCATGCCGATCTATCCTGAGCTAATCCCTTCATCTCCCTATAGCTATTCATCTCAACGTCTTCAACTATCTGACTCACATACTCCAATCTAGGCCTACCTACCCCTCTCTTTCCCTCCACTCTACCTTCTATGATCAATTGCATAATCCCCCCATGCCAAAGAATATGCCCTACTAATCTGTCTCTCCTACGCTGTAATACTCTCCAGATACTTCTCTTCTCCCCTACTAACTCTAGTACAGCTTCATTTGTTACTTTATCTTCCCAACCAATCCTCATCATCCTCCTATAACACCACATTTCGAATGCTTGTAATCTACGCTTCTCTTCCTTTCCTATAGTCCACGCCTCACACCCGTACAGTGCTACACTCCAAACATATACCTTCAGTAATCTTTTTCTAATACCCAAGTCAATATTTGATCTTAAAATCTGTTCCTTTTCTACGAATGCCTTCCTACCCTGTGCTATCCTACACTTTATATCTACCTTGCTTCGATTATCTTTTGTGATTCTACTGCCTAAATAACAAAAATCTGACACTTCTTCGATTCTATTATTTCCTATTGAGATCCTCATTTTTCTACTGCATTCCTTTTTGTCACACCTCATCACTTTAGTTTTACCTATATTTATTTTCATGTTAAAATCCCTAGTCAATACTGCCTGCATACCATTCAATACCCTTTTTAAATTCTTTTCGTTTTCTTCTAATATAGCTATATCGTCGGCGAATCTCAACATATATATTTTCTCTCCCTGTACATTCACACCTACACTATACTCTTCTTTTACTTTGTTTATTGCATCTTCTATATATAGATTAAATAATAACGGTGAAAGTGTACATCCCTGCCGAATTCCCTTCCCTATTTTTGCTACCTCTTCTTCCCCCTCAATTCTAACGAAGGCAGTTTGGTGTTTATATAAATTAAAAATTATTCTCCTATCCTTATAATCTATACCCGTTTCTTTTAAAATTCTAAACATTATGTCCCAATCTACATTATCAAATGCCTTTTCTAAATCTACAAAAGCTATGCAAGTTACCTTTCCTACCCTATTTCTTTTTTTCTACTACCGTTCTTAGTGCTAGAATCGCCTCTCTCGTCCCTCTGTTTTTCCTAAAACCAAACTGATCTTCTCCTAGCCTTTCCTCTACTTTATTTTCTAATCTCCTATAAATAATCTTTAACAATATCTTCGATGCATGTGATAGTAGGCTAATGGTCCTATAGTTCTCACACAAATTAGCTCCTATTTTCTTCGGCATTGTTACTATTCTACTACGCTGAAAATCCTGTGGTACTTCTCCCTTCTCATATATTTTACAAACTAACCTGTATAATCGCTCCTGCATTTTTTCCCCTGCGTGTTTTATTAATTCGGCTGGTATCATATCAATCCCCGCTGCTTTGTTATTCCGTAAATCATTTAATGCTCTATGAAACTCTGACCTAAGTATGCTAGGACCTAAGTCATCCTCATCTATCTGTTCCACACTTTCTAGTTCCTCCATGTCCTGTCTACCTTTATATAAATCTTCAAGATACTCCTTCCATCTTCTAGCTTTTTCCTTATTTTCTGTGAGTTCCTTACCCTGCTTATCACATATAATGTTACCCTTTGGTTTTACTTTAGAAAAATGTGACTTAATTTTCCTGTAGCCCAAATCTACTTTACCTCTTCTCATATCCTCCTCAATATCCTCACAGTTTCCTTTTATCCACTCTTCTTTCGCTAGCTTGCATTTCCTATTAATTAAGTTCCTTAGTTCCTTATATTTTTTCTGTCCTGCTTCTGTGTTTCCAATTTTAATTTTCCTACTTGCTTCTATCATTTCAACTATTTCTTCCGTGATCCATTCCCTCCTACCTGCCCTTTTCTTTGTGCCTAATACTTCATTTGCTGCTGTAGTTAACCCATTTCTGATTTCCCTCCATTCGCAATCTATGTCGTTCCTAGATGTTCCATTAGCCATGATTTCTACTTTCTGCTTATACTTTTCACATATATCAGCTAATTTGAACCTATCGACATCTACTTTGACCTGTTTAGACTTCTGTAATTTCTTGAATTTGACCTCTGAGTCCAGGACTACTAAATTATGGTCACTATCAATATCTGCTCCAGGGTAACTCTTACAATTCTTAATCTGGTTCCTAAACCTCTCTTTAACCAGTATGTAATCTATCTGATACCTCCCTATATCTCCTGGCATTTTCCACGTATATATCCTGCGCTTGTGATTCTGAAAAAGCGTGTTTGCTACCACTAGCTTATTCCTAATACAAAACTCTACCAATCTATCCCCTCTATCATTACGTGTTCCTATTCCATATTCTAATATGCGAAAATGATATAGTTAAATCATATTTTCGGGGTATAGCATGTGTATATAAGATAAAATAATTATTAATTAAATATAACTGAATATAGCATCTTTACAGTTGCTAAAATATTATAACGCGGCGCGAGTTTGAAATTTCCGACCGTCACCTGCATCATTCATTTTCATTAAAATTGCAAATACCTGCTAGAAAATATTAATTCGGGCAGCGTAACGTACCGGCACATGTGTATGCGTATATTCGAAGCAGACTGGGCTTAAATTTTAACTGTTCTATACATATATACCCACGTAAAAGTTAACTTCAATTTATCATAAACATATTCCCATAGATGATGTGCCTGGCATTCATTAATGTCACTATACCCAGTGGAAAGAGATACGTTTTACTAATTTCAACAATTTAAAATTTTAATGCGATTTTTGAAAGTAGCTCGTTCCAAATCCCCGCTGCCCATTAAACAATATTCAATTTGAATCGCACTATACTGCTAATGTTCATATTTCTATCGCGAATTATGAATTGTGATTAAAACAAATCATTTGTTGCTACTCTTCTCCACGTGGCAGCATCTTTATAATCATGTTGCTTTGCGTAAAATTTTCTTTTCGCCATCAAATTGTATTTCGTAAGAATTTCGACTGTATATTTTCGACAGAATTTTACAATTATTTAATTTTCTATTTATATCGCAAAATATGAATCGGAATTAAAATTTGTTTATCGCAACAATGGACGAAAACTCATCTACTACTATTATCCCCCCCTCTTCCTTTGCTGCACAAAATAACGACATCTTTGTCGTCATTTTCTTTCAATCGTCAGAAATATTGTCGACGATTAAAATCAATTTTTTTTCCAGTCTACAAATTTCTCGCAAATACCAAAATTGAACCCTCTGTATGTTTGGTTTCGCTTCGAGTATGACGTTTCAGAATTTTGACAGTTTATGCAGACACGTCGCGGATGCCACTGGTTATATTCGTTATTTGCAAACAAACAGGGCACGATGAGACACACTCCGCTTTATATATATGAACTTATTAATTAATTTTAAACAAATTGCCGTTTTGGCATGCAGTGCCGGGTGGTGGGGGTGGAGGTGGGGGTACAGTGGTGTAGATGGGGAACTTCTACTATAGATAGGGGGTAACGTTACAGTATAATTTATGGTTGCCCTCGAATGTGCCACATCATGAATAGCGAATTGCAAATTCCAACACCATCATGTAGAGGGTGATCATTCCATCCCATTCTAGATCGCTTGAATGTGATGTGTTTCGTCTCTCTTGCCATCAGCCAGCTCTTCCTTTCGCTTCGTAGCGTATATTATTATATATGGCGGTAACTGTCACTCGATGGAAAATATCACCTTCGCATTAAAGAAGAGGAATTGTACCTGGGTCAGGCATCAACTAAATATGTTTTTCCGAACATACCAAACTCTGGATTTTGATGAACATTTGATGGCCCATCTTTTATCGCTCACTACAATTGCAAATGTTTGAATAGTAGGAACGAGGTTCTAGAACGGGGGATTGGGGTTCCATCGTGGCACATTTTGGTTTGAGGGTTACACGGGGATGATTACGTTATTGTCTGCCGTCCGTTGGCAGTTGGTAGCGCCGCACGGTACGATTTATCGTTTGAATATCATGAATATTGCAAAAATTTAGATTGTCTCTTGAATTGACTGCAACATGAATGTATATGATGATATGAGCATGTGCAAAGTTCAACCACACATTCGTAACAACTTTGAAATAGAAATTTAAAAAATATCTAACAGAAGATACAAAAGCAGGAACATTAGTTACGAAATGAAATATCAAACGTAGTTTGGAATTTTTTTTATTATATCTGTCGATGATCCTCAACACCACTCCGGCACTGATACAGACTAAATTTTGCAAAGTTCCAGGAGGGTTACATGACCTTGCTGACGAAAACTATCTGCCCGTGACGTCTTATATGATTAAATGGCTCTCCCTAGTCAACTCTTAGCCAACTGTATGATGGAATGCCTATATACTCGTGTGCAACCGACACATCATCCATTAATATCGCCGAAAAAAGTGGCCAACCCTCGCTGTACCATCTATTTTTTCGTTGGCCCCATGCCCGATATAAATTTCGACATATTTCATTTGTCATTGGAATATGTTGCTCCTATCTTTTCAACCGAAGGTTGTCATTATAAATTCGTATTCGTTTTGGTGACAAATTATATTATATATTAGTTTTTGAGATTTTTTTTCGAAATTTACTCAGATAGCGCTCCAAACGAATGCCACATTGAAAATAGTGTTGTTGTTTTTAAAATTTTGTTGCTCCAGAATTTGCTACACTTCGTGGGTTTTCACTATTCAGCTGTTAAAGGCGAAATCTAATCTTCCTTCGGACGAAGTAATTAGAATTTACAGTGGGATAAATACGTCCCTACAATATGCCAGTGCTAAAGTGCCGTCAAACTATTGACTGGGTTAGCCCTTACACCCAACTCCGAAGATACTCACTGCTTAAATTCAGATACTCAAGCGTATGAACAGACTCTTTGGATCATCCAATGAAACTTCATTTACCCTCAGACTGGTCAATTTTCAACGATGGCATATAGAACGAAATAAGTTGGACGTTATTCATCCAAAATAACGTGTATTTATACAATTCTGGACAATTTTAATATATTTTCTTAATTCAAAATGTTTTCAAACAATTAGAAGATTTTTCTAATCAATTTGGAGCGGACGATAATCTAAATGCATATATCTTAAGAGACATCATTATCCTCGACCATAATTGTACATTTATGTATATTTTGAATAGTTTTCTCGAGCTGCTAAACATGAATGATGCAATAATAGAAGAGTAATCTTCTCAAAGGTATGGAACAGTGAATTCAACGCCATAAATGCATCAAAAATTCCAATGCATCCAATTCTGAGAATGCATTTCTCATTGTTGCAAAACATTAATTTGTATATGCGTTATAAATATACTGAAAAATATGAAAGCAGCTTTCCAAATTTGCTGCTTCCGTATTTTTTATCGTATTTTAATCATTCAACGTCACGTTGCTAGTCCCATAAATATTTTCGAAAGATAATCAATTTGCCCTTTTCATATATGGACTTCCACAGATTTTTTAAAACTAAAGTACCCATACGCGATCGAGTTTTTATAATAAAAAAAATGTCTATATACAATCGATTTTTTTTTGACTTAATGCTTCAATTTTACTGAGGTATTTATACTTACTCCTTAATAAGAATGATTGTGGAAAGATCGACTTTTACTTGTGGAAATGAATTATAATTTCTTATTTCCAAGCGCACATCGTAAATAATCCACACATTATACACTTTGGTGGTTAGTTATGTAACTTAATATGCCATTCTTGGCTGGTATGTTTGCTTTGTAATCAAACGTCTATCGTGCATGTTACACAACAATTAAAATTGCAGATGTATTTGATATCATAATTGCTGGGTGTTAAATGACCCCCCATTTACACAACATCAACCACCACTTACTACGTGCACTCTTCCTCAGCTGCTCTAACGTGCTCCCCCAGAATGGGCGGCACGGGGCGACTATTACCGTGCAAATACATTTTTCAAACAATTATTCACATAACTGCGGAACGTATTAGCGCTAGGAATACAATCACCTTGCCACATCATCTTCAGTTGCATGTATAAATACGACATATATATTTTTGCGAATATTAATACAAATGGACACGGGATTTTTAATGGGAAATTTAAGAGATATTTAGATATATATTGAAAATATGTATCGTTTTTTTATTATTAAATTAATTTATTCGGTTGGTATTATATCAATTCTATTTTATTGAATGGGCAATATATATTTCATATTCAAGTATGAATAATTACAAAATCACCGGACTAAATTGCTGCTTATTATTATGCAGAGGTTCGGTGCTCTTGCGAGCGCGCAATAATAATTATTTCAGCCGCTTGCATTACATTTTCTGCCAGAGGATGATGATACGCTGCATTTAGTTAGTTTGCTATTAACACACCTGAAAATCGCGCGGTCGTCATTTTCTTCTTCTTTGCCAGACTACTTGAAGAGTACAGACGCAGAAACTGTTAGATATATACTTCTGAATTAAAGCTTTTATGAGCGCACATTAAAATTAATAAAAATAACAAAATTGCGGTATTGTGTAAAATTTATGTATTGGTAATGTTAGAATTTATTTAGTTGTTAGATCAATAAGCCAACGTTGTTATTTTTTGTAATACGACTGATTAAGTGGATTTATAATTGGTCGAAAGTGATTATTCTTAAATTCAACAAACATTAGAATAATAAGCAAAAATCGAACACAACGTAAAAAGTCTTAAGATAGGATATGGAGAACAATAGGTGGGATCGCGCGAAAGGTATAAAAGTACATGAAACTCGTGAAGTTAAGCTGCTCTGCTTCGTGGATGCGATGCTGGCATAGCGATTATATACCGTGAAAAATAAAAGTCAATTACCGTGATGAAACACAGGAAAGAGCGCGAGCAGGCAACCAAATATACACATTTTACACCAACCAGCACCGTAAAGGACGATACGCCTGACCAGACACTTCACTACGGAATTTATAGTCTTTAATGAGGACATTATGCGCGCCTAGGACGACTTTGTACCGATCCAGGACGATGTCTGAGCACATGTTGCAAATATCTCGCTGGAATTAATTTCGAACTTGATCCTAATTGGTATATATCATTTTTTTTTTGCAAAATTATGTCGTTATAAAATTACGATAAACATAAATTGAATTATGTCGACTATTATGGGGTACCATAAACTACCGAACAACTTTCAAAATCGACCATACTTGAATTTGGCTAAAGAATTCCTGGATTGTGATTTTATATTTAAGTGAAAAATATTTACTGTTATTTGTTTATATGAATGTATATGTACACTGATAGTGAGCATGTGTGTTTTTTCTCCTGTCGAAAAATTCGTAAATTGTAATATGCATTATGCAAAATCGTATATTCTAAATAGCTTTTGTAACTATTGTAAGTAATCAAATTATTTTAATTTGTAATTATCTTAATTTTGACAGTTATCATGTGAATTTTGATGCTAATAAGCGTTTTCTAAACGCTCAAACTTTTCCAATAATCAACTGCAAGATGTAAACGTAAATAAGAATTGAAAAAAGTCATCATTTCTAAAGGCGGATACATTACAAATATGGCAAGAGAATGAACATAATTTCAAGCAAGTATTAAAGCTTTTGAGGCATAATTATCCAATTTATCTGTAAATAAGTAAAACCCCATCACATATTTATAACCCTTAACTAACAAGGTGAGCGTGCACGTCGGAGGCATTTTTTTCTTCTAAGAAATTATCGCACGCGTTTATATTTAATATTGATTTATCGGCCATCATTAATCATTCGGTCGATTTACTGCCCAAATTCATTGGGCTGAATATCTAATATTACAAACGCTCTATATTTATACACACGCAGTTGTTCAATATAAATCCAGAAAACAAGCAATTTATATACATTTACTTGAACGTTAGCGAAATATACAAAATATACTAATATAAAAAATTATTAATCCAAAACATATGGTATAGTCTTAATCAGCCTAAATCCAAGAGTTGTATTAAATAAAATAATATACATTCTTACGCGTAACAAATATTTTTTCCACATGTTTATTGGATCTATAGATTTGTCTACGAAAACTATCAGCAAAAAATCCAATAACTAATTCTATATGAACAGAACATTCAACGTATTCTTCAGCTGAAGTTGGGCTCCAACAACAACTAGCTAGTGGCCTAATCGCAGGCCAAATTTCTCTGGAGGAGATATATGTTGATAAGGGTAAAGAAATCCCAATCACGATAGCATTCGCGATAGTCTGGAGAATTGAGCGACTGAGAGAATGCGAGCAGGAAAAAAAATCCGGTATTAAAATATTCATTTAAACTTCCGGCGAACGCGAAAAGCTAATCAGAGAGAAGGTTAGTCGAATGGCAAACTCGAAGCGGCCTATATGTTCTTTTTTTTCGTATAATGTGCAGCTTCGAACGAAAGGAACGCGGCCGCAAACGAATAGAAGAAAAACAGTGGAGTATTGAAACCGAAACCTTCAAAAGTTAGGCTTCTACAGTAAATCCCTTTTACCCAATTTTTTTTAAGTTCTGAAATTTTGTTATATATATCCCTAATATTGGAAAATTAAAAAAATAACCAGCAAAATTTCTATATTTCGACTAATATTGGATATATCAAACAAGCACGAATTTACTTAAATCGCTATAAAACGTACAAACCATCGAAAACCATGAAAAACGCTAAACCACAGGCACAGACCAGCCTTTTCCCTTGTTCTTTTGTTTATTGGTCTCAATAAGCTTCGCAATTTCGACTGTACAAACGCGTGGAAAATCCTTCTCTGCAGTTCACCAACAGAAAGCGCTGGTGAAGGACGTTAGAAGTGGTGAGGCCACAGAAATGCAAACTCACAATCAAATAAATACGTGCAGTCACCCATGGCCATCCCCGACGATCGGGTTGAGAGGAATTGGGGGAGGAATGGGAGTTCGCTTAACCTCCCTTGATCTGTTGAAGCTCACTAGCTTTCCCTGCAGTAACCAAATGCCGCAAAGTTGATTCAATCGTTATATGTGCTTATACAAGATGTTGCAGTGTGGCAAATTGAAATATATATATTAAAAATTGTGCGGATTATTGCCAATTTACTACTGACACAAGTCAATTTACTTAATTAAAAATTTTCAGTCAATTATAATGTATAATCGTTTTTTTTTTTTGGTCAACAAGTGAACATATTTTCAAAAATTTCGTTTTACATTTACCAATTTTGATATATCCTGTATACATCCTGAAGATATATGATATAAGTATGGTTTAAATTTGGAAGGGGTCAAAGGATTTGAAGTAATTACGCAACTATAAACTTTGGACTAAAATTTGCAATTATTTATTTAAATTTTCTTTATTAAGGGTAGTGTTTAAAAAGAATACAAATGACAGGGAAGTCGAATAAGCGAATATTTGAATTTATTATTTTTCGACGATTTATTAAACTACAATCTGAATAATTTTATCACCATATTCTAAAATGTAACCAATTTGAAATTAAAGGATCGCTTACCTACTTTAAAAAAATTATCACTACGGTGTTAAATTATAATATAGAATATCACCATAGCGCTTGAAATGTACATCTAGCTACTTAATGCTTACCTACTTGTTCATAAATTTTCAACAAAAAAAAAAAAACCAACTAGCCCAATACAACACCATACTAGACCAATACAGTACATTATTTTCGATATTCTAATTTATATTCCAAATTTAATCTATTATTTAACAATTCTGCGATTCTACCAACATGACCGCTACAATTTTGGATGCAAATTTAAGTCAGTAATTTTTGATTTACATTTCGAACAATTAATATATCATTCTAATTTGTAATATTATTATAAAATTTGCCAATATAAAACCAATTTCCCGGTAATTATTCACGTAATTGCAATCAAATATTCAAGCTCCGGTTTCATAAAGCTTCGTTTATAAATTAAATGAATGAATGTTATTGACAATATGGACGTGATTCCATTCAAATTTTAGTTTACAATTAAAGGCATTGACGGTGATTAGTTGAAATTACTTTAAAATTATATATATATTTTGTATAATTAATTATATATCAAAATAGAGTTCATTTTTACATGTTTTGAAAATATGTTTTTTTTTACGAGTTCTTGATAACAATTTTATTTATTAAGTTAAGTTAAAGAGTCCGCAATCCTAAAGATTGGTTGGAAACAGCACGCCATGCCGATCTATCCTGAGCTAATCCCTTCATCTCCCTATAGCTATTCAT
Organism: Leptodirus hochenwartii; assembly: GCA_947310635.1. Taxonomy (NCBI): domain Eukaryota; kingdom Metazoa; phylum Arthropoda; class Insecta; order Coleoptera; family Leiodidae; genus Leptodirus; species Leptodirus hochenwartii. The sequence goes on from OX371176.1 coordinate 36,555,150, forward strand.
CTCAACGTCTTCAACTATCTGACTCACATACTCCAATCTAGGCCTACCTACCCCTCTCTTTCCCTCCACTCTACCTTCTATGATCAATTGCATAATCCCCCCATGCCTAAGAATATGCCCTACTAATCTGTCTCTCCTACGCTGTAACACTCTCCAAATACTTCTCTTCTCCCCTACTAACTCTAGTACAGCTTCATTTGTTACTTTATCTTCCCAACCAATCCTCATCATCCTCCTATAACACCACATTTCAAGTGCTTCTAATCTACGCTTCTCTTCCTTTCCTATAGTCCACGCCTCACACCCGTACAGTGCTACACTCCAAACATATACCTTCAGTAATCTTTTTCTAATACCCAAGTCAATATTTGATCTTAAAATCTGTTCTTTTTCTACGAATGCCTTCCTACCCTGTGCTATCCTACACTTTATATCTACCTTGCTTCGATTATCTTTTGTGATTCTACTGCCTAAATAACAAAAATCTGACACTTCTTCGATTCTATTATCTCCTATTGATATCCTCATTTTTCTACTGCATTCCTTTTTGTCACACCTCATCACTTTAGTTTTACCTATATTTATTTTCATGTTAAAATCCCTAGTCAATACTGCCTGCATACCATTCAATACCCTTTCTAAATTCTTTTCGCTTTCTTCCAATATAGCTATATCGTCGGCGAATCTCAACATATATATTTTCTCTCCCTGTACATTCACACCTACACTATACTCTTCTTTTACTTTGTTTATTGCATCTTCTATATATAGATTAAATAATAACGGTGAAAGTGTACATCCCTGCCGAAGTCCCTTCCCTATTTTTGCTACCTCTTCTTCCCCCTCAATTCTAACTAAGGCAGTTTGGTGTTTATATAAATTAAAAATTATTCTCCTTTCCTTATAATCTATACCCGTTTCTTTTAAAATTCTAAACATTATGTCCCAATCTACATTATCAAATGCCTTTTCTAAATCTACAAAAGCTATGCAAGTTACCTATCCTACCCTCATTCTTTTTTCTACTACCGTTCTTAGTGCTAAAATCGCCTCCCTCGTCCCTCTGTTTTTCCTAAAACCAAACTGATCTTCTCCTAGCCTTTCCTCTACTTTATTTTCTAATCTCCTATAAATAATCTTTAACAATATCTTCGATGCATGTGATAGTAGGCTAATGGTCCTATATAATTTTATTTATATGGACTCTAAAATGGACTTTACTTTAAAAATGCTGCTCTTAAACATCGTCGAGGTATGTAAATGAACACTTATTATTGGTATAAATATTTTGTAAAATAGTGTCTGTACAATAAAAAAATTATTGATAAAAAAACACCGGTGAAACAATTACGTACGTATATACCCGTACCTGGTAACTTAATTGTATTTTTTTTGTTTTTCTTTTTTCGGCCGTTATCTCGACAATTGTAAATTCCAGAATTTAAAATGCAGGTAAATTGCTGAACGTTCAGTGGAGATAACGCGACCACAATACCAGTGGAAGTGTTTTGTTCTTTCTGCTGTAATCACAGGGTTAGTGTGAATAAACTAAGTTAAAAATGTACCTGAGTCTATTTACCTCTTGCACCGGATCTAACATACACGTGTTGTTTTATAGCCTCACCCAAATAATTTTTTTTAAGCAAAAATAACATTTTAAATTTTTATATAGTATTGTAGCTAATTGAGAGCCAATTTAGATTAAGGTGGTGGTTTGAAATATTAATTTTTGATAATCAAGATTTCCATTTTAAACCCGAATAATAACATATTTTTTCAAAGGGGATTAACAATGTAGATTTCAGTTAGTTTAATGAATATGCAATTCGGGTAGTTATTTTTTAAATCCTAAATTGTGCTTCATTTATGACATTTTGTTTATTCCTTTAGTCTATGAAATTGCCTTAGAAATATTTATTTACGTTTGAATATTTAGAACGAATTGGTGATAAAGTTACAACGTTGCATTAAATTTTATCAAAGAATTTCTCCGCTCAAAAATTACAAAACACTATTAAAGTGAGAACTGTTTTTTTTTTATACTTTCTTACGTATATGACATCAAATATTTGACTAAGAGTGGTTAGAAATCGTAATAAAAAAAAATTAAATACAATCGAGTCTAAGGCCAATTCAGGTAAAAAAAATACGAATACATTTTATCACCAGGTGCCTTAAATAACAGTTTAGTGAAGGTATGAAAATTTGGTAAGAATAAATTGATAATAATTATTAAGTAACAATTGCATTCGAAATGTGGTGCTGCAGGTGGATGATGAGGATTAGTAATAATTAATCTAATCAATGAGGAAAAGGAACGCAATTTGGAGTGGATTTTGAATTGTATGCTGCAAATTAGAATTGTACACTAAAACATTTACATAAAATATAAGTGAATAGGACGAATGATAAATGGTAGACGGTGGAAAGAACTGATAAAAAAAAATTGTTTTTGGACGTTGAATTGCAAACAATAATCAAAGTAATGGTACATATAAAATGTACGGTAAGTGTCCGTATTAAGACATCGAGTGAAATTTTCAGTTTAGATTCTGCCGGATAGATTCTTTTATCTGGGCTAGACTTAGGGGTTAGATAGACAGATCTGGCTGTGGTCGTGGTCGAGTGCGTCCGTAAATCTAAAACAAGGTTACTATTGATTTTCGTTTATTTAAGTTTCATCAAATTGTGGGAGGAGATACTACGCTTTTGCGTATATATTACATACATACCAGCGTGTATACCTCCATCTAAATTGAATTGGCCTGGATCTATCTTCCCTTCAGAGTGGTAAGCCCCGGAGGATTCGCCGGCTAAATATATGCAGGCGACAGACTTCTCCAACGATATGTGTATAAACCTGTTTCTCAAACGATTTTTAACACGAAAATGCTCCCAACACAAACTTAATGCGAGTTGTTTTTTTAATTGTGTACGTTTTGATTATAAAATCCAAAACATTGACTTCAAACTATTATTTTAGTCCTCCTATATCCTAATTATTACCCGAATCTATTTTAAACGAGCCAAAATTTGATGAATACTCGAATGAAAAAAATACTACTGAAATTGCGAAGGTTTTTGCTGCAGTACTTGATTGAAGTAACTGGCTCTGTTCTTTTATCACTATGTGCACGTAAGTAGGAATATATCCAAAATCTTCAACAATTCCTACGAGATTTAGATTTGTCAAACGTTTGTGTTAATGCCAAAAGACGTATACGCATACACACATTTTCCCACTGTATCACTTCTACGAAACGAATATTTTAGCAAAGGATTAAGTAAACTTTACAGGTCAATAAATTTTTTGTACTAAAGTTGTTTTTTTAACAGAAGCGTTTTACGCTATGTGTTATTTTATTTTATAATAATTATATGTTAATTGTATCACCCAAATACCGTAATTTAAAGCATTAAGTAGCTAGATAAATTTTTAAGTGCCATATAATACTTTTAATTATTAGAATATTAGAATTGAGGGGGAAGAAGAGGTAGCAAAAATAGGGAAGGGAGTTCGGCAGGGATGTACACTTTCACCGTTATTATTTAATCTATATATAGAAGATGCAATAAACAAAGTAAAAGAAGAGTATAGTGTAGGTGTGAATGTACAGGGAGAGAAAATATATATGTTGAGATTCGCCGACGATATAGCTATATTGGAAGAAAGCGAAAAGAATTTAGAAAGGGTATTGAATGGTATGCAGGCAGTATTGACTAGGGATTTTAACATGAAAATAAATATAGGTAAAATTAAGTGATGAGGTGTGACAAAAAGGAATGCAGTAGAAAAATGAGGATCACAATAGGAGATAATAGAATCGAAGAAGTGTCAGATTTTTGTTATTTAGGCAGTAGAATCACAAAAGATAATCGAAGCAAGGTAGATATAAAGTGTAGGATAGCACAGGGTAGGAACGCATTCGTAGAAAAGGAACAGATTTTAAGATCAAATATTGACTTGGGTATTAGAAAAAGATTACTGAAGGTATATGTTTGGAGTGTAGCACTGTACGGGTGTGAGGCGTGGACTATAGGAAAGGAAGAGAAGCGTAGATTACAAGCATTCGAAATGTGGTGTTATAGGAGGATGATGAGGATTGGTTAGGAAGATAAAGTGACAAATGAAGCTGTACTAGAGATAGTAGGGGAGAAGAGAAGTATTTGGAGAGTGTTACAGCGTAGGAGAGACAAATTAGTAGGGCATATCCTTAGGCATGGGGGGATTATGCAATTGATCATAGAAGGTAGAGTGGAGGGAAAGAGAGGGATAGGTAGGCCTAGATTGGAGTATGTGAGTCAGATAGTTGAAGACGTTGAGATGAATAGCTATAGGGAGATGAAGGGATTAGCTCAGGATAGATCGGCATGGCGTACTGTTTCCAACCAATCTTTAGGATTGCGGACTCTTTAACTAACTAATACTTTTAATAGTCTTGCTAATTTTCTACGAAATTCCAAAGATTTCAATAAAAAAAAATCTGGTAATTATGAAATATCTTGTTCTAGTTGTCCTAGAGTAGATATAAAAGACAAACACGTAGACCAATTGAAACTAGATTTACTAAGGAGCATTTCAGATTAAATAGAACAGATAAAAGTGCTGTAGCCGAGCATGTTTTCGAATCAGGTCATTCTATGCAAATCATCACCGTAGTGATGATTTTTAAAATATGTGTTAATTATTAACAAATATTTGCTGCATTTTATAGTTTTAATATATTTTTTTTTTAATAATAAAGCGACTATATAAAAAACCGTGCAGAGCAAAGCACAATAAAAAAAATGCAGGTAATTTCCAGTATACTGTTCGATAAAAATGAATAGTGAGTTGCAATTCGGGCTTAAGGTACTAAAAAAAAACTCTTGGAACTTTCTCTTTATTCCGAGTTTGAATCGGTTATACATTCGTGTCGGGCAAATTGTATAAAAGAGTTCTACCTGCGCTTGTACATTATTTACATAGTGTTAAATAAATTTACGTAGGTATTACGGGCGTCTTTGTGTGCATTCGAAAGAAAAACCATTTTCTTCACCGCCCTCTCCAAGAAGCGTACATACACGCAGGAAGAAAGGATCAGTTGGGGATATTTGAACAGAATTAGGAGAGTTTCATACTATAACGTGCCCTCTCTGCGATGTAATGTTGAGCACCGATGTTATTTCACTCTGGCCAATGTGCGAATTAAGGTACTTACAAGCCGCGAAACTTTCTCTTTGTTTTGGAATTTTATTGCTAAATCAGCTGGCTCTTTTTCAACACAATAAAACTACACACGCACGCAATGAAGTTGCCTTCAATTATATGTGAGATCTTTGAAACGTTTCGTTTAATTTTTTTGATATTTTTAGTGTGCCAATAATATTGCAAATGTTAGCACTTTTATTGTAGACCGTACTGTACGAAGTTACCTTATGCAAGAAGTATAACGTAGGTACGGTGCAGTTAACACAATGGAAACGTAGTCAGACACAAGAGTGTATTTGTTTAATTTCTGCGGAAAGTTGCCCTGGTTCAGATCTATCTATTTCTGCTGGTTGCCTATACTGTTTAAAGAAAGTTTGAAGCAACGTCAAGTACTTTTCCAGGTGTAGCTAAAATTCCGATCTAGGCCTCATGTTCATTACAAAAATTTCCTTTCTCATATTTTTATGACTTATGATTTTTTTTTGTGATTATCAATATTTTGAAATAAAAATATTTCAAATGACATAATAAGTTTATAATATTCCTCACATCCGTACCAAATATAGATAACACAAAACTAAAAATAAAACTGCCCAACTAAATATTTGTATTAAATTTAAACGATCTTTGCATTTTAATTATTATATAAATTTTTCTTCGACAATTTGACATTAGCCATTAATTATTTAATTAATGATTTCGTTTATAATATTTGATCACCCCTGAATTTGATACATTTAACAGGTACAACACCAATATACTTTGCATCCATTTTTAAGCAGTCCTGTAACAAAACAAGAAAATCTTCGCCAATTCAACATGTTTAGATCGGCAACCCATATTACAGCGTTATGGCCTCATTTACTATTAGACCTCAGACTTAGTAAATATCAAAAAAATACATAAACTTTGCTTAAAGAAACATTATACTGATGTAGTGAAACTTAACTGTGGGATGCTCCTTAAACGTATTAGGGATTTAGTTGGAGATGTTTTTTTGCGCTACCTGCTATAGCTAAACCCACAAAAACTTCTTTTCTAAGAAAATATCTTCTTAAACGTATACCACAACTTAGTTTTCTCACCCAATTATTGCAAAAGATTTTGTTATACATTTTTCTTCCTTTCCGATTTTCCACGCCTCACATCTGTACAATGCTATGCCCTCGACATAAATATATGCAAACCAAAAATTCCTGTATTATTATAACATCAAAAAATGTCGAATTTTTATAATTTTGGCCTATCTATCTTGTACGATCCTAAATTTTGTATCTTCGATCGTCAGTTTAAATCCTATTTTCTATTTAGCAAATATTTTGTACTTCTACTTTTCATTATCTATTTTAACCATCATATTTTTAAACAAAATTTTATATAATTGTTCAATTATATATATTTTTTTGGCTACAAAATATTTAAATGCCCTCTCAGTAGTTAAAATTTTCAATTTATAAAGTCGCCCTTACCATATTTTTTTTATATTTGTTTTACAACGAAAGTATTTAAATTGTGGTTTTGAACATGTTTAATTTATTAACGTAAATATTGTTTTATTCTTGCAGATGGTAACCAGGACGAAAAAAATATTCGTAGGAGGACTATCCGCCCCCACAACACTCGAAGACGTGAAAAGTTACTTCGAACAGTTTGGACCGGTGAGTGATAAAAAATATTTTTTACGCAACAATTCAAATATCAAATTTGCAATTAAATTAAATTTGGAATTAAATGAAACTAATGAAGTCATGCCAGTTGCGAAAGACATCTTCAGCAGAAATGTTAAGCGACTGGCACTTGTTGGGGAAAGTGGAATTACTGTTGTGGAAATAGTCCATTCAATAGTCAGATATTTTATGCGCATTACTTAGACAAATTATTTATCAGGATCGAATTTAGGAAAAAAAATTTATTTTAATTGACGAATGTATTTGGCCATAAAATAAATGAAACATAAAAAGTGGAAATTAGTCAATCAGGACAAATTAATTTTACGTATAATGGAAAAATATTATTGCATCGAATTAGAAAAATATATGTGATAGGGTAGAAAAAAGTAAGTCCTTATAAGATTTTTTGATTTATATTGGTATTATATTTATATTTATATAACCAATATAAAACAAAAAATCTTATAAGGACTTACTTCTTTCTACCCTATCACAAATATTAACTTATAATAAGGATATTCCAACAACATAGAAAAATATATATAACTACGAATTTTTTTGGATCAGTTTTTCTTTTTAAAAATTTCTAGTAGAATGTTATAGAATGTTTAAAATAATTTTTATATTTACATATACTTTAAAATCATCGTGTGCACTAGAAAAATATATTTTCAAAAATATACGTATACGAATCTGTTGGAGGAATAATACCACATGGAATATCAAGTAGATATATATGCTTGTATATCGATTTGTATGTCCTACTGTCAATAGTGTTTAATTAGACAAAAAGGGAAGTGAATGACAACATGTCGGCTTCGATGAAAATTACTAGGTAGGCATTATAACCAATTCAAGCATTTACTTAGCCTCAATCTATATTCAGGAAACATTCAATCTGACCTGCAGAATTTGTGGTTTATTAAAGGTCGTATGAAAAAATTGTTGAAATATGTTATTTTACACTGGAGGAAGTATTTTGTAATGTTGAAAATAGAAAGTCTGCTTTGGAATACATTTTCGCTATATCCAAGTTGATTCTAGCGAAAATGTATGTAAAAATCAATGCGATTCTAGCACTAAGAACGGTAGTAGAAAAAAGAAAGAGGGTAGGAAAGGTAACTTGCATAGCTTTTGTAGACTTAGAAAAGGCATTTGACAATGTAGATTGGGACATAATGTTTAGAATTTTAAAAGAAACGGGTATAGATTATAAGGATAGGAGAATAATTTTTAATTTATATAAACACCAAACTGCCTTAGTTAGAATTGAGGGGGAAGAAGAGGTAGCAAAAATAGGGAAGGGAGTTCGGCAGGGATGTACACTTTCACCGTTATTATTTAATCTATATATAGAAGATGCAATAAACAAAGTAAAAGAAGAGTATAGTGTAGGTGTGAATGTACAGGGAGAGAAAATATATATGCTGAGATTCGCCGACGATATAGCTATATTGGAAGAAAGCGAAAAGAATTTAGAAAGGGTATTGAATGGTATGCAGGCAGTATTGACTAGGGATTTTAACATGAAAATAAATATAGGTAAAACTAAAGTGATGAGGTGTGACAAAAAGGAATGCAGTAGAAAAATGAGGATCACAATAGGAGATAATAGAATCGAAGAAGTGTCAGATTTTTGTTATTTAGGCAGTAGAATCACAAAAGATAATCGAAGCAAGGTAGATATAAAGTGTAGGATAGCACAGGGTAGGAAGGCATTCGTAGAAAAAGAACAGATTTTAAGATCAAATATTGACTTGGGTATTAGAAAAAGATTACTGAAGGTATATGTTTGGAGTGTAGCACTGTACGGGTGTGAGGCGTGGACTATAGGAAAGGAAGAGAAGCGTAGATTAGAAGCACTTGAAATGTGGTGTTATAGGAGGATGATGAGGATTGGTTGGGAAGATAAAGTAACAAATGAAGCTGTACTAGAGTTAGTAGGGGAGAAGAGAAGTATTTGGAGAGTGTTACAGCGTAGGAGAGACAGATTAGTAGGGCATATTCTTAGGCATGGGGGGATTATGCAATTGATCATAGAAGGTAGAGTGGAGGGAAAGAGAGGGGTAGGTAGGCCTAGATTGGAGTATGTGAGTCAGATAGTTGAAGACGTTGAGATGAATAGCTATAGGGAGATGAAGGGATTAGCTCAGGATAGATCGGCATGGCGTGCTGTTTCCAACCAATCTTTAGGATTGCGGACTCTTTAACTAACCAAGTTGATTTTGAAGAATTTTGACGTTTGAAACTTGTGCATTTAATAATGTTCAAAAATGCAATCTTTCGCGGACACGTCTGCAATTGCAGTCATTTTTCGCCCGTTAAATGGGACACGTCTGCATATGCAGACGTGTTTTTTAAAATCGCGTTGGACACGTCTGCGATTGCAGACGCACGTGTATTGAGTTTTATATGCAGGTTAGAACTTGTTGTCCCAAGACAAATACCCGTGGTCAGTCGTTGTGTCCCATTCTATGAGTGAACACGTGTTTTTGGACGGTGCTTCGATATCGATTTTTTTTATTGCTGTCAGCTGTCAGCAAATTATCACAATTATGAATATTTTGATTATAACCGTAAATATTAAAAAAAAAATAGATGCCTTCTTCTGATGAGGAATATGTTTCTTATTCTGATATTGAATCTGAGAATTACTCCAGTGAAGATTCAGTATTAGGAAATAACGAAGTTGCAGAAGATGACTCTTACCAAATAACAATAGAAAATGACGAATCTACAGAAGATAACGACCATACAGCTGAGAATTAAAATGACATCGAAGACGATGATAATATTATTATACCTCCTTTTCACCACTAAATGACAATTGGACGGCAACTCAATCAATAATACCGGACTTTTGTTTTGATGCTGCGTCTTCAGGAATAAAAAAAAGATTAGGAGATACACCCACGGAAATATTTAGAAATATGTGGACTAGCGAAATAATGGATTTATTGGTAAAATGTACCAATGATTATGGGACAAATTTGACAAGATCACATCTACCAAAGACCAAATATTGCCGAATGACTAACTATAAAAATACTAACGAAATGGGGTTAGAATTTTTTTTTGGATTGTGTTTGCTCGGTGGACAATTAGGTTTCCCTACATTGAGAAAAATGTTTTCATTTTATTTTCACATGTAATGTCGGGTCGAAGATACGAACAGATATTGAGATGTTTGAATTGTACAATGACAGAATGTCAAAGATAAATCCACTTGTTGACATTTTCGGAGCGTTTACTCGCCACAGGAAGAAATGTCTTTAGATGAATCTCTTCTACTCCATCGAAGACGGTTTATGGTTACGCCACTACATGAAAAGCAAAAAGGTTAAATATGGTATAAAATTTTATGAATTGTGTTCTTCACATGGATATATTCATAATTTAGAAATATACAAAGGAAGACTCTTCGACAATGAGCCTAGAGGTACAAAAATTGACGCAGCTGTACTCAGACTCATCAATCCATATCTACAAAAAGGGCATCACGTATTTATGGATAATTTTTACAATAATGTAAAATTGCCCAATAAATTATTACAAGAAAAAACACACACGACAGGGACATTGCGGGCAAACCGCAAAGAGAAATCACAAATCAAAAATTACGAGCTGGTGAGCATATCTGGCGTCGAAATGGTCAAATATATATTTCGAAATGGCGTGACACTCAAGATGTGTTATGCATCACAAGAAAATATCACCGAAGACTGATTGAAATTACAAATAAGCATGGCGTTGTAAAAAATAAACCATACGAAGTGGTAGAATAATTGATAGGGCAGACCAGCTCATTTCTTACTATTCTTGCCCCCGAAAATCCATTAGATGGTACAAAAAAATAATTGGACATGGCAGTCTTCAATTCTTGGATATTATATCGCATAAAACTAAAGAAAAATATTAGAATTTCGGGACATTCTAATAAAGTCTTTATTGGTCATTTCGCACATCACAGACGGCAGAGAATTGATGAAGAAGACACCCTATTCTGATGTGATTTCATCAGGATTAGGAACACATTTCCTGTTCCAATAAATTATGGAAGAAAACGTTATTTTTTACGCTGCCGGTGGTGTTCAAAACAGGAAAAACGTACTAACACTTCGTAGAGATGTAGAACTTGCCAAAATGAACCTCCTCTGTGTCCTGGAGATTGCTTTGAACGTTTTTCATTCAATTTAATTTTGTAATTTTATAATATTTGTTTTGGAATAAAAAATAAAAAGTTTGAGTACCTCTGTATTTAATTTTATATCTTTATCTCCAATTGAGGATTATAATTACATATATAAATATGTACCAAAGGCTATTGCAAAAACAAAATAATTTGATTCTTTTTAGAAAAGCTTTAGTTTTTATAATAAAAAAATATTCTAATAATTTTTGAAATAAAAAAGTGAAATATTAGAAAAGGCTGAAAACCTCTGAATATACACAAATAATAATTCAATTTAGGTCGAGTAATGAAAATAATTAAGTATTTCAATTTTTTTTTTACAAATTTTATTTTCAATACGGTTTTTAAGTGTCCGCGAAAGTGTTAAAACGTGCAATTGATTGTGCGATGCCAACAGTTTAATATTAAACGGAATAAATTTGGAATATACTACAAAAATTTTATATACAAATATTTGATGTAAATCATGGATTAAAGAATGACGTGTTCCATTTAAAATGTATAATACCTCATTCTTTGGCGAATTATATATATTTTTTATTTCCCTTGCATTTTATCAACCGCTCACTGTCCGCTGTACATATACTTTTATTAAATGAAACAACAAGTTTTTCACTAAGCGAAAAAGAAAACGAAAAATGTTGCGTATTAGTACAGCGCTGCACAACGTGCTTGCATATTTTAATTACATTAAATTTTCTGTGTCGTACGAACGGAGTATCTATAAAACTTTCTGTATTTGGTGCTAGCGTCAGAATTTTGAAAGCAGTAGAAGATTCTGACTCGCCAACATTTTCTCGAACAATATATCTTTAAGGCACCCGAAACTTGATACTGTAAATAAATTCGCTGTGGCAAATGTGCTATTTATCTTCAGCCGTACAAAAAGAAGCCCCATCTAATTAAAAACAAATTAAGCCAATGCAAACAAATTTTTTGTTTGGTAGATATCATCATCGATTTACGTGCAATTAGAACAACATGCTTATACTGCTTTATCGTGAACTTTCAAGTTAGCCTCGAGTGAAACTCTTTGGCATAGTTTGCGTTTGTATCGCAGCGTCCACGTCGCACAGATGGCGCCCCTGTATTCGCTCATGTAAATCGCGTGTAAGCGGAAACGGTAACAGATGTCAGAAACGACACCTGATTTAACCCACCCGCATTTCGTGCATATATATCTTGAAACAAACGGGGATGTTATATCAAAGGTAGCTCATTACTAAAAGGTAGTTCACTACGCTATAGTTAGAAATGAATAATGAAGAGTCTCTAAATTGTTAGGTGCGGCTTTTGAGTATGTCAACTGTGCCAAATTCGATTTTGTCTTATCATCCGATAAAAATAACTGTTCATGCACTAGTTGCCCGAATTTGGTGTACTGTTTTTTCGATAATATAGTAGAAGAATTTACAAAATGAAATCTCTTAAGTAAGCGGATGCTATACAGGTATAATACGCAGCTATATATAAGCCAGAATACACTTTGCTTCACTGTGCCTTCCAATATCAAGATTTAAAAGTGCCAGCGTGCCAAGCATCACTTGACCCTATTCTACTTGCAATACCATCGTCGTCTAAGTCGTTCGTGTAAAGAACCTGTCAGAAGAGTATGTTCTATGATGGAAAATCCTCTCTGCACTTCTGATGTTATTGGGATCGGTGGAAAAATACTCTCGAACGATATACGAAGGATTTCCACGGCGCTGGTGTAAAGTGCAAATGCCTACGGGTCTAAGTCACTTATACCCATGTAATGTACATGGTGTTTATTTTGTCGTAATATATTACTTAGTCGAAACTCAATATTTTTCTATCGCGTTTTTTTTTAAGTTTGCGAATAAATGCTCTGAAGAGGATTTCACATACTATAAGGGATGATGCACGCGTTCATATTTAAAAATTTCTAATAATGCTCAAGAGTTGTAAAGTAAACTGAACGACAGATGACAAGCTTCTGCCATTGTGGTTTACCATCAAACTTCAGATGGTACCACCACACAAGCTCACATTGTACCACATCGAAAAAAAAATGTTTAGGACAATCTCTTAACAATTCTTTTGTAATAATTTAAAGTCGTGCTAGACCCATAGTCAAAGCCAGATGTGTATAAATAACTAAATGAAAGTTGTACTAGATCAAAAAAACATTTTTTTTTTTACATCGCGTACATTTTAGCTTTAAACGCGAGCGTAGCTTCTATTTAGCCAGACGCTTTCGGATGAAGAACAAACACCCTTAAGCGAAACATATATTTTTAAATTATTAACAAGTGGCGGGTAAATTATGAACTACCCAGATGTATGATCGTGAGATGGCGTTGGGTGCGTACGTGACGGAACCGCACTTAATCTTTTATGATCTTAATTATGCTTTATGATGGGTGTTTCGAGCGGCCGTTATTCTACGCTGAAATTGGCGAATGTGTGGCCGCATAGAGCCCGAAGAAAATGCATGGATATTGTACCAGGAAGCCACAAAAATTTGCGCAGGAATGTTTGCATAAGAACACGCTCAGGATATGATTAAAGGGGCGTAATAAAAATGTAGCAAATCGCACACTGTTTGGTAATGATTTAATATACAAAATGCGCTTTTAAGTTATTGATAAGTTGTCGTAAAATTATCGTGGATATGCAAAAATATTTATAATTGATATGTGTTCGGTTAGGTTTTTTATGATAGTAAAATGGTAGTAAAGTTTTACGTTAACTAATTTACATATGCAAAGGAAAGAAAGATTCTATACATATAAGTATTGATTTTCCATTTTCCCGGCACAGCTTTTCTATTATCTTTTAATTTGATTCGCTTGATTGACAATTTTTAGTAGACATTATATTCGATCGTTAATAAAGTGGCGAACTATGAAGCAGATGGGAACGGCGAAATAGAACTTTTCAACGAAATTAGCTCGCTATTCAGACCTTCGCTTTTCATTGCATGTTAAATAGCATTTATAAGCTTTGTGTAAAATTTGTCAGTTTTACGCTGAATTAGCGATAAAAACCAATATTTACATTTATAATTTTAAGCTAGCGCTTTGAATTTCCCGAGCGCAACAAGTTTTAATACCGTACAGTACAATGAGGAAATGAAATTTTATTCAATATTTCCACATGGAATAATTTCCCCTACACTGATGCAAATGGTGCAATATTAAAATTCGTTGAAAAAAATATGTTAATCGGACATACAATAATACGCGGAAATTTTTTTTTGTTCAATTCGAAATCCAATGCCGACAAATTTTCAATAAAATGTTTATTTATTTAAAATGAACCAAACAAATCTATTTTGTTAAAATTATTTAATACACAAATAAGCATCATTAATCTAATAGAAAACAAATAAAGGAAATCGTTGAATTAGCGATTATTTTTATAAAAATTTAAAAATAAATAAAGGAAATCGTCGAATTAGTGATTATTTTCTTAAAATTTTGAAAAAAAATAAAGGAATTCGTTGAATAAGTGATTATTTTTATAAAATTTAGAAAACAAATAAAGGAAATCGTTAAATTACTGACTATTTTTATAAAATTTATTAAAAAAATAAAGGAAATCGTTGAATTAGTGATTATTTTTATAAAATTTAGAAAAGAAATAAAGGAAATCGTTGAATTAGTGATTATTTTTATAAAATTTTGAAAAAAAATAAAAGAAATCGTTGAATTAGTGATTATTTTTATAAAATTTAGAATATAAATAAAGGAAATCGTTGAATTAGTGATTATTTTTATAAAATTTAGAAAAGAAATAAAGGAATTCGTTGAATAAGTGATTATTTTTATAAAATTTAGAAAACGAATAAAGGAAATCGTTAAATTAGTGACTATTTTTATAAAATTTATTAAAAAAATAAAGGAAATCGTTGAATTAGTGATTATTTTTATAAAATTTAGAAAAGAAATAAAGGAAATCGTTGAATTAGTGATTATTTTTATAAAATTTTGAAAAAAAATAAAGGAAATCGTAGAATTAATGATTATTTTTATAAAATTTAGAAAACGAATAAAGGAAATCGTTGAATTAGTGACTATTTTTATAAAATTTATTAAAAAAATAAAGGAAATCGTTGAATTAGTGATTATTTTTATAAAATTTAGAAAAGAAATAAAGGAAATCGTTGAATTAGTGATTATTTTTATAAAATTTTGAAAAAAAATAAAGGAATTCGTTGAATAAGTGATTATTTTTATAAAATTTAGAAAACAAATAAAGGAAATCGTTAAATTACTGACTATTTTTATAAAATTTATTAAAAAAATAAAGGAAATCGTTGAATTAGTGATTATTTTTATAAAATTTAGAAAAGAAATAAAGGAAATCGTTGAATTAGTGATTATTTTTATAAAATTTTGCAAAAAAATAAAAGAAATCGTTGAATTAGTGATTATTTTTATAAAATTTAGAATATAAATAAAGGAAATCGTTGAATTAGTGATTATTTTTATAAAATTTAGAAAAGAAATAAAGGAATTCGTTGAATAAGTGATTATTTTTATAAAATTTAGAAAACGAATAAAGGAAATCGTTAAATTAGTGACTATTTTTATAAAATTTATTAAAAAAATAAAGGAAATCGTTGAATTAGTGATTATTTTTATAAAATTTAGAAAAGAAATAAAGGAAATCGTTGAATTAGTGATTATTTTTATAAAATTTTGAAAAAAAAAAAAGGAAATCGTAGAATTAATGATTATTTTTATAAAATTTAGAAAACGAATAAAGGAAATCGTTGAATTAGTGACTATTTTTATAAAATTTATTAAAAAAATAAAGGAAATCGTTGAATTAGTGATTATTTTTATAAAATTTAGAAAAGAAATAAAGGAAATCGTTGAATTAGTGATTATTTTTATAAAATTTTGAAAAAAAATAAAGGAAATCGTAGAATTAGTGATTATTTTTATAAAATTTAGAAAACAAATAAAGGAAATCGTTAAATTACTGACTATTTTTATAAAATTTATTAAAAAAATAAAGGAATTCGTTGAATTAGTGATTATTTTTATAAAATTTAGAAAAGAAATAAAGGAAATCGTTGAATTAGTGATTATTTTTATAAAATTTTGAAAAAAAATTAAAGAAATCGTTGAATTAGTGATTATTTTTATAAAATTTAGAAAAGAAATAAAGGAAATCGTTGAATTAGTGATTATTTTTATAAAATTTTGAAAAAAAATAAAAGAAATCGTTGAATTAGTGATTATTTTTATAAAATTTAGAATATAAATAAAGGAAATCGTTGAATTAGTGATTATTTTTATAAAATTTAGAAAAGAAATAAAGGAATTCGTTGAATAAGTGATTATTTTTATAAAATTTAGAAAACGAATAAAGGAAATCGTTGAATTAGTGACTATTTTTATAAAATTTATTAAAAAAATAAAGGAAATCGTTGAATTAGTGATTATTTTTATAAAATTTAGAAAAGAAATAAAGGAAATCGTTGAATTAGTGATTATTTTTATAAAATTTTGAAAAAAAAAAAAGGAAATCGTAGAATTAGTGATTATTTTTATAAAATTTAGAAAACGAATAAAGGAAATCGTTGAATTAGTGACTATTTTTATAAAATTTATTAAAAAAATAAAGGAAATCGTTGAATTAGTGATTATTTTTATAAAATTTAGAAAAGAAATAAAGGAAATCGTTGAATTAGTGATTATTTTTATAAAATTTTGAAAAAAAATAAAGGAAATCGTAGAATTAGTGATTATTTTTATAAAATTTAGAAAACAAATAAAGGAAATCGTTAAATTACTGACTATTTTTATAAAATTTATTAAAGAAATAAAGGAAATCGTTGAATTAGTGATTATTTTTATAAAATTTAGAAAAGAAATAAAAGAAATCGTTGAATTAGTGATTATTTTTATAAAATTTTGAAAAAAAATTAAAGAAATCGTTGAATTAGTGATTATTTTTATAAAATTTAGAAAAGAAATAAAGGAAATCGTTGAATTAGTGATTATTTTTATAAAATTTTGAAAAAAAATTAAAGAAATCGTTGAATTAGTGATTATTTTTATAAAATTTAGAAAATAAATAAAGGAAATCGTTGAATTACTGATTATTTTCATAAAATTTTGAAAAAAAATAAAGGAAATCGTTAAATTAGTGACTATTTTTATAAAATTTATTAAAAAAATAAAGGAAATCGTTGAATTAGTGATTATTTTTATCAATTTTTAAAATATATTACTATATATTGCTTCGGACAAATGAATGTTAGTGTAATAACACGAAATACTCGTATAATATATATTCCAAAATTTCTTGTATGAAATTACAATTAAAATTAAAATAATTGTGATGCGCCAACAAATTGGTTAATCGAAAATTCCTATATCAGTGAAGGTAAATCAAATTCCGGCAACAAATCATCTCTGTACACGGACCGACATTCGTACTCACGCTCACAAAACACAACCAAAAATAATTAAATTACAAATCCGCCCAAAATCGACATAGATAATTAGTTGGGGCGTGGGAAATTATATGCCATTGCAATTAATAGCTAATTTTCAGTGTAAATCCATTGCGCAAATTTCCATGAATATGAAATGTGCTATTTTTTGAATTCGCGACCTTTATGTGCATTGCATTGTCGGTGCTGTTGAGCTGCGGAAGAGCCCCCAGTATTGGAATAGAATTTCAGAATAATACGAACTACATAAATGTAAATTAAAATATTTTTGACTGAAGGAAACCATCGAGTCTTTTCAATTGACCAATAGCATTTCAAAGAAGAGACTGGAGACGAAACTAGTCCGCACAAACAAATTTATAATTCTATAATTTTACTTACAATTTTTTTTTTTAAAGAAGTTAATAAAGCAATCTCATTTTGCTGTTAATTGCAATGTTGCTGTCAATATTAAATATTGCTTCAAGAATA
Organism: Leptodirus hochenwartii; assembly: GCA_947310635.1. Lineage (NCBI taxonomy): Eukaryota > Metazoa > Arthropoda > Insecta > Coleoptera > Leiodidae > Leptodirus > Leptodirus hochenwartii. Next base: position 36,573,110 of record OX371176.1, read on the forward strand.
TTTATATCGATGTGTGATTTTTCCAATTTATCCTGATTTATTTATCTCTTGGTATAAATGATATATGTCAAATATATCATGTCAACAGAAAAAAAATATCTGACTTATATAATATATCCAAAGTGATGGTTTTGTAGATATATACGAGTTGGCGGTTAAAGCCCAAATTGTCAGCTACGCAAAGATATCACTTTCCTCTGACGTAGATTGCAGTATTTCTGCTTTTGATATATCTGCTTATAACATATGACGACATTCCTTTCGATCCGATTTATTTCTAAATTATTTTTCATGCTTTAAATTGACTCGATAAAACCGTTTATAACTAAGATACTTTGAAGTAGAGGTCACCGTTCTATCGTTTTCTTGTGATTTTTTTTTACCTTACATCCATCAATCAGATTCTCACTCGCAAATTTAGTTCTACCGTAATTTTTTAATATCGAAATTTAGCTGGGAATTTTTCAGAAACATTTTCAGAAATCAGTCTATAAGTGAACATGTTGCATATGCCTTGCCTCAAAGAAGCATATTATTTTCCAAGTTCTTAAAAGTGCAAATAATTTTGTTTTTTTCGTATATACAAGGGTCTACAAAAAATAGATTTGGATTATTATAGCTTTCAATTCTACATTCTTTTATTTCGTGCTATATTTTTACAAAGGAATAATTTACACATGTCAATATGTCAATGAACCACATATACAAAGATAAAACATTTAAGGATAAACATATTAAAATTTTTCTATACAATATTGGTTACATTTTACAAGTTACAGGTAGTCTTTATAGCGTTTTATTGTTTAAAAAAAAAAAAATTGTTTTACTATCGTAACTATTACAAGAATAAAGTCCTTGTTACTGCATTTTTGTTATTATTAGTACAACATATCAACTACAAGAGCAATTCCAGCTCGGCATTGTAAAATGTATCTTATACAGGATGCAATCGAAAATCAAACAATCGCAAAATATTTTTTTAGCTCCAATTTTGCTTTCGACTATCCTTTCTATTTGTATACATGCAAATATTTACAGACGCCAAAGATAAAAAAAATATTCAAATTACACATGTTAAAATAAAATAGAAAAAGACAAAGAATATAAGTGTCACATTTACACGATATTGAGTACTATAAATTCTGGTATACTATAAATTGGGTTATTTATTAAAAATTGTTTTATATGCATTTTAAATTCATAACTGGAAGATATCGGGCACATTTAGCGAGAATTGGAATAAAGGAGGACAATTTGGAGGACCTCCAATAAAAAGGAGGTTCATTATGTTCACGTAATACCTAGAGAAAATGTCATAAAAAAATAGTTATGTTTTCTCATTTACCTGGTTGTACTTTTGAGCTTTAAAAAAATTACAGTTTATAAATTTAAATGCATTAAAGTCGAATATTAAATTAGTTATGTCTTTAGTCATGAAGGACGCTCAAAAGGACCCTTGACAAAATGTAACAATCGTGTAATCTTGTAAAAAAAATCTAAAAAAATTTACGTATAAATGAGGGTGTGTTGGAAATGAATGAATGAAAGAAAAATGAAGTATGTACACAGATATTTGGAAAATAAAAAATCAAATAAATAAAGTTAATATATTAAACAAGTAAACGTAATTAAAATGATAAGAAACTTATGAGCGTAGGAAAATAATAAAAAACGGAGGTACTCAATATGTAAAATAAAAAAAAAAAAATAAAACATCGTAGCTTTAACATCTGTGGTAGCAAATTGAACAAACAATTCGGCTATGGTGGTTTTAGTGCAATTGATATTTCGCGTAGATTTTTTTTGTTGCTTCGCGCGCAAATTCCGAAACGATTTCTTGAACACCGTATAGGCGGCGTGATACAATTGTCTGCGTAGTACTCAACTCATGTCTGCGGGACTGGGAGAGAGCGTTGGTGTTTTGTTTTCCCGGGGGCTGTTATCGGAGCGCCGCCTGGACGTGTCTCTGTCTCTTCGGCACTGCTATCCCGTCCTGTCAATAAAACGATGTTTTTCCGACTCAAATCAAGGGCGGCACATGCTCCGCTACCGCTATTCTATAAGCTCTCGCGTTATAAACAACCCCTATATACCAACAGCACTGAAGTGATACGGTGGCACGGACAATAACGATGAACAATTGCATTGCTAAATCACTTTAATGACCGTCCAAGCACAATCCGCAATGGATAAACGCACGTACTCTCGCAAACGGACGATTTGATACCATCAGCATTATGCGCACTTATTATGAACGTTGTCTGCAGAATTTAGCGCACTGGAATTGGACTAAATTGTCTAATGCGAAACCAGATTTACGTTAGAGCGATATAAATCTGCAGATTTATTTAACGCGAAATACGCGTGTACGAGAAATCTGTCAACTTGGATTAATTCGTGCGCGGACTTCTTCGCCTCTTATTTTAGATGATCGGTACATATTGTCCACGTGGCACTGGTGGACTTGTTATATCGTCTCCTGTATGTGGCACTTGATAAAAGTTTCCATTGCGAAAAGTTAAATGTCTTTGTCCGCTCAATGTGGGAAGGTATCTATCTCTGTCGCAACTGTTGAGGAAAACGTCAAGTGTATCTTCGTGTACATATATTCAGCGCATGGCAGCGCGCAATGTGGCACATAAACGGAAACTTGCAGTTGACAAGCATAAATTTAATGGAGATTTATATGTTTGAACGATTTACTATATCAACGAATAACCCCCGGGCATACATTGCGAATGTACGTATATTATATGTACAGAATGTCGTGAAATTATTTCGAATCCCGGTTCCTGTTCGCTCCTAGTCCTGTATTCCCTGTAACATATACGCGAGCATGTGTGTACCAATAGCAAGTTTCCCGATTACACCTAATCAACGTGTATATGTATTCTGCAAGATGAGACAACTAATTTCGAATATACATACACGAATTTAATATATTGCCTCATTCGGATATTAAATCAACGCTCAGTTAGAGCGAATTTTATTAATTATTTTTTATTAATTTTACGTGGTATTATTAGTAAGTTTTTTTTCCATCAAACCCATGTACTATGAACTGTTACAAGGTAACACTTGAGTCAATCAAAAGGGGGAATGTGTTGTTAAATTGTACTTCCTTCTAATGTTGAATAATTGATTTATATTCGCGACATGTTTCGTTCAATTAATTGCACATGTTCAGGAGAAAACTACAAAATGTTAATAAATGTTTTAAAAATTATCACTACGGTGTTAAATAATTAGTTAAAGAGTCCGCAATCCTAAAGGTTGGTTGGAAACAGCACGCCATGCCGATCTATCCTGAGCTAATCCCTTCATCTCCCTATAGCTATTCATCTCAACGTCTTCAACTATCTGACTCACATACTCCAATTTAGGCCTACCTATCCCTCTCTTTCCCTCCACTCTACCTTCTATGATCAATTGCATAATCCCCCAATGCCTAAGGATATGCCCTACTAATCTGTCTCTCCTACGCTGTAACACTCTCCAAATACTTCTCTTCTCCGCTACTAACTCTAGTACAGCTTCATTTGTTACTTTATCTTCCCAACCAATCCTCATCATCCTCCTATAACACCACATTTCGAATGCTTGTAATCTACGCTTCTCTTCCTTTCCTGTAGTCCACGCCTCACACCCGTACAGTGCTACACTCCAAACATATACCTTCAGTAATCTTTTTCTAATACCCAAGTCAATATTTGATCTTAAAATCTGTTCCTTTTCTACGAATGTCTTCCTACCCTGTGCTATCCTACACTTTATATCTACCTTGCTTCGATTATCTTTTGTGATTCTACTGCCTAAATAACAAAAATCTGACACTTCTTCGATTCTATTATCTCCTATTGTGATCCTCATTTTTCTACTGCATTCCTTTTTGTCACACCTCATCACTTTAGTTTTACCTATATTTATTTTCATGTTAAAATCCCTAGTCAATACTGCCTGCATACCATTCAATACCCTTTCTAAATTCTTTTCGCTTTCTTCCAATATAGCTATATCGTCGGCGAATCTCAACATATATATTTTCTCTCCCTGTACATTCACACCTACACTATACTCTTCTTTTACTTTGTTTATTGCATCTTCTATATATAGATTAAATAGTAACGGTGAAAGTGTACATCCCTGCCGAACTCCCTTCCCTATTTTTGCTACCTCTTCTTCCCCCTCAATTCTAACTAAGGCAGTTTGGTGTTTATATAAATTAAAAATTATTCTCCTATCCTTATAATCTATACCCGTTTCTTTTAAAATTCTAAACATTATGTCCCAATCTACATTATCAAATGCCTTTTCTAAATCTACAAAAGCTATGCAAGTTACCTTTCCTACCCTCATTCTTTTTTCTACTACTGTTCTTAGTGCTAAAATCGCCTCCCTCGTCCCTCTGTTTTTCCTAAAACCAAACTGATCTTCTCCTAGCCTTTCCTCTACTTTATTTTCTAATCTCCTATAAATAATCTTTAGCAATATCTTCGATGCATATGATAGTAGACTAATGGTCCTATAGTTCTCACACAAATTAGCTCCTATTTTCTTCGGCATTGTTACTATTCTACTACGCTGAAAATCCTGTGGTACTTCTCCCTTCTCATATATTTTACAAACTAGCCTGTATAATCGCTCCTGCATTTTGTCCCCTGCATAAATAATAGTATCGACAAATACCATAACTTAATAGACCACGAGGAGATATTAGAGCATTTAGAAAAAGAACATAAGGGAACGTTTTAAAGTAGTGACGTATACATTTTTTAACGAATATTTAGCAAATTTACTTAAATAATGCTGCGTTAATTTATTTGTTCGGAAGAAATTTTTTTAATCGCAAATATTTCAAATCGCAATATAATTCAAATAAATATAATTATTTGAAATATATCGCAATTTTGGTATAAGGTATTTATTTGCAATTGCTTCTTCTTCTTCTTGTGTAAACGATTATTTGTTATAATGAAAATACGCACGATAAATAGAAATTGTATATTCAGTTAAAAATTGTAATTAAAATAATGCTATCAAAAAATATGCCAGTACATAAATAATGACTCATATCAAAAAATCAATCATGTACGTAAATTTGACAAACCTTTTTAACTAATAGCATTCTTGCAAAAATTATAATACAGAAATAAATGTCCTGGGCATATAAATATTTTTTTGCTGTGAAGCGGATCTTTTTTTTCAGTGCATAAATAGTTAATTTTTATATCACTCTTGGATTTAGCACAAGCTACGGAAGAAAACTTATTTGGACGTATTATAAGAAGTGATCAGGTGAACGATGATGGCACAGTAACGTATTATTTAAATAACATTTTTATTCGGAACTACTTAAGTAGACAATTAGTTCAATAGCTTCATAATGCAGCAAGCATGTTTATGGACTAGATTACAGAGGGGACCATTAACCAGGTTTTTTGCTAGTTTTTTTCTACATTCAGGCGATATACTTCGCTGCCATGGCCATTTATATCAGGCCATGGCGAATGAAATCAACGTGAAAAAACAAGACATTTTACTCTAAAAAACTGCATTTCTGAAACTTTTAATCCAACGGATAACTTGAAAAGAATAGATGCATAAATTAATATTTTTTCAATAGTTTTCTTGGATCGTATCAGGTCATTTGGTAAATATTGAAAAATTGATATGTTGCCAAATCAAAAACCAATGTATTATTTTACGAAGTATCGTTTGATATAATTTTTAAACGAGTGTAATGAAAAAAAAATTACCCCACTGTTTGAATTTTCAAATTAAATTGCGACTTTTCTTCTTGCATCGAGCAAAATTATATATGTACATTCTACTATACCTGATGGCGATCTAAAAAAGGTCACATCATGTCTGCTAATACTCGATACTGTTTGAAGCGCAGACCTTCCCTATTAATTTTATACACGTATATACACTCACACTGTATATATATATACTCATGGTATATTTCCCCTCATACACAACGTGCTTATGCCCATGCAAAAATGAAATTACCAACTTGGTCCTATAATCTGCCCCGGCAATGTTTTATATCTATAGATCGAGTTTCGAAGCAAGTTTCAGAATGGGTACTTCCTAACCCACCCGGATGGGTGAGTCCAACACTCGATTTATCAGGAATGGCTTTGGATAATTGAAACAGGTTTTACCTCAACATTCTTAAGTTATCTTCAACATTCTGAGAATGAATTGTGTAATTGTTTGTGTGATACTTTTTCTGCTTTGAATCGAAATATTTTAGGCGATCCAAAATGTTTTTATGATCTTTTTTATACAATCCTAATTAAAATCAATTGTTCTTTTTTCTTCCGTTTGTTTAAACAAATCTTATTTCATTAACATATTTTTATTAATTTAATATTTGGCAGTTGTATTCATGAAATTGCTGTTAATAAATGCATTTATTAAAAAAAAAATGTTTTAAGGGATCATTTCGAGAGAAATATATATTATGTATGACAATAGTAAAAAATTTATTGTACTCAAAATTTATTTATTTGATTTTGGTTACGTCTAACAAAAAAATTGTTAAAAATTTTTTGTTCAATAGCAAAAAAATACCACACGAACATTTACACAATTAATTCTTAGAATTTTTGAACATAATTTAACATCGTAAATCATGTTAGATCTAACATCTTTTTCAAGCACTTAATTTTTGTTGAAAAAAATCACTTCTTGAAAATCAGTTCAGATCTGCTTCTTGTATAAATTCAATGAATCCACCCCTGTTCTAATCGCTTTAATAGGACATACCTCAGCCGTACGTACATAGGGATGGTACGGATTTACTAAGGGATGAATCGGGGGTTTGAGGGTGGATTTTATAACCCTGGACCGGCCGATAATTATTGCATCGCCGAAATGTGCTTTATTGAAATTACTTTGAATAATTTATAGTCGAGGCCCACCAAAATTGAATATACTTTCGTTATGCACCCGCAAATGTATATGAAAATAATATTTTTCTAGTTATTATATTGGCAACCCCTAAATTCTTTTTGTTGTTGTTAATTAATTACAGCTTACAACGAGTCGGGAATTAAATTAATTCAACACAAATATATTAGATTATTTCAAATAGAGGAAAAAATTAAATCCCTATTTGACGGAAGTATTATTATTTAATTTTATATTTCTTTATGCGAACAATAAAGTACTAGTTCAATTTTTTTTATCGAATATTAATAGTATAAATGTTAAAATGTATAAATGTTCATTATTTATTTCGATAATTGTGTTAGATTATTAAATATTTTTTGTACTTATTTTTTAATGACATTATAGTTTTGTATATAATACGAAAACAAAAACATTTCGTTATTAAAAAAGAAGACGCACAGTTTTTTGACGGTAACTAAACGCAAAGGTTAACAAACAAAAATATATGTACAATTTTTGTGTGGTAAAACATTATTCGAAGATTGTAAAGTATTTACAATCTATCTTATTGCAAATATAAAACTCTTGATTCAGCTGAAACTATCCACAAACTAAGTTCTGAGCGTAATTTTCTATATAAAAACATCAACGTGTAGAGTGCAAACTCTCGAAGTGAAGATTCTGCGAAGCTTTCGTGAAAAATACTATCAGATTCTTTGTATCGTGTTGACTTTACAGAGTATTGCGAATTTCTGATTTGTATACAGCTGTCGAAACTTATCACCAAACAATGATAATGTGATATTAAAATTTGCCGCCACTTTCTGAAGAAATGAATTCGATAGTTCATATATTCTTTGTTTATTGGCTTCGTAATTTTAACAGTTTCTTAAAAAGCGATCGAATTATTTATAGTCCCTGATTCGATCAGGGACTATAAATTAATAAAATTAATAAATTAATAAAACACGCAGGGGAAAAAATGCAGGAGCGATTATACAGGTTAGTTTGTAAAATATATGAGAAGGGAGAAGTACCACAGGATTTTCAGCGTAGTAGAATAGTAACAATGCCGAAGAAAATAGGAGCTAAATTGTGTGAGAACTATAGGACCATTAGCCTACTATCACATGCATCGAAGATATTGTTAAAGATTATTTATAGGAGATTAGAAAATAAAGTAGAGGAAAGGCTAGGAGAAGATCAGTTTGGTTTTAGGAAAAACAGAGGGACGAGAGAGGCGATTCTAGCACTAAGAACGGTAGTAGAAAAAAGAAATAGGGTAGGAAAGGTAACTTGCATAGCTTTTGTAGATTTAGAAAAGGCATTTGATAATGTAGATTGGGACATAATGTTTAGAATTTTAAAAGAAACGGGTATAGATTATAAGGATAGGAGAATAATTTTTAATTTATATAAACACCAAACTGCCTTAGTTAGAATTGAGGGGGAAGAAGAGGTAGCAAAAATAGGGAAGGGAGTTCGGCAGGGATGTACACTCTCACCGTTATTATTTAATCTATATATAGAAGATGCAATAAACAAAGTAAAAGAAGAGTATAGTGTAGGTGTGAATGTACAGGGAGAGAAAATATATATGTTGAGATTCGCCGACGATATAGCTATATTAGAAGAAAGCGAAAAGAATTTAGAAAGGGTATTGAATGGTATGCAGGCAGTATTGACTAGGGATTTTAACATGAAAATAAATATAGGTAAAACTAAAGTGATGAGGTGTGACAAAAAGGAATGCAGTAGAAAAATGAAGATCTCAATAGGAGATAATAGAATCGAAGAAGTGTCAGATTTTTGTTATTTAGGCAGTAGAATCACAAAAGATAATCGAAGCAAAGTAGATATAAAGTGTAGGATAGCACAGGGTAGGAAGGCATTCGTAGAAAAAGAACAGATTTTAAGATCAAATATTGACTTGGGTATTAGAAAAAGATTACTGAAGGTATATGTTTGGAGTGTAGCACTGTACGGGTGTGAGGCGTGGACTATAGGAAAGGAAGAGAAGCGTAGATTACAAGCATTAGAAATGTGGTGTTATAGGAGGATGATGAGGATTGGTTGGGAAGATAAAGTAACAAATGAAGCTGTACTAGAGTTAGTAGGGGAGAAGAGAAGTATCTGGAGAGTGTTACAGCGTAGGAGAGACAGATTAGTAGGGCATATTCTTAGGCATGGGGGGATTATACAATTGATCATAGAAGGTAGAGTGGAGGGAAAGAGAGGGGTAGGTAGGCCTAGATTGGAGTATGTGAGTCAGATAGCTGAAGACGTTGAGATGAATAGCTATAGAGAGATGAAGGGATTAGCTCAGGATAGATCGGCATGGCGTGCTGTTTCCAACCAATCTTTAGGATTGCGGACTGTTTAACTGTTTAACTTAAGATTCGATCATATATTTAAAGTGAATTATTGACAGCGGGACATAATTCGGCAAATCCTGTTTCCGATGTTGTTGATGTGTAAATATAACAGCGGGAAATAACGACCGATGGCATTTTCCACTGTTACAAGAAATTTTGTAGTTTCCACTCAGGTTTGCGCAGTCATAAAACGGTTGGCAGTTCTCTTAACTACTGGTTGTTAAAAGTACATAACATTTTAAGGCTATATACACAGACATATGTAACGTAGTATCCACTTTCTTGTGTTAGAAGAACGTTTTAGCAGTTTGGTCCATTCGCTTTGACTGGTGAGTTTCATGAACGCAACGCAACATCTTCAAAATGTGTACATTTTAAGATCGAAAATGAAATTAGGAATTTGAAAGAAGACTAATTAAAAGAATATGTGCTGAGTGTAGTATTTGTACGACTGTGAGGCGTGGAGAATGGAATATTAACATATGTAGACTAAAAACGTTAGATATAACATACAATTTTTTAATCTTACTATAAATTTGTTTGTTATATTATAAAATATAAGGAACTAAGGAACTTAATTAATAGGAAATGCAAGCTAGCGATAGAAGAGTGGATAAAAGGAAACTGTGAGGATATTGAGGAGGATATGAGAAGAGGTAAAGTAGATTTGGGCTACAGGAAAATTAAGTCACATTTTTCTAAAGTAAAACCAAAGGGTAACATTATATGTGATAAGCAGGGTAAGGAACTCACAGAAAATAAGGAAAAAGCTAGAAGATGGAAGGAGTATCTTGAAGATTTATATAAAGGTAGGCAGGACATGGAGGAGCTAGAAAGTGTGGAACAGATAGATGAGGATGACTTAGGTCCTAGCATACTTAGGTCATAGTTTCATAGAGCATTAAATGATTTACGGAATAACAAAGCAGCGGGGATTGATATGATACCAGCCGAATTAATAAAACACGCAGGGGAAAAAATACAGGAGCGATTATACAGGTTAGTTTGTAAAATATATGAGAAGGGAGAAGTACCACAGGATTTTCAGCGTAGTAGAATAGTAACAATGCCGAAGAAAATAGGAGCTAATTTGTGTGAGAACTATAGGACCATTAGTCTACTATCACATGCATCGAAGATATTGCTAAAGATTATTTATAGGAGATTAGAAAATAAAGTAGAGGAAAGGCTAGGAGAAGATCAGTTTGGTTTTAGGAAAAACAGAGGGACGAGGGAGGCGATTCTAGCACTAAGAACGGTAGTAGAAAAAAGAATGAGGGTAGGAAAGGTAACTTGCATAGCTTTTGTAGATTTAGAAAAGGCATTTGATAATGTAGATTGGGACATAATGTTTAGAATTTTAAAAGAAACGGGTATAGATTATAAGGATAGGAGAATAATTTTTAATTTATATAAACACCAAACTGCCTTAGTTAGAATTGAGGGGGAAGAAGAGGTAGCAAAAATAGGGAATGGAGTTCGGCAGGGATGTACACTTTCACCGTTATTATTTAATCTATATATAGAAAATGCAATAAACAAAGTAAAAGAAGAGTATAGTGTAGGTGTGAATGTACAGGGAGAGAAAATATATATGTTGAGATTCGCCGACGATATAGCTATATTGGAAGAAAGCGAAAAGAATTTAGAAAGGGTATTGAATGGTATGCAGGCAGTATTGACTAGGGATTTTAACATGAAAATAAATATAGGTAAAACTAAATTGATGAGGTGTGACAAAAAGGAATGCAGTAGAAAAATGAGGATCACAATAGGAGATAATAGAATCGAAGAAGTGTCAGATTTTTGTTATTTAGGCAGTAGAATCACAAAAGATAATCGAAGCAAGGTAGATATAAAGTGTAGGATAGCACAGGGTAGGAAGGCATTCGTAGAAAAGGAACAGATTTTAAGATCAAATATTGACTTGGGTATTAGAAAAAGATTACTGAAGGTATATGTTTGGAGTGTAGCACTGTACGGGTGTGAGGCGTGGACTATAGGAAAGGAAGAGAAGCGTAGATTACAAGCATTCGAAATGTGGTGTTATAGGAGGATGATGAGGATTGGTTGGGAAGATAAAGTAACAAATGAAGATGTACTAGAGTTAGTAGGGGAGAAGAGAAGTATTTGGAGAGTGTTACAGCGTAGGAGAGACAGATTAGTAGGGCATATCATTAGGCATGGGGGGATTATGCAATTGATCATAGAAGGTAGAGTGGAGGGAAAGAGAGGGGTAGGTAGGCCTAAATTGGAGTATGTGAGTGAGATAGTTGAAGACGTTGAGATGAATAGCTATAGGGAGATGAAGGGATTAGCTCAGGATAGATCGGCATGGCGTGCTGTTTCCAACCAATCTTTAGGATTGCGGACTCTTTAACTAAATATTATAAACAATTTAAATATTTCTTAAACAGATGATATTGAAATCGTCTACTAATTGTTTTACATATTTTTTGGTAGAATTATCCTAGAGATTTTATATTATGTCTTGCCATGGGTGCATAATATCTACTATGTATTTGTTTCGTTGATACAGCTTTAATAATAATAAAATTTTGTTAGTCTCTAATAGGATTATTGCTAAAGCTAAACTACCATCTGGGTATGTTTTTCGTCAAAGAAAACCCCCACATATGCATACAATTCTTAAATATGCGCATATATCTTATATATTTAGGTTGGGCGGATAACATTCTAGATTTATATTTCAGCCGACGTATATTTAGATCTTTTTGCGTGCGCTTTGCCGCCATAAAACCGAATGTAATAAAACAAAATTGTCTTTTGATATTTTCGATATGCATATACGAATTTCCTCTTATTATTTCTTCAGATTTGCGTGCGTGAAGATATTCGAAACGTGTACAATATTCGGTATATTTCACCGAAGAATATTAAATAAGTTGCCTATACGCTCCAAATACGTCTCATGTGAAAAAATATGAGACGTTCCAGCTCGCATATGAAACTATGTAAACATACGTTTTTTTTTTGTTTAGTGAAAATTGTAGAAATTTATTAAGTTCAGGGTTAGGTTTTTATACGACGATATTTCGGCTTTGTAGGTTTTTTTTTTTTATTAAGTGTATTGTAAAACATAAATTTACCTAAAAAAAATGATCAAATATTTATGGGTGGATAAATTACAAAAATAAAACAATGAAAAAATATTGTAATACAATGCACATATAAGTCATAATGTAAATTCCAAACAAAGAAATATTTAAATATAAATAAATGAATAAAAATAATACTTGCATATATATTATAAAAAGACACATTATAGTCAGTATAAAATATATTTGTTTCAAACCTGAATATTTTGAAACAAATATTATAAATAAATAAAAAACACAAGTCTGTACAAAAAAATATTTATAAATTATTTATAATTTATATGTTATGAAATACCCATTTTTTTATTCAATTTATGAAGATTTATAGAAATATTTTTTAATATTAGAATCGGTCATTGTAATTAAATATATAAAAACAAATTTAATCTGCATGTCTTGACAAAATGTAATAAAAAATATCAACACAAGGCCAGAACAAGCAGTAAAAGTACGAAAAATTAGCAATATAAAATCATTTTTCAAGAGGTTGTATATCTTTCTACCAACGAAGAAATACAGGTTCTGTTTCCGTCCTTGAATTTATCCTTTACGTAGCTATATATAATATAATAAAACTTGTTACATAACCCTATTCTGATAGTCTGCAAGGGAAAAATCGAAAGCGTTTTTATTGCATGTTCCTTTCCTCTGCCGCTCTTTCATTGAACATATATCATTTTTTAAACGCTATATATTTTTCAATTACTCAAGTGACAAGAATGTATGTATAATAAAGAAATATTTTATGCGGTGAACGGAAAGAATTTCTATAGACCCTAAAGCGACCATCTTAAAGAACATGTTCATAATTTATCTTCAGAAATGTAAGAGTTTTTGAACGTTAAAATGGGCATACCTATACAAAAAAATTATAAATATATTAATAGTGATTGTTATTAGTTTTTCACTCTTGAATATAAAACATGTGTGTCAAAATCCAACTAACGGGCCCATAAGGTAATTCTATATCACTTTTTTTTTAAACATAAGAAATTTTCTACAATTTATGCCTAAAAGTGGATTATAAGACTTATTTTGATGAAAAAAAAATTTTCATTGCAGTCGTAAATACATGTAAAAATTATCAAAAAAAGCTAAACTCCCATCTTCAGTAGATTGATAAATAATATTTCTGCAATTACTTGAATTACGATACAATTTTTATTTTTTTGGGTATCCTCAACAATTAATTTCATTTATTCTTTTTTTTTGGAAAATTCGTATTATTTGTAACTAGAAAATTATCATTGAGTAATCGACCCAGCTATTTTATGGATTTGACCGTGTAAAAATATTATTTTCGATGGACATCCGAAGAATTTTTAACCTTTCTCACCAGATTTTACATAGTATTTCAAATGAATTACTAAAAAATTAAGATTTCGAAATAATTTTGAAATTCAGCTGGCTGAAAATTTTCTATCGCTTCGTTAATCTTCACACGTGTTAGTGTTACAAGTCTCATTATTTAGCAATTATCTGATATAAAAAAATACTGCAAAATAAATATCTTACTTATCAATCGATCCCTAATCGACGTATCCATTTACATCGACCCTGAGGGGTCTACCTCGACCTCTTTGGCAATCCCCGACGAAGTCATTCTTTTCTGTTAAATGCGTGTTGGTGTTACAAGTCTCATTATTTAGCAATTATTTGATATAAAAAAAACTGCAAAATAAATATTTTACTTATCAATCGATCCCTAATCGACGTATCCATTTACATCGACCCTGAGGGGTCTACCTCGACCTCTTTGGCAATCCCCGACGAAGTCATTCTTTTCTGTTAAATGCGTGTTGGTGTTACAAGTCTCATTATTTAGCAATTATTTGATATAAAAAAAACTGCAAAATAAATATTTTACTTATCAATCGATCCCTAATCGACGTATCCATTTACATCGACCCTGAGGGGTCTACCTCGACCTCTTTGGCAATCCCCGACGAAGTCATTCTTTTCTGTTAAATGCGTGTTGGTGTTACAAGTCTCATTATTTAGCAATTATTTGATATAAAAAAAACTGCAAAATAAATATCTTACTTATCAATCGATCCCTAATCGACGTATCCATTTACATCGACCCTGAGGGGTCTACCTCGACCTCTTTGGCAATCCCCGACGAAGTCATTCTTTTCTGTTAAATGCGTGTTGGTGTTACAAGTCTCATTAATTAGCAATTATCTGATATAAAAAAAACTGCAAAATAAATATCTTACTTATCAATCGATCCCTAATCGACGTATCCATTTACATCGACCCGAGGGGTCTACCTCGACCTCTTTGGCAATCCCCGACGAAGTTATCCTTTTCTGTTAAATAAGGACTACCTCAGTCAATATTTGCACTCATCGTCCTACATGCTCTAAGGTACTTCCCTATTCTATAAAACCGGTATCCCAGTTTTCCTTTCCTTATAACACTGTCGCCCCCTACCGCCGCTCTTCGTGCGCTATACACTGGTGGCCATAATTCAACTTAATGATACTGTAATGTTGACATTTCAGCTTTGGACGTCGTTGTATGTGTGTTACGCTCGCTATTGTAACGTATTACGGTTTCTCTTATGTGTGTATGCCCCAACGTCTTGTTCCTACATGCCAAAATAAATTAACAATGAATAGTAAAAGTTTATGCATTGTATGTACACCGCATTACTTCGCCTCGTATTAATTCGTGAGGAATTAATTTATGTGCGAAATAAAACATCCGTAAATACCTTGGAATTATACCAAGCGTAAAAAAGATTTTTATTTGCGCATTTCTACGCAATACAGGCATATGTAGTCTTACAAGAACAAATATTTTGCTAATAAATTTATTTGTCACACAAATGTGGTACAGCTATTAATATATATTTTTTTAGGTATATACGAAATGATAATTAATACAAACTAGATATTTTCCCTAAATTAGTCATGTCAAGGAATGTACTCCTTTATCAAGTTTTGCTAATCTAACTAAAATATGCATCTCCTTAGTAAATACATTTAAAAAGCGACATATTTGAATTGTTACTTAATTTTTTTGCGAACAATTACTAAATTTATCGCTTTCCTTGCTATATTGAATGAAACCGAAATGAAATGTAACTTTATTTCTTGTTTATTAATTTTTACAATCCATATTGCATTATAAACGTACTAAAAAGTTTGAGGTAAACACAAATCGATGCACTTTAAATATTTAAATCCTGTGAACATTTCCTTAGAGAACGGAGTAAATTGAGTTTCCTATTCAGTTCCAAAATGACTTATAGTTATTGACATGGCATTTCCAAACAATTTGATCAATTCACGTGAGTAAAGCAAATTTTTCCCGAATCACGCGAAGATGGGTTCAAAGAAGCAGCGCAGAGGTCAAAGTCTATCTATATTTGTTGAACCAACCAACAATCAGATATTCTTCTGTGCACGTACATGATCTATTTGCTTGATTTACCAAATATACATAAGTATTTTATCGTTTGTGCCGCATTTTATTGTAGATAGCTATAATAAATAATTCATTTACAATCGTCAACAGAGAAACAAATACTTTAAAATAAACTTTAATACATTTAAATGTATGTTGGTTCAAAATGATTTATTTCTTCACATACTCGATGTATTTATATTTTCATACAACGGTCATTAGCAATTTTAAATCTCTCTTCAACATATTTTTTTATATCATCAATGTAGTACAATTTTTATTTAACTTTTTCAATGCGTAATAAAACTTGATATTTAGTCGAAATAATTATTAACATATAATAACATAGCCGTTGCTCATTCTCCAGTGCGATAATTAAAGCTTGCGTCTCCCCTTTTTCATAATTTAATAACTTTTTAATGCAACTCTTTTTTTCGGGTGAGATGATTAACAAAGTTGCACGCCGGTTGTGGAATAAGTTTGGACACAACATTAATTTAAAAAATACCTGCTGAAACACGACGCATTATGCTGTATTATATTCTATAATCGCCATCTTTACATGTAAAAACATCTTTTTCGCGCCATCTTTTACATGTAAACATATTTACTGTTTCCCCACTGACAATGGAAACCCACAAAATATTTATTCGTATACACAATCGTCCGTCACATCAGCTGTTACATGACAAACAATATTGCGTACAAAAAACTATAAGTTTCTTTACATCGTCGAAAATATTGAATATATATCTTCCTCAGCGATAAATTTCTAGTTGTAGCCACGAAATATTTTCTCTACACGCGTTAGAAAATCGGCAGAGTATTATTATACAAGCAGATTCTAATATATTCAAGATGCAGTTCTGAGCTACTCTTTGTATCAAAATAAAACTAGCCTGACAAGTGGAAGATGTCTTATACGTACGTTTGCATTACACGACACAATAACTATGAAAACGATTGCTATTGTATGACTTCACTGAACATAACATAAAATTGTGCAGGCAATTGGAAATGTTCATAACAAGCGTATCCTTGCAAACATTTTTCGTAATATATTGAAATAAACTTACTGTGAAATTTCTTTTACACATTCTCTTATGTGTATGTACAGTTCAAATGCTTGAAGATATTCCATCACAATTAATCATGATTAATGTTATACCAAGTTTAGATTTTAACCTGATTATGTCTGACATCATTTATAATCTAGCACACTCTTTAAAGCATTAAATCACATCACACGGCGAATAGAATTTTAATTAGACGATGTTGAAAATAACTCCTATTTGGGATTATTGACGTGGTTGTTGCAACTCTTTGCTAATGAGTGACAAATAATATATTCGGGTCACGATTGTACTACACCGATATAGAATCGTACCTAGCTGGGCCTTCTGAGGGGGCTCTCAGGGAGCAACAGAAGCGAATCCGCAAACCCAACTGAACAGAAGAGGATCAACAGTAGTATAACACACAACATTACGCGAAGAAGATAATATGTTGTTTGGGAATTAATGTTCAACGGAGCAATTTCGGTGGTATCGCATCTCATATAGCATCAGCGAATGACTGGTTGGCTGACTGGCCCCTAAACATTGACTAATGAATGTGTTACTATCCTCCTGTTCCTCTTTCGCATCCAACAACAACGCAAACATACAATCGATTTCAATAGCAATGCAAAACCTTATCTATAGCTGCTGCATATTTCGTGATATCAGATAAAGACAATGCTTGACAATGGCTGCTATCCGATCGCGGTTTTCTCGAATAGGTTCACCATTAATTGATGGGTAAGACTTTGCTGTAAATCTAATGTTGGAACATGAAGCATTTATTCCGATTGTCAGGAAATCATTAATCCATGTAATAAAAATGAGATGCTCTGCTGATGATTAGAAAATTTTAATTACTTTCCACTTCGAATGCTTGTAAAAAAAGCGACCACTTCTATTATATCGATTCAACATCCCCACACTCATATTATTAACTATTTATTACTCTGCTAAACTCTAGGCACATTAACTTAGCCGGGGATTATTCTAATCTATTTCATTAGCGGGCTTAGATCGAATCGCGTTTACCCGAAACCCATTAGCGCACCCTGGATGCAGACTTCAGTATTCAACTACTATCAGCTATTGCCCGCAACCAATATACCATAAGATACACACAAGGATATACGATAGCAGCGCCGCGCTTCGGTGGTAACGGGAAATGCGCACACACTCTCCCGACTTGCGGATGAAGTTCAAAGTTCGCGGAATATGCCCCCCCTTCATCTATAGTTCTAGCGCAAGATTGTCTATTGTATTAAGATGAGTTGTATAGCATAGTTTGGCGATGATCGTGAAGAAATTGTGTTGGGAAATATTTGCGGAGAACAACTTTGGACAGTTGTTTTGCACTGATCTTTAAAGTTTGCAAAGTTATCGATTTAGAGCTGCATGTTTCTAAATTTCGAACAATTAGAAAATTCCAAAAAGATTTCTCTTCCAATCTCCACCAATTGATTGTTTTCTGAACTACAGACCTAGTTTTTTTTACGCAAAGCCGCTATATATATATATATATATATATACTTTCTCTATTCTAGTTGTCAAGTGTCCCGAGGATCCTTACAGGGATTCTGGACGACGAGAGTTTACGTTCTACTATCTGTTTCTCGCTCTCCCTAGAAACTTATTTATATTCAAGAAGTCGCCGGGCTTTGTAATACCTCCCCCTCGGGTTCACTATAAATCCATATATGGTTGGTACAGATCTCAATTTAATTAAATGGGATGATGCTCGGTGAAGATGGTGCGAAGATAACGTGATGTATGTGTAGAACGGAACCTGGACGAACTTGGTAAACTGAAACTGGAATATAGAAAAAAAAAGATTAAAGCTAAAAGTGGGTCAAGGACTTGTGTGAAATAGTTGTGCCTCAGAATTCTTTTGAGAGATAAGGAAATTGATTTTCTCTACCTCGCCCTTTCACGAAACTTGAAGAAAACATGAGATATTTGAAGAAATTTGGATTATATTTGTAAGAAATTGAATTCTACTTAAGGTAATTGTTTTCCAACCTTCTAATAAGAACTTTTATGGGAGATGTACGATGTAATGTTATAGTTCGCCCAGGCATGATCCAAAAATGTTTGAATCTTGAAAATTTGAAGAGATGTAAACATATTTCTTCAAAACCATAAAAAAATCTGAATCACCTTAAGCTTCCACATAGACATTGGCAGTAAACCATGAGCAAAGATCGTGGCTGCGGTGTGTCACATTTTACATCGGTGCGGTTTTCGCTTTCCGTTTCCAGCGAGGGAGCGTGAACCCGCACAACCCGTTCCTCCCGCTTTTTGGGTGGCCGAACACAGAACCAGTGCCAGGTTAGAAAGCGGCGGGAATGAGCAAGGGAACGTCGGCTAGATAGAGGCGACGGGGATTTTATGGCGGAAGCGCTAGTCACTTGTCGTCTGCAGGGTGGAAGCAGTGGAAAGGCTTCGGTGTGGCCCTAATACCACCTTTATCTTTCGGGCCGTGTGGCGGAAAGAACAGCAGTCGTAAGCAGCACAAGATATACAGTTGTATATGTAATGGGTGTTAGAAAAATTGGCGATCAAATTGAAAAAAAGGACTTTCGGCAAGACACTAAATCGATTTTTACGATCACCCATCAACGAACTTCGAATATTTTACTTTTGAAGATATTATATAACATTGAGAAATTTTATCTGAATAAATGTTTCATTCTTATTCGTTTTTGTAACACTCGTTATACAGCATATAGAAAAGACGAACGAGCTTGTTTTTATTGGCGCCGAAAAGACTCTCGCTCGGTTCCTAAGAAAAATGAGGCCTTAATATTGCAAAGCGTAAACTATACTTGTCCGGACTTTTCTCCGGGGAAAATATAGCAGACTGCTTCTGTTTGTTGGTCTGCAGTGCCTTCAGTTGAATTAATTACTACGGTGTTGTAATTGCTATTACGGCCCATATATTTGTCACTAGAAGTGTAATAGAAATCACAGCGACATTATTATCCCCGTACAAAACCTTCTATTTTATTTTGCACAAGGATTTTATTGTTACGACCAAAGTGTAACATATTTATGTACATTGTAAATGACTCCCCGAAGAAACGTATTTGCATGACATTAGCTTCGTTTATGATGCCCCCCTTTTCCCCAACATCGATAAAACTGTTATTGAATGATAATAAAATAAGTTGTGTGCAGGTTAGTAGGAAATTAAATTGACGAGCTTATCAGCATTGGGGATGTATTTTGTATACTACTATACTAAGGAGCGAGGTAGTTTATTTGGTAATTTAGAGGTATCATGTCGGCAGACATAGATATCCTTCTATCCTAGTTTTAAGTGTCGTTCCATACAGACGTAAATTAAGGGCAATATCGGCAATATAGAGTTTCGGGCGAAACGAAGGTATGAAAGGGCCTTTTCCTTTCCTTATCCAGCGATGCCAAACTATCGCCCCCATGTAATCTACAACTTTTATGGGCGTGCAACGCTAAATTACTCACTGAGCGAACATGTGGGAACTTTTATTACTATTCAGAATCATTATCCCAATGACACCCCAAAATTACTTAAGTCATTTATTAAAACGATGTATCTACATATATAAAACCTGACCTACATTATATTATAGAAAAGTATCGATATGAAAATCAACCGAGAAATCGTATAGAAAAATTTTATGCACAAAAATCCTTTGTATACTAATATAAAATTGTTTGGCACTAATAATTGGTAAAGTTTTTTTCTACGCGTATTTTCTCATCAATTTTAACAATAATCCCAGATAGCAAATCGTTATTTTTGTATCCACGAGAGTTAAGCTTTTTTATTGTAAGAAATCCTGACCATTATGTAAGTCAATAGTAACCCCAGCTTAGTTTTATATCACCGATGAACAAATTAATATCTGAGAGTACTAAAAAATACAACCTCGTAGTATTAAATCCTGTGTTTTGATTTTATTGTCTTTCGACACTTTGCCATTTCCGTTTCGGACATATATAAAACGAATGTCCAGTAGTATACACGATTGAAAAATAAATGGGGACCTTAAACGTGATGGGTCTTAACTGAATTAGACCAGCTACCCTTCACGCAGTGGCAACGCATTTTTTTGCCTGGATTGTCTTTATTTCGCCATCAATTCCATGTGTCGGAAATGATTCTTTAGGCACTTTCACTCTTCCTCTTAAAAAAAATGACGCTACGTGTATGAAAATACCCTTTAGATAATACTATAAAGCAACGTTCATATTAGATCATTAACTGTGAGTGGATTTTGACATATTAGTCCTGTGGATTAAAAAAGAATCTTAACTGATAGATCAAATTTGGCAACATTTATTGACTGACACAAAATATTAATTTGTTGACATTTTTTGTAATTAAAAACTGTTATGACTAGTGATAAGCAGGGTAAGGAACTCATAGAAAATAAGGAAAAGGCTAGAAGATGGAAGGAGTATCTTGAAGATTTATATAAAGGTAGGCAGGACATGGAGGAGCTAGAAAGTGTGGAACAGATAGATGAGGATGACTTAGGTCCTAGCATACTTAGGTCAGAGTTTCATAGAGCATTAAATGATTTACGGAATAACAAAGCAGCGGGGATTGATATGATACCAGCCGAATTAATAAAACACGCAGGGGAAAAAATGCAGGAGCGATTATACAGGCTAGTTTGTAAAATATATGAGAAGGGAGAAGTACCACAGGATTTTCAGCGTAGTAGAATAGTAAAAATGCCGAAGAAAATAGGAGCTAATTTGTATGAGAACTATAGGACCATTAGTCTACTATCACATGCATCGAAGATATTGCTAAAGATTATTTATAGGAGATTAGAAAATAAAGTAGAGGAAAGGCTAGGAGAAGATCAGTTTGGTTTTAGGAAAAACAGAGGGACGAGGGAGGCGATTTTAGCACTAAGAACAGTAGTAGAAAAAAGAATGAGGGTAGGAAAGGTAACTTGCATAGCTTTTGTAGATTTAGAAAAGGCATTTGATAATGTAGATTGGGACATAATGTTTAGAATTTTAAAAGAAACGGGTATAGATTATAAGGATAGGAGAATAATTTATAATTTATATAAACACCAAACTGCCTTAGTTAGAATTGAGGGGGAAGAAGAGGTAGCAAAAATAGGGAAGGGAGTTCGGCAGGGATGTACACTTTCACCGTTATTATTTAATCTATATATAGAAGATGCAATAAACAAAGTAAAAGAAGAGTATAGTGTAGGTGTGAATGTACAGGGAGAGAAAATATATATGTTGAGATTCGCCAACGATATAGCTATATTGGAAGAAAGCGAAAAGAATTTAGAAAGGGTATTGAATGGTATGCAGGCAGTATTGACTAGGGATTTTAACATGAAAATAAATATAGGTAAAACTAAAGTGATGAGGTGTGACAAAAAGGAATGCAGTAGAAAAATGAGGATCACAATAGGAGATAATAGAATCGAAGAAGTGTCAGATTTTTGTTATTTAGGCAGTAGAATCACAAAAGATAATCGAAGCAAGGTAGATATAAAGTGTAGGATAGCACAGGGTAGGAAGGCATTCGTAGAAAAGGAACAGATTTTAAGATCAAATATTGACTTGGGTATTAGAAAAAGATTACTGAAGGTATATGTTTGGAGTGTAGCACTGTACGGGTGTGAGGCGTGGACTATAGGAAAGGAAGAGAAGCGTAGATTAGAAGCACTTGAAATGTGGTGTTATAGGAGGATGATGAGGATTGGTTGGGAAGATAAAGTAACAAATGAAGCTGTACTAGAGTTAGTAGGGGAGAAGAGAAGTATTTGGAGAGTGTTACAGCGTAGGAGAGACAGATTAGTAGGGCATATTCTTAGGCATGGGGGATTATGCAATTGATCATAGAAGGTAGAGTGGAGGGAAAGAGAGGGGTAGGTAGGCCTAGATTGGAGTATGTGAGTCAGATAGTTGAAGACGTTGAGATGAATAGCTATAGGGAGATGAAGGGATTAGCTCAGGATAGATCGGCATGGCGTGCTGTTTCCAACCAATCTTTAGGATTGCGGACTCTTTAACTAATGACTAGTAACGTTTTTAAACAAATTTTGATAATTGATTCGGTTCTTCTGTTTTTAATTATAGCTACATCTTTTACAATCTTTGGACAATTGCAGTGGTTAAAGAAATGAGAGAGAATAACTCTTTTTAATTTGATTTCTGTATGGATTTGGTATTTTGAAACGATTAAGAAGATTAAGAAGACCCACAATTTGATTTAGATTTATGCATTTCATAAGCTCGGAATTATTCAAAACACTTAAGTAATTTAAGTGAACTAATTTGAATAGGATGACCTGAGTTGGTCAAAAATATGCTCGGCTACAGCACTTTTATCTTTTCTAAGCTAAATGCTCTTTAAATCTACATAATGTTTTAAGTTACGGTATTTGGGTGATATTCTATACTATTATTTAACACCGTAGTGATATTTAAAAAAATTAAGAAGGTCATTTAAATTGCACAGTTCAAATGTATTTATAATATCACATATTGTAAAATTCGTTCGCTCATAAAACTAGATGTCGCTTCGTATTAAGCCAGAAAAAATTTGACCAGATGAGGAATTCTTTATCTGATATCGTAATCAATGATATTAATAGTGATTTAAATATATATTGCATCGTTAATGATTAAATGTAAAATAATTCGCAATATGCAACATGCATATTCACTTATTGAGTACATTGATAATATCAATATGCATGTGACAGTATACATTGAATATATTGATTTATTATGCGTGTACATGAAATAAATTGACTATATTTTCGGCGTTACAATTTGATATTGCACTCAATTTTCGAATTACTGAAATTAACTTGGTGCATATACTATTTATTATTCAACAGTTCGGTTTGACACATGAATTATTTACTCAGCCAATGCAAATTGCTAATATGCCCGTTATATTTACGTACTTTCTTTTACATTCTACAATCTTCTGTCTACTAATTGCGATTATTTAATATAAAATAAAATATTGATCGATTGAATGGACGAAAAGGTTCAATAAAATTGGACAGTCACGCCAGAAATAACTTGGATTTGCTGCACATATGTTTGGAGTGAAAAGTTGTTAATTAAAATACGGTTAATTACATTGGTGAGTCATCCGTGATTTATGGATTACGTGGAATGGTTGTAGAGAGTCGAACGGGTGTTATTGTTTGGCCTATTCGACGAGCAATCGAAGGATTATGAATACTCAAAGTGAAGGCGACGAATATCGATAATTATCGCCAGCGGGGAATATAGTATAATGAGGCGAAATAATAGGCTCAACTAGGACGAAGTTTCAATGCGAAAAAATAGCGAATATATAACATCAAATCGCCTGGCACGAAAGTTAGATGGAGAAGGAAGACAGTAAAAAAACTACGCGCATTAACAAGACAATTCGAAACTTTCTTACGGGCGTATATGAGACAGGAGCGGGTCTCTCGGGACTGCAAAGAGAAATGGCGAACCGAACAACGGGACTTAGCGGATGAACGATTACCAATTCGATCTCGACATCAGAAGCGTTGTTCCAAATTTAATAGTGATAAAAGACTGATCAAAATGACACGTCTTCTGCAAAGCTGTGCTTTTTATTTTTATTTTTAAATCGTTGTTAATGATTACCAAAACTACGATATGATTAATGATAAATTGAGACTAAAATGAGAAAATATTGCTAAAAACTTCAGTGATTGGAACTCGCTCGATAGAATTAACATAAATTTATATTAACATAAATCTATTGGGAAAAAAAGAAAAATGTACGCTTTACTTTCGACAAGTCATCCGCTAACTAATTGATTCTTCAAGCAAATATCTTTTTAAAATACGCAGCTAAATATATTCCTTCGATATTGGTAAATCTTTTTCGAATCGATATATAGTTTAACCCACCCCCGTTGTGGACGCCCTATGGGCTTGGAGTAACATCGATTTACTCCGGCAACAATCCGTTTTCTTTCTCGCGTGGTGCTTGCCATTGCCAGCGCCTTGAGTATCGTATAAGAAACCGTTTAATATAAATCGGGAGTCTCATTACCAGTTAATGACGTCGTTTCCTCATCACAAATGCAAGCGCCTCCTCAACTAGGTGGCGCCCCGATCGCCCATAAGAACGAATATATACAGCCCGGACCAGAATTCGATACGCTCGGTTATGTCCTGAGAAAATGTTGGTAGCTCATATTAAATGGAATTAGCTTTGAAACTAAGATGACTTAAAAAGGCATTCGAGTCACTTATTTTTTTATACTACCATTTAAAATCGCCCGAAGCGATTTTTTTATCAAATTGTTTCATTTGATTTTATAGTTGATCCTTATTTAGAGCAATTATATGTGGGCGAGTCGACTCAAGTTGCCATTGTCGTATTTACTCCAACAAAATGAGTCTTCCTTGGAAAACTGGAGCGGTTCAGTTCTGCACGCCGTTTTGGCAGTATTTACGTTTGTAGTCTGCAACTGGCTCATTAAAATGAGACGATTAATACTGTAAAGTGAAATTGTAACCGTCAATGCCATTAGTGCTATTCAATGTTTTACATTTACTGCAGTGCGTTTCATTCCCCATTCTGCAAAGAGTTACAAAAGAATTAGTTGGTTGGCAAGTGACAAAATCACTGGCGACGACAATTGCACGAGACATTTTACAATTCGTGTAATTTCTTCGAGGACATAACAAGTGTGCAAAACGTTCGGTAAATTATTCAAACGCAGCGTTATATCTTCTTTCTTATTCGCCCACTGTTTGTTCTATCCTCCAATTACATCATTGCGAAATAATTTGCGAACGGGCTATCAAATACACGGCCTCGTGCAACTATAGTATTCGAGGAAATCTGGACATTTAATTTTAATTCCAATCCATGTTCTAACGGGCCAATTTGTTTCGTGTCCACGTGCCCATTCGCGCACCAACAACAACTCCTTCCCCAAGCAACATGATGTCATTTACTACTGCGCCTGGCATCAACGCTACTATCAGGACCGTATCTACATACATTACCACTAAACAAACCATGGACCTTCAACATCCTTTAGGAAATGAATTGACGATAATTGACGAGAAAAATAATTACTCGACATGGGACATCGTATAGATGATTACAAACATTTTATTACAGATCGCTCCGTGGACAAAATATGTATCGTCGCAGTTGTTACATTTTTTCATCCTGAAAATGTATCTGCTTGTAAATTGATCGATTCTGGTGTTTCAAGACTGCCTCTGTACCGGAAACACACGCACCAATAGGTGGCATAACTTTATTCTAGCATTTCGTTGCTAGTTTCGGTTCTGGTATTCCTTGGTGTGGGTCGGACATGGCCTCCTATACACTTGATGCTTTGTCTCACTTGTCTGTTGAGCTCGGTACTCGATCTCGCGCTAAGACCCTCCTCACTACACTGAGACGGACTCGCAACCCTAAGACCCACTCATCCACCCCCCACCCACCCTAAACTATATAGAATGCTATAGGAAAAGTGTGCTACGCATTCATCTATATACAGAATGCTTCATTTTCAACGAAATCATCTAATTGCCAATGTATTCCTACCTTTCGGTTAAGGTGAGTTATATTCTTGGTGGTTTTGGACCTTAACAATCGTTGGCCGACTATACGTCTAAATCAGTAATTTAAGATAGATGGATGGATGAATGGATTTAATAGGTTAGAATGGATTCTTCTAATTCACATGTCTCGTGGAAGTAACTTTAACAAATTTGAGTTGTAGTAAATTGCGGAGGAATATACTCTGTAGATAGTCACGAAACTCAGATCTAACTGTTGGTAGAAGCCACGCACGCCCTCTGGAGCTTACGTGAATCAGAGACAGCGTCTCTTCTCGGCGCTGCCGTGCTCGTCCTGGCAGCGAACGTTTGCTGGTCCAGGCAGCTACACCATTAGCAACTTGAATTATGGATTGTTTGTGGCATGCCATATCGCTCTTCAACTGTTTCACTCCACTCTATGTGCCACGGCTGTCCTTGCGGCGCTGTTTCTCTTGCACTTGCTGGGGATGGCACGAAACGCCCGCACAGATCGGAAATCCATACGACGTGTTTGCCAACACATATTCGCACAGCGAATTATGCCGCCGCCACTAATTTCATTCTGCTTATGAATAGCGGAAAATGCGGCTAATACCATTATTTGCATAGTCTTGTCACAAACACTACATACCAATGGTAATATCATCATCTACTCCCTGCAGCGATCTGCTCGCTGCACACTGCTACTCATTCGGATGCTCTTCCGGCAAATCCTCGTCCTTCCGGAATATTTTAATAATTACTTCAGATTAATGCACTCCTATTCAAACAAACAACGTAATTTGTCCAATATTGAATTTCCATCGTTTCCAAATGCCTTTTAAAATTTTCATTATGTGAGAATAATGCACGTTTGTTACTTTTTTTTGTTACAAACGAACCTAGATGAAAATTACCGTTGTATTGCAGAATTTATGAGAACCGCCGAAAACTGGTCAGTGCTCAATTTCGGGGCAATTCGAAATGTACCGAAAGAAACAATATTACGAGATATTGGATTCATTATCAAAATGAAAAACTTTTTATATCGCCTCAATATACTTTTAAATACGCTCGAAAAAAAATTGTAATAGTACAAAATATTAAATCAATGTGACAATTTTTTAATCCTCTCACGAGTATTAATCCTCATCCTCTTAAGAGGACATTCAGGTATTTGTGAATCAGATAGTTTAATCTACTTGTTTAATTAAACACTTCCTGTCTTAACTAGCTGTTAATTAACAATTTTCAATACCAATGTAACCAACAAGGATGAAAATTTATTAACAGCGTACTTATTAAATACTTTATCGAACTTTTTTAGAAGACCAAACTTTCTCGAAACAAGAAAATGAAAAAAAAATGTGATCTATTTTATTAGCCTCTAAAGTCTTTATTTATAATTTAATCTACCTACCCAATTTTCGTCTTCCTATAACACCACATTTCAAAAGTTTCTACTACACATTTTTATAACTTTTCTTAGTAACCTTTATTAAAGTTTCTGTCCGCTATTTTTTACCCATTCAATTCTTCCTTGCGATCAACTATTTTTCTACACACTCTATCCAATTAATATTTACCAATGCATGTTGTTGTTGAAAAGGATTTTCTGCTCTTCTTGTACCATTGAATGATGCACTGCAACGCCGACTTCGACTGAATTAAAAAGCCAATAGGAATCCAGCTAACATCGCATCTACTTCATGAACTTGTCAACAAGGAAGAAAATGCCAACTGTCGTAGAATGTACGATAATAATACGACGACGTATTTGATACGCATATTGTGTCTGTATTTTTCGTGCTTATGTTAAGGATTTATAGACGTAAAAGATACGTAACGAAATTGTATGGAAGTTTTAAAGAAACAGAATATCGGAAGAATATTGAAAGTACGAATAAAAGAAGTATCTACCACTTTTATTTGAAATTTTTCCATACAAGATTTTTCTTATATATCAACACTTTTTCCAGGATTTATAAAAATCATTAGCATGTTAAAATATCTTTTTATTAATCTATCCTTGATTTTAATATTATGTTATTTGGTTTTAGAAATTAACTTTTCGAGAAAATTTGCTATTGTCCTGGGCTCTCTTGAATGGCATCTTTGAACAGCCTTTCATACTGTTCTTTCTATTATCTTTAGTATACATTCATTATACTCTTGACTATGCAGAGGAAGACTCTACTGTCTTTCTGTGATACTATACTTTGCTTGGTAAGCAGAAGACGACCAATTATTAAGGGAAAAGTTGAAGTATCCTCTCTCATAGCTCACTTGCTGTAGTCTTGTCAGCAATTTTACAATAGGATCTCTCGTATATTAATATTTTCTCATTACATTGAGGATCTGCACCACATAATATGATAGAAAATGTATTCTTCGGCTTAACATTCTATTATCAGCGCTGGATGAATGCGTTTTGAAAATTGTATGCTGGGAAAACGTAATTTTGATGTCCGATGTAAGGACAGTTCAAAATCTGACCAATTGTAAAAAGGGGGGCTTTATTATTAATGAAAATAATTTTTTTATACCTTAAATTGTGTTGTAATTTTAATATGTCGGGACATCTTTTCACGATTCAGATTGCGATTATTTATTTATTAATAATCTTGTATTTATAATTCCCGTTTTTGCACTTTTGGATTGGTTTTATAATATACGTCCAGTTTTTAACATACAAGAATTATGTAATCATTATTTTACGATTTAGTTCTTTTAAACTCAAAATGATTATTGCGACAATCGTTTTTTATTTGTTAAATTATTAGTAATTTTTTATAGCTTAATGTTCGGCATTTTCGAAACCTTTATTTTCTGAAATACATTCCCAGGCACTTGGTCCGAACTTATCCTTTTATAAAAATGCTCCAAGACTGCAACTTTCCTCCCCAAACTCACTCACAATTCCGCATGACGTACGGCAAGAATCCCATCGATTTTCTGCGACATAAGTCCTTCTATATTAACGAATGTCTCCAATAAAACATTTACGTACATTGCATTATTCATAGTTAGAGAAATTGGACATGAAATTACTGCGTGATATGCAACTATGCAGTTCAGAGCTTTCGCCGTCTCAGCGATAGCGAACTCACAAAACGGATACAGTAACGGCAATTATTCGTTATAAAGGAAAATTTGTCAACTGTAAAATGTCAAATGCATTTCCCGAAAATAAATTCGTGATAAATCAAATAGTGACATTTTACTTATGCACCGAGGATATCTTAAATATTCCTAACGATATTTGCAATTAAAAATGAATTCATCGTTAATAGCTTGGAGAAAAATATTTTCCATTTTCAGATAAATCACGAAGCATATGATACGAAAAAAAAAGAAACATCGCTCGCCCGTAAAAAAAAACATAAACTTACCGATTATCTCTCAGCGTGCAGATTTGTGTTTATAACTTAAATATAAACTAATAGCACCGTCAAAACAACTATGCAAATTTCCATCGTCGCACATCCATATATATTTGAGCGCAAGATAATTTATTGTATCTTCTCGCAACGTTAACATAACGGCATAATATAAACCCGGGACGCCGAGGATGTGTTATTATTGTTATATATGAACCAGGCGAATGCATGTTTGTAATGCTATTGACTCAATTACTTCCGCCAAGTGGATTGGAAACTATAGGTAATAAAGTACTTCAACACATAATTTCTATCGACTGCATCCAGATTATGCATATCGACCTATATAACGTTGTCGAAGATTATATTAGCACATCACGTTACAGCAGATAAAGCATAATTTCATAACGCAAAGATTTTGTTAGGTAAATGCGCATTTAAAAATTTAAGCTTCCATCTTCAATTCATTCACACCGCTATAAAATTTTACTATATAACCAAAAACTCAAAAACAACCGCAAAAAATATGCACATGTTAAGAGACGATTTTTAAGCAAGAAGGAAAATTAAAATTGGAAACACAGAAGCAGGACAGAAAAAATATAAGGAACTAAAGAACTTAATTAATAGGAAATGCAAGCTAGCGAAAGAAGAGTGGATAAAAGGAAATTGTGAGGATATTGAGGAGGATATGAGAAGAGGTAAAGTAGATTTGGGCTACAGGAAAATTAAGTCACATTTTTCTAAAGTAAAACCAAAGGGTAACATTATATGTGATAAGCAGGGTAAGGAACTCACAGAAAATAAGGAAAAAGCTAGAAGATGGAAGGAGTATCTTGAAGATTTATATAAAGGTAGGCAGGACATGGAGGAGCTAGAAAGTGTGGAACAGATAGATGAGGATGACTTAGGTCCTAGCATACTTAGGTCAGAGTTTCATAGAGCATTAAATGATTTACGGAATAACAAAGCAGCGGGGATTGATATGATACCAGCCGAATTAATAAAACACGCAGGGGAAAAAATGCAGGAGCGATTAGACAGGTTAGTTTGTAAAATATATGAGAAGGGAGAAGTACCACAGGATTTCAGCGTAGTAGAATAGTAACAATGCCGAAGAAAATAGGAGCTAATTTGTGTGAGAACTATAGGACCATTAGTCTACTATCACATGCATCGAAGATATTGCTAAAGATTATTTATAGGAGATTAGAAAATAAAGTAGAGGAAAGGCTAGGAGAAGATCAGTTTGGTTTTAGGAAAAACAGAGGGACGAGGGAGGCGATTTTAGCACTAAGAACAGTAGTAGAAAAAATAATGAGGGTAGGAAAGGTAACTTGCATAGCTTTTGTAGATTTAGAAAAGGCTTTTGATAATGTAGATTGGGACATAATGTTTAGAATTTTAAAAGAAACGGGTATAGATTATAAGGATAGGAGAATAATTTTTAATTTATATAAACACCAAACTGCCTTAGTTAGAATTGAGGGGGAAGAAGAGGTAGCAAAAATAGGGAAGGGAGTTCGGCAGGGATGTACACTTTCACCGTTATTATTTAATCTATATATAGAAGATGCAATAAACAAAGTAAAAGAAGAGTATAGTGTAGGTGTGAATGTACAGGGAGAGAAAATATATATGTTGAGATTCGCCGACGATATAGCTATATTGGAAGAAAGCGAAAAGAATTTAGAAAGGGTATTGAATGGTATGCAGGCAGTATTGACTAGGGATTTTAACATGAAAATAAATATAGGTAAAACTAAAGTGATGAGGTGTGACAAAAAGGAATGCAGTAGAAAAATGAGGATCACAATAGGAGATAATAGAATCGAAGAAGTGTCAGATTTTTGTTATTTAGGCAGTAGAATCACAAAAGATAATCGAAGCAAGGTAGATATAAAGTGTAGGATAGCACAGGGTAGGAAGGCATTCGTAGAAAAGGAACAGATTTTAAGATCAAATATTGACTTGGGTATTAGAAAAAGATTACTGAAGGTATATGTTTGGAGTGTAGCATTGTACGGGTGTGAGGCGTGGACTATAGGAAAGGAAGAGAAGCGTAGATTACAAGCATTCGAAATGTGGTGTTATAGAAGGATGATGAGGATTGGTTGGGAAGATAAAGTAACAAATGAAGCTGTACTAGAGTTAGTAGGGGAGAAGAGAAGTATTTGGAGAGTGTTACAGCGTAGGAGAGACAGATTAGTAGGGCATATCCTTAGGCATGGGGGGATTATGCAATTGATCATAGAAGGTAGAGTGGAGGGTAAGAGAGGGGTAGGTAGGCCTAAATTGGAGTATGTGAGTCAGATAGTTGAAGACGTTGAGATGAATAGCTATAGGGAGATGAAGGGATTAGCTCAGGATAGATCGGCATGGCGTGCTGTTTCCAACCAATCTTTAGGATTGCGGACTCTTTAACTAACTAACTAAGAGACGATTTATTAATTGTTAACGCAACTATTAACTAAGTTAATTGCTATGGCGATCTTCATCTACATTAAATCGACAGCTTTCATCTCATAGTTAGTTTGTATATATGTCTAAATTTTGAACTTCCTCTTAGTTTGTAGGGAAGGTACAAAATATACAAGCAGAACTTTGGCTATTCGTACCTCAATCAATATAATTTCTACTCCATTACAAACTATATAAACAGTTAATGATTTAGTATTTATCGTTAATAGGTACACATTTACCTAGTCATTGCTATTTGTAATTACGCACAAAATCTATATTAACTCTAAATGTAAAATTTGCGGTCTTTATAACATCGCAAATATTTTTCTGCAAAAAAAAAAATTATTTCGTATTTACAGATGGGGCTTTCATTTTTCGTAAGTACGTATATAAACTTTTATATGAAATTATACATATTGAGTTTGCAAGCAAAAAAAAAAAACGCTGCGATTATGTAGTTGTCTGAAAAGAAGATTATTTACTTATAATTTTCTCCAATTAAAATTTGCAATATATAAATTACCCAAACACATGGTATACAGGATATAGTTTTAATTACCATCATGCACACTTACAACAAAGCCATTTCATGTACACCGTAGGTACAACGTTAATAGGATAGGTGCTTAATTTAAGCGTATCCTTTTGATTATATGGTTATTTTATGACTTAAGCGTAAGTAAGTATGTGGATATAAAGCCGTTTTGGTTTAATAGTAATAGCTAGTGTTGTTAGTTGTAGCAAAGCTTCAAATACGATCGTCCATTCCGAGCCATGTGCGGGTTCGCGATTATATGTTTATTTTGGTTGTATGGTCCATTTCTTAAGTTCAGTTTTAATCAGGTATAGAAGTTATTTTGTTTAATTTATTTTTTTCAAAAAAATTTTCATGTTCACAATATAACAATATATTATAATAATATACCGTACAACTGATTTGTAAAAAGAAAACGGGACAAATAAATACGCAAAAATAATACTTGCAATAAAACGAAAATCGTAATACTCTTGCATTGAATTTTGAGGTTCTGTTTAAATATTTTTAAATTATCAACATATGTTATATTCAAAGGTAGTGAGTTATAAATCTTAATATCTACGTTAGGGGTGTTGTAAACTAATATTTCAAAATTCTGTCGACCTCTCTTCTCTTGTGATCAAAATTAACAATTTTTAATTGCTAATGTATTCGTATAGAATATCACCAAAATACCGTAACTCAAACGTATTCAGGCCCAATTTCATCTTGTCTACTTAATTTATTTAATAATAACTATTTTTAAATTTATTTTATTTATTTTTGGTTATTTTAGGTTTGTCAAACGAAATATTTATTGTTTTTACTTGTTAGTTTCGTTAATTCTTTTTAAAAGATTTATAGGTCATATTATATGCAATTTTTCAAATATTTCTGTCATTTTGACTTATTTATTTGATAGTATATGAATCACGATTCGTGACAGAGGTATTTTATGTCGTTTTTATCTTGTGCTACTGAAGATGGGGGCATAGCCTTCGAAATACGCATCTAGCTAATTAATGCTTTCAGTTACGGTATTTTGGTGATATTCTATACAGTTGAATAATTATTTAAATAAAATTGTATGTGGAAAAATGGAAACATATTAATACGAATATAAGTAAAACCATAAAAGAGAATTTGATAATTAAAATTAATCTTTATTTTTGGAGATAATTCCTGACACCATAATAAGATTTATTTATAAAGTATTTTCGTAATTGTAATTTAAAGGAATTAAAATTTGGCATTGTAAATGATTTTTTGGATTGTAAAAAAATATGGTAAATAATTAAAATATTTTGAAATGATTGGAATTTCCGAAATAGCTATTATTTGATTGGACTGAACGTGGGAAGAGATTATTTCTCGTATTATAATCGTTGAATATCTGAATTAATGCACATGAAGTTTTGTTTTTATAAATGTAAATGCACATCTGAAAAAATACCAAAATAGGAAAAGTTAGCATGTTTAATTCCTTGAATTTAGTTCTGCATGATTCTCTACATCTCAAATTTAGTATAATGCATTATTTTTGCAACTTGAAAATTATCATTACTTAAATTATCGCCACGAATTTTTAATTTAAAAAAAATCGCAATTTTAAACTTGCTAAATTAATTTCCAATTGTGTGAATCAATTTCTATTTCCGATTAATTAAACACAACTTTAATATGTCATTTCGATACTTCTACACTCAATACGTCACTAAATGACTACTTTAAAATGTTCTTTTTCTAAATGCGGTCCATTAGATACTCTAATATCTCCTCGTGGTCTCTTAAGTTACGGTATTTGGGTGATATTCTATACTATTATTCAACACCGTACTTATAATTTTTTAAATTACTAATGTATGATATGGCTTCACTAATATGTTATTTATTAAAAACGTGCAAATATGCATTTTAACAGTCAAGCTGTCTTCATCAGTATATGCACCCGAAGTCACTAATTACCTTTATACCTTTTGTAATTAAGATTTGAAATCCATTAGAATTGTTATTTGACAACTTTAAATTAGCCATTTCGAATGTATTTGTTGGTAAAGACAGTTTTCTGTTGAAATGCGGATTTGCTTATTAAAAACAAAATCAAATTGTGGCGAAATAAAATTATTCTCAGACAATGATAAGCACAACTTTTTAGTCTACTACATTTTAAATTATCGTTTTATTGTTGTTGTAATATGTAAAAATAAAATTGGTCCATTGAATAATGTATAATATGGATTTTCTTAGTATTCCCTGGTATTAAAAAAATCGAATTTTTCGTTATTGATGCTTTGAAATTTTTAGTTATAAAAATTAACAAGTTTCTGATTAATTGTGAAATTATGGCTATATTTTCCAATTTTTTTGCTGTGTTTTATTACCGATATATAAATACGTTTAAATTTCAAAAACTTATATGTATTTAAAAAAAATACATATATAAAAATTCGACCTACAAAAGTTGTTAGTTTCATTTTAAAATGCACAAAATTTTCTTGACTGTAAATGATTTTTTTTTCTAATTACAACAAAAACACACTTTTTATTCCATAATAATATTACAATTTTTGATTTTCACCATGTCAATTAAACTAAATATAATTAAGAATCAAATTTCCCTATCAAAATCGAATATTGTGTTATAGCTAGATTTTAACAAAATTAATTAATTACCCGTAACATATTTGCTTATATTTTATAATACACATTACGCAATTTACGACGATCACATTGCCTCTTCGCTCATCATACATAGAAGGAAGGAACAACATTATAGTTAAGATAACTGTACGTATATATAGTTTCTTGCTTCATAATAACATTAAAACTTACGGCTTCTAATGTAGTTTCCCTAAATTTATTCTCTTAAGAACATCGATCCATTTACAAAACAGTTATCTGCAAGACATCTGGAAAGATAACATGGCTATAAATAAAATTGTTCAAAAGGAAGGCTATTAAAGAAAAGCGTTTTCTACTGGTGATATCCAAGTAATTTTTTTTTAATTTCGACGCCTCTTTGTATATTCTATTAATATATTCAAACAAATATCCCATTTATTAGTTAATTACAAAGTGCAAAGGCAAAATCAAATTCTTTGACAGTATGTGAGTATATAAGTGGTGTGGGTTTGTTGACGATGTTTGTGTGCAGGAAGAATACAGGGATCGGACAGGCGACACAAAGGATACCCACGAAAACAAAGATATATGCGTGGAATCACTGGTGATGGTGAGTGAGCAGTGAAGAGCTCGTAAACTCAGGTTGAGTGTTGAAAATGGTCCTTTACACCTTTGCTTATGTTGCAATAGATAACATGTCCATTCTAAGTGTCAGTTTGTTAATGTAGGTGATGAATTAACTACAAATTGAAACGAAGAAAAGGCAATAGCAAATATATTTTGCTTAAAAATATCTTGGACGTATGTACATAGTTTAGAAGGCAGATGAGACTAAAGTAATTTAAGAGCAAACATTTTTTTTTTTATTACCAATACAATAGAAATTTCTTGCTGAAGCTGTATGTGTTTGTTAAATTAGAAAAAAAATCCTTTTTTTTGGTACAAATGTATTTATTTGTATTTTTCGTTCCTCTGTTACATTGTGATAAAGATGATGCGAATACATCTATTATAATTTGGAAATTTCTAATTATATAATTAAATGTGGTTATGGTTGACAATGTTTATTGTTGTTGTATGCACTTCCGACTTTATATCACGAAGTTTCATTATTAGTTCAGTTTTAAAAGGTGCTTTATATTCATGAATTATTTGTATATATATTCCGACATGCTCACCTTTAAACAAAAGTCTCATTGTTCAATTTAACTCTGTTCGTACGCCAAACAATCCTTTCTTTATTGCTCCATTTAAAACAAATCTAATTGAGCGTTTGCCTTATCAACAGTCGAATTTTATTTATTGAAGATTAAAATTTTTTTTTTGCTAAGTTAGAGCTTTAAATTATTTGTTGCTGTTATTTATATTTAATCATTTGTATGAAAGGCATTTTTTAAAAATGTTTCTAATTAAATTAAGTTTTAATATTTCGATTAATGTTTATTATATTTCTAACTGCTGGGACATTAAATCATCGTAAAAACATCAAAATTCCTATATTCAAATTTTTTGTCGCAATTTAAATTTTAATTAAACTGTTCAGTTCTGATACTTGTAGTGAAAAAAGATTTTTGTTGAATACAATTTAAATTCGATTTTACAAAGTCTTAATTTTAAAAATGATCACTCCGGTGTTAAATAATAGTATAGAATATCACCCAAATACCGTAACTTAAGAGACCACGAGGAGATATTAGAGTATCTAATGGGCCGCATTTAGAAAAAGAACATTTTAAAGTAATCATTTAGTGACTTGATGAGTGTACAAGTATCGAAAGGACATGTTAAAGTTATGTTTAAATGAATCGGAAATAAAAAAATTTTCACACAATTGGAAATTAATTTAGCAAGCTTAAAATTGCGACTTTTTTTTAAATTAAAAATTCGTGGCGATAATTTAAGTAATGACAATTTTCAAGTTGCAAAAAAAATGCATTATACTAAATTTGAGATGTAGAGAATCATGCAGAACTAAATTCAAGGAATTAAACATGCTAACTTTTCCTATTTTGGTATTTTTTCAGATGTGCATTTACATTTATAAAAACAAAACTTCATATGCTGTTAATTCAGATATTTAACAATTATAATACGAGAAATAATCTCTTCTTACGTTCAGTCCAATCAAATAATAGCTATTTCGGAACTCCAATCATTTCAAAATATTATAATCATTTACCATATTCTTTTGCAATCCAAAAAATCATTAACAATTCCAAATTTGAATTCTTTTAAATTACAATTACGAGAATACTTTATAGATAAATCTTATTATCATATCAGGAATTATCTGCAAAATAAAGATTAATTTTAATTATGAAATTCTCTTTTATGGTTTTACTTATATTCGTATTAATATGTTTCCATTTTTCCACATACAATTTTATTTAAATAATTATTTAACTGTATAGAATATCACCCAAATACCGTAAGTAGCTAGATGCGCATTTCCAAGGTTATACCCCCATCTTCAGTAGTACAAGATAAAAACGAAATAAAATACCTCTGCCACGAATCGTGATTGATATACTATTAAATAAATAAGTCAAAATGACAGAAACATTTGAAAAAGTGCATATAATATGACCTATAAATCTTTTAAAAACAATATAAATTAATACTTAACGAAACTAACAATTAACAACTGTATTAACAAGTCTACAATTGTAATTTATCGTATCACTTACTTGTAAGAAGATAACAAATTGATTAAAAAAAAATCCCTTTACAAAAACTTTTCCACAAACAGTGTAAACATATTCGTAAAATATTATTGTAAAAAACTTTTTTTTATGTATATTTTTACCATCGAAATGTCTCATATATTGGAGGCATGGTCGCCTTAAGAAGATAACAAATTTTTACATAATAGATTAAGTCAATCACAATATTTCTTTTTGTTATATGGCTAATATCGAAACAAATATTAATTGATATTACTATTATATAAATAAATCAACAGGACAAAAGTATTTCAAAAATGGCATATAATATGACTTATAAATCTTTTAAAACAATATAAATTAACAATTAACGAAACTGACAATTAACAATAATAAACATTGGTTTGTCAAATCGAAGATAACCAGCAATAAAAAAAATAAATAAAAATTTCAAAATACACAGTTCTTATTAAATAAATGAAATAGACAAGATGAAATTGGGCCTGCATCTAAATTCATTAAATTTATGCATGTATATACTTTCATAAATATTTAACTCGGAATAATTCAAATTTAAAACACTTCTAAGTCATTTAGGTGAACTAATTTGAATAGGATGATTTGAGTTAGTCAAAAATATGCTCGGCTACAGCACTTTTATCTTGTCTATTTAATCTGAAATGCTCCTTAAATCTAGTTTCAATTGGTCTACGTGTTTGTCTTCTATATATACTTTATATATTCACTACATTTTTAAATATTTGATTACTTCTCACAACAAATATATTTCCAAAAGTCTTCTTCACCAAGCTTCTTAGCGTTTAATATTAAATCAGATTGTATAGTTATAATTTCATTCTCTAATTTCGTTTTTTCTAAGTCGAAACATTTTTGCAGCAATATATTTCACATTTAATTCTTTCTTAAAAGGAAAGAACAATATCCTCAGTTTTGTTTTAAATCAATCACCAAATCAAAATCCTCAATTACTTTTTAATTTCTACAACGTATTTTTCAAAGTTATAACAAAAATCGGGATGTTTTTGTAAATGGTCATTCATATTTAGAAAATGATCAACATTTTTTTGTTGGACATCTTCAATCAACATTACAAACTGACTTTTATATGCAACTAATCACGTGACTTCTCTTTTCTTTGTAACTTTAAATTCAAATCGCTTAACTTGGATGTAAAATCGACCAGAAACGCAAAATCACTGAGCCAACTTATTTCATGTTTTTTGTCTTATTTTACTAGCGCCATATTCGAAATATGCAGTTTTTGTGTCCAACTGTTCGCGAGCGACCAAAAATCGCTTCGCGATCGACTTGTTGGCCACCCCTGGTCTATATATGATGCTGTATAATATTATCTGCATATTTCATACAGTTATGCTTCTACATATATGTACATATACGTGCATGTGTTATGAATAGAGCCATAGTTGTCAGATATCATTTTTACAAGTCCCTAGGCAGCAATCTCATATTTCCCGTGGTTTGCGTTCGTTTTCCTTGCGATGCCACCCTAATGGTGTTGATTTTCCACCCTCAATCATCCGCTCGAATGTTGTTCAACTGCTTTGTGGGTATATGGCATAGGCAACGTCTTGTGTTGTTTTTTTTTTTCAAGACAGCTCATATATAAATTACTTCTTTATTATATTGTTTGGAATATGCGAAAAGGATACGTGTTTAGTCTAATTCAATCAAACAAACCATATGGGTTTGTTAAATGTGCAAATTTTATTTTCATATAATTACATTATAGAGCGTTTTGAGATGTAGCAATTCTAAATGTATTTTTTTAGTGCTTTTTTAAATTTTATTATAATTTGTTATTTATAATTTTTAATATTGAAACAATGCATTGAAAAGGAATGTTCGTTTTCCATGAAATATTGCTCGCGGAATGGGTTTCAACGGTACGTTTGTTACCCTGTTGTAAATTCAATTATTCTTCTATTTGATTTTATTCGTACATGTATATTATTTTTTAAATATTTGAAAAATTGAAGAATATTAATTCAATTTTTGCTTCATTTATACAACTTAATTCAAAACAGGTTGGGATATGAA
The DNA here is from genome assembly GCA_947310635.1 of Leptodirus hochenwartii. Taxonomy (NCBI): domain Eukaryota; kingdom Metazoa; phylum Arthropoda; class Insecta; order Coleoptera; family Leiodidae; genus Leptodirus; species Leptodirus hochenwartii. The sequence goes on from OX371176.1 coordinate 36,613,252, forward strand.
GATTTAAATATAACAGCTGCATTTTTTTATAAAATATAACACCTGTGTAGATTTTTTTTCGCAAATTTCGCTTAATTCGATGTTATTAATTGAAAAATTCAAGGAGTCTTCTGTTGTAAATTCTGGAGGCATAATTAAATACGAAAATCGCTTGTTGGAATTTTTTTTTAAATTCCAAAAAAAAAACATGCAACAATAGTCGAGTTCGGCTTTATTTTTTTTTATAGATTATGAAATTTACAACCATTTTTGTAATTTTTCATTTGTACCAAAATTTATCCAGATTATATTCTTGTTTGCAATAAACTTGTTTTGTTATGTAAATAATTTCTTTAACTTAACTTTTCCTAAAACTATGAGCGAATTTTCTTTCTGGCAATGTTAAAAAAATTTTGCTGAGGCATATTGTAATTTAAAAACATTCATACATGAGTAGAAGAATACAAAAATACAAAAGTACAGGAGTAAAAGACTTGAAAATTCAATCTTTTGCATTTAAACATATTTTCGAATTTCGCACAATTTTTGATAATTTTTCATTTTGACCTAAAGTTGATTCCGATTTTATCTTTATTTAAGCCACATTAAGGAAAGTTTCATCTGTATGATTAGCTATTTTCAAATATATATTCCATATTGGTTCTTTTAACGCACTGTAAAAAAAAAACACAGATATTTTATTTAGTTTTTATCTTGTGCTACTGAAGATGGGGGCATAGCCTTCGAAATGTACATCTAGCTACTTAATGCTTTGAGTTACGGTATTTGGGTGATATTATATACAATTATTCAACACCGTAGTGTTAATTAAAAAAATATATATATAATAATATATATACATAAAAAAATATTCAAAAAATTATTTACATTTGTGCAGATTATTAATTTCTGTGATTCTTAATATTACAATTTTTTTAAACATTGCCTATTTATATGTCCGCAAAATTTTTATAATGACTGTGGAATTCTTAAATACGTGATAAGTTTTAAAAAAAATTCATTACATAAAATCAATAAAGATCGACCATTCGAATGAAGTCCTCATTTTTCAAACGGCCCTAAAGAGCAATGTTGAGTAAATATTCAAGTATTTTCATTGCTTCTTCGCTCTTCGTCTTCTCCAGCGCGAGTAAAAGGTAAATGTTGCACCAGTGATGAACCTAAATGTATATATTTCGCTTCAATCTTTTAGAAAACAAAAACTCGAAGCGTCGATGTTGTGAAAATGCCACGCTTCGAGCGCTTTTTTTTCTGTTATGCAAACATACGCCGACTGATTTTATACCCACACCTCCGTGTACCGTTGAAAATATATACAGAGTGATCCACAGTTTCATCTCGAAACCACCTTCTACAGAAAGGCAGGATTTAATTTTTAAAACACTTTTGTGGTTTTAAAATCTTTTTGTTTTAATTTTTAATTTTTTTTTTTGGTGATATTCTGTACTATTTTCTTATCTTCTTACACAAAAACTTCTATCCTCTAATACCGATGTCCACGCCTCATAGCCGTACAAAACTATTCTCCACACATATTCTTTTTATATTCTCTTTCGATTGCTAAAACAAAAATCTTTTGAACGCACTCGGACTGTAAATCACCTTGTATATATATAACATGTGTATGTGTTTATGTACGGAGCATTTTATTTATCTTCATTAGTTGGTGCCGGGTGTTTTTCGCACGAAGGAAACAAATCGCGAGAGAAAGCGCTTATAGAAAATTTCAACACGAACGTTCCACGCTATAGCACTTTACTGGTGTAGCTTAATAGTCATATATATTCTTTTTGTATATTTGATGGACCATCTTTTAATACGCTTTTTAGAAACGTCAATTAATTTTTTTGCTTTTTATTAATTTCGAATCGCAGACGTAATAAGTTCGTAACAAATTATTCACGATAATTGTAATAATATCATTCAAAAATCGTAAATTCTTTAATGCATTTATATACTACATGCACATTTCGAAGGCTACGCTCCCGTCTTCAATACGACACCAATAATCATATCTCATATTTTTAAATTAATAATATTATGCGCTGCATTTTTAACTATATAAAATTTAATAAATTTTGATTTAACGCTCGATTTGAATATTATTGTATGCCTTCATTAATGTTTCATATTTCCGCGTTAAATATTTATTAAATAGTCGGAAGGTTTAGCTATAATAATCCATGCATAAATTACTGGGATTTTAAATAAAAAATCAGTTTCATTTTTATATTAAACAAAAAGTTGTTGTACAAAAAGTACATTTTCATTTATAATTGAAAAGTACAAATCGTTAGCTAAAAGCTTTTCTATATTCAAAATGAATCCAAAAAATATTTCTACCGTAAATATCTTTAACGCTTAATTTAATCTTTTATAGTCTTTAATCTCTTTATTAACAATTTAAAACTGGAATGAAAACAGAAAACTCTAAAAGCCTCTTAGTTCTAAAACAGCATCACCAAAAGTATTTCAAAATTTAAATCAATCAACCATACAAAACTTGTAATCGAATCTCAACTGCAACCTCTTCTAAGACATCTTAACATTCAGCCAGATGTTAAGTGGGTATTATATCCTATGAGGAGTCTAATGTAATCTTCTTGTGTGTGTGTATCTTCAAACGTTGGTTGACACTTTTGGATTGCAAACGGTCAATGTGGATATTGAACAAAATTCCTTTTTGTTTTAATTGCGTCAGGTCTGCAAACTACATATTGCCTATTCGTCGTTTCTTCACCGAATTGAGTTTTCATCAATACAATTTTTATCGTTTTTTAATGATCTAATGTTATATTAAAGACATTCTGAAAGTGCGACTTAGTTTTTGAATAAAAATTTCATTTTACCTTCATCCTTAACGTCGTAACAGTTACAAATCGATTAATTTTTTGTATAAAATTTTAACCTTTTTACCTGAAATAATATAATATTATATAAAATCTGAAAATTGGTCATATGTTTTTTATAAATATCTTATAATTTTTAAATAGACTATTATTTTACTTATACATATATTATATAATAGAGTAACTAAATTATAATTTTTTTAAAGATTTTTTAGCTCCAGCTCTCTAATTTTGTGTTCTTAAACTTGTGGAATTTTTAGTTATATAAATATCAATGTTTTTATTTTAATATTAGCAATGTTGAAACATTTCAATTTAAAGCACCTAATATTATGAAATTAATTTATATTTAATATGCAAAACCAATCAACTGTAATCGATTAAATCCTATTAATTAATAATATATTTTTTATAATGTTTAGGCGTCGCCTAAAAAAAATTCTCTTCAATGCATTCTTTCGAAAAGAAATATTGACACTTAAATTTATAAATGAAATCGTAACTAACAGGACAATAATAATGACGTCCGTAACAATTAATTAACGCAAACTGATCTAGTATTTATGCAAATTCATTACGCGATTTATATTTGCGTGTTGTTTTTGTTTTCGTGAACACGCGCTCCGATTATTTATGCCCGCAATTTTCTGTCGCATATTAACAATACGGGCATACATTTTTACTACCCTCTCTGTATTTTATTATTATTTACAAGAGCGCCGTTTTGTATTTTTATATATTCTCTCGACACACATACCATTTTTCGAATAATAACTGCACATTTTGTAACAACCTGCCTATGACAAGTATTGTTGTGCATTATTTATTTTCACGATCGAAATGGATGGACATTTTCAGTATAATAGAAACGAAATTTGTATGTCCCACGTAATTGACGCCGCAGAACCGTACCTATTATATTATAATAACACTGTTTCGAATAAAATTACAATAATATAAAAAAATATTTAATATTTAAAACGGCGCCGAATTTTCTTGCATTGCAACTTTTATTGTAATCGCAAAAACTATTACTTTTGTTCGTTCATTAAAAAATGTAGTATAAATTCAAAGAAAGTATTCATCAATTTTATTTATATTAATTTATAGTATTATACATGGTATGAGAAAATAAAAAATAATTATGGGACATCTTAAGATTTCTTATTAAAAGATTTTACACTTAAAATCACATTTATTTATTTTTTGTTTAATATTTTAGCAAATTTATAAAATTAATTCATCTGAATAGCTAGCCTGAACAAGTAAACATAATTTCAAAAAAAAATACCTTCAGGTGGTACGCAACAACTCGCTTTACTTCTTCCTACACGTCGAATATTCGAGATAAAGTATTTTTTTTTATTCTTTGGTGTCTTACACTTAGTGATTTTGTAAAGAGATTATAGTATAATATGCAGCGTGCGTTATGTATGCCTCCGAGGGTGGCAGTGGCGGCGGTAACGTAGGGGCGGCATCACATTCGCATATTGCATAGTCGCCCAGTCAAAGCTTAAGAGAAGCACCAACCATATTAAGCGTATAGATGAGGCTCCTATACAAACGTTATATGTCTGCGACTGAGGAAAAATCCGTCAATTAGACAGTGACATTTCGTATTTCAGTTATTGTTTCTTGAAGTAAAATATTTTACCAAAAAAATTATGGGCCAATTTGTTGTTTTAACAACAGAATCAATCGAATGTGAATAAATAATGTTATTCAAATAAAAAAAAATGAATTTTTTGGTCAGTCATGAAAATAAACTTTACTCGGAGCTATTTTATTCGAATATTTTCAAAAATGCACAAGTAGAAATATTTAATTTATTTTAACAATTTGTTATGGACTTTTTTTGTTTTCTCTACCCATTTGATATATTGATAATATATTGTTTATTTTGTTCAAATAATTTATCGTATAAATAACGTTGATTTGTTGAATTTGAACACGCATTAAAATTCTCATTTCTTTGTTTCAGGTAAGCAAATTCCACACTTGGATTATATTTAATCCCATAAATATATGTACCACGAAGAAAGCTGTAAGTTTTTTAGTTTTAGTTACCTATGTCAAAAATTTCCTTCGTGATAAAAACCAATTTTTCAATTGTACGTTACATATATGAACGTAACACTTCAGAAGAGCAAAATAATTTTTTACATTTTGCATGTCATGTTAAAAATGCGATATATAACTTACATTGATATCCTAGGATTTGAAATTTAATTGTACAGCTACAAAATTATTCGCTCTTCTGTCGCATGGGTACAAATTATATTTATATACACATGGGCTCCTCGAGTAGCTTTAAGCGTGCTTTAAGAAATAATATTTTCGCTCTTTATGCCTCGTTGGCATATATATATAGTCGTCCTGCTCCTTCGGTAAAAAAGATAGCGAGGTCTCTCTTTGCCTTTGGCACTCCACCGCTCACGACGTCCTTGTCGTCATCTACTTGATAAAATATTTTAATCAACGTCTTCATATTTTAACGTTTTATCCTGGCGATAACGTCACCGCATTATATGGATCATGTTAAATGTTGCAGATATCGTGGGCATGATAAAGAGACGGTCCTTTTCAGCGTTTCTTTCGAAATATATATCGTCTTTTCTACGAATGTATTTTTAAAAGAATTATTTTAGCAGCGATACTGGGAAATAGAAATTCTAGTTCATCGGTTGTCGAAATTTTTTGCATAGTAGCAAAAATTGTATGTAGTTAGAAAGTAGTTTTAAAAGTTGGTTCTTTTTCGATTTCTTCATCGTATATTTCTATTTTAAAAAATATGTAACATTTCAAATGTTTAATATTTCAAACGATTGTTGAATTTAATATAAATTACATAGTTTCATTTAATTTTCGATTTTTATTTCATAAAACAATATTTAGAAATTAAAAATTAAGATAGAAATGAATCTCAAATAACTAAAACATTTTCCAGATCAATTTTCTAATGTTATGTGAATCGATTTTTTGGCTATATCCGTAATATTTATGCATCTTCCATATTATATATACTAACAACACAAAACGGACCCCCTTTACTTTTTTTTATACACCAGTTCTTTCGCTTGTACTTCTTCCTTGGCTGGCAACGCTGTCTTGCGTATCCTGCCACGTCAAAAATGAAAAATGTATCATCATTACTCAGAAAACAGCTTGACTTTTTAAACCGCTAATGCGGTTTTAATCTTTAGACCCTTGACAGTTGCAAAAACTATTTACAAATACAAGTTTCGTTTTTTTGTTTTTCTGAACGACTGCTCCGCGAAATATTTCTTAACGCATCGGCGGAAATTTGTAAAATAAAGACGTAGAATATAAATATACTTTAGCAAATGAAAAGTTTTTTTTTTTGGTATGCAATTGTACGCTATAAATTTTTGCATTTAAGAATAGTAGATTGTAATTTAGAACAGGCGACTTATTTCTTAAATTGCAGAATTATTTCGCTCAATTAATACAATTATCAAGCACGTCACGATCTAACCGAAACTCTGACGACATGGAAAAGTTTTCGTAAAGTTCTATCGTCACTAGTATCCCTAAATTTATACAATATCATCGACGATTTGGCACTGAAGTTACGTGTCTAAACTTCCATCTATAACATACATTTATATTTCCTAAATCTGTATTTTGGTATTCTATAGAAATTTAATTTGGTATATTTATCATTGGTGGATAATTGTTAGTCTTCAGCCTTTTTGCTTTTGAACAAAAGTGTTGTATTCGTTTACGTTTTACATTCGGCAATAATGAATGTCTTTCGCTTTTATGTGGCGCTATGTGAAACCAAACTGCCGATGACATGCAATCGTAATTTGACTTATAAACTTCAGAGTTGCTCCAAAGTTGTATACGAACGAGCAAGTGAATGGTAAAGGCGCGAGACTCTGGATTAGAACAAAGCACCGAATTATTCGGAATTTCTCCCGGTTGTTTCGCCAACAACGCCAGCGAAAAGTGAATTTCCCAACGAATTAATATATCCGAATTACTTAGAATCAATGCTCTTTCGCGCAGTGGTACATCGATTTGCTCGAGGAAAACTTAAAATAAATGGAAAGGCGGCTGTAAACTCGCAGAAGATATTTGAGTAAATAATCAGAGTTAGACTTTAAAAAATCTGAGAAAGCAATTTTTTCTGTGTTTTTTTTTTTTAATATGCACATTTCTTTTTATATATTTTTTTTGCATTACTTACATTCTCTGTGATCATTTTTAGTACAAAAATTAGATTAATCTAATTGAATAAATTAAGCATTAAATAAATAATCTTTGTCCCCCAAAAATGTCGAGCAGCAACAGAAAAAGTACCGTTCCTTACTTTTTCAATATAATTCCCCATTTTACTTTATTCCATGCCTTTTCTGTAGTCGTTAATTTTATAACATTGTATATCAGGCAGCTCCCTTTTGGCCACCCTGGCCGCCTTTTGTAACGCTCACCTAAACATATTTTATACTTGCACAAATCAAATTATAAATTTAAAATCAGCATTCATCTAAAGACGACCTCATTCTAACCGTTATACTGTGCGAAAACGTCAAGTTTTTCTCACGATACTCCAAAAAGGCTCTTTTAGCAACAATATAATTCCATAAAATTTCAAAATTTAAATTTCTACATGCACTTATAAAGCAGTTCCACATCTATACTACAAACTACATAAAAAATAATCATGATATAAAGCAACAGTTTAGATTATTTTAACTAAATATTCTTATTGTCCATTTTATTGGAGAATTTTTTTTTTAATGGACCCTCAGTATTACGGGCGTTTTATTTATCCATCGCGGACCCTGAATGTGCAATCCAATACCAAAAAATTCTTTCCATACTGGCACGGCGGCGTCATTATTTTATTCCACTTTAATATCGCGCAAATGAGAAAAATGCAGATTACGCGAATTTTCGGTAATTTATTACGTCGGCAATACATCAATTTGCAACTCTCTGTTCATTGGACGTGCTCTTCCCATCGAATATATACATTAGTACGAACGAAGCAGTTTAATCCAATTACCCATTACCTTAATAGATTATTTTCGGGCCGAATTTACAGAATGGTCCTTTCCATTTCCAATATTCCAGAGAATCGGGTAAAAAAAAAGAAAAGACGAACGAGAATGGCACAAACACAGCAGCGAATATAATTACGCCATGTTAGAAGATAATGGAAAAATACGGATATCGGAAAAAAAATACAATCGTTATTTTCCATTATCCAATTTGAGTTGGAATTAAATTTAGAGATCAAACAGAAAAGTGAAATGATTTTAAGTGGACGTAAATGGATTGGTCAATTATTTGTATTATAAAATTTAATTTAATGCGATAGTTGGTTAAGTATATGAGCGGCCGCTTTTTTTTTTTTTGTAAAGAAGCTTCTACTTTACTTCTAAAGAAGTTAAGGTTGATCTTCGCCATTTGGTTCGGCATTCATTTTGTATTTGCAAGCATTATATTCTTCCTTTTTATTTTGTTACATTTATATGCGAAGATCAATAAGGTCATTATTTATTTATTTATACGTTGGTTTCGTTAAAATAATATATTGCGAAACTTCTAAGTGTGTGTCACGAACGTTGCTTCTGTAGCTTTTGTTTGATAGTTGACAGGACGATGTCAATATGAGAAAAACTTACGATGCATCTCACAGGATGATGGACTGGCTGTGTTTCAAGTACATTATAGCTTCCAGTAAATAAACTACGTGATCATAGAGCACATATTGACATGTAGGTGGCACAGGACGAGACATAGCACTCAAGGAAGCGCTAGGACGAAATATCGCGACAGCAGCTAAGCGTAAGCGTAACCTTGCCAAGCAACAACAATGCGAATGAGACACGTACCCATAATGGCGTACTTCCGGTCGTGTCAGCTCTGATGGAGCCTCATTGGATGATAAATGCGCGCGCCAAGAACTCATTATATGTCGCCTTCAATTTATCTAGAACTCTTATATAGGCGAGCACACACAATGCGACACTAAAAACCAAATCGATTTCAGAAGTGAAGTCCCCAACCACGCGGCCAATATCCGTCCAACATCTGAATAATAAGCGACAATCTTCACTTGTCATCTGTGCTCCGTAATTTTTCTTCTCGTGTCGCGTTTTTCTCTTCTTACGCCCTAAAAAAAAAGACTACCATTTAGTCACCCGCTGTAACATTTCAATCGAAATTAATTCACAAGAAACTTTGATCTTGAACTAAGTGAACATTTTGACAGTTTTTGATATTCATATCCAATTTACTCGACCGATATCCTTATGATTGCCGAACCCATCATTTCTTTTAATCATTTTTACTTTTGAATAGGGAAATTAATAATAATAAATCCATTTATTGGCATTTGCTAGATTACGAAAATACAGCCAAAAGGAATGCCATGAAATAATAAGATATAAGGCGGCTCATCCTTGCTCGTCCTGGCACTCCCTAATTACTATTTTGTTAATATAATTGTTGGGTTTTTTTTTTTAGTCTTACCCTATTCAATATGGATAAATATAATAAATTAAACCGCCAACACATCGAATATTTTTACTTTTCTTTATTCCTTCTGTAGATCTAAATCGTTTCTTTATGAGTGGTATTGAATATACAAGTCTCCAAAGACGGATTTTTTATTTTTCTCTAGACTCCATTTTGCCAGTCAATTCTTCCCGATATTTTTTTTTATAATTATGTACCCAATAAGCTCAATTGTTTGGTGTACTACCATCTACAATAAGAAATACATTTTTTGATGTGATTTTCCGAAATGTAATTTTATAGAAATTATTGGCCCATAGAAATATCTCTGTAAGATATAAAACTAATTTATTTTTGCTCTATTCACGATACAAATGATATAAAATATTACGTACGTAATATTTGAAAAAAAAAATGCCTTCCTTTTAATATCTTACGATAGTCTGAATACAATTCTACGTGCGTTCTAATAAGAATATTACCCATTTTATTTTTCTTCACTACATGGCTAGCATTTCGCATTATCAAGTATAATAGATGTCTCTGTGCGCAGCCACAATTCTGCACAGCATCCTGGATGCAGGACGTTAATGCGGATGTAAAGGGGATCCTTTATTAAACAACGCTCGTACATACAGAACGTACGTAGATTCGGGAACAATCTAGGATCTACATATTTACAGACCCATGCAAATACAGTGATAGTTAGTCTAGAGTCCTTGGACAAATAAAATGTACAGGATTCTACGTTAAAAAAAATTTTTTTTACATACCCACATTTTAATACTGTAAATTTAAATTAAATTACATTTAATTTCATTTGAACTACAGCGATTTTATTAGTGCTAATTTAATTATTTAAAAAAAAACATATATATTTCGATTGTCACTTTTCACTTTTGCGATTTATCAAAAAGTTTAATACTATTAAAGACGTTTTTAAAACTTGATGAAACGACTTGTAAATTCGCATACATTTTTTACATGAAATTATTTTTATCAAAATCTACTATTTATAAACAAAAACGCTTCTGAAATTTTTACAAAATATTTTTATGGGGGCACCTCTTGATGGAATATTCTTCTATTTTAATATCTATTTATTTTTTACATATGTACGTATTTTAATTAGTCAATCGTGAATTTACGAGTTTTAACAAATACAATTCAAATATTTGATGATAAAAACGATATTTGGTCATTTTTAGTATACCAGATAGAGGTACATTATTTAGTGTTTATTTCGTACTACTGAAGATGGGCGAATAGCCTTCGAAATGCGCATCTGGCTACGTAAGTTACGATATTTGGGTGATATTCGATATTATTATTTAACACCGTAGTGATAATTTTATAAAATTTAACTTCTAAGTCAGGAATTTTTTTTTAAAACATTATACAACGATGTAAATAGTTGAGTTCTTAAAGTTTCAAAAATAAAATTCCAATGGTATATTTTCGCAGGGTCTCAAAAAAAATTAACAAATAATCAAAATCATAAATAATACCGTCAATATTTGTCAATAATTAACTATTACACATTACGTGTTTCAAAATTTCAAAATAAATCACATGGCTTGTGAAAAAAATATCACGACAACGCCGCAACCCATTAAATAGATATTAGTACATTTCAAAATAAATTGAACAATTTCCTAATACTACGTCGGCCTTTATTCGAATTTCGTCCTTTTTCTATTTGACCTGCCCCAATTTGTTCACGTTTATTGCACTAGACTGATAGAAGCTAACAAGTCTGGTTCTGTATAACCCTGTACATACCTCGACACTTTCCATCTCCCTCTAGACTGGAATTATGCGAATTCCTGGACAAGTTACGCAGACACCTGCACATGTAAATTGCCTTTAATATTTTATTACCGCATTTGATATGTAGCCAGGATTATTTGATTATTACGGCAGGGACTGGCACCTACTAACATAGGACGAATAGTGACCACCGCAGATGAAGCGTGCATATATAGTTTTGTTTCTGTGATGGCATATAGTCAACCCAACAGTTTCAGTATCCCGTGTAAATCATACAGTTCATTATCTGTGTTTAATTCTGGGGCACTGTTATCTACAATCCTAATTACAACATAAAAATACCTCCGCGAATTTGCGGAATACACCGAAAATATCATGAATTATTCAAGCGCTCGCTAAAACGCAACCGTTTCGGAAATATTATTGTGTTAAATATGCGATAACTTTGTTTTGAACAATGTTGTTAGAACCAACTACGTTCCCAAATGTAGATATATATATATATATATATCAAGTTGCGCAAATTGAATTTGTAGATTTTAAAATGAAAAATGATTCGCTGAAAAAGTTTGTTAACCGATTTTTTTTAAATTTATAATACAACGTGGAGTGTAATATATAAAATTGCAATAAACAGACGTAACATCGGGTTTTTACCCAATTAGGGTTCAACAAATTTCACTCGTCTTTATTGTTCATGTGAATATTTTCTTGGGGGATTTCTGACATTCGAATAAAACAACTTCTTGAGCAACGTTTCGAAATATTTTTTAATTCCTTCAGCAGGCTTAATTAGAATTATCAATAATCATAAGTATTTGTTGATTGTTAAAATAATTTACATCCTCGACCAATCTAATTATATCACAATTTTTGATAGAAATTTCCTTTTTTTTTTTATAACTTTGACGTTATATTACACTATTGCTTATTACATTTTCTATTAATCAGATTGCTTTTATATTTTAATATTTGTATTATTGTTAATGTTTCTGCAAAAATCCTTGTTGGTACTATAAAGTTTTAGAAATTCGCATTATTTTATGATATAGTTTGAATATATTTCGCGAAAACAATTAAAAAAAATATAATTCAGAATTGTGCAATAATAATGGGTAATGCGAAATTTGAAAAGGTCTTATTTTTTTTAGTATGTATTTTCTTATTTGGAAATTCGCTTCGCAGGTTGAATAATTGATAATTTAACGTCGGCAAGTCTACTACATCTATAAAATAATAACTTGGTTATACTTTTGAAACTTTTCCTGAGATTGAAGGAAATACGAAAACGCCATGGATTTTTAACCGTTCATTTGAAAAAAAATCTGTAAAAGTTACAAATTGAAGATGATCATAGCACTTACAATATTACTTACATTTTTATTTGATTATAAAAGTTCTACATTTAATTTTTCCTTGGCATAAGATGATGATTGAAACGCGTTGAATATCTTAAATAATTATTACTATTTCGTTTTTATTTTATTTTATTTTATTTTAAATCATGGATGCGGCTTGAATTTTTTAATATTTATTTATTTTTAATTTTAAATCGTGCCGTGAAATTTTTATATATTTCTTAACTTCATTTTTATTTTTATGTGTTATATATTCTTCCTTTCCTTCCACACTGATTTCAAAATTCTTCATTTCATTCTCCCTTGATGTAGAATCTCCATCGAAGAGCGTTGAATTATTACAAAATTTTGTATCATCTAATTTAAATCGCAATCAAACAAGCGCCCTGAATTTTTATATAATTTCAAATTAAAATGATTAATGGCTAAGACGACGCGTCGTTTTTGTATATATCTAATTTTTTCTTGGTAACGATTAAACGAACAAATGTAAAAAAAAATTATCTACGACGCCCTATCCTAAAAAGACTTTAAATTTTTATATAGCAGTTCTTCATATCATTTTTTCTTGTTTTGGCAGCATTGCTCATACAAAAAAATCCTCTATTAAGGCGGACCCGCTTTTAAATAATAATTTCATTCGCCGTGAAACGAACGTTCTGAAATAATCGGGCATTTGACCCATCACAAATAAACCGCAATCATAACTGGATTATGGGAAATTAACCGGTCAATAGTTGCGGCTCTGTATATAGAAAAGCTGTTCGCTGGCAATTCGCTTCCCAATACAACATATCGCTATCATCGACCGGATCTCTATGGCCCTGTTCCCAATATCCCTAAATGCGCTCGGTGCATGCCAGATATGCCATTTCGTCCGCAATTTGGTACTTTGCAATATTATAGAATAACTGCAGGAATATCGATGCCGAAATACAGTCGCTAATAGCGAAATTATAGACAATATCGGCTCGTTATGAATTGTATATTATTTTGGTAACCTCGATGGCCACGCAACACCATCAGAAGATTTTACAGTACTATACAACTATGCTTGCAAATCAATCAATACGAGTGAATTTTATTAATTAATTGACCGATGACTTAAATAGAATATCACCCAAATGCCGTAACTTAAAGCATTAAGTAGCTCGATGCGCATTTCGAAGGCTATGCCCCCATCTTCAGTAGTAAAAGATAAAAACGAAAGAAAATACCTCTGTCACGATATACTATTTAGTTTTATTTAGTTTTTATCTTGATAAATCGTTTTTATAATGATAAATGATAACTGATAATGATAAACCGTAACCACGAAATGTGTTTTTTTACAAAGACGAATATTTTTACTTCCACTAATGCAAAAGTAACTGAATAGTACAAAATTGGTTAAATTACTGAATTTCATAAAACGAAATTATGATAATTTGCTAATGCAATAGCACCATAATTAAAAACCGAATTTTACTGAAAGTATGTTATTATGGATAATCAGTTAATAACATGGTAATTTCAGAAACTCAATAAATAAATAATCAATTTGTTGGTGCGGAAGATATAGAATCATCACCAAAGGACAGTACCAGCATATGCTGCACATGAGCACAACTATTCTTCCTAAAACCCCACAATAAAACAAAGTAATATATTTAAATAATTATTATCTCCACAGAAAAAGATAAGAAAAATAATCTAAACAAGACATTTATTAATAAATAAATAGTTTATCTTGTGCTACTGAAGATGGGGGCATAGCCTTCGAAATGCGCATATAGCTACTTAATACTTTAAGTTGTGGTATTTGGGTGATATTCTATATTATAATTTAACACCATAGTGATAATTGAAAAAAAAGACAGAAATTCATTTATTATTATATATGTCCAATGAAATACCAACAAAAGTAAATAAAATACAAAAATTACGTTTATGTTGTATCTGTACATTAAAATGTTCAATCCATCTAATACTAAACCACCAACCACATCTTCAAATATTGAAAAATAAATATGTTCGTTTGTCCACCTATGAAATATTTTATTTTTTCGATGCAATACCACCTGATTTTTGGTCATGTAATTCTTCTATTGATATTTAATTTCTTAGTCTAAAAGTAACATAACACAAAATGTGTTATTTTATAGAGACGAGTATTTTTATTTCCACTAATGCAAAAGTAACTCAATAGTACAAAATTGGTTAAATTACAAAATTTCATAAAACAAAATTATGATAATTTGCACCATAATTAAAAATTTGCATTATTTCTTTATAAATAATAGCTTTAAGATATAAATTAAAAAATACTCAGCTTGCCCTTGTTTATCCACCGTTTGGCCATACATTAAATGAACAAAATTTGTTAAAATTTCAAACCTAAGGGCATTCTATATAATTTTTTCGATAACGAAAACTTCAGTTTGATTTTCTTCTGAACATTCCCAATTTGAGCTGTGTTAGTTTTCCATTGATAGTACGATATATTCGCAGTGGGATATATTTAAAGTACGTACATAATAATCAATAAATTTTTAAATAAATGCCATTTTTTACAACTCGTTTTTTTAAATTGGCGGAGAATAACAGAAGTATACGCATCATAAATCAAAACCGGCATAATGGCTTGACCAAAACACGCTACGCTTCTGTCTTCTCTAAAGAATAAGTAGGTGTGTCTAGTGCAGAAGGTGCGCGTCCTAAGAAATGCAATGTTGACAAATCTCCACGCACAGTTATAACCATTTTATGCAATTAGAATGAATTCTTTGAAATTAATACAAAAGTTATACTAGAATATAAGAAATGTTGATAAATACTTATCATATTTATGTCATAATTAATTTGTACGATAGCTATAAAATAGTGACAAATTTAAATTCTTAGACCTAGAGTATTTTTTGTTGTCTGGCACCACTGGTACTGTATAACTCCGATAAGCACAACCCTATGCGCAGACGACTACCAAAAATCTACGCCAATTAAAAAAAAAAAAACTGTAGATATCTACTTGAACCTTTTTGTTTTCAATGGAACTCTACGTTCTTTATTTAAGTATAATATTAGTGAAATTTTAATAGTTACTAGTTCTAATCGTTCTTTTTCTATAAATGCACAATAACTGTTACAATATAGAATTTGAAGTGACAATAATATAAAAAGGCACGGAAATGTCTACACATTTATGAAATTTTGCTATTATGAGCACGAACTATAAAAGCCCGAGATTAACTTTTATTTTATTTTAAGGATTTGTATAAATCATTATCCTTAAAAAAATATATATATATCTTTTTATCTACCCACCCAATTCTCAGCTATAGCACCACATTTCAAATATATTTTTTACTATGTATACTATTTTTTTGCATCTCTCTTACTTTCCTATTCAATTGTCTTTTGTAATTCTACTAGCTAAACAACAAAAAAAACTACTACTTCATTTATTTTGCCATATTTAAATGTCTCATCCGTCTTCTTTTATTACACTTTCATTTTATTTATATTTATATACATGGTAAAAAAAATATTCCCATCTTCCAAACATATGGTCAACGTGTATATTTGATAGCCAAATAAACTATCGACATTACAGCATATAATATGTCGCAATAAAATGCAGATAACATTTCCAATTGCACATATACCTCGCTGGGTTAATACCAACGTTATACAACTCGCTGAGATGGTTGGCACCCCTGGCATTCTACCTTGCAAACATACGTGCAATCTAAGCCTATTTAGAAAATAAAATAACTCGGAATGTAAAAGTACAACTGATAGGTTTTACCACAATTCTATATCCGCTGCAATGGCTAGCCAGAAAATGAATAAAACTTCGAATGAAATATAATGTCTTGGAATATTCGCGTGGCTTGTGGAAGATTTATTATTGATTTTTTTACATAATTTTTGGGACTCAATTTTATCGTCAATTACATCGTGTAAGTATGTTGGTTAAATCGAGTATAAAGTAAGTGTGAAGCTTTCATCTACTACACAGTTGAATATAATTACCGCGAATTGGTAGGTTCTTTGCTTTCGACGTAGCATCAAACCCACGAGCCTAAGTACAATAATTCAACTCGAAATATATATATATATACCCCGCTTGGAAGTCCCACACTCGTGAGTGTAGCGTAGAAAATTCCTCGCCAGGTGCATTTGCATTAATCGAACGGAACCCCTCGTGCTAGAATCCTTTTTGGGTGACTTTCAAAATTTCACGTCTCGCGCTTATAGGACGGAAAGGTGCATTAAAGGCGAAATTTCCCATTACGTTGTGAAGAGTTGAAGGGACGTGACTTAGTCAGCAACAATAGCTTCGTCCTTCCGTTCGTTACACATATTCGTACGCACGCAGCACCGTTCTTAACGAGTCCTGCTGCAGGACGAGGCGGTGTTAAGGCTGCACTGGTAGCTCCCCAACCGGTGGTGCGGCCAACTATTGAATTATAGGGAAACTTGTCTCGAATGTAAATGTGGTCCGTTACCGTTAGTTTGCTTTATCCTCTTCGCTATACTGCGTAATGCAAGCGAGGACAATTATCCTGCAACAGGATGAAATAGAAGCGAACAGTGTATATGTAGGGAAATCGGTTTTTTTTTGTTTGTCTCTATCGAGATCTCTTTTTAAATTTTAAATTTTAAATTCGAGAATGCATCAAATAAAATCGGGAATTAAAAATAAACTGATTTTTGCTGTTAACAAAATTGAAATGAAAATAAACCTATATTTGTACAAAAAAGTGAGCGTCAAGTCATATTTAAAATAGTGTAATAAATACCAATGAAAAGAATTATTTAAGATATTATTGGTCGTTTTAGGCTAATTAAGGCTAATTAATTTAGGCTATAAATCATTATTTAAATTTTTAAAATACCTCTTCGTTAAAAAAAATCTAGTTTTTCCCGCAATTTTCTTTACTTATAATTGACAAATTTAAATGAGATTTGTTTCGCAACAATATTTAAAATTTTCCTGAATAAATATTTTTTAATGCCATATCTGTTTTATTGTATTATTTTTTAATCAAATTAAGTTATAATTCGCCTTTTGGTAATTTCTTCTTGTTTATATGTATCATAACATTTCTTGAACTTTTGAATTTAGTAATTTTTATGAAATCGTAAATGCTTAATAATTTTTTAGAAAGCACCTTATGGTCTATTAAAAATGTTTATTTTACAATAAAGGCGCTATAAATATTAATTACAAAAATATTCTACATAAAACTATGTAGTATATGATATAAAAACTTGACTTTATTGAAGATAAGCTTGGAAAGGATCTATATATTAAAAATTAGAATTAAATCGGTGGTCTTAAAAATTATCCTTTCAGTATATTTTTGAGATCTTCATGTCATTTTTACTGTAAAGAGATTTCTTCGCAGAAAGCTCAAAAGTATGTGAACACGCATTTTAATTTCCACAAAAATTTTAGTCTAACCAAATTTATATTCGGATAGGTCAAGTCAAGTCGGATGAAGCCATTTTTACGGTTCTTCGCGAGATTTACCAAAATTTAATAACATGATATTCGGTCAGACAAACACCTAGAGAACTCACCCCCCGAACATGACAGGAGTTTTACACACAGTCACGCTTCGGATAAGATTACAAAGGATGCTATTAGCTTGCGGTTTTGTTGTATATCGGGCGCCCATACCCTTTACGGGGGCGCTACCTGCAAACTACTTACACCGATCCTGTGCACAATATACATGCACTACACGTAATGTCACCTGAATGCACAAATAGGCCAAGCCATGGTGTGTGGGTCCATGCCACGTTGGCATTTTATATTATCAACGAACTTCAATATTCAATTATCTTGTTGGGTTTGAGGTCGGTACTGATTTTTATATCGATTTTTATATATAGCCAAACTATCACAATCTAACCGTCAGTGGCCACTTCTTTGGAAAAAAATTATAATCGAATTTATCGTCATTTTTCGGCAACTTTAGAATTTATTTTGATTTTTCTTTTCTGTAGTTCCACGTGCTATATATGCAGAATTTTATGTTTCAAATATGGGCTTATTTCATCCCTCAATTAAGCCGTAATTTGGTAACTAAAATTGCTATTTTTGATGAAGCGATATCAACAAGATTTGCTTGTACAAACGAAAAGTTAGATTGCTCAAAGTATCATATTTTTGGACACAATTAGCCATAGCTTAAGTGCACTAATTACATTTTATCAAAACTTTGATATCCCTTTATTTAACCTGACCTGACCTGAACATTATCGAATTTATCGTCATTTTTCGGCAACGTTAGAATTTATTTTGATTTTTCTTTTCTGTAGTTCCACGTGCTATATATGCAGAATTTTATGTTTCAAATATGGGCTTATTTCATCCCTCAATTAAGCCGTAATTTGGTAACTAAAATTGCTATTTTTGATGAAGCGATATCAACAAGATTTGCTTGTACAAACGAAAAGTTAGATTGCTCAATGTACCATATTTTTGGACACAATTAGCCATAGCTTAAGTGGACTAATTACATTTTATCAAAACTTTGATATCCTTTTAATTAACCTGACCTGACCTGAACATAATCGAATTTATCGTCATTTTTCGGCAACTTTAGAATTTATTTTGATTTTTTCTTTTCTGTAGTTCCACGTGCAATATATGCAAAATTTTATGTTTCAAACATGGGCTTATTTCATCGCTCAATTAAGCCGTAATTTGGTAACTAAAATTGCTATTTTTGATGAAGCGATATCAACAAGATTTGCTTGTACAAACGAAAAGTTAGATTGCTCAAAGTACCATATTTTTGGACACAATTAGCCATAGCTTAAGTGGACTAATTACATTTTATCAAAACTTTGATATCCTTTTAATTAACCTGACCTGACCTGAACATAATCGAATTTATCGTCATTTTTCGGCAACTTTAGAATTTATTTTGATTTTTTCTTTTCTGTAGTTCTACGTGCAATATATGCAGAATTTTATGTTTCAAATATGGGCTTATTTCATCCCTCAATTAAGCCGTAATTTGGTAACTAAAATTGCTATTTTTGATGAAGCGATATCAACAAGATTTGCTTGTACAAACGAAAAGTTAGATTGCTCAAAGTACCATATTTTTGGACACAATTAGCCATAGCTTAAGTGGACTAATTACATTTTATCAAAACTTTGATATCCTTTTAATTAACCTGACCTGACCTGAACATAATCGAATTTATCGTCATTTTTCGGCAACTTTAGAATTTTTTTTGATTTTTTCTTTTCTGTAGTTCCACGTGCAATATATGCAAAATTTTATGTTTCAAACATGGGCTTATTTCATCCCTCAATTAAGCCGTAATTTGGTAACTAAAATTGCTATTTTTGATGAAGCGATATCAACAAGATTTGCTTGTACAAACGAAAAGTTAGATTGCTCAAAGTACCATATTTTTGGACACAATTAGCCATAGCTTAAGTGGACTAATTACATTTTATCAAAACTTTGATATCCTTTTAATTAACCTGACCTGACCTGAACATAATCGAATTTATCGTCATTTTTCGGCAACTTTAGAATTTATTTTGATTTTTTCTTTTCTGTAGTTCTACGTGCAATATATGCAGAATTTTATGTTTCAAATATGGGCTTATTTCATCCCTCAATTAAGCCGTAATTTGGTAACTAAAATTGCTATTTTTGATGAAGCGATATCAACAAGATTTGCTTGTACAAACGAAAAGTTAGATTGCTCAAAGTACCATATTTTTGGACACAATTAGCCATAGCTCAGGTGCATTAATTACATTTTATCAAAACTTTGATATCCCTTTAATTAACCTGACTTGACCTGAACATAATCGAATTTATCGTCATTTTTCGGCAACTTTAGAATTTATTTAGATTTTTCTTTTCTGTAGTTCCACGTGCAATATATGCAAAATTTTATGTTTCAAACATGGGCTTATTTCATCGCTCAATTAAGCCGTAATTTGGTAACTAAAATTGCTATTTTTGATGAAGGGATATCAACAAGATTTGCTTGTACAAACGAAAAGTTCGATTGCTCAAAGTACCATATTTTTGGATAAAATTACCCATAGCTAAGGTGCACTAATTTTCAAACTACATTATACCAAAATTTTGGTATCCCTTTAATTGCGATAGATTTATCTTCACACCTAAAATTCGTGTATATTGTAATCTCGCCGCAGGTTAGTATTTGGTGCAAGAGTAAGTTTTGCACGTCGGCTATTAGCGGGTATTTACCGCTCATTACGTTTGGGAACAGTTCCTATAGTCGCTATGTAATGGATATCCGCACAGGTATCATCATGGAAATGCAACAATGGTGGTTTTGTATGGGTTTAATGGCTGTCGGTCCGCCATTGTTGTTGCCTGAGTTTAAGTTGACTATTAGATAAGTTTCGGAAGTTATTTGTGTTATATCAACAGGAGATACAAAAAGGATTTGATGATTTGGAATGTATTTAACAAAAGGATATACTCATTGAAAACGCTGCTTTTGATCTTAATATAAAATCGAAGTCGTTGTAGAAAAAGTTGAAAATTTAGAAATTTGCTTAAACAAATTTAACCATGTCTTATACTATATTTTTTAATTGGATTTAAAAAACACGTTTTTTCTATTTGTCTTTAATCACTCGGTAAGTTAATGGCAATAAAAAAAATTATTTTATTTTTTTGAAAATATGTATACACAAATTATAGTCGTTTTCAAAATGGGTGTGTTGTATTTTCTTGTCAAACAGTGCTGCCGCCAATAGTGACTTAAGTAACTATCATTACTGCACTTGATAAAAAATGAACTACTTCTATATATAGTGCGTCCCATAACATAAGCTAAAATTTTAACACCCTTAGAAAAAAATTAAATTGTAGCGTCGTTATATATATGGCAGTAAAAAGGGTGTTTTGGCACTTTATAATTTACGTGCTATAAATTTACCTTTTTTGATTGCACCCTCCTTATATTACACTGCACCAAATATGGATAGATTATATATTTGATTTATATATTTTAATTTGGCATATATACAATTTCAAAGTAGTATAAATCGAACACAAACCACAATGATGCGCGAATGATAGCACATATTATATTATAATGATAAACACAATTATCTCAGGATACATTTGCAGAGCGTAATGTCAAAATAAATGCAATCTCGACAAATTCTGACCCAGTTTCGATGGTGGGAAACAATTTCTATATTATTATTACTCCGAATTTACAACTGCATGGACAAATAATACTATTCTGGTTTGGCTTCGCGTTGCTTACTCTGCTGATGGTTCGTTTCATATATATATAAATATATATATATATATATATATGTGCGAATGCAACAAACTACACCACTACTATAAATTGCACATCTTTGTTTATATAATTAATTCCACACATTAGCATATTCGTCGTACTATTATACGTAACTACAGGGTTCGAAATAAATATAATACGTTCCTGCGCATTTCCCAAAAGTATATTTATAGCATCATAGACTTGGGTGTCGAATTTTTATAAGAATAGCGGTTATAATAATTTAAAAAATGTCGTAAAAAATACCTTCCTATTGCCAGAAAAACACCAATAATTATAAGCCATGATATTATTTTATATAATTTATAGATTATGCCGTTATATTGTGATATTCCATATTTAATTTAAAAAACGACAATGGAAGAGACCAACGTATTGTTGTTTTTGCTTGCATAGAGAAATTTTTTTTCTTGATAATTTCGTTATAAGCGAAACTATAGTCGAATAAATCCTCGTTTTTAATTGTGATATAAAACATTGTATTTTATCATAATATTTTTTTATATTTATCTAGTCCTTTATTTTATTATTATAAAGGTTTTATCATTTCTTTTTATAGAATATGACCTAGCTAGTTTCTACCCTGTATAATATAATTATGCATTATATAAAACAATGTATGCGAATTTGCCTTTTTAGATGTACATTATATTCACAACATAAAATAAGTTTGCAATAATAGAAATAGCTGATATTTAGATTTGTCGCCGCTAAAGTGTAAACCGGAATTCAGCTTTTGCCAATATAAAACAATTACATTTACATATGCGACAGCTCATTTGACCTGTACTCGTTTTAGAATGCGATTTAGTTTATTTTCTAGTGGACCGTCCAGCATTTTACTAATGGGTTTAAATACCGCAGAGAGCGTTACAATTAGAGCATCAAATAAATAGTCTTTAATTCGATGGTAGAAACTATTAAGCCTAACTATTAAACGTGAGCTTTGTGCTGCTTTATGTGCCGTTACATAATTATTTTTGATCATGCGTTAATATTTATAGTTTTTTAAATATTACATTTTATAGAATATCTATATTTTCTATATCAAATTCTAATATATTATTATTTCTAATGACAAAAACATCTAAGAAATGTTAGTTAGTTAAAGAGTCCGCAATCCTAAAGATTGGTTGGAAATAGCACGCCATGCCGATCTATCCTGAGCTAATCCCTTCATCTCCCTATAGCTATTCATCTCATCGTCTTCAACTATCTGACTCACATACTCCAATCTAGGCCTACCTACCCCTCTCTTTCCCTCCACTCTACCTTCTATGATCAATTGCATCCCCCCATGCCTAAGAATATGCCCTACTAATCTGTCTCTCCTACGCTGTAACACTCTCCAGATACTTCTCTTCTCCCCTACTAACTCTAGTACAGCTTCATTTGTTACTTTATCTTCCCAACCAATCCTCATCATCCTCCTATAACACCACATTTCGAATGCTTGTAATCTACGCTTCTCTTCCTTTCCTATAGTCCACGCCTCACACCCGTACAATGCTACACTCCAAACATATACCTTCAGTAATCTTTTTCTAATACCCAAGTCAATATTTGATCTTAAAATCTGTTCCTTTTCTACGAATGCCTTCCTACCCTGTGCTATTCTACACTTTATATCTACCTTGCTTCGATTATCTTTTGTGATTCTACTGCCTAAATAACAAAAATCTGACACTTCTTCGATTCTATTATCTCCTATTGTGATCCTCATTTTTCTACTGCATTCCTTTTTGTCACACCTCATCACTTTAGTTTTACCTATATTTATTTTCATGTTAAAATCCCTAGTCAATACTGCCTGCATACCATTCAATACCCTTTCTAAATTCTTTTCGCTTTCTTCCAATATAGCTATATCGTCGGCGAATCTCAGCATATATATTTTCTCTCCCTGTACATTCACACCTACACTATACTCTGTATAAGAAATGTAACTGATTATAATTTTCGATTTCATAAGTAAATTTAATTGAAGGAAATTTAGCATTTCATATATTAATAAAATCATCAATATTAGATTTTTTTTTAGTATCAAAAATTGCAAAGATGTCATGTACATATCGAATCAAAACTCTGGCAAACACCGTAGTGATAATTTAAAAAAATACTTTTTATAATGTTATAAATATTTTTCATATTTATTTGTAGTTACTGCTTATTTTCATAAAACGCGTGGATTTATGACAGGACAATGTATGAAGACATCTTAGTGTAAAAAGCAGTATGTTATTTAAAAAAATCTTTTTAATTAATAAAATTACGCTGAAATACAACAAATAAGTACATCATATTTTTTACATAGTTCGTTTAATAAATTTTAATACTAGTAGCAATTCGATTTAAGAAAACACATATTATTTCATAGCATCTTTTTTGTTATTGATGTTATTTACTCCGAACAAAAGACGTTTCGAACCATTCGCGTTATATTCTATATTCGACTCAGCCGCGGTATAATACGTCCCTGGAATAAATTATCACACTATCCCAGTGACTTTATTTATTGAACTTTGGAAATAATCATCGTGTTGTTACTACCAGGCACATTGGCGCCTGGTGCCCGAGCTAGCGGGAAGTTTCTTCCCGCTTTCCCACTCCACGAGGATATAACCCACCGCGTACAGGTATACATACAAACACACACACGTGTATAAATGGTTGCCATACCATAGCGATACCAATTCCTGCTGGCGCTCTCTCTCTATATGCAAGCCGAGTCGCAGCTATTTTCCAGTCGACTTCACCTACACTTGGTTACCTACATTTCGACAGTATGGCAACAGTGTAACCGCTCGTAATTGCGCAAATGTAAGGCGTATACGCACAATTTCAAATGTATCGAAATATGGCTTGTGTTTACCAAATTTAATGCACATAAAAAAATACCGAAAATACACCAATTTTTGCACATTATTTAATTTCAATGTGTTAAACAGATATTGACTTCTTGTTAGTCTGTTTTATCATTTGTAAGTAAAATTATATTTACCAAACGTAAAAGTACATATTAAATTTTTAAAACGAGGAAAATGTAATCATAATTTTGTTATTCCTTATGATATTGGAAATGAAATTAATATTAATAATTCGTGACTAAATCCTTTTTTGACAAAAAAAAAAATTATAACCTTCCTGCAGTTACCTATAAATACTTGTAGTTAATTTAGTTTTATACATTTACTAAATTCGGTATAACAAATTTTTTATTTGGAGCACAGTATAATTTGGTAAACATTTAATTTGATCCCTTAAAATATTCAACGAAATTTTCCCTATGTTTAATGTTTGTCAAATCACAACTAGGAATAAAACAATTTTTGAATTTCTGTAAATTGTTTAAATTCAAGTCATTTAAATAGCAAATAGTTTCAGCAATAAAAAAATTTTAATTCGATTTTTAATATAATTATCAATTCAAAATGAAATCAATTTAATTTACACTTTGTGTCCATTTGAACGCAGTTACACTGTAGGTTGTCGCACAGTTTCTGTTGCTTCGGTTGCATATATCCATATAGGGAGTGAGAGAGAGAGAGAGAGAGCGAGCTAGATATGGGTGTCTGATAAATTACCCAAGTCCCAGGCAGCGGCAGGTAATTCACGGGGAACTTTAGAAATTCTTACTTCTTAACACTTTTCTCCTATACTCTTAAGAGTTTGGTAAAGCGCGCGCGCTACGGCGCTCTCGTCGTGCTCGTCGCCTGCGTCGCTAGGGGGCGCTGGTGTTGGTGTGAGTTTCGGGGGTGATTCACACCCGCACGGTGCAATGATATAGGTGATAAGGATGCGATAAACCGCGAAATACCGTATGAAGATGTAGCGTTTTTAATATGTAAACTATAGGAATTTTATTTACAAAATCACGAAAGAATTATTTATTTGTTGTTAATATCGGATATGAAATCGTTTAATTGATCTAATTGATTTTCCGAAATTTTGGTTGAAAACATTTTTTTTAAACGTTTTGGGATTATTTCTAGAAAACGGGATAAAATTGTAAAAATTTAGAATGTATAATATAATATGACAGTAGAAGTATTTGGATGAAGGACAACAATTGTCAAACAATCGATTTAAAGAACCAACGTTTCGATTTTTATTTTTTAAATCTTTTTCGAGGCTATAAATCACAGCAATTCTATTGATGGATTATTATTTTACTTTTGGATTGGTTAAATATGATATTTAAATAAAATACTATCTACAGTAACTGTGATTTATAGCCTCGAAAAAGATTTTGATAATAAAAATCGATACGTTGGCTCTTTAAATCGATTGTTTGGCAATTGTTGTCCTTCATCCAAATTCTTCTACTTTCAAATTTAACAAAGAGGACGATAAATAAACATAAGTATAAATATTGAGATTAAATCAAAATAAATTGATTGGGATTACGAAATTTTATTAATAATCGCATTTTTCGAAAATTAATGCGCTCTATCTCCAGTTTTCAAAAGCTTTAATTAAATCTCTCAGCGAAAAATATTTTATTGCTGTCACAAAAATTATTTAGCACTATTTATTTTATTTATTCCTATATATTATACATTGATTTTATGAAAATTTTGTTTGAACAAGAACTACATACTTACTAATTGTCAATTTAATCGCCTCATCTCTAGTACCAGTATCGGCGCCACATACACCCCATGCCTCGCCACAAACCCACCCCCCAAAGAAAAGAAAAAACCACCCTACCCGTTCAAACCCATCATCCTTGAAGTGTAGCAGCTAGAAACTGCTCGAGAACGCAACCACTCTTCTACAACTTTCTGTTTTTCGAGTGCCCGGGCTTAGTTTGAATCACACACACGGACCTCGCATATCCCCCACATACAGACTTCTATTCTCCATGGTCCTTCTCCACGTAATAATAGCCGTAATCGAAGAAAAATTGCTTCCAACTTTGCGACTTTATATCTGTGCCACAGTATACACCTAAGGCTTTATATATACCTAGTGCTGGTCTTGCTAGAAACTTTTCGGGAAACTCTTTTCGCTAGCCGATGATTGCCTCACATAAATAGATCGTTTTGAATTACATACTGCCATTGTCTGAACCGAAGCGAAAGAGCTGAGAATGCTTTTTAATTTTTGTGAATATGTATTAAATAAGTTCAGTACTTGCGAAAGAAAAATGGATTTTATGACAATATATTGTGATATTTTAACACTGTTCGTTCTTCGAAATCGATATATTAGTTTTTGCATTGATAAATTAAATTGTTTTGATCCATTTCAAGTTTTATTATTTACATAGAAAATGGCTTTGTAATCCGATCATAAACCATTTTTAATCTTCATCTAAGTTATCCAGTACATAATCGATCTATTCTATATGTGTTCGTCCTGCCCGCCCCACCACCCACCCTTATTACCATCCCTGAACCGATAAAGGAGCACATAACATAACCTATAACTCAGATTCAACATGCACTCACAATCGCAACACACATGACTTCGGTCTCGGGCTGTAAACCCCACCTTGATCTTATCAACATTCAATGTTGCTCGTTCGGTATGTTGTACATACTCACAGGGTGTTCATTTTTTCATAGGCACTCGTGCTGTGATTGGAATAAATCGTGTTAAAGAAAATCCTCTCGAGAATCCTTGAACTTCCGCTTATGCAGCGTAAATTTTTCTAATACTTGAAAATTCTTAACAGATGTAATAACTTCTTTTGAATATATATAATCATATCAATATTGGTGTTTTTTGAAAATCTCATTTCTTATATTGTTATTTGTCGAATTTTGAAAAACTAACTTTTGAACAGCTTTCTTATTATTTTTATTATTCATGTTATTTATTAATATTGTTTCGTAATTTAATCATATTTGCAATTCGTAAAATATTTGAACAACTTTTTTATTATAATATAGAATATCAGCCAAATACCGTAACAAGCATTAAGTAGCTAGATGTACATTTCGAAGGCTATGCCCCCATCTTCAGTAGCACAAGATAAAACTAAATAAAATACCTCTGTCACGAATTGAAAAAATAATAAAAAATTGAAAAAGTGCTGTCGTCGAGCATATTTTTGACTAACTCAGGTCATCCTATTCGAATTAGTTCACTTAAATTACTTAAAAATGTTTTAAATTATTCCGAGTTAAATGCTTGTGAAAGTATATATATGCATAAACCTAAATCAAATTTAATGAATTTAGATTCGGGCCCAATTTCATCTTGTCTATTTAATTTATTTAATAAAAACTATTTTTAAATTTATTATTATTATTTTATTTATTTATTTTTGGTTATTTTCGATTTCAAAAACCAATATTTTTTGCTGTTACTTGTTATTTTCGTTAATTTATAATTTGTAATTTGTAATTTTTAATTTGTATTTTTTAAAAGATTTATAGGTCATATTATATGCCAATTTTGAAGTACTTCTGTCATGTTGACTTATTTATTTGACAGTATATCAATCACGATTCGTGACAGAGGTATTTTATTTCGTTTTTATCTTGTGCTACTGAAGATGGGGACATAGCCTTCGAAATGCGCATCTAGCTAGTTAATGCTTTAAATTACGGTATTTGGGTGATATTCTATATTATAATTTAACACCGTAGTGATAATTTTTAAAAAACTTTTTTATTATTTTCATTATTCCTGTTATTTATTAATATTGTTTCGTAATTTAATCATATTTGCAATTCTTTAATATATCTTTTCAAAAATGTAAAATAACTTTTTATCGCAAACTAGTGCAACAAGTATTATCCTTGTCGATGAACATCCTTTAGCTTATTTTACATTCCAATAGCAAACATTTATTTATTTATTTATTTATTTATATTTATATATAGATTTATTAGTAATAAACAATATATTGCTTTGATAATGGTCTACATCAAGTAAATAATTTTGATATAAATACAAAAACGCATTGCGGTAGTAAGGACGTTTCCATTAAAATAATTTTTTTTTGTTACAATTTTTGCGTGTAATTAAAAAGAATAACTTCTAAAGGATTTTCGTGTCCAAAAGATTTGATATTTCAAAATAAAATTCGTAATTTATTCACTTCATGGATATATACAAAAAAAAAAGCAATTTTTAAACATTTCCAAATTCGTTTTAAATATTTATAAATTTGATATCAATAAAAAATTTCAAACGTCCATCGATAAAATCACCTTATGATTTCAATCCAATTGGTAAATAAATACACAAATTTATAGAAATTTTTTGAACAGCTTTCGATATGAATTTTTCAATCTAATACGCATTTAATGTTCAGTATGGGAATGAGCTTTTAATTGGGCGCCATCGTAACCTAAATTTCAGACACAACAATGACTATCTATTCGCAAACGTAGATTATAATATCCCCCGGCATAGATATAGGTTTGTGTATGTGCGGGGGTGGTGGCTGGGGGGTTTTGGGGGGCTGGGGAGGACACGCCGAAGCTGCGTCCGCTTAATAACCGTGATTTATAGGCTTCCGGAAAATTGAGTTTTTCTTTTGGTCGTCGTGATAGCATGCACTCGTACCATACAGAAAAACGCACCTTTATATTTACCAGACCTGTACTTAGTAAGTAAGTAATATATATTTACCAAAATTTTGGGTAAATATATTATGATGTATTAGAATTATTAGAATATACAATTAAAATCCTTATATAAAAGCAGACATAAGAAAAGAATAAAAAAATAATAAAAAATCGCATATATTGTTGGTAAATCAGTTGTTAATTATGGATTAAAAAAAAAATTTTTTGCCTTTTAGAATATGTCACATTGTGTGGTAGAGTTTTTAGAAATAAAAAATGTCACATGTAAACCATTTTAAAAATGATCACTACGGTGTTAAATAATAGTTTAGAATATAAATATGCTTCATATTAAATGGAAAATATAAAAGTGCTGTAGCCGAGCATATTTTTGACTAACTCAAGTCATCCTATTCAAATTAGCCCACTTAAATTACGTAAAAGTGTTTTGAATTATTCCAAGTTAAATGCTTATGAAAGTATATTGTATATTGAAAGTATATAATATTGTTTTTAAAGAATTATAGGTCATATTATATGCCATTTTTTGAAGTACTTCTGTCATGTTGACTTATTTATTTAATAGTAAATCAATCAGGATTCGTGACAGAGGTATTTTATTTAGTTTTCATCTTGTGCTACTGAAGATGGGGGTATAGCCTTCGAAATGCGCATCTAGCTAATTAATGCTTTACGTTACGGTATTTTATACAGTTAAATAATTATTTAAATAAAATTGTATATGAAAAATGGAAACATATTAATACAAATGTAAGTAAAACCATAAAAAAGAATTTCATAATTAAAATTAATCTTTATTTTGGAGATAATCCCTGATATGATAATAAGATTTATCTATAAAGTATTCTCGTAATTGTAATTTAAAGGAATTCAAATTTGGAATTGTAAATGATTTTTTGGATTGTAAAAGAATATGGTAAATGATTATAATATTTTGAAATGATTGGAGTTTCCGAAATAGCTATTATTTGACTGGACTGAATGTAGGAAGAGATTATTTCTCGTATTATAATCGTTGAATATCTGAATTAACAGCATATGAAGTTTTGTTTTTATAAATGTAAATGCACATCTCAAAAAATACCAAAATAGGAAAAGTTAGCATTTCTTGAATTTAGTTCTGCATGGTTCTCTACATCTTAAAATTAGTATAATGCATTTTTTTTGCAAGTTTAAAATTACCATTACTTAAATTATCACCACGAATTTTTAATTAAAAAAAAATCGCACTTTTAAACTTTCTACATTAATTTCGAATTGTGTGAATCAATTTTTATATCCGATTAATTTAAACACAACTTTAATATGTCCTTTCGATACTTCTACACTCATCAAGTCACTAAATAATTACTTTAACACGTTCCCTTATGTTCATTTTCTAAATGCGGCCCATTAGATACTCTAACATATCCTCGTGGTCTCTTATACATCCCCTTTGGTACCCCATGGGGTGTTCCCATTCGCTCCATTCAGCTATTGATCAGCTCCAACTCTATATACGTGTGTGTGCAACTGATAGTATATAGTAAAAGTTCTTCAGCGGGAAGCCATCCAGGTGTAATTAGATTCGTTTGTTTTCCGAAAACTCGGGCAGGCTGAGCTCGTCTGGCGTGAGGGCATTCTTCGCCCTGGATCGAGGCTCCCAAGAAATTGATGATAATATTTTAATTAGGTTCGATAAAACTGGCCGCATAAATGCATCGGTAAGATGAATAATTGCTTAGTTGATGTTGAAAGATTGGCAATAATAAATGATGTTGTTGAAAAAGAAGATTCCTTCGAAGAAGGAGTCATCAAGACGGCTTGATGTGCAAGATGTATATAATATATTTCTAAACTCGTCATTGATTTTTCATATAATTTTATTGAGTTAGTTCTTGTATATCTTACTAATAGTTTTTAAACAAGATAGAATGATGAATATCGTAATAAAATATTTACTATAAAATCGGTTTATTCTAGGATCTATTGTAGACTTTTCACTTAAAATTTCGCAACATAAAATCCTGTGCTTTATGGGTGGTGACCTCATAAGAAATTCTTATGGTTTTGTTGTGCTCTATAAACGAATTCGTCCTGGTATTTCTATCTCGATCTTCATATAGATATGCTTTACTGGATGTTCGTTATAGCGCCAGGCTATAAATTTTTAAACATTTTTTATTATACATATTTGAAACATGAGTCGAAGTTAGTTCAATAAAAATAAATCAGGAATTAGTATTTCTGAATTTTCTGTAAAGACGAAAAATGCATGATGGTACATGCGGATATTGCGAATTGGCGGGCACCCTGTATGTCTTGTATAGGTAGAAGAATTCTGTACGTTAGCGCGATGAGATTTATGATTTATTCGCATTCCGTTATATGCGTCTAGTGGTCTGTATGATATTAGTTTGAAAACTATATGAAAAACAAAAATATATTATTCACTGTGAGTTGCACAAATAGTGAAAGCAATATATCCAAAGCGAAGAGATATATTATACTTTGCATCATATACTCTTATTTCTTTTACACGACGGATTTTTCGCGAAAACAATATTACCGATAAGGCATACTCTAATTTATCATTTTCGAAATAACTCTTCAAATATTATTATTTTTTATGTACTTCTGTAGAAACAATATTCATACTTTAAGGGTATACCAAATATTTTTTTGTCCATAAAATACAATTTTACTCGAAAATTGCCTAAGCTAAACCTAACCAAATTGGTACAGCAATAACTAATTTTATATTACATATAATTAGGGAGTTTTTTCAAAAAAAATCCTAAAATAAGGTACGATTAACTTATATATACAAAAATCATGTACCATATATAATAAAATTTACCAAAGTTTTAAATAGCATGAATTTTTTTTTCTATAGGCCGATATGATTTATATATATGAAAGTACATATTCCGAAGTTTAATATATAAATTAGCTATATTTAAATTTCGAAATTTTTAATTGTTCAATAAATATTTTATAATAAGTTGAATATATAATAATATATAATAATAATATATAATATATAATAATATATAAATATATAAATATATAAAAATATATAATAATTGTAATCGGAGATTGGAATGCCGTAGTAGGTAAGGGAAAGGAAGTTTCAATAGTAGGAGAATATGGAATAGGAACACGTAATGATAGAGGGGATAGATTGGTAGAGTTTTGTATTAGGAATAAGCTAGTGGTAGCAAACACGCTTTTTCAGAATCACAAGCGCAGGATATATACGTGGAAAATGCCAGGAGATATAGGGAGGTATCAGATAGATTACATACTGGTTAAAGAGAGGTTTAGGAACCAGATTAAGAATTGTAAGAGTTACCCTGGAGCAGATATTGATAGTGACCATAATTTAGTAGTCCTGGACTCAGAGGTCAAATTCAAGAAATTACAGAAGTCTAAACAGGTCAGAGTAGATGTCGATAGGTTAAAATTAGCTGATGTATGTGAAAAGTACAAGCAGAAAGTAGAAATCATGGCTAATGGAACATCTAGGAACGACATAGATTGCGAATGGAGGGAAATCAGAAATGGGTTAACTACAGCAGCAAATGAAGTATTAGGCACAAAGAAAAGGGCAGGTAGGAGGGAATGGATCACGGAAGAAATAGTTGAAATGATAGAAGCAAGTAGGAAAATTAAAATTGGAAACACAGTAGTAGGACAGAAAAAATATAAGGAACTAAGGAACTTAATTAATAGGAAATGCAAGCTAGCGAAAGAAGAGTGGATAAAAGGAAACTGTGAGGATATTGAGGAGGATATGAGAAGAGGTAAAGTAGATTTGGGCTACAGGAAAATTAAGTCACATTTTTCTAAAGTAAAACCAAAGGGTAACATTATATGTGATAAGCAGGGTAAGGAACTCACAGAAAATAAGGAAAAAGCTAGAAGATGGAAGGAGTATCTTGAAGATTTATATAAAGGTAGGCAGGACATGGAGTAGCTAGAAAGTGTGGAACAGATAGATGAGGATGACTTAGGTCCTAGCATACTTAGGTCAGAGTTTCATAGAGCATTAAATGATTTACGGAATAACAAAGCAGCGGGGATTGATATGATACCAGCCGAATTAATAAAACACGCAGGGGAAAAAATGCAGGAGCGATTATACAGGTTAGTTTGTAAAATATATGAGAAGGGAGAAGTACCACAGGATTTTCAGCGTAGTAGAATAGTAACAATGCCGAAGAAAATAGGAGCTAATTTGTGTGAGAACTATAGGACCATTAGTCTACTATCACATGCATCGAAGATATTGCTAAAGATTATTTATAGGAGATTAGAAAATAAAGTAGAGGAAAGGCTAGGAGAAGATCAGTTTGGTTTTAGGAAAAACAGAGGGACGAGAGAGGCGATTCTAGCACTAAGAACGGTAGTAGAAAAAAGAAAGAGGGTAGGAAAGGTAACTTGCATAGCTTTTGTAGACTTAGAAAAGGCATTTCATAATGTAGATTGGGACATAATGTTTAGAATTTTAAAAGAAACGGGTATGGATTATAAGGATAGGAGAATAATTTTTAATTTATATAAACACCAAACTGCCTTAGTTAGAATTGAGGGGGAAGAAGAGGTAGCAAAAATAGGGAAGGGAGTTCGGCAGGGATGTACACTTTCACCGTTATTATTTAATCTATATATAGAAGATGCAATAAACAAAGTAAAAGAAGAGTATAGTGTAGGTGTGAATGTACAGGGAGAGAAAATATATATGCTGAGATTCGCCGACGATATAGCTATATTGGAAGAAAGCGAAAAGAATTTAGAAAGGGTATTGAATGGTATGCAGGCAGTATTGACTAGGGATTTTAACATGAAAATAAATATAGGTAAAACTAAAGTGATGAGGTGTGACAAAAAGGAATGCAGTAGAAAAATGAGGATCACAATAGGAGATAATAGAATCGAAGAAGTGTCAGATTTTTGTTATTTAGGCAGTAGAATCACAAAAGATAATCGAAGCAAGGTAGATATAAAGTGTAGGATAGCACAGGGTAGGAAGGCATTCGTAGAAAAAGAACAGATTTTAAGATCAAATATTGACTTGGGTATTAGAAAAAGATTACTGAAGGTATATGTTTGGAGTGTAGCACTGTACGGGTGTGAGGCGTGGACTATAGGAAAGGAAGAGAAGCGTAGATTAGAAGCACTTGAAATGTGGTGTTATAGGAGGATGATGAGGATTGGTTGGGAAGACAAAGTAACAAATGAAGCTGTACTAGAGTTAGTAGGGGAGAAGAGAAGTATCTGGAGAGTGTTACAGCGTAGGAGAGACAGATTAGTAGGGCATATTCTCAGGCATGGGGGGATTATGCAATTGATCATAGAGGGTAGAGTGGAGGGAAAGAGAGGGGTAGGTAGGCCTAGATTGGTGTATGTGAGTCAGATAGTTGAAGACGTTGAGATGAATAGCTATAGGGAGATGAAGGGATTAGCTCAGGATAGATCGGCATGGCGTGCTGTTTCCAACCAATCTTTAGGATTGCGGACTCTTTAACTAAAATAAGTTGAGATATACTAAATACTAAAATAAAAGCCGGATGTAAAATCAGAAATGAAACAAAAGTACTATTATCAGTTAAATATCCTAAGGGTTGGTTGGAAAGATTTTAAACTATTATTGCGAAAATATTTTTGTAATTCATTGTAAGCTTGGAAAAAAACGCATTAGTAGCTTCAAGCGAAATCAACTAAAGTTGTCACAATATATTTGCATCGGATGGCATTAACTATGCATGAATTCCATTTACAATTAGATGGTCTGCAATTTGTAGCAGTCCACAACAGATGTATGTACACGGTGATTCACTGAGCCTCATTTGAAAAAATAACCTTATAAATTTCACCTCGAGAAAATGAGCCTATTAGTTACTGAATTAAATCCGATGGTGGGAGAAAGCGGCATAATATATTTAACGCGGACATTAACATATAAATAGGCGAGCTTCGCAGATGCTATTAATACTTTGATTTCCCTTGATTATTCTTACCACCGTTTCTAAGAATTGTGGCCTACAAACAATGTAAGCTGCCGTTTAAAAAAAAAAGCAATCACACTTTACGTAACAACAAAAACAACCTGTTTATTCAAATGCGTTCAAATTGCTTCTAGAGAAAACAAATCAATGTATATATTAATAAATAAAATTAGAATGACTGGTTATATATGATAGAATAGAATAGAATAGTGTCTTTATTGTTAAAAATAATTATTTTTGCAATCGTCATATTGTAGCATTGTCATTTTGTATAATTAATAACAAATTGCACTATATTTGTACTACGGGTATATTGTAAAATTTTATTAACATCACATAATAAAAAATCGGTTTAATTGTAAAATGCTTTGGCTACAAAAAATCTGGTCACAACAGTTTCTATAATATTTCTAGGCGTTTTCCTTATAATTAATGGCAAGCTATTGTAATATTTTTTATTGGTCCTTTTTGCGCTTTTGTTATACAAATTGAACAACAGTTACAAGATATTCCTTCAAATTTATTTAACACTTTAATATTGGTACAGGCTTAGTCAGTCTAAAAATCCAAGAGTTATATTAAACAAAAAAACAAAACAAATCAAAACAAGTAGTTTGAAATTTATTCTATTGTTCAATATTCACTAATTTAACACCTTTTTAAAAAAAATTCAGCTATGAAGTAATAATTTACATATACAGTATTTTAATATCATACAATATTTTTCACATGCCTTGAATTATAATATAGAATATCACCCAAATACCGTAACAAGCATTAAGTAGCTAGATGTACATTTCAAGCGCTATGCGCTTGAAATATATATATAAATATATACTATATATATATAGTATATCAATCACGATTTGTGACAAAGGTATTTTATTTAGTTTTATCATGTGCTATTGAAGATGGGGGCATAGCCTTCGAAATACGCATCTAGCTTTGAGTTACGGTATTTGGGTGATATTCTATATTATAATTTAATACCGTAGTGATAATTTTTAAAATGCCTTGAATTGATTTATTTTTCACGTTACTAAAACAACTAATTATTATCCTCTGCATCGAGCATGTGCATTCTTCTAACTTTAATTTTAGCTAGGTAATTATTTTTATTATTGAGGATGGTACATTAAATCGCAATATACAGCAATTCACACATCTATATTTCAATGGGATTTAATGCCACAGATATAATATCTCAACCGCCCACCATGTTTGGTTTACAAATAAGCCCCCAGTAGAATATAAATGGCCGCCCCCCCTGTGCCAGAGCCGGAACTCATTTTAATTTTAAAGCGTATACGTACAAGCCTGATAGAAATGCTAGCCTATATTTTGTTACGTTCAGGTTGTCCCAAATTGCTTCATTATCAATCGTCCTGAATCGTATTTGTAACGAACCAAAACAAAGGGATTCTAATTCAAAATATTGGTTATTGGTGTAACTCCTCTGATCTGGCCCCAAATGGTAGAAAAGAAAAATTAACCTGAAGTTGGGGGCATAGCCTTCGAAATGCGCATCTAGCTACGGTATTTGGGTGATATTTTATACTATTATTTAACATGTTACAGGATTGCTTCAAATTTGTTTATTAAAAAAGTATTGAAATAATTCCGTTTTGAATTGCCTTGATGTCTTAAGATACGTAGAAAATGTTTTTGGGTAAAGATAAATGGGTATTTTCGTTACAACTTTTTTTTTAAATATTAAATTTATAACT
Source organism: Leptodirus hochenwartii (assembly GCA_947310635.1). NCBI lineage: Eukaryota > Metazoa > Arthropoda > Insecta > Coleoptera > Leiodidae > Leptodirus > Leptodirus hochenwartii. The sequence continues at coordinate 36,650,300 of OX371176.1, forward strand.
ATTAACATGTTCATTAAATCTATTTTTAAAGCGCCCCCTTCAAATTAAAAGCAAATTCAAATGGATGATCAATAATTTCTCGCAGTTTTTCTTACGTTGCATATTTGGTTTCGCTTCGAGAAATGGTCGGTATGTAAATTTGGGGTAGTCTGTTTTGTATATCTATGAGCGGCATGTATCGCGGTTTTTATGGCCGCCCTATTTGCTTTCCAAAGCGAAAACGTGAAGGGGACGACTGCTGCTCGTCGACATATACAACACACCAACGACCCGTGCATAGCGGGCTGCGTCGCCAGACATTTGTCAGGATCTAAACCAGAAACAACTTCATTAATTTCTTAATTGAACGATCAACTGAAACCAGCCAGTGTAAAATACACTGCAGCGCGAAATTCGCGTGCTAAAAAAAGGATCGCGCCAAGGAAGAGTTACCATTCGGATTTAATGTCGCAGTTAAACGCTACCAATTACGCAATGTCGAAGTGATGTCTTAAATGTTGGGGGGGGGGATTCTTTCTCGTTCTGGGTGGCCTGGTATCGTTGTTTTGTAAAGAAATTGTAAGATACGTTCGCATAATATAATATGCGGTTTTTTGGCGACTAGAAAAATGCGGAGCCTCTAAAGTGGCTCTGCAAAAACACAGCTGTGCAAGTGGAATCAAATTTAAATTGAAACATTTTCGCGACCAAGGAAAACGTACGGGAGGAGCGTGCTTTCGCCGCTTTTTTAATACAATACGGTCGTGATAATCTTCTGTTTTTAGCGCTGAAGTTTCGGTCGAAACTTTGTACGCACTTATTAGTTGCGAAGCAGTCATTTGCCTGCAGAGTTAGATAGAAAAGCAGCCGTCGCATTCAGTCTCGACAGGAATAATAGATACATCTTATTAAAAATGAATTTTGCAGACTTGCCTCTGTCTGACAAGAAGAATGTATAATTCACTGAACAATTACTGGTCTACACGTCCAAGGAAATTCGAAAATAAAAACCAATGAATTAAAGCCACACATTGCTAGAGCGTTTCAACATTTGGTGACCATAAAATTTTCAGAAAAAAATTTGCAAATTTCATCATTGATTTATACGCGCTGGTCATTTCAAAAATTGTCTGACAAAATACCAAAAAGTAAACTAACTATGTATGTATCAATCAATATTTGTATGATTGTAAGATATTCAACATTTTGATTATAAATTATCGGAATCAGTTCCGAGTAAGTTGGGACATGGGGTAATTCAATTTTGGCTGTCAAAACAGTTGAACGTTTTATGCAATTTGCGCCATTTAATGCGATTCTAAAGTGTCATACGTCCTGACAATTACATGTTATGTCCTTCGTGCGCCGAATTCTATTGGCTGCCATCCAAAAAAGACTGATAGAGTATACTGCTGTTCCAATGCGAGAAATGCAGACGCCCCTGGAACCTTAAAGTTTAAATTATAATTAGCGCACGCGGAGCGTCTTATAATATTATCGAATGTAATTCGTTCTAGGTGGCTTGTCCACTTGTGCTTTAACTTTTGCACTACGTATCCAAATCGATTGATAAAATCGTCTTTTCATTCCCATTACGAATATTACGCAGAAAGTTGTCTAATGGCAATAAATTAATTACATTTACGTTGTACTATAATGAGTTTTGCCACGTTAAATTTTACTTTTGTATAGTTAAAATAAATGTATTTTGTTAGAAAAATATTTACCTTAGATCCAATGAAATTTTCCCTATGATGACGTGGGTAGTATTTATATGGCTTCCATTTTGCTATGACAAATGTCTTAGCAAAAGTCCCATCTACCGTTCTCATTTTTTTCCACCATTTTTTAATATCTGTATATTTGATTAAATACAATTTTTAAATTTATGTTGTTACTTAAAATTTACCTTTGCATTCGTTAAGAAAATGTTTCTATGCGGTTTCGATGCTAAATGGTAAATTTACGAGTTGTAATGACTATTCAACAAATATTTGCTGTAATATATGTTAAAAAATTTTTGAATCGAGAAATTTTTTTGATGATGCAGTGAAGTAAATTTGTCACTCAGTAGATCCGAATATACAAAGTTAAATTATTAAGATTTGTGTACATTTTTTCGTGTCTTAGTTTTCCGCATAATCTCGAAATAGAAAGAAATTTTGACCAAAAAAAAAAACTCAGTTGCCATTTTTTTTTTTTATTGTCACTGATTTTATCAACATATAGTATAGAATATCACCCAAATACCGTAACTTAAAGCATTAAGTAGCTAGAAGCGCATTTCGAAGGCTATGCCCCCCATCTTCAGTAGCACAAGATAAAAACTAAATAAAATACATCCGTCACGAATCGTGATTGATATACTATTAAATAAATAAGTCAACATGACAGAAATATTTCAAAAATGGCATATAATATGACCTATAAATCTTTTAAAATAATACAAATTAACAATTAACGAAACTAACAAGTAACTACAATAAACATTGATTTATAAAACCTTAAATAACCAAAAATAATAATATATATATAAATTTTTAAAAAGTTCTTATTAAATAAATTAAATAGGCAAGATGAAATTGGCCCTGAATTCATTAAATTTGATTTATATTTATGCTTTCATAAGCATTTAACTCGGAATTTTTCAAAACACTTTTAAGCAATTTAAGTGAACTAATTTGAATAGGATGACCTGAGTTAGTCGAAAATATGCTCGGCTACAGCACTTTTATCTCAAATGAGCTAAATGCTCCTTAATATATTTTCAATTGGTCTACGTGTTTGTCTTCTATATGTACTTTAGGACAACTAGAACAAGATATTTTGTAAATACCAAATTTTTTATTGAAATCAATTAAATCTAATTTTATTTACAATTTTAACAAGTAATTTAACAAATTTTGGAGTTAAATTATTACTTTATTCAGAAAAACTAATAATATTTCTGATATCTCTTGTTCTTTTAAAATTTCTTAATATGTTAATTATAATTTTATAACAATAGCTATTTTGTACTGCTATATTTCGTATATTATTTAATTCGATGTTATATATATCATCAGATAAAGGAAAATTTAATAAGCGGTTAAATAAAAAATTAAAAGCAGCATATTTATGTTGACGACAATGATTTGAATCGATTTGTATATAGCAGTCCGTATTTGTAGCTTTTCTACATATATCAAACTCAAATATATTATTTGATAGTGTTAAATCTTTAACATTATTAATGATTAATAAAATTGATGATTGACATTGATGGAAGAGTAGAGGAACCTTTTCTTCAGTTTATACTAAAATTTTAAAACGATCAACCAAAACAAAGCTCCAAATTCTACATAACTCAACTTTTTTGACTTGTGTTGAATTTTGCACGTATAATTTTTCAGCACAACGAATCGTGTAGATTTGCTATCACTTTCTACTATATCTTCTAAAGTAAAAAAAATAAAAAATGACAAAATCCTCCTACTTTGTATAATCGGTCATACAGTTCAGTTCCGCTTATATACACTACTTTATCCGTGGACCAGACGGTGTCTCCATCAGATATGAAGTTATGCACCCGAACAGCCACTCGGGAAAGGTATAATATGATGTGGCAACGTTGCCTGCTAATAGAGGATCTACGCCGAAACTTCCAGCAACCGCTTGGCAAGATCTTATTTCAATCCGGTAAAATAAAGCCATTACCTCTTATCAAGTTTTAATCCCTCGACGGGATGACACGCTCTCGTATTCGCTGCATCTTCGCACGCCCCACGGAATCTAAACACCTGTGCCGATCCTTAGATGAAAACTCGAAATGCAGACTGCGGATGTAATAAAAAAAAAATTCTTCGATTGCTCTAACATCAAACTTCAACATGGCTTAATCTGATAGTAAATTTTCTACGCCGCATTTATATTATCCTTCAAGTTCAAGTGCGTTACATTCGTCCTTCTTATTTTAATATCAAAAGTAAATTGTCCATCCGCTGTGCTCCACTAATACCGCTACAGACGGAAATCTTATTGCAGCACGTTGTGGTCTGTGCGATCGCGAGCAGCTTCTTCTTGATCGTTGCTCTTTGCTTGTTCGTCTCGCGTTCATTCTAGCGTTAATCTGGAGGAGGTCAGAAGGAATAATAATAAGAGCACCAGCGTAGAAGTACGCCTCACGTTCCCGAGGAAAAGCGGCCAAAGGATATTTTGTCGAAGAATTATATGCCGGGAAAAAGTTTAATCCGAACATTTTATAAGAATGTAGTTTTTTTTTTTGTTCAGGTAGTTTAATTTAATTCTAAAGCTCGAAAATTCCCTCGCCCGATAATTCCGAACAAAAGTTTATATAAAAATATTTTTTTGCCAATACTTTTGACGTCCCGAAATATATATATATATAAAACAAATAGTTGTATAAATAGTTAATTTTTTTATTACAACATAATTCAATACAATGTCCCTATCGTACAAAGCTACATCCTTCTTAAGCGAAATATATGTTCGACAACTATTTTCCAGATGGTGGGCTTCTTGATAAATTCACATCCACCCCGTTACACTCCTTCGCCTGTCCTCATCTTCTATCAAAAACCACGAGAGACGTCTTTCCTGTCTTCGAACAGAAGCAGCCGCATCTTTTGGAAACTAATTAAATTATTATGAACGATGGAATATTGAATGGTATACGCTGGCGGGGTGGCAGTTTGGCAAAAGTCTCGAGGGTGGGTGTATATGGGATGACAGGGGGTGTTTTAATGTTACAAGTCATTAGGAATTAATATTTCATAGTTTCAAATTAGAAAATAATTAATCTAGTGGCGGACCGATTTTAACGCCAATTGTTGACGGTATAGATTAATAATATCGGTGTAATTAAATCGATCAATTACTATCGCGAAGTTTTCTTACAGGTTAAAATTAATCGAACTGGTCCAAAAAATTGCTGTTTATAAATCGAATTATTGATTTTAAAAAATCATCACTACGGGTTAAATAATAGTATATAATATCACCCAAATACCGTAACTTAAGTAGCTAGATGTACATTTCGAAGGTTATGCCCCCATCTTCAGTAGCACAAGATAAAAACTAAATAAAATACCTCTGTCACGAATCGTGATTGATATACTATCAAATAAATAATTCAACATGACAGAAGTACTTCAAAATTGGCATATAATATGACCTATAAATCTTTTAAAAATACAAATTAAAAATTACAAATTACAAATTATAAATTAACGAAAATAACGAGTAACAGCAAAAAATTTTGGTTTTTGAAATCGAAAATAACCAAAAATAAATAAATAAATAAATAAATAAAATAATAATAATAAATTTAAAAATAGTTTTTATTAAATAAATTAAATAGACAAAATGAAATTGGGCCCGAATCTAAATTCATTAAATTTGATTTAGATTTATGCATGTATATACTTTCATAAGCATTTAATTCGGAATAATTTAAAACATTTTTAAGTAATTTAAGTGAACTAATTCGAATAGGATGACCTGAGTTAGTCAAAAATATGCTCGACGACAGCACTTTTTCCATTTTTTATTATTTTTTCAATTCGTGACAGAGGTATTTTATTTAGTTTTATCTTGTGCTACTGAAGATGGGGGCATAGCCTTCGAAATGTACATCTAGCTACTTAATGCTTGTTACGGTATTTGGCTGATATTCTATATTATAATAAAAAAGTTGTTCAAATATTTTACGAATTGCAAATATGATTAAATTACGAAACAATATTAATAAATAACATGAATAATAAAAATAATAAAAAAGCTGTTCAAAAGTTAGTTTTTCAAAATTCGACAAATAACAATATAAGAAATGAGATTTTCAAAAAACACCAATATTGATATGATTTTAAAAATTATCACTACGGTGTTAAATTATAATATAGAATATCACCCAAATACCGTAACTTAAAGGATTAAGTAGCTAGATGTACATTTCGAAGGCTATGCCCCCATCTTCAGTAGCACAAGCTAAAAAATAAATGTACATCTTCGAAATGTAATAATTTATTTAATTCAAACGGTGTTTAACAAATCAATAACAAATCGTATTAAATGTGAAACCTTAATACTGTGATTTCTCTACCAAAGAAAGTCGATTTACGTTTATGGATCGTTGTTTGCATATAACCACGTTCAGTATCGCAATCTACGTATGATTTCCTGTGTTTGGGTGGAGGTTATCTATTCGGTATCGCTGTCGGATTTCCACCCCCCCCGAACTGTGCGGCGAACTTAAATCAACTGTAATTAACCCAAATCACCAGGAATAACAATGTGCTATTTACTTATTTCTTGGATTATTCCAGCGGTACATACAACTCGCACACTCGAACCAATGCTTTGTCCTGCCGCTCGTAGATATTCCCTAATAATTAATAACGATGTGCGCAATTGTTAAATGAATCGCCTCAATCAAAACGCGATCATTATGCAAATCGAATTCGTCGCCGCGAATAAGTTATTCGGCACATTCCAAAAAATGTGCAAAACTTTTCGCTCATCAGCCACACGAACATATTTGCGTTTTTCTGTGTTGGTGTGTAGTTTTTTTTTATAAACCGCCCTAAAATTGTGCCCCCAAAATTCGATTATAGGCCAGTAATGAACAGTCAGCTAACCTCTCTAAACACATCCAACTTGTATGTGTGAATTACAACGCGCCATCCGACTAGAGAATTAATTATAACTTTCCACCCACCTTCTCTATCCTGTATGGCATTTGCTCCCTTCGCTCGTAATCTTCCATCCCTTTACCCACTCTAAATTCTACCCCCGATACTTTATGTCTCTGCAATCAACATTACTTAGCCTAATTCCCGAACAATAATCAATGTTTGGGTAGTGTACAATGTTTGAACAAACCAATCGAGGAATTGTAGTTGCAATAATATATTGGTTCGTTCGTTTTGTGCAATGGAATGTTAAAAATCTTGGTCTTTAAAAAAGAAATTATTTATGTTGATTTTGTATGTAATTTTTATCTAATTAAAAAAAATGCACACGCAATTTTTTTTTGCATTTTTGTCGTTTTTGTTGGCTATGGTTCAACACTCTGTATATTTTTATATACTGATTCGCGTCGATGATGTAAAGCTTTCCTCCGACCAGAAGAACATCGCCGCACTATTATTGAAATACTTTATTTTCGCCAATGTTCGACAAACATTTTACGAATATTGAAGGCACCGAAAACGGGCAAATTCTAATCTACAATATCGCTGTCACTTTGTTTGGACGGTGGCACCCTATCAGAATTATATTTTCCAAGTCCGAAAGTCTGAATGCTGTTCGATATACATGATGGAGCGCTGCTGGATACTGCCATCTGCAAATGACTACGAAACCAAGAGGTTTCAACAAATATTTTACAAATATTGTATTTTTTCGGGGCATTTTTTTTGGACAACCTTCGCGAAATTTGAAAAAATATTGATACGGGGCTTCGTCGGTAGATTCTTGTGGAAAATTAAAATTTTTGGTTTAATTTCATCGCTTTAGGAGTTTTCCACATAATTGTTGCGCTAAAATTAACTGATATTAGTACACTTTCAAAAAAGCGAAATTACAAAATTTTGTAATTGTTTTCACCTGTCCATTTGACACCTGTTTATTGTTTTTTTTTTCAATAATAAAAATTATTTATTGATATTTTCAACTAATATTAAAAATATAAAAAAATTTCAACGAAAAAAAATCTGTAAGTAACAGATATTTGAGTTTTGATTTTCTACCGAAATCTTCTTAGAACGCCAAATATTTCCAAGACACTTTTCAAAGAAATTTCATCAAATTTTGAGGAAGTTCAAATTTTGATGAAATTTTCTTCATAGTTGATCTTCTAGCCTTTCCAGCACCTCGTCCATCTTACTATAGATACTCAGACTTTTCTGCGAAGCGACAGTAGCGAGGTAGTGTTTCTTTTTTTGCACGCCTTCTACTAACATTTCGTTTGCTTCACGTACAAGAGACCGATATATATACGATGACTTTCCACTGACTTCACGCTAAACAACATTGGTTTATATTCTTGGACAATGCATCAATCTATACCAACACAACAATACATATAATGAAATGGAAGAATGCCTTTTCTATATTCAATAGAATTGAAAAGACATCATTGTTGCCTATTGTTCAATAAAAGCAGATATCTTATTTTTGTGCGAAAAATTGAACCTTTGGCGAAAAACGTGCATACAATTAATGCCAAAATATCACCACTAGACATTTTTTTATAATACCCTCGAAAGTTTTACCACGAATCTCATTTAAATCATCTTGGATTGATATAAAAAAAATTAAAATTAATGAGCCATCGGTGTGTGTTTATTTTATTGTCATGGTCTGCATATTGTGATATAAAAGTGTGTTATTCGCAGTGGCTTATCGACCCTTAGAGTTATAAACGGAATTAATAGGGGTTGGTTTATAGGTCCTAACGTTTTTTTTTATTATAGTCACGGTTTTCCTTTCAGAAATTAAACCAGTAATTTTTGAAAGAGCTAATGTTATATGCATAGTAAAATGGATGGAAGGTTATCTATATCATAAAAGTCAGATTTTCACCGTTATTCTTTTTAAGTGCAACTGACAAATGAACACTAATAACGCTTGTAACAGACGTTGAAAATAGTTCCACGCTTCATAATGGTAATAATTCATTTCGGTGATTCGTAACGCAATGTACAATACAAATATACTTTAGACAAGTTTGGCATAATTCAGTTAACATTTTGATGTAAAAGCTAGGCATTTTATCCCATCATTTATGAAATAGTTGATCATATTTGACAAGTAACGTCCGTGCGCATTTTTTATTTATTTATTTCTTGCGGAACGCACTGATGGTATATTTACATTTGTTAATAAAAAGGGAAGGGATTTCTCTTAAGCAATTTAGCTTAATTGTAAATTAAAATTCAGTAGTTCTTGTGCGTTATCAACAACAAATTGCCTACTTATGTAGTACGCCTACTTATGTAATATGATAGTGACCATAATTTAGTAGTCCTGGACTCAGAGGTCAAATTCAAGAAATTACAGAAGTCTAAACAGGTCAGAGTAGATGTCGATAGGTTAAAATTAGCTGATGTATGTGAAAAGTACAAGCAGAAAGTAGAAATCATGGCTAATGGAACATCTAGGAACGACATAGATTGCGAATGGAGGGAAATCAGAAATGGGTTAACTACAGCAGCAAATGAAGTATTAGGCACAAAGAAAAGGGCAGGTAGGAGGGAATGGATCACGGAAGAAATAGTTGAAATGATAGAAGCAAGAAGGAAAATTAAAATTGGAAACACAGAAGCAGGACAGCAAAAATATAAGGAACTAAGGAACTTAATTAATAGGAAATGCAAGCTAGCGAAAGAAGAGTGGATAAAAGGAAATTGTGAGGATATTGAGGAGGATATGAGAAGAGGTAAAGTAGATTTGGGCTACAGGAAAATTAAGTCACATTTTTCTAAAGTAAAACCAAAGGGTAACATTATATATGATAAGCAGGGTAAGGAACTCACAGAAAATAAGGAAAAAGCTAGAAGATGGAAGGAGTATCTTGAAGATTTATATAAAGGTAGGCAGGACATGGAGGAGCTAGAAAGTGTGGAACAGATAGATGAGGATGACTTAGGTCCTAGCATACTTAGGTCAGAGTTTCATAGAGCATTAAATGATTTACGGAATAACAAAGCAGCGGGGATTGATATGATACCAGCCGAATTAATAAAACACGCAGGGGAAAAAATGCAGGAGCGATTATACAGGTTAGTTTGTAAAATATATGAGAAGGGAGAAGTACCACAGGATTTTCAGCGTAGTAGAATAGTAACAATGCCGAAGAAAATAGGAGCTAATTTGTGTGAGAAATATAGGACCATTAGTCTACTATCACATGCATCGAAGATATTGCTAAAGATTATTTATAGGAGATTAGAAAATAAAGTAGAGGAAAGGCTAGGAGAAGATCAGTTTGGTTTTAGGAAAAACAGAAGGCCGAGGGAGGCGATTTTAGCACTAAGAACAGTAGTAGAAAAAAGAATGAGGGTAGGAAAGGTAACTTGCATAGCTTTTGTAGATTTAGAAAAGGCATTTGATAATGTAGATTGGGACATAATGTTTAGAATTTTAAAAGAAACGGGTATAGATTATAAGGATAGGAGAATAATTTTTAATTTATATAAACACCAAACTGCCTTAGTTAGAATTGAGGGGGAAGAAGAGGTAGCAAAAATAGGGAAGGGAGTTCGGCATGGATGTACACTTTCACCGTTATTATTTAATCTATATATAGAAGATGCAATAAACAAAGTAAAAGAAGAGTATAGTGTAGGTGTGAATGTACAGGGAGAGAAAATATATATGTTGAGATTCGCCGACGATATAGCTATATTGGAAGAAAGCGAAAAGAATTTAGAAAGGGTATTGAATGGTATGCAGGCAGTATTGACTAGGGATTTTAACATGAAAATAAATATAGGTAAAACTAAAGTGATGAGGTGTGACAAAAAGGCATGCAGTAGAAAAATGAGGATCACAATAGGAGATAATAGAATCGAAGAAGTGTCAGATTTTTGTTATTTAGGCAGTAGAATCACAAAAGATAATCGAAGCAAGGTAGATATAAAGTGTAGGATAGCACAGGGTAGGAAGGCATTCGTAGAAAAGGAACAGATTTTAAGATCAAATATTGACTTGGGTATTAGAAAAAGATTACTGAAGGTATATGTTTGGAGTGTAGCACTGTACGGGTGTGAGGCGTGGACTATAGGAAAGGAAGAGAAGCGTAGATTACAAGCATTCGAAATGTGGTGTTATAGGAGGATGATGAGGATTGGTTGGGAAGATAAAGTAACAAATGAAGCTGTACTAGAGTTAGTAGAGGAGAAGAGAAGTATTTGGAGAGTGTTACAGCGTAGGAGAGACAGATTAGTAGGGCATATTCTTAGGCATGGGGGGATTATGCAATTGATCATAGAAGGTAGAGTGGAGGGAAAGAGGGGTAGGTAGGCCTAGATTGGAGTATGTGAGTCAGATAGTTGAAGACGTTGAGATGAATAGCTATAGGGAGATGAAGGGATTAGCTCAGGATAGATCGGCATGGCGTGCTGTTTCCAACCAATCTTTAGGATTGCGGACTCTTTAACTAACTAATGTAATACGCCTACGATATCTCCTATAAAAAATTGATCCCACTAAAAATTAATTTTTCAAAAAATATTGCACATAGGTTTTGCAATTTTAACGTCGTACACGTCACAATTATTTAAAATATAATTATAATATCGATTAGTTTTGCAGTAATATATCGCACAATAAACAATTAATCACGTGAAGTGCGCAATTAAATCGGCCACGCCAATTTAAATATAAAGTGGCCATTGATCGTGCGATATAATTCAATCCAACGGCGAAATTCAAACGTAATTTATATCATTATAAGGGGTGAAATCACACAACGTGATTGCATTTTTTTTTGGCGCTGCTAATTAGCGGCTGCTCTCGCAGAAGTTGTCAGTGTGTACGTTCTATAAAGCGATTTAATGCACTTGAAATAGTTTGCAGCAAGACAAGAGTGGGCAAATGCACAAATGACAGCCAATTAGGATGTAATTAGGCCAAGTCACAAGTTGAAAAACGCTATCTTTATCGAACGGTTGGTTTATTCCGCGTCATTCCTAAATATAGGAAACACATTTGCGCTAACTTTAATGGCTTTAGTTTTTGCGCCGACTAAAACAAATGTGCGGATGGTTCAGATTTGGGTTCAAACATTTTTATGTTTTACTGTTTTGCAATTTTAGACCTTGCCAGATATATAAAAATCGAAATTTGTCACGAAAATAGAACTTGGATTTTTACTGATATTTAAAATGATTTTTTAAATTATTTAAATGATTTTTACATGGTCCAGATAATTAATTTTATTTTAGAAGATATATGGAACATTAAATTTTATTCGGGAATTTTATTGTTGCAAAATTTAAAAATCCGCTTACGTAAGTTACTTCGAACTGTGTTAATTTTGATTTTTTTCTTTCAGATTGAGGATGCAATGTTGATGTTCGACAAACAAACGAATAGGCATAGGGGTGAGTGATTTTCAACTTAAGACATTAATTGTAAAATTGATTTACATCGGCAAAAATATGTTCAAAGTTTTAAAACTGCATTTGAGAGATTACTTGAGATTTTATTGGAGCTCCATTAAAATATTATATCTTCCAATAAATCCTGCATTTATACTGAATTGTAAAAACATATATAGCAAATACGAGATAATATATATACGGTGTGTCAACTGGAAAATGCAATTATAAGGATTTGCGTGGCACATTTCGCTATTGGATTTACGAGTAGATTTTTCATATTTTCGCAAATTTTTATATTCTTTAGATAGATTTAAAAAAGTCGTACGTAATTTTTTGATATTCGTTCTTGATTTTGTCACTCTATATGAGCGAATGGACAAGTTCTTCGTTTTCATCTAACAGAGAATATACATCATGTCAATTATTTGTACATCTTCGGGATTGCCTCTACGTGGAAAACTTTCCGATGCATTACTAGATAATTGAAACGATCTTTTCCTCCTTTCGGGAGCTGCGTTCGTGTTTTGCTATAACAAATGCTCTTCTGCCATTTCCGTCAATACGTATCAGTGTATAATATAACAAGTAACAAACCAACAATACTATAAATCAATTATTGCAAACTTTCGGCAAAGTATTCGTTCCTTGTTGGGTTATTCCCGAAGGTTTGTAATATTTGATTACATAGAAAATGTTTTAAGTTATTTGTCTTGTTTCCTTTAAAAATGCAAAAGGCATTGTAAATTTTTTATCATAATTTAGTATTTTTGAGGGAATAAATAAACTTTTCGTTTACTTTGATTTTAGAAATTATCTACATAAATTGAAAGTTCGAAATAAATGACAAATTTCTGTTCAATGTATCTAATTGTATATTAAAAAAAAAATCAATTCGATTTTCTTATTTTAATACATTTTATTTCCAATTCTAAAAAAAACTTAATAAGTCGTGGACAATAGAAAACGAAGATAATGGTATTGAAGCAAATTTTTCATCTGTTTATTTATGCGTGTTAAAAATTGATTGAGTTGTTAACGTTTGAGAAATTTTTAATTAAAAAAAAAATGAAAAGTTTTATTTAGGCAGATTTAAAACTTAACAAAAAAAAATCATAAAGAACAATAAAATTCATGACTTGTTATATTTTTTTGCCGAATAAAAATGAATATACAAAATTTTTCGTATTACTCATTCGATACAAAATTATTTTTGTCAGGACCGTAACTCGTCACTTTAGTATTAAACACATCAAACGTCTTCTTTCAAATTCAATTATATGTAGATTTTCTTTAATAACTTAACAATTCAAGAATAGCATTTGAACTGCGGCATTATTCCTTCTTCTGCATCTTTTCTTAAATTAATAAATTCAAAAACTCATTTCTGCAATAAACGTCATTTTTATTATTTCCAAAATCAACCATATTTTGGATTGAAAATTGATTAATTGCATTTCTGAATTTCTAAAAGACGCTAGAAAATTTATTAATTGTGTTTATTTAATTTTATGCTGTCTGGATATGAAATAAATCTTTAGTTTTCTACCAGTTGACTAAACTGCGTAAATAATTAACAAAATTCTTCTTACAAAATCTCTTGTAATTCGAGGTAGAACAATTATATTTGTTGGCAAAATCATTTCTAATATTTTAAGAAAACATTATAATCTAAATCATTCAAAAATTTTTACGTGCCAAGAGTTTACTTTTAGATATTCAAATAAAAAGCCAACGGAACACTTATTAAACTTTTTTTTTAATACACTAGAACTTTCTAAAGAAATTTTGAATCGTTCATTCTCATTACCCGCCCTTACCACCAAGTGCATCTCTACACCGCCACATCCTCGCCTGGCAGTTGCAAGGAACAGCTTTACTTCTATTCTATTTCCGACAAGACTTCTTATGTCCTGTCGTGGGTACAGACAGCATAGCCAGCGCTAACAGTTCAGTTCTTTGCACGCATTTCCCTTTTCCCAGCAACAAAGCAAAAGTCCGCTGCTACTGCCGCCAGACTACACTGAAATACAGCACCCCCGCCCACCCCTGCACGACTCCAACAGACTAGGGAACAATCAGGGGGACAAAAGTAGAAAAGTACCCGCATGCACACAGGGCTCATTGGCAACCCTAGATCAAGACGTGTATTTACGAAGCTCACGTTAAAAATATTTTATTGTACGAATACATTTTTTTTTTGTTCTTAAATTTAACGTTCCGCACCGAAAGCTTATACATATCACTTAATATCCATTCTAAATTCTGATCCCTTTCTTCTAAAATATCTTTTACAATGCACTAAAATATTAACATCTTGCAATAATACGTTTAAATTTCAATTTAATTTTTATAATACGCAACACCCTATATATTTCGACGATATCATATCACTATATCATTTCAACATATCCATTCTAAATTCTGATCCCTTTCTTCTAAAATATCTTTTACAATGCACTAAAATATTAACATCTTGCAATAATACGTTTAAAATTTCAATTTAATTTTTATAATACACAACGATATTATATTTCGAAATATTTCGACGATATTATATCATTATATCATTTCGATATATCCATTCTAAATTCTGTTCCCTTTCTTCTAAAATATCTTTTACAATACACTAAAATATTAACATCTTGCAATAATACGTTTAAATTTCAATTTAATTTTTATAATACGCAACACCCTATATATTTCGACGATATCATATCACTATATCATTTCAACATATCCATTCTAAATTCTGATCCCTTTCTTCTAAAATATCTTTTACAATACACTAAAATATTAACATCTTGCAATAATACGTTTAAAATTTCAATTTAATTTTTATAATACGCAACACCCTATATATTTCGACCATATCATATCGCTATATCATTTCAACAAATCCATTCTAAATTCTGATCCCTTTCTTCTAAAATATCTTTTACAATACACTAAAATATTAACATCTTCCAACAATACGTTTAAAATTTCAATTTAATTTTTATAATACACAACAGTCTATATATTTCGACGATATCATATCACTATATCATTTCGCCATATCTATTCTAAATTCTGATCCTTTTCTTCTAAAATATCTTAGGCAATACACTAAAATATTAACATCTTGCAATAATACGTTTAAAATTTCAATTTAATTTTTATAATACACAACACCCTATATATTTCGACGATATCATATCACTATATCATTTCAACATATCCATTCTAAATTCTGATCCCTTTCTTCTAAAATATCTTTTACAATGCACTAAAATATTAACATCTTGCAATAATACGTTTAAAATTTCAATTTAATTTTTATAATACACAACAGTCTATATATTTCGACGATATCATATCACTATATCATTTCGCCATATCTATTCTAAATTCTGATCCCTTTCTTCTAAAATATCTTTTACAATACACTAAAATATTAACATCTTCCAATAATACGTTTAAAATTTCAATTTAATTTTTATAATACGCAACACCCTATATATTTCGACGATATCATATCACTATATCATTTCAACATATCCATTCTAAATTCTGATCCCTTTCTTCTAAAATATCTTAGGCAATACACTAAAATATTAACATCTTGCAATAATACGTTTAAAATTTCAATTTAATTTTTATAATACACAACACCCTATATATTTCGACGATATTATATCATTATATCATTTCGATATATCCATTCTAAATTCTGTTCCCTTTCTTCTAAAATATCTTAGGCAATACACTAAAATATTAACATCTTGCAGTAATACGTTTAAAATTTCATTTTATTTTTATAATACGCAACGCCCTGTATATTTCGACGATACACAAATTCTCCTCTTACTTCTCAAGTCGGCCACTTACAACTACTAAAAGTTTCCGACAAATTGCGAATTGTATATTTATTTGCTTAATATGTACTTGAGCGCTTTCAGCGGCTACCAGCAGGGAGTCATATATATATATATATAGCAGTATAGTACGAACATGTACATATAGAGGGCACTCTCTTTTCAGTGTGTCTTTGTTCAAGAAACAATATCTCCCTAAAATAATTCTACAGTCGCAATTGAATTGCTTTTATATCAAACCATTTGACTTCAACGTAATAATATGATATAACTAACTTATTAAGCTACTTGAATCGAACAAAAGTTTTTCTTAAAATTTTTTATATGTTATTTTAGAATCAATAAGAAATAAGAACAGATATATTTAGTTGTCTTATACAATTTTCAAATTTTCAGCTGATAAAATATTCAAAACTAGTTTGGAGCGCGAAAAATTATCCTTGACCGATTTTGTTACTGTTAATCTTGTAGAAAATTGTTATAAATTAGATTTAGTATTGCCACAGATGTTATCTGCTTAAAAATGAAATTTCAGGTTTGGTTCTTCATAATAAGATCTTGAAAAAAATCATTATCTAAAACTTTTCAGAGCGGCCTAAATTATTCATTTTCATTAAACATGCAAATTAATAGGATGCAATAAATTCGCGTTAAATGCAATTGAAAATAAACTATGCCATGTTCGTAATAATCTATCGTGTGGGGAATATTATTGGAATAACAAATCGATTTTAACGAACGCATTCATGCGACAAATAAATTACGTTTCGTATAAGGAATTAAATCCTGATATTGATTCATAACATGCTTCTATGGAAGTTGTGAAAGTGAAACTTTTAGGGGCTAAAAAATAAAGCTTTTTACTTCAGAAGATAGTTTGGTTTAAATCTCTTGCAAAATTTAATTTAAATTTCAATTAAAAAAAACACGATGCAATTTTATGGTATTTCGAATGATGTTAGATCCCGTTTGTTTTCTTGTATAAAAATCGTTTTTGATTAGTTTATTGGTGCGTTGCCAAGCATTTGATAATTTATGTAGATTTTACCTTATTATTTTAACAGGTTAAGCCTGTTCTTACGCAGTTCGTACTGTTTTGTGTAAATTGAAAATTTCGTCCTGGGAACATGTTTGGGGCAATAACTAACAACAGAGTACTCTTGCGTAATGCAATTAATTACAAATCAGCAACGAGGCCAAATTTATTAAAAAAAACACTTTGTTGGCTCTTTTTTTTTATTCAAATACACAGCGATCTTTGTAAGAAGTCATTTTTTATTCTGTAAAAATATTTCACCGAAAGAAATAATCAAAAAAATCTGCCATAATTATTTAATAAATTGTACGATTATAATTTGTATCGTTCCAAAAAAACTAATTATATAACGTACAAAAAAACCATTATATAAAATTCATTTTTAATTGATTTTTTTTTTAATATAGCAAGACACACTTTCTAAGCGTCCGTAATTATTCATTTTAATTTTCGCTTAAGTGATTATTGTACATATTTTAAGTTTAGTCATTTCCATTACTGAACACAAATACGCAATCAACGATCTGTACCCAACATTTACATTTACAAGAACCTCGATTAAAAGAAATTTCAAAATCGTGCTAGGGCTTCATTAACCCGTTTTCTCTACATTCGGCCGTTATATAAGAATCTGTTTACTTAAATCGTGGTTTTCTATCGTGAAAATACCTGTAGTAGAAACTAGTCAGCCACCGTTGCGCTTCTTCAGCGATATAGCAACAATTTCTTTGTTATTTGGTTGGTGGTAATCATGCGATAATGCCATTATTGCGTAGTCCTTCTGTAACGTATATTTGTTGTTGATCATATAAAATGCAATTAATTAAATTAGTTGTTAGTATTGTTGCTTTTGTTGTTGATGAGTCATATAGTATGAAGAAATACGTGAATTTGTTATATGAAAAATGCAATATTAATAAACAACCAAATGGAAATTTAAAATTTCTCCATTTTTATTTGTTCATTTATTATATGATTAATTGAATTATTATAATTATATATTTCATTTTGTTTTTTATATTAATAATACGTCTTTATTGAGCGAAATAACATATGTTGTATATAACAATGTTTCTTGTAATTCTTTTTGATCCAAAAATAATAATTTATTATTATTATATTTTTTCTAACAAACAAAGCCTTTTGATCAATAATATTATAAAATTTAGTATCACTTTTTGTGACTTATATGAAATTTTACAAAACCATCACCCTTGTGATGGTTTTTACGAAACAATTAAATTTTAGGCTTAACTAATTTACCATATATTCAAAATTTAATATTTGTCAAAGCACATTCCCTTAAGAATTTTTTAGAATGCAATAGTGATGTAGAAATGAAAGAAACGTTGCATTATTAATTATAGTACAGAATATAAGACAATAGAATATTTAAAATAGAATCGAATATTTCTTTATTGTTTTGCAAAAATTGCAATTACAAATATATTTTTCTACGACTAATTTCATCGTTATACAAAAAGTTTTCTTATGCGACTCGTTGGTGGTAATTTTTTAAATTATATAATTACAAATTATTTTCGATTTTTAGATATTTTCGATAGGGTCGATATGATTGAACTATTGAGTTGAGAAGTCGAAAAGTCGTTTGAAAAAAAAAATTGGTAAAATTTCATATAAATTGGCAGTCAATAATTTTTTTTATTGAATAATTAGCTAAGCGTTTGAAATGTTTTTCCGATTGAATTTAAGATCATTTCATTTCCTATTTTTATTAAATCGCTGAATATATTTTAAAAGAAAAATATTCTAACAGGGTCGATTAAAAAAATTTCTGTATATATTATTGCTAGAAAAATTTGAAAACACCCGATATAAGTATTTGGTGTTTTAAGAGGTCAAATTTTGAAATTTTAATTAAAAAAAAAATCACAAACCATTATAGATATCAATATTAACATTTATAAAAATTTAGTAATAATTATTTTGCTTTTAAAGTAATTATTTACAAAATAAATCATCGCTGAATAATAAAATTTCTAATGCTTTTGTTACCAATTGACCGTCTCAAGTATTAATTCGTTTTTTTTGTAATTTTCGGGTGTTTCTATTTATCTACAATTAATATTTATAACTTGATATGCAATTTAATAATTTTTCTACACGCTATAAGCTTTCCAAATAGCATTGAGCCATCTATGGTATATATTTTATTATAGCTGTAGGATATTTTTTTTACGTTACGGAGTAGTGTGATATAAATATAATATGATAAAATATGGGTTAGGTATATCGTTGAAAATAAGCTCCTAGCTATTCCTATGTACCTATACAGCTGCTGTTGGTAATGGAAACGTGCATTGAATCGAAAATGCATAATTCAAATCTAGGTCCCTGCAAAATGTAAGAGAAAAATGCCGTAAACAGCGAATACACGCGAAGAGAAGCTTTTCGAATTACCATTACTTTATATCATTTTATTTACACAATAAAAAATGCTTTACGTATAAATTACGCTTCAATTTCGCCAAAACTTAATCGAAACGATTTTTTAAATTTAAATTTACGCGCTTAAAAAATCAATTAAATTTATTTTACTGTTTTTATCATGGATGATAAAGATCATAACAGAAATTCTCCACTGAATCGGGATATTTTGCTATTTTTCCTTCAGTCAGGAGGGAATTTATTTTATCCGTTACGTGGGACATGGAACTTAAGACGGATGAATGATACGGATAAGTAGAACAGTAGCGTGTAATGCGGGATCACTGGAAGTGGTCCAAGTTGGTCTGCTCCATTTCAATCTCTCTCTTTGCCCGAGCCCCGTATGTGTTAAACTCAAAACCCGATTTCCGACAATACCCGAACGATTGTTTGAAATTATTCGTGACACAACGAAATGTTTCCAAACGCTAAATTTCCGTTTTAAAAACATAATCAGATCTAGTTTTGCGCGAATTCGGAATTTGATAGTAACGTACTATTTACATAGTTGATAGTATTTTGGATATGTGACGCCTGCGATATTTATACCCTACCTAGAGATTTTAACACGGGGTGTCCAAAAAAAAATGTCGTTATTTGAAATTGGCACAAAATTGTTATCAAAAGTCACGTTAATATAAAACAACTTGTCCAGAATTTTTATTTTGTATATTTAATTATCCGTATCTAAAAATTGTGGGCTGGCTTTATTGATACTTGATAATTGATAATACTCTTTTTGCATAAAGAAATTATATGAAACTGCATTTTTTTCCGAAAATCAATTTAGAAGCGAGCTGTACAACTTTATAAATTTACACTGACAAAAATGTTAAGGTTTTGATTCTCAAAATTAACACTTGTCTTGTATTTTGTGTCCATACTTCTAAATTTAGTAGATATTATTGAAAATTAGAAAGCTTTTCCAATTTTTTTTTTGCAAAATAAATATTTGCACATTCGTATGTTTTAAATACAATTTAAGTTTACGATGAACAATGTGAAAGCGATTTTTCATGTGCCATAAATATTTTCGGAAATTGCCCATATCGATACGTGAAAAATTACACTTTCCTCCAACATATTTAACAAAACTTTCTTTTTGCAAAAATTTTCTGCTAACATTCATTCCGTATATATCCGCTTTAGTATCTCTTCTTGTACTGGAAAAAATATTTCAATTCATGGATATGGCCTGTCTAACTTTTTTCCTTCGTACAAATCGCTGGCTTTTAACGTTAAGCGTTTTCTTCTCTTCCCGCGTTTTTTATATTTCTAACATTTTCAACTCATACGTATTTCTCAGTGTCTATGCCTTCTGCCACTTAAAAATATTAAAATCCTTGGAAATATTCGCGGAAAATATATCTTTTCGTAATATGTAGAAAAAAAGTTTATATATTTGCATTTTACCAACGTAGGCACCAATAAATGAATTATCATTATATATTTTTATATCAACAAATCTACAATATAGTAATAAAATTAGCAAAAATATATATTTTCTTAATTTTTAACTCAAACCAATCTACATGGTAATTTCTGTAATCAACTTTTTGTTAGGTCATTTCAACTCCTTCATCTATGCGACAATTGTTATTTGCTTCAATTGCGCGTCATGTAACAATTTCGAAGCACGTCCTTATGCCATGTTGCCATTATTATGCAATACTCCCATTTTGCAGAAACACGGCCAACTCGAATTGTTTCGTATTTAA
Organism: Leptodirus hochenwartii; assembly: GCA_947310635.1. Classification (NCBI taxonomy): domain Eukaryota; kingdom Metazoa; phylum Arthropoda; class Insecta; order Coleoptera; family Leiodidae; genus Leptodirus; species Leptodirus hochenwartii. The sequence goes on from OX371176.1 coordinate 36,671,442, forward strand.
TAATGAATTTCTGTGAATAGTTCGACTTAGTTCTACAATAAAATTTAAATTGTTTCCCTCCAATTTTGAATGACTAAAACGGCGATTTAATTTCTAGCCCAACAAGTTGAAAGATAAATCTGCTAAATTTCGAATTATATGCCACCACCAATGCTATACCAAAACTTTTGCATCTACCCCTAAATTTATCATATGACCATTTCGATAAATCAATCTACGTTTGACCGTAAAATCCCTCGCGAATTTAGGTGCAAATTGACTCCCATCATCGTCTATTCGTGGCTTCTGTACAATGGCGATTAGGATAACCATTATTGGCATTTGTATAAATGTAATATGCATACATAGTCTGGACCCAATGCGCCAATATGATGGGATCATTATGGTATAAATAGAATTTGTATATCTGAACATTTGATAGGGGAAGAGTTGTCGGCATATGCGCAAGATTATTATTATCATGTGATTTGGGGACAAAGGAAACATCGATGGTGATGGTGATGGTGAGATAATATTTTCGTTGTTGATTTTGGTCCTCGGCTCAAATAAAGCGATGTGCAGAAGTTGAAAAAAAATCATTGCAAATTATTATTAAAATGCAGAAATTAAAAGACTTTTTCGATTCTTCAAAAAATATTTATAAGAATGCCAAGATCTTTTACTTCGAAATATATTGCAACACTTCCATCATTTGGAAAAAGTTAAAATTAAATTGAATATTTGTATTTTGAATTTTTTTTATATCTATTTTATACAATTGAATTAGCTCGTTGGTACATCTACCCAAAAGGTTAAAAATTAAAAATCTGAAAAAATGAAATTCCCTTTTAAAATAAATGTTGCATTGCTATGTGGAAAAAGTTAAAATTAAATTGATTATTTGCATTTTGAATTTTTTTTGTATCTACATATTTCAACAATATTAATGAATTTTCTCTAATTGCTTTTTAAAAAAAGTTTTTTTTTCATTAATACGAACTGTACAATAATTTTATTTTTGTCTTTAATCAAGAAATATTATTACAACTACCAAAATATTAAAAATGCAATTCCCTTTTAAAACAAATGTTTCACTGCAAATAATAATTATCTGAATCCAGAAATATCAATGTTGAAAATAAAAATAAAAATCCATCAGCACAAACTAATTTATCCAACATCAGCAAATGACTTTAAAAAACCATATTTGATGTTCATCGGAAAATATTCGGGTTAAAAATGAGCATAAAATCTTTGTATCATTTTTTGAAAAATGTATGAGAAAATTTCGCTGTAATTCATCAAGAAACTGTTCGGTTTTAATTTTTACATAAAATATTTTTTCATTAAAGTATTCCATACTAAATTTCCTTTTTCATGATTGTAAATTGTGCAACAATAATATAATAATAATCATTTAATTTGAATCCAGAAATATTTGTGCCATTCAAGAAATAAAAAAATTATTTACATGGACTTTGGATATAATGCCATAATAAGCGGCTGTAATTTTTTTCGAATTTTTTTTATATTGAAGCTCCTCTTCAATCATTTACAAAAAATTTGAAAATTCATATTTATTTATAGTAGAAACGTACGTTCGTTTTTTAGTATATATACTACACGTATATAAATTTATATATACCTATTATTTAAATAGGTTATAAATTTTACCGTTAAGTTGTGATATTTCATATTAGGGAAAAAAAATTAAAATTACAATATAGCTAAAATTTATTTCAAAATAACAAAAAAATCGATTTCTATCGAAGTTCCCCATTTTCAGTTTTAACACTGTACGAGTCCGTTTATTCTTCAATTGATGAACAAAAACTGTAATAGCAATTTTAATACGAAAATCCCATCTTTATTTATACGTCCCATGTCAACGTGTACTTGAGATGCATTTAGATGGGAATTCAATCAATTAGTTACATGTTCTACCAGCTATCAAATTAGACGCACGTATTCATTGTTTGATGTCATCCGTCAAATTCTCTTGATGCGTTTAATTCATAAGGCAACATCCAAGTTGGCTAAGTATGTTCGATAGTCGCCATATGCTTCGATCCTGAATCATCCTTAGCTTTGAATTTCGACCAATATTTTTCAGAATATATTATTTTGAAAAACATCATATAATTTTTCGTTGTTTGGTTTACAAGAGAATATAGCAGTACAGGTGGTAATAATTTTTAAGGGCACTAATAGTGGGATATGCACTTTTTCGACAATTTTTTCAACTTTTTCTGATTGAACTATAGCAAATCTCTAAAATTTGATTCTAGGACGATTTATAGTCATTTTACGTTCTGGAAATTTTTAAAATTTTGATCAAAATCGACGAAGGAATTAGTTTTTCGGCGGGTAACCTCCTTTGTACTTTTTCGACAATTTTTTCAACTTTTTCTGATTGAATCGGAAATCTCGAAAATTTGTTTCTAGGACGATTTATAGTCATTTTACGTTGTTCTGGAAATTTTAAACATTTTTATCAAAATCGACGAAGGATTTTTTTTTTCGGCGGGTAACCTCTTTTGTACTTTTTCGACAATTTTTTCAACTTTTTCTGATTGAACTACAGCAAAACTCTAAAATTTGTTTCTAGGACGATTTATAGTCATTTTATGTTCTGGAAATTTTAAAAATTTTGATCAAAATCGACGAAGGAATTACTTTTTCGGCGGGTAACCTCCTTTGTACTTTTTCGACAATTTTTTCAACTTTTTCTGATTGAACTACAGCAAATCTCTAAAATTTGTTTCTAGGACGATTTATAGTTATTTTACGTTGTTCTGGAAATTTTAAAAATTTTGATCAAAATCGACGAAAAAATTAAATTTTTCGACGGGTATATATATACCTCCTTTACACTTTTTCGACAGTTTTACCAACTTTTTCTAATTTTCTGCAAATCTCTAAAATTTGTTTCCATAACGATTTATAGTCATTTTACGTTGTTTCGGAATAGTGGGATTGAAATCTCATAAACGTAGATTAAAAAATTTTACTTTAACAATTTCTTTTAAAATTTAGATAAATTTTCTAATGCTATTTTTCCGAGTTTGCCAAAATATTGTGGACAACAACTTGTGTAGCAACTAAAGTCACGTTACAAAAAAAACACGAATAAGTTGCGGCAATATTTCTAACTAGCGTAGTTCATGGTCCAGTGCCTATATATTGCGATAAAATAATTTCAAACTTAATTAGTTTTGCTCGGCCAATGCAGAGGTGCATCCAGACTGTCGGATTAGCAGAAGCGACCTAACATATATATGGCCGTTTTATTCATACCGGTCACAACCAGCACACATAATTCCTGCAGAAGAGAATGCATCAAGTCGACGGTGTGATAAAGCCGCTCGCTAAGCGATAGCGATATCCACATTCATCCACACCAGAGTACACCAAAATGTAATCACTAGAATATTTTACATTGGCATTTGATGAAAGCACCATTTTTTTTATTCTCGTTCAAACATTTTTTTTGTAGTTATTTCAAATCGAGGTCTTTTTTTAATCAGTGGATTATTTTCCTATTTGAAGGTTTTTTTGACAGCGAGATCGATTTTTTAGTTGGAGGTTTTTTCGAAATGAAAATTGGTCGTAATAAAAAATACGCAATATTAAAAAAATTAACTTTTAAACACATTTTTTCGCCATCTGAAAGACATTTCTAACAAGTTCTGCATTTCTACTAAGTTCTACTTTCGTTCTTACATTTTCGTGATTTCTCGAATACATTTTCTAATACAACGTTCAATTTCACGTAGCGATTTATTAGTTCGAATTTGTTCTCCACTCATTTTAAAAATTGCACAAAATTATAAATTAATTTGAAGTCAAAAAAACGGTCGTAAAAATATTTGTTCTGGGTAGATAAAATGATTTTTTTATTATTATTTTGGACAGTTATCTGGATTTTTTTTTAACAATTTCGCACAAATAAAAGTTAATTGAAATATTTTTATAAATATATTAATTTTAAGTACATAGTTTAAAAAACAGCATCAATTTTTTGATAATTGTTAAATAATCTAAAGAGATTTCTTAATTAAACTATGTTTTTTATCACAATAGGAAATATAAATTTATTTATAAAATTTATATATTACAACGACATGTTTCGGACTATCGTCCATCATCACTTGATATTTCTGATGATTTATATTTCCTATTGTGATATAAAATCATAGTTTTAATTCTTCCCGTATTTAATTTACAATGGAATATCACCAAGTAAACGTAAACACATAGAAATTTCTTAATATTTGAGATACTGCATTTATTTTAAGTATGTCGGTCTACATTAGTCCATTTACGAATCCTCGTTTATTTAATATAAAAGTAGTAACTCAATGAAACACATTTTTTTGATATATGAAAAAATTTGATGCTCGGAATTTATCATAATCGGAAATCTGAATAAAAAATATGACTGACATAATAAAAAAAAAATCAATTTTGTTAAAAATTCATTTTCTTATTGCAAAATTCTCATTGTTTTTGAATTGTCACCATTTTTGAGTAGGTAAAAAAGTATCGCAGATAATTTGTTGGTAGTTTGGCAATCTCTGGACGTAAGGATGTGCCGTCCCACTATCCCATCCTATCCTGTCCTCTCCCCGACACTAACTAGCTTATATTATATCATCTGGACACTAATGTGTCGGTTTGTGGTAATTAAATCCAGGCAGTCAAGCGCCAATATGCGCATTGTTCCTAGCTGTGCTATTTGCCCTATCCACCCCATCTACGAATGGGGGGCGCTATCCCCAACTCTATTTTATATACAGAGTAGTCCACAAAAGATAAATAAATAATCTAAAGAAAAACTATCTTTAGTCCTCGCACTAATTTTTTAATAAATCCGATTTGTTTGTTTATTACCGATATATAAATTGTCAAACTTTACACATTACCAAATCAGTGGTAGCGAACATTTTCATATGCGGGTACCAAAAATTTACAAATAGTACTGTTTATTAGCGTCCTTTATAATAAATCAAAACGTGTACTTTTAAACAACCGTATCGCCTCTAAATCTAAACTTTCTTTGACCAAGCCTGACCTAGAACACCTGGTATATATTCTCTTGCCCCTTGACAGAGATACTTTAGCTAAATGTCGTTGTATGCGTATTTGGTAATACAGCAGCAATAGAGACGTCTATATATTTGGAATTTTCGAATCGTAACCGGCAGGACAATATCAGATGAATTACTGCCGAATATACAGCCAGCCTACTGTGATAGTGCCGTATTTGCTTATTGTGTGGCCACCAAACGGCTAACGTAACGACATATCTACATGAAGTTTATATTATGGTGAGAATGCAGGATATCTCATAAATCACTACCGAAATTGTATTAATATACAATCGACCTGAAAATGGTCGCAATTATTCATTAGATTTTTTTTTTTTATTATATACCAACAAAAAATTGAGATTTTTTTTCTAGCCCACTTCAAACTAATTAAAAACAAAATGATGATGCAATAAATAGACACAGTACAAAGAACAGGTTATATAATTGTATTTATTTATGCACTTTATCTAAGCATATTTAAAATGAAATTGTTTTATCAAGTATTAGCTGCTCAAAAATGAGGTGGTAGTTGTTTTACGTGCAGACTTTTTCGTGGTAAAATTTTAAGCTGTTTCTCAGCTTATACTATATTTTCAAAAATACATGTTTGTTGCAATATTTCGCAAATTTTCATTTTCTGTCAAATAAATATTCGCTTAAATTACTCCTCATTATTTAACTGGATATAAACATATATGAAAATAACAACAATATCTCGCATTAATTTAAATATTGGCTTTCCTAATTATTTTAGATCAATACATAAAATTTTTAAATCTTCGATTAATTTTTTTCGCTTTAATAGTTGTCAATCAAGAAAATTGAACAAAGTTTTCGCCATAAATTTTTTTAAACAAGAATTTTTATATGCAAATATATAGAGATAATGAAATTAAAGTAAATTATAATATATTTATTGATATTTGTTTGGATTAATTTTTTTTTGAGATTGTAATAATAATACGAAGTAATTTGAAATTTAAAAATATTTTAATATTTTTCTAAACAACTCTCATATTTTTTTAACGTTTAGAATGCTCTATAAATGCTGTCTATTTAATTTTACGATTTAAAAAATTCAGATCTTTTCATATTTTCGCAAAAATTAGTCAGTAAAATGTAAATGAGTAATTTTACGATTTTAAAATATGCACATTATTTTTTTTTCTGTCAAATAAAATTTAAAAAATGATTGTTTTGTAGCTTCGAAAATCTACAATATGCAATTATAATTCTCAATCAATATTTGTAATGTAAATATTGCCTTAAATGAATAAATAAATAAAATAAATAAATATAAATGTCTGTATTTACTATTTTGCTGAAAACTAAATCAGATATCCAAAATTTGGACATGATTTGTAATATTGCGCTTGCCAAATCAACATTCGGTATATGTTCAAATTAGAAAATGTAGGCTCGGGATATTCTTGAAGGCCGGTTTGTTCGCTTTCATATCGCCGCAGAGCTTGAAAATCCAGTGAGTGGGCGTATATATAGATGTCCTTGTTGAATCTGCAGGACCTTTGGTTCAACAGCGAGATTATCCTTAACATAATCCGAATTTAATGCCACTAACTTCTATTATTATTAAAGTTTATCTTGATTAATTTGCAGTGGCCCTTCGCTTCAATAGCCGTATTATGAGATTTATAATTGCTTGTTATTGTCCATTATTTTCTTAGTGTCCTTATTTATTAAAATATTTAACAATGATCAATTTCGTAAATATGTAGAGAAATTTCGATAGCTATGCTTCGTTTATCTTACTTACTCCAAAATATGTTGATTATCTTAACTCTTTTTTTATATTTCTCATTTAATTTTTTTCTATGATAATGAGATGGTAACACCTCTTAGCTTACCTTTCCTATAAACAAGAAATATAAACATCTCGCATCGTATTCTGCTAAGCTCATAAATATGTATGAATTTTTCTTAGTATATTCAAAACCGTTTCTAAAAAATTCTTTTCGTAAACATTGTAATACATAAAATTTCAATGAATTTAAAAAATGTTAAACAAGAACATTATAGAACTTCGACGATGGTATAAAAAAGTAATATACGGCGAAAATTAGAAAAACTTTAGTTTCAAAAATAATTGTTGTTGACGGAATTTTAGTCAATATCTGACAGAAAGTCTGGTACATATTTTCTTTAATAATTGCAGGTTGTAGGACAAAGACGGGACGATAATAAATACAAAATGATAGAGTGAATCCTTTAGAATAACTCTTGCTATGCAGCTCAAGTTCTTTTGTATTCCAGCCTTGTAGATTGCAGAAGATGTCATGAGTGTATATGTGCGGTTGCCTATATATAGTACGTTGTCGTTTCTATGTGCCGCCATAAAACAATAGACATCTATGGCGGCGCACACACGTATATGTGTTGAATAGATAACAATGGCTGCCTTAATTCCAGACTGTCCTCCCGCTGCGCTCCCTTATCTCCTTTTAACTCACCGATGATCCTATAGCACCCGTCTCTTTTACCCAGCCTGAATGGACAAATAGAACTGCCGTCGGTGCTGTTGCTGCTTTGTTTCCAGCAATATTTATTCCCTGCCACCAATTTATGTTCGTAAATTTCAACCCCGCACTCACATGGACAAGTGCAAATACGCAACCCACTTCACGTGAGATAGGTTTAAAATCGTGTGAAGAACACCGGCTCCGTTTACCCGGAACCTCCAAAAAAATTCCGTGCAAGCGCAACGTACCTCTTTTTCCAAGGGAAGATCTTTGAGCATCTTCTGACGGACCAGAATAATTCTTCAGTTACTTTTGCAAGTTACTGCAAAATGGTGTTATATTCAAAGTCAATTATCTCTTAATTAAATGAGGATAATAGGATTTTTTAAACGCACTTGTGTGTGGAAAGGGACAATTTGATTTCGGTTCAAATTTAGGATTTTTTTTAAACGCATTTGTGTGTGGAATGGACCAATTTGATTTCGGTTAAAATTTCATTGATTCGGTGCAAATATTTTGATGTTGGCATGGGATGATATTAACATGGCCAGAGCATGTACGCTTAAAATGAGTATTGGTTGCCTTTAAGGGCATAGTTTTTGGATTTTCTATCTTGAAGCTAACTGAATTTTTCGTAGAAACTAGAAGTAGTCGTAACATTCAAAGTTCCAATTTTATTGTTGATCAAATTGGTATACTTTTGTATCCTGTAGGCTTTTTATGTGCGCATATATTGACATTTTGTTTATATTCTCCGGTGCAAAATACAAAATAACAATGTCGAAGTTATTAGCGTAAACAAACCGCAAATGACACATCAAGTCAACGTGCGAAAAAGTGCGGGGAAAGAGGGAGTATTCCAAAAGCGAGAATGATCCTTATATATTTTTTACATTGTCGGTGGGAAATGTAAAAACTCGCTGGCCCAAATTAAACGACCTCTTCAAATTACGCGCATAGCGTAAACAGTAAAAGCACGTAAATAATTGGCATTTCATTTCATTGTGTGCGTGAAGATATATATGTATATATGTGCTCGCGTCCTCCCCCATACAAAAATAGAAATTTCTACGTCTATATGCGGGAAATTCACAGTATGTATGCATACGGCTGTTAAATTTACGACTGTTTCCAGCAATGCCTTATCTGCTGTTAATTATTTCCGCATTTGCTCAGAATTAATATTTGGAGAAAAAAAATTGCGAACTTCGAGTCGAAATATAACATGCCATCGCGTACCATGAACGAATTTATATTCTTGGCATGTATTAAAATGCATATCACATCTACGCTTTAGTTTAAGATATGTAGAAATATTTTAAATCTGCAAGTAGTTTTGGTAAAAAAGCCTCAATAGTTTGTTAAAAGTCTTATGAAATTGGATAGTGATTATTTATAGTAAAAATTTCGAAAGTGATATTTTCTAGTCGGATTTAGAATCTGATTTTGATGGGAAATGAATCTTTCATCAAAAGATGCAGATTTTCGAAGAAATATTTTTATATGTTAAAATTCACAATTTTTATTTTACGTGAAAAAGTAATACATTTAAAAGATATCGTAAAATAACTGGAAATTGAAAAATAAAATGATCCCCCCTTTCATATTACTTTGGTAATGTTTTCATATCTTCGATTGTCTGTTATTGAAGATTTTGATGGGAAATTAAAAATTAAAAAAAATTCACCTGTTTAAAATTAGTCTTTCAATATTATGCCCGTACTTAAATTTTGCAATTTTGTATTTACCTAATTAAAATTGTGTATATATGATTTCTTTAATCTATTCCACCAATAAAAAATAAATATTTATCAATACACTTTCATCGTGAAATGAACTATAATAAAAATTGACAATCTCTTTGCTTGTTGAAAACAAAAGATAACTTGATATATATAAAACAAATGATATATTTTATAAATTTACTAAATACATTTTATATTCTACATCGGCTCTGATTGTTTCCACGTTGTAATAATTTATTTACAACTTGGTAACATGTTGGGAATTCTGGAGTTCAGACTTGCCTCCTCGCAATAATTACTTAATTCAGCTCAATTTAGTTGCTCATGCAATCTGCACTATAAATAATTTATAATCGACCTTAATTGATTTCATTGAAAAGAAACGTGTCAACTGAGATCGTCTTTTTCGTGTCTATACTTCTTTCAAGGCACTACATAAAATTCAAATCAATAAGAGTGAGATTCAAAATTCGATACAATTTTTTGGTGGCACGGTGCTAAATTTATATTTAAATAACCAAAAGGGTTTAAAAAAAAATTCTTTAGTCCTTGTTCTCTCAGTCTATTATATTATTAGAGTTCGTGTAAAGTTGACTACTTAGTTTAGATATTGCTTAGTTTAATGAAACTTTAAAAAGCACCACCGATCGTTTCCTTAATTAAGTTTATAATAGACCAATTTAATGCGCTCTATCCCCGTTAATCGACCAGAGCCGCCTTCGCTGCGATTCTTTCTTTGTATCTAGACGGGTCATCAGTTTGTACAAATACAAATTACCCCCTCGGTGCGATTAACAAAACAATACGCGGTAATTAATCTAAGCGCAGTGAGGGTCGGTCGGATGGCCATCGATCGTGCGATGTCTACCGTTACGCCACTGGCACGCTGATGATTATCGAAGCTCTTGTAATACACCCCCCCCCCTCATGCACCGCACTGTGTTGCATATGAAGTGTGTTATATATAACGATCGCAATGAATTGACAAATCACATGTGAAGTTATCTTCGTGAGTTTGGGAACCAAACTCGTGAAAATTATTGAAAAACATTCGAAATTGGATTTTAAACTGTGTTAGTTGAGTAGTCGATATAGTTCGAGGTTTTATTGCAGCAGAATACAGTCGCTAATACCTGATAAAATGCTCGTAATGAGCAAATAGTACCGTGATTCGAAAAAAAATTATTTCGAATATTGCAATAATTTTGAAAAGAGTTTTTGTGTGTTAGACTGAAGAATTGTATATTTCAATAAGCCATAACTTCTTGTAATGCCAGGCAAATAAATCTGCGAATTTTAATATGTCTCAAAAAAGCTCTTATCGCATACGCTGATTTTTGTCTTGTATAAAATTTATCAATATATCAAGGTATTTTTAATTTGATATAATATTTTCCCTATAATTTAAAATCAACCTCGACTTTACGATTTCTTAGACAAATAATTGATGTATCCAAAGGGTATAAAATAACGATTTTTGGTCTAATATTTGATCTAATATCGAATTTTTAAGATTATCTTTAAAAGTGTTTTTTAAAGGTAACGTTTTTTAAACACAGTGTAGTGTAGTGATTTACTGTGTTTTTCATGCCCTTTTTGAGTTTTTTTCAAAATAATAAATACCTTTTTAGCGCATATTTTTTAAATTTTTTAGTGCCTATTTGCCGCCTATTTTGGCATTTTTTTAGTGCCTATAATCCGGTCTGTAATAATAACTTACATAGAACCATGAATTTAATTTAAAATTATTTATTACGATTTTATTAAATATTTGATGTAATATAGAATTTTTAAGATTAAATTTAAAATTGTTTTTTAAACACAGTGTAGTGATTTAAATTCATCACTAAGCCGTTATAAATTTTCTAACTTTATAAGAAGTTGTAAGAGTTGAGCACATATTTCTGATTGTATATTAATTTTTGGCAATGTCTTAAAAAAATCGACAAAAGAGATTCAATTTTGAGAATTAAAAAAAAAACATTATAGCTATTGTCAGAATTTGTCGCTACTTAATCTGAATCTTTATTAATAATTTAATTTTCTTTAATATAATATTGGCAATTTCTGTTTTTTTAAATCGCTGCAACATTTTTCATTTTTATAGAAATTTTTGATCCCTTTATTTTTTTGCTTCTGGATCTTGCATTTGTAATCATTGAATCAAATATTTTTTAAGGAATAACTTTAATTTATTTTACATTTTATTGCCGTTCGATAGAATACGCAAATACCAAAAAAAAAATTCAATTGATAAACCAATTCGTAAAAATATTTGTAAATACAAATAGAGCGTTTTTTTGCAACAAAGTTTCGAATTATATCGAACGTGAAATAAATATATAATAACTTACACAAAACGATAAATTTAATTTAAAATTATTTATTACGATTTATAAAATATTTGATGTAATATAGAATTTTTAAGATTAAATTTAAAATTGTTTTTTAAACACAGTGTAATGATTTAAATTCATCACTAAGCCGTTATAAATTTTCTAACTTTATATATAAGAAGAAGTTGTAAGAGTCGAGCACATATTTCTGATTGTATATTAATTTTTGGCAATGTCTTAAAAAAATCGACAAAAAAGACATTTAATTTTGAGAATTAAAAAAAAAACATTATAGCTATTGTCAGAATTTGTCGCTACTTAATCTGAATCTTTATTAATAATTTAATTTTCTTTAATATAATATTGGCAATTTCTTTTTTTTTAAATCGCTGCAACATTTTTCATTTTTATAGAAATTTTTGATCCCTTTATTTTTTTGCTTCTGGATCTTGCATTTGTAATCATTGAATCAAATATTTTTTAAGGAATAATTTTAATTTATTTTACATTTTATTGCCCTTCGATAGAATTCCCAAATACCAAAAAAAAAATTCAATTGATAAACCAATTCGTAAAAATATTTGTAAATACAAATAGAGCGTTTTTTTTTGCAACAAAGTTTCGAATTATATCGAACGTGAAATAAATATATAATAACTTACACAAAACGATAAATTTAATTTAAAATTATTTATTACGATTTATAAAATATTTGATGTAATATAGAATTTTTAAGATTAAATTTAAAATTGTTTTTTAATCACAGTGTAGTGATTTAAATTCATCACTAAGCCGTTATAAATTTTCTAACTTTATAAGAAGAAGTTGTAAGAGTTGAGCACATATTTCTGATTGTATATTAATTTTTGGCAATGTCTTAAAAAAATCGACAAAAGAGATTCAATTTTGAGAATTAAAAAAAAAACATTATAGCTATTGTCAGAATTTGTCGCTACTTAATCTGAATCTTTATTAATAATTTAATTTTCTTTAATATAATATTGGCAATTTCTGTTTTTTTAAATCGCTGCAACATTTTTCATTTTTATAGAAATTTTTGATCCCTTTATTTTTTTGCTTCTGGATCTTGCATTTGTAATCATTGAATCAAATATTTTTTAAGGAATAATTTTAATTTATTTTACATTTTATTGCCCTTCGATAGAATTCCCAAATACCAAAAAAAAAATTCAATTGATAAACCAATTCGTAAAAATATTTGTAAATACAAATAGAGCGTTTTTTTTTGCAACAAAGTTTCGAATTATATCGAACGTGAAATAAATATATAATAACTTACACAAAACGATAAATTTAATTTAAAATTATTTATTACGATTTATAAAATATTTGATGTAATATAGAATTTTTAAGATTAAATTTAAAATTGTTTTTTAATCACAGTGTAGTGATTTAAATTCATCACTAAGCCGTTATAAATTTTCTAACTTTATAAGAAGAAGTTGTAAGAGTTGAGCACATATTTCTGATTGTATATTAATTTTTGGCAATGTCTTAAAAAAATCGACAAAAGAGATTCAATTTTGAGAATTAAAAAAAAAACATTATAGCTATTGTCAGAATTTGTCGCTACTTAATCTGAATCTTTATTAATAATTTAATTTTCTTTAATATAATATTGGCAATTTCTGTTTTTTTAAATCGCTGCAACATTTTTCATTTTTATAGAAATTTTTGATCCCTTTATTTTTTTGCTTCTGGATCTTGCATTTGTAATCATTGAATCAAATATTTTTTAAGGAATAATTTTAATTTATTTTACATTTTATTGCCCTTCGATAGAATTCCCAAATACCAAAAAAAAAAATTCAATTGATAAACCAATTCGTAAAAATATTTGTAAATACAAATACAGGTAGAATCCATTTATGAGGAGATTGAATCTAGGTTAGCAAACGTTAAAGGACAGGATAATCTAATTGTAACCGGAGATTGGAATGCCGTAGTAGGTAAGGGAAAGGAAGTTTCAATAGTAGGAGAATATGGAATAGGAACACGTAATGATAGAGGGGATAGATTGGTAGAGTTTTGTATTAGGAATAAGCTAGTGGTAGCAAACACGCTTTTTCAGAATCACAAGCGCAGGATATATACGTGGAAAATGCCAGGAGATATAGGGAGGTATCAGATAGATTACATACTGGTTAAAGAGAGGTTTAGGAACCAGATTAAGAATTGTAAGAGTTACCCTGGAGCAGATATTGATAGTGACCATAATTTAGTAGTCCTGGACTCAGAGGTCAAATTCAAGAAATTACAGAAGTCTAAACAGGTCAGAGTAGATGTCGATAGGTTAAAATTAGCTGATGTATGTGAAAAGTACAAGCAGAAAGTAGAAATCATGGCTAATGGAACATCAAGGAGCGACATAGATTGCGAATGGAGGGAAATCAGAAATGGGTTAACTACAGCAGCAAATGAAGTATTAGGCACAAAGAAAAGGGCAGGTAGGAGGGAATGGATCACGGAAGAAATAGTTAAAATGATAGAAGCAAGAAGGAAAATTAAAATTGGAAACACAGAAGCAGGACAGAAAAAATATAAGGAACTAAGGAACTTAATTAATAGGAAATGCAAGCTAGCGAAAGAAGAGTGGATAAAAGGAAATTGTGAGGATATTGAGGAGGATATGAGAAGAGGTAAAGTAGATTTGGGCTACAGGAAAATTAAGTCACATTTTTCTAAAGTAAAACCAAAGGGTAACATTATATGTGATAAGCAGGGTAAGGAACTCACAGAAAATAAGGAAAAAGCTAGAAGATGGAAGGAGTATCTTGAAGATTTATATAAAGGTAGGCAGGACATGGAGGAGCTAGAAAATGTGGAACAGATAGATGAGGATGACTTAGGTCCTAGCATACTTAGGTCAGAGTTTCATAGAGCATTAAATGATTTACGGAATAACAAAGCAGCGGGGATTGATATGATACCAGCCGAATTAATAAAACACGCAGGGGAAAAAATGCAGGAGCGATTATACAGGTTAGTTTGTAAAATATATGAGAAGGGAGAAGTACCACAGGATTTTCAGCGTAGTAGAATAGTAACAATGCCGAAGAAAATAGGAGCTAATTTGTGTGAGAACTATAGGACCATTAGCCTACTATCACATGCATCGAAGATATTGTTAAAGATTATTTATAGGAGATTAGAAAATAAAGTAGAGGAAAGGCTAGGAGAAGATCAGTTTGGTTTTAGGAAAAACAGAGGGACGAGGGAGGCGATTCTAGCACTAAGAACGGTAGTAGAAAAAAGAAATAGGGTAGGAAAGGTAACTTGCATAGCTTTTGTAGACTTAGAAAAGGCATTTGACAATGTAGATTGGGACATAATGTTTAGAATTTTAAAAGAAACGGGTATAGATTATAAGGATAGGAGAATAATTTTTAATTTATATAAACACCAAACTGCCTTAGTTAGAATTGAGGGGGAAGAAGAGGTAGCAAAAATAGGGAAGGGAGTTCGGCAGGGATGTACACTCTCACCGTTATTATTTAATCTATATATAGAAGATGCAATAAACAAAGTAAAAGAAGAGTATAGTGTAGGTGTGAATGTACAGGGAGAGAAAATATATATGCTGAGATTCGCCGACGATATAGCTATATTGGAAGAAAGCGAAAAGAAATTAGAAAGGGTATTGAATGGTATGCAGGCAGTATTGACTAGGGATTTTAACATGAAAATAAATATAGGTAAAACTAAAGTGATGAGGTGTGACAAAAAGGAATGCAGTAGAAAAATGAGGATCACAATAGGAGATAATAGAATCGAAGAAGTGTCAGATTTTTGTTATTTAGGCAGTAGAATCACAAAAGATAATCGAAGCAAGGTAGATATAAAGTGTAGGATAGCACAGGGTAGGAAGGCATTCGTAGAAAAAGAACAGATTTTAAGATCAAATATTGACTTGGGTATTAGAAAAAGATTACTGAAGGTATATGTTTGGAGTGTAGCACTGTACGGGTGTGAGGCGTGGACTATAGGAAAGGAAGAGAAGCGTAGATTAGAAGCACTTTAAATGTGGTGTTATAGGAGGATGATGAGGATTGGTTGGGAAGATAAAGTAACAAATGAAGCTGTACTAGAGTTAGTAGGGAGAAGAGAAGTATTTGGAGAGTGTTACAACGTAGGAGAGACAGATTAGTAGGGCATATTCTTAGGCATGGGGGGATTATGCAATTGATCATAGAAGGTAGAGTGGAGGGAAAGAGAGGGGTAGGTAGGCCTAGATTGGAGTGTGTGAGTCAGATAGTTGAAGACGTTGAGATGAATAGCTATAGGGAGATGAAGGGATTAGCTCAGGATAGATCGGCATGGCGTGCTGTTTCCAACCAATCTTTAGGATTGCGGACTCTCTAACTAACTAACAAATAGAGCGTTTTTTTGCAACAAAGTTTCGAATTATATCGAACGTGAAATAAATATATAATAACTTACACAAAACGATAAATTTAATTTAAAATTATTTATTACGATTTATAAAATATTTGATGTAATATAGAATTTTTAAGATTAAATTTAAAATTGTTTTTTAAACACAGTGTAGTGATTTAAATTCATCACTAAGCCGTTATACATTTTCTAACTTTATATATAAGAAGAAGTTGTAAGAGTCGAGCACATATTTCTGATTGTATATTAATTTTTGGCAATGTCTTAAAAAAATCGACAAAAAAGACATTTAATTTTGAGAATTTAAAAAAAAACATTATAGCTATTGTCAGAATTTGTCGCTACTTAATCTGAATCTTTATTAATAATTTCATTTTCTTTAATATAATATTGGCAATTTCTGTTTTTTTAAATCGCTGCAACATTTTTCATTTTTATAGAAATTTTTGATCCCTTTATTTTTTTGCTTCTGGATCTTGCATTTGTAATCATTGAATCAAATATTTTTTAAGGAATAATTTTAATTTATTTTACATTTTATTGCCCTTCGATAGAATTCTCAAATACCAAAAAAAAAATTCAATTGATAAACCAATTCGTAAAAATATTTGTAAATACAAATAGAGCGTTTTTTTTTGCAACAAAGTTTCGAATTATATCGAACGTGAAATAAATATATAATAACTTACACAAAACGATAAATTTAATTTAAAATTATTTATTACGATTTATAAAATATTTGATGTAATATAGAATTTTTAAGATTAAATTTAAAATTGTTTTTTAAACACAGTGTAGTGATTTAAATTCATCACTAAGCCGTTATAAATTTTCTAACTTTATATATAAGAAGAAGTTGTAAGAGTCGAGCACATATTTCTGATTGTATATTAATTTTTGGCAATGTCTTAAAAAAATCGACAAAAAAGACATTTAATTTTGAGAATTAAAAAAAAAACATTATAGCTATTGTCAGAATTTGTCGCTACTTAATCTGAATCTTTATTAATAATTTCATTTTCTTTAATATAATATTGGCAATTTCTGTTTTTTTAAATCGCTGCAACATTTTTCATTTTTATAGAAATTTTTGATCCCTTTATTTTTTTGCTTCTGGATCTTGCATTTATAATCATTGAATCAAATATTTTTTAAGGAATAACTTTAATTTATTTTACATTTTATTGCCGTTCGATAGAATACGCAAATACCAAAAAAAAAATTCAATTGATAAACCAATTCGTAAAAATATTTGTAAATACAAATAGAGCGTTTTTTTGCAACAAAGTTTCGAATTATATCGAACGTGAAATAAATATATAATAACTTACACAAAACGATAAATTTAATTTAAAATTATTTATTACGATTTATAAAATATTTGATGTAATATAGAATTTTTAAGATTAAATTTAAATTTGTTTTTTAAACACAGTGTAGTGATATAAATTTATCACTCAGCCGTAATAAATTTTCTAACTTTATAAGAAGCAGTTGTAAGAGTCGAGCACATATTTCTGATTGTATATTAATTTTTGGCAGTGTCTTAAAAAAATCGACAAGAGATTTAATTTTGAGAATAAAAAAAAACTATCATTATAGCTACTGTCAGAATGTCAATTTCAATTAATAACCAATTCGTAAAAATATTTGTAAATACAAATAGAGCGTTTTTTTTTTTGCAACAAAGCTTCGAATTATATCGAACGTGAAATAAATATATAATAACTTACACCGAACGATGAATTTAATTAAAAATTATTTACTACGTACATAATAGCGATTTTATTAAATATTTTCACCAATATTAACATTTAGCGAATGTTGGTGCACTAATTAATTCCATTGATGGATATTTGTTAACCCGCAATAATACGACCGGTTATTCCCGCGAGTGAGCAAAAGTTGATTTCGAAAAATTCATTTTTCACGAAACATTCGCGCCCCAATTAATAAAAATCGACGACAAAGAGATTGCGCGCCGCATACAAATATGTTTTTTTTTTTTCAAACAGATACCGAATTAAATTTACTATCGAGGGGTGCGGGTTCGATATATCCCATTATCAATTTGCTACATATGACGTTCGCTGAATTTTCCCCACATTGTCGGAATTGCGGATTTTCAAATGTAATTAGCTTATCTCGGTATAATGTATTTTGTAAATAAGCGGTCGAATCAAATTGCACCGAATGCGAATATTCCAACAGCGAAAAAGTAACAATACTTGGCGCTGAAATTTTTAAATTGTTTTTTTCTGCTAATTACACTTTGTGTAATTTTAATCAACGTACAATTTAATATAATGTGCGTGCAAATAATGCATTCTTAATTAAACGAGTTTTAAATTTGTAATTAGGAATATTAGTGCGGACGTGTTTACTATTACACAATTAAAATTACGCGCGAAAATATTTGATTTTTTTTAATTACAATTACGAAATACAACGAAAGATGTATTAATAATATCGAAAAATATACAAAATAATATGTCAGTTTGTCAAAATAATGTGTCAAAAAAAATGTCAGTTTCTATTGCTTCAAATTTTGCATACTTGAAGGATACTTTGGCGGTTTTTAAATATAATTTTCATTTTTTTTCATTTTGCGAGGTTCTCATATTTCAGTAGCGTTCGCGTGATAATATGCGAATAATATTTTTTTTATATGGTAGGCCATTTTGTTCCTGGTAGTGCAGATATAATCGTCCAAGCATATATACAAATGGCACGATAACTATGACAGTCGACGCTAATCCTATTGCTCTTGTGAATTTAAAAAGTAAACCGGCATACAGCAGACGCCATTGTGACGCCATTGTAATATCATATATTTATATAGCGGAAAGGCGTCGGCACATGGAATGCAAACTTAACGAAATTATGATATTGTGTGGCGTGCGCACTTGTTGGGCCTTTTTGCGCCCGAAATAAATTGCGAAAGTTTCGTCGAGCCCACGACAATGTTCACGTCGGTTTTGTGCAAGCACCTCCACTTGAATAATATTAAAAGAATATGAGCTGAGGAATTTCTATTCGCAAACAAATAATAAAATGCGCGAGAAAATCGTGAAAATTAATAAAGTAAGCTCCGCTCGCTTGAGGTGTTAATTCTTTGGTAATTCGGTCAATTGCAAAATTGATAATTCGTATGAAAGCCTTTAAGCCTGAACTTTCGTGGAACGAGGATTTGCACCAAAAAATTTGATGCATTTGTAACAAAAAATCCATATGTATTTCAATTAGTCAATGTTAATTTTTCGATTCTTGTTAAATCAAATATTTGTAAAAAGTATTTAATTTTTACTGTTAACTTGAAAAGTGTTTTGTAATTTCTGGTGTCGAGAAATTTTTTGATAAACATGTGCAATGATTTAAAACTTTAACTTTTGTATTCAGAGCTCGCGATTTTTTTCTGATGATGTGTTAATTTTTTGTCTCAAAGTCTCGAAATAGAAAACATAATATGACAAAGCGAAGCTCAATTTTTATTTTTTTTAAGTTACTCAATGATGTAAATTTTTCGCTCAGTAGTTCAAAATAATTCAACTTAGGTATTGAGAGATCGAGAATTGTTTCTAATGATGTGTTAATTTTTTGTGTCGAAGTCTCAAAATAGAAAATAAGAGATGACAAACAGAATGTCAATTTTTAATTTTTTAAGTTACTCATTGATGTAAATTTTTCACTCATTAATTCAAAATAATTTAACTTAAGTTTTGAGAGCTCGAGAATTGTTTCTAATGATGTGTTAATTTTTTATGTCGAAGTCTCGAAATAAAAAACAAGAGAAGACAAGGAGAAGCTCTATTTTTTATTTTTTTAAATTACTCAATGATGTAAATTTTTCACTCAGTGGTTCAAAATAATTCAACTTAGGTATTGAGAGCTCGAGAATTTTTTCTGATGATGTGTTAATTTTTTGTCTCAAAGTCTCGAAATAGAAAACAAGAGATGTTCAATTTTTATTTTTTTTAAGTTACTCAATGATGTAAATTTTTCACTCAGTGATTCAAAATAATTCAACTTAGGTATTGAGAGCTCGAGAATTTTTTCTGATGATATGTTAATTTTTTGTCTCCAAGTCTCGAAATAGAAAACAAGAGATGCTCAATTTTTAATTTTTTTAAGTTACTCAATGATGTACATTTTTCACTCAGTAGTTCAAAATAATTCAACTTAAGTATTGAGAGTTCGAAAATTGTTTCTAATGATGTGTTAATTTTTTGTGTCGAAGACTCGAAATAGAAAACAAGAGATGACAAATAGAAGCTCAATTCTTAATTTTTTTAAGTTACTAACATAATTAATATGATCAAAATCTGTACTTATCTAATCGACTTGTTTTAACGTGTGTTGTAAAAAAAAAACAAGTTTCCTTAAAAATACACTATTATTCTTATGAAATATTTTCAAGGCAAACTACCCCTTAATCAAAATAAAGGATAAGTTCCATAATTTATTAAGAAATATAATTTACTACATATATAAATATACCTCATATATGACATTATTTTTTACCGATTTAAGAAATATATTATTAATTTAACAACTATTATTGTACGAACAACAGGATTATTGTTCTATATACATTTTACGCCCAAAAAGGCTATTCAAATAATACCCAAAAAATCCACCAAACTATAATTATATTGAAGTATCTTTTATATCCATTCAAAAGTAAAATTTCCTGTTTATGAAAATTTCAATGCTCAAAAATAGTTTAGATGTTTTTTTTTCAATTACTATCCGCTTTCAGATTTTGATTAGTAGTTAGTTTCACTTCTTTTCTTTTCTATATCCAGTTTATATATAAATAGGTTAATGTACCAGATAATTCCGCTGTTGCATTGCAACTGGATATAAATCGCCGCCATGTTATCAATTGTATCATATAATACCTGAGCTTTAGTACTTGCAGCACTAATATTGCAAGCACTAGAAGGAAACATTTGTTCCGAACCAGCGTACATTACACTTCTATATCACAGTCCCATTAAACTATGCGACTATAGTACGTTCGCGCTAAAATGTCGCTTTTCTCATTACCAAAAGTCAACGGTGCGATAAAGAGAGAAACGGATCTTTCCTCGTTCGGCTCTCTTGTAAGGCGGTGCCCTTTGAAACGCGTTGTACTCGCACATATATCCATTGCTGTCGTACTAAAGCATTTACGTGGAGAGCGAACAGCCGCATATGCAATGTGTTGAACGAGGAACGACCGTTTCTCTCTTTATCACACCGTTGACTTTTGGTAATGAGCAGAGCGACATTTTAGCGCGAACGTACTATATCTTGTTATTCGTACTGAATGCGTGTTGTGAATGCGATGCGATGGTAATCCACGTTGGCTAAATAAAACGGGACACGTTGAACATATTCAACCACCTACCAGGGACTGGGGTCTTGTACCGGTCGTTCACTAAATATCTGCATCGTGATTGCAATTTAGAACACCTGTGGTGATGCAAATTACAATAGGATGTAAATATTGCGTGTGTCTATAATGTATAACAAACATTATATCGAAATATAAAGACATAAAATAAAATACTTGCATACCCACGCACACATTCTTCAATGTATCTGCATTTTTTTTTAAATAACAACGATATTGTAGGGCAATTTCTGGATATTTGAAGAATTGCAATCGCTCGAGCTTGGTACGTGGAAAGTAATCAAGGCAATTGCGTTCTTCGCTTTAGTAACGGGTTAAATTGGCAGCTTTTATTGTTATTATAAGTACAATTGTAGCCATTCAAATGGGATGAATTAAAATGTCAAAAGGATTGATGTTTTGCATTTGTGTGGTAACTTTTTGGAAAGGTGAAATGCAATTGAGTTAATTGTTACTTGCGCCAATTCAATTCCGTTTTCCTTTAGAATAAAATGATTCTACATATATATTGATTTTCGATATATCACGTCGTTTGTTTTTTAACTATGAATATTCACTAGGACAATCGTTCTCTTATTCACCAGTATCATTATTCTTACTTAGTATTCGCAACCCTATCGCATGTGTAGGAACTATCTACTAGGGACTATAGTAAAAATAGCGTAGCTAGCAACCAGGTCTTGAGGTATTATCAGGTATCTTGGCCCCGATCGAATACAACCCACCCACCTTCATATATACCTAGTTGCTCAAGCATTACTGATATATAGCGCCGTTATCGAGAGAGTGAAAAATGGTGACCGATGACCGGAAAATCACCCCCATATATGTATGTGTATCTACATTCTTCGCGATGCCATGTGAATGTGTATGGACGTACCCGTAATGGTATACGCTAGGGGTGGCCAACTTGTTTGTACTTGAACATTATTAATATTTCATACAATGGCATAATCGAGTTCCTTAAAAATCGATATCTTGCGAAAGGTAGACGTGAAGTTTAAACGATATCGCGATTTATTGAACAAATTATTTATTATATTTTATAAGTTTGTGGTTTCATATCTTCTATCAAGCGTTCATAATGTCGATAAAGATAATGGTAATGAATCTTCGGTATGTGAATTAATAAGTGAAGAACGATGCTGTGTCTTTGTTAACCTTTAATATGAAAAAGTCGATTCACACAAATACACGTTGATCCAAAACAAATAAATATTTTATAATAAATATAAAATATTATTAGTAAAAATATTATTAATCTGAATTATTAGTTTATTTATGATCTTGGAATTAATTTAATGTTATTTCTAATTAATTTTATTATTTAGCTGGCGGGACTATGAGTTGGAATTTTGTTTTTTGATTAATGTTTAATAGTTTACGGGAAGGTAAATTTAAATCATAGTTTATTTAGTTTTTTTTTTTAGGGGTGATATTCTATATTATAGTTTATATAGGATTTTGGAAGTAATTTAAGATTATTTTTAATTAACTGAGCTAAATGGTAGGGGACCATATGTTAGAATTTTGTTTAAATTAAGATTTAATGGTTTACGGGAAGGTAAATCTGAATTATTAGTTTATTTGGAATTAATTTATATTATAAAATATAAATATTCGCTACATTTTTGAATATATAGATATTTTTTACAACGAACATATTTCCAAAAGTCTTCTTCAAGTTTTTAACATTAAATCAGATTATAGATTTATAATTTCACGCTCTAATTTAGTTTTTTCCCAGTCACAAATTCAGAAATTTTTGCAGCAATATGTTTCACATTTAAATCGTTCTTAAAAGGAATAGAACAATATCCTCAATTATTTTTAAACCATCACCAAATCTTGCATCAAAATCCCAATAACTTTTTAATTTCTACAACGTATTTTTCAACGTTCTAACTAAAAATTGAATGTTTTTGTAAATGGTCATTCATATTTGGAAAATAATCAAAATTTGTTTGTTTGAAATCTTCAATTAACATTACAAACTGACTTTTATAAGCATTAATGCTTACAACTTTAACTCTTTGTAACATTAAATTCAAATCACTTAACTTGGATGTAAAATCTACCAGAAACGCTAAATCACTGAGCCAACATATCTTCGTGTTTTTTTGTCTCGTTTTACAAGCACCATAACTGAAATAATCTGTTTTTGTGTCCAACTGTTGGCCAGCCCTGGTATACGCTTATGTTACGTTTCGGCAATTAGGAATATACATCATTCGTATCCTGATTGGAAACCATTCCCACACACGCATTGCATAGTTGTGTTAACTATCTGTGATATAGTGTATATGTGGTGGAGCGAAACTTCTTCGACGCTTAGCATCTTAAGATCTAAGACGTTTACATTTCACCATTCAAGCGCCGAAATGATTCGCAGCCGGCATTAAATAAATATACTGTTTTCATTAAAAAATGTGCAATTTTTTATTATTCGAACAATATTGATTGAATATTGTGTAAAAGGTTATAAATTTTGCCTGTATGTTGTGATATTCCATATTAAGGAAAATAAATAAAAATACAAAAGTTTTTTCATTTCTTGATAATGCGAAACTATAGTCGAATAAATCCTCATTTTAAATTGTGATATAAAACATTGTATTTTATTTCTCTTCCCTATAATGATATAGTTATTGTGCAAAAAACGGAAGAAATAATCGATAATGTTTAATACTGCTGAAGCAACCTAACCTAACTTGACACTAACTAACCTTTGGACAAAACTTCTAAAAATGTTATATTTTTATTGAAAATATTAGCTTTTTATTTATTTATTTTTAATCAATTTTGCGTTATACACCATCAATATTGATCGATTTTGAACCGATTGTTCAATTAAAAAACATTGTATTTTTATTTCTCTTCCTTAATTTGTTTTTATATTCAGGCGGCGAATGTTCAAACCCACCCACCCCCCAATTTTCCCGAATTTTTAAAATTTACCATAAAAAAAATTGTACTGCTTCGGGCGCATAATTTTCTTGTCATTTACATTTTTAAAAAAGATCTTAGACTTTTACTCAACCATAGAAAAATACTTACTAATCACAAAATAATATACATTTATCATAAAACAATTTAATAAATTGTGTAAATGATCACAAATAAAGGCTGTTTTTTTGAGGCACAAAATTTAGTCAATACAATAACATTTTATTAATAAATGTACTATACGTCTTTATTTAAATTTTTATTATATACTCTACTTTAGAACTAATTTCAAAGCTTCCAATTTTTTATAATAATAAAATTGACCGCAAAATTGTACGTAATAAATCACAAAAATTTAATACAATTTTTTTCATACTTTAAATAAATAGACCATTTATGGCCAAACTCGAAGTTCAGTAAACATATATTAAAAAAGTAATTATAAAATGGTAATGGTAAGTGATACTGTTCTTCTACTTAACCCTTAGAAGGAAAACGTAACTAAAATAAATTATGATATCAATATATCGAAATAAATTGACCCAACGTGTTTTTTGCAAAATAAATTTATACATCAACAAATTATTTTCGTACTATTACAATATAGCGTCACTTCACGAAATATTTGCTATCATTTTCCTCTGCTATATTCGGCGCATTTATCAAAGGGCACCTAGTGCCATTAGCACCGATCGTTATTACACCGAGGGTTCCATATAATAATAGCATTATATTAGTTACATAGATTAAGCTTCACAAGAGTTTGTAAGGCGAGATCATGGCCAGCGTCCAGAAATTTCAATAAAAATATTCATGTGATCAAGTATCAAATTCTACGCCATCGTTAATCTTTTATTCACAAATGCACACACTGAGCGTATATATAAATGTAATTTGATACAAACTTATTTTTATCTTTATGGAGAATGGAAGCAGATCCAAATCACCTCCGAATATACTTTTTTTTTTATTCCAAAAAAATGGGGATATGATTAGTTCAAACGTATTAAAGATTTATTTCCCCAAAAAAAATTCTTCGAGTCATTTTTTTTTTTTTTTAGAAATTTGAAACAATTATATCTTAACGATATGTTATTTCGATAGCAATGGTGTTAAAAATAATTTCTACTGTGTGCGTTCTTTTGCACAAATAATCAGTGAGCAAAAAATCTAAAACAAATATCTGTGGAAGGAACAAACGCTGACAAATTGGTTTATGTCTACATATACGTTGTGTGGATAATTTATCATTTTTCTACTTGAAATAGTCAGATTGATTAGTTGGCGTCTGATAAAAACGCAATCTCGTTTCTTTGCCTCGAAATAGATATGAAACATCATAACGAAGGCAACTAACTTAAGCCCACCACACCTGGCTATGATGACAGCACAGTGGCGTTACCTAATCAATCAGCAATTTCATTCCACTAATGAATCAATCCTAAAATAATCCCAACATTTCGCAAAGTCGCATCAGTCAACATATACTCCTCTGTCACTCGCCTCTATCGGTCGTTCATCTCAATTTCCTCTAGCTCAAGATCTATATACATATTCGAGCTATTTCCAAAATAAACACAAATATCCCTCGGCTAGAATAACCTCACTTTGTAGGGTGTATTAAATGTATATCGCATAGAATTTTTTTTTACTTCACGCAGACTTTTGTTCGTTAATTCCATACTGATATATGAAATTTCCTGTAACTAGTGAACATTAGTCATTATTTAATTCGTGCAATGCAATTTGAAGTGGATTCAGTATCATTAGCGAGAACGGAGATTTATTTACTTTTTCAGACATCACCCGTTTCTGAAACGAGATTAATTATACTGAAGGGAAAGGAAGTTCTGTACATGATCCCGTAATTTTTCATTGTTATTATACTATAGTGAATTACTCGAGCTTAATCGCGATTTAAATTTATATATTCTGACATTTCGACGTTCTCAATACGCTACGAACATTTACATTTTTACGTAATGAAAGGGCACGATTTCTTCCATAATTTGCGAATAAAAATTACATTTTGCTGTACGTAAATTGCGCCGCTTAATTCAGCGAACTTTGTTCATATTTCGCGAACGATACATGTAAAGTGCCTTTACCTTGGCCAATTCAAGGGTTAATGATTTCAGAAAGCATTCCGAAACTTTTTAATTCCCTTTCGCGAAGACCGCAAACGCAAGTGTATGCTCGCATATTGCTATCTACTTTGGCACTAAGCTGGAAAAACCGTATATATTATACTACATAGGACGTATATATGATTGGATGTGAATTGTAAATTTTTGGGCAACTTTTATCCAAATCCATAATCTTGTTCACAAATACTTTCTATACATAAATGTAGCTACGCCACGCAACTTTGAATATACACCCTCGCATATACAAAGTGTTTTACAAATACTTACACGCCCTTAGATTAACAGATTGCCTAACTAGAAAACACTCGGTGAATATATATATTTTTTATTAAAATAATTTAAGTAATTAATCCTCTCAAGACTGGCAATAAATTTCTAGTATATGCTAAATCGGTTTAAAAAAAAATTCCCATCTTAAATTCCTCTGTATAATAATGCGACGGCAACATATATGAGGGAATGTATACTCCGAAAACGCACCCTTATATCAAACCCAAATGCAGATTATGCAGACATGAAAACTTTTGACAAGCACCCCGACCATATCTCTCGCTCTCCACATGCATATACTATTAGATGAATTATACATTGTACAGTTAAAAGTAATTCCTATATATACACATATATACAATTCTCAGCGCAAAATATCTTATCATTAATTGATTAAAGAACAAAAAATGTTTCGTCAATACTTCCAATAAATCAACGTTTTCTTTTTATCCATTTCATTACAGACAAAATCAATTCCTTCGTAAAAATGTATTTTGAAATTCCCTTTAGACCCGCCCTGTATTTAATACATATCATTTCAATATATGTTCTTGATTATACAAGACACTTACAGTTAACACCGCAAAAGCTAAAGAGCTACCAGCTTTTCTGCAACGGTACCATTAACACATCGAAATTTACTTTCCATTCGGTGGAAATGCAGATTGTGGTCCAGAGTTCCGAAGTCTATATAGATCATCGGCTGACGGTATAGGAAGAAATATTTTGTAGCCATATATACATAGTACTTAGATCTAGGGGTGGAGTAGTTGAGGTCACTTCAAACTTTCCCGTTAACGTCGATCCGTTGCTGTAGCGAGCTTTCCCGTGGAGTTTCGGGGATAGATAAGTAAGTGGACGGTTGGCGGTTGCTGGGTCACGTGACGGGGTTACGGCTTTTGCACAGAAGCTTGGAAATACATTAAAACAATATAGTTGTGTTTGTACGTGGAGGGTTCTTAGGTCGGTTTAGCAAAATAAAGGACTTCTTGAAGCTTAAAATGCTTGCTCGCGTAGCTGTAGAAGTTTTAATCTAAGATGCCAGTACAACGATGACCAAACACAAATAAACGGAATAATAAAATTGTGTGGAAAGTTTAATCAAATATGGTTTAAATCCTAGAACATCGCTTCTTATTACATAAAAAAAAAACGAATTACAGAACCTTTTATTATTCGCTTAGAATGCCTCTATATGAATTTATTTTTAAATCATCCTGTTGAAATTTCAAAAAGTACTATCCAATTCTAAGAAGAAAATACTATATCATTAAAGATTTTTTTTAGCAAATTTCACCTTGGTTGTTACCACTCTGCTTTCTAACATTACAAGATATATTTCTTTAAAAAAAATCTGTCTTATTTCACACGAAAATCTGTATCATTTTAAAGGTCGCCATTCCAGCCCCAATGAAGTTCGCATTATTGTAAAGGTCAGCCATTCCCATTATTTCCACTTTTTCTATTATGAATTTTCTGTAATTTTTGTATTTTTGTATTTCTGACGTTTGTAAAAAAAAAAAAAAAATTTTTAAACTACAACTATCTATCTATCTATCAATCAATCAATCTATCTTATTATTTGCTTGTAATGCCTCTATATAAATTTATTTTTAAATCATCCTGTTGAAATTTCAAAAGTACTATCCAATTGTAAGAAGAAAATATTACATCATAAAAAAAAATTTAGCAAGTAGTACGCTTGCACCATGGTAGTTACCACTCAGCTTTTTAACATTACAAGACATAATTCCTAAAAAAATTCTGTCTTATTTCATATGAAAATCTTTTTCATTTTAAAGGTCAGCCATTTCCATTATTTCCACTTTTTCTATTATGAATTTTTTTGTAATTTTTGTGTTTTTGTATTTCTGACGTTTGTAAAAAAAAATTATTTTTTTTAACTACAACTATCTATCTATCTATCAATCAATCAATCAATCTTATTATTTGCTTGTAATGCCTCTATATAAATTTATTTTTAAATCATCGTGTTGAAATTTCAAAAGTACTATCCAATTGTAAGAAGAAAATATTACATCATAAAAAAAATTTAGCAAGTAGTACGCTTGCACCATGGTAGTTACCACTCAGCTTTTTAACATTACAAGACATAATTCCTAAAAAAATTCTGTCTTATTTCATATGAAAATCTTTTTCATTTTAAAGGTCAGCCATTTCCATTATTTCCACTTTTTCTATTATGAATTTTTTTGTAATTTTTGTGTTTTTGTATTTCTGACGTTTGTAAAAAAAAAATTATTTTTTTTAACTACAACTATCTATCTATCTATCAATCAATCAATCAATCTTATTATTTGCTTGTAATGCCTCTATATAAATTTATTTTTAAATCATCGTGTTGAAATTTCAAAAGTACTATCCAATTGTAAGAAGAAAATATTACATCATAAAAAAAATTTAGCAAGTAGTACGCTTGCACCATGGTAGTTACCACTCAGCTTTTTAACATTACAAGACATAATTCCTAAAAAAATTCTGTCTTATTTCATATGAAAATCTTTTTCATTTTAAAGGTCAGCCATTTCCATTATTTCCACTTTTTCTATTATGAATTTTTTTGTAATTTTTGTGTTTTTGTATTTCTGACGTTTGTAAAAAAAAAATTATTTTTTTTAACTACAACTATCTATCTATCTATCAATCAATCAATCAATCTTATTATTTGCTTGTAATGCCTCTATATAAATTTATTTTTAAATCATCGTGTTAAAATTTCAAAAGTACTATCCATTGTAAGAAGAAAATATTACATCATAAAAAAAAATTTAGCAAGTAGTACGTTTGCACCATGGTAGTTACCACTCAGCTTTTTAACATTACAAGACATATTTCCTAAAAAAATTCTGTCTTATTTCATATGAAAATCTTTTTCATTTTAAAGGTCAGCCATTTCCATTATTTCCACTTTTTCTATTATGTACTTTTGTAATTTTTGTGTTTTTGTATTTCTGACGTTTGTAAAAAAAAAAATTTAATTTTTTTAACTACAACTATCTATCTATCTATCAATCAATGAATCTATCTTATTATTTGCTTGTAATGCCTCTATATGAATTTATTTTTAAATCATCGTGTTGAAATTTCAAAAGTACAATCCAATTGTAAGAAGAAAAGATTACATCATAAAAAAAAAATTAGCAAGTAGCTTTTAGCAGCTTTTTAACATTACAAGAGATATTTCCTAAAAAAAATCTGTCTTATTTCACATGAAAATCTTTATCATTTTAAAGGTCGCCATTTCCAGCCCCAATATATTATCCCCCATGATGTTCGCATTATTGTAAAGGTCAGCCATTTCCATTACTTCCACTTTTTCTATTACACTCATAACGCAGGATAATACTCGTACAGTTTGGGTAACTCAAAGGATAACCGCTGTAGTTGTCTCGTAGTACACACATTTCTCTGAGTGAACGAATCCATTGAACGTCATTCGGTTCTTCCATGTGGTAAGGACAGCAGAAAGATAGCCGGTCGTATTCGTCGTCGTCCAAGATCCAACGCCATAAAGCTTTGCGGTTATGGCACTCGTGGAGTCACATAAGTACATATCTACATTACTCTACAGAACTGGACTTAAGTTCATATAAAATATGTTAAGTTTACGTCGAACTCTGACCTGTTTAGACTGTTCAGAGTAGATGTCGATAGGTTAAAATTAGCTGATGTATGTGAAAAGTACAAGCAGAAAGTAGAAATCATGGCTAATGGAACATCTAGGAACGACATAGATTGCGAATGGAGGGAAATCAGAAATGGGTTAACTACAGCAGCAAATGAAGTATTAGGCACAAAGAAAAGGGCAGGTAGGAGGGAATGGATCACGGAAGAAATAGTGGAAATGATTGAAGCAAGAAGGAAAATTAAAATAGGAAACACAGAAGCAGGACAGAAAAAATATAAGGAACTAAGGAACTTAATTAATAGGAAATGCAAGCTAGCGAAAGAAGAGTGGATAAAAGGAAACTGTGAGGATATTGAGGAGGATATGAGAAGAGGTAAAGTAGATTTGGGCTACAGGAAAATTAAGTCACATTTTTCTAAAGTAAAACCAAAGGGTAACATTATATGTGATAAGCAGGGTAAGGAACTCACAGAAAATAAGGAAAAAGCTAGAAGATGGAAGGAGTATCTTGAAGATTTATATAAAGGTAGGCAGGACATGGAGGAGCTAGAAAGTGTGGAACAGGTAGATGAGGATGACTTAGGTCCTAGCATACTTAGGTCAGAGTTTCATAGAGCATTAAATGATTTACGGAATAACAAAGCAGCGGGGATTGATATGATACCAGCCGAATTAATAAAACACGCAGGGGGGAAAATGCAGGAGCGATTATACAGGTTAGTTTGTAAAATATATGAGAAGGGAGAAGTACCACAGGATTTTCAGCGTAGTAGAATAGTAACAATGCCGAAGAAAATAGGAGCTAATCTGTGTGAGAACTATAGGACCATTAGCCTACTATCACATGCATCGAAGATATTGTTAAAGATTATTTATAGGAGATTAGAAAATAAAGTAGAGGAAAGGCTAGGAGAAGATCAGCTTGGTTTTAGGAAAAACAGAGGGACGAGAGAGGCGATTCTAGCACTAAGAACGGTAGTAGAAAAAAGAAAGAGGGTAGGAAAGGTAACTTGCATAGCTTTTCTAGACTTAGAAAAGGCATTTGATAATGTAGATTGGGACATAATGTTTAGAATTTTAAAAGAAACGGGTATAGATTATAAGGATAGGAGAATAATTTTTAATTTATATAAACACCAAACTGCCTTAGTTAGAATTGAGGGGGAAGAAGAGGTAGCAAAAATAGGGAAGGGAGCTCGGCAGGGATGTACACTTTCACCGTTATTATTTAATCTATATATAGAAGATACAATAAACAAAGTAAAAGAAGAGTATAGTGTAGGTGTGAATGCACAGGGAGAGAAAATATATATGTTGAGATTCGCCGACGATATAGCTATATTGGAAGAAAGCGAAAAGAATTTAGAAAGGGTATTGAATGGTATGCAGGCAGTATTGACTAGGGATTTTAACATGAAAATAAATATAGGTAAAACTAAAGTGATGAGGTGTGACAAAAAGGAATGCAGTAGAAAAATGAGGATCACAATAGGAGATAATAGAATCGAAGAAGTGTCAGATTTTTGTTATTTAGGCAGTAGAATCACAAAAGATAATCGAAGCAAGGTAGATATAAAGTGTAGGATAGCACAGGGTAGGAAGGCATTCGTAGAAAAAGAACAGATTTTAAGATCAAATATTGACTTGGGTATTAGAAAAAGATTACTGAAGGTATATGTTTGGAGTGTAGCACTGTACGGGTGTGAGGCGTGGACTATAGGAAAGGAAGAGAAGCGTAGATTAGAAGCACTTGAAATGTGGTGTTATAGGAGGATGGTGAGGATTGGTTGGGAAGATAAAGTAACAAATGAAGCTGTACTAGAGTTAGTAGGGGAGAAGAGAAGTATTTGGAGAGTGTTACAACGTAGGAGAGACAGATTAGTAGGGCATATTCTTAGGCATGGGGGGATTATGCAATTGATCATAGAAGGTAGAGTGGAGGGAAAGAGAGGGGTAGGTAGGCCTAGATTGGAGTATGTGAGTCAGATAGTTGAAGACGTTGAGATGAATAGCTATAGGGAGATGAAGGGATTAGCTCAGGATAGATCGGCATGGCGTGCTGTTTCCAACCAATCTTTAGGATTGCGGACTCTTTAACTAACAATAAACAAAGTAAAAGAAGAGTATAGTGTAGGTGTGAATGCACAGGGAGAGAAAATATATATGTTGAGATTCGCCGACGATATAGCTATATTGGAAGAAAGCGAAAAGAATTTAGAAAGGGTATTGAATGGTATGCAGGCAGTATTGACTAGGGATTTTAACATGAAAATAAATATAGGTAAAACTAAAGTGATGAGGTGTGACAAAAAGGAATGCAGTAGAAAAATGAGGATCACAATAGGAGATAATAGAATCGAAGAAGTGTCAGATTTTTGTTATTTAGGCAGTAGAATCACAAAAGATAATCGAAGCAAGGTAGATATAAAGTGTAGGATAGCACAGGGTAGGAAGGCATTCGTAGAAAAGGAACAGATTTTAAGATCAAATATTGACTTGGGTATTAGAAAAAGATTACTGAAGGTATATGTTTGGAGTGTAGCACTGTACGGGTGTGAGGCGTGGACTATAGGAAAGGAAGAGAAGCGTAGATTAGAAGCACTTGAAATGTGGTGTTATAGGAGGATGATGAGGATTAGTTGGGAAGATAAAGTAACAAATGAAGCTGTACTAGATTTAGTAGGGGAGAAGAGAAGTATCTGGAGAGTGTTACAGCGTAGGAGAGACAGATTAGTAGGGCATATTCTTAGGCATGGGGGGATTATGCAATTGATCATAGAAGGTAGAGTGGAGGGAAAGAGAGGGGTAGGTAGGCCTAGATTGGAGTATGTGAGTCAGATAGTTGAAGACGTTGAGATGAATAGCTATAGGGAGATGAAGGGATTAGCTCAGGATAGATCGGCATGGCGTGCTGTTTCCAACCAATCTTTAGGATTGCGGACTCTTTAACTAACTACGTCGAACTGCTCCCAAACATATATCACCATCACAATTGCCGCGGTTCTTTTTTGAGGTCTGAATTTTCGCCGTAGCTTTTAATATTTTTAGTTACTCCTCAAGATGTACGGACCTGCGTTTCGCGTGGTTCTGTTAGTTGACCGATCTTCTTAACTCGCACGCAGAAGGACTCTCGCCAGGACTAGGTTTTAACAGGATAACGGGTAAGGACTATCGCCCTACATAGAAGACGGTTTTGTACAATAGTCCAGTAGAGATTTACAAACAAGACTGTCACACCACCTCCGGGATTAAATTACATGTTTGGTGAGCAGCTGTTGCGGGCATTATCTTTCGCCATGGCCATTTCTCCACTGCCGCCTTCTGTATATGAGCCTTTTCTACGCATGCATTAATTTTTGTTGTTATACTGTGTGTTGGTAACAAATTATCTGCTAAACATTATCTTCGTTACTGCACCAGCAAATTTGTTTTTTGTCTTGTATATGTTTTAAATAATTAAATAATTTATTGGAATTTATACCAGATGACCCACATTTATTTTGAAATATTGATCAAAAACTACTTTATTGGCATATTGATCATTTTTTTACATTAGCTTCACAAAAACTTCTAAAAAAAGCGGTAATAATAAAATATTTTTGAAATTCATGTTGGTTTTACTCTTTATGGTATACATGTTCCTTTTAATATTGATTTTTCTTACAATGAAAAATTAATTTTTTATAGTTTTCACGTATTTCTTTATTGATCCCACTCACGAATGGACCAATAAAGAAATACATAAAAAGTATTAAAAAATCAACGTTTTATTGCAAAAAAACGAATATTATTTTTGAAATGTTTACTTATTTTCTTATTTAAGGGGATACCATACATTTTAGGACGATATATCGACAGGGATGCCAGGAAGAGCAAGGATCAGCCTTATATCTTATTATTTGATGGCATTCCTTTTGGCTGTACTTTCATAATTTTTTCATATGCCAATAAATGGATTTATTTATTTATTTATTTATATATGCTGGCAATGCTAACAAGATACAGTTTCATCTCGAAACAAAGATCCTTTAAAATTGATGTTCAAAAATGGATGATTCAATTCTACATAGAACGTTTTCCTAAACAAATAAATAATCAACTTATATAAATATAATCCTTCATAAAAAAAATTTTTTTTCGGTAATTTAAAAATTAAATTATATCCGAAAATATGAGTTTATTTTATGAACGATGCAATTTATAATATCGGATTGAATTTGATCGCTGGAGGTGTTTTTAAAGTGTCGGTAGCCCCTTAAGGTAAATAACTCAAGATAGACCCACGGTATATATTCCGTTCTCCTCCGTATATGACTAATGTTCGAGTTGTTGTTAGCTTGCATTGGTATATTACAATGTAATGATAACATAATGCTTTTTGAACGATACTTTATATTGCACTTTAAGTACGCAACAGAGGGTCGTGTTGTCAGCCGAAATGAACAACTTGCTCCACACTAACTCCGGTTATATTTACGACCCACCTCTTTCACGAGTACGCACTCGGCATATATTAATTAATTCCACATTTAACCAACTACTAGACTCCAGTTCTGAGAACGAAAATTACGCGCTGCCCTCACACAGGAACGATATAATACTAAGTGATGTACAATTTAAGTTTCAACTGGCGAGCTTCTGTGATAACCGCGGCTAAAATTCAAGAATTTATTCCTTTTTCTAATAAATTCTATAATCTTGTTTAGAACAAAGCTACTGGTATAATATAAAACTAAGCAATAAAACACGCTTCATCCATTTGCTTGATTTTACATTGTGAAAGTAGTCGCCAATATAAATAGTTCAGCAAGTTATGTACAGCAGGTGACAGGAACAGTAACGGGAATATCACCGGCGGCTGCCGTAATATCGCTGTTAGAACTCATTTCGAATTCAATAACTAACGGCAAACAGGAATCGTAAATCCCCGCAATTCCTGCTATATGTCGAATTATTTGAAATTTTTTAATTAAATGATTCTGTCACTTATTTAGACGTTTCTGTCATTTTTTGACATGTCTGTCACAAATGACGTTTCTGTCACATTGATCATGTCTGTCACTTTTCAAGATTTGTTAAGAAACCACGTGACAAGAACTCCCATATCGTATATATAATATATTTTGCATATAAATACTACAAATGAACGTAAATATTGTGCCGAAATATCTTCAGCCTACAGATATTGCAACATATGTTCTTCTTCAACGTAGTGAATCCCATAACAGCGACGCAAAACCGGTTGTATAACCGTCTATCGGACGTCAAATTTCGCAAATGCTGAGGTTAAATAGCTTGTTAAATATTCATGTGGCGGCGTTATTCGCTAGCTCTTTCTATCAATCGCGTGGTGACTTAGTGCCGTCTCACTTTGCGTGCAACAAGAGGATGAGGCACCGAGATAGCGGCAACGATGGAAACATGTCTAACTGTAATTTTCCGATAATGCAGTGCCATTTCGCATTCGCACTACGAACTGGATTAGAAAAATGGCTCAACATTTTTTTGGTGAACGTATTGTCGGTGAAAAATTATTTGCAAATTTGATTGTGTGTTTACATAAGAAAGAAGTAACCCGATGTTTTTCGAACGTTTTTTTTTTGTCTTGTGCGATATTTGGTTTTTTTTTTTTTTGGTTAATATTCGATAGTCTTGGCCCTTATTATATTTGCTTTCGTCGATGGCAACAATGCCCGGGTATATAACCTGAAATATTTGCCCAAACAGTACATCCACACAGCTTTTATTCAGTCCATAAACAATTTCTATTTCTATTATTCGCACATGGTAGCGAAAATCAAGTACTGGCAATATACAATTCTAGACACCGGGATTTTCGCTTGCCAATGATCCGCGTGGCGCGAATTATATCATATCACTTTCGCAGTTTATGAAATAAATTCGCTATACACAACTGCCATTTCTATCCGTACACGGAAGCAATGAAAAAGCGCAAAATTATGAATATTTTAGTCATTTCAGATTCGCAGATTTGCATGTTCAAATTTTTCCTAGTATACTTTATGGAGATTGAAATTTTTTATTCGACATGTACAAATATTTATGTAACAATCGATTTTCAGTAGCAAAAAATATATATATATATAAATTTTAACCCAAAATAATAATAACACTTTTCAACCGTTCAAAAAAAAAATGACAATCTAGCGTCGTTATTTTTTGCATTTTTGAAAATTGTACTAACGACGACATTCGCAATTGTATTCATGCAAATATTCAATTCACCGTTGAATTTGAATACAAGAATCAAATCAATTTTCTAGACTTAACCACCAAAATTATAAATTATTCTCATTTGATATTTATAGAAAACTGAACCATATTATACACCGTTTTATTGAAAATGGCAGGAAAGTGACAGAAGTTCACGCATCATAAATCAAGACCTGTATAATGGCTTGACCAATACAGTACAGAGCAGTGCTATTCAAAACAGTATGGCGTCAGTCGTACGGCACATTGAATGCAGTGCTGTGGGTACGCTTGTGTATTGTCAATAGAAAAACTAGGTGTGGCTGAGTACCTTGTGTATATAAGTATATAGTGATGTATATAAGTGCAGCCCTTATGCGCAGTAGTGGACGATACTGGTCCGCCACTTTCAAAAAAACGATGTTATGTCTTCTTAAAGAGGGTGGGAAAGGTAACTTGCATAGCTTTTGTAGATTTAGAAAAGGCATTTGATAATGTAGATTGGGACATAATGTTTAGAATTTTAAAAGAAACGGGTATAGATTATAAGGATAGGAGAATAATTTTTAATTTATATAAACACCAAACTGCCTTAGTTAGAATTGAGGGGGAAGAAGAGGTAGCAAAAATAGGGAAGGAAGTTCGGCAGGGATGTACACTTTCACCGTTATTATTTAATCTATATATAGAAGATGCAATAAACAAAGTAAAAGAAGAGTATAGTGTAGATGTGAATGTACAGGGAGAGAAAATATATATGTTGAGATTCGCCGACGATATAGCTATATTGGAAGAAAGCCAAAAGAATTTAGAAAGGGTATTGAATGGTATGCAGGCAGTATTGACTAGGGATTTTAACATGAAAATAAATATAGGTAAAACTAAAGTGATGAAGTGTGACAAAAAGGAATGCAGTAGAAAAATGAGGATCTCAATAGGAGATAATAGAATCGAAGAAGTGTCAGATTTTTGTTATTTAGGCAGTAGAATCACAAAAGATAATCGAAGCAAGGTAGATATAAAGTGTAGGATAGCACAGGGTAGGAAGGCATTCATAGAAAAGGAACAGATTTTAAGATCAAATATTGACTTGGGTATTAGAAAAAGATTACTGAAGGTATATGTTTGGAGTGTAGCACTGTACGGGTGTGAGGCGTGGACTATAGGAAAGGAAGAGAAGCGTAGATTACAAGCATTCGAAATGTGGTGTTATAGGAGGATGATGAGGATTGGTTGGGAAGATAAAGTAACAAATGAAGCTGTACTAGAGTTAGTAGGGGAGAAGAGAAGTATTTGGAGAGTGTTACAGCGTAGGAGAGACAGATTAGTAGGGCATATCCTTAGGCATGGGGGGATTATGCAATTGATCATAGAAGGTAGAGTGGAGGGAAAGAGAGGGGTAGGTAGGCCTAGATTGGAGTATATGAGTCAGATAGTTGAAGACGTTGAGATGAATAGCTATAGGGAGATGAAGGGATTAGCTCAGGATAGATCGGCATGGCGTGCTGTTTCCAACCAATCTTTAGGATTGCGGACTCTTTAACTAATGTCTTCTTTAATTTAAAATCGAGTTGTGTGAGATTCTCAATCTCGGATGAATAATCCACATTTTTGAAAAATGATCGTATATCTAAACATTTATTGTAAATTACCATCAAAAGAGCACCGAAGATGAATATTTAATAATTTGAAAACGTTCTGCCACTGAATAATTAATATATGGGTGTAGATCATATCGCTTGGTTTTTTATTTATATATGGAATAATCGCATTTTTGTTGGTACAAATTTGATAATATTATCGGTATATATTCGAATATAATTTGATGTGGGGTAGCTGTAAAACTAACTCTGACAGATTTGTAATTTCAGAATTTTCCCTCATAATCTAAATTGGAATTAAAGTTGGACGATGGTGTGTGTGTGTGTGTGTGTGTGCAGTCGAAATTGTTGGGTATATTTCGCACTCTATTTGTGTAGTAGTAATATAGAATATCACAATGTGCATTTCAAATTAAGTGGTTTCATCCCGCACCGGGGGCGGATTATATTACTCGAGCCGCACCACCAAAAAACGACTCTCTCTCCCACAACAATGCCGCCACATTCTGAATATATACGTACATAAATTAATAATCATAATGATAATAACCCACAATTCTTACTTAACGAGATTGTGTGTTTCTGAAATGAGCGCTGCCTTTTCCGTGGCCGTGTTGAATTATGACTGGGCTGCCGAGGAGCTACCCACAAACGAAGGAGCAAGCAACCAGGCGCATTTATTTGCGTACCGAATATTTTCTAATATTTTTTTATTAATACTTTTATCGTATGTTACCAGCATGACAATAAAATCTACTATCAAACAATATATTTCGATCTAAAAATAAAAATCGCTACTAACAAGGCAATATGTAAAAATTTAATCGAATATTTTCACGAATGAATTTTTAATAAAACTTTCTAGTATTTAAATCGATATATGACAGTTTAATAAAACCAAACTATTAGTTATGTATAACAATTAATTTAAAAATTCTACTGATACGGCCAAATGTGAAAATTTAATAATAAAAAATTCTTGTAGGATTTACCATTTCACAATATAAAATTTCCATACATGACAATTTAATATAAAAAAACCTTTATAGACAGACCCATATTTGACATTCTTAAAAAAAATCGACTATGTCCGTATATAACAATTTAATAAAAAAAATATATATTACTGATCCATATATGACAATTTACTAAAAAAAATTTTTACTAATATGGCCACAAATGAAGATTTAATCTGAAAAAATCCACTATAGGGTCATATATGACAATTTAATAAAAACATCTATTAGTTATATATAACAATTAATTAAAAATTCTAATAATACAGCCAAATATGAAAATTTACGAATACAAAATTCTTATAGCCTATAACCATTTCAATGACAATTTCAATATAAGACAAATTAATTAAAAAAAAAAAACTTTATAGGGTCATATTTGACATTGTTAATTTTTTTTACTATATATCCGTTATAACAATTTCATTGAAACAATTAACTATAAAAAAAGATTACAAATAAATACAATTTGTACTAATATGGCTACGTATGAAGATTTAATTTGAAAAAATCCACTTTTATGTCATATATGACAATTTAATAAAAACATCTATTAGTTATATATAACAATTAATTGAAAAAATCTACTAATACAGCCAAATATGACAATTTAATAATAAAAAATTCTTGTTGGATTTACCATTTCACAATATGAAAATTTTCATATATGACAATTTAATAAAAAAAAACTTTTATAGAGCCATATTTGACATTCTTAAAAAAAATCTACTCTATAACCGTATATAACAATTTCATAAAAATATATATATTACTCATCCATATATGACAATTTACTATAAAAAAATATTACAAATAAAAACAATTTGTCGCCACATATGAAGATTTAATTTGAAAAAATCCACTATAGGGTCATATATGACAATTTAATAAAAACATCTATTACAGATACATTTATGACAATTTAATTTAAAAAAAATATTACAATTGAAGCCATTTGTATATAGATATATAATTGTATATTATATATGATAATTATATATTACAAATAAGCCATATTACAATTCAATAAAAATAGTCATATATGAAAATTTCTACGATCACCAGTTTCTTTAACAATCACCAATATGCCGATTGTCAAATAAATTGCGCACTACACCCTGTACATGCCGAATATTTATTTCTTATAGCCTTGCACTTTCTTTCGTGCTATACTAACGATAATAGAGACTAACTATGTGTAATATGCAAATTTTGTGTTCGTTCTCACCATACGGGAAGAAACCCTTAAACTTCTGATAGTCCTGCTCTCAATATTTATCTGCCACATCGATGAATAAAAATATTTAAATAATATGCGGTCTAGTCTTCGGTATAGCAATATTTAAGAAATGTGTAATATACAGTACTTTTAATTAGATTTCTCGACAACTTCATTTCGCCACCATAATATATAAAATAATAATTGACAAAACTTTTATTAGTAAAAAATATATAAGTACACTCTTTTCATAGTACAACTAACAATAAAACCACATGTAATATTTGTTCATAAAATATTTGTGGTTTAAACTTTAGTTTACATATATAATTTGAAAAGGACTAAAAGTATTTTAGGTATTGCTGTGTGGAAATCAATTAAAAAATCGGGAAAACTGCACGTTTAACTGCTTTCTCTTTTATTCTCCATTAACGTTCAGCCAAACGATATATCATATGTAGACCAAGCATAAAATATATATGTGAGATGTCACCAAGGAGTTTTGTTGTTCCTGTTACTCGTGTTGTTTGTTTTGTTAGGCGAAGAGATTCAGAAACGTACATAGTGGTTATGTGTGGATATAAATTGGAAATTTAAAATATTTTTTTATTTGAAAAAATTGCTAGTAATTAATTGACAAAAGTGCGAAAGCTGTATTTCAGAAATAATTTGTGGATCTTCCATAAAAAGTCCAGGTATTTATTTTTTTGTAGTAAAATGTGTAATAATCTCTTTCGCTAAATTACCAAATATTACTTAAATAATATGTCCTAAATGCATTGTTTCTAAAGATATTTTCGGTGGTTTTAGTGGTGGAATAATGTACGTGAAAAAATCCGCCGGGGGCGCCACACGTTCATGCTGTATTTGCAACGTACGAAGCGATATAATGGAATAAACAGAAGTTAATAAAATGCCAATGAACAATATAACCATTCACAACTCAACTCTACAAAATACAAGGGATCATTTACACGGATTATAAATTTTTATACGATCTTGGTTTCGAATGCGGAAATGGCCGTTTAATTTCAACACAAAAAAAAAATGTGCTTAAGCGTGAAGTACTTAACAGGAGAGTATTTATTTTGATACTGTATGGTTAGATATCGCTGTTTGTGGCCGATGTATGCGGGCACCAGACAAACAACTGATTGGGGGGACTTACGAAGAGAATCAATGTTTTGGCGCCGAGACGTCGGTATGTGAAGGTGTAGTGCCATTTGTACCGCACACATAAAGGCCGCTACGTTATTCATTTGCGTATTTGTACAAAGACTTCTTAAATTTAAACAAATAATATTATAGTATAGAATATCACCCAAATATACTATATATTTTTATTCAATTTTTATCTTGTTAATTTGTTAATTTAACTCAAAAATTATTATTATTTGATAGTTGTAGTATCGATATATATTTCCTCTTAAATAAAATTCCTACAGTTTGCACGTTCACTTCGCTATTCTTCATTTTATTAACCCGTCCATGTCGGGTGCGTTATATGATATTTCCAAGAGGTTTTAACGTTCGTTGTGGCAACTAGGTCTTGGCTAGGTTCGTTCCCGTTTCGCGGCCCCCCCGTGTTCTTCTATCCAGGATGTGGTGCACGCATCATTCTCCTGGCGTCCCGTGCGGCTCTACCCGATCCCCCTAGAGATACGAACGAACGAATACCGAAAGATATACGGCGCTCGGTATAGTGTGCATAGTAAACTAGCTCGGTTTATGGTCGTAAGTGACATATGCAATTTTACATGCAAGGTAAATTTAAGCACACGCTGAAACAAAGAACACGCCGTGACATGGTGTCGTAAAATTGTACGCTAACGTATAGTAAGAACTGGCATTATTAACCAAATAAATCTTTCGAATGCCAGCGATATTTTGTTCCAAAAATATTACGCGGCGTAAAAACTCCGGTACCACATTGCCATACAATAAGAACTTCAATCCACTTAAATTGAATCCTGGAAGACTTGTCGATATTGTAGAGGCGCCTCAATAAATTTTGATGTAAAAAAATTCTGTGCAACTGTTTTATGTTGGCATTTCCTATTCCTTTCGCTAAATAGAATACTTACCTTGATTTCGTGTGATGTATCAAATATAACAAAGATTGATATATTTCTTGTTGGTACCACCGAATGAAGCGAATACGTCTGCATGAGGGACACTGAATCTCTTGAACCAACATACACACGTAGGCGTATAGAAAATATACACTCCCGGATATGAAGACATACACCGCACACAAAGTGTTTCGAAGACGTGACGCCGATTGCAGGGACGCTTCACGTTGATCCTTGATGCCCTTCATCTTCAACTCGTTTCTTGATGTTAAAGCCAAGCATAGATAATAATAATAATATATTTCATTGACTCCAAAATTGTACATAATAGAACAAACGTTTAATACAATTTTATATACTTTAAAAGTAAAGACAATTTTTGGCCAAAGTGAAGTTCTGTAAACAAATATTTAAATGGGAATGGAAGGTGATAGTGTTCTTCTACTTAACGCTGAGAAGAAAAACGTAACTAAAATTTATTAAGCGAATTTAGAAACACTAAAAATCGACTTTCTATAACTATAAGAGATTATTATTTATTCAGAAAACTCTAATTATATATCTGCACATACCACAATTAAATATAATGTTATCACAAGCAACTATTTGTACAAAAAGAAAAATGATTGTACAAAATAATGAAGCACAACACATCTGTATAATTAATAAGGGTTTTTAGGAAATCTGCAATACTTTTCTTACATACTTTTTGATATAGTCGATTTTCTTATTTAAAGACTTGCCGTTAATAAAATAATTGAATTAGGTACTTAATTTTAAAATATTTTAAATCAACGTTTATTAGCATATATGCTTATTAAAAATTAGTATATGTTCATTAAAGCTTTTTTTCTAAAAAAAATCACACCAAAATTTTTTTCAAGTAGAAATATTACCTTGCTTTTTAGTTCTTGACTCTCGTATTTCTTCCGTTTTAAATTTCATTTTCTATTTTCAATAATATTTCTTGAATAGTAATAGAAATGGCAACTTATCGATTACAGATTGTAAGCACTAAAATGATTATTCCTTCAAACAGCAAATTATCATCGTTGACATTTTAAGCTAATTTAATCCTTGACCACCGTTGAAAATGTTCATTTCAGTTTTCCTTTTCGGGTGATTGTATTTGTTAAACAGCAATGAAAACGATAATTTGGCGTTTGTAGATTTTGAATCCGCTCCTGCTCCGTTCACGTTTCGTCGTTCCTTGCTTCTTCATGCACCAAAATTTCGCACGGCAACCAACATTGGATAAATAAGCGATTTGAGTGCGTTGTTATCATCCTAGTTAACCATAGGCGTCAAAAGAATAGGGATTAAAGGTTTTTACGTGCCTGAAGTGGATTGGAACTTCAAAAAGGTTTCGACACTGGAATGGATAGAAGCAACACCAATAATATTTTACATGTATATGGCAGGCTGTTTTTTTGGAAGTATTATTACGACTTACAAAAATTGCATGGTGGAGGCTTCCCTATATATTTCCTTCAAAATATAAATTGTAAAACGAAAAATTACATTTTGATATTTTGTAACAATCTTATCTTTTTTTGTGAGCCTCCGTCAATGAATGAGACGATTTCATCTCCATGCCATTTCACAATCCTATGCCACTACCATCAATTTCCTCGATTCTGAGCTTTTACTCGCAACGGCAGGTCTATATGCATTTTCCTGGCGACTAGAGTGAATAAGAACGTATCGTACTGAGGAGGTAGCTATACGGTTAGAGACCGAAACGTTTCCCCAATTGTTTTCGGAAATTGGAGGACGGTTGAAAAATGTGCACGTTATACTGAGACATTTTCTCTTCTGCGGCGACAGAAGAGAAAATACAAACGGAAAACGGAACGGGAAAGAACTTTTCCACCGTGCGTGTTTCCCACTTATTCGTGTCTCTTGGTTTTAGATGATAGTTTATTTTATCAGACTGACATAACTTAAA
The DNA here is from genome assembly GCA_947310635.1 of Leptodirus hochenwartii. NCBI lineage: Eukaryota > Metazoa > Arthropoda > Insecta > Coleoptera > Leiodidae > Leptodirus > Leptodirus hochenwartii. The sequence goes on from OX371176.1 coordinate 36,715,967, forward strand.
ATCAATTGCAAACAATGGCAATAGATTTTAATTTCGAAGCATGATTTCAAACAATTTTAGTTGACTGCTCTTTTTATAGCAATACGTTTGGCAATTGCTAATATAATAGCAACACTGTATTATTTACTCCCCCTTTCTCTTCCTGTCGTTCCCTACTGTCACGTAATAATGCTACGATATTATATGGCATCATTAAACAGAGATAACCGTTAGTTTGGGATTTATCGCCTTGGTACATTGACCTATATGTTGTGTGTCTTCTTATCACACATCACACTTTATACCACGTTCGTTTTCCTTCCCATTATCCAAATATAAACCAAATACTATTTTGAAATTTTTTTCAAAAAAGAAACTTTTCCCCCAAAAAAGTCGGTATTTGATTTACAATCAATCAAATGTAAAAAAATACGTTTCCTTGTCGTTTGTTTAAGTTTCGGTATATTTAGAATTGTTTGTCGATTTTCTTGAGACACGCTGTATACGTAGATGTGGGTCACAATGTGTTTTAAATCCTCGCGGAGGAGGTAGTTAATTAAGAAGTAAGCATGCTGTAAACATACGCTTTAAATTGCCGCCATTGCCTTGATCATTTGATCTTATAACAATAAACTGAGGTTGACTTATGGTTATCGCCCATTACATTGCCAACAATATAAAATAAACAAACAGGTAATTAAACTGTAAAGGGTGTTAATAAAATATAAAGGGTATTCGAAAGAAATGACTGGAATATTTTTATTATATTTGATCAACTGTAAACAGGGATTTATGAGAGAAGTTAAGTTAATGGGTGCCAGGAAGAGCAAAGATGAGCCTTATATCAATGAATACTAACTATATAAAAAAGGCTAACGCATACGGCCAAATCGAGCCTGAAGGTTAGAAAGCTATTTTTAGGTGTCTTTGTCTTACACATTAGAAAACAACATCTATACAGTGCTGGCTCGTGGTGGTGAATAGGAGAATCAATACAGCGTTGCCATATGTACAATATTAACAAATACAATGAAATATCTGCACTTATTTGACTGAGGACTCAGATGATATCGTTGGCCGCAGCCACAGGGGTTGCTATTGCACATTACACGTGTCTTATACGCTAGGCGTGCAATAGGTTAGGTTGCCTACCTTAGTATATCGTTAGCCGTATGCTGTAAGAAATTCTAGAGTGTTTAGTTTGTGCAACATAATATATGTGATCAACCTACAAGCGATAATGATTGCGATGTTAAGAGATATTTATATAATATTTATTGTAAATGTACCGTACGCTTTTCCAATGCCATTTTTACAATGGTTGCCCAACAATAAATAATGATAAAGTAAAATATTGATTTTAAAATATTTGTAACATATTTTAATAGTTTTAACTTTGTTCATGATGCGAAGCCAATGAATATTATAATATATTTTCCGTATAATATTTTAATTATAAATTATATTATTTTTTTAATAAAATCTAATAATTTCACAACACAATTCATCTTTTTAAGATGAAAAATAAAAATTAAAAGTTTATCAACACAAAATATATAAAATTATTTCAGGAAAGTTTAACTATCTTATATTTTGCGCTTTTAATAGGTGCACTAGTGCCACCAAGTTTACTTTTTGTTTCTTCACTTTCCCATTTTAATGTTTTGTATAATTGATGTTTTATAATAAAATCTATATGGTTTTTGCAACAACTTGCGTAACATTAGTTATTGCTTATTGATTTAAATATAAAGCCTATTGCTTTGTCGTAGAAATCTACAATTGCTTTATTTTTATCGTAATATAATTTAAATGTAAGCAGTATAGAGGTTATTAAATTAGTAAATTGATTAGATAGATAGTTGGCTTGGAAATAATATTTCTACATAGTCATAGTTGAACAGCCAGAAGCTAAAAAGTTTTAAAACATATTAAAACAACCATTTCCCGCTTTGTATACGAAAACAGTTGAAAACACGAAGTAGTAAACCGAGAGCCGAATGGTTCCGAGTTGCTAGTGTAGCGTATAGCGTATTCTGTGCAGGAAACACATAGCTTTATAAGCTCGTGGCAAATTTAAGCATGACATATTTATTAAGAATTAGAAATTACCAATAATGTTTCACCTAAATAGATTTTAGCAAATTTGAAAACGCATCTTTTTTTCATGAATATTTACACATTAAAATACGAAACTAGCACCCGATTATCTGTTTGCAATATTTATGTGCGTAACGGATGTTAAATTATATCGATTATTTTCTGAGGCACAGCTGTTTTCTTGATTTAAAAATTCCTCTAAATTCTTTAGAATTCTATGTAAATTAAGCGATGAATATTGTTTATCAGTTGGCGTTCAACTTCTCTAGGGTCAGTAATGATTAAATATACGATTAAAAGTGATATCATAATAAAAAGAGCTTTTTACCATAAATAATTGTAAGGATACAATTGTTTTCTTGGGCAACGATCGAATTTTATATTCTATATTATATATAATTGGTATTTTTATAATTTTAAATATATATATATTTTTATATACAATTGACACTATTTGCGGGTACTCATTAATAAGACTACTATATTGCACAAACCTTTAACTAGTATTGTGGCCAAGTGTCGGCACAAGTAGCTACTCCAATCTATATGTCACTCTATCCTATAAAGAAAACAAAGATAGTAAGTCAGTAAAATACGTCACAACACTGACTGCTGTAATTAGAAGATACAGCAGTAAAATCTGCAGAGTTCTGCCAATCATTAGTACTTCGATCAACTGTACAGAGGCCGACGTCGCTCTCAGTCGAAATTTATATGCTGGATAAAATTACACAGCGTTAGCCTTCTTTATATAGTTAGTATTCATTGCTTATATCTTTATAAGGCTTATTATTTGATGACATTCCTTTTGACTATACGTTCCTAATCTAGCATATGCCAATAAATGGATTTATTATTATTAATGAATTTAAAAAAAAATACCTTGTTGCAACAAATCAATTTTCAACGTATCTATTTTTGATATTGTTTTATTATTATATATTTTCTTTGTTATTCTTTGATTAAACTTTTATCTAAGCAAGAGTGGGATATGATACTTTAGTTATGTCGAATCATATTTTCTAGTGAGAATTAAAAGTTACATTTAAAATTTGATAAATTTCTTAATAGAAAAGTTTCATTATGTTATTACAAAAACTTGCAGAACTTGAAAACTCTTTGAGATATAGCTGGGAAAAATCTGAGGCTCTCAATAACTTAATTGCACACTTTCAAAACTATCCACGATGCAGTTGTTGGGAGCAAAAAAAGGGGGGGGGGGGGCGATAAATTACCTCAGCGAACCGAACAGTCGTCAAACTGTGTTTCGCTTCGTTTTTGTTTTGCGCAGTCAGATCGGCACTCACATGGCGGCGAGCAACATCGAAAACACTGCTAATATATTATAGAGAGAATTATCTACTCCAGTTGGAGTAAAGTGCACGTCAGAGTGTTCTTGAAATATTGAATTTCTCCAAGTACGAGAGCATTATATAAAATATATATTATTTCGAATCGGCCACAAATCATCCAAACTGATTAAAAGTTGTAGACTTGGCGTTCGAGAGATTCCGCCAATGCGTTGCCACGTATATATGCGAAGAACGTTGCGCTTTCCGTGTGCATATATTTACAAAGAAAATAAGTAAAGCTCCGGTGAAGTGCGGACATTTCATAATATAACTGCTTGTTTGCTGCACTACTTTCCCGGCCTTCTGCACTTAATAGCAATATTTATGGTACGCCGCAATAGAATACGAATAGCCTCTTCGCGTTTTCTAAGAACTTGCTTAATAAAACACATTGACCTTATTCAATTATATTGCCCGGATACGAAAATCAACTAATAAAATTCATTAAATTTGATTTAGATTTATGCATCATGTATATACTTTCATAAGCATTTAACTCGGAATAATGCAAATTTAAAACACTTTTATGTAATTGTAAGTGAACTAATTTGAATAGGATGACCTGAGTTAATGTTTAGAATTTTAAAAGAAACGGGTATAGATTATAAGGATAGGAGAATAATTTTTAATTTATATAAACACCAAACTGCCTTAGTTAGAATTGAGGGGGAAGAAGAGGTAGCAAAAATAGGGAAGGGAGTTCGGCAGGGATGCACACTCTCACCGTTATTATTTAATCTATATATAGAAGATGCAATAAACAAAGTAAAAGAAGAGTATAGTGTAGGTGTGAATGTACAGGGAGAGAAAATATATATGTTGAGATTCGCCGACGATATAGCTATATTGGAAGAAAGCGAAAAGAATTTAGAAAGGGTATTGAATGGTATGCAGGCAGTATTGACTAGGGATTTTAACATGAAAATAAATATAGGTAAAACTAAAGTGATGAGGTGTGACAAAAAGGAATGCAGTAGAAAAATGAGGATCACAATAGGAGATAATAGAATCGAAGAAGTGTCAGATTTTTGTTATTTAGGCAGTAGAATCACAAAAGATAATCGAAGCAAGGTAGATATAAAGTGTAGGATAGCACAGGGTAGGAAGGCATTCGTAGAAAAGGAACAGATTTTAAGATCAAATATTGACTTGGTTATTAGAAAAAGATTACTGAAGGTATATGTTTGGAGTGTAGCACTGTACGGGTGTGAGGCGTGGACTATAGGAAAGGAAGAGAAGCGTAGATTACAAGCATTAGAAATGTGGTGTTATAGGAGGATGATGAGGATTGGTTGGGAAGATAAAGTAACAAATGAAGCTGTACTAGAGTTAGTAGGGGAGAAGAGAAGTATTTGGGGAGTATTACAGCGTAGGAGAGACAGATTAGTAGGGCATATTCTTAGGCATGGGGGGATCATGCAATTGATCATAGAAGGTAAGGTGGAGGGAAAGAGAGGGGTAGGTAGGCCTAGATTGGAGTATGTGAGTCAGATAGTTGAAGACGTTGAGATGAATAGCTATAGGGAGATGAAGGGATTAGCTCAGGATAGATCGGCATGGCGTGCTGTTTCCAACCAATCTTTAGGATTGCGGACTCTTTAACTAACTAACTGATCTGAGTTAGTCAAAAATATGCTCGGCTACAGCACTTTTATCTTTACTATTTCCATCAATCAAACAAAACAACATTTTTATCTTTAGATGTGCAAACACGAGCCGCTAAAATAATCTGAAATGATAGAATGATATAAAACAAACGATCATAAACTATTATCTATATCTTAGACAAAAGTCTTAAACTTATTCTAGGCATGTTTCCTTGGAAATCGCTTCTTTTTTTTATAGTATTATCTACAATTTCATCGAATTTCAATTCAACTACAGCAAATAATGTGTTTATGTTTATAATCTTGAAATATTAAAATATACTTCGATGAAATTGGATTACTTGCAGTTTAGAATATTATGTTTATTTCACTTTTATTATCTTCTGTAACCTCCATAAGAAATCGTTCATACATTTGCTTTCATTTAATAAATTATCTCCATTTTTTATCAGACCCGAAGATGCTAGTCCCAACTAACATCTTCAGGTTGTTACGTTCAATTGATTTTCTTTTTATAAAAAAAATTTTAAAGTGACTATTTTTTCTCATATGTCGAATATTTATTTTATCAGGATATGCTATTCAAGTATTCAACGCATCAAATAGTAGCTTTTCTATATATATCAAATTTTAATATATTAATACAAAAACGCTAATATTAAGTTTATTAATTTTGTATTGAAATGAGACCATCTAATGAATATTTGAAGAATTGAATATATAAAACACCAATATTATCAGCAATGTAAATTAATTGCTAAGTAAAGTGTAAAAACATTAATTCAATAAAAAAAAATTCAAAAAAAAACACAGGGTATTAATCCATAGCTTTAATTCGATTGCTCTACATTGAATTTAATCGTAGGTAGCCGCTATAAATATATCTTCGCTTATGCTAACTGCTGGCGTAACCCCATAAACTATGGCCAACATCTCTTGCTGTTCGATTTTAAACTAATGGTCCCTACATGGGAATTTAGCTAATGTAACATCTGACTGATTTGTTATACATATGTTGCGGGTGTCCTAGCCAAGTTCACAAGAGACGCGGTATATCCATACCAATCTTACAATGTAACTATATTCTTCCCAAAAAAAAATCTATTCAATAGCTTCATCGTATCAAGTCACTTATTAGGTTTTTCTAAGAACACCTGTTCAATGAACTCCCAAGAAACATATTTGTTGTTTCTCTTCCGATCGAAGTGAACATATTAAATTGTTTTGTTGTATTCTGCACTATACTGTTGTACTGCATGTACGTATATGAGCACTGTGTTAAGACTTCATCTTGCTGTTGTTGATCCAGCGGCCACCGGATCTATTCCTGCCGGATATTTATTGGACTAGTTAGTGTTGCATGTTGTACACTACCATATATATATTCTTCAGTTGATATGTGTTTACGAATATAATACAGGGATGGTCTTACAAAACGAAAATATTATAATATAAAAATATTTTTTGTGTATCCTAATTTTACGATTCAATCGAAGCGTACGTCTACTGATATTAATATTATTTACACAAGCCGGTAAACAAACAGGTCAGAGTAGATGTCGATAGGTTAAAATTAGCTGATGTATGTGAAAAGTACAAGCAGAAAGTAGAAATCATGGCTAATGGAACATCAAGGAGCGACATAGATTGCGAATGGAGGGAAATCAGAAATGGGTTAACTACAGCAGCAAATGAAGTATTAGGCACAAAGAAAAGGGCAGGTAGGAGGGAATGGATCACGGAAGAAATAGTTGAAATGATAGAAGCAAGAAGGAAAATTAAAATTGGAAACACAGAAGCAGGACAGAAAAAATATAAGGAACTAAGGAACTTAATTAATAGGAAATGCAAGCTAGCGAAAGAAGAGTGGATAAAAGGAAATTGTGAGGATATTGAGGAGGATATGAGAAGAGGTAAAGTAGATTTGGGCTACAGGAAAATTAAGTCACATTTTTCTAAAGTAAAACCAAAGGGTAACATTATATGTGATAAGCAGGGTAAGGAACTCACAGAAAATAAGGAAAAAGTTAGAAGATGGAAGGAGTATCTTGAAGATTTATATAAAGGTAGGCAGGACATGGAGGAGCTAGAAAGTGTGGAACAGGTAGATGAGGATGACTTAGGTCCTAGCATACATAGGTCAGAGTTTCATAGAGCATTAAATGATTTACGGAATAACAAAGCAGCGGGGATTGATATGATACCAGCCGAATTAATAAAACACGCAGGGGAAAAAATGCAGGAGCGATTATACAGGCTAGTTTGTAAAATATATGAGAAGGGAGAAGTACCACAGGATTTTCAGCGTAGTAGAATAGTAACAATGCCGAAGAAAATAGGAGCTAATTTGTGTGAGAACTATAGGACCATTAGTCTACTATCACATGCATCGAAGATATTGTTAAAGATTATTTATAGGAGATTAGAAAATAAAGTAGAGGAAAGGCTAGGAGAAGATCAGTTTGGTTTTAGGAAAAACAGAGGGACGAGGGAGGCGATTCTAGCACTAAGAACAGTAGTAGAAAAAAGAAAGAGGGTAGGAAAGGTAACTTGCATAGCTTTTGTAGATTTAGAAAAGGCATTTGATAATGTAGATTGGGACATAATGTTTAGAATTTTAAAAGAAACTGGTATAGATTATAAGGATAGGAGAATAATTTTTAATTTATATAAACACCAAACTGCCTTAGTTAGAATTGAGGGGGAAGAAGAGGTAGCAAAAATAGGGAAGGGAGTTCGGCGGGGATGTACATTTTCACCGTTATTATTTAATCTATATATAGAAGATGCAATAAACAAAGTAAAAGAAGAGTATAGTGTAGGTGTGAATGTACAGGGAGAGAAAATATATATGTTGAGATTCGCCGACGATATAGCTATATTGGAAGAAAGCGAAAAGAATTTAGAAAGGGTATTGAATGGTATGCAGGCAGTATTGACTAGGGATTTTAACATGAAAATAAATATAGGTAAAACTAAAGTGATGAGGTGTGACAAAAAGGAATGCAGTAGAAAAATGAGGATCTCAATAGGAGATAATAGAATCGAAGAAGTGTCAGATTTTTGTTATTTAGGCAGTAGAATCACAAAAGATAATCGAAGCAAGGTAGATATAAAGTGTAGGATAGCACAGGGTAGGAAGGCATTCGTAGAAAAAGAACAGATTTTAAGATCAAATATTGACTTGGGTATTAGAAAAAGATTACTGAAGGTATATGTTTGGAGTGTAGCACTGTACGGGTGTGAGGCGTGGACTATAGGAAAGGAAGAGAAGCGTAGATTAGAAGCACTTGAAATGTGGTGTTATAGGAGGATGATGAGGATTGGTTGGGAAGATAAAGTAACAAATGAAGCTGTACTAGAGTTAGTAGGGGAGAAGAGAAGTATTTGGAGAGTGTTACAGCGTAGGAGAGACAGATTAGTAGGGCATATCCTTAGGCATGGGGGGATTATGCAATTGATCATAGAAGGTAGAGTGGAGGGAAAGAGAGGGGTAGGTAGGCCTAAATTGGAGTATGTGAGTCAGATAGTTGAAGACGTTGAGATGAATAGCTATAGGGAGATGAAGGGATTAGCTCAGGATAGATCGGCATGGCGTGCTGTTTCCAACCAATCTTTAGGATTGCGGACTCTTTAACTAAAGCCGGTAAAAAAATGTTAAATGATTATGGTACCTTAAAATAGACACTTATAACAGGCTATGATAAATTTGTCGAATTCTGTAAAATTCTATCATTTTCAACGAAATTTGTGCCCGTTTTGTGTAGTGTTTTTTATCAGTGTTGCTTTTGAATTAATGTCTCGTACTATTTATAGCGAATATAAAATGACCATAAAATTTTGTTATTGTGCAAGTGAGTACATATTTACGCGGCTTTACTATCAATAGACGGTTATGATTTGACAATATCCTCGCGTGTTATTCGATACGAGCTTATGGAATGTCGAAAAATAAAAACTACTCTCATTTGCGCTGTAAAATTATCCACACGTCCCCTAAACACAAGAATATATAACAAATTTATTCGAGGCAGTTAATAGTCTAGCAAAAACAAAAGTGTAGTCCACGAAGGACGCGTTTTTATTGCCCAATTTACACGATAAACATATTATTGAAAGCTAGGGAAATTTTAAACAAAAAAAAAAGTATGAAAACCATTGGTATTTATTATTATTCTGTTGTTGTTTGTAGTGTATGGTACACTTAATATTCTAAGTAATTTAATAGACTAATAAACATATTTTTTACTGTCCGATTTACCGAACAAAATAAACTGTTTTTGAATATATATGTATTTTAAATTTCTTTATGCAATGAAGCGTGTATAGGAAATTCATGTTCTCAATTCTAAATACAGTTGTATTGTTAATTACGTATCATATTACACTATCAACGATTTAGGGCTTTAATACGATGTTCTGTATCCGATATAAATCCTCCAATCGTATATTTCCTTGAATTACACGTCAGCGAAAAGAAAATAACAATGTAATCCCTGATATCTAATACCATACAATGGTATTTACGCTCAACAAAAGCCTGGGCGTGTGTAAAAATCAGAAGTTCTTAAAAATCGCTTCGAGTTCAAATTTTCTGCGCGTTAAAATGGTTTTATAAAATGTAGGGCAGTTTTAATTTGGGATTTTGCATTTTTCACATCGCTGCAGAATAATGACTGATAGTGAGAGAATATTCTTATTGTTTATTTATATAATTTACATTTTTGTCGGTATTTCATAAAAGAAAATTAGAATTGAAATTAATTCGGTGCTTTGATGGACGCCAAGTCAATCTCGTTTTCTTGTCGTGATTTTCATTTAATTGTTAAATACTTGATGATGATTAGTTATCGTAATGTCAACAATTAGTATAAAAATAAGTCGACAAGTAACAAAACAAAGAATGTATGTCAACACGTTACTTATTTAATTGTTGAAAGTGCATAATGTAAAGTATTTTTTCACGTTTTTGTCATTAATGTTTTATAAAAAAAACATTTAACTGTACTTCTTATAAAAAAAATTTAATAACTGTGATATATATTTAAATTTTTTTGATAATAAACATAAAACAAAAAGATTTGCTTAATCTATTATGCAAAAATTTATTATCTTCTTACTTTTACTGCTGAAGATGTTAAATTAAATAGATGTTAATAAAAAAGAAAAATTATAAGGAAGTACTATTTAACTATACATTCTCTTATAACTTATTTAATTAACTTTCGATAGTTAAAGTAAAATAAAAGAGAATTGTTTAGATGCACTGTTTTTTGACGTACCTATCGTGACCATTTCTTCGATAAAAGCATTGTAATTTTATATGGTGATAATGCAATTCTAAATCCGAAGCAATTTTCGATTTTTCGATTTGTACAAAGATTTATGGAAGATTACCTATTCGACGTTTCGTGTTGTGTATATGACAATAAAATGGTTTAGTGGCGGATCTGGGTCAAGCTACCAACGAAGAAAACCACGAATAAATTGTATTAAATGCAGAATAACATGTTCGACAATAAACTGCTTAAAGCCACAATAAACCTAAATATATTTGGTTCATTTAAATCGAAATGACGAATATTCTTGTATAGTTTTGGTAGAAGTGGGTCCGCAATTAATTCGCCTCAACTGCGATTTGTACGGCAAACCTATCGCATGACAGGAGCGATTCTTTTCAAGCAGGAAGAGGAGGAAGGATTGGGGCTAGATGTGTCACGTAACAACAAAAAGTGGATAAACATAACTTGCTTATTATTTATCTCAAGTCGTCCCTAAAGACAAAAACTAAGCGTCTGTACGCTACAATTCACTTTTATGCGAGCTTCGGATCTGCGCCAACTGAGTGTCTTCTGGCAGCTATGTGTAACTTTCATCGTACAAAGTAATACGATATAATATATAAGACGTTTTTTTGTTACGCGCATAAATTAAATCGAACTAGTCGTAAATTCAAATGAAACTCGTCGAGGATTCGAACAATCATTTGCTGAATCCATTCGAAAACTAGCTTTAGTCAATTTTCTTCCAAACATGTTCATAATTAGATTATTTTAAACTATATCCGAATCTATGGACAAATTAATGTCTGTAGGGATTTGATTGATTTTTAAACACTCGGTATATGGATGTACAAGAGTGCTACTAGAGGGGACATGGAGAACGATATGATTCAGGTGCTCGAAATGCCGCGGGATAGAACTGGAGTTAAACAAGAAATGGTGAGCTTTCTACGCCCACTGCAGAAAATACATTGCTGAAATATGTTTGTAGAAAATGTTAAATGCATTGCAACTTCCAGCTAAAACATATAATAGAGGAGTCATAAATTTATTTTTCGTATAAACATTGGCTCTGAAATTTTGTGGCCAAAAAATTTTTTACTAAAATATTATTTTGTAAATTATTTTATTTTAATTTAGCCAATACATTAGATGCGATTTGCGATGAAAATAAACAAGGATCATTATTGAAATACAATTTTTGTTAGCTTGCTTTTACAAATTATTACGAATTTATTATTATTATTGTGTATTTTTTTGATTTTACCATTTTTAATTGATATTTTACAAAACATTATTAGCTGTTTATTAATATTATTTTGATTAATATTGCAACTTAAGTTAATGGGAAACTCTTAAAAGTACAAAAAAAAAAAAATTTAAGTAGAGATATTAAAGAAAATTGTGTTTTACAAAACATTACAATACATTTCCATCAAAAATAGTAATATTTTCAAAAATTTCTATATGTTAATACAAGTTTAAAATAGTATATCTAGAGCAACTTAGAAATAATAGAAATAATGGCTAATGGAACATCTAGGAACGACATAGATTGCGAATGGAGGGAAATCAGAAATGGGCTAACTACAGCAGCAAATGAAGTATTAGGCACAAAGAAAAGGGCAGGTAGGAGGGAATGGATCACGGAAGAAATAGTTGAAATGATAGAAGCAAGAAGGAAAATTAAAATAGGAAACACAGAAGCAGGACAGAAAAAATATAAGGAACTAAGGAACTTAATTAATAGGAAATGCAAGCTAGCGAAAGAAGAGTGGATAAAAGGAAACTGTGAGGATATTGAGGAGGATATGAGAAGAGGTAAAGTAGATTTGGGCTACAGGAAAATTAAGTCACATTTTTCTAAAGTAAAACCAAAGGGTAACATTATATGTGATAAGCAGGGTAAGGAACTCACAGAAAATAAGGAAAAAGCTAGAAGATGGAAGGAGTATCTTGAAGATTTATATAAAGGTAGGCAGGACATGGAGGAGCTAGAAAATGTGAAACAGATAGATGAGGATGACTTAGGTCCTAGCATACTTAGGTCAGAGTTTCATAGAGCATTAAATGATTTACGGAATAACAAAGCAGAGGGGATTGATATGATACCAGCCGAATTAATAAAACACGCAGGGGAAAAAATGCAGGAGCGATTATACAGGTTAGTTTGTAAAATATATGAGAAGGGAGAAGTACCACAGGATTTTCAGCGTAGTAGAATAGTAACAATGCCGAAGAAAATAGGAGCTAAATTGTGTGAGAACTATAGGACCATTAGCCTACTATCACATGCATCGAAGATATTGTTAAAGATTATTTATAGGAGATTAGAAAATAAAGTAGAGGAAAGGCTAGGAGAAGATCAGTTTGGTTTTAGGAAAAACAGAGGGACGAGAGAGGCGATTCTAGCACTAAGAACGGTAGTAGAAAAAAGAAATAGGGTAGGAAAGGTAACTTGCATAGCTTTTGTAGATTTAGAAAAGGCATTTGATAATGTAGATTGGGACATAATGTTTAGAATTTTAAAAGAAACGGGTATAGATTATAAGGATAGGAGAATAATTTTTAATTTATATAAACACCAAACTGCCTTAGTTAGAATTGAGGGGGAAGAAGAGGTAGCAAAAATAGGGAAGGGAGTTCGGCAGGGATGTACACTCTCACCGTTATTATTTAATCTATATATAGAAGATGCAATAAACAAAGTAAAAGAAGAGTATAGTGTAGGTGTGAATGTACAGGGAGAGAAAATATATATGTTGAGATTCGCCGACGATATAGCTATATTAGAAGAAAGCGAAAAGAATTTAGAAAGGGTATTGAATGGTATGCAGGCAGTATTGACTAGGGATTTTAACATGAAAATAAATATAGGTAAAACTAAAGTGATGAGGTGTGACAAAAAGGAATGCAGTAGAAAAATGAAGATCTCAATAGGAGATAATAGAATCGAAGAAGTGTCAGATTTTTGTTATTTAGGCAGTAGAATCACAAAAGATAATCGAAGCAAAGTAGATATAAAGTGTAGGATAGCACAGGGTAGGAAGGCATTCGTAGAAAAAGAACAGATTTTAAGATCAAATATTGACTTGGGTATTAGAAAAAGATTACTGAAGGTGTATGTTTGGAGTGTAGCACTGTACGGGTGTGAGGCGTGGACTATAGGAAAGGAAGAGAAGCGTAGATTACAAGCATTAGAAATGTGGTGTTATAGGAGGATGATGAGGATTGGTTGGGAAGATAAAGTAACAAATGAAGCTGTACTAGAGTTAGTAGGGGAGAAGAGAAGTATCTGGAGAGTGTTACAACGTAGGAGAGACAGATTAGTAGGGCATATTCTTAGGCATGGGGGGATTATGCAATTGATCATAGAAGGTAGAGTGGAAGGAAAGAGAGGGGTAGGTAGGCCTAGATTGGAGTATGTGAGTCAGATAGCTGAAGACGTTGAGATGAATAGCTATAGAGAGATGAAGGGATTAGCTCAGGATAGATCGGCATGGCGTGCTGTTTCCAACCAATCTTTAGGATTGCGGACTGTTTAACTAAGAGCAACTTTAATTTTTTTTTAAGAAATGTCGATGATAAACTTAAGTAATTTTTTTTTAAATTGACACCATATATTTTCTAATTTTTCACGTCTCGTTTTAAAATTTTACGTCAATATTGTGCACATATCCAATACCTTATTACATATAAAATTTACTAAAATTTTCAGCTCTCAAAACTTGCGAAACTTCTGCTCGTCCTTAAACTTTCAAACATTTTTTATCGAAAATTTGTAGTTATAATAAAATATAGCAGACATTTTATAATATCTACAAAACATCAATAAATTTTCCAGTTTGATGTCCAACTACTAGTAGAATAAAATACATTTTGGACAATACAACGTTGCCATTTTTTAATTAACTAAGAATGTTTTGAATTATCAAAAATTTACATTACAGTATAATATTAACCATAATCAAAAATATTTTACGATGCGGGAAAAACGGTAAAGTTGATTTTACTAAGATGACTGTTTTTCTAATAATATAAGCAATTTTAGTATTAAAAAAAAAAATTATTTGCGAAAACTTATATTGATTTGAGAATAAATTTCGCATAAAGTAGTTCAATCATCAAATAAGTTAATTAAAAAGCTTGTTAATTTATCAATTCGGATGCACAAAATAATAATTAAAATGATAATTGTTGCGTGACTAATATCTCGCAAAAATATTTTTTTATAAATTTTTTTTTGGAAAATATTCAACTAAAAGAATTGATCATTAATTTGCACCTAATTTTGCACCTATCTTGCACCTAAGTTAATTGATAATTAATTACTTTTTCTTTTACAAAAAAAAACCATTTTCTAATGAATAAATATGTAGTTGCAAAATTCTAAAAAAAATATTTTTGATATTTTTTTTATTCAAATTGCACTTTAAAATTACTTTTCCATAAATTGGAAAGAAGGAAAATAATCAGAGGCGTTTCAAATTTAAACACGAATATGTGAACATGTTAAGAATCTGCATATGAAAAGTTAAAAAAAAAATTAATTGCAATGAAATATTCGATTATAAGACCGGAAAAACATAGATTTATTTCAATCATTATAAAACGTATGTTGATTTATTTATAAAATCATATATACAGTTTAAAAATATTTTTCTTGAAATAAGCAGCCCATGTTGACGAATTAAAAAAAATATGAAAAAAAAGAAATATATATTTAAAAAACATTTAGTAATATATTATAAAGTGACTTGGAATTAGTCGATTAAATTTTTTTTCTGCACTTCGAGAGGTTCTTTTCAACAAAACAAATAATATACTTTACAGAGTGTTCGAGTAAATAATATTCTTTGTTTCTTCAGATTATAATTAATTTATACCACATAACTCTTATTTTAAATTTTATTCTAGAATACATTAACAATTTTTTTTTACCATGTCATACAAGCCATTAGCACATATCTCTATGCTCATTCCCACAATGTTATAATCTAAAACATACAGTACATAAATGACATGCATCATCTAATACATGTGCGGCTCATCTATTATCAAGCATTTGTTTTCGAAGTGCCTAATTAGCGTGCCTATATGCACCTGGAACGCCATTGGAGGGCTTCTGGTTATTTCGCAATTAAATTATTTACGCCTATGCAATAATGAGTACGTTATATACGTGACAATAACCAATTAAGCTGAAAACTAAACGATATGTAAGAACTATTCAGTAATATACGCCAAAAAGTATTCCGCGATTTTGTTATTTTGACTCGATTTTTGCTTTGACTGAAGTCGAACTTTTTTTTCGTTCCCTATAATGGTCCCCCGTTAAGGGCAATTTCTACCATCATTTTAATTACACGAAATATAATTTAAATATTATATAAAAATTTATATTTATATAAATATAAATATTGGATTAAATTAATCCACAACCGGATCTAATAATAGGATTGTACTGATAAATTAATGTCTCAAATATCTTGCGTTGATTTTTTTTGCAATAATCTTACTGAATAATATTTTATGAATTGTCAAATCTAAAGAAATCAAGTTAAAAGTAGAAAAAATATACGTGTCCTAGCGAACACATCATTAAACTCCCCCTTATTGCAATATGTACAGACACCGAAATAGGGCTCCTCTTTGGCTCGTTCTTTGTGCATGTGCTATATCATAGAAGTACCGAGAAACTTGCATGTATGAAGCAACTGTACAAGATCTCTTTGACCCTTCCTTTATGTTACTAAACTTCTAAAGGATTTACATGTACTCTGCAGCTTTGTGTAAGTGAATAAGCTTTTCTAGAATTAAACTAACTCGTAGAATATTGAAAAAAAAAATCTTTCGGGGGAAGTGTGTTGAGAATTTTTTTTCAAACGAATCTATTAGCCGATGAGAAATATAAAGTACTCTAGAAATAACAATTATATCAATTGCGTTTATAAAAAGTAATGCATAATACATTTAGTATAGAATATCGCCCAAATACCGTAACTTAAAGCGTTAAGTAGCTAGATGCGCATTTTGACGGCTATACCCCCATCTTCAGTAGCACACGATAAAAACGAAATAAAATACCTCTGTTACGAATTGTGATTGATATATTGTATATATTATATATATAGGACAAACACGTAGACCAATTTAAACTAGATTTAAGGACCCCATTTCAGATGTAAATGTTTTTATACATTTTCGTGCTTCGTGGATTAAAAATGTATTTTTCAAAACAAAAAAAATATTTTTTATCTGTGAAGATAAATTTATTAACGCCAGAGGGCTGGAAACGTCTAAAAACGATCACTTTCAACGAATACAACAGTTTTTAGACATTTTCGTGCTTCGTGGATTAAAAATGTATTTTTCAAGACAAAAAAATATTTTTTTATCTATGAAGATAAATTTATTAACGCCAGAGGGCTGGAAACGTCTAAAAACGATCACTTTCAACGAATACAACAGTTTTTAGACATTTTCGTGCTTCGCTGATTAAAAATGTATTTTTCAAGACAAAAAAATAATTTTTTTATCTGTGAAGATAAATTTATTAACGCCAGAGGGCTGGAAATGTCTAAAAACGTTCACTTTCAACGAATACAAGCGTTTTTAGACATTTTCGTACTTCTCCGAATAAAACTGTATTTTTCACGACAAAAAATATTTGTTATCTCTGAAAATAAATTTATTAACGTCAGAAAGCTGGAAACGGCTAAAAACGATCACTTTCAACGAATACAAGCGTTTTTAGACATTTTCGTACTTCGCGAACTAAAACTGTATATTTCACGACAAAAAATATTTTTTATGTGTGAAAATAAATTTATTAACGTCAGAAAGCTGGAAACGTCTAAAAACGATCACTTTCAACGAATACAACAGTTTTTAGACATTTTCGTGTTCGCGGATTAAAACTGTAATTTTCACGACAAAAAAATTATGTTTTATCTGTGAAGATAAATTTATTAACGTCACAGGGCTGGAAACGTCTAAGAACGATCACTTTCAACGAATACAACAGTTTTTAGACATTTTCGTGCTTCGCAGATTAAAAATGTATTTTTCAAGACAAAAAAATAATTTTTTATCTGTGAAGATAAATTTATTAACGCCAGAGAGCTAGAAACGTCTAAAAACGATCACTTTCGAGGAAAACGAGCGTTTTTAGACATTTTCGTGTTTCGCTGATTAAAACTGCATTTTTCACGACAAAAAATATTTTTTATGTGTGAAAATAAATTTATTAACGTCAGAAAGCTGGAACGTCTAAAAACGATCACTTTCAAAAGAAGCAAAGATACATTAAAAATGCATTTTTAGATTCAGGCCCAATTTCATGTTGTCTATTTAATTTATTTAATAAGAACTATGTTTATTTTATTTATTTTTGGTTATTTTAGGTTTGACAAACCAATCTTTATTGCTGTTACATGTCCGTTTCGTTAATTATTCATTTATAAGTTATTTTAAGTTTATAATTTGTTTTAAACTATTTATAGGTCATATTATATGCCATTTTTGAATTTTGAAATACTTCCGAGGTATTTTATTTAGTTATTATCTTGTGGTACTGTGGATGGGGGCATAGCCTTCAAAATGCGCATCTAGCTACTGCTTTAAGTTACGGTATTTGGTTGATATTCTATACTATTATTTAGCACCGTAGTGATCATTTTTAACGTAATACATTTAGTTGGAAAAATAAATATATTTCCTCATATCCTGGAAGGTTGTTGATTCGAAGAAAGGGCGCTTATTCTATTATGCGCAATGATACTTATACCGACGTCTAACCTAACATTTTATGTACTTTGTGCTGCTTTTAACATTTGACATGTATATAGGGAAGTGTATGTATATTTAAGCGTATTCAAAGTAATGTCTATTATTATTGTAACGATGCGATGGCAGCGCCACGGAATCCCCATTACATTATGTGTATGTGTTGCATATACTCGCGAGTAAACAACTAAAGCGGTCCCACCACCGCACAAAGAAAAATCACTTTAAGACATTACCTGATAAAATTTGCATGGAAATAGTCCGCGGAATGTAAAGAAATTACCGTGAAAGTCGATATAGTGATTCAGCGTCTTGAGCTTCAGGGCGTGTGAAAGAACTGAGTGCATGTTTATGTACAGCGAACGAAATAGATTAAAATGAAAAATTGGTAGAAAATAATGTGGTTTGTAGAAGGAATAGTAATTAGAATTTCGCACCGAAACGGTGCTAAGAAAAAAATGTTTTTATGAAAAGAAATTTCACTCAAACCAATTCTCATCTTGCATTTTTGAGCAATACAACTATATAATAATAATATTAATAATATGTCATTATTGAGCGAAATTAAGTAGTTTAATATTAAGTAGTAAACTTAATATTAACTAGTAACAATTAAAAATTTTAAATCAATAAAAAAAACGAATAAAAACAATTTTCGACGAGTAAAAGTCTCACTTTGAACTTAAAATTATTATAATTTAAATTACTAATCATTATAGGAAGATTATTATAGAATTGTTTACCATAAAAGTTACAGCTTAATCCAGCAGCCTTAACTTCGAGTAAAGTCAATCTGCAATTTATTCTTAAATCTGGTGTCATATTCATGATAGTCACTTTTCTTGTCTAATTTTTTTTATTATTTTTTATTTTTTCAGTTTTCATTTTTTACATAAAGTAAACATAAAACATAAATTTAAAAATATAAATTTTAGCACTAACACGTTGCTAAAAAAATGGTTTTGTAAAAAGAAATTTGACTCGAACCAATTCTCATCTTGCATTTTTGAGCAATAAGACAACAAAGTATAAGCAAACACTTTTTATATATGTATAGTTATAACAAGTATTTTTAATGAATAATTTTAAATTTATAATCAAACAATAAAACTAGAACGTTAGAAAAATATTTTGACTTAAAACAAAAAACTAAAATCTTAATTTTTAAAATTATTTTTTATAAACCAACCTTTCCGTACAATTGTTAACACAACTCAAGAAAACTTTTTTTTTTTTAACGTAGGGATCAAGATGAAAAATTGATACAAAATTACGTGTGCATATAATTTTAATTTTGCACTAAAACGTTGCTAAAAAAATGGTTTTGTAAAAAGAAATTTGACTCAAACTAGTTTTCATCTTTCATCTGATTAGAAAAGTAGGAAATTTATTTATTAAAACTATTAAAAATCGTAATTGTTTAACTTATATTTCGGAAACCAAACTTTTCATAAAATTGCTGATATAACTCAAGAAACCATTTTTTATTTTATTTTATTTTAAAAACAAAATGGATTAAAATGAAAAATGGATACAAAATTAAATGTGCATAAAAAATAGATAATTTTAATTTTGCACTAAAACGTTGCTAAAAAAATGGTTTTGTAAAAAGAGATTTGACTCGAACCAATTTTCATCTTGCATTTTTTGAACAATAAGACAGACGATCATATTTTTAATCGAAATATAAAAATATTTTTAATCAAAGAATAAAACTATAGTTTTAGAAAAATATTTTGACTTACAAACAAAAAACTAAAATCTCAATTTTTTAAATTATTTTTCAAAAACCATGCCTTAATATATTAATCCATACAATTGTTGATATAACTCAAGAAGCTATTTTTTTTATAGTTTAAAAACTAAATGGATTAAGAAAAAAAAATACGTGCATATAAAAAATATATTATTTAAATTTTGCACTAAAACGTTGCTAAAAAATTGGTTTCGTAAAAAAAAAATAGTCTCAAACTAGTTTTCATCTTGCATTTTCGCGCAATAAAACAACTATGTGATTAGAAAAGTATTAGCAAACATTTTTCATATAGGGTTTAATAAATATTTTCAATGCCTATTTTTTTATTTATAATCGAACACAAAACGAAGACATAAAAAAATGTGCTCGTACTAAAATTGGAAAACTGAAATTTTATTTTGTTAAAATTATATCACTAATATTTAAAAATCCAACCCCCAAATTATTAATCCACACAATCGTTAACATCGCTCAAGAAACCAACAATTTCGGAATATTAAAAATATTTTCATTCCCCCGCATATTTAGACATGGATTTGCGGTGGTAAAGCAGCGTGTACTTCATAATTAATATTAAATCAATACCAGTTTAATATAATAAGTATATATGGTTGAGCAGAAGACACCCCATGTGACGGATAATGAATTCACGCTGTTTAAAATTAGACAGTGACTGGAGTGAAGATGATTAATTTTAAAATGCTACAGTGTCACCCACACGAATTAAACAGACTGTTTATATCTTGGGTAATTTGTTACAAATTTAGTAATTTTATCTTGGCTGTGATATTATTAAGAAAATTTCGTGTAAAATTCCTGGTGAAAGCTTTTTTTTTAATACGAATTTTTTTTTTCGTGGTAGATTAAATTAAAATCATAGATGTGTTACTGAAAATAGCAAATTTCAATTAATTTCTTTTGCAAAATTCACTTGTATAATACGCATCTTTTAAGGTTTTAAAAGAACTCGTTCAAAATTCCCCACGATTTTTTTTTAAACTTCAAATATCAATCCATTTAATTTATCCATTATTTAAGCTACTAAAATTTGGTGTTCCACTTCCTCCTGCACAGCCTGCAGTTGTTTTACAATCCGCAATATATCGCTTCTAACATGAGATTCTTCGTAATGTTAGATGTCTTTTAGCAAAACATTCTGTAAGCACACGTCATATATACAGCCGATTTAATATTAACGATGCGCCTCTGCAGAACATTACCACGCAATAAATTAATAATCGCCAGAAACATCTCGAAATATTTTAAGCATAAATACAATATTTAAGAGCTGAAAATATTTAAGAGCAGTAAGTGGGTTTTTCTACCAATTTTATGCAATAAAATATTTTTTATATAAACCTCCCACAAAAAATCTTTTTTCAATTTAAAAATAGCTAATTTCATTTCTAAACCAATTTCGCATTTTGAACAATTAAAGAAATTCTTTCAAAGATCATTTTTCGAACCAAATTGTTCCATCTTGCTTGTAAATACAATGTAGAGAAAGGATTGAGCCTTGAGCGGCTTTTCCTATCCATTTCCTCTCATATTGGCAATAAGTCATTGTGAATATGCTGCAATAGCTCTCGCCCTGCAAAGGTCTTCAGTTTACCATATCCTCAACAATTCTCGCCATATACAGTGTGATCCTTGCGTGAGATTTGTCACTTTTATATTATCAATTTTGCCTTTTTGTTCAGAGCAATTGAGCTAAAATAAAACATTGTAAAAATAATGTCAACGTAAAAATTCCAAAAATAGTTACTTATAAAGTTATAATGAAAATTTTTAAATCTCAAAAGAAAATTGTATCAATTTGCATTACACTTTTGCACTTTTTTTCGACGATAATTTCAACTTTTTCCGTTTGAACCGGAAATCAGTAAAATATAGTTTTAAGACGATTTATAGCCATTTTGCATTGTTTTGGGCAGCACTTGTTAAACTTTGACCAAAATCGCCAAAAAAATCGGAATATTTCAAAGGTATATATACACGACTTTTGCACTTTTTTCGACGATAATTTCAACTTTTTCCGTTTGAACCGGAAATCATTAAAATATAGTTTTAAGACGATTTATAGCCATTTTGCATTGTTTTGGGCAGCATTTTTACGAAGCATCTTCTCTACTTTTATGGATTCAGTAGCTCTGTTTTTCTTACGTCTTATTTTGACAAACAAAGTACATAAGATTTTCAGCTATAAATCAGGCTGTATAGTTGCGTTGGATTTTACTCTGTTTTAAAGACTATTCAATACGCATCACGCTAACAATGGCATTCAAGAAACATCAACAAAAGTTCAACTATTTTGATGCGTTGTCAATTTAATAGAACAGTTTGAACTATAAAATTTCGCATTGGCATTATCAATTGGAATTTATTAATAGACGATATCTAATGCACGATTTTTTTTTTTTTACTCAAACGAATACTTAGATTGCAAAATGAAATATATTTCTTCTCCAATCTTTTTTTAATAAATTGAGAAAATAGGTACAATAAAAAAAAAAAATCCTATTGAGGCGCCTAAATCTTTTCCAATTTAATTACTTCAGTAAAAAATCGCTTATAATTTCAATAATCAATGAAGTATTTCCATCCCTAATTAAAAAATTATAATTGCTCTTTTTGTTTGGTTACATATATATGAAGACTTTGTAGCTATCATAAAAATATCTACACAAACTGAATCAAATTATTTCCATGTTTATTTTACGCTGTTCGTATGGGCAAAAGAAAATCGAAATCAAATTATATTTGCTTTGTAATGATCTTTTTTTTTTTTACCCGCCCAAACAAGAGTAGAAATAAATCCGTGACCGATTCATTAACCATTGACTAATAATCCCCGAACTCGAGGTACAGCACACATACCTATGTATATATACACGGTGTCCCAATAAACGATTGAAAACTATCCAAAATAATATCAATTTATTTTTTGCGCCTTTGAAGAACTAATTCAAACACTTTCATTTACCTAAATAAATTTCCCATTGTAGGACCATATATGTATATCCAACAACAATCTAAATTATGATTGATAACTTCCTGTTTGGATGGAACGTTTTTTTTTGGCCACTTGAAGAAATTAACAAACTCTAGATATTTCCTCGCCCGAATTAATTTACCATTCCCTTTTTACGGGGTCACCTTGTATATATCCGACCCGAAGCTAAATTATGGATCACATCTCACATTAATCTTGTTTCGGTATCATATTTTCGGATCTGGGCTACATTTTTTGTTGCCGGACGTGGAACTTGTATGTAGATGCTACCCCATTTGCTTGCCTACTTGTCTGGTTGCTTGCTTTGCCGTTGTTGTTGTTGTTGTTGATGCCGCTGCGCTGTTTGCGGAAATTAAATCGCACCCTGGCCACATTCAAATACTATCGATCAACCCCCAATATCTACCTACGCATTAAAGCAGTACGTTCGCTCACATCAAATACAACGTATGATAAATGTCGGGGAAAATTGTAAAATTGAAAATTGTGCGTTTCGATCATTCGTCGCTGCCGCAATGGAGCAATTGTTTTTTTTAATTGGCGTATCGAATAAAAGGCCACGTAAAAATCGATTGATTTTAAGAATATTCTTCTAACCTGGCTCATAACCTATAACAATCGAACTTAATTCGTAGGTTAAACTAGGTCTGATCCTAGGGCCGTTATTTACTGCTGTCTTCCTTATCAGTTGTGTATATCAACAGGACGATAGATAGATGTGCTGGCAGCATGAATTTACATCGTCCATATCGTTAGTATGTATAGAAGACACCTATATTCTTCCCCGGTGTTATATATATTTTTATGTGTCGCAGCTGTAGCTCCAACAAAATGGAATGGAAAATACTTACATCTGTAACACATGGGGAAATGCATTGAGTATTGAGGGAAATGTGTATATGTCGCGTTGTGTGCCCCTGGGCCACTTTTATTGTACTCGAGCTTGGGCGAAGTGGAACGTTTTAGTTTGCATTCGATTTTTATTTAAGTATTTTCCAATTATTTATAGCAAGTATAAGATTTTTCAACAAGAAAATTGACTAAATATGCCATTTTTATATATAATATAATTTTTTTTTATATATATAATTTTTATATATAACACGAAATGCTTTATTAATTGAAAAAGCAAATAGACTTAAAATTCGCTCTTACGCTATAGATTTGTTGATTGTCCGTTAATGAGTCGCGTTTTTAAGGGTGAAACACATGTCCAGCATTTTTTTTTGTAAATGCAAAAAAAAAACGTGAAAAGTTCTTATAATATCAAAATAATATTCCCAAAGATATTAACTTGTTGGTTAATTAAATACTTTTTTTTTTTAACTTAAATTCTTTTGCAATCTTTTTTAAAAACACCACATGTGCTTATTTAATAATAATAGAAAAAAAAAATCTCTATTGTCTAAATTACTCAAAATCGCCGAATCAGTGAGATATGTCCTTTTAGAAAAAATCGATATAAATATTTGTTTTCGTATTACCTCAATAAATATACTCTGTGAATATTATACGCTTAAATGTATTTTTTAATTAATAATTTTGTAAATCTTCGATTGAATTAATTATATGATTTTAATTAGGATTTTTAAAGAAGTGCAAAAATTTTTAAAACAACTGATAAATCAAATTAACCGCATATTCTGACATTAAGTGGCGTTTCTACTAATTAAACATTTTGCATTCATTAGATGTGGTTTTTTTCTATTATATTTTCTAAAAGTACCAAACAAATTAATTGTATAAATAAAAAACTGTTTTTGTTGCCTTGAAACAAAATTATAGTCATAAAAAAAAAATGTACTTATTGCATACTAAAATTGAATACTTAGAAAATTAAATTGGATAATAAAAAAAATGTATATTTCTACAATAAACATTTTTCTAAATTTTTAAATGTCTGGCTTTTTCATGGAAATCTTATATGGTCCAATTATAAAAACTATTTAAAATGATGTAATTGTTCATTTAAAAAAGTCCTTATATCACCTTAAAAAGTCCTTATATTCATTTTAACAAGCCCTTATATTTTTTGATTTTAAAGCAAAAATCGAAAAACTCTCAACATTTAACATACTTACACCCCTAATTTTTCAAAAATCTCATTCTTTCGCTACCCCCAATTTGCATATTTATCCAATCCCGGCTAAGAACAATCATTATCGCATAAGTAACGCTCAAGTCACCCGTAAATCCAAATGCACGTTGGCAATCAAAGCAAGACTGCTCAATCGAACCATCTCAGCCATCCAGTTCTCCAGAGAGTGCCGTTTGTGTCTCCATCCATTCAGTCCGCATAAACACATATATACACACCCCTATGACAATATATCGCCCTGTAACGTGGGTGGGCATATACTATATGCGGGTGATACGATGCACAGTTAATTAATAACGGGTGTATGGAGCAAGCATTGGATACGGTCCATGATCCTGTTGTATACCGGAAGGACTGTAACAGGACGATGTAGATGTTGTATAGACTGGCGAATTAATACAGGATCGTAGAAAAAAATACGCCACCACGAACACGAATTTTATATACATTGTTCCGTCCAAAGGTTTCACAAATTCAATTTTACGAATGATGTTAAAACTTGACACGTTCATTACTTAAGTCTCGTAGCGAACATGTTGATTTTATTTGCAAGTAGATGACTTATAAGGAATTTATTTTACATCCCTTTGTCGTAACTATTTTAAGTATTAAACGATCTTTAAATTATTATTAATTAAATACGATTTGCAAATTATGACCTGACAAATTCATACAAATTCACTTCATATGTAGAGTTAAAATTTTCCCAAAAAAACGAGAAATATATGAATTTATATATTTTTTTAACTATACCAACTTTCAGGAATTTAATCATATTTTGCACAATTTAAACGCAAATCTAAAATAATGTTGCTAAGTATGATAAGAGATTTAAAATGTGTTTTAAGAATGCTGTTTGCAAAAAAAATACAACGTATTATTTTTATAACATATTTCTTTGCAGAGCAATTTTATGTACAACAAATGATAAAACTATAAAACAAATTGATTACATAAATTTTATAGACAACGAGGAAAAATCTCAAAATTGAATTTTATTCGCAAGAAGACGACCTTAAATAAATTTATTTGGCATCCAAATGCTGTAATTATTAATTACTAAACAATCTTTAGTGGCATATATTAAGATCTAGTAAAAATTACTAATAATTAAATACTACATAAAAATTCTGGCGTTGATGAAGAAATTTTATTTAATGGTAAAAGATTTTAATGCAGATCTTTTATGCCATGTGTATAAAAAATTTTACTTTATACCTATCCATTGAGTAATCCAATATTTCTTTATATATTGTGGTTAGGAGATAAAAATTACTAATAATTAACACATGCAAATACATGGAAAAAATACATGCAAATTCTGGCGTTGACGAAGAAATTTTATTTATAGGTAAAATATTTTAATGCAGATCTTTTATGCCATGTGTATAAAAAAATTTATTTTACACTTATCCATTGAATAATCCAGTATTTCTTTATATATTGTGGTTAAAAATTACTAATAATTGATTGCTACATGCAAATTCTGGCGTTGATGAAGAAATTTTATTTAATGGTAAAAGATTTTAATGCAGTTCTTTTATGCTGTGTGTATAATAAATTTTACTTTACATTTATGCGTTGAATATTTCTTTATATTATTAGAAGACAGTTTAAGATTAAATTGCGTTGTCTTGCTAACTTTGGACGATAAACAAGAAGATAATGTTAATTTTAGAAACGAACGATGCCGATAAATGATACGATTGGATGAGATATTGTAATAAACTGGTAGTAAAAAATAATTAGTATGCTAGTAGATTTTTTTGCGTCCTGTTGTTGGGTGAGGGCTGGGTAGGTTGAGCGGACCGGACGATCCGTCCGTCGCTCACTCGACTCTCGCTCTTCGTACATACGAACATGAATCAAGCTTATTTATGGGCAAAGGTGGTGCCGCTTTCCGTTTAACCGGATTAATATTGTGCTTCGGGCATACAGTCAGCTTGCCCACATACTCGTAACCATTCGAAGCGAATGCGGATATTTGTATATACATTCTATATGGGGTATACTGAGTGGTTTTAATGTTACTCTTTCCTGCGGCTTTATAGTCTGCTTTAGGTTCTGATTCAAAAGCGAAAAAATGCAGATTGTTGTCGCTTGTACTGAGCTGTAATTTAATTGTGGAAAACACGCGGTGATGTCGTTAATGCTCGATAAATTAAATTGTTTTGTGCAAATATTCAGCTGCAAGTATTTCCTGAACAGTAGTCGCGTTTTATAATTTTTTAATAACGACTATACCTTATGTTCAAT
This sequence comes from Leptodirus hochenwartii, assembly GCA_947310635.1. NCBI lineage: Eukaryota > Metazoa > Arthropoda > Insecta > Coleoptera > Leiodidae > Leptodirus > Leptodirus hochenwartii. Next base: position 36,743,198 of record OX371176.1, read on the forward strand.
TTTAGATATTTCTGTAAATAATTTTAAACAATTGTGAAAAAGGTACTTTTTAATTTGAATTTTTACGGAAAAAATTTACGGAAAAAATCTTCGTTAGTTCAAACCATTAGTACGATATTTTTGGAAGAATTTTGTATTTTCCCAAGTTTTGATTATATAAAATTGATTTCTTCGGTACGAATGTAGATAATATTTGATGCATCACGACGAAAGTGGAAAGTTTCAATATTGCCGATATACGCTCAATTATATTAGGTAAAATAAAAATATAGGCGAATGAAAATTACTTCGGCATAACAAAATATTTTTATTAAATTAAAATGCGATCGGAAATAATCGAGTTTTTTTTATCAGCTGTATTTCATTTGCTTTCAGGTTTTGGATTTGTCACATTTCAAAGTGAAGACGTCGTAGATAAAGTTTGTGAAATCCACTTCCACGAGATTAACAATAAAATGGTAAGTTTTTATTAAGACACTTTATTATTTTTATATCGGAAAGTTTGTAGCATAAAGCAATTTCGATTGTCTGATGGCCGCCTATAGTTTGGGAGCAAGAAAAGTGTTTCGGAGGAAGATAGCGATAACGCCCCCGACAGCTTAAGGGTAGCATATACACACCATTATTATACGTATTATATGTCGACCAATATTTGATATATACAGGGTAGCTTCTGCACAGAATCTCGCTTATGCGGAGATTATCAATCAAAAATATCGTAATCTAAAAGTTCTCCGAAAAAGTTCCTACTAAATCATATGGTATACAAAAATCATATGGTTCGTTGTAAAAAAAATATTTATTCAATATTGCTTGATTTAAAATATTCACTCGTCATTTGCTAAAAGGCTTTACAATATGCAAATGTTATTCAAAGTAATGTATCGTACGTTTCTATTTTACGAAGTTATCGATTTCTAAATGGGAATTGATTCGACCTGTATAAGTAAGTCGTTCTACCTCGCTCTTTAGGGAAACACAATTTTCCTTTCATGGAATTCGTGTGACTGAACCGATGAATCTCAAAACTTACAACATTATGTACAAATAACTTTTAGGAAGTTTTATCGGTACGACATTTTATTATAGTACAGAATTCAATTGCGCACCCAACTTTTACTTACGACCATTATTTTAATTCACTATTGACTTGCTCGTATCTTGCCGTACCAGCAAATAAAATCTACACACACACACGTTATAAACACTTTCAATACTTTGAAAATGTAATAAAAGTTACGCGATAAACCGCGAAACATTATTTTGGATCATTTTTTTATTATTTATATTTCAATGGATATAGTTCTTCTTTCAAGGATTATTTTCGCAATTATTGCTAATTTTTTTATACGAATATTAATTAATTATTACAATAAACTGATTTTTTCAATTCTTATATGTTTAAGCATTTTTCGATGTGTTAAAAATACGAATAAAAAACATCTGCAACGTAAGAAATATCAACTTTGTTTTGGTCGTTTTATGCGATAAAAAATTTCATTTAAACGTGATAATTTTATGAAAAGGGTGAAATTTTTCAAATCAATCAAAGAAACGGTCTTTTTAATTTTTAATGTGATTTTGTCCTCCAAATATGGGCGCATTTATCGGCGTAAATCTCCTTAATATGATTTCCTTTTCATTGTGAGTATATTTTTCAATATTTTCTCAAACCCTTTTGAATTATTATTTTTTAGAAATTAATTTCCTGCAAATTCGAATGCACAATTACGGCCACTATACGCAGCAATTTATTTGAAATAGCTCCTCGTATATTTACAACTTTTGAGATACAACTTTTTAGCGCTATTTTGTGCATTTCCCTCCATCGCAATGCAAGGGTATATTTACAAAAGCGAGCCATATTAAAATGCTGTTTAATTAGGAGCAAGCACGGATTAGCAACTTGAAATATACTTGGAATGAAGTTGTGGGAAATTGGCGCACAATGGTCATATGGCCGGGACTACATTTGCACTGTATCCTCGTCCTCTTTTTCGCCAGTGTATTTCAATTCGCAGTTAATAATGAACCGCGAGGGGGCGCATATTGGCGCACATATACACATACAAGTTCCAAAGTTCCAGCCGCAAACAAAACACTCTTGTACAGCGAACGGTAATAGCGGTAATAGCGGCAATCTGGACGATGCTGCACTCGGCAAAGTTATCCGACGAAATATAATAAGAAGATGTACCAGTGCTTTGCAAAACAAAACATACACTACGTCTTTTATTGTCAAACATGTCGCAACACTATGTTCATTTTTTTGTAAAAAAATATCCACCATGAATAAGAAACAAGTTTCAATTAAAATAATTTCTGCTAAGTTAAAAGAATTTGTACAACAGTCGTGAGATTATGTTGCAAAAAAAAAAAATTGCATCAGCGTGTATATACCCACGCTGGTATTTTTCATATTCAATATTTATCAAAATTCCATACATCGCTCATATTTTACGTCTCGCAGATATAAGTAATGACATAATACATTTTGATGAAATTGTATAAACCATTTACCATCCATCTCTCTTTCGCCAACTGCCGGCCGACAAGCAGCGTTTCGCTCAGCCACTTTAAGGGAGTGCACGCTACCGCGAAAGTACGCGCCGCGCAAGAAATCGCTCTAATAACCCACCCCGTTATTATATTTAAATGGCATCAGTGAGGTCGGTCGTAGTCCTGTCCCGTTAGGTTTTAAGGTTTGCCGTTGTAATATTTTCCGGCCAAGATTAATAACTCTTCAGTCTACTTGGAACTTTTCTTGTAAGGTATCGTCATCATTAGCCAAGAAATATATGCGCGCACCGAGTTGAATCCGTTTCGAAAGTTTCGCGGGAAAAAGGCAGTACAAACTGCAAGGATGTGCCGTATTTATAGTTAAAAGTTTTCGAGAAAAACCGAAAATTATTTGTAATTCCCATCGGGAACATCATACGCAATTTATTCATCACTTTTGTGCACAAATAACATACAAATTACATTTTTTTTGTATAAACTATCAGAAATTTATTTAAATTAAATAATGTTGCTGCTTTTTTATTAAAAAACTTTTGATGCCACTTTACTTTTAGACGGGGAGGATGTCCCTACAAAAGCCAGATGACAGCCACCATGTCTTAGATATTAAACGTTAAAAACAAAGCCGTTATAAATCTAATATGATAAAGAAATCAGCTGATTTAAAACGCATTTTAAGCTGTTTATTGTACAGTTTATTTATTACTAATATACATTTGTTTACCTTCAAATAAATCGACAAAACTAATAGCTTAGGAACATCATTGAAGAAAATAGTTTTTTCTACTATTTTGGAAAGTTTATAAATAACACTTGAAATTTTTCCTAATTTATGTCCATAGCAATTCTTAAATTGGTATTACAATATCTCATTTTTATTCTTTGTTTCTATATTTATAAAATAAATTTTCATTGTCATATTTCCCATTAACATCCGATGACAAACGCCTCTTTTAGAATACAAAATCGTTTCTTCTCCTGCATTGCCTACAGTAATATCTCCCATGATTACCTTCCAGATAAGATTTCTTAAATTATTCTGATCTCTAGATTTAGTATCTGGTAGATAGTTCTTGTAGGGTTGAATAGTTTTAAAGATCACTCCTGAGCAACAAGCGTAAAATGATGAAAAGTGTGAGAATGCTGCCTTTAGAAAGATTCAAAAGATCCAATAAAAAAGGAACATAAGAAAATTGTAATAAGTGAAAGATTATAGATTATAGAAATAATTTCATTGTAAAAGGAATAGATGCAAACGCACATTTGAAAACCGGCTTCAATAGTTAAAAATCTTAACATAATAAACTGAAACCTCTTTGCTAATTATTGGACATCTAATAATCCCTCATATATTTATTGATAAACCAATAAATGGACAATATCTTTTCATTTATACTGATCTAATTCAATATTCAAACAACGTCTTAAAAATCCTCAAATTTAGCTTTGAATGAACACAATTGTTTTTTTCTAATTTCTGGTTTTAGAAACTTTCCTCGCTCAGAACTAGTTGTTCCCAAAACAATTCTCCTGTAATTGGTAGTACACCCTCACGTAGGGCTAGACCAGAAGAACAATGAATCTAAGTTTTTTTGATTTGGCTTTTAATTCCATTTTTTCTTCCTTTAATTGTAAAATATAATTGCAAATTGCAAATGTAAAATTGTGACCAACCCAAATTTGTTCGGGTAAATAGAAATTCTTACGACAATGAATTATTACGCTATAAATCATTTTTAATCGTAAATATGTGGTAAAGTAGCGTATGTGTCAACAATAGGAGTTATCTGAGGAATTTTCCGATTTTTTTTTATTGGAATTTTTTTTTTATACCTACTCAAACTGTTTCGTTTGCGGACTATAAGAAAAGAAATGCAATATTTACGGGGTGTCCCAAATTCACTAAGCTACATTCATAGTTCACTTACATCTTGCCAGTTTCTTCATTTGTTAGGCACGGAAGTACAATAATTCAATTGCTGCGATTTGTTTTAAGGAACCTATTCATCTCTTGTATCATAATCGACATACTGTATATGGTATTGGACTGAAGATATGATTTCTGTCGGGAGAAATTGTCAAATAGTTTCTGCTGACTCATACTCCGTACCAAGAGATTTATAGCACGAGTTGCAATATAAATTATATGTAGGAGAAAAGGCGCAGAATGATAGGGGGATATTTAGATATGGGCTCCGAGATATAAGTTACGATAAAAAGGGATGAGAATCCACTGAGCCCGTGTAATATATAGTAGCGGGAAATGTTATAACACTAAACTCTCTTTACGTATTTTCCGTTTGCTCTCTTTTTCTGCAACGCGGTCGTGCAGAATAAAATTTAAAGCTCATTCGCGCACCAGCCCACCATCGTATATCTATATTCGTGCCTATTTGTAGTACTCACCAATTTCAGGCAACCGGATAAGTTCTCGAGAAAATATATTTAACACTCAACTTGGAAATCATGTGAAATATGGTGGTAGTCTTCAATATATTTTATATACTTCGGCAACTTGAATGCTCCATCCCTTATGTACCTAGCAAGAGCTACTGGCGTTCCTATTTCTGTTATACTTAATAGTAAATTGCCAAACTTATTTAGTTAAAAGAAAAGAGAAGTCAACTTTCTGCCGTCGTGCATAAATGCAATGGTCTAGATTTATGTCATGTATGAATGAGCTTTATATTTTCACTTTAATATTTCTTGGGTCCGATTCCGCTTTTTTTCCTCGCACGTGATTTTTGATTTATTTTTTATTTGTTTGTTTACACTTTTCTGCTATTACTAACGTGTATTGTAATATACAATAAAATAATACAGTATATTACGTACACTGAAAAATAATTTATAAGGACACAAGTCTTCACCTAACTTAATATTTTATTAATGCATTTACACAAGTTGTTTAAGTATATTCTGCTTAATGTTTAATCCTAGACCGTTTCGCCAAGTTCCTGAAAACATTTAATTTTTGAACTTTTCGATATAAACGATTCATTTTGATCTACATTTTTAACATGACAGAATGCCGAGCAATCATCTGCAAACAGAATCGCCAATGAGCCATTTAATGTAATATCGTTAATGAACACAATGAATAAGAAGGGACCTTGTGTACTCACTTGTGGTGCGTCAGTACAAACTTGCCTGATCTGCGAGTCATATTTACCCGATTTTCAACGCATTATTACCTTTTGGTACACCTATTTGATAGATATGAATTTAGCCAACGATGATATGGCATCGTTTCCCTCGTTGTTTATATATTTATAGACAATTCCGTTAAAGTGTGACGCCTTCGAAACTTTCTTTTCGTGACATTTTCTATAGATATGCAGTCTACTAAACTATTATTATTTATTTTGAATATACGATTACAAATTTGCTAGTATTAATAATGTACGTTTCCATTGGTTTCAGGTTGAGTGTAAGAAAGCGCAACCGAAGGAAGTGATGCTCCCCGCGAACCTAGCGAAGACTCGGGCAGCCGGTCGGGGAGCATACGGTGAGTTGTTAATGCTGAACTCGGCCGCCGCCGCCGCCGCCGCCGCAGCTGGCGGACACTTAGCCGCGGCCGCAGCAGCTGCCGTGGCTGGCGGTGCACCGTCGGCTGCCGCAGCTGTGGCCGCCGCGGCCGCCGCCTCCACGTTGCGCTATACACCCTATCCCATTCCGACGGCGGCTGCTGTTGTCGCGGCCGCAACCGCCGCAGCAGCTGCCGCCGAGCGTAATATCGCTGCTGCCGCCGCCGCTGCCGCCGCGGCAGCCGCCAGTAACAACCTTGTGCACCACAACCATCAAGCGGGCGCTGCTGCGGCAAACAGTCTGTCCGACAGTCATCACGGCTACTTGCTGCAGCAGCACCTGTACGAACAGGTGGTCGGTTGTAAGCGTCTGTTTAGTGGGGGCGGCGGCGGTGGGCAGCAGGTCGCAGCTGCCGCAGCCGCCGCTGCTAATCTGCGGTCGTTGGCCGTCGCCCGGGCCGCCGCAGCTGTTACGGCGCCCGGGCCATCCGCGTATAATATGAGCGACCTGTTGGGGGTGCAGGGGCTGGACATCTCCTCGGTGTACGCGAATGCTCTACCAGGCCTTGGCTTGTAACATAATCCCAGCCGCGGCTTCGGCTATTTCTATTAACCGCAACCGCAATTGCATATATAGTTCTAGTTGACTGTTCTAGTCGGTGTTAGTCTTTTTCGCAGTCAAATTACTGTATAGCTCAAACCAGGTAATACTTTGTAGTTTCCAATTTTCACATCGAATTATATATAACTCACGTTAAAAATCATCACTACCATGTTAAATAATAGTATATAATATCACCCAAATACCGTAACTTAAAGCATTAAGCAGCTAAATGCACATTTCGAAGGGTATGCCCCCATCTTCAGTAGCACAAGATAAAAAAACAAAACAAAATACCTCTGTCACGAATCGTGATTGATATACTATTAAATAAATAATTCAACATGGCAGAAGTATTTCAAAAATGGCAATGGTATTTATGAATTATCTTGTTCTACTTGTCCTAAAGTATATATAGAAGACAAACACGTAGACCAATTGAAACTAGATTTAAGGAGCATTTAACTCATTTCAGATTAAATGGCAAAGTTAAAAGTGCTGTAGCCGAGCATATTTTTAACTAACTCAGGTCATCCTATTCAAATTAGTTCACTTAAATTATTTAAAAGTGTTTTGAATTATTCCGAGTTAAATGCTTATGAAAGTATATATATATAAGCATAAATCTAAATCAAATTTAATGAATTTAGATTCAGGCAGAGGTATTTTATTTAGTTTTTATTTGGTGCTAGTGAGGATGGGGGCACAGCCCTCGAAATGCGCATCTAGCTGCTTAATGCTTTGAGTTACGGTATTTGGGTGATATTCCATACTATTATATAGAATTCCACAAACGTTTTAATAGTACCAGTCTAAACTAAATCATATTAATCTATTTAGCGGCAAATTAAGCGACTTTGTGATTTAAATTCAGAACGTTTAAGCTGGTACTATCGATATTAAACAATTAATAAACGCGTATGCACCAACTAAAGAAAGCCCATTCAGATCTTCGTCAACTAACTAACGAAATGGTCAGGCCTTGTGAATTTCAACTGTAAAAATAAAAAACAAAAGTACAACTACTACTCATCGATGCTGTAAAGTTTAAATTAATATATATCATATTTTTGCTTCAAACAACTTGTTCCTCTTGTCAACGCGTTTTCATTATGATGCTTTCTATACCTATGTGTCTATATACTATCTTGTAATAAATGTTTAACGTCCCTTTGAAGTCATATCAAATATGTACCCTCTAAATTGTCTATCTCGATGTCTATCTAATCTAAAAAAAAATTAACAAAAAGGTTACCACATTACGATAAGAATGTAAAAAATAAAAAAAATTAAAACTACAAATTCGCACTATATTGCACAATGGTATCGATACTAATGGCCTTCGAATAGTAACTGGAAGACAATATGCATGTAGCAAATATTATAAAGTAGTCGTTATATTAATTTTCAAATCAGGGATTTTACTGTGATTACATTGTTTTTATGTAAATGCAGATGGATTCGATTTTAGCATATTTTAAATATTATTACAAGTGTAAGACTGGTAGAGCATTTGTAATCAATATTCATTGATTATAGGAATAATAATACAAACATGTAGAACTTTTGTGAAATTTTTACAAAAAAACAACAACAACATATTATAGGTGTTAGACTTCATGAAATTTCGATGTGTCCAGCAATAATAATCTTAATTTTATTAACAGAGGTGTAGAGAAGTTAGCCGACTATTAGGCTAGGTTATTATAACAGTTAGAAACGTTTTAGGGAGAGGACCATTTGCAGATATCGATTGGACAGCTTCTTGTGTGTGTTACTGTTCGTCCAACATATATAACTATCTAAATGTCTTAATAATATTGAATCGGGAAGCCTAGATTAGTTCATACTCGCTTCTTGTAGCATATAAGTCTGGCTATAAATTTATTATGCACTTTTGCTCTTACACATGGTATTTTTACACCAGGTTTAATGTTATTTGCGTCCGATATGCCATAAAATTACTATATATATTGCATAATAAAAGTATAGTTCTTATATCAAATTTAGATATATAATATTAGTTAGAATTAAGTTGAAGTTCAATTAACTATAACTTGGACATAAAACTATTTTATAACTATATTCATATATCTTCTAGTTAGTTATAATGGAATATATAATTTTGATTTATTAATACTTTTTGTATAGATCTGTAACTTAAAGATGAAATTATGTTGGTATATCAGATATCCGAAAAAAAAATAAAAATTTGTACAACAACAAAAAATTGATAGTTAACTTAGGGTACAATTCTAACGTTCTAAAGAATGTAATCGTCAAAAATCCAAAAATATTAAAGTTTGAAAAAAAACTGAATGTATTTAATTGTTTTCTAATAGGAAATTGTTATTTTTTAAATGTAAACAATTTCTTCATTTAATTTACATGACATCGATGATATCGGCATTGATTTATCTTTAAATTGCAGATCGCCAATTTTTTATATAAAAAAAAAAATACTATTACTGTACCAGATATATGAGATTTAAATAGTATATGTTAATGTTAACAATTTAGTATTGAAAATATTATATAATCTAGTCAATAGTGCTAAAATTAATGTCACTAACAGCAGCGAATAATGTTCGTTATTACACTATCCATTGTTATATTCGAATTTAAAAAAATTTACCGAAGATGCATAAATCAAAGCATCCCTCTGCTATATTTGTAGCATTTTTAAATACTTTCCAAGTATATATTTTTCAACTAACTTTGCATCGTGGAATAATTAACATCGCGCTGCAATCTCTTAGAATAACCTTTATAACTTTTCCTCTATTCTGCAGCCGGTATCTAGTGCGACAGATTTATAATCATAGACAACGCCTGAACATTGTAAAATGCATTCAGTTCATTAGAGAGGACCTTAATAAAATAGTTCTCTAGCGAATAAATTATATCTAGAGTCTACGGGCAGTGTAACTAATAGGTAAAAGGTACTATATACATAAACTACCAAACTTTAGTACTCAGTGCATTTTTATAATAGTCCATGCTAAATTGCCAAAGTTTTAAATGTATTTCGTTTTCCATAGTCTAGTACAAGGCGTAGGTGTTATTGTTTATGTTCACAGACTAGTTTTCTCGTTTTTTACTGTATGTTCTTTTGTTTTTTATATGTAGGATTAAACACGAAAACAAGTTAAAGCAAACGTAAATAGCGTTGGGACTTTGTTTTCTGTGTTGGCAAATACTTCGTTCATATTGTCTATATAACGATTAGTTGTTGGTAGTGCAATAGAATAGTGATTTTGTAAACTATTATTATAGTAATAGTCGAATGAACGTTGACAAAACAACACTGCTGAACCGAAGCGAACTTTCGCTTGGAATTTAATTCGATAACTGAAAACGAACGCTAGATATTTCAATAATAATACGTATATATAAAAATACATCGGGCGTAGTTTGTAGACACTATTTTGTCTGAAATTTCATGAATGCTAACGTAACGTTATCATAGTTTCTGTTTCTTTTGAACACGCGCGTAACTCGGTCTGGATTCAATTTACTAATAATTATTTTTTGCTTTTGTAGATTTTATGTGGTCACTTGGAGCCCTACCTGACGGTAAGTTCAACATTTTAGTTTTCATAATGCATGCGATTTAGTTATGTGCACTTATCGATTGCAACAAAATCTACGAAAGCCATAATTGAATATTTATCTGAATTATTGCCAATTTACGTTATATCCTTGTGATCAATAAATATTAGGTATTATTAAATATCTCACTTGACCCGTATTTTTTTTAAAACTGCAATGTCAGCCTCGTATAATATAACTAATCACCTAGCAACGTGACATAAAAAAAAAACGCTGATAAGCTGTTTTTTTTTTATCTCTTGTCAAAATTAGGCTGAGTAAAAATGTCTGATTTGTATCGAATTTTGTTTGAAAATTGAGAAAACGGCGACTGAAAATGTTGAATTGAATGTCTTTATTTTGGGTCATATTTTGAAGAAGAAAAAAATTGTAATATCTCTTGTTTTATTAAACGTTTAAAAAGTTATACTTATATTTCTAATATTTATTGATCAGCGCAAGTATTTATTATATCACTAAATGTTTTCGCATCTTACAAGAAGATTTTAATTTTTATAACAAATTTTAAAGGATTGGGCAATAGCTTGAATGTGAGCTACAAATAAAGTTCAATATTATCGCATAAAAAGCTCATTAAGAATAATTTAAAATATTGCGTTAAAACAATATTTCATCTCCAAACTTAAATAATTATGTAAAGAGCCATACAGTTGAATTATAAAAAACATTTCACCTACACAAATACATATAATGGTAAAGCAATAAAAATATATTCAGATTCTTTAAAAATATTCCATAGGAAAAATAATTTAAGTACAACTTGCAACATTAACATCTCTTAATTTTTTTTCATGAATAATTAGTTTTATTACCAACCACCAACCTTTTCAAGAATTATTTTTAGAAAAATAGATTTACATTCGATATTATGCCGAATTTATTTCACTTAATATTTACATATTTCAACAAAAATAAAATAAAAACATGGTCGAATAAGATTACATAAATATCATTCCTTCACGATAATTCCCGATTAGACATAATTCCTTAATTAAGGCCGCTTTTCAACTGTTCCTCTAATCTATACAGTTTAAATAGTGTTGAAGTTATCTTGAGTTGTTCTAGCCCGTGCTTTAAAATTAACGATATACTGTCTATATGCAGAATAGTACAAACCTTATGCCAGAATTTGTTTTGAAAATAATTTCTTTAAATAATGTACAAAAATTCAATATTTTATGAACTCTTCAAATGAAAAGACAAACACTTCTCTTAACATCTGCGAAGTATGTATGCAGTAACCTCAGTTAGTTATACAAATTTTTGTACAAAATTATACAAAATAATTTAAAAAAAAACAGCTACGCTTTTAGACTATTCGTACTATTTTACATATAGATACTAATAGTATAAAATATCACCCAAATACCGTAATTTAAAGCATTAAGCATTAAGCATCTTCAGTAGCACAAGATAAAAACGAAATAAAATACGAATCGTGATTAAGTATCTAGCTACTTAATGTTTTAAGTTACGGTATTTGGGTGATATTCTATATTATAATTTAACACCGTAGTGATAACTTTAAAAATATAGATACTACTTGACTAATTTTTAAATCACGCGCGATTAATTCTGCCGCTGGTTGTAAAATGGGGCGCAGTTGGAAAGGTGGCCAAGATCGATGTACAAATTTTCATATGACATGTTTGATTTGTTTCAGGTTTCCCGGCAGCCGCATACGCAGCGTATGCCGCAAACACACGCAGCTACTCGGGCTACCCTAGTTTCGGACTCCCTTATCCCACAGGTAATGCTTTGGCCAGTTTACACCACCATCACCATCATCACCCGTTGCAACCATTGCTGCCGTATCCGCTCGAACATCACCATCACCTCGGGGTGTACGGCGGTGGTCCGGCCAGTTTGCATGCCGCCATGCCCCTGTGAACACAACACATACTCACCACCACTCTATACCTTTCTATCTACTAAACGCTTTCTCTTATCTCACTGTCATCACCTTTACCACTTCGCTAGATAGCAACCTCCATATATTTTCCAGTTCTTTTCTCTTCCCGAATGTACACGGTCGATCCAACAGTTCGATTTGTCAAGCTCAATGAACAATACAAAAGGAATTTCTTTCGCACCCCCTAACTATAGTCCTCTTGATACTTGACTGGTACTATATTTATACTTTGAGCAATCAATGAATTAAATCATCCAATTTTATTACGAAAAGATTCCAGCAATTAAATTATCGCTTAATATAAAACGTGAGTTTACTATTCGTATTATTTTACGTTTAGTTTTTTGAATAAATAAATCGAATCCTATCGCAATAAAATGTTTGTTGAGCTTCACAAGAAATTATCTTGTCCATTTTCCATTGACACTCGTTATACATCGACAAATATATATTTACCATATCCAATACAAACCTTAGAATTTTATGCTGTATTTCGGTTATTCTCCGATTTTTTTCTGCATCAAATGGTTTTGAAACTGATTACCTCTGAAATGTCCTAACTTTATTTTGTTTTAAAAATTAATGAACGAATTAATTTTAATCGCGGATTTCTGCGCGGCATAATTAACTATAATCTACAATGCCGCGAGATCACAAAAAAATATTTTACAGATAATCGAAATACAGATAAATCCATCATTAAAATTCTCAAATAATTAGCTTCATTTGAAATCGCGATTAAGTCATCGTAAATATCATCATCATATGCGGCCAATGATTATCTGCTTAATTAAAAATATTTAGCCAATAATGCATTTGCTAGAGAAAAACTTATACACGTCTTCCGATAAGAGCAATATAAATATAGTTACCCAAATATAGTAATTAATGGCAATAATAGTTGGAGTTAGGAAGAAATATTTAGCAACTATAGAGTGCATAATATTAAATAAACGTGCTCTTTATAAAAAAATAGGTTTAGATTTTTAGAATAATCTGCGTATTTAGACGGTTCTATTCCATGGTTATAATCTCAACGGATGAGATGAAATAAATTGCAATTTGGGCATTAAACGAAATCGATTCTAATCTGGATTTAGAATCAGCACGATGTGGAATAATAATTAATGTTTCAATAATTTGCGACGATTTAAAAAAAAATGTTGGTTAATTATTTTATTTTCATTGGGAAAAACTATCAATTTTAGTTTTACCCGAGTTTGGATTTTTTTTTTTATATATATCTAGTACTGCAACTTTTTCTCACTGGACATTTCATTTCGCAGAAGCATTTATGACGCGGTTATTTGTTGCGATTCGAATTTATTCAATAATCTGTAACCAATAATATTTTTATTCTAGAGCAAAGAACTGTGGATAATATGGGAATAGAAGCACATGTCTGTATTCCCTTTGATCGGTCAGGCTTGATATTGCACTAGCAATTCAAAGAATATCAAAAAGATTACAGAGACGATTCACGTATATCAATATTGCAAAATGTATAGCATACGGGTATATGTGTTGTGCTGAAATGTTATTTGATTTATGTAGTAGAAGAATCAACGTTTTTGTGTATTTCATGAATTGTTGTGGTAGATAATACGTGCAGATATAAATAATCAGTATCGTTATCGATTAAGGAAATTAATGATATAAATAATAGCTGGTATAAATCTTGTGTACATAAATTGTAGACGTTCAATAGTTTAGCAGAACAGATGCAGATGATCCATTGGTTGCGTGCGGCCAAATCAACATTTAGATGCTAGCGACAAATTGTTGTTCTTCCCTATAAATATATTATCTTAACAATCACAGACATACACAAAATCATAAACAGTCAATACGATTCTTTATTAGCGAACAAAGAACGAAAAACTAGTTAGTATAATTGCGTTACTTCTATAATAAGAACACGTAGGATTTAATCGGTAGGTGTAGTGTTGTACGGAAGTTAAACTATATATTTCTAGTAAATAGTAAGTCTTTTAACTGTTAGGTAATAGGGTAATATATTCCACGTTCGAACAGAATGCGATTGGCGTTGAGTGAAAGCGGATTTTGCAACATTTTAGGGAAGAAAGCCGAAACATGAATAGCACTTTTCTGACAATGCGCTCGGTGATTCCCGACAAAAGCCGTTGCCTTCTCAACACTTCTTCAATATGCTAACGCGGAGCATGTACTTACTACCTACACGTCATATATGCGTCAGAAAATGATGCATTGCTTAATATAACAAAGACTTCACTCGCTAAAGCCATTTTATTGAATCAATTTTCATGATGAAACGATATCATCATTAACCTAGTTTCAAAAAATAAGTGATTCGAAATGTTCTATTTCTTCTAGAGCCACGTTAGTACTCAGAGCCGTATCTAAGGTATCGCTGAAGGCCAAATGTAGGGAACCCTAAAGTAGTGTCTTCATTTAAAAAATACAATGTTGGCGAGATTCGCTGTAAATGTGCATTGCGTGTATACAGATTTCAATTTGAGGTTACAAGACAATTTTTTTAGCTAAGTTGATTTTTCATTTCGCTTTCATTTTGGAAGGAATTGGTACTAATTTGGACGAGATAATTTCAGGAAATATTACGATGTCCTTTTTGTTTTAATACAGCAAATAACTATTTTGGATTTATAACTTATAGTAAACTATTTTTTATAATATTAAGCTTAAGACTATATAATACCAAATCTGTGCTTATATTTTGTAAATTTGAGTACAGAAAAATTACCTAATGACTTTAAAGAATTATAATATTATATATATTTTTGTTTGCGCTTATTTCTAATAATTCTTTGACCTACTATAAAGTAGCATTTTTAAAATTCATGTTCGTATAGTGGCTTAGGTACGGCTCTTTAACTAAGTCTTTACGTGAACATATATGAATATTTTATGCACATTCATCGGAAAAAATGAAGAATAATTTGCGGTGAATTTTATCGTCAGGTGTCTTTAAAAATTAATGTAGAAATTGATTGAAAAAAATGTAAGTAAAGTCTGTTTTTCACAGCCATGGATGCATTTCGAACGGTTCCATTAAACATGATAACATTAGTGTGGCCCCCGCCCCCGCCCCCGCATATTACACCCCAACAATATCTATATCTAAACTACTATATCTACATATATAATCGACGGGCATAATCAGCAACAACTAGTTGTCAGTTTAGTTTAGTTTAGCGAAAGATTTGTTATTAGCTTGAGTAATTCCCTTTTGGTCCACATGCCGATGAACCGTTTTATATTATGCTATCGAACACTCTCGCTCTCGTAGCGATTGTTGTATATAGTCAACTAGCTGTCTCCTTCTATCCGCGTGATATAAATTGTGCGCGGAATTGGTTGTGCGACACCTTTGATGAACAACAACAACAACAACAACACAAGATTTAAAGGAACAACATCGGCAAACGACTAGAGTATAAGCAAACCCTTCGCTCGCTTGAAAGGACAACTCATTCTTGTGTGTATGCTGTATAAGGGCTGTAAATACCCCCGGGATATGAGAGGGATGGAAGGGATCTAGTTGACATATTTAGCCGCCCACGCGTACCAACTCACTAACGCCTAATTGTTCCGATCAGACGGATTACAGAAACACCCGAACCATTTTTTTTGGCTCATCTTCCCACCTTCCTTTTTGCAAATAAATTGAAACGTCCCCAACAATTGAGTTTAATTGTTGATATCGTATAACTAATCCCTGTTTAAAATTTTTCGTTTATAAGTTTTCGGAGTACCTGCCAGCGTACTTACAGCTGATCGAAATAACTAGGACAATGTTTCGTGCAATATAATTATCATCAGACTTGTAAATTTTCGTGAATGATTTTCTTTGATATGATGGTTTTGATAACGCTAATTTTATGTTTGTGCAGGGTGTTAAAATTTCGAATGGGTTCAATTGAAATGATATTTTTTTAAGAGTATGATTGTAATTATATTGGTACGTCTCTCGAAGATAATTTAATTATTATCAATCACGAGTGTAAATTGTTGATATTGTTAATTCGTTATTTTTCTATGATATATTCCACAAGGGCAAAAGAAATATATTAAAATAAAAGAAATCATATTTATATGCAGTTTGTTGACCTAATGAGTACGGTTTGTTAAAAATGTAAATCTAAAATCTTAAGGAACTTTAATCGTAATTCAAAACAAAACAAAAAGCAACGCTTCGTTAATTAAAGAGATGTTTATAAATAATTTTCCATTTAAGTCAGCACCTCGTTGCCTCAATTTTGCCGCCCCGCTGTTGCCGCCGCCCATCTAAAATAAATAAACGACAACAATTGAGATCGTTTACTTCATTTTACATTACAAAAGAAAAGAACAAATGCGAAAACGGCTGCGGCTCCGTCCCTAACACTGCTGTCATTTATCCTGTCATTCATCTGTCAAATACCTTTCTCTAGTGTCACTATACCACACACATTCAATCACACGAACACACTCGCCGCGGCCGAACACACACGATGTTCACAGGCGCATGTGCGCACGCACGCAAAACAAACCATTATCAAAGTTTCTTTCTTTAATCCATTCCTCACGTACAAAATCTGCGCAGACATTTTATTTGAGACACTGTGTTGATGGTGTGTGGATTTCGGTGTGAACGAACACCAACCTGAAACAAATATTGATGAATTATAAATTAAAAAATTAAATAACATGTCCGAACTAGGCTATCCTTTAAGCGGCTCGCGCGGCTTTGCCAAATTAATTATTATTGCTATTTACAAAATTCACCTCCTACTAAATAATGATATTTAATTATAATATACTCGTAATCTTCAATTACTATACAATTACAGAATAACTGCGCAGGTGGACACATAGTAGTTGATAGAACGTCTATCTCTTCAAACCATGAAATATTTGACAAAAATATTGTATAAAAAAATTTATATGCCATATAAAAAAATTCCAACGAAAGCTACGTGCTTCTTTACATCATTACTAAGTCCTTATAAAATATCAAAACGAAAGAAAAAAAATAGCGTGCCGGTTCTTTAATCGCTTGCCTATATATAATTACCTATCTACGGAGCAAAGAATAAATTGCCTATCAGGTCGACCATGGTGGACCATTTGGGGAGCCCATTAGGGGCGCCGTTCATCCGGTATATTTTAATTGTTGTAGAATTTATTTCATCCAATTAATCGCGCATAATAAATGCGCGCTACGTCTGGTCACCGTAATTTAATTGGTTTGAAGGGATAGTTTCGACTTACAGGGTTTAAACGGTGGTTTTCTGTAAAGTCCGATAATTTAATTACGTATAATGGGTACGACTCCTAGGAATGATATGTATATATATGAAAGAACGCATCTGCAGATTCCATTCGACTGTTATATAGCACTGTGCATATTCTAAACGATCGCAACTTTGGAAAATTCATATATAATATGTTGGTATCTCACCAACATATTGCACCTATTTACATATCATTCGCTGAAGAATAATAAAATAAAATTTTCTCGTTGAGTATATTTTCTATTACTGTACACTGGTATTTATAAATTCAAGAAAAACATTCATTTAGGGTATGCAAAGTTTACAATCACAGTTCTATTGAATAAGAAAATATCTACGTGCGATATCCACAAATTAATCTATAATGTAATAAAAATCCTTCTAACGTTAAATATTTGGTGTGAATGTATAATTTGTATAAATGCACGCTTGCTGTGAAACATCCCTTATCAATAAGTGTATATTAATTTATTCGTGTTTAAGTAATTAATCCAACTTGTTATTATTTAAAAAAAAAAAAAAATGTATAAATAAGACTGTCGCTTATTTGCAAGTCTATATGCGTGCGTACATAATAATGTTTGAATTTAACGTAATAATTATATGATGAAATAAATATGTATTATATATAAGTGCCAACACAACACTCGCTGCATTTATTTTTCTTAAAAAGTTTCAACAACAATACAAGCGCAAATACAATCTGCCATTCTAAATTCTGATTCGATGCAAATGCAAACAACGTAATGAACAAATTACCTTTGCAAATTTCTTGTCTCCACAACTAATAGAATACTCTTCGTATAAAGCAACTCGCTGAAGTTGCTGAAGTTATGGTTGACACTGAGATATGCAGTTAAAGCTGCTTTTGAAAATGTGTATGGAATAAGAAATCTGTTGCATTCTTCCGTGCGGTAAAATGTATCTGCGATATACAAATCAGAATTATTTAATCTGCACAATGATCGCGTAGAAATCGAATTCTACGATCCGATCTAGAGAAATATATTCCAGCATTTGTGACTACGTATAGGGTATATCTATAGAAAAATAAGGGCCGGGCTCGAGTAATATTTCAAAGTCCCTAAGTGAAAGAATATCGTTTGAGAGACCAGAAACAATGATTATAAGAATTATTAGTATGGAATATCACCCAAATACCCTAACTTAAAGGATTAAGTAGCTAGATGCGCATTTCGAAGGCTATGCCTCCATCTTCAGTAGCATAAGATGAAAACGAAATAAAGTACCTCTGTCACGAAGCGGTGATTGATATACAATTTAGTTTTATTTCGTTTTTATCTTGCGCTACTGAAGATGGGGGCATAACTTTCGAAATGCGCATCTAACTAGTTAATGCTTTAAGTTACGGTATTTGGGTGATGTTCTATGCTATTATTTAACACCGTAGTGATAATTTTTAAAATAAGATTTATTAATTATTATTTAATTAACAAACTTTTTTTTTTAATCAAACTGATGTATGTAGTTTGGATACGTACAGTTGTGAGGCGTGGACAATAGTGCGGGAATGTTTTGTTAGAATATTTTTATAATATTTTAGATATTTTACAGAGGTATAATGAGGAATAGGTTAACTTAAAAAAATGTGCTAGATTTAGTGAAAATATAAACTTAATTTGTTAGAGTTTATAAGACATAGTTTATTCTTAAACACGGGAATACTTGTAATTATTATTCAAAATTTAATTTAATTTCGAAAATGCTTTTTATATAACCCCTAATTCTCTTAAAATTCTCTAATAATTTGGGATAAATAGGAAATTTATTTGCTATTATTATTTAATTATCAATATTTTTATAGAATTGTATTTTCTGCACGGGTAAAAAACTAGTATGCAAAATAAATACTTGTCAATTATTTTTTCGAAATCTAGTCGATTTAGAATATGCAGGATAAATAATATTTTGTAGAAAATAAGCATTTGATTTATAAGTCTTTGGAAATACTCTTTGAAAAAGTAATGTAAGTGCAGTCGTACAACTTTGTATGGTTGTGAGGCATGGATAATAGTGCAGAAAAAAACATTGTAGAATAGAGATTTTTGAAATATGCAGTATTTTAGGGGATGGTAGGAATTGAATGATTATAAATAGGTTATAGATTTTACCGTTATGTTGAGAAGAGAAAGGAAAGAAAAAAAATCACGGTTAAAAAACGACGATTTATTCGACTATAGTTTCGATTATTAAGCATTATTTAAGAAATGTGTGATATAAAACATTGTAATTTTATTTCTCTTCCCTGAATGATTATATATATTTTTTTTTATTATGGAAAAATTAAAAAATAAGAGAGGATTTAAAATTTGTTCGTATATGAGAAATGTACTAGGACATATCTTAGACATGGAAAAGTTAATACTAGGATTTATAGAAAAACCGATTTTTGAAAAACGGGTTTTCGAATTCCAGCAATTCCAACAAAAAAACGGTTTTCGAATATTTACAAAATATATAGTTAAAAAGTTATAAAATAATTATATATATTTCAAAATATGTACAAAATTGCTATTCTTCTAAAATTATAAATAACAAATTAAGAAAATTTAAAAGAACAAGAGATATCGGAAATTTTAGTAGTAGAAGTTTTAGAACAAAGTAATAATTCAACTCCAAAATTTGTCAAATTACCATAATTATTAATTTATATTGTTTTAAAAGATTTATAAGTCATATTATATGCCATTTTTGAAATACTTTCGTCATGTTGACTTATTTATTTAATAGTATATCAATCACGATTCGTGACAGAGGTATTTTATTTAGTTTTTATCTTGTGCTACTGAAGATGAGGGCGTAGCCTTCGAAATGCGCATCTAGCTACTTAATGCTTTAAGTTACCGTATTTGGGTGATATTTTAATAAAAATATGAAAAGAACATAAAATACATTCCAAATAAATCAACAAGTAAAAGACAATTCAAAAATTCTTACAAAATATAAATTGCGCATAGAGCGCGTTTCTTTAATTATAGACTGGTGGTAGAACGCGCTTTTAAGGTTCAAAAACCGGTTGTCGAACTTTACAGATTTAGTAAAAAAAAAAAACGACAAACCCTAGTTATTTTATCACAATTTATCGTTTACGAGTAGATTTAGTTTCCAAACATTTTGTAATATCAACTCGGTCCTGTTCTGGCACCATTCTATATAAACTTAGCCCGGAGGCAGATCTCGCACGGAACGAACGACGGAATATTATTCCTGCTAGGGGAGCTATCAAGGTTAGAATTAGTTTGCTGAAACGGCACCTGCAGCCGATGCCCGCACAACCCGTATGTGTTCCCTCCCGAAATCTCGTTCCGTTCCTTCCACATCCTGGAGAGTTTACCTGAGCATTCCGTCTCCGTTTATTCAATAACGGTGCCATGCCCGTACCTGTCTTTCTCTCTGAAAGCATACCTTTGCGTCGGGTTTGAGGACACATATATACCTAGTCAGGGGCGTGTTTCGGTGGGACATAAAAATAAGAGAAATAAAAGAAACGTTGTGATTTCAGGAGTTTAGCTTGTAACGTGGTATTAGCAATTAGTACCAAGTATTCGGTACAAAGGGTTGTTAAAGGAACATTTTTGAACGTATTGTTTCATCAAATTGACACGTTGTTAATTTTTTATATATAGAATTGTTTGCTGAATTCAAAAACTGAATTTTAATATTGAGATTTTTATTTGGTAATAGAAATTTTATATTGATTTAAATATCATGACTAAAAAAATTTGTAAGTAAAAAATATTTATTAAATCAATTTGATTATGTAAAATATATTTATCGGTTTACTTTGTTTAATATTTAATACATCATAAATCGATAATATCTTAAAATTTGAACCAAAATCAATTATTTCATGTATTGAAGGCTTACATTTCAATGGAAATTGAACAAAAATGCTTCAAATAATATTATGAAATTTAAAAACCATCATTTATTTTGCACCAATTCAAGTCTTGTAAAAGCAACCTTTTGTACATTTTTTTAAAGCCTCTAAATATACCATCACTTTTATATCGTTTGAACTCGCCATTTTGATAGCTTATTACCTCTTTTATGGCACGTGCACACCACTGCATGTGATACAAAAATCTTCACGAACAAATGCTGCATCCGAAAACTCTCTAAGACTTCATTAAATCTGAAGATTTTCCCGAGTTTATGAACCATGGATTTTGCGACACAAAAATGTAGAAAGATACTGTTTTTGTTGTCTTCAGATAATGTAGGGTTATTTAAAATAGGGACATCAAAAAACGAATTGTTGTGTTTACATAAATAAATTTTCACTAATTTAATGAAGAAAAATAAATGATTAAAAAATTATATATATATATATATATATTATGTAGCTATGTAGAAATTAATTCAATAGTTAGTTAAAGAGTCCGCAATCCTAAAGATTGGTTGGAAACAGCACGCCATGCCGATCTATCCTGAGCTAATCCCTTCATCTCCCTATAGCTATTCATCTCAACGTCTTCAACTATCTGACTCACATACTCCAATCTAGGCCTACCTACCCCTCTCTTTCCCTCCACTCTACCTTCTATGATCAATTGCATAATCCCCCCATGCCTAAGAATATGCCCTACTAATCTGTCTCTCCTACGCTGTAACACTCTCCAAATACTTCTCTTCTCCCCTACTAACTCTAGTACAGCTTCATTTGTTACTTTATCTTCCCAACCAATCCTCATCATCCTCCTATAACACCACATTTCAAGTGCTTCTAATCTACGCTTCTCTTCCTTTCCTATAGTCCACGCCTCACACCCGTACATTGCTACACTCCAAACATATACCTTCAGTAATCTTTTTCTAATACCCAAGTCAATATTTGATCTTAAAATCTGTTCTTTTTCTACGAATGCCTTCCTACCCTGTGCTATCCTACACTTTATATCTACCTTGCTTCGATTATCTTTTGTGATTCTACTGCCTAAATAACAAAAATCTGACACTTCTTCGATTCTATTATCTCCTATTGAGATCCTCATTTTTTTACTGCATTCCTTTTTGTCACACCTCATCACTTTAGTTTTACCTATATTTATTTTCATGTTAAAATCCCTAGTCAATACTGCCTGCATACCATTCAATACCCTTTCTAAATTCTTTTCGCTTTCTTCCAATATAGCTATATCGTCGGCGAATCTCAGCATATATATTTTCTCTCCCTGTACATTCACACCTACACTATACTCTTCTTTTACTTTGTTTATTGCATCTTCTATATATAGATTAAATAATAACGGTGAGAGTGTACATCCCTGCCGAACTCCCTTCCCTATTTTTGCTACCTCTTCTTCCCCCTCAATTCTAACTAAGGCAGTTTGGTGTTTATATAAATTAAAAATTATTCTCCTATCCTTATAATCTATACCCGTTTCTTTTAAAATTCTAAACATTATGTCCCAATCTACATTATCAAATGCCTTTTCTAAGTCTACAAAAGCTATGCAAGTTACCTTTCCTACCCTCATTCTTTTTTCTACTACTGTTCTTAGTGCTAAAATCGCCTCCCTCGTCCCTCTGTTTTTCCTAAAACCAAACTGATCTTCTCCTAGCCTTTCCTCTACTTTATTTTCTAATCTCCTATAAATAATCTTTAACAATATCTTCGATGCATGTGATAGTAGACTAATGGTCCTATAGTTCTCACACAAATTAGCTCCTATTTTCTTCGGCATTGTTACTATTCTACTACGCTGAAAATCCTGTGGTACTTCAATAGTGTGTATAGAAAACATTAGAATTTAGAAAATTGGAATTATTTCCTATTAGAAAATGTCTTATTTATCAAGCGATTTAAAAATTGAATTTTTTTACATGGGACCTCGATATAAAAATATGTCTAACTGCCCACTTCAAAAATTTGTGTCTTTTGAAATATTCATCTCTAATCAAAATCTCTTGCAGATTCTAAATCCTCTAGACAAACAAAATCGACTAGAAAACATGATAAATAGACTTTCGTAAATGTCAAAAGTTCACCTGAAAAATCAAAAGTCCCTCTTTTCAATTCTCATCTTTTTCCAATATCTTCCAATTCTACAATCCAAATTTAATTTTCAACATAAATGCATATACACATTTTTTTAAATTACTTTTAATTTCTATTATTCATAAAATATTTATTTAAACTCAAATGCTCGACTTCACATAAAATCGTTCTTCATAATATATCGAAATATAATATTATTTATTATTAATATAATAAAAATATATCGAAATACAACACTTGGTATAGAAAAATATAATATTTTATCATCAATGCAGTTTATATATTATATTTATCTTATTTTTATACAAAAACATGCTAAGGTCAGCATCAGATGTTGTTTTACATTCTGCGCCAAATACTTTTAAAATTTATTTTTTCTTCATTAAATTTGTGAAAATTTATGTAAACACAACAAAATATGGACAACAAAAAACTAATGTTGTGTTTACATAAATTTTCACAAATTTAATGAAGAAAAAATAAATGATTAAAAAATTATATATATATATATTATTCTAAGAAGCAAATTTTTATATAAATTATATTAAATGTAGCAAATGTTGCATCCGAAAACTCTCTAAGACTTCATTAATCTGAAGATTTTTCCAAGTTTATATAACCATGGATTTTTTTTTCGATACAAAACTGTAGAAAGATACTGTTTTCGTTGTCTTCAGATAATATAGGGTTATTTTCAAAAAACGAATTGTTGTGTTTACATAAATTTTCACTAATTTAATGAAGAAAAAATTATATATACAATTGTAAGCAGCAAATTTAGATATGCATTATTTTTAAAGTAAAATTTAGCGTGTGTAAAAATGCGGTTAAAATTCCATTTCGTATAAATGACGCTGTGTAACAAAAAAAAATTACTGTTCGCTTTCATTTAATTTTTCATTCGAATTTGAATGACATATACAATTTTTCGCGAATAATTTGTTTATGTATACGTATCCAATTTTTGGCCGGCGCACGAAATATCGCATTAAAATAACAAAATTACTGCGTAATGTTTGCGGAGATGAATGCAAATTCTCTCCGCTTTTACAGGAGTGTTTATAATTCAGTGATTTTCTCGCTAATTTAAGCAATTTATATCTTCATTCGAGCTCTATACATGTGCAATAGCATCGCATTCAACAGCACAACCGCATATATTCAACATACTTTTACTACAGGGCATCATTTTCACTTCTTCTCATTAACGTATTCAAACGAACAGCGCAAGTTAAAAATACCAAAATATCGAAAATAACTCGATGAATTTTATATTGAATTATATTGTCCATATTGCGCATTTTCTAATTGTATATTTTATGTGCTCACAATTGATTTTTGAAATTTATTATATACTACGATTTTTTTTTAATTACTCGAATAAATGGAACACTTTGTATATTGTAACGGTGCACATATACATATATATACGTGGTATTAATCATCAAAGAATATTGTGTATGGAACACATGTAAATGCGGCAGTTGCGTAATTATGGTTTTCCACGATTTACGATTCTAATTTCGAGCTTTCGAAATGACACAAATTGAACGGCTTAATTAGCGAAAGACAATGTATTATCGCTCACTTAAGCGTGCTCACACTATTTCACGGAGGAGAAGATCGTCTGCGCTGCTTCCAAACATTTCCCGGCCTTCTGTATTATTCGATTTATTAATTATCTCATTTTTCACACTCTGCACAAGTACGTACACTGACGCCATACCACGTGACGTACGATCCTAGTATTCATTACGGCAATATTAATCCTTATTCAGAGCGATGCAATTAGTTTAGATTTTCTCATAACGGCAAATATTCCTAATTTCGTCCTCGCTCTAAATTAATTGGCAATATTTTCCATTGTCGTATAGTTTTTTCAAATGTAATTTTTATTTTTTTTTTATAATTCTAGTTGAATTACGATTTGCATTAAGCACCGTTTTTTTCACTTCATATTCCAGGATTTATGCAAGCAGGTATCTTATAACTTAAAATGTAGCAAAAGTTAAGTGAATATACATTTCTAACATTAATCAAATTTAATCGTTGAACATTTTCGGTGAAATATATTTTTTTTATTTGCGCTAATTAATTTACGATTAATTGGGAGAATGCATGAAATGAAAAATATAATTTGTAATTGAATTATAGATTTTCGGATCGATTGTTAAATTTCAGTTTGTGTTTGCTGCGAATATCGTGACATTTGAAAAACTATCGATTAGCAATAAAAATGTATTGTATATCGGAAATATAGTTTTCAATCGAAAATGGCATATTGTATTTGGTGCATTAACAACAAAACAAAGCGGAACGATGAAAAGGACCACGGACGTTTGATCAAAATAAAATAAAACGAGTGCGTTTCCCAACAACACTAACAAAAAAAAAGCAAAAACAAAGCGCCCAGGATCGGACTCCACGTACTAATTGGATAATCGACAGTGGGGCGAGTAAATCTTTGCAAAAACAGATAATTTTTTTTCTAGCAGTCATGTGATTATTCTGTGATAAAAATCGGCTAAATTAGCAAATTTTGAAAATAATTAGAAAACAAAACAGTTGTAGCGGAAGACAGTCGTAGTACCAGAGCTATAATTGTATTAATAATTAATTAGAGTTAGTACCCTAGCAAACAGAACTAGTTTTTGATTTCGAAGGGTATATCGAAAGATGTTTTGCGAAATTAGTTCTGATTGAAATTGTATTATTTGTCCATTAATTTTGAAATATTGTAACATTTAATTCCTATCCTTATATTAGTT
Organism: Leptodirus hochenwartii; assembly: GCA_947310635.1. NCBI lineage: Eukaryota > Metazoa > Arthropoda > Insecta > Coleoptera > Leiodidae > Leptodirus > Leptodirus hochenwartii. The sequence continues at coordinate 36,769,436 of OX371176.1, forward strand.
TATATATTAGCAAGTAGTTTATAGATATAAAATCCTATTTTTATAAATTAGAGTAGGGTAGATATTGTTGAAAATAGCTTTAATGGTCGCAAAACTTCCAACGAGTGTGAATGATTATTATTAAATATCTTTTAATAAGCCGCAGTTACGATTTATGAAAATAGAAATATTTAGTTATTGTATAATTTCGCAGTGTGATTTGTTCGAAATTTTAGAAAATTATTAGAAATTCTAGAACATTTATAGAACTTACTACTATGTGTTTATTAACATAAAATGATTAGCAATAGAATTTATCTAGGTTTTTTATTCTATATTTTATAAAAAATATATTAATCATACAATGCACAAAAAATACTCGAACAAAAACTGAAACACTACAACATAATTTTTTAAAAATCTAGTTTCTAAAACAGTTCCTTTGGTTAAACTAAGCTTAGGATCATCGCATTTCCCCTAGGTTGATTTTATATTGCCATAGTTGCCGGATGAGAAAATAATCTTCAAATCAAATTAATTAAAATTCTATATAAGAGAAATATCGCGAGATTTTTATAATTTTATTATATTAATTTATTCCCAAATTATTTATTATATACTTTTACGTTTCTGTTAACGAATTTTTCTTTCCGCTTGTATTTTTTTTTTCAAATCTATACGATTTTTCTACCAGACGAATTTTTCTTGTGCGCATATATTGCCGTAAAATCGAAAGTGATTAATTAATATCGTACCAAAGCGCATTAAATCAACTGTATTTCTTTGTTTCGCACCATATTTCATTTATCTACAGTTACAATACTTTATTATTTCGGTGTATTAAAGGCTGTCCTAGATTTTGATAGATAGTTCCAGAAACAGACTGTCAATTGTAAAATGTTCATCCATCAAAGCTGCCACAATTCTGTCGATATTTTCACGTGGTTTATTTTCCCTCAACTGTATTTTTATAAATATGTTACATCGAATATGCATCAGAATAATATACGCTGTCTATATAATATTTCATAAAAATCGTCCCATTTTCTCCATTATTGTAAATTATTTAAATTCACACGAATATTGTGTTTGTTGCTAAATATTCTATTTGATTCATCAGAATTTTATATAGGACTCTTCCGAATATTTTGTGTCAGACGATGGGAAAAAAAATCATATGGAAAAATAATTCCAAAATTTGCAATATCCTCTCTTAACACAAATCACATTTTATTACGTTTTGTCTTTCACATTTACCTCAAGGATTTTTAAAATTATAGTTCTACGAATCTGCTAAATATTTCAAAAATTCATATAAATCCTCGGCAATTCAATACGTAGTAATTACCAAAAAAAAAAAATGTTTTGTACAAATATTTTGCTATTGGAATTGTTTCATTAGTTTTTAATTGATTTTTTTTTATTCCGGTTAGTTCGTACCAGAAATATTTTACGTATAACTTTTGTGTGTACGAAATTCTTGTTTTAAATATTATTTCTATCAAGTAAAAGCCAGGAATATAGATGTACAGGTCCGGACTAATCTATCAGCAACTTTAGAACGCCACAAAATTATATTCAATATATTTTTGAATAATCAAATAATAATAAAAAATATCGTATGTTGGATATATCTCAATTATCAAAAAATAATTTCTTGACGTCGTTCGCCAATATTGTTTTACATTTCTAATATGTATATTTGTACCGGCCAATATTTTTGACAATAGCCAGATTTTATTCATTTCTATTTATCTAAAACAAACTTTTCATACATTTCGTGATTCAACAAATTTCAACTCCGACTCTGCTTATAGTATAGCATATGAAAAGACCGGGAAATTACGCTCGATTAAAGTCGTTTTTTTCAGGTTTTATCGTGCTATTTCCTCGCCTAATGAGCGGTCTATAAACTTTGTAAACAATCGCACAATATATACCAGGCTATACTCAAACGGACAACGACTTGCACTTGTGAACTAAAAAATTAATAACTAATGCGACCGCATTACCATAATAGTCCCTGTGTATCAAAGGAGCCGTTTTAGGGATTTCAACCATATTAACTAATCAATGTTTAATGTAATTGTAAATGCTCCACTCATTTTCATACATAAAAATATTTGTAAGGAATGATTTTTTTTGTGGCGAAATTTTATTACGAAAAAAACATTTTTTACATCATTTTCCAATATTGGACGACTAAACTCTCCTCACTCTTCTCTTATCAGTTATCCTGATAAATATTCATTTAATTTACACTATACAATCTCTTAATCTTTAATTTTCATCAAACAAACACTCGCAAGAAATACACTTATCTCACGTACATAAAACAATGATACCTGTCTGCGCAAGTGTACTATATATGTATAGTAAGTGCCGCGTAAAATGGTCTTATACCTTTTCGGTGTTTCGGCGTTATTAAAATTACCATTGGGTGTACGTTGTACGGCAACCACGATTTTAATTCTTGCATTGTTTAATTTTCAAAAAATTATCACTACGATGTTAAATAATAGTATAGAATATCACCCAAATACCATAACTTAAAGCATTAAATAGCTAGATGCGCACTTCGAAGGCTATGCCACCATCTGCAGTAGCACAAGATAAAAACGAAATAAAATACCTCTGTCACGAATCGTGATTTCAAAAATGGCATATAATATGATCTATAAATCTTTTAAAACGAAATCTTTTTAAAAAATATATAAAGTATATATAGAAGACAAACACGTAGACCAATTGAAATTAGATTTATGGAGAATTTAGCTCATTTAAGATTAAATAGAAAAGATAAAATTGCTGTAGCCGAGCATATTTTTGACTAACTCAAGTTATCCTATTCAAATTAGTTCACTTAAATTACTTTAATCACTAATAAATTTAAAAGAACTATTTTTACATTTATTTTTATTTTATTTTAGGTTTGACAAAGCAATGTTTATTGTCATTAGTTGTTAGTTTCATTAATTATTAATATATATTATTTTAAAAGATTTATAGGTCATATTATATGCCATTTTTGAAATACTTCTGTCATGTTGATTTATTTATTTAATAGTATATCAATCACGATTCCTGACAGGTATTTTATCTTGTGCTACTGAAGATGGGGGCATAGCCTTCGAAATGCGCATATGGCTACTTAAGTTAACGTATTTGGGTGATATTGTATACTATAAATATTGTAAGATTATTTTTTATTCCATCCATGATTTTAGTGTTTGAAAAAATTACATTTTTTCTATAATTATTGTGTAGTTAAATTTGTTCTTCGTGCCCAGTCGGTAACCATTGCTTCACAATTATTTTATTGTAATAAATATATTTAATTTTTGTGTTAAAAAATTGTATGCTCTTGAATCGAGGTCATTATTGGCACATAAAATGTATATAATGGGCATATGTTAAATTCGAAACGTCAAAAATGGTAGAAAGTCGTTTTTGCCTGTCGCCTACTATACGTGTTTGTGCAAGTGTACTGTGTATGTATGCAGCCAGCAGCACAGGACCTGTATGTATATTAATCCTTTATGTGTGTGTTCTGTTTCCAGTGGACATTACCAATGGTCAGCTCACACCTAACAATAACACCCCCTTGTTGACTCAAGCCCTGTCAGGTAATTACCTAATATTCGCTGTCTCTGTCTCATGCATGCTACAAACCCACCGAGCTTTGGTAAACTGTCTCTGTCTGTCTCTCTCTGTATGTACCCGTAACGTGTACAAGTACATGGCACGTCCGTCACTGTGACTCTTGGTCCGAATTTGCATTGCAAACCGCAATCACTTGCTGATTGTTGTTTAATTTCACGTGAAGACCACGGGGGACAAATCCATATACGCAGCCTGTTGCTATGATTCATACAACTTGACTATATCTGCGCACATCTTCAATTGGACAGCGTTAATTTCTAACGTTAAATTTGAACGTAACTTTTTTTGTACGCGCTAATCTTTGCAATGGGCTATTTTGAACATTTTCCGAGATAGTCTCGATTATTTGAGCGGACATGGTTTAAAAGTCACATCACATCATTTTTTCGTATTTTTATTCCAATAATCTTACATTCGATTATAACTTTAAATCTGCAGATGGCACTCTAAAAGTTAATACCTCGAAGCTTTTGCCTTCTTTAATACATAATATATGCGCAAATTTACTTGGAAAATAATATTTTCTATTTCAACATCGAACCACCGGCAAAATCACTCTTTTTCTAAATCAATTTGCATTGTATACGGACAAAAAGCTGATACATTTTGCTTCGACATCTTTTATTCCCATTACCTAGTTTAATCGCTCGTTTGTTTTATTTTCATTCGTAGTGATGAACAACTATCAGGCCGTCGCAGCTGCGGCACAAGGCTTCGGGCCGCCGGCCTCGCCGCATACGGGCAACACACGGGGCGGTTTCCCCGCGGCCAATTCGCCCGGCCCCACCATCGATATGTACAACAGCAGTGGGGCGGCCGAAAGTGCCGCGGCTGCCGCTGTCGGCTACGTACAGGCCGCCAGTCCGCAACCGAACAGTTTCCCTGCAATAGCGGTCAGTCGGGCCCCACTCAACTACAATCCGGTGAGTGAACTAATTTTTAAGTCACTTTTAACATTCATCGATAGTGAATTCGTCACTACGGCGTTCAATAATTATATAGAATATCACCCAAATACCGCTACTCAAAGCATTAAATAGCTAGATGCGCATTTCGGAATCAATATAGTCACTCACCGCGGGATCACTATGCAATTGAATGAAATATCAGTTTTTCCCGCTCTCATGCGACCTCTATCGTACTTATTATAAGGTATGAAGAGGAATTACAGATAGCTATAAATCAACTGCGCAAAGGCATAACAAAAATCAAAAGTTACCAAACTAAACTGACCAAAAGGAAATTTATTTGTTAAAGAAATTGAATAGACAGGAAGATATCGGTCCTGCATCTAAATTCACTAAATCAGATTTTATTCTATGAATATAAATACTCTCATAAGCATTCAGTTCGGAATAATTCCTAACACATTTAAGTAATTTAAGTGAACTAATTCGAATAGAATGACCTGAGTTAGTCAAAAATATGCTCAGCTATAGCACTTCTATCTTTTCTATTTAATCTAAAATGAGGTAAATGTTCCTTTAAAATGTAAAATTCCCTACAACGTTCCTAAATGTTCTTTAACATTTTTCCTTTTTGGTTAGTTTAGTTTGTTAACCCTTAAATTTTGTTATGCTCTTGCGTAGTTGATCATAGTTGATCATAGCCATCTCGTTCCTACTATAAACTACAAAGTGCAAATAGTTAAGATTTAAAGCACTCAATCTCCAAACATATATCTAAGCTTCTCTATGGCTTCAATATCTTACTTCTCTATTTATTTTAAAAAGTTCATTTAATTTCTCTATTTATTATCTCTATTATATTTTTTAGTATATAACTCTTCTTCCATAACTGTATGTAATGTACAATAACGTATATATTCAGTTTATACTATTATTGAGCTAGCCTAGTGGATAACTTGTTACACACAAAGAAATTTAAATAAATAAATAAATAGCTATCTGCAATTCCTTTTCATAGTTTATAATCAGTACGATAGAGGTCGCATGAACTGCTGTAACAATGACAGTTCGTTCAATTGTATTGCGATCCCGCGGTAAATGACAAACTTGATTTGTTTTATTATCGTGCTACTGAAGATGGGGGCATAATCTCAGAAATACGCATCTAGCTACTTTGTTAATGCTTTATGTTACGGTATTTGGGTGATATTCTATACAATTATTTAACGCCGTAGTGACGATTTTACAAGAGATTTCATGTCAAATCAAACTGATTCTTAGATTTATTGCAAATATTTAGAACATCTCCCAACTCATTAAAAATTCAAAGCAGATAGGATGTATTGTCAGATCGCTGACGATATATGACATGTATTTTTTTCGATTTTTCTCAAATATTCGTGCAGAAAAAGCCCCCCAAAAAAAACATTACTAAATTTTAATCTTAGTTGCACAACCTTGCACACTATTGCCATATAGTCGATATGTCGTTTATTGAAATCGGTCCAGAATCTAGAAAAGATTTATTTAAAAAAAAATTACATTGCAAATTACATTACATTTCTTTATATTATTTTGTATTTATTACATATAAAAATTATGTTTAAGGAGATAATTTTATAGATTGAAAAGTATATTATGCATAAAGATTTTATGAATATTAAAGTAGCTAGTATCCAACCTAAGTAGTTAATTAATGAATAAGCTATAATTTTTCGAATTCTGGTTTCAGCTAAACCTATTAATCCTTTAGTTATTATTCTTAGAATGACAATTCCAATATAAATGGATTTATAGTTAATAATTAAGATTATAGGGGCAATTTTTTGTAAAGTTTTTGTGATTGAACTATTAAATCAATTTAATCCTTCTAAAATTTCTAGGAATCAGAAATGGAATCCTATTTTTATTAGTAAGGATGAATTAAATAGTATTAATAAAGCGGAATTTCTTGTTAGAGAAAGTATGATAATTGAATATGGTAAGGTTGTTGAAGCAAGAGCTTGAACAAGAAAATATTTAATTGAAGATTCTGAACTTCGTAATTTTTTATTATTATTTATTAGGGGGATAATAGATAATATATTTATTTCTAGGTCTATTCATATTCCTATTCAGGAGTGTGATGAGATTGCAATAATTATTCTAATAAATAAAGTTGAAATGAATAGTAATTTATAAATTTTTTAAATTATAAAGAGAAAAATTAAAACTTTCATAACTTACACCCCATTTAAAACTTTATTATAAATTTTTTGTTTATAAACTTATATATGGTTAATTATTTATAATAACATTTTACGTATGTGTTCATTTATTTATTCTACATCGCTTTATTAACAAAATAAATTTAATTTACAATTTTTACCATCGTATTTTTTTATTAGGCGTACATTTGACATTTTTTCAAAAAAATCTTTTCGGTTTATTTGTAGAATTATGATTTTTCACCTTGACATCTCGTTTCTTTAGCGAAACTTGAATAATTCCTTTCAGAATCAATAAATCCTGGTGATTTATAGCGTATATTTTCTTGAGCTGCTAGAAATTTCAAATTCTTACAGCATATGAAACATTACTCATGCTTTGGATCGTAAAAGCCATCGAAACGTTTCTTAAATATGGGAATATTTTTTTGTATCTAAAGGAAATAGACGGAAAAAGGAAATAGAAATAAATTTATTTTCCGTTCTATTGAAAATCGGAAAGGTAATCGTTTAATTTTGTCCCGATTAATTTTTTTTGGTGTACCCAATTTTTTTGTTTACCCAAGAAACAAAAATTCTTGTGCCAAAAATTACCAACATTTACATTTCATAACATTACCAAAAATATCAATAGGATTTCTATGTTAAATAAATTTTTCAAAAGCAGAATTTTCTGAGGAGTTTGTTGATACGAGATGCGTGGTATTATTAAATTTCTCGAGTGAATAATTTCATAAATCCATCGCGAATAAAATATTTTCTACATAAAATATATTCCTAAAAAAATTAGGATATTAAAGCAGAACAAATGATAAGCTCATAGGTTTTAAGGTTAAATTAGTATAGTAGGTAGAAATATGATATAGTATGAGCCAGATAAAATGGTTTTTTTTTGCAATTATGGCGTTTTGAATTTTCAATACACAATGCACGTGAAAAATTAGAAGATTTTTTTTTTAAGCCAGTGAGGTAAAATACAAAAAAATTTGAAAATCAAAACTCGTAAAACAAAACCGTATTAGCTGGCTCATGCAACGGAACACTCGCCTAATTAGTGGATGAACGTTTTGATTTCGAAATTTTTAGTTACAAAAAACTGGGATATTTCAGGGCCCTCTAATTCCGGCTGCATTCACCAATGGATACCACTGAGCCGTCTCCATCAACCTGCAAGCAAATAGCGAGTTAGGAGCGTGTCAATTTACTGTGTTGCGTGAATCAAGACGGCAGAGCTAAGATTGTGATGACGCACATCACATCTGCACTGTACATTCACTAGTATGTGTATATTAAGAATAATAATTATAATAACTTTAATAATAATACTAAATACTAATAATTATAATTAAATAATACTAATGTAGCAACCCCGCCAGGCGCGGTCCACTTGTTGTTGTAATGTTTGGTGTCTCTCTCTCTATCTCTCTTTCTCTCATGAAGTCATTCGAGTCTAATAATGAATCTATCTCCGTCTGATCCGTGCCGCCGCTGCTTACAACGAACTCGAGTCGAATGGTGCCCACACACAATCTAAAAAAGAACATTATTTATCAAAAAAAGTCGCTATTCTTTCGCACTTCCTAGTGAGATTATTAACCACCGATTGTTTCCACTCTGCGTATGTTAACTGTTCGACGTTGTTGGCATTGTGCGCACGCGGCGGGTTCATATAATCAATCCCCCACAGTTCCTAATCACCTGTAGGTATTGGTACACATATTCTTCCTCGACCTCCCTCCGAGCCCTCCACCAAACACAGGCACTCTTGGTTACGTCTTGCGTTTATTACATATGATATATTACAGGGTATCTAATTGGGATACATTATCCTCTCATATTATTGTTATATTGTATAAGGACCAAGGAGACGCAGCGTGTCCGCCGAATTTGTCCCCTTGCCACATACGAGTTGGTACAAATGATCTCGTCGATGACTATTTATCTAATCTCCCCCGCCCATATTTCTCGTAACCTGTGAATATCTAATTATATATTGAATCAATTGATCTGCAATCACACAATCATCTATATAGGTAATTCGGGGCGCTGTTGTTGTGGTAAAAAGAATTTTTTTTAATCACTACTTTCGAAACGTTTACGTTGAATCGTATCTACTATCTATTTTTCGGTATACTGATGTATTCTAATATTAGCAGTGTTGTTTTTTTATATGATAAAGATGATGATGAATATAAATAATATATAAAATTTTACTTCTGTAATGGTTATGTTTTTGGATGTAAGTATAAAACCTATAAATATTATATATAAATATATGAAAATAATTTAACAGATTATATGTATATACATATATGCCTACTTGTAATGTACAGAGTTATCGCTAAATGAAGTGAACAAAATCGACTTGAAAGAAATACGATAACGAAACGATAGTCTGGATTACAAACGGGATATATTTTAAGGAATTTGTATATAAATTATTATTGTTGTTTAAGACGGCGTGTGTTCGAATACAAAATGTCTTACAAAGCAAAGCGATCTGAAGACACCACATCAAATTGATCGAGTAGAAAGAAGTGGGTAAATCATTTTGTATGGGGCACGTCGGGATTCGTGTAGCTTTTAGTATCCTCATCGTATTCCCTATATATTTATAAATATATATAGATCTGTCTGTTTGTTAGTCTAGAACAGATCAATTTTAAAGTATATATATTATATAAATGTTTCCTGTTATTAAGTGAATATTCTATATCTTCTAGGCGGGAACAGTGCGCGCAAATAGTTGTTAATAATGTAGCATTGGACGCTCGTGATATCATATATATATATAATAAATTTTGAAATGAAATATTAAGCAAAAAATACACTACCATGCCACCTTAAGGAATATTTTCCTTCATGCGTGATGGCAGTTTATTTCAATCGATATTGGAATATTGTGATTGCACGAGCTGCCCCCCCCCCCCATCCCCACCCCTGTATTTATAATAATTTTCAATGTGTCTGATTGTGACTATTTAGCTATATTTACAGTTCTCGATGTCATAGGGTGTTCGCCCACTGTTTCCGTCTAAATTCTCCTCTCCATGTGTGGGTTACAAGGTGTGTTATAGTCTTTCTGTTGTCGTTTTTTTTTTTTTTTTTCCGTTACGAATTAACTAAGATAATATTTCGCCATTTGGGCTTGTTACGATTGTTGTCTGACTGATTGCAACTGCTTGTCTCCTCAGTACAAAATACACCACGATGATGTAAGAATATATTAATTACACGATGATAATGATAGGCGAAGAAGGTATCGTATTATTTTGGAGACTCGCCCGACGAATTGATCGAGAATGTATCGGGAAAACGGTCGCAACGATTGACTAGTGGAAATTTCATGAAAATCCATGAAACTGAACTTGTAATATTACGACGAAATATTCGTTATTACTCTAATATTAAAATAATAGGCATTGTATGTAATATCAACCTCCCAATCGAGGATAGAAAAATATAAATTAATAATAATTATTGGTAAGCAGCAACTTGTATGTTATAAGTAGTGCGTCTGGTGAAGCGAACGTCCATCTGCGCATGTGCGTTAGCCAGCTGCGGGCACTGCGCAAGTGTCATTTGCCATGTCGTTCGGGGAACAGTGAGAACTGACCAAAGGTATATAAAATGTCAATACTAATGTCAATACAGTGACTGCGTTTTCGTTGCGGTACTATGGGGAACTTCGGCATCCACAGATTTATAATATATAACACTGTCTAACTAACCATTTTACAAATGCAAATCAAAAATTAATATAAAAAAATGAGTTGCTTTCTTCAACACATTTCATGAAATATCAAGATTTAGGACCTATATATTTAGTTACGTAATAGAACATGTCATATTTTTTTCAAATAATTTATTTCAATATTTATAAGATTCGAAAAATCGGCTGAGAGGAATTGTATTTTAAATTGCCATTCAATTGCATGATAGATGGCAATTATAGGAAGATAGAAAATATTGCGTAAATTCGTTAGACTCAGCCTGTTATAATATACGCGAATGTCAAATGAAGCATGTTGCCATTAATAACTAAAAAAAAAATTTTTAACTTCTCTACAGTATTTTTAAAATGGAACAATTTATAGATGCAGTTTAACAACAACGACTGATTGAAAAGATTTAAAAAGAAAAACTTATTAGATAGGCTAATTAATTGAACAAAATTTTCATTAGTGAACCTGTAATCATTTTTCACTTAGCTGCGGTTCTTATTATACATATTTTGCAATCTCAGATCAAAGTAATATCATCAAAAAAAAAGTGCGGATTGTTCTACTTAGTGTACATATTTTTATTAAATTTAGTGTACAAGCAGATTTTGTAATTATGAAAAAAATATATATTATATTGTATATTCGATTACGTTACTTAATTTACGTATGCCATGCGGAAATATGCTAATTTTTATACATTAAATCGATTTGTTAGCGCGCGGAACGATTAGGGGTTTTAGGACGAAGAAGTATATACTTTCGCTGTAGATGCCGAGGTACTCAGTCGCTGATGTATTTTAATGTCAATCCAGAGCAATACGGTAATCGTAGTTAGTAAATCCAAGAGAAGAAATAATAATTTTCATTCGTAATTAAATATTATATTTTGATATCAGCTGTGTTTACTATTAAATGGTAGTTGATAATTAGAGGTAAGGCCGCAGCTTCAGTAGAATATATATATATATTTATATTATAGAAAAGTGAACGGCATATTGGAGACGGGTACAAACAATACAAACACCAATCACACAAGCTAAGACAACACACCACTATTTAATAAATCTCTAAAATAAAACTCTTTGTTCAGTGCTGGTTGTGTACTATTCAGTAGATGGATTGCTCGGGAGGGGGCGGGGGCGGCAGATCCTGTTCTTCGCCGCCGCCCCCGCCCCTGGCACCGCGTCACATTCCAATGCACCGCCCGCATCGCCACCACATATCAGCGACCGGCGACGGTACTACTCCTACACTCACCACTCACACCGCGCACATAACCTCTTTCTATGATCACGTCATCTACTGCAAGTCCGCAGCACTGTTATTACTGTATCTCTTATAATATCTTATCCTCGTCCCGCTTAAATATATTAACTGTAACATAGGTTATATAACACCTCCTGCACACTTGTTCACGTCATTCTGTACCCGCTTCGATATCGTCGTCTTTGCCTGTCCTCTTATTCTTTACATCCTCAACAAAATGATTCAATCAATCCCATAATATAGAATATAACATGTATATCGCCCTTTTGCCCATAACAAATCTCCCCCCCCCCCCCCCCCTGCTGTTCATATCCTTAGTCTCTGCGCCGTTAAGAATGGTCTCGACAATATACATATATATTTATTAAATATATTCATTCACTAATGTCTGTGAACTGTTTCAGTTGTATAATTCAAACTGTATATCGTGGGCCTTACTATACACTGAAAATTTTAAAAAAATCGTGCTGTCCAAATTTTTTATTACACGTATACATACGTCAAACTAACGTTTTTCTTAATTTATCAAATCATTAGTTCTTCATATATCTAGCTAAAAGTATAAATATTGAATATCAAAACTTTAACGAATATACGTATTTGTTTTGTAGACAAAAATTCGCTTCAATTAGACATTAGTTGATATAATACGCAAAATATAACAACCATATTGACTTGTATAAGATAGTTTGCTATATAAGATATAGCAAACTAGTAGAGCTCTATTTAATTTTAAATACAGACACTAGATGGCGTGCGCGTTAAAAAATTTTGTATTTAGCGATTGATAGAACCGTTTATGTCATGAATATATTAATATATATTTTGTGTTTAAATATTATTATATTTTGACAATTTATTTCGTTTTTAATGGCGCTACCTGTTGTCTGTATCGAGAACTAACATTTGCTGTATGAAAAATTTGAAGCCAGATCTCGATTAGACTTGTCTATGTACAACTGCACAATCAAATCCGATACGTTAAAATAATATTTCATTAAAACGTCGTGTTATAATTTTGGATAATTATTGAAAAAAAATGACGTGTAGAACCCACGAGTAATATATCCCAATTTGTGAACAATAGTTTCATATAATTAAAAATGCTTAAAACGGGACAACGAACGGAATTATATACAGTTAACGTTAGTTTGACTTTGAAAGACGGATTTATAGGTTACTGGTTAGTTTTTGTATTTTGCAAGAGCACGCATGCGCATAGCAGTTAGAATGCGTGCGACTATGGCGCGAACACTTAAAAAAAAAAATTATTTAAAAAAAGAGCAAAATGAGTGAGGCAATGCCCACTATCGTTCTGTTAGTTTCATGTTACGTAATTTAGGGTTACTTTATTGAGTGTATACAAAACTGTATATATTATATGATATATAAATATATATTATAAATATGAAATATATATAATATAATTTAACATGTGGTTTGGAGCCACCACCATGTATTAAGGCATCCCTATTCCCTGTGTTGCTACCCCAAGTCCAGTTTTGTCCAGAATGTGGCGAGTGAGGAGAACAGAACCCGGCTGTCATTTGCTTGAATGAACGATTTGAATGACAATTTGGTCCTTCAATACATACTTGTGTATTTAGCGCAATTATTAATTTTTTATGTACTTATATTGTTAGGTAATGATTATTGTTGAAATCTTATATTGTTACTATGTTTTAAAACAGGCATCGCCATATTACGACAACCATTTTTTTTTAAATAATGCAATCAAAGAGGTTTTTAACGAACAAATTTAGCCTATTGGATTTTTGATCATTTACAGCCTCAGCGCCAATATTCTGTTGGCCAAAGATTTGTAATTTAACAATTTGCCTTTTTGTCGCTAATCAATAATAAGAATATAGTTCGAGTTTTGGCGACGCCTGCCCATAATTGCTTTTAAAAGCAACTAAATTAATTGATCGTCTGGACTCGTTTGATGTAATACGATAGCGTAGCTATTATTGTAAATTTATATTATGTATATTTTGATAAATACTTAAAATGCTTGGATATGAATTGCAACCAAGTAACTTTATGTTGGTAGATAGAAGATATATGGCACTAAATGAGATTGAATGATGTGCGAGAGTGAATGTGGGCTAAAGATGAATATTATAACCCTTAGGTAATGAATTATAAAATACTATGAAAATGGCTTTATTCCAAGTGACAGCGGTTCTATCACGTTCCTTAGCGTTTATGTGAAACTCATTGGATATTTATAGCCAAAAACGGCTTCTTGCAATAAAAGAGCAATAACCATATTCCTTCTGTGGACGCTTTTGACTTTTACATTAAGAATATAATATTATATAATTATATATAAATATATATTAAAGCAAAAAAAAATTAACAACTACAATCTAAGTACGTACTTTAATAATCAAGATTTTACACTATGATAATAATGATGGCGATGGCGTATATTGCTAAAAAAAAAAAAATTAGAATGATTGTACAGATAGCGTTTATAACATAATAAATATTGAATATTATTATGTTGTTTAAGCAGAAAAGGCGGCCATAAGCAAAGTAAACCGTCGTATTATTGCTACCACGCAAAAGAAAAACCCAAAAAAAATATTAATAATAATCAATAAAATTGAATAAAAAATTATATTTGTGGGGTTGGAAACACGGTGGTTGTCCATCAAACCAACCACATGGACGGAAACTAATTAGACAACTTGGCGCAATAGATAATCGCGTATTTACAAATTAATTGAATCACCCGATTCGATTGGCGGCTACTGTACGCTAATTTATTATTGTGTCCGAAAAGCTTCCGTCCATGTTGTTGTCCTCTGCCAAAATGCATTTTAGCTCCCCACGGATAGAAGATGGTAATACTAATTTTCGTACCGATCGCCGCACCTCTCGCGTGGATTTATATCTCTAAATCGAAATGGCCAGTGCGTAATAATTGCCACACCATCATGTGCGGGGGGTGCGGGGTTCGAACAAACAGCTACCTAATTCATGTATATCTACACGTTCTATACAATGTACATATATATTATTATAATGATAAGACAAGGTTCACAACGTGCCGTGTGTATGTGGGATAAATATAATATGGACATTGTTCAAAACATTTCCGCTCTGTATTTGTCTATTTCCCATGTCATTATCTACTTAATTTTTTCCACGAAAAAGGTAAGTAAACTTTTTATAAAACAAAAATATTTTATATGTTCCAGAGTGGCTCCACCATGTGATAAAACTATCTTGTAAATTAATCAATAAACCAATGGTTCGAAAGGTCAAAAAGCTAAGGTTTTTTTTGTGAAATTTTATTATTACATTTTGTACGATTTTTTATTATAGGATCTAATGTAACATTTGTACAATTTTTTTTTCGGTTCTAGGCGGATATAAATCGAATAAAGTTATATATAATACACGGAGCAGAGGGGATGTTTGTTAAAAATAGACTGGAATTGATTTAAACCATCATTTGAACGGTATATAGTAGTGCTGGGAATATTTGCCAATCAAACCGGAAACCGGTGCGAGCGATTTTTCACCGGTTCACCGACTAACCGTTTTTACCAATTTTCGGTGAAAACTGCTTTATGGTGAAAACCAATTTTCGGTGAAAACCGGTTTTCGGTCGAGTCAAAAAGCAAAGGTCAATTTTCATCAAAATTATCGAAAAATTATCGAAAAAAAGCAAAGGTATATACCTGTCAATTTTCATCAAAATTATCGAAAAATTATCGAAAAAAAGCAAAGGTCAATTTTCATCAAAATTATCGAAAAATTATCGAAAAAAAGCAAAGGTATATACCTGTCGATTTTCATCAAAATTATCGAAAAATTATCGAAAAAAAGCAAAGGTATATACCTGTCGTTTTTCAATAAAATTATCGAAAAATTATCGAAAAAAGCAAAGGTATATACCTGTCGATTTTCATCAAAATTATCGAAAAATTATCGAAAAAAAGCAAAGGTATATACCTGTCGTTTGTCATCAAAATTATCGAAAAATTATCGAAAAAAAGCAAAGGTTATACCTGTCGTTTTTCATCAAAATTATCGAAAAATTATCGAAAAAAAGCAAAGGTATATACCTGTCGTTTGTCATCAAAATTATCGAAAAATTATCGAAAAAAGCAAAGGTATATACCTGTCGTTTGTCATCAAAATTATCGAAAAATTATCGAAAAAAAGCAAAGGTATATACCTGTCGTTTTTCAACAAAATTATCTATATTTCTATATTTTAATCGTAACTAAAATATTGAAGTTAAATCGCTGGAATTTTTTCATACCAATTTATCAACTTTTTCGATATGCTTGTCAATCAACAAATATTTCATTACTATTTTCAATAGTCCATTTCTGAAAATTAATGCGACATTTTCTGTTTCTTCAATCTGCAAATAAAACGTGCAAATTAACGCGTGATCTTTCAATACAATTTTGATCAAATTTCGAACATTTTTAAGGCAACACTTAAATTTCCTTAATTTTTGTGGTAAATTGGATTGAATATCCAAATCTGATCTGACAAATTTTCAAAATCTAACTTTTCAGCCTCTGTAGTTCAATGCGGTGGGGGCGGCAAATCCTTGACTTCTTCGTTCTTCGTTGTTTGGAACCATCGCTTTCCGCTTCAAAGTCTGCAGAGTTACAAACCGCTGGGTTATAACACGCCGCGCTATTTTCATATGCGATTATTTCAGTTTAATCGTGCCGGAGTCGAGGATGGCGCTTTTAATAACATAAGAGACTGCTTTATTATTTTTATCTCTGGCCAACCACCTAATACATAATAACAGCGCTCATATCCAGATAGATATACTTCCACAGCTGGATGTATGCAAAATTTTCATTTTTTATCCTTGGTAAAAAGCAGCACGTCCTTTTGTCTCGTCCAATTTCATTTAATTTGAAATTTAGAATGTTTCAATCGTATTTCGTTGAAGTTAATGATACTTAATATTATGTTATAAGATTTACCAAGTACCATATTTTTTTTTATATATTTCTTTAAATTTCCTTTTTTCTTAAATATCAACGTAATTTTCCAAACGTAATTTGAGGTAAAATAAGTTACAATAAAATGAAGCGACATACGTCGTTTTATCGTATGGTATTTTTAATAGGATTATTTGTTCTCAAGAATTAAAACTTATATACAATTTGATTAGGCGTGAATATTTTCGAAAATACAGTTTGTTCAAACTTCGAAAATTTAACTTAGTTATTTGGACGTCCCATGTACATTTTTTCAAAATTAAATTCACCTGATTAAATTGTTAAATGAAATCTTTCGAATAGGACGTGATTCTAAATATTTATGTTTCGTTGTAAGACTAACAGTTTGGAAGATATTGTCAAAAAACTAAAAATTAAAAAATCAGATTTTTTGGCTAAAAAATTGTTCGGATTTGAATCTTTTTCGTTAAAACCCTCTTTGAATTTTGTAGCTAAAATTTTCTAAAGTAAGTTTCCTAGTACGCTTTGATCTCAGAATTTATAATCTGCAAGTGATTACGATGGGACATAAATATTTCAAAAGTATACACATATTCGAAATAAGCGATAAGAATTTTTTTTTATACAGACGTCCCATGTTAAAATTTACAATATTTAATTTCACAGAATAAAATAATTGAAAACTTTCTAATATAAATTCACGTTTAAAGCGATTTGCAAATGCTGTATGCTTTTAATTGTTCGCAAAATCAAAAAATATTTCTACAGCCTAATACAATTTTCTCTTGACAGTTCTATTGATAGTTGATTATTTCACAGTGTTTATTATTTCTTGGGTTTATTTGTTTCAATTAATGTTAACGATATTAACATCTAACTACCGGATCCTTTGGCAATAGAAATTACTGCATTTTAAATAGTGGTTACAATCATGCGAATAAATAGAGAATAAAAATTTGCAGATTGTTCCAGACAATTTAATTTAACAGAGCATGTTACGCGTCTGCATATGGAGTTTCTATTACCATTTATGAATGTATCAGAGAGCACATAAACGAGCATTATGGAAAATCTCTTGGGGAAAAGCGCTACTTTGATACGTCACCTCGTTCCGTTTATTACTGCAATTGTAAACATGAAACAACCAACATTTTTTGAATAACGCACATTTCGTAATTGTCGCGTACATAGAATTTGTTTTCAAAAAAAAAATTGTTCAACATAATTCTAGCTAAAATTCAATTTTATTAAAGCAGCTTTAAAAATACGAATATTGCGCTCTGTTCAAACGTGTTTTTTAATTGATATTAAAAAAAAAATTTCTGACTATCAGGCCTTTTTTGATACTTGATAAAAGCCTCCTAATTTGACCATAAAATATGAAAAAATCGCTTTCTTTTGTTGATTAGGGATACCATTCGAAAATTAATTTTGTTGTCAGGTTGACGTATTTATTCCCAAAGAATAAGCGGCATAACATAAATATTAAGGGCTATTATCTCTGATGGTGTGAGCTTTTTTTTTTATATAGATGTCATATTAAAAATATATATTATCACTTTTCTTTCTATATTTATAAGTGGAAAAAATAGCTTGTTATTTCCGGAGTCTGTATGGTTTGCGGTTACGCCGGAAGTTCTCGAGAATGGTGGCAGAAATGTACAACGTAGACGCACTACAGATCCGTCCTCGACAGATTCCTGCAGAAAATTGTAAAGTTTATTATTTGCCTGAATTTTTTGCACGATTATTAATTTTCTCGCAATTTTTTTTAATTGTTTTGAGATTTGTTTGTTTCTTGATTGAATTGGCTGTATTTTTGGTAGTTGTGAGCTGAGGACGGTACCTTATTTTTCGCAATGAGAGCCAGCAAAAGCAAACGGAACAAGGGACCTGAAGTTCCCTTCAGTGTAGACTGAAGGGAACTAGAGAGAGAAGGCAAGTGGCTGCGTAGTCGAGCGGAAGTGCAGATTACTGCACTAACGCGTATAAATGGGTCCAGAACCAGTTTTCTTCCGATGTAACAGTTTATTTTGTATTCGCATTTTTCCTGGTTTTTTTTTTATGTTCTTTGATACCATTTAGAGGTGTTTAGAGGCTCAGAGTGGTGCGCGTTCTTGGATATATTAATTCCATTTCATTCCGATTATTGCTTAAAAGTGGTTATTAGAAATTAAGAAATTAGAAGTTAGAAAACCTATTAGAAATTAAAATCACTTAATTTGTATCAGAGTTGGAAAAAACCGGAACATAAAAAATTAGCTAATAATAATTTCTGCTTAAATATCATATAGGTGTAAAAAATTACAGAATATATTTTAAAAATATATTTTTTTAATAAATTTAATAAATCAAAAAATTAATAAATCGATTTTTCTCGATATCGATAAATCGATAAATTAATAAATTATAATTATAAACAATTAATAAAATTATAATTATAAAATTATAATTAATAAAACGATTTTAATAAATCGACAAAAAATTGAGATTTTTCCGAGGGTCAAAAAGAATGCTTTGCTTTTTTCGACGATTTTTTCAATCTTTTCCGATTGAACCGGTAATTAGCAAAAATAGTTTCTATGACCATTTATAGTCTTAATCACATTTAAAATATTGACCGAAATCGACTAAAACTTGAAATTTTTCAGAGGGTCAAAGAATCCGACTCTGCTTTTTTCGATGATTTTTTTAACTTTTTCCTATTGTACCGGAAATCACTAAAATTAGTTTCTAGGACGTTTATAGTCATTCTGTGTTGTTTTGGACACTTTCTTAATTTTTACGAAAATCGACCAGTCATTTTGAAAGAGTCAAGAATCGGATTCTTTACTTTTTTCGACGATTTTCCGATTGAACCGGAAATTAGCAAAAATGGTTTCTAGAACCATTTATAGTCATTTTAGGCTATCTTAAGCACATTTAAAATATTGACCGAAATCGACTAAAAATTGAAATTTTTCAGAGGATCAAAATTAGACTCTGCTTTTTTCAACGATTTTTTCAACTTTTTCCGATTGTATTTACTAAAATTCGTACAGTTCGCCTCATAATTCATCAGTTCCAATATAATTTTTTTTTTATAAAGAACTAACGAAATATTTATCTCCTATTTTCAATTTACTATTATAAAATATTTTTTCCAACCCGTACAAATTTTATTTAAAAAACACATGCCATAGTATTTTTGTCCATCATAAAATTTTATTTTTGTGTTAATTCTTTAAAAACTCCATAAATGAGAATACTGTGATTTTAAAAATTAAATTTATTTACAATGTGCTTACGAAACAAATTTTATTGCATATTAATTTAATATTGTCGAAAAATCGATTGGAAAAATAGCTAGAAGCACATAAAAGTATTTTAAAAATTATCACTACGGCTTTAAAAGATTTATAGGTCATATTATAGCCATTTTTGAAATACTTCTGTCACGTTGACTTATTTATTTAATAGTATATCAATCACGATTCGCGACAGATGTATTTTATTTAGTTTTTATCTTGTGCACTACTGAAGATGGGGGCATAGCCTTCGAAATGCGCATCTAGCTATTTAATGGTTTAAGTTACGGTATTTGGGTGATATTCTATACTAATACAAAAGTATATCAAAAATACCCAAACGGTGCGAGTTATTTTTTAACAAAGTGTTTCTGATGCTAATATTAAAGAGAGCTATTTTTATGAAAACTTGGAAAAAAAACTTTCAGACTTGAAGCATATTTCATGTAAAGCCAGATTTTATTTTTATAATTTCGACCGGATTTTTCTGCACAAATTCGTGATATAGTGCACTCCTATAAATGAATTCTTCCTTTTCCCGTGCGGTCTGTGTGCGCTCTTATATATCTGAATATATTCGTCAGTTCTTCCAGCTTCGTTCCATATCCGCTCCACCATGGAGAGATGTCTAGATGACTTCATTGTTTTTATTCACATTCAAATGTATTAATCATTTTCTTGTATTGTTGGCTGTGTGCGCACCCGACGGGGCGAAATTTTACAACGAAACCCTCTTTTCAACGCTCGACTAAAATAAATTTTAAACTATATAAAATATATTGAAACGACACATACCTACTCTTCTACCCGTAACCTTTTCTACAGCGAAAGTTCACTGTAGAACTTTGACGTCACATTCTGGTATTTCAAGCGATTTAGTCATTTGCGAAATTATTCTAATAAAAGAACTGCTTCAATATGGCACGTCTTCACTTTTCGCTTCATCTACCTACCCAATCCTCATCATTAATATACCCATATATATGTCCAATATATATGGGTATATATATATATAAAGGCTAGGAGAAGATCAGTTTGGTTTTAGGAAAAACAGAGGGACGAGGGAGGCGATTTTAGCACTAAGAATAGTAGTAGAAAAAAGAATGAGGGTAGGAAAGGTAACTTGCATAGCTTTTGTAGATTTAGAAAAGGCATTTGATAATGTAGATTGGGACATAATGTTTAGAATTTTAAAAGAAACGGGTATAGATTATAAGGATAGGAGAATAATTTTTAATTTATATAAACACCAAACTGCCTTAGTTAGAATTGAGGGGGAAGAAGAGGTAGCAAAAATAGGGAAGGGAGTTCGGCAGGGATGTACACTCTCACCGTTATTATTTAATCTATATATAGAAGATGCAATAAACAAAGTAAAAGAAGAGTATAGTGTAGGTGTGAATGTACAGGGAGAGAAAATATATATGTTGAGATTCGCCAACGATATAGCTATATTGGAAGAAAGCGAAAAGAATTTAGAAAGGGTATTGAATGGTATGCAGGCAGTATTGACTAGGGATTTTAACATGAAAATAAATATAGGTAAAACTAAAGTGATGAGGTGTGACAAAAAGGAATGCAGTAGAAAAATGAGGATCACAATAGGAGATAATAGAATCGAAGAAGTGTCAGATTTTTGTTATTTAGGCAGTAGAATCACAAAAGATAATCGAAGCAAGGTAGATATAAAGTGTAGGATAGCACAGGGTAGGAAGGCATTCGTAGAAAAGGAACAGATTTTAAGATCAAATATTGACTTGGGTATTAGAAAAAGATTACTGAAGGTATATGTTTGGAGTGTAGCACTGTACGGGTGTGAGGCGTGGACTATAGGAAAGGAAGAGAAGCGTAGATTAGAAGCACTTGAAATGTGGTGTTATAGGAAGATGATGAGGATTGGTTGGGAAGATAAAGTAACAAATGAAGCTGTACTAGAGTTATTAGGGGAGAAGAGAAGTATTTGGAGAGTGTTACGCGTAGGAGAGACAGATTAGTAGGGCATATTCTTAGGCATGGGGGGATTATGCAATTGATCATAGAAGGTAGAGTGGAGGGAAAGAGAGGGGTAGGTAGGCCTAAATTGGAGTATGTGAGTCAGATAGTTGAAGACGTTGAGATGAATAGCTATAGGGAGATGAAGGGATTAGCTCAGGATAGATCGGCATGGCGTGCTGTTTCCAACCAATCTTTAGGATTGCGGACTCTTTAACTAATGTCCAATATATAAACACCGATTGGCATAAAGTTGAAATAGCGCAAATTGAACTGTGTCCTGATTTTCATCTACGTGCGAAGAAAACAAGCCGATAGATATGTATGGAAAGAACACGTGTGCCGTATGACCCAGTTGTCTGATTTATTTGACGCCTGTCACCTTTGGAAAATACCGGAAGCTCAACTAGATCTTGGCTAGCGAACCGGAACTGAAGGTATATATGTGCTTTGTATAATGCTGATATAATAGCGTTTGGTAGGATTTATCCATCATTGATCCACATTGGATTGCTGCGGGTTAGATATTTGTATGCATTAAAATTGAATTATGTAAAAAAAATTTGAAATACTATGGTTTGATAACAGATAAAGTGATTCATTCTTCATATTAGCTGAGAATATGTTATGTGAGTACGAAAATTAAATTTAGTAGAAAAATTAACAATTAAAAAGAGCAATGGTTGTTATATATCATTATGTTTGTAAATACTGCTAATAAATTGCAGTTATATGAACAAGTGTCTGCGGCAAATATGGAAATAAATCATAAATTTATAAAAATATTGAAAAATACTTTATACGCGCAATTATACAGATTGCGTAATACTTGAATGTAAGCCGGATTAAACTAATCTGTAAAAACAAAAATACTCACTTTGTTATTTCAATCGGAGGCACTTCAGCGAGGACTTCAGAAGTTGTGCAATGCGACGATTTCTCCATTATTGACATCGGGAAAATATCCATTACGTAAGTAGTTATTTGTCTTCTGATTATGGCTAACTTTCTAAGTACTGACGGCTAACTTTCACAATTTTCCGTAAACAAAATCTTCTTTCCAAATAATATTGGTTATCTTGACCTATGTCCTTCTTCGGCATCTTCCAAATCAACAGTTTGTCTAGGAAATGCATAAATACTGTTGTTTCGTCTGTTGCGGACAATATTTATGCTGTTGACTAATCAACAATTTGTAATTTACTTCACTAAACATAATTATAAGCAGTTTGGTGTAATTCTATTAATTTTTTATTCATTTTTAAATTGTTAGAAACAATATTTGCGTTGGTACAAAAATACATACACATTTTGTTCTTAACTAGGGCTTTGTAGAATATTCGGTACGTATGCTTTTATCAAAATGTAAAACAATTCGAAAATTCAATGTAAATTAACAAACAACGCTTTCCAGTATTTTAATTGGTGTTTAATTGTATAAATTAAGACATCTGGGCGAGTTTCTGCCGCCAAACCATATTTAGTTAGTCAAATGAGCGCTGTTCGTAATTTCCATACTTTCCAATTTATTATTAAAAAATTATTAAAGTAAACTGACTTATACGCTGAAAATTGGAACAGCCACTTTGATTGAGCGAACATGAAGAACTTTAAGAAATAAAGTAAATGCGAATTTTTCAAAGGAAAATCAATAATTTTTTTCTAATAATTGCATACTAGCAGACGTTTTAGCAGGTAATATTAGTTTACGAAATTTCGTTTTTATTAGTTACTGTAAAAAGAAAATTCGCAAAGTTTGTAAAATTAAATGACTTACGCGGATTTTGAAGTAACTTGTAAAAAAACTGTCGACTGAGAGAACGCAACGTCAACGTCGAGAGTTGTATTAATAAAAAGTTCTATTGGCGCTGGAAATTTAGAAAACTTGCACAAAGTCACGCTCTTTCATATCGCAAGTGGTTCATTTTAATTCCGTGCAATAATTGAAATTCGTTTCATTTCCGAATTATTCAGACGGCCGCGAAGAGAAGAGGGAGATATGGTGGTATATAAATGAAGACGACACTAACATCACGTACAGCAAGTGTATTAATGCTACTGGGAAATTTCCACATCGAGAAAGATATTTCCGCCTGCCGATGTTTAATTAAATTTTTAGCAGTTTCCAATATTTATATATTTTGTACAGTAATTTTTTTTAAATAAATTTATCTTGGAACCACTTTGTTGTGCGAAAATGAAACGTCACTTGATTAAAATATATATCTGTGTGAATAAGTTTAATGTGATCCTAAGATTCGATTTTTAGATAGTAATGAAAAATTAAGAATTTTTCTAATTGGGGGTGGGTCTTTAGATAATTCGGTCATATGGGTTAAGTGGTAGATCAGCAAAAAAAGGAATTTTATTTATTATATTCATTTTATTTTGTTTAAAGGCTGAACTTCGCCTTTTAAGTTAAAAAGAAATTCGTTTGTTTATATATATTTTTTATATATTAGTATATTTTATATGTATTTTTCTTTTATTAATAAAGTCTCTTGTTATTATTATTAACTTCGCCTTTTAATTTAAAGAGAAATTCGTTTGTTTATATATTTTTTATATATTAGTATATTTTACATGTATTTTTCTTTTCTTATTAAAGTCTCTTGTTATTATTATTATTATTAACTTCGCCTTTTAAGTTAAAGAGAAATTCGTTTGTTTATATATATTTTTTATATATTAGTATATTTTATATGTATTTTTCTTTTATTTATAAAGTCTCTTGTTATTATTATTATTATTATTATTATTATTAACTTCGCCTTTTAAGTTCAAGAGAAATTCGTTTGTTTATATATATTTTTTATATATTAGTATATTTTATATGTATTTTTCTTTTATTTATAAAGTCTCTTGTTATTATTATTATTATTATTATTATTAATTTCGCCTTTTAAGTTAAAGAGAAATTCGTTTGTTTATATATATTTTTTATATATTAGTATATTTTATATGTATTTTTCTTTTATTTATAAAGTCTCTTGTTATTATTATTATTATTATTATTATTATTAACTTCGCCTTTTAAGTTAAAGAGAAATTCGTTTGTTTATATATATTTTTTATATATTAGTATATTTTATATGTATTTTTCTTTTATTTATAAAGTCTCTTGTTATTATTATTATTATTATTATTAATTTCGCCTTTTAAGTTAAAGAGACATTCGTTTGTTTATATATTTTTTATATATTAGTATATTTTATATGTATTTTTCTTTTATTAATAAAGTCTCTTACTATTATTATTATTATTATTAACTTCGCCTTTTAAGTTAAAGAGAAATTCGTTTGTTTATATATATTTTTTATATATTAGTATATTTTATATGTATTTTTCTTTTATTTATAAAGTCTCTTGTTATTATTATTATTATTATTAACTTCGCCTTTTAAGTTAAAGAGAAATTCGTTTGTTTATATATATTTTTTATATGTATTTTTCTTTTCTTAATAAAGTCTCTTATTAATATTAATATTATTATTAACTTCGCCTTTTAAGTTAAAGAGAAATTCGTTTGTTTATATATATTTTTTATA
The DNA here is from genome assembly GCA_947310635.1 of Leptodirus hochenwartii. NCBI lineage: Eukaryota > Metazoa > Arthropoda > Insecta > Coleoptera > Leiodidae > Leptodirus > Leptodirus hochenwartii. The sequence goes on from OX371176.1 coordinate 36,794,963, forward strand.
TATTAGTATTTTTTTTTTTTTTTTTTTTTTTTTTCTTTCCAATAACCCTTTTGGAGGGTACGATAAATCAACTTTGGCTATACTTCTTTGTATTCAATTTTCTGTGCTCCCAGACTTCCTTCATCCTTCGAGAATGTCGTTCCTTTTCTTCTTTGGTCCACTTTCTTCCATTCGTTGATTTCTTTCTTTCCTGAAATCCTGCCTTTTGAGTTACTTCTCTAAAACGTTTTCTGTTATTTATTGTGTCTCTTTTAATTCCAGCACTTTTCATATCTTTATCAATTTCAATGAACCATGTGGGTTTAGATTTGTAACTGTTTAGTAAGTTGAAGATCTGCTTGGTTAGTCTGTTATTATCCATTCGGTATATGTGTCCATAAAACTGCAGTCTTTTTTTCCTCATTACATCAGTTAGTTTTTCAACTTTCAAATATATAAAATATATAAAATATATTAGTATATTTTATATATTTTTTTCTTTTATTTATAAAGTCTCTTGTTATTATTATTATTATTATTATTATTATTATTATTAACTTCGCCTTTTAAGTTAAAGAAAAATTCGTTTGTTTATATATATTTTATACATTAGTATATTATACATGTATTTTTCTTTTCTTATTAAAGTTTCTTGTTATTATTATTATTATTATTATTAACTTCGCCTTTTAAGTTAAAGAGAAATTCGTTTGTTTATATATATTTTTTATATATTAGTATATTTTCATGTATATTTTATATATATTTTTCTTTTATTAATAAAGTCTTATTATTATTATTATTATTATTAACTTCGCCTTTTAAGTTAAAGAGAAATTCGTTTGTTTATATATATTTTTTATATATTAATATATTTTATATGTATTTTTCTTTTCTTAATAAAGTCTCTTGATTAAAGAGAAAGTTAAAGAGAAATTCGTTTGTGTATATATATTTTTTATATATTAGTATTTTTTAAATGTATTTTTCTTTTCTTAATAAAGTTTCTTATTATTATTATTATTATTATTATTAACTTCGCCTTTTAAGTTAAAGAGAACTTCGTTTGTTTATATATATTTTTTATATATTAGTGAGTTTCCATGTATATTTATATTTATATTATATTTATATTATATTTCCATGTATGTTTTTTCTTTTCTTATTAAAGTCTATTATTATTATTATTATTATATATAAAAAAATAATAAGGGAAGAAAATATTTCATAACGTAAGTAGAATTATAAATTGTGGAATCTTTCACAATTTAAGAAAGAAATTTGTGAGGTGCTCAAATTTTGATTTTTCCAGATTGGTGGATTTAGCGTTTTCTTCTTACGTGTATATATTTCTTTTTTAATGGGTAATTAATCCGTTGAGGAGCTATTATCTGTTTAATGCAAATTTGAAAGTTTATAGCCGAAATCTGCCGTAATCCGGTGTTTGCGCAAACTGTCTTTTAATATGACTAAAAACCAAAGTAATAAATTTTACTACCCCGTTACTTAAACTAATTATAGAACGGCGGATCGAGGAAAGTGACATTCTACAAATGCCGATATGTTCGCGTATATCCTTGACTATAGCGTGTCCAGCAGTAAAGTGCTCAGCTACATGCAAAATCTCTAGTATACCATGTTTTAGTTTTTGCTAGAAAAAAAAAATTGTCTTAGAAAATGATATTTAGAGAAAACGACTTATTTTGATTATTAGAAGCAAATTCATTTAGTTAATTCGATTTATATACTTTAAAATTTAGCACCAATGATTTTTTTTTAATTAGATATTTATGTATACAAAAAAAATTATTGCTGGGGTACCCCACATTGGTGGAGTGAAGTAAACTTAGCCATGGTATGTAGACTTGAGTAGTGTCAGTATATGTATCTACACGAGAAATAAAAGCCGGGCAATAAACGGCATTTTTCAATTAATTTGGTCACGCAGAGGGATTGTATTTTACTGTCACATCTAGAAATAAAATTGTATTGATTGCGGGGGCTTGCTGTATATATGTGTATTTAAGCCCTGTGCAACTAGAAGTAGAACAACATAAATGCTTCAAATTGACCTGAGTTATTGAACAATCGTTTTACGCACATAAAGAATTATTGTTAAAAACAAATAAAAATACACATAAAATTATTTCTTATAAAAACACATACCTTGGTGAACAGTGCAAGAAAATTGTAGCATTAAAATATTTTATTGTACAATATATTCATTTTGGTGTTTTTTTTTTGTTTCGTCGCTATGAATAGTTGCACAGTATTGTATTTTGGTGACGTGATTCCGATACACAAGAGCTGTCACAGCTGCCAGCAGAAAAGCGACATCGGCTCGGGCCAAAATGCCACCCGCCTGTCCAGTCTTCTATTCTTTCATCTTTCATTCTGATTACACTGATTATTTAAAGAATTTCTGCGGAAAATGGTATCTTTTTATGACAGCTCGGTTTGTATATGGAACGAAATATGAAATATTACCAGTTTACCAGACGCAAAATATCAGTTATTCAATTAGAAAAAAGCAGAAAACGACAGACGTGAATTCATTTGTTATAAAATCGTTTACTTTGTTCGATTATACATTGTTTAAAGTACTGCGAAAAATAAAATTAACATATGTTTTTCGCGAGTCGTGGAAATTAAAATAATCGAAGTTTTGTTAAAATGATTTTATGGTTGTTAAACAAAAAATGAAATTGACCAAAAAAAAATCTATTGTTAATAATTTATTTTTGGCTGTCTACGTGTTAATATTTTCTCTTTGCATTCAAATCTGTCAATTCTACGGGTTCGATTTAAAAGGAAAAAATCATTTTTCATTCGTGCGATAGAAAAATGATTACATCTGTGTTTGGGAATTGTTTAAAAAAACATATATATTAAATTAATAGTTTATTGTCAACTTTCTTTCGCGGACACAATAAGACGATAATCTTTTTTCCGCAAGGAAATCTACGCCCCACGCAGGTATTCCTCAAACTTATTACTTTAACGTCACATCTTAAGGAAAAGTTGCCCACATAACACAAATCAAATCCACTGTGCACAATATCATATTCTTTTTAATATGATTTCTTCCAGCTGCTTCTCGTCGAGTATAGTATATAAAAGAAATGATAAAGTTTTATTCGATTTCTAAGTATAACGTATTACTTTGCGCAAGTTAGTATTTCTTTGTGATTGTGTAAGTTTATCAGCCAATACTTTTAGCAATACACTCGAGGCCTTTGTATGGAATAGATACTTTTGACGAAACGGCAGATGCACAAACATATTGTTTGTCGATTCTGTAACGGTTGTCTTATAGGTTACGTGATGTTATTACCATCGTCCAGTTCTTCATTCATCATTCATGGTCAGGACATTGTCTAATGTTGCGTTTCAATAGCTTCAGGTTCATATTGTAACTCTGGCGGTCCTTCGAGGATAACCTCGAATTGAGGACTATTGAAGACATTTTTTATTTTAATGTAAAAGATAATTTTGATTTTCTATACAAGTTTTTGAAATATTTTATTGTTGAAATTTTAAAAATATGATTACATTGGATTTTATTTTTGTGTTTCAACAAAGATTTTACATTGATGACTTTTTTTAATAATGTAAAAGACAATTTTGATTTTCTATAAAAATTTTAGAAAATATTTTATTGTTGAAATTTTAAAATATGATTTGATTAGATTTTATTTATTGTTTTTTAACAAATATTTGACATTGAAGACATTTTTTTTTATAATGTAAAAGACAATTTTGATATTCTATAAAAATTTAAAAAAATATTTCATTGAAATTTAAAAAATATGTATATTATAAATATGAATAGATTAGATTTTATTTTATTTATTGTGTTTTAACAAAGATTCTACATTGAAGACATTTTTTTTTAATAATGTAAAAGACAATTTTGATTTTCTATAAAAATTTTAGAAAATATTTTATTGTTGAAATTTTAAAATATGATTTGATTAGATTTTATTTATTGTTTTTTAACAAATATTTGGCATTGAAGACATTTTTTTTATAATGTAAGACATTTTTGATTTTCTATAAAAAAATTAGAAAATATTTTATTGTTGAAATTTTAAAAATATATTATAAATATGAATAGATTAGATTTTATTTTATTTATTGTGTTTTAAGAAAGATTTGACATTGAAGACGTTTTTTTTTAAAATGTAAAAGACAATTTTGATTTCCTATAAAAATTTAAAAAATATTCTATGTATTGTTGAAATTTAAAAAATATGGTTTGATTAGATTTTATTTATTGTGTTTTAACAAAGCTTTTACATTGACGACATTTTTTTTTAAATAATGTAAAAGACAATTTTGATTTTTTATAAAAACTTTAGAAAATATTTTATTGTTAAAATTAAAAAAATATGATTAGATTAGATTTAATCAATTGTGTTTAAACAAAGATTTTACATTAAAGACATTTTTTTTTATAATGTAAAAGACAATTTTGATTTCCTATAAAAATTTTTTAGAAATATTCTATGTATTGTTGAAATTTTAAAAATATGGTTTGATTAGATTTTATTTATTGTGTTTTAACAAAGATTTTACATTGAAGACATTTTTTTTAATAATGTAAAAAACAATTTTGATTTTATATAAAAATTTAGAAAATATTTTATGCTTGAAATTTTAAAAATATATTATAAATATGATTAAATTATATTTTATTTATTGTGATTTAACAAAGATTTTAAACTCGTCAAGATATAAAAAATTGTAGTGGTATTTTGGTTATTTTACAAATAATTATAAGTTTTTATATATTTATTTGATTTATTTTTTATCTTGTGCTATTGAAAATGAGGGCATAGCCTTCAAAATGCGCATCTAGCTACTTAATGCTTTAAGTAACGATATTTGGGTGATATTCTGTACTACTAATTTACATGTAAAGTACTTAATACATTTAAAAAATATAAATTTAAATAAATTTTAAATTTGGGTGATATTCTATACTACATAATACACATTAAAATAAAAGTTTTAACAGAACGTATCATTGCCACATGTTGCGAGAAATTCGTTAATAAAAGTATAAAATGAGTGCTTTCTTAAGAAATATTTGACTTTATTCTTAAAAACATGTTTTGACTGCAGAATTTGTGAGGGCGTTATAAATTATGTGAAATATTAAAAAGTAAAATACTAACGAAAAAAAAGACAATTAAAGAATTTTTACATGAAATACGTCACGTTTTTTTTTTTATATTTCGAATTGGGTCATTTCTTTGAGAAATTTTCAAGTAATACATGCATTTATGTAGACCAAAACGATGTACTGGTCGATTTGCATTCGGGTGCTCAGTAGTAATTTTAGTTTAATAACACACATTAAAAGTTTTTCCGAGTTTGTTCCAAAGAGTTAAGCTCCACTAATTGCGAGAATTAGAGTCAAACTGCATTCATTGTGTAATTCTTTGCAGGCGACTAGAAACGCGCGAATATTCTCTTCCTAAAGCTCTGCGGAGGTCGCCTTGTGGACCCAATACTGTCGTAGCTCGGCCAGAAATTAATTTATATTGTTCTTGTGACTAAATACCGTGGGGGGCATTTTCCAAATTGATCTCAGAATTTTAAATGTGCTAGTAATTTTGGTGCACGAGTAATAAGTATCCTAAAAAAATCGGAAATTTTGAAAACGCAAAAGAATTTTTGGTTTTTGTTCCATAAAAGTGTCCGATTTTCCAATGTCTGTTTATGATCAATATCAATTCAAAATATCAAAATGGTATTTGATCCAAGAATGGGATGAAATGGGAGATGAAAACTTCAAGAGATACGAATTTTCAAAGTGAGCAGTAAGAAATATTTTTATATGGAACTTCTCATGTTAAAATTTGCAATTTTTATTCTAACTGAAAAAATTATTTAGTCGAGCATTTTCTAATGACAAATGAACTCAGGATTCTAATTCTGCTGGTAGTTTTGCTGTGGGAATAAATTTGAAAGATATCGTCAAAAATCTGAAAATTGAAAAAATTACAATTTTTTGGTAAAATTTTCACGTTTTCGAAGATTCTACAATCTGCAAATGATTTTAAGGAGGTGTCAATGTTTCAGAAGAGACAGCTTAAAGAAGAGAATTTCAAATATTAAAAATTACGAATTTAAAATTTCTCTACGATAAAAGAAGAAAAAAAGAGCGATACAATTACGTCACATTCTGTATAGAATTTCGAGTTTTAACATGCGATGATTGCCCCCTCATATAAACGAGGTGTCTGGTTATATCGTCCAAGAAAAGCTCTGCGATAAAAGTTATGTGTGCTATTATCTTTTCCGAATGATATGCAAGCGATATAATTTAAATGGCAACTTCCGCGTAGAGAATAAAAGGAGCTAGTCAAACTAAGTTGCAAATGCAGCTGAAAGTCGGGCCATTCTATTTACTGCCAAAACGTCAGATTCTGCAAGAGTTTGTATACAGATAAGGCCCCGAATAATGCTTTTTTATTATGATTAAAAGACATTAAACGCATCGCTGTGTCAAAAATAAATTCCACTATTTCTCTAACGATGATAACTGCAAATTTCCGTCTACTGTTAATTTTTTAAATTATGCAATTTTGTAAATTCTGAATCAAATTTAAACATTTTGCAAAGTTCACATTTAACATGTGTGAACATTTTCGTAATGATTCTTAAAATATATAATAGAAGCAAAATGAAATTGAAATCATTTTCGTCGTATTGTTATATAAAATCGTAGCGAAAGTACACTCAAGATTGTTAAAAGCTCGAAGTTCCATCTGCAAGAACCTTCCGGTTCTCGTATGAGAAAGAAGGCCATCACCGTGCTTCTATACGCTGCCGATGGTAGATGTATTAGCGAAGAAGTTCGTCCAATGTGAACAAACCAATTTAAGTTTGAAAGAAACTCAATTATCCCATACACTGATAAGATAATTAACTGGCTCTTGAATCTTACATTTTCAAATTCATAGCGGAGCATTCAAGTAAATTTATTATTGCAATTATAAAGACATGTACATGTAAACAAATTCAATAGTTTGGGTCTAACGTGTCGGGGACATTTTTTAAACAGAATTTCTCTGCACGTTAAAAATTCTTGCTTCTGTCCACTATGTAGCAAATTTTTTCATACTAACATTCGGTCATCATTTTTAACGCCACGAATTTCGTTGTATAATTGCTAGTTAAAAATGTTATGTTTTTATATAAAATTTAGTAGAGTGTCGGATCTAGTTATGGTGGCGTAAGTATTTACGAACGTAGTCGAAATGTGTGTAATATTATAAAAAAAGGACGATTGCGATTGTGGGCCGACTCATTGGGACGCTAAATATTTCGAAAATGACGGTATAATATATCAGCCGAAGGCGGCTTCAGGGCATCCGCCCCACGTTGGTGAAATATGCTATCCGGCTCTGGGATAGATAATACCCACATCAGGCGTTAGATGGCACTGACTCCCTCTTCGTACTATGTGCACTCGCACATGAAGGGCGATTCTATAAATCATTTTACCCTTATGAGAAAATCACAAAAAAAAAATGTAAAATTTAAGTAGGCGCACCAGATATTTTTATTGTCAGGTACTTCAGCTACTGAAGATGGAGATTTTAGTTTCGAAACGCACATATAACTTATAGTGTTTATATTGCAGAATGACATTATTAATTTAATTAATTAAATTCTATAGCGCAGAGTTCCCAATTTTTTTCTTACATTGACCCGTTATAAAATTAATACTTTCTTTAATCAACTGTCTCTAAATTTTTATGCTACTTCTCAAAATTTCGGAACATATTCAATGATCTATTTTAAAAGGAATTTTAGAACATTTTATATTCAACGAACTAAAGATTGATTTTATTTCGCGAAACTATTAATTGAGAAAATTAACTTCGTTTAAAAATCTCACATACTTTATTATATAGAAAATATTTTTTAATTTTCTTTTCTTATAAAAAAAATATTTAAAGTTTCAAACGCCGAACAATAAATATATCTGAAATGCACATCCCAATCGACCTCTTGGGAATTTCTGCTATAGACTAAGTGCCCAGTTCAACTTGAAGCGTTGGTCTAGTTGAGGTTGGTCTCCTCCCGGATAAAAACGAAAGGTAGATTATGCTCTCTTCCTCTTCCTATCCGGAAAACACACGCGCGTATTCACTAACGCGCAATCCACAGTTTCATTCGGTTGGTAGGAATTATCTGTCCTGTTATTCTAACGAACTATACAAATTTCGTAGTGCCAAAAAAATGTACGCAAGCCCGCCGTTATATCAATATTATTAAGCGTGTGATAAACAACACATTATAGTATGATATGTTTTTTCGGTAAAAAATTTGATCGTATGTGTTTTGCAAAAGATATTTTTAATTGACTAAAAATCTGAAAATCCCGCAAAAAAACGCATAGAAAAATAAAATATTTTATGTAACGCAGTAGATGGAATAATGAGGCTGGTAAAAAATATTTTTGTCGATTAAAATGTTGTACAAGATAAAATATAAAAATCATCAAAATATTTTTAATTTGATTTTCTGTTTTTAAAAGTAGCATGAAAAATCAAGTCAAGTCATTTTTCATGTACGAAAAGAAAAATACAATAAATAGAATAATGAGGCGTGTAATAAAAAAATTTGTACAAGTTGCTGGATAAAATATAAAAATCATCTGAAGCTATTTTTAAATAGATGCATCTTCTATCTTAAAAAGTAGCGTAAATAATCAATTAAAGTCATTTTGTAATTATTTATCATGTACGAAATGAAAAACACAGTAGATAAAATAATGAGGCGTGGTAATAAAACATTTTGTACAAGTTGCTGGATAAATATAAAAATCATCTGAAGCTATTTTTAAATAGATGCATCTTCTATCTTAAAAAGTAGCGTGAAAAATCAAGTCAAGTCATTTTGTAATAATTTTTCATGTACGAAATGAAAAACACAGTAGATAAAATAATGAGGCGTGGTAATAAAACATTTTGTACAAGTTGCTGGATAAATATAAAAATCATCTGAAGCTATTTTTAAATAGATGCATCTTCTATCTTAAAAAGTAGCGTGAAAAATCAAGTCAAGTCATTTTGTAATAATTTTTCATGTACGAAATGAAAAACACAGTAGATAAAATAATGAGGCGTGGTAATAAAACATTTTGTACAAGTTGCTGGATAAATATAAAAATCATCTGAAGCTATTTTTAAATAGATGCATCTTCTATCTTAAAAAGTAGCGTGAAAAATCAAGTCAAGTCATTTTGTAATAATTTTTCATGTACGAAATGATAAACACAGTAGATAAAATAATGAGGCGTGGTCATAAAAAAGTTGTACAAGTTGCTGGATAAATATAAAAATCATCTGAAGCTATTTTTAAATAGATGCATCTTCTATCTTAAAAAGTAGCGTGAAAAATCAAGTCAAGTCATTTTGTAATAATTTTTCATGTACGAAATGATAAACACAGTAGATAAAATAATGAGGCGTGGTCATAAAAAAGTTGTACAAGTTGCTGGATAAATATAAAAATCATCTGAAGCTATTTTTAAATAGATGCATCTTTTATCTTAAAAAGTAGCGTAAAAAATCAAGTCAAGTCATTTTGTAATTATTTTTCATGTACGAAATGATAAACACAGTAGATAAAATAATGAGGCGTGGTCATAAAAAAGTTGTACAAGTTGCTGGATAAATATAAAAATCATCTGAAGCTATTTTTAAATGGATGCATCTTTTATCTTAAAAAGTAGCGTAAAAAATCAAGTCAAGTCATTTTGTAATTATTTATCATGTACGAAATGAAAAACACAGTAGATAAAATAATGAGGCGTGGTCATAAAAAGTTGTACAAGTTGCTGGATAAATATAAAAATCATCCGAAACTATTTTTAACTAGACGCATCTTCTATCTTTAAAAGTAGCATGAAAAATCAAGTCAAGTCATTTTGTAATTATTTTTCATGTACGAAATGATAAACACAGTAGATAAAATAATGAGGCGTGGTCATAAAAAAATTTGTACAAGTTGCTGGATAAAATAAAAATCATCCGAAACTATTTTGAACTAGACGCATCTTCTATCTTAAAAAGTAGCGTGAAAAATCAGGTCAAGTCATTTTGTAATTATTTTTCCTGTACGGAATTGAAAACAAATCACAGAGAAAAATAATTTTTGTATATTTAATATTCTCTCTATTATAATACAAAGAAAATCAATAAGAGTAAAAACTAAAACTAAAGTAGACGTATACATGCATTTAACTCTTTCATGTTGCGTTTAGAGATACGATGACATATACATGAGGAACTTTCCGAATCCTGGCATACAGCGACGCTAAATGATAAACGAATAGGTTTCGTTAAAGAGATAATGGAAATTAATTGGAGTTTGCTAGTTTGGCAATGGACTGCAGTGTAATTTATTTCCCAAGGAATAACTACAACTTCCTTGTGGATTGTTTACTTAAGATTTATGTATATGTTATTATTTTTATCTACGATCTGTTTTTATGTAAACCTAATGAACTTTATAAGAGTTCTAAGTGTGTAAGAAAATGTGCTTGTATACATTATATATAAATATTTTTATTATCAAAAGAAATTTGACTGTAAATTAGAAGAAAGAAAGAAATTAAAATAAGGGACAAGTTGCTATTAGAGGTGCTGCTTCTTTAAGTAATCATATTTTTTTTTAAATCGTTAGATAACGTTTCACTCTGTTGCATAAAATTTAAATTAAAAAATTATCGTTGCTATATTTGATGTAAATCGAATTGTTACATGTTAACATGAAGAACCGCAAGTTGCAATCTTGTAAAGTAATGACTAACCGATGTTTCAATTTAACAATGCACAATGTATATGAACATTACTGCTGTATCCTTACACTTATAACGAGCTCTTGTATATCCTCAATCTCGATATATAACATCGTTCCAATTATGAAGAGAAAAATATCAGAAGAGAACGGTATATAAGGGAATATAATTTTATTGAGCGATGGAACGAATGAATTGATATTGATATATATTCTGAATTTATGTAATGACATTTTTCTAGCATTGTACGGCTATGAGGCGTGTAGAGGATAGATTGACAATAAAGTTCCGAAAGGTTTCCATGAAAAAATTTAAAAAAAATATTAACGATATTTTTTTTACAAATTATTTACGTCTGTGAAATATCTAAATGCAGCTTTTAAATAATTTTTTAAAATTCAAAATGCCGCATTAAAAGTGAATAATTATTATTATTGTAAAAATAAAAATTAATTTGTAATTATTTTAATACCATTAAAATTAGCAAATTAGCACTTTTTTCACATATTAGTGCGAACGTACGCTTTTAATTTTTTAATTTTGAAAAGTTGTTCGAATATTTAAAAGCGCTTCCACCATGTGGTTTTTCTACATTGTTAATTGTCAATAAAAATCAAAAATAATTCCAACGACAATTTTCTAAAAACTAGATAGATAGAAATTTCTCTAAAATAGGCCGCAACTTTTGTAAATTTAGCATTAAAATAGTTTATCGATTTTTTAAGTAAATTAAAATTAAAAATATAAATTATCTTTATTCTATATTCTTATATAAATTAAATTATCTTTATAAAAAATCTTTTGAGGCGTTCATAAAATAAATGTCTAAATATAAGTCATGATTTGTGATTTTATTATTTTATTTTATTTTATAAATTTTAATAATTTTTACCTATTTTTATTTTAACATGAAAATAAATATAGGTAAAACTAAAGTGATGAGGTGTGACAAAAAGGAATGCAGTAGAAAAATGAGGATCTCAATAGGAGATAATAGAATCGAAGAAGTGTCAGATTTTTGTTATTTAGGCAGTAGAATCACAAAAGATAATCGAAGCAAGGTAGATATAAAGTGTAGGATAGCACAGGGTAGGAAGGCATTCGTAGAAAAGGAACAGATTTTAAGATCAAATATTGACTTGGGTATTAGAAAAAGATTACTGAAGGTATATGTTTGGAGTGTAGCACTGTACGGGTGTGAGGCGTGGACTATAGGAAAGGAAGAGAAGCGTAGATTACAAGCATTCGAAATGTGGTGTTATAGGAGGATGATGAGGATTGGTTGGGAAGATAAAGTAACAAATGAAGCTGTACTAGAGTTAGTAGGGGAGAAGAGAAGTATCTGGAGAGTGTTACAGCGTAGGAGAGACAGATTAGTAGGGCATATTCTTAGGCATGGGGGGATTATGCAATTGATCATAGAAGGTAGAGTGGAGGGAAAGAGAGGGGTAGGTAGGCCTAGATTGGAGTATGTGAGTCAGATAGTTGAAGACGTTGAGATGAATAGCTATAGGGAGATGAAGGGATTAGCTCAGGATAGATCGGCATGGCGTGCTGTTTCCAACCAATCTTTAGGATTGCGGACTCTTTAACTAACTAATTTTATAAGAATTTGAAATTTTTATATATATTTTATATAATATTATTATAATACATATAATAGATGAAAATTAATATATTATATAAATTATAAAATTGCTTTTCATTTTTTTTGAATTTACGCAAAGGTTTCTCATTAGAACATTTGCTTTTTAATGATGATTGATTTTTTTTTTCTAAATTCAAATATACAAATGTCAATTAAAGATTTCAATAAATCTCTGATCTACTAGAAAATTATGATTAAATAAGCGTTATAAAAAAAATTGCAAATTTATTTACCAATACACTAGACTATAAATACGCAAACCAATAATTTCACTGAACGCTGCCCTATAATATTTTACGCTTTTCTATTATTCCATTTGTTAAGCTCGTGGATTTCCAGGATAATTGTTACCGCTTATAATAGTGTTCATATAAATTACAGCAAGGATAATTGGAATTCTTGGTTATTCAGCTTGTGCACAGAAATAGTTCAATACAAATGACAAATACATGTTATGAAATGGGTTTGGATCGTCGCTACATTCGAGAGATAGCGAGACAATGAAGAGAATTTCTCTTGTAGCAAACCGAAAATGTCCTACTGGGGAATGTCGTGTAAAATGTTGATTATTTTATGTACCGCCGTCATATTACTGCACCAAACGTAGTTACTTCCAGGAAAATAAGTAAATACTTTTTATTTTTTTCAGTATATCGGTTTCATGTACATTTTTGCACGGGTGTTTTTTGTGGGGGGGATTTTTCGCGCTGCCAATTCGAAATTGCAAATAGCAATGTCGGTTGTTATTCAGATGGCTATTATTTAAAAGCTTATATCAGTTGTATTGAATACAGTTGGGATGAATAAGTTTCAAAATAAATCCCACGGAGAGGCATTATAAAGTCCATGTGCAAATAATCGCTTATGGTGACCATACATGCACATGCATGGGGTGCAGAAGTGTAGGAACTCTGCAAATACACATATTTGTAAGTCGTTGCAACTAAGAGAAGGTTAATTCCACCACCGACCAAAATTTTTTTACATACTTTTTTTTTTGTGTTTAGTCAGACTATACAATCACTAATGTTTTCATATGATTTTTTATTGTATCGTTTTAATTCTATAAATCAGGGGTGGCCAACTTGTTTGTTCTTGAAATCGACTTTTATACTCAAAAAGTGATCTACCTGTAAAATTATTAATATTTAACACGATGACATTAATTAAGTTCCTTAAAAATCGCTATCTAGTGAATGGTAGAAGTGAAGTTTAAACGAAACGATGTCACGACGACAATATTTATTGCATAAATTAAAAAACAAATATATGTTTTTGCATCTTGCATCAGAATCCTCAATAACGTTTTTAATTTCTACAACGTTTTTTTTTTCAAAGTTATAATTAACATTGGTATGTTTTTGTAAATGGTCATTCAAATTTGGAAAATTATCAAAATTTGTTTGTTGGACATCTTCAATCAACATTACGAACTGACTTTTATAAGCATTAATGCGACTTCTTTTTCCTTGTAACTTTAAATTCAAATCACTTAACTTGCATGTAAAATCTGCCAGAAACAAATCTATTTTTTGTCTTATTTTACTAGCGCCATATTCGAAATAACCAGTTTTTGTGTCCAACTGTTCGCGATCGACCAAAAATTGCTTCGCAATCGACTTGTTGGCCACCCCTGCTCTAATTAATTGAAATTGCAAATGATTAGGTAGCATTTTATTGATATTAAAAAAAAAACATTTATAACTCGGAATAATTCAAATTTAAAACACTTTTATGTCATTTAAGTGAACTAATTTGAATAGGATGATTTGAGTTAGTCAAAAATATGCTCGGCTACAGCACTTTTATGTTTTCTATTTAATCTGAAATGCTCTTTAGTAAATCTAGTTTCAATTGGTCTACGTGTTTGTCTTTTATATGTACTTTAGAACAACTAGAACAAGACATTTCATATATACCAGATTTTTTTATAGAAATCAATAAAAAAATTTTGATATCTTAGAAAATTAGCAAGACTATTAAAGGTATTATATGTTACTTTAAAAATTTATTTATTTAAACCACGTGCAATTATAGGATCAAATGGTAATTTAACAAATTTTGGAGTTGAATTTTGGTCTAAACCACTAATATTTTTGATATCTCTTGTTCTTTTGAATTTTCTTAATATGTTATTTATAATTTTTTAAGTTACGGTATTTGGGTGATATTCTCTACTATTTTATCGATACTTTGAAATGTGATGAAAATTGAAAAGCGACTAATATCAGGACGAAATTGCTAGTAGTTTACTTCATTTGTTATAAAATAACCTTCTTTGGAAATAATAAAAAAAAATCGACAGGTATATATATACCTTCTTTGGAAATAAATAAAAATGTTCGACAGGTATATACCTTCTTTAGAAAAAAATAAAAAATTTCGATGTATATAACGATTTTTATTTTTTTTTACTAATGTAAAGGACGAATTCGCGTGCATCCTGCAGTAATAGTTGGTTATGTAAAAGAGAAAATACCGGGCACCAAAATATTTCAACCAAATTTACGGAGCGATATGTACACGGGGAAATTTTTGCATCCGTAAAACTGCGTTATTTATTGGATAGACTTATATTTTATCATATACCCCCATCCAATAAATATAAAATACGACTGAGGATATTTTGATTGCACGCGAATAGTTGTATTTATTTTATGATGCACTACGCTCTCAAAATACTACGAAAGTACAATACCTAGCTCTCGAGATCGCACATATATCGTTATTAAAAAAAAAATTGAATACATCTAGCTATATAGCAAAATTCCACCAATCTTTGGTACGTTTAAACATCTTCTAAAAAAATTGGAACATGGATATATCATTTAATTTAGAAAATCTATGAATGGCAATCAGTATTTTATACAAAACAAAAATATTCCATTCATTCATTCATTTTCTGTTTGGTAATATCGAAAATACGGTAGTTAAGACCAACAAAAAAAAATGCCAACTAGGAAATGCGCGCGCGTGAAAATTTACTTGAAGTATTTTCCCAATTAAAAGTGATGTGAAATACTGTACCAATTTTCCCAGCGTAGATTGGAAACAGTTTGAGCTCGGCCTAAAAAAGTATATTGTAGTGTAAAAGGCGTGTTTAATTAAAAGGCATCGTTTAGTATGGATGGTTTTTTTTTTGCGACATACACATATCACGTACATGAAACTAGAACTTTTATCGTACGTCACTGGCTGGATAATCCAGTACGAACTCGAAAAAAATTTCGCGTTGATAATTTCAGCTTTATGTCCTTGTTTCATATCACGCGGAAATAATTATACCGCGCAATTACATTTAGTTATAATTAATAATACGCGAGAGATTATTTTGTTTTTTAATATTAAAAAAAAATTTATAGTAATTAATCAGCAATAAACCCAAAGCATTATTAATTTTTAATCACACTTGTGTATATATATATATAAATAATAATCCAATCGATTATTTTTTATTCTCTGAGCAACTATTTTTTTGCAGAACAATTGAGTAATTATAATTCAATAAAAACGACTTTATCTGTTGGTGTAATACGTATTAAAAAATTCAGCCAAGCGAATCAAATTCACAATTAAAAAGTCGCACTGTTTTCCGCATTGTGTTAAGTTGCGATAAGATTTATAATTTTGATAAACGGTTCCAGAACGGAGTTTCCGCTTCTTCTTCTTGAGCCGACACAAACACTCCTGGACTTTTTCACAACATCAACCTTTCATTGTTCAGATATATACAGTCGAGATAAAAAAAAAAAATCAACTGCATAGATTAGTACCCAAAAAGAATTTAATATCGTTTTATTTTATTCTATTATTCGATTATAACATCTCTGATTATATACCGCAAATATCAATTTCAACTAGCAAATTGATTATCCGCCCGGTATATTTCGGGGCCGGTATAACAAGTAACGGTCCCACGACGACTTTTTTAATTCCGAAATAATGAATGTGATTTATTTTTAATTAAGAAAACTTACTATCTCCGGGTCTGTTTTGCGGTGGGTTTGGAAAAAGAAAAAAAATCGCGTGTTTCGGAGTTTTTTTCCGCATTTCGGGTTGCGGTGCTCGTTGATGTGCACCAGTTTCTTAGTCTGAATACGTCAGCGGGAGAAATTATGTGAGCTTTTGCGCTTTTCCTGCTTCGTCCGTAGATGTAACTTGTTCTAATACGAGCTTCCATGATGCCACAGCGGTATGACCCTGTCTTCACATCGCAAACACGTAAAAGATGTACAACAAAACAAACCGTTTCATTCGAGCAATTCAACATTTTCTTGTGATACAGAATACTTTCTCACAAAATCAGCTGAAATATCAATAATGTTGCGAGATTTCAACGAAACTAAAGCGATATGAATTTTTTTTCGAGAAAATTAAACCACCTTCAATATTTGTGTTATCGTTATTTGTTTACCAAATTTTCTACAATCGCCGTATTAAAAAAATTCTACGGCCATTTTCATTTGATGGGGAATATTTTTTAGAAATCAGCCACGTTTCCAGGCAAGTGGGAATCTAATTCAATACTAACCTTGCGTACCTGCATCAGTTTCCTTCCTTCGTGTAACCTGCGTTTTTGGTGCTGCTGTTGTCCTGCCAGCGAACGCCTTCAGCGAAGATATAAGGCCGTAAAATATATGCGTCGACGTCGTCCTCGAAACGGAAGATTTGTATATAAGAATAAGTCGTTGTGTCGTTCTGATAACAGAAGGATTCTAATGCACACGTACGTTCCTACACAGCTGCGCTAAGAAACTACAGCGTGATTTAAAAAATCCTTTTTTTTTAAACGATTATATGTTCCAAACGTTCTCTCAATCGTACTAAAACATCTAAAAAAGGTAAGTGATTATTATTTTAGTATTCGTAAATAAATTTAATTGAAGGAAATTTAGAATTTAATATATTAATATTCGATTTTTCAGTATAAAAAATCGCAAATATATCATCTATATATCTAATCAAAACTCTAGGAAAATAAATTTCAGTTTCCTTTAATTTAGTTTCAAAAAATATTTGGGTGATACACAATATACAAATATTTTTAAAAGATTTAAAAAATGCGGCTCCACCGTGTACCATATGAAAATATTTTTCATTTCTAAATGAGCAGTGCGTCGATATTTTAATAGATCGATAAAATTTCGTTACTGATTTCTCCGTGTATATATAGATAAGATTATTTGGGATATAAAAAAGAATACAATTTAGCAGCACTGTCATTTCACGATTTGACACCTTTCGTATTGAATATATGAAAATAATCTAATATGGGTTTGGTGTGAAGAGGGTCCTCGAGATCGGGAATATGTCACATCGGAATGGGTCAATATAAAACATAAAGTATCAAGGAATAGAAGGCGTATATATATTTTTTGATTTGCACTCACGTCTTTTATCCTGGCAAAATATGTATTTGAATCACGACAAATTATATTTTCCGAAGAAAAGGAACGGCTTGTGGCAGCATCTGCAAGCAAAACAAACAAAATATATAAAATATTCCCAAATATAAATGCATTTATTAAATAAAACCGTAAAAAAAAAAATTAGTGGTAAAATATTTGATTCTTTTAAAAGTTTATCGGTAAAGTCAACCAGAATTTATACCGATAAAAGTTACCGGTATTTTATTACAAGTAAAATCTGATGCTGGTAAAAATGTACTAAAAAAAATTATCACTAATGTAAATATCAATATATAACGTTTTCTAATAAACATAATTAATTAACAATGTAAAATGGCAATATTACTTGTAGCATTTTGGTTGAATATCAATCGAAGACAAGTTGTCTTTGATTGTTCTATTATCAATATTTGCTCTTGGGCCATAAGATTGACAATAGAGAAATGTAACATTAACATCCTGCTAAAATTTACAGGTCGGAAGTACACGACAAATAGCGACAGATATATATATATACAGGATGGTTCAATAATATTATATAATAATTATATTCATTAGACCAAATAATAATATTAAGTACATATATCAAAATAAAACCAAATTGCAGATTATTAGTAATTTATTTAAGATATGTTGTACTTCATTGGAGCAGGTCCATTGTATAAAGGTTCTTGCACAGGTTGAATATGATTTGGATATAAAAATTGTCTTCAATCAAAAATATCAAATAAAATACATAAGATGTTCAATCAAGAAAATAAAATTAGGAAGTAGGTAAAGAAGAATTTGGCAAATCCATAAACATTTCATACAGGCACTAGTCAGTTCATTGCTGGATCATTTTGTAGAAGAGCCTTAATGCAGACCATATCGAATATTCATACTCCAAGGAACGTTGAAACGCTCCAGGTGAATTCGAAGCTTTCACTGCATAGATGATATTAAGATCCACAGCGAGACATGCGGTGCATTTCTTGTCAAAATAGTGTCAATTTCAGATGTGCACTGTCTTCTTCTTCTACTTCGCTTCTGCAATCTACCGCCGTCATCTAGTATATAGTGCTACGTCACTATAAGCCTTTTATTTAACTTCTAAGAAAATATAACGGCTTTTTAATCAAAATTAATCTGCACGATGATTTCATTAACGCAACGACGATATTTTTGGAAGTTTTTGTCCAAAAACCAACGGCTTTGTATTGTTCGTTAATGTTTCTTCATCTACTATTATCAATATTCGCAATAAACTTTTTAAAACCCGCATTTATTTCTCTGTTATTAATCATCATAGTGTTAGATCACGCGCTGGTAACATGTGACAAAACCACGTCCGATCTAAAGAGATTTTGTTAATGGCTGCATTACATTCGGCGTTATCCTTACCGCGCGAAATCGTCATCGTGTGTCGATCATCACAGATCCAACAGCTCTTTGGGCGCCTTTTGACAGGGTTCCATCAATGCCGCTCTTATCCATGATTTTCATGACACCCCTTTTACGTTTGATGCGTACACGAATCTATACAGGCTATTCACAAAAAAATGCATCATCATCATCATTGGCGAACTAGAATAATTGTTGCTAATTTCTTACTGCCGAGGAAGTCCAAAAACTGACGCCTCGGCAAATTTTGCTCACACAATTGCAACTTAAATTTAAACGTTACGATATTGTTGGCTGTACGTTAAAATAAACCAATCTATTTTTGGTTAAGTAGATTTTTCTCTAAACTTGAGGAGATGGGGATAACTATTCGTAAACAGCCTGGATGTTTTCATTCCACGCGGGAGGTCTTCTGGATGGATCTCAGTTGGCCAACGTAGACGTCGTTGTCGTCCTCGTGGCAGTGTGTGTTAGATGGGTAGCCAAGGGGGCGACGGGGAGCTAGGAAGAGGAAGACGAGCGGCGCTGATGTGCCATCTGTCAATAGTTAATATATGGGTTAGGTTGCTGCGTGATTGATGAACAGTCGATTTCAGTTTTTGTTGCTATTTCGTTTTCCAGCTGTATATAAGATGTGCCAGCGATGCTCAATACTAATGTCTTATCTCTTCCTCCCTTATGATTCACATACAACGTGTTCCATTTGCAAAAACGCAAAAAAATTATAATTTGGAATAGTTTTGATAAATCTCACATGGAAATGTAAATAGGCGCGATTTTTTTTTCTGCTCAAGAATGGCGTTGTCTGAAAACGTCCTCTTTTAAATAAATCGCATTTCATGGCAAATATTTTCAAAGCTTAAAATTTAGAAACGTAATTTCACATTGACTCGGTTTTTTTTGTTTCATAAATATAGATCGATAAAAAAAATATTATTGTTCGCTGTGTATATATTTGAGCAGAAGAATTTCCGCGCGGTATTCATATACCGGGCTGCCACGATGTTCTGCAATGGATCGGATCCTCTGCCGCACCATCTTTCGTCCTCCCATCAGTTCGTTCGTAGATGGAAGAGATTGTGATTGGATGTGCGCGTTCGCTTGAAAAGAAGAGCTTTAAAACTTTTTAAGTAAATGTTGCCGGTGAATGCAAGCTTAAATCAGCAAATAAAATGCGCCTTTTTTTCAATATGAATAGAACTGGAAAATGTTTACTAAAAAGCGTATAAGCAACTCATCTTCGACGGATGTCCATTGTAAAAGTATTGGTCTAAACTATCAGTTAGCTATATATTTGATACAAGATCTCCAGTTGGTAAAATTGTATTGCAAGAAATGTAAATGGCTGAAGCAAATAATCCAACATCAAAGTAATATCTAAAAAAAAATGTTTCAACCTGTATATATATCATACAAAAGATTTACTATATTTGATAAGAAATTAGAGAAAAATTGAATACACTTTCTAAAGAATCGGAATTTCTAAAAGAACTGCAGTAGCGTCCTTTAGATAAATGATGTAAAATCGAAAATTTACTCTTAGATCAAGAACTTATAACTATAAAATTAGCAATAAGTAAATATAAAAAAAATTAATTAAAACTACATACGAATATTTATTTATCTCAATTGTAATGAAATCGTGAAATTAAAGCACATTTTCTATTAAATTGTATTAAATAAAGCTATTGAAATTTTATAACAATAAATGACAAACATCTGTTGACAATATTAAATGTAAATTAAAACAGACAAGTAATGCCAGCTATTATTAAAACGATGTTATAATAATAGCACAAGTCGGAACATTTCGGAATATACGATTCAGCGCTCACTTACAATTCCATTTTCTATTATTCAAAGACGTTAATAAGTTAATTGAAGCGATAGGAGGATATTTGGAATTCTCCTGTGCATTTTCCTCTTCGCCTAATTCCCATTATGAACGGTTGATTTGAATGGGCAAGAGATGCAAAGTTGAAACTATTATACTCTATAAATAGTTTTAATTAAATTACTGTAAGTTTACTGTGAGAGTGTACAATACATAGTTTGACAGCATCATTTCCTAGAATTCAATTCTATATTTTATCAGATGGTTTTGAAGCGAGTTCATGTCGCAATATTGTTCGTAATGATGACCATTTGATGGAGGTGCCATTTGATTTATATAATACATTTTGAAATGATATAGTTCTATGACGACTATCGTTAAATAACCCTAAATAATTTGAATGCGCAGGCAGCTAAAAAAGATATTTTCAGGTTTATCCTCAAAGTAACTTCAAATGGAGTTTAAGTGCCAAATGTTGAAATTTGAGTTTTTTACTGGTTAAAATAAGCCATCACAAACAATTCAAAGATTTTATCCAACAAGAAAATATTTTTTTTTGATGATTTAAATTTGACTATAAAACAACAAAAATCAATTTTTATTGAACATGTTAATGTTGACTTTTTGCGTTTAAGATGGTTTACCTTTACATTATTAAGTAATGAATTAATTTTTGTTCTTCTAACTCGTCTAATGAAAGATAACTGGATTTATTTTTTTTAATTTGACTGTCACTTGCTAACAGAATTATTTATATATACCTCAGTTATAGAAAAAAATATTAATGCAGTATTAAAATTGACTGAGATATATATTAATAAATTTGTAAGAAGATAATGGATTGTTGGTTATGTTACACCGAATTTGCTTGCATAATTCATTGAAGCAATAAATCTATCAATTTATCTATGTTTCTGATAGTTGAATGTAGATAAATGTCTATAATAAATTTAGCGTCTGAAAAGGAAATGTAATATATTAACTATGGATATCCTGGGGCTTCAATTTTCTGGAATATTTATTAGGAGAATATCCTTGTTATCAACAGGAAAAATAAAGGACGACATTACTGTCGTTTAAAGAAGAAATGCAATAGGATTGTGCGTCCCCAATAAAAAAATATATATGTTACCCATTTCAACTAATTTAACCAAATACTTGCATTAGTAAATTAATAATTCAATTTTAAACGTTGATTGCTTCCGCATCTCGTAAAAGAGAACGGAAGAGTGACTAAAAACAAATCACTCGGTATTTAATCCGGTGCATTTTTGTGAGTAACCAAGTAGAAAAGTGGAAATGCAGCCGTGAATTTCTTATCGTAATAAGGAATGCACAAATTGGGCTTGAAGAGGACGAAGCAGACAATGATGCCAGCGCACTGAATGCCACGTTCAATCTTAATCTATCTAAATCTACCTATAGTCTGGATTTATCGGCAGCCTGCAGCTCTGATCCAGCACAAAAGTATCCAAGATTCTTACTCAATGTACTATTGCTACTACCATTCGCAATGGAACAAAACAGTGGCACCAAAAATCCACTAATGTACTCTAAAAATCAAGTGCAGAATACAGGAATCGTTCTTCCCTCGGAAGGACTTTTTTTCTTGTTTCAAATGAATAAAACCATTCTCCTTTTTTCTTCAAAAAATGGTTTCTGTATTCTCAAGAAGAAAGATTTTCTATCTTCTTACGAATATAGAAACCATTTCTTCTTAGACAATCATTCCTCTTTTTTCTTTCGAAAAATATTTTCTCGAAGAACGTTTTCTATAGGTATGGTAAAGGGTTTCCTTTTTTCTTTCGAATGGAGAAACTGTTCCTCTTTCTAAGAACATTCTCCTATATCCTTTCGAAGAATGATTTTTGCATTTTTTCGAAGAAAATGTTTCTTTCTTCATTCATAGAAAATTCATCGTTATTCTTTCTATGAAAACTCGTCTTTCTTCTTTCGAAGAACGTTTTCCCTTTTTCTTTCTTTCGAAGAATGATTTTTGCATTTTTTCGAAGAAAATGTTTCTTTCTTCATTAATAGAAAATCCATCGTTTTCTTTCTTAGAAAAATCGTCTTTCTTCTTTCGAAGAACGTTTTCCCTTTTACTTTCGAGTGGAGAAACTACTCCTCTTTCTCAGAACATCTTCTTTCGAAGAATGATTTTTGCATTTTTTCGAAGAAATGTTTCTTTCTTCATTCATAGAAAATCCATTGTTTTCTTTCTTAGAAAACTCGTCTTTCTTCTTTAGAAGAACGTTTTCCCTTTTTTCTTCGAGTGGAGAAACTGCTCCTCTTTCTCAGAACATCTTCTTTCGAAGAATGATTTTTGTATTTTTTCGAAGAAAATGTTTCTTTCTTCATTAATAGAAAATTCATCGTTTTCTTTTTTAGAAAACTCGTCTTTCTTCTTTCGAAGAACGTTTTCCCTTTTTCATTCGAGTGAAGGAACTGCTCCTCTTTCTCACAACATGTTCTTTCGAAGAATGATTTTTGCATTTTTCGAAGAAAATGTCTCTTTCTTCATTCATAAAAAATTCATCGTTATTCTTTCTAAGTAAACTCGTCTTTCTTCTTTCGAAGAACGTTTGCGCTTTTTCTTTCGAGTGGAGAAACTGCTCCTCTTTCTCAGAACATCTTCTTTCGAAGAATGATTTTTGCATTTTTTCGAAGAAAATGTTTCTTTCTTCATTCATAGAAAATTCATCATTATTCTTTCCAAGAAAACTCGTCTTTCTTCTTTCGAAGAACGTTTTCCCTTTTTCTTTCGAGTGGAGAAACTGCTCCTCTTTCTCAGAACATCTTCTTTCGAAGAATGATTTTTGCATTTTTTCGAAGAAATGTTTCTTTCTTCATTCATAGAAAATCCATTGTTTTCTTTCTTAGAAAACTCGTCTTTCTTCTTTAGAAGAACGTTTTCCCTTTTTTCTTCGAGTGGAGAAACTGCTCCTCTTTCTCAGAACATCTTCTTTCGAAGAATGATTTTTGTATTTTTTCGAAGAAAATGTTTCTTTCTTCATTAATAGAAAATTCATCGTTTTCTTTTTTAGAAAACTCGTCTTTCTTCTTTCGAAGAACGTTTTCCCTTTTTCATTCGAGTGAAGGAACTGCTCCTCTTTCTCACAACATGTTCTTTCGAAGAATGATTTTTGCATTTTTCGAAGAAAATGTCTCTTTCTTCATTCATAAAAAATTCATCGTTATTCTTTCTAAGTAAACTCGTCTTTCTTCTTTCGAAGAACGTTTGCGCTTTTTCTTTCGAGTGGAGAAACTGCTCCTCTTTCTCAGAACATCTTCTTTCGAAGAATGATTTTTGCATTTTTTCGAAGAAAATGTTTCTTTCTTCATTCATAGAAAATTCATCATTATTCTTTCCAAGAAAACTCGTCTTTCTTCTTTCGAAGAACGTTTTCCCTTTTTCTTTCGAGTGGAGAAACTGCTCCTCTTTCTCAGAACATCTTCTTTCGAAGAATGATTTTTGCATTTTTTCGAAGAAAATGTTTCTTTCTTCATTCATAGAAAATGCATCGTTATTCTTTCTAAGTAAACTCGTCTTTCTTCTTTCGAATAACGTTTTCCCTTTTTCTTTCGAGTGGAGAAACTGCTCCTCTTTCTCAGAACATCTTCTTTCGAAAAATGATTTTTGCATTTTTTCGAAGAAAATGTTTCTTTCTTCATTAATAGAAAATTCATCGTTATTCTCTGTAAGAAAACTCGTCTTTCTTTTTTCGAAAAACGATTTCTATCTTCATTCGAATACAGAAACCATTCTTTCTTAGAAAATCATTCCTCTTTTTCTTTCGACATGTATTTTCTCGAAGAACGTTTTCCTTTTTCTTTCGAATGGAGTTACTCTTTCTAAGAACATTCTCCTATCTGCTTTCGAAGAATGATTTTTGCATTTTTTCGAAGAAACTTTTTCTTTCTTCATTAATAGAAAAATCACTGTTATTCTTTCTAAGAAAACACGCTTTTCTTCTTTCGAAGAACGATTTGTGCATTCAGATTTTCCTTAATTTCATAAATGATACTTTATCCAAAACGTATCTTGAACTTGTTTCTTTCAATTTTTTTTAACACAGCAGATATTTCTTCTGGTTTGGACCATATTAAATGTTAGAAAACACTGTTTAGTATGCAGACTTCTACAGTCCTTCAGAAGTAGAATAGCAAGAATAGAAATTTAGGACGTAGACTAGTAAGGCAATCTTCTAATACCAGAATGAAAACGCCGTACTTCAAGACATTCTCAACAAACGTCTATTCATAGCGTAGTTCATGCAATCGGCATGGAATATTTCGTCCTCGACCAGTGAAAACAATCATTGATTCGTAAAGAAATAAATCCAACTATATATATATTACCATCTTGGATTCGAACAATAATTTTGTTTTTAAAAATTCAAATGATATCAAATATAGTTGAACTATATAAGAAAATTCGAAATGAACATTAAAATCGTGAAAAAAAATGCACGAAATTCGATTTGAAATTTTGTTCAATCAAGAAATTTATTAATCATTTGAAGAGATTTTTTTTTCTCGATGCGTAGTAAATGAAGGCGTCGAAATGTCCTTTATCTTGATGCAACGTCTGCATACTGTTCCAGAGTATCAATAGCAAGGGGTGAGGGAATACAATCCAGCTAAAATTGTTCTCTTTGCCGATTCCAGCTCTATTACGGATATTAAATTGAATGGTCGCATACCAAATCTGCAAAATGGTATTGGGGGACCACCATATGCAAGACCATCGAAAATTCTAAACAGAAAATCGTAATTAACATACGTTAATTTGCTATTTATTGATTCAAAATATTCGATATATCAGAAAAATATATATATATAAAAATTATACGTATATATAATATGAAAAAAATATATTAACTATTTAATAGGTTATGTTAACGACCATTAAATATATTTACCGATTAATTGTAAAGAGTATTATCATAATTCCAAATTTTATTACCGATGTATTAAAAATCTATTTCGATGTAATCGCCTATAAGCTTTTATTTAAATGCTCCGAAAATTTAACCAAATGTATTTATTCCTACAAATAATGATACAAATTGATTTAATAACGAGCATAAAATATGGATTAAACTATACGAGATCAAATTAATAAACTCAATGTATTTCAATTTGAATTAATATTCGAAATTTGCAAATTACAATGTAAATGTTTCGTATAAGGTTTTTTTAGACAAATATAATATATAAGAATGTTTTAACTATTTTAACAAAATTTTGGAAAAACACTATAAAATTGTAATTAGTTAAAAATATATAAAAACACTATAAATTCTTGAAATGACAATTGACTGATTTCATATGGAAATTTTATTCGATAAATCTATAAATAAATTGCGGTGCAGCTTTTACAGGGGACATATAAAATAACTATTGATTTTTTATATAAAATGATTTTATAGATAAACACGATAAACACGAAGAAAACTTGTCTAATAAAAAAATCACCAAAATAATCAATAAATTTAATTGTATATCGACATTCGAATACATTTTCGTATAAATCATTTGCATCAAACATCGAAAAAACAACAAAACTTTTAACCCAATTTCCTCTAGCTTTTAAATCCGTTCCAAATTCACACATATCACCTTAATTCAGATTTGAATTATTCAATCTATTGTTAATCAATTGCATTTTCAAATTTAAATAAAACAGTTGAAATGTTCCCGGCGATTTATTTTCCGGCCAATAAAAAACTTGCTACATCGAATTTTTAACACCGCAGAGAATGAATATTAACTATATAAAGAAGGCTAATGCTGTGTATTTTTTTCCGGCATATAAATTTCGACTGAGAGCGACGTCGGCCTCTGTACAGTTGATCGAAGTACTAATGATTGGCAGAATGCTGCAGGTTTTACTGCTGTATTTTGTAATTGCGGCAGCCAGTGTTGTGACGTATTTTACTGACTTACACAGAATATGCTATACATCGCTGACAACTCGGAACCATTCGGCTCTCGGTTAACTACATCGTGTTTTCAGCTGTTTTCGTGTACAAGGCGGGAAATGGTTGTTTGAGTATGTTTAAAATAAAAACTTTTTATGAAGAAATATTATTGAGACTATGAAGCAATATTATTTCTAAGCCAACCATCTATCTAATCAATTTTAAATTATTTAAATTTACATTTAAATTATATTACGATAAAAATAGAGCAATTGTAGATTTCTACAACAAAGCAATAGACTTTATATTTAAATCAATAAGCAGTAACTTATGTTACGCAAGTTGTTGCAAAAACCATTTAATTTTATTATAAAACAATTAATAAAAGTACAATTATACAAATCCTTAAAATGGGAAAGTGAAGGAACAAAAAGTAAACTTGGTGGCACTAGTGCACATAATAAAAGCGCAAAACATAAGAAGTTAGTTAAACTTTCCTGAAATAATTTTATATATTTTGTGTTGGTACACTTGTTATTTTTATTTTTCATCTTAAAAAGATGAATTGTGTTGTGATATTATTAGATTTTATTAAAAAATTAATATAATTTATAATTAAAATATTATACGAAAAATATGTTATAATATTCATTGGCTTCGCATCATGAACAACCAACATGTTAAAATATGTTACAAATATGTTAAAATCAATATTTTACTTTATCATTATCTAATTTTGGGCAACCATTGTAAAAATAACATTGGAAAAGCGTACGGTACATTTACAATAAATATTACATAAATATCTCTTGACATCGCAATCGTTATCTCTTGTAATTTGATCACATAAATTATGTCGCACAAACTAAACACACTTAGAATTTCTTACAACTAACGGCTAATGGTATACTAAGGTAGGCAACCTAACCTATTGCACGCCTAGCGTGTAAAACACGTGTAATGTGCAATAGCAACCCCTGAGGCTGCGGCCAACGATATCATCTGAGTCCTCAGTCAAATAAGTGCAGATATTTCATTGTATTTGTTAATATTGTACATATGGCAACGCTGTGTTGATTCTCCTATTCACCACCACGAGCCAGCACTATATGGATGTTGTTTTCTAATGAGTAAGACAAGGACACTTAAAAATTGCTTTCTATCCTTTAGGCTCGATTTGGCCGTACGCGTTAGCCTTCTTTCGTTAGTATTCATTACTTCGGTGTAGTGTGTGCGTGTTTGTATATCGAATAGGGCCACATTCGCGATATAGCTGTATCAAAACGGAATTTGTTGCTGTATTGGGGGTTAAGAGGATCCCTCACGCTCATAAATTTCCTCGCGAAACAAAATGATGCATGGATAACGTGACGCAAGGTGCAATTGTCATCTCAGTCACGTGTTTCTACCCGCACAATGTATTTGTATTGTATAACACGTCCTAGTCCTTTCGTTTTTGACTTGTACAATCCGACAGGTGCGGCGCAATCATCATTTTACAAACAAAAAACTGCCATGTAGAGAAATACGTCATTTAAAATGTTAATATAGACAGCTCACAATATAGACAGATAGATATATAGAATTTATCATACCGTCGATACAGACAGAAAGTTTTCGAATTCTTAGTTTTAAATGAAAAGTTTTATAGTTAAGCTTTCTTAGAGATGTTGGCGACTTGTTATAAATAAAAATTGACATATAAAGAATTTTTTTTTATAAAAAGTCTGCTTATATCACTTGAGTAGCAATTTTACGTAAATAGTTGGCAATATTCAGGAGATACACAAATAAAATTTCTATTTTTATATAAAGTTAAAATATTTACATAAAAATTAAATATATTACTAAATGAGTCAATAATATACTAATTTTTATTATAATGAAATGAGGAATTCAGCGAGATGCTTCTAATAATATTTTATTTTTATTTTATAAAACTTGTAATTATAAAATATTTTTGAAATTTTTATTTAAAATAATGTCGAATTTTTAGTAATTTGTTTAATTACCACACTCATTTTAACTCTTAATATAAACTATACATTTGAATTGATCTTGTTT
Source organism: Leptodirus hochenwartii (assembly GCA_947310635.1). Lineage (NCBI taxonomy): Eukaryota > Metazoa > Arthropoda > Insecta > Coleoptera > Leiodidae > Leptodirus > Leptodirus hochenwartii. The sequence goes on from OX371176.1 coordinate 36,824,028, forward strand.
ATCCTGTATATTGCGATTGTAAGTATGGACAATCTGTTTAAAATAAAAAATAATTTTAAATTTAAATTTTTAAAAACGCAAATTATTTGTTAATCTGAACATATGAAATAAGAAAATTTCGACATTGGAGGACTATATTTATATTCTTTAAATAATCAAAATTACACCTTTTTCGTTTTACCTTTTGCTATCGAAACGTCAAAACCAAAGTAACCAGGATGTACAATATCATTTACATACAATGTATGATTATATAAGTCAGAGATGTTAAAACTTTCAGGCTTGCAAAAAAAAACATTTCTAATTATACTGAATTATAAACAATTTCGTACACACATGACCACGCTTTGTTTATAAACATTCTTTTCGAGTACAGAATTAGATTTTCACTTCAGTTAATAATGTATATTGTGTCCTGAAAATTAGTTGAGTCGCAATAAATTTGCAAAAAAAATTATGTTCCAGTACAAAACTTCATATTTATTTTCATTTAAAAATCCGTATTTATTATTTTTTTAAATGAATAGAGAAAAAAGTCGAGAATTAATTAATTTCCACTCACTGTGTGTGTATTACATTTTATAAATTTACTTTTTTTTTTCGGAAAATATTGTATATTAAACTCGTGGCAAACATTTCAATTGTTACGTATAAACATGTGCTTTGTTAAGAAGATCGGACTAAAAAGTGGATTAATCTTTGATTTAGGGACGCAAGTAGATTACTCTTTACTTTGAATGTTTGTAATCATTAAAGCTGATTTTTAATGCTCTCATAAATTACTCTAATCGCTTCAGCGGTGGCTTCGGCGGTTTCAGGAACGACCACCTTGCCATCCACAGCGCTGAATTTCAACTACAATGACACGTAGGTACACCTACAGACACATTGGCGGTACCTACAAAATCCACGCAAAAAAATTCAACGATATCGTCTAAATTACTAAATTAAAACCAATACGAAATGGGTAAGCTATTTTTTTTAATGCTCTCGAATAAACACGATTTTTAATCATCGCACGTATTTTTTTTTAGAAACTTGGTTTCATCACGAACTGCACTGACTAGCACCTTGCATTTTACGTGTTCTGCTAAAGCCGGCTATAGGCGACGTGACGAGTATACACGAACGTTGGCGCCAACGTTGGCGTTCGTAAACGCTTGCGCATGCGATCTCTACGCACGTTGTGACACGTACAAACCAAACGTATTTTGGTTCATTCTCTTGAATGTGTAGTCGAAATACCGCCTGCGAGGTGAACATAGACCAGCGCCAACGTTGGGCAGGAGTTGGTGATGCGTTTTTCAATACACAAAATAAACATGGGTTTAACATCGTTTGTAGCCGGCTTAACACGAAGAGAGAGCCATATCAAATGGGGGACAAGATGATGCTATACTGCGCTGTCCTTGTACGAGATTGGAAATATAAATGGCGACGGGACAAATGAAGAGGATTTACTCAGGTCCTGAACCAAATGAGCCAAATAAATGCGGCACAGCAGATTATTAAAAGAGCGGTCTTTAAGCGAAATAAAAAATGAAAACCATTAAATTGAGTTTCTAAATAAACTTGAATTTTTTTGCAGCTTTAGTAGAAATCTCGGGCAATTTATACAAGAACGAGAATTCATTTTACGTTCAAGCGAGCAACGCAATACCATTAATTACAAGCGCAATTGTACGGAGGACTGTATAATTCATTTTCACTTTGAGGTAAGCACGAAAGAAACAATCGGAACGCTTTAAAAGTCTGGAATAATGCCGTCGTGGTTCTTTGTTGAAAATCTAAGCTGCGCCCGTTCTCTGCCATTGGGAAGAAAAACTTTAATATTGTTTTCTAAGGTTACGTGCAGCCACGTGTCGCTATACTGAGAATAGACTATTAAATTATTCCGTCGGTCTTGCAGTTAGAGAATGCCACCACTAAATAAACTTGGGCTTGCCCTACCGATAGACCTACACAATATTCCGATCGCAGAGGCGGAGGTTTCGAAATTTCCACACTAAATGGATTAAAGCTAAATTTTCATCGACATCTTTTGTCTATAAAAAAAATTGTATATCTAACTATTTTAAATCCATTTGTTTTGTAAAAATAACTCAAAAAATGTACATTTTAAAAAGCGCCCCCTCTAAAATTTTGAAACTACCAACTACAGACCTTATTCATTATTATATATAATTATTATGAATATGCCATTTTGTATTATAAATATAGCAACATAATGTAGACATTGTATTGAATCAAAGCAAATTTGAGATTGAGCGAATTGACAACAACGGTACAAACCCGTTATATATAACAAGTACCATCGACCAGATAAATTGTGTTCTATAAATAATTTCGAATCACTAGTGGTATCTGTTGGCAGAGTTTGTCAAATTTTTGTGACGCTGATCTTAAGGAAGAGAATGCGTCTCAAATCTCAAAAAATGTATACAATTTTTATAAACAGGCGCCTTCGAGAAGAAATATATATCTTCTAGCTATAGAATTTTTTTTTAAATCAATAATTAGGCAATTCATTATGTAAAAATCACTTTTGTTTTTGTAAAATTGTACCCCTACTGCAATGGTGTGTGTAATCTATATAACCAATATTGATTTTGCTTACACGAGAGTACTTACCAAGTGAACTAGGTGTACACAGATACATTATTATCCACCATGCAGCACTAATTAAAACGTAACATGATTGGAATTACAACATAAAATCAAAGAGCTTTTATAACTTGATCCTAAATAAATGATTGAATTATTTATAAATTGGCGCGATATGTTCGTCAACTCAACTATACTTCACAATTAAAATCAAATTCTATTTATTATTCTGCTGAAAATTCCGAATTTGCACAATGAACAAAAAAATACACACGAAACATTTAAAGTTTCAAACTAGAAATTTTACCTTCAACTGTTTTAAAGGTATCCAAAAATAATCAGCGTCGAACTAGTTTTGCGAATTCTTGCGTTCTTTTAACTAGGCAAACTTTTTGTCGTTTCTGAAACAAAGGAGAGAAAAAAAGGAAATTAAGAGAAAAACTTTAATGGCGAGAATAAAATCCTTCTAGCTATTTTTCGATTTAATTTTTCAATCGACAATTTCAAAATATCAATGCATGAATATATTCTAATTACTTATTCCGAATAAGATTTTAATTCTCAAATCTGATCACACAGTTTGCAATAACAAGTAAAAATTTTTTTGTTTATCCGTTCGCAATCAACGAGAGGAATATTAAATTATTCTTCTTCTATATTAAAAACCATTCATTCTGTTTGGAGCTTTAAAAAATTCTAAATAAACAATAACTTGTATCGGTCACTCAAGATTGACCAAAACTAGTTTTGACCATTTTGGAATAAATTTAAAATAAAATTTTGGTTTGGGAATTTTTTTTAGAAAATTCCTTTATAATTCAAAATTCAAACGCCAGTCTTCTATTATTAAACTTTTCTCCAAATCATTTTCTATGCATTTCATAACAAAATTAAATGTAAATATAATTCTAAAATTTCATTTCTCATTTTCTAGTTTTCCCCACACACATTTTCCATTTAACAGTAGCTGTCAAAAATGACCCCCCTTCTGCACATTTAATATAAAACTGATCTTGTAATATATAAACAGTGTTGCACGATCAGCACGCGTGCGAATGACAAGTGAACTAACTGAGTGTCCTGCGACGGCCAGGACGACTATAACGACATATAGCGTCCACCCTCCATACCACCCTCGACTCTTTAAGCTAAAATTACCTCTTTTTAACAGATACATTAATTTGGAGCGTACCTATTAATATATTTCTTCAATTTTCTAATGAGATAAATCGAACCTAATTAATTCTTATTTTGGACAAATTCTGTGGCAAAACTTCAAAATCCTTTCAACTCTGCCAGATAAGAAGTTTCTAATACGAGCAGAACGAGACTATATTTCCAACCCTACCTCTGCCACTTCCCCCCAACTACCCCTGTCCATCGGTGATCCACATATGGGGGATGAAGCTTGGACTCAATTCTGTAACATTGCAACTGTTGTCCCAAAACCATTCTGCTACAGCATACCCAAACACACTACATATTATCACATTATCCTGACTCTGACGTATATGAGAATTCGGAACAAGTCCCATTGAATTTTCACCAAACAAGCGCCATCTGCTTACAGCAGCTCCCTCTACAGTGCATTTCGCACTAGCTTTAGTACATACGTGTTGAACTTATCAATAGGTAAAATGAAATACATTGTATGATACGATTTGAATGGATTAATCCTGTTAATCCTTGATTTTTCGGGTTTTTTAAAAGGGGTGTAGAAAATAGTAAAAACTAGAAGTCTTGTTAATCATTGATTTTTGGGTTTTTTAAAAAGAAGGGTAGAAAATAGTAAAAACTAGATATCTTCTTAATTCTTGATTTTTTTTGGGCTTCTTAAAAAGAGGTGTAGAAAATAGTAAAAACTGAAAGTCTTGTTAATCCTTGATTTTTCGGGTTTTTTAAAAAGAGGTGTAGAAGATAGTAAAAACTGAAGGTCTTGTTAATCCTTCATTTTTCGGGTTTTTTAAAAAGATCTGTAGAAATAGTAAAAACTAGATATCTTCTTAATTCTTGATTTTTTTGGGTTTTTTAAAAAGATCTGTAGAAATAGTAAAAACTAGATATCTTCTTAATTCTTGATTTTTTTGGGCTTTTTAAAAAGAGGTGTAGAAAAATAGTAAAACTAAAAGTCTTGTTAATCCTTGATTTTTCCGGTTTTTTAAAGAGATGTGTAGAACATAGTAAAAACTGAAAGTCTTGTTAATCCTTGATTTTTTTGATTTTTTAAAAGAGTTGTAGAAAATTAGCAAAAAGTAGAAGTCTTGTTAAACCTTAATTTTTCGGGTTTTTTAAAAAGAGGTGTAGAAGATAGTAAAAACTGAAGGTCTTGTTAATCCTTCATTTTTCGGGTTTTTTAAAAAGATCTGTAGAAATAGTAAAAACTAGATATCTTCTTAATTCTTGATTTTTTTGGGTTTTTTAAAAAGATCTGTAGAAATAGTAAAAACTAGATATCTTCTTAATTCTTGATTTTTTGGGTTTTTTAAAAAGATCTGTAGAAATAGTAAAAACTAGATATCTTCTTAATTCTTGATTTTTTTGGGTTTTTTAAAAAGATCTGTAGAAATAGTAAAAACTAGATATCTTCTTAATTCTTGATTTTTTTGGGTTTTTTAAAAAGATCTGTAGAAATAGTAAAAACTAGTTATCTTCTTAATTCTTGATTTTTCGGGTTTTTTAAAAAGAGGTGTAGAAGATAGTAAAAACTGAAGGTCTTGTTAATCCTTCATTTTTCGGGTTTTTTAAAAAGATCTGTAGAAATAGTAAAAACTAGATATCTTCTTAATTCTTGATTTTTTTGGGCTTTTTAAAAAGATCTGTAGAAATAGTAAAAACTAGATATCTTCTTAATTCTTGATTTTTTTGAGCTTCTTAAAAAGAGGTGTAGAAAATAGTAAAAACTGAAAGTCTTGTTAATCCTTGATTTTTCGGGTTTTTTAAAAAGAGGTGTAGAAGATAGTAAAAACTGAAGGTCTTGTTAATCCTTCATTTTTCGGGTTTTTTAAAAAGATCTGTAGAAATAGTAAAAACTAGATATCTTCTTAATTCTTGATTTTTTTGGGCTTTTTAAAAAGAGGTGTAGAAAAATAGTAAAACTAAAAGTCTTGTTAATCCTTGATTTTTACGGTTTTTTAAAGAGATGTGTAGAACATAGTAAAAACTGAAAGTCTTGTTAATTCTTGATTTTTTTTGGTTTTTTAAAAGAGGTGTAGAAAATTAGCAAAAAGTAGAAGTCTTGTTAAACCTTAATTTTTCGGGTTTTTTAAAAAGAGGTGTAGAAGATAGTAAAAACTGAAGGTCTTGTTAATCCTTCATTTTTCGGGTTTTTTAAAAAGATCTGTGGAAATAGTAAAAACTAGATATCTTCTTAATTCTTGATTTTTTGGGGTTTTTTAAAAAGATCTGTAGAAATAGTAAAAATTAGATATCTTCTTAATTCTTGATTTTTTTGGGCTTTTTAAAAAGAGGTGTAGAAGATAGTAAAAACTGAAAGTCTTGTTAATCCTTGATTTTTTTGGTTTTTTAAAAGAGGTGTAGAAAATTAGCAAAAAGTAGAAGTCTTGTTAAACCTTAATTTTTCGGGTCTTTTAAAAAGAGGTGTAGAAAATAGTAAAAACTGAAAGTCTTGTTAATCCTTGATTTTTCGGGTTTTTTAAAAAGAGGTGTAGAAGATAGTGAAAACTGAAGGTCTTGTTAATCCTTCATTTTTCGGGTTTTTTAAAAAGATCTGTAGAAATAGTAAAAACTAGATATCTTCTTAATTCTTGATTTTTTTGGGCTTTTTAAAAAGAGGTGTAGAAAAATAGTAAAACTAAAAGTCTTGTTAATCCTTGATTTTTCCGGTTTTTTAAAGAGATGTGTAGAACATAGTAAAAACTGAAAGTCTTGTTAATCCTTGATTTTTTTTGGTTTTTTAAAAGAGGTGTAGAAAATTAGCAAAAAGTAGAAGTCTTGTTAAACCTTAATTTTTCGGGTCTTTTAAAAAGAGGTGTGGAAAGTAGTAAAAACTGAAAGTCTTGATAATCCTTGATTTTTCGGGTTTTTTTAAAAAAAGGTGAAGAAAAATAGTAAAAACTGAAAGTCTTGTTAAGCCTTGATTTTTCGGGTCTTTTAAAAAGAGGTGTAGATTCATAAATACCAATTGTTTTAATGAAATCAATCAAATCTTTGGGATTTCCTAAAAAATTATTATATGTTACTTTAAAATTATATTTATTTAAAATACTATCTAAACCACGTGCAATTATAGGATCAAATTAAAATTTTAAATTAAACTTGTAGTAAACTACAAAATAAATAAAATTACAAATTAGTCGAAAAGGGGGGGTAGATGTCCAGATATTCGTTTGTTAATTTTATTATAATATTAAAAAAAATTATCTGAATATTTATTTATATTGAATAATTATTTCAAAAAATGTCTACTATTTTTCGAAAATGTCATTTGGTACAACGTAAACAAATGGTTTTCTATGACCCTGTACATACAAAATATTTAACTGTGTATATATTGTGAAATGTGTGTATATGAAATATGAATAAACTAAGCCTGCCATCCTCATTATCCATTTTTGACATTTTAAACGCAAGAGCTTCGTAATAGTCAACTTTACAAATGCAAACATACAATTATTGTAGCGTCGAAAATGATATGGTTCAAATTCAACAACATCGTAGTCATAAAAAAAATTCGACCTGAAACGCGACATAAATATTGTTTGGGGTGACTTGACTATCGAAATTTTAACAATTTTCCTTGCTGTTTTCAGTGTAACAAAAGAGATAATCATGTTGAGGTTTAACAAAAGAAAAGACATTTCTTGGGGTGACTTGACTGTTGAAATTTTAACAATTTTCTTTGCTGTTTTCAGTGTAACAAAAGAGATAATCATGTTGAGGTTTAACAAAAAAAAAGACATTTCTTGGGGTGACTTGACTGTTGAAATTTTAACAATTTTCTTTGCTGTTTTCAGTGTAACAAAAGAGTTAATCATGTTGAGGTTTAACAAAAAAAAAGAGACATTTCTTTGGGTGACTTGACTGTTGAAATTTTAACAATTTTCTTTGCTGTTTTCAGTGTAACAAAAGAGATAATCATGTTGAGGTTTAACAAAAAAAAAGACATTTCTTGGGGTGACTTGACTGTTGAAATTTTAACAATTTTCTTTGCTGTTTTCAGTGTAACAAAAGAGTTAATCCTGTTGAGGTTTAACAAAAAAAAAGACATTTCTTGGGGTGACTTGACTGTTGAAATTTTAACAATTTTCTTTGCTGTTTTCAGTGTAACAAAAGAGATAATCATGTTGAGGTTTAACAAAAAAAAAAGACATTTCTTTGGGTGACTTGACTGTTGAAATTTTAACAATTTTCTTTGCTGTTTTCAGTGTTACAAACGAGATAATCATGTTGAGGTTTAACAAAAAAAAAAGACATTTCTTTGGGTGACTTGACTGTTGAAATTTTAACAATTTTCTTTGCTGTTTTCAGTGTAACAAAAGAGTTAATCATGTTGAGGTTTAACAAAAAAAAGAGACATTTCTTTGGGTGACTTGACTGTTGAAATTTTAACAATTTTCTTTGCTGTTTTCAGTGTTACAAAAGAGATAATCATGTTGAGGTTTAACAAAAAAAAAAGACATTTCTTTGGGTGACTTGACTGTTGAAATTTTAACAATTTTCTTTGCTGTTTTCAGTGTAACAAAAGAGATAATCATGTTGAGGTTTAACAAAAAAAAAGACATTTCTTGGGGTGACTTGACTGTTGAAATTTTAACAATTTTCTTTGCTGTTTTCAGTGTAACAAAAGAGTTAATCATGTTGAGGTTTAACAAAAAAAAAGAGACATTTCTTTGGGTGACTTGACTGTTGAAATTTTAACAATTTTCCTTGCTGTTTTCAGTGTAACAAAAGAGATAATCATGTTGAGGTTTAACAAAAAAAAAGACATTTCTTGGGGTGACTTGACTGTTGAAATTTTAACAATTTTCTTTGCTGTTTTCAGTGTAACAAAAGAGTTAATCCTGTTGAGGTTTAACAAAAAAAAAGACATTTCTTGGGGTGACTTGACTGTTGAAATTTTAACAATTTTCTTTGCTGTTTTCAGTGTAACAAAAGAGATAATCATGTTGAGGTTTAACAAAAAAAAAAGACATTTCTTTGGGTGACTTGACTGTTGAAATTTTAACAATTTTCTTTGCTGTTTTCAGTGTTACAAAAGAGATAATCATGTTGAGGTTTAACAAAAAAAAAAGACATTTCTTGGGGTGACTTGACTGTTGAAATTTTAACAATTTTCTTTGCTGTTTTCAGTGTTACAAAAGAGATAATCATGTTGAGGTTTAACAAAAAAAAAGACATTTCTTGGGGTGACTTGACTGTTGAAATTTTAACAATTTTCTTTGCTGTTTTCAATGTAACAAAAGACATGAGTTACGTTAAAGGTTTAACAAAAAAAGAATTTTTATTCAGTTTTGGTGGCTTTAATTAATTATTTCTTGACTAGATAAACATAAAAGTAAAAGAATAAAAAATAAACACTTCATCGCCCTGTATTATCAACATCACCGTGCAGACAGCTCAAAATACCGTGATAACCTTCCACTCATATCTCACTTCGCAAATGTCACGTCTAGCGCGACTTTTAAGCCGGATATTTTTTTCTTCTTGTAATCAAAAAAAAGCGCGACCGCGAAAATGAACGAAGCACATAAATAATGCGGATATCTGTGGCGTCAACGCCGTTAGAACACATCATGGGCATTGCGACCAGAACATAACCCACCGGGACGAAAAGGAATATCATCCGGGATGAAAAACGTGCGCGATATCATTTACATTAAACACCCGCTGAAGAATGGCCTGCTCAAGGTCAGAGTGGCATTATCGCCACGTAAGAGCAACGAGGAAACACGAAGACGGATTATAGTGTAGGAACAGATCCGAAGTGCGTTGAAGAAATTTGTCATGTCGCGATCAAAATATTCAACATATCAAAACTCGAAAATTTTGTGTGATAGTTCTCATGGTGCATGTAAATTTTTTTTTAAATTTTCAATAAAAAATCACCATTATCTGAAGCAATTTTTAAAATATCCCCTAAATACACGTCTGACTAAAGACGTGTTAACGAGCACAGCCTTTAAAACGCTCCTCCACGAACTTCGACGAGGTTGAAGGAGGAATGGACATACGACGAAGGATGCACTGACAGGTGACAGATAAAGAGGACAGACAGATGAATGGAAGTGTGCATTCGGCACTGACTAATCTACAAGAGCGCTCACGTCTTAACGACCTACGTCACTTAAGCCCTTTTTCCACTGCGCTGCAGATTTGGTTCGAAATGTTAAATGGTGCTATGTAATAGATTTATTTAATGAATACGTATCTTTAATTATTTGATAAAAAAATTAGGAAATAACTAGAAACTAATTAGAAAATAACAAAGAATAATTCAGTATAATTGATAATTTAAAAAAATAAGGTACCTTGTTAGTTTTTTTTTTAATTTTTCTTTCGTGTATTTTTTGATAGAATAGTCGGAAGAAAATTGCGCGTTGAAATTAAGGAAATTGAGAAAAATTATTTGCAAATTGATTATAAAATTGATGTTTCTGGATATAGAACAGCCTAACAAATAATTGAATAATAAAGTAATTAATGTATTACGCTGTATATAAAACTAGAAAAACTGTATCTAAAGCGATAGTAGATTATATTGGTATTGATTATGTGCTTTAGTATTTCATTTTATCGGCGGTAGAGAAATTCTATATCGAATTTTTGTCAGTTTGGTAGACAAGTCTAGGTCAGTGGTCACTTAACTTTAATACTTTTTCAATGAATAAATATTAGATGAGTGAATTCCTGACGAGGATCTGCTTGAAATATTCAGAAATTCAGCCGAAATATTCGAATTAATTATAATATAATATATATGAGTTTAATTTCCCATTATTATGGCAATAAGAATTTTTTAATTAACTTTATAAATATATCAAATTTGTAATTGCAAATTTGATTTGGCCATAAATTGAAATGATGTGTAATTAAAAAGGGTAGTTGATATTGAAAATGTTTAAAAAATGTTGCTTATTCTATAATGGAATAGCGCTTGAAAGGAGATATCGACATAAAATTTAACAAGTGTTTGAAAAATTTTTTTGGACAGATCCGAAAGGTGATTTTATTTTTTGCAAAAAAAAATGAAAAATCGATCGAAATACTGCTGACCGAATTTAGAGACGGAAACAATTAATAAAATGATCGAATAAAGTGATTAATAAATTACATCTTAAAAAAAGTTAATAAGATATCCATTTTTTGGTCAATATTCGGAAATTCTCTGACCAAAAATTAGAAAATACTACATATTAATTTTTTAAATACTAAAGTGACTATATTTCGAAAGACACAAAGCGGGATACTCAAAAAAATATATTTTATATAGGGGGACGGGGTAAATTATAAAAAACTAATATATTAGGAACTAGAAAAAAGTTTACTTTATTAATCTTTGCCATATAAATCATTTTACTTGTATTGGATTTGGTTGATTTTCTCAAAAAAAAATCGGATGATTAATTAAATGTTCCTAAAACTTTTGGCACGAATTTGTTCAATATTATTTCACATTCAATATACACTTTATTGTTTTTATATTTAACTAGTTGCAGATTTAGAATCCTCCGACCATTTTCCAATGGAAATTCAATAATTTTGCCAGGTAAAATAAAAATTGGTAAAATTTTTAGCATGGGCATAATTTTTTGGGCATTGGCATGGGCAAAATATTAGCATATATAAATGCTGACTTTGAAATGGAAGAGCTAATCTATTATACTGAAATAAAAGCGTATTTTACAAAACTAAATAATCTTTAACCTTCGCCCTTTAGAACTGTATGATTTTCAGCACGACCTTAAAAAAAGTACCTTTATTATTTATAATATTTTAATTTTTTGTGCAATTATAAACGATATTAATACGAACTAATTTTTAAATCATTTCACAACGTATTTGGGTCAAAAATACGTAAAAACAACAATAATTTATATCGCTTCGATTAATTGATGAACCATTACTTCCTGCCATCTCTAACTAGACCGACTACATGGTATTTTTGGCGGAAGATTTATGTTCCGTTCGTTAACATTTAATACAGCATTTGTCTTATGTATGCTTGTTAAGAAGTAGAGATAGGATTATGGAAATTCGGCCGCATACAAGTTGTTTGTTTGCGTGTGTGCCCCACCCCGAAACTCGAACCCCACCCGAATCCTCAGGGGTTATAACACCGGAAACATATTCCGCAATTCAAACCGATGGAAACAAAATGAAATTCTGTTTTTACCAACTGCGTAATGCACAGCTACTGGTTTTAGTTCGGTTTTGGGTAGAAAATAATTGATACGTTGCGGTTTTTTTAGTAAAATATTTTTCTTTAATCTTAAGACTTGCGTTAATATATGGAAATTCTGATTTTTTTTTGAAATGACAAACAATCTCGTATCAAACGTTAAAAGTACCAAAAATTAAACGTATTAAAAGTACCAAAAACAACCTCGAATCAAAGGTTAAAAGTACCAAAGATTAAACGTATAAAAAGTACCAAAAACAAACTCGAATCAAAGGTTAAACGTTCCAAAGATTAAACGTATAAAAAGTACCAAAAACAACCTCGAATCAAAGTAAAAGTTCCAAAGATTAAACGTATAAAAAGTACCAAAAACAACCTCGAATCAAAGTAAAAGTTCCAAAGATTAAGCGTATAAAAAGTACCAAAAACAACCTCGAATCAAAGGTTAAACGTTCCAAAGATTAAACGTATAAAAAGTACCAAAAACAACCTCGAAACAAAGGTTAAAAGTTCCAAAGATTAAACGTATAAAAAGTACCAAAAACAACCTCGAATCAAAGGTTAAAAGTACCAAAGATTAAACGTATAAAAAGTACCAAAAACAACCTCGAATCAAAGGTTAAAAGTACCAAAGATTAAACGTATAAAAAGTACCAAAAACAACCTCGAATCAAAGATTAAAAGTACCAAAAATTTTCTTCTTTTTTACCAATACATATCTACCCTATACTATTCTACATTTTATATCTACCTTACTTCGGTTATCCTTCAAAATTTACGTGCTAAATATCAAAAATCTTCTTTTTGTGAGGTGAAAATACTTCTTCGTGTCTACCATCTCCTATTGTAACCTTCAACTTCATCTTTTTACCATCTCCTATTGTAACCTTCAACTTCATCTTTTTACCATCTCCTATTGTAACCTTCAACTTCATCTTTTCTTACTGTCGTTCTTTTTTCTACCATTCCAAGCGCTAAAATAATTTCTACCGTCTTTCTGTTCTTCCTAAAATCGAATTGAACTCGAATTGATCTTCCACTTTATTCTGATTTTTTTTTTTTTTTTTTATATAATCTCATTTAGGCCACAAAAAATGAACCTCGCATTTGCTTTGTTGTTATTTCCCCCCCCCCCCCCAAATTGCCGCTGCGTTCAAAATATATTTTCAGCGATGGACCGGCTTCAATGTTCAGCTTCAGCATTTTGCTATGATCGCATCCAATGTCAAATATCCACTCACTTGTCGCTTGTTAATTGACTGCCTACATTGACCCGACTACCTGATTAATTATTGCATTTATATTGGATTAATTCACGTCGAAAATGCCGCCATTTCAACTACACCGATATAATTTCAAGCGAAATGTTGCGAAACTAAAGTGCAGCAAAATTTTATATAAAAATAATAGAACTACGTCATATTACAATACATGGTATTTAAAAAAATGTATGTCAAAGTGTAAAACGTACGTGTTTCATTTTTTATATTATTTCGCTGTATGATTTTTTTTTTTATGTAATAATATATTTTATAAATTTATTAATAATTTAAAAAATTCATAAAGACAAACGTATAGAATATACTGCGATTTTTTAATGTTGTACAATATAATATATTTAATATATTAATTAAGTAATCAATTTCTAGACTTAAAGCAGGGCCGTAATTAGGTTATGGCCGAATATGAACCTGATATAAGCGCTAAATGTAAAAAAAACGCATTTTTAATTTAAAAGACGCGCCTAAAAACTATAATTCTGACAAGAATTACTGTAAATTTACACTATGTATAGTCTAAGACAGAATTGAATTTTAAGATTATTAACTAAATAATTTAAGATGGTGCTATTATGCATATATTTGTATAGCTTATTGAAATTGATTTTTTTAATTTTTTTAAGGAAAATTAAAGGTCCAAAAAAGCTGTGATGTAATTTTATTTTTAAGAAATTTTAACAGTAAAAAACCAATATTTTTTTTAATAAAGTATGCTGCTTTTATGACTACATATTTTTTTACTACATGCAAATTTTATAAATCAATGCACTATTAAAATAAAATAAAAAATTCTTTGTATTATTGTCATAAAAATTATATGTTTTTTCAATGTTGCCAAAAATTCTAGTTACGTTGAACATTGTATATTCATTTCATCTATTACATATAATTTCCCTCAAGTCATAACATTTTTATTATTTTCGGACTCACCACTTCAATAACGGTAAAATATTGTAGGGTTTATATTGTTAATAATAATAGCGGAAGAGCGATAAGTTGCAGCAACGTTCATTTTCTTTATTGCAATTATTTGCAGAAATCATTTCTCAGGTTAGATAGATATTGGATTATTATTGCATCTAGATGTCCAAAAATACGCACAGAAAATGAAAATACTGAAGTATGAATTAATAAATCCTATTATTTAACAGCGTCGTGATAATTTTTAAAATAATCTTTATTGAAAAAAAAAAAGGATGTTTGATGAAGTGTTTTTAAATATAATATATTCTATATTTCAGAACGATTATAAAAAAATGTTTGTATTTCCGATCTTCCACATTAGCCCAAATTGTTACATATTTTTTTTATGAATTATTACATGTTTTAGGAAATATTACGTTTATTTCAATTTTCAACCAATCTTTAATCAATGTTTTTTTTTTTGTGATGTAAGAAGAATTAAGAGAATAATCGAATGACACCAAGTATAAAATATAATCTTTACCAAATGTATGTCTTATTTTGGGAGTGTAAATTTGTTCCAAAAAAACAAATAAATTATAAAAACTAATATATTAGAAACTAGAAAAAAGTTTACTTTATTACGTTGCCATATAAATAATTTTCCTTGTTTTTGATACACATATTTTTCACTTCTAATGTTAGAATAGATAAAATAAATTGTAAAATTAAAACATATGTTTGAGAATTTTTTATAACTAACTTTTTATTAATTGATATAATTTTATTAAATCAAGCATTTAATCTATATTTTAAATATTTTCACCTCGTCATATTTTTTTAATTTGTTTAACTGGTGAAGTTAAAAAAATATTCTCCACATTTTTACTACATCATAATTCGCGTATGTTACCTTCCCATCAATATTTAGACATACTTTTCTGTCATCTTTTGCATTTTTCGAGCCCAAAATTTTTTTTACAATCAATCGTTCTTCTAGAATTCCAGCTATAACACTGATGTATATATGTAACACTTTACTGACGAGTAATCTCGTGTCTACATATAATATAAAAGCTATAAAATCTGCAAATTTATATCATGTCCTTTTTATGATTTGCCTCTAAGATTCCAAATCGATTTCGCTGCTGGAAAAGTCAGCAGGGCAAGGTTATGATAATAGATTTTATTTTATTATCAAATGAAAATTCATCTTCTGCCTTACAAATGGTACCCATAAAATCCAAACGTTTTTAGAATTGGAATACGATTAAAGAAAATTCACATAAATTTGTTTGTAAAAATATCAATGGTGTAAAATACAAAATAGTATTAAATAGTAACGAATATGATATCACGATGAATTGAAAGAAGATTTTTTGGTTGGAAAAACTACTAGTTATAAAATAAAAAATACACTGTTGCCAGGATATTATTTTCTTCCATACAAAAGGAATCACGGAAGAAATAGTGGAAATGATAGAAGCAAGAAGGAAAATTAAAATAGGAAACACAGAAGCAGGACAGAAAAAATATAAGGAACTAAGGAACTTAATTAATAGGAAATGCAAGCTAGCGAAAGAAGAGTGGATAAAAGGAAACTGTGAGGATATTGAGGAGGATATGAGAAGAGGTAAAGTAGATTTGGGCTACAGGAAAATTAAGTCACATTTTTCTAAAGTAAAACCAAAGGGTAACATTATATGTGATAAGCAGGGTAAGGAACTCACAGAAAATAAGGAAAAAGCTAGAAGATGGAAGGAGTATCTTGAAGATTTATATAAAGGTAGGCAGGACATGGAGGAGCTAGAAAATGTGGAACAGATAGATGAGGATGACTTAGGTCCTAGCATACTTAGGTCAGAGTTTCATAGAGCATTAAATGATTTACGGAATAACAAAGCAGCGGGGATTGATATGATACCAGCCGAATTAATAAAACACGCAGGGGAAAAAATGCAGGAACGATTATACAGGTTAGTTTGTAAAATATATGAGAAGGGAGAAGTACCACAGGATTTTCAGCGTAGTAGAATAGTAACAATGCCGAAGAAAATAGGAGCTAATTTGTGTGAGAACTATAGGACCATTAGCCTACTATCACATGCATCGAAGATATTGTTAAAGATTATTTATAGGAGATTAGAAAATAAAGTAAAGGAAAGGCTAGGAGAAGATCAGTTTGGTTTTAGGAAAAACAGAGGGACGAGAGAGGCGATTCTAGCACTAAGAACGGTAGTAGAAAAAAGAAAGAGGGTAGGAAAGGTAACTTGCATAGCTTTTGTAGACTTAGAAAAGGCATTTGATAATGTAGATTGGGACATAATGTTTAGAATTTTAAAAGAAACGGGTATAGATTATAAGGATAGGAGAATAATTTTTAATTTATATAAACACCAAACTGCCTTAGTTAGAATTGAGGGGGAAGAAGAGGTAGCAAAAATAAGGAAGGGAGTTCGGCAGGGATGTACACTCTCACCGTTATTATTTAATCTATATATAGAAGATGCAATAAACAAAGTAAAAGAAGAGTATAGTGTAGGTGTGAATGTACAGGGAGAGAAAATATATATGCTGAGATTCGCCGACGATATAGCTATATTGGAAGAAAGCGAAAAGAATTTAGAAAGGGTATTGAATGGTATGCAGGCAGTATTGACTAGGGATTTTAACATGAAAATAAATATAGGTAAAACTAAAGTGATGAGGTGTGACAAAAAGGAATGCAGTAGAAAAATAAGGATCTCAATAGGAGATAATAGAATCGAAGAAGTGTCAGATTTTTGTTATTTAGGCAGTAGAATCACAAAAGATAATCGAAGCAAGGTAGATATAAAGTGTAGGATAGCACAGGGTAGGAAGGCATTCGTAGAAAAAGAACAGATTTTAAGATCAAATATTGACTTGGGTATTAGAAAAAGATTACTGAAGGTATATGTTTGGAGTGTAGCACTGTACGGGTGTGAGGCGTGGACTATAGGAAAGGAAGAGAAGCGTAGATTAGAAGCACTTGAAATGTGGTGTTATAGGAGGATGATGAGGATTGGTTGGGAAGATAAAGTAACAAATGAAGCTGTACTAGAGTTAGTAGGGGAGAAGAGAAGTATCTGGAGAGTGTTACAGCGTAGGAGAGACAGATTAATAGGGCATATCCTTAGACATGGGGGGATTATGCAATTGATCATAGAAGGTAGAGTGGAGGGAAAGAGAGGGGTAGGTAGGCCTAGATTGGAGTATGTGAGTCAGATAGTTGAAGACGTTGAGATGAATAGCTATAGGGAGATGAAGGGATTAGCTCAGGATAGATCGGCATGGCGTGCTGTTTCCAACCAATCTTTAGGATTGCGGACTCTTTAACTAACTAAAAAAAAAATCATACAGCGAAATAATATAAAAAATGAAACACGTACGTTTTACACTTTGACATACATTTTTTTAAATACCATGTATTGTAATATGACGTAGTTCTATTATTTTTATATAAAATTTTGCTGCACTTTAGTTTCGCAACATTTCGCTTGAAATTATATCGGTGTAGTTGAAATGGCGGCATTTTCGACGTGAATTAATCCAATATAAATGCAATAATTAATCAGGTAGTCGGGTCAATGTAGGCAGTCAATTAACAAGCGACAAGTGAGTGGATATTTGACATTGGATGCGATCATAGCAAAATGCTGAAGCTGAACATTGAAGCCGGTCCATCGCTGAAAATATATTTTGAACGCAGCGGCAATTTGGGGGGGGGGGGGAAATAACAACAAAGCAAATGCGAGGTTCATTTTTTGTGGCCTAAATGAGATTATATAAAAAAAAAAAAAAAAATCAGAATAAAGTGGAAGATCAATTCGAGTTCAATTCGATTTTAGGAAGAACAGAAAGACGGTAGAAATTATTTTAGCGCTTGGAATGGTAGAAAAAAGAACGACAGTAAGAAAAGATGAAGTTGAAGGTTACAATAGGAGATGGTAAAAAGATGAAGTTGAAGGTTACAATAGGAGATGGTAGACACGAAGAAGTATTTTCACCTCACAAAAAGAAGATTTTTGATATTTAGCACGTAAATTTTGAAGGATAACCGAAGTAAGGTAGATATAAAATGTAGAATAGTATAGGGTAGATATGTATTGGTAAAAAAGAAGAAAATTTTTGGTACTTTTAATCTTTGATTCGAGGTTGTTTTTGGTACTTTTTATACGTTTAATCTTTGGTACTTTTAACCTTTGATTCGAGGTTGTTTTTGGTACTTTTTATACGTTTAATTTTTGGAACTTTTAACCTTCGATTCGAGGTTGTTTTTGGTACTTTTTATACGTTTAATCTTTGGTACTTTTAACCTTTGATTTGGACCTCTAATTTTCCTTAAAAAAAAAAAAAATCAATTTCAGTAAGCTATACAAATATATGAATAATAGCACCATCTTAAATTACTTAGTTAATAATCTTAAAAATTCAATTCTGTCTTAGACTATACATAGTGTAAATTTACAGTAATTCTTGTCAGAATTATAGTATTTAGGCGCGTCTTTTACATTAAATTTCTCTTTCTGCATTTTTATACATGCGAACTAATTTGAATAGCATGACCTGAGTTAGTCAAAAATATGCTCGGCTACAGCACTTTTATTTGATCTATTTAATCTGATATAATGCTCCTTAGTAAATTTAGTTTCAATTGGTCTACATGTTTGTCTTCTATAAATACTTTAGGACAACTATAATAAGATTTATATATATATATATATATATATATATATTTCTATACTAATAAAGATTACCGTTATTTTTATTTGAAATTTTTATCTTTTTTGATACATCAATAAAATCCCTCTTCATATATGTCAGTATTCGATATGGATATGAATGGTAATTATTTTAGATTTGAAATAAGTGCTCCAATAACGTCATATAATATAATATATAGGGTGAAATGTGCTGGTATAATAAATTGGAATCTGAACGACTAATATTCAAAAGCCACAAATTCTGCGTGGTATAGGCGAAATATATTACATTACCATCATATACCCTTATATATATATATGTGAGATTATATATTTCAATATTTCAAGTTTTATATCCTGAATGCGACATATTGAAATCAATCTGTCAGGTAAGGGAATAATTTTGCGAAATGCTCTTGGTCGTAATATCAGATTATATATATTATGTACATGCCGTTTGGAGATATTACTTTTATACTCTTTATGCTCTCGTGCAGATTTGGTTTCTTGGTTTCTCATGTGATATAGGAAGAGAACTAAGAGCATAAACCACCGATCCCGATTTGATTTCACGAATATCGTCGAAGTTACCAAATTAAATGTCTGTGTATATGTAAGACCTTCGAGGAAAAAGTAATGATCGAATTATGTGGTAATATAATTTTTAATAAATATATACGTCTTAGACATGTTTTAGTTTGGGTGTTCAGAAAAAGTCGGATGAGCGTTTCTTTTGTGCAGAAGTAAAATGTAACTAAACAATCGCAAAGATGAAAAATAATTAATAAGTCATTTTTTGATTTAAATTAATTTCTATTTGATAATAGTTTAAATATAGTTGGAAATATATGCAATTGTTTAACAAACTAATTAATTATTTATTTAATTTTGTAATTAATATACAGGCGTTCGCAAAAGTTAATAAAGCGCCGAAACATGTAAATTAATTTGGATGTTTAGTAATTTTTTTGTAATATGTATATAATTTCTAAATACATTTTTTTTATTATATCAAATTTTGGAAATATTGTTAAAAAATATATATTTAGAATAAACGAATTAAATCTCTTTTTTAAAGAAAATTATATTAGCAATTTGACATCCATAAGCTAATCTGACAATTAATTTTAATTAAGGGGGAATAAAATGGTAAATAAAATTTGCTAATTTTCTTGTGTCATTTACAATTGTGTGTGGTATTAATATAACTCTAAACTTGGTACAAAATTGATCGAGGAAATATCACGAAATATAATTTAAAAAATATATATATCAAAGACATTGATTATATGAAGTATATTAATTATATAATTAAATAATTAATTAATCAGTTTGTTAAACAATTGCATATATTTCAAATTTTATATAAAAAAAATTAACTATTTCATAAAATAAAAATCAATTTTGAAAAATAATTAATAAATGATTAACGAAAATGTGGCTCATTACGAATTTAGCCATGAATACTTGTATTTTGTTTGTATTTGTATTATGTAAAATAAAATATGTAAAAACACCCTCAAAATTGTTTCAACAGAATTCGATTTTTACAACTTTTTCAACGAGTCGTCAAAATACATATATGGTAATGCAATTTTAAAATAAGGGGTGTGGAAATTGGAGGTCGAAGGAATATCTAAATATATTACAAAAATCGCTAAAAATCCAAATCAATTTGCATATATTTTTCACAAATGTAACTTTTAAAATTATTTGAATTTTAGAGAAATTTTTGGTCAGGTCTGTATATTATATTTTATACAATTATCTATAATAAAAAAAAAAATCAATTTACTTGCATATATATATAACATATATGCATGTTTGTTTTAAAATAATTTTATATTTAAAAATATTCATATTTCCTACGAAAGAACAAATTCTTTCAAAAATACTCAAAAATTTCTCTTTTTCGACAATAAGAAAAGCCACTTATAAAATTTATTTTATAGCAATTTACTTTGCCGTGTCATTTTTCATGATTGTTCACGATAATGTATAAGAATGTAAGATCAAAGTCAGACAGAGTTAGTCTACAGCATATTAACCCGTTTTATATTACTTGAGACACAAGTCACACTCTTCAGCTATTCTAATTCTAATGACTGCATTTGCTTGGATGTAAACTACGTCATTGTATATACGATGTACCGTCATATAGTCATCTATTTCGCGTATCGTGACAAGAAAGCTAAATTTAAACTAGTGCTGGGAATATTTGCCAATCAAACCGGAAACCGGTGCAAGCGATTTTCACCGGTTCACCGACTAACCGTTTTCACCGATTTTCGGTGAAAACCGGTTTCCGGTGAAAAACGCGTTTCGGTAAAAACCGGTTTGTGGTGAAAACCGATTTTCGATGAAAACCGATTTTCGATGAAAACCGATTTTCGGTGAAAACCGGTTTTAGGTTTGCACTATACCTGTCGATTTTCATCAAAATTATCGAAAAATTATCGAAAAAGAAGAGAGGTACCTGTCGATTTTCATCAAAATTATCTAAAAATTATCTGTCGTTTTTCACCAAAATTATCTAAAAATTATCGAAAAATCATCGAAAAAGAGCAGAAGTCGATTTTCATCAAAATTATAGAAAAAGAACAGAGGTCGATTTTCATCAAAATTACCGAAAAATTATCGAAAAAGAGCAGAGAGAAAAAGAGCAAAAAAACCTGTCGATTTTCATCAAAATTATCAGTTCCCATTAGAAAATGTCCCATTCAATCATTTTTTTCACGTCTAATAAAAATTTATAATCTTAGCATGGACAGTCCATATAAAAATGTTTCTAAATGCTGACTTTGAAATTGAACACGCAATTAACATCGCGTATTAATTTACAGTTGCTAATCGTGTTGGTATCTCCATCTACATATTTTAATGTTAGATGTGTGTGCGACAACGACGATAAACACACACACAGATTACACACTATTTATTCTCGACAAACGCGGCGAGAATTCAACTCTAACTACATGGTTATGTGAATGCAATCCCATCTTTGCACATGCTATTTTATATGGGCAGTTTCAATGGCACCTTGAACGGTAAGTTGAAGCGAAGAATATAAACTCGAAAAAGTTGATTGCGTTGGTTGAAGCGAGACTTTCGCCGTTTTCTGAGAAAGTTCTCGCTCTAGTCGAGTATTCGTTATCAAGAAACGCGTTTTTATTATCCGATTTTTATCTATACACTAGTACACGTACTGCCAAGAATATGGCAAATCAAACATAAATGCATAGTTTAAAAACTAAAAAAAGACAATACAATTATTGACCGATTGTTTGATGACGCTATTGCGTATTTATTTTGTAAATTCATAAATCCAACATAATTTGCTATAAAATATTTGACAAAAATCAAAATAAAATATTTAAGAAAATTAAAATATAAGAAATGTATGTAAAAAAAATTGTATAGATATATATAGCATCGCCAGGTCTCGCCTAGAATAATTTTAAGTCAGACACTTTAAGCCACAATTATTGACTATTTCTTTGACTCGATTGTACATAGCCGCTATGCCTTTGACTATGATATACATGTCTATATGAATGTAGACGAAAATAGTAATTCTTAATTTTCAATTTCCGACCAATTTAGCAAATATACTTAAATGTTGAACAAAATGGGCAAAAATAGATATAATCGCTTTAATATAACACCAAAATCATTGAAATCTGTCGAGCCGTTCCGCAGAATTTTTGTATACGGGTAAATGGTAAACTTTTGTAGTAAGCATGGAAATAATGATTCTTATCTTTAAGCGGGACAAATTACCGAAAATCGGGATTGTCCCAATAAAAGCGGGACGTATGGACACTTTACTTATTTGTGTTATTAATTTTATCCCAATAAAATTTTATATAAAATAAAATAAACAAAAATCTGTTAGGTAAGCTGTTCATCAAAATTATCGAAAAATTATCGAAAAAGAGCAGAGGTTTTCACCGAAACGCGGTTTTCACCGAAAAACGGTTTCACCGAAAAACCGGTTTTCACCGAAAATCCGTGAACCGAGATTGTCTTGGTTGCCAGTTTTCGACAAAAAATAATTTAAACAAAATACGAACACGATTATTAAGCGCGCTGTAATAATAATAAAATCAAAGTTCGTGGAAGAAAAAAAATAAAAAATTTGTTGTACATTGTTATCTATTTTTTTAAGATAAGATAAGATAAATCATATTTTTAAATGTATCTGAATTTTCATATAAAAAATATATATACTCAATATAAACAAATCTATTATATTAACTACATGTTTAAAGATGTGAAGAAAATAAGTTCAGCTCTGGACTAATTCACAATTAGTACGAATATATTATTTTCAAAAATACGACCGAATGATTTTTAAAATACCTTACGAATAGCAACGTTTTAAAAAATCTGCATATTGACATATTTACATGGGAAAACGTTCATATTTCGTACCTTCCGTGTTTACACAAACAAATAAAGCATTCTAAATAGGGAAATATCCTGATATGATGGTAAATATCAGTGCCGAACTAAGGCATACAAATCCATTGTACAATTGCAACGAATTCGCTGGCAAAATTTTATGAAAACTCCGAAATATATGTTTTTTTTTTAATATGAAAAAATTTGCTAATGTATGAATTTTTGTAAATGTACTAGAAAAAATAGCTAAAATTATATTTAAAAATACCGAATGACACGGATATTTAAAATATATTAGAAAAAAAAAAGCGCACGATATGCATAATTTTATACGCTAGAAAAAAGTATCAAAAGAACGGGCTCAACCGGGATTTGAACCCGGGACCTCTCGCACCCAAAGCGAGAATCATACCCCTAGACCATTGAGCCGATAGTTTTTTAATCAACGTTAATTTGTAACAAATTGCAATAAAATTGAAATACACCTTTCACTTTTACAGCTAAATTAGTAGACCTGTACAATAAATAAAATAAATAGTAACATTTACTCATACATATAGTTTGACTCTAGCGATGGTCCACTTTTTTTTAATCATGTCGTTTATGACTTATTCATTATCACAATATGATAAAAAAATAGCGTCATGAAAATCAGTACAAGATTTTTAACCGAAAATAAAGACCATTGCAAAAAACCCATATTTTGTGATTTCGTGATATTTATTAAAAATTATAAATGTTAATTAAAAAAATTTATGATAATAATATCTTATATATTATAAAATAGTATATCACTTTTGCTATTATAAAACAAAATAAATACACTAAGAAAATTCACAAAATATGCATAATTACATTTAGCAGATCCTGAGCAGTTTTTTTAAATTTTTAGTAGAAAGCAATATTTTTCCCAACAATTTCCACGTATTTATAATGGAAAGAGACAAATGAAGTGTGCAAAACTAAATATTTCATTATATTAATGATATATCGTTGTTGAAATAAAAAATTTGATGATTCGAAATGAAAAACAATCGAAGATTTTAATAAACTTCGTGTAGAAGGGTTCATTTGTCGTGTCGAAATTTAAAATACATACGCTTAAATAGGAGTTTAATTTGTGTGAGAACTATAGGACCATTAGTCTACTATCACATGCATCGAAGATATTGTTAAAGATTATTTATAGGAGATTAGAAAATAAAGTAGAGGAAAGGCTAGGAGAAGATCAGTTTGGTTTTAGGAAAAACAGAGGGACGAGAGAGGCGATTCTAGCACTAAGAACGGTAGTAGAAAAAAGAAAGAGGGTAGGAAAGGTAACTTGCATAGCTTTTGTAGATTTAGAAAAGGCATTTGATAATGTAGATTGGGACATAATGTTTAGAATTTTAAAAGAAACGGGTATAGATTATAAGGATAGGAGAATAATTTTTAATTTATATAAACACCAAACTGCCTTAGTTAGAATTGAGGGGGAAGAAGAGGTAGCAAAAATAGGGAAGGGAGTTCGGCAGGGATGTACACTCTCACCGTTATTATTTAATCTATATATAGAAAATGCAATAAACAAAGTAAAAGAAGAGTATAGTGTAGGTGTGAATGTACAGGGAGAGAAAATATATATGTTGAGATTCGCCGACGATATAGCTATATTGGAAGAAAGCGAAAAGAATTTAGAAAGGGTATTGAATGGTATGCAGGCAGTATTGACTAGGGATTTTAACATGAAAATAAATATAGGTAAAACTAAAGTGATGAGGTGTGACAAAAAGGAATGCAGTAGAAAAATGAGGATCACAATAGGAGATAATAGAATCGAAGAAGTGTCAGATTTTTGTTATTTAGGCAGTAGAATCACAAAAGATAATCGAAGCAAGGTAGATATAAAGTGTAGGATAGCACAGGGTAGGAAGGCATTCGTAGAAAAGGAACAGATTTTAAGATCAAATATTGACTTGGGTATTAGAAAAAGATTACTGAAGGTATATGTTTGGAGTGTAGCACTGTACGGGTGTGAGGCGTGCACTATAGGAAAGGAAGAGAAGCGTAGATTACAAGCATTCGAAATGTGGTATTATAGGAGGATGATGAGGATTGGTTGGGAAGATAAAGTAACAAATGAAGCTGTACTAGAGTTAGTAGGGGAGAAGAGAAGTATTTGGAGAGTGTTACAGCGTAGGAGAGACAGATTAGTAGGGCATATTCTTAGGCATGGGGGGGATTATGCAATTGATCATAGAAGGTAGAGTGGAGGGAAAGAGAGGGGTAGGTAGGCCTAGATTGGAGTATGTGAGTCAGATAGTTGAAGACGTTGAGATGAATAGCTATAGGGCGATGAAGGGATTAGCTCAGGATAGATCAGCATGGCGTGCTGTTTCCAACCAATCTTTAGGATTGCGGACTCTTTAACTATACGCTTCTAATAATTTCAACAATAATTGTGTTTATTTTTCATTTAAACGACAATTTGCAACAAAATCATCATCAGTCATCAATGAATTATGCCTGCATATTTTGTATCAAATTAATTTTGCACACAATCTCGTGGGTTTATTTTTAATATATCTTTTTCTCGTCAATTCTTACAGTTGTGGTCTTGGCTACTAAAAAAAATTCCGTGTGAATAAAAATGTTTGATAGTCATTATAGAAATTGAATTATAGTAATTAATTGCTAAAAGCACGTCAAGTCAAACTGTAAAACATATTAGTTTATTTATTATATCCTCTGAGAACTTTTCAGTGTTTCTCTTTTCCTTTTAACTAACTCTAACTTGATCATGTTTTAAATATAGACATGCAATAAAAAAACGATCCAGCAAGTATATTTATTTCCTGTCGTTATTCTACTTCCTAAGTAAAAAAAAATACGATACTTCATCTATTTTAACTTTTAGTTGAAACTTCAACTTTCGTCTGCATTTTCCACATTTACTGATATATTCTAATTTTCGCAATAGTAACAATAATACCTAATTAAACACAGCTAGAAAATCACACAACTCGAGCAGGCAACAAAACTAAAGTCCAATCCTGGCTGAGGAGGGTGAGACCAACACACACGCGCTGGATCAGAAACAAGTAAGGACGAGTAGCGCTAGAAGGACGCGAGGTATACTCAAGCATCAGATGGGGGGACGGAAAATCGCAGTGGGTGCAGCAACGTGTGATGGGGGTTGGGGGTGACTCACCCGGCCGCCGAAGGTGGAGGTGCAGGAACGATATGTGCGGGGGGGGGGGCGCTCGTGAATCTTTGAGTGTCGTTAGTTCAACAAATAAGCTGGCATCAGCACCGCCACCAGCAGAGGAGCAACGGGAACAGCAGCTAGTAGCTCTATCTGCCGATATTTACACTTCGCGTACAAACAATCCCAGCTAGAGATATATAAAAGACACACGTGTGTGCGCGTATCAGTATACAGAGGTCCTTGAGCGAAAAAAAAAAACCAGGACGTGTAAATCGAATTTATAATACAGATTTTTTTTAGAAAAAAACCACGAGAAACTTTGAATGAATGTTGAGAAGGTCATGTTTTGAAAAAATAAAGAATCCAATAAGTAACATTTTCAAAGAAAAAGGAAAAAAGAATCTCTAAACTTTCTACTAAGTCAATACTCGAATTATATGTATAGAAAGGAATCATTTTCAAAAAAATATTTTTATATTTTAAATAGAATAGCAGCAGAATATTGATGGTATTATTTTCGATGAAAAATAGTTTTGTCCATATCATCAAATTTCAACTAAATAGTTTTTAATTAGTCAAATATCTGCAACAATTATATATAGAAATAAAATAAACTTTCTAAGAGTAGGCTAAAAATCAAGTAAAAATCTGACAACTCTTCATCATGCAGGAATTATTAGTAAAATATACCTATAACTAGAGACCAAAATGCCTTAAATTGCCTTTTTTTTGCCTATTTCGATAATTTTGATAAAATTTTGCCTATTTTTCAGTTTAGCGCCTATTTTGCTTATTTCGACACTTTTCATGCATATTTATTTTGCTTTTTACCATAATTTATTTTGTTCGGTGATAAAAACTTTCAAAATTGTTTGTGTCCTTGCTACATTACCAATGGAAAATCCCTAATCGTTCTTAATGTACTCTTAAGTACCAATAGTGGATAGTTTGTAACAACTGTTATTTTAAATAAATTATTCACGCTTCATTTCTTCAGTCTGCGTTTAGTTAGCGCGCGAATACTTTCAAAATGCCTAAAATTAGCAGTTCAGATGAATCCAAGATCCAAAAAAGGAAAATGTTGTTTTACTGTGTTTTTCATGCCTTTTTTGAGTTTTTGTGAAAATAATAAATGCCTTTTTTAGCGCCTTTTTTTAAGTTTTTTAGTGCCTATTTGCCACCTATTTTGGCATTTTTTTAGTGCCTATAATTCGGTCTTTAATAATAACGAATATTTTTACCGAAAAATTCTTACATTCTTGATAAATGGGAAATATTTTAAAATACAGGAAAAAAATAGAAGAGTGAGAATATATTGATGATATTATTTTCGATGAAATTTAACGTTTTTCAGAAGGTTTGATTTTTATTAAAAAATCGTAAAAGAATCGAAATCTAAATCTAAAAGAATTTATAAGCACAAATTATCTAGAAAAAAATAACTTATAACATCTAAAGCATAAAAATGTTAAAATATTTATAAATTCCTAGCTAATTATTTTCATCCAATTGAAAGATGGAAACTTACGGGATTCGAACCCCCGGACATTCTGACTATGTAGTTTTGAATTAAAAAAAAATTGTTCCACCTCTTGAATTTATTTAAAAAATTTGAAACGTTTTAAAAATTATCACTACGGTGTTAAATATTAACAAATACAAACCAATAAACATTGGTTTGTCAAACCTAAAATAACTAAAAATAAACAAAATAAAAATAAATTTTTATTGTTGTTACTTGTCAGTTTCGTTAATTATTAATTTATATTGTTTTAAAAGGCCATATTATATGCCATTTTTCAAAATACTTTTGTCATGTTGACTTATTTATTTAATAGTATATCAATTCGTGACAGAGGTATTTTATTTCGTTTTTATCTTGTGCTACTGAAGATGGGGGCATAGCCTTCGAAATGCGCATCTAGCTATTTAATGTTTTAAGTTACGGTATTTGGTGTGATATTCTATACTATTTCGAAACGTTTGTTTAAAAAAAAATTTTTTTTTTTAGATTCTGTTTAATAACGCGCGGTATATGTTGGCGGATTTCAGAAGAGGTGCCAGTCAGGCAGACATGCCAGGCCAGCCAACAGTAGTTCAGGTGGGACGAATATTTCACGCCGCTTGAATAGAATAGAACGCGAATACATATATATATAAAGATCACTGTTCTGCATTTGCCTGCATGTCCTAACGTACCTCAAGCGAAGAGATATAACCTGGAGTCCTGGAGAGAGCCAAAGCTTCACCTCCAATAGATTGGGATCGTCTGACTCCCCGGACTCCGTATGCATAATAGGATATGGGGATGCTTCGACCCGTTTCTATAACGATTGACGACCTTAAAACTAGTTTCGACACGAAATAAATGCTCTTAAACCTTTTCAATTCAGAAAAATCGCTCAATATTGGTGCAAATTATTTCGGATTTCGGACTTGCGAATGCGCAAATTCTTCAATCCTGCCATTAGCACCGTGAGTTTTATTCGATTAAAAAAATTCGAAGTGAAGTTTTTTATCTGAGCGTTGAGGGATTTGTTGAAAAAAACGTAAGATATATTTTTGACGAAAAAAAATTGATTTATGAAATTTTGATGGTAGACCATTCAAAAATATATATATTTACTAACGAAAAATATATAAAATGAAAGGTGGAAAATGTTGCTGCTGCCCAAATAAAAATTTGTGCAGAATACGATTTGCAAAACAGGTTTCTTATTACATGCTTACGTCGTGCCCAACAGAAAACTACAACTATCGCTTTATATCGCCCAGAATTGTTTGGTTATATGAATCTACATAAATTCCCTAGCTTTTCATAGCCACACATATCCAGTTTTATCCAGGATTTTTGCTTTACGATTAGTACGGCTCCTACGAAATATTTTATGCGGGAATATTGAATAACGTTTTACAGCTGTGCGCTAACGCAAACTATTTGATAAAATTTGCTGTCCTTCGAGTTTTCGTTTTAGCGTAAATTGAATTTAATTTGATAGTGGAATGTCTGAAGCAGTTAAATAAATAGTTTCTTAATTTTTAAGTTGTTTCAATAGAAAAAAAATGTTTAATTTTTAATTGTACATTCTCTCCAATTAACGAGGATGTTTTACCGCAAACAAGAATCTATATATCAATGTATTTCAAGAAAAAAAAAAGTTTCAACAAAAATTTTTCAAACGTTTTAAACTGTTTATTCTTCTTCTTTCGAATAACCCTTTTGGAGGGTACGATAAATCAACTTTGGCTATACTTCTTTGTATTCAATTTTCTGTGCTCCCAGACTTCCTTCATCCTTCGAGAATGTCGTTCCTTTTCTTCTTTGGTCCACTTTCTTCCATTCGTTGATTTCTTTCTTTCCTGAAATCCTGCCTTTTGAGTTACTTCTCTAAAATGTTTTCTGTTATTTATTGTGTCTCTTTTAATTCCAGCACTTTTCATATCTTTATCAATTTCAATGAACCATGTGGGTTTGGATTTGTAACTGTTTAGTAAGTTGAAGATCTGCTTGGTTAGTCTGTTATTATCCATTCGGTATATGTGTCCGTAAAACTGCAGTCTTTTTTTCCTCATTACATCAGTTAGTTTTTCAACTTTCAAATATAGCTCTCTGTTTGATCTTAATTTGTATTCTGCATTACTATTACTTTTAGGTCCCAATATTTTTCTCAAAATTCTTCTTTCTACCTTTTCTAGTTTTTCAAGATCTCCAGTTCTTGTTAGTTTAAGTGTTTCTGCCGCATACAATGTTTCAGGTCTAACCACTGTTTGATAGTGTCTTAGTTTTGTGTTCCAGGATAAAGATTTCTTGTTATATGTGTTTTTTGTCATATGAAACACCCCTTCCATTTTGTGTACTCTAGTTTCTATTGCTGCCTTTTCTTTTGTGTTGCTCGTTATCAACTCTCCTAGATATTTAAAGCAATTTGTTTGAGATATTGTGTTGTCATGAAATTTAAGCTTTTGAGGGGCATCACTGATGTTTGTTATGAATTGTGTTTTTTTAAATGATATTTGTAATCCTACTTTGGCTGCTTGTTTCTGCAATTCTCTGATTTGTTCTTGGGCATTATCCAGTGAGTCAGTAATTAACGCCATGTCATCCGCAAAAGCTAGACAGTCTATGGTGATTTTATTTGGATTTCTTCCTAGTTGTTTATATTATACTATATAATATTCTTATAAAGAAATAGTGTACATAAAGACTCTTCGCATACAGCATATATTATTTCAATTAATCAATGATGAATGTTTGATATAATTACGTCAAAAAGTATTGAATTTTAATTTTTTAAATTTTCAAACATTTTTGATGAACTTATAGCATTGAGGGAAATTGTTCACCCAGCCATTTAAAATACTTCTTGAAATATTTTAAGTTAAATTTTAACATGAGTTGTCCAGTATTAAAATTTTTTCGATGGTGAATAAGTTTTTAGCAGTCTCAAACAAAAAAAAATATGGTTAATATCCCCAGAACTTACTAAAAATATTTCGTCCTTTCTGTAAAAAAAAATCTTGTCTCAAAATATACCATGTTCCTTATAAAAAAAATTAAATTAAAAGAGTAAAAATATATCTTCACAAAAATAATGTAATAATAAGTTTGGCTAAGCTGTAAAATATTTTTGAAGTAATAATAAAACGATAACAATTTTAGTATTTGAAAAAACAAAAGATAAAATAACTCACTTAATAATTCCTTACTTTGTGTTTTCGTAATCCATTAAAAAATCACTTTTGCTTATAAAATTACCAATAATTCATTAAAAACTACATAAACATATTAAACAAAATCAACAATAATTATTTAGCAATGCTGACTGAAGGCAGCGAGTTATCGTCCGAAATGCACATCTAATTTATAAATACTTTAACTAAAATTGTATGCAATCATTTCAACGTCGTAGTAAATTAATCCAAGTGAAAATTTATTTCTGTTTTTTTAATTCAAACTTTATCACTGTACCATCGTTTTCTCGATCTGACGATTGACGATTATTTTTTATTACAATAAAATGTTTATTAGCGCGCACTTTGCAAATGGTAAACAATTTTATATTTAATACATGCTTGTTGCTCGCAGAACCGTCTGTGAATAACCAACTTGATTATTGACGAGTTGTAAGATAACAGCAAGACCGATTAATCATGAGCCGAAGTTGCATGTAAACAATCATTAACCATTATATTAAAATTAAGGGGTATGGATGTAGTGAAACGTCCGAATTAACTAAATTTTGTTGATGGATTCGGCGGTGAAATGGATCATCAGTAAAAAAATTAAATTTTCATTTAATTATAAAAAATAAGCAGTTTGTACACATTTTAGTTTTGCAAAAATTTGTATACATTTTTTAACTGCATTTTTGTATATGATTAAAGAAATCTCCGTTAAACACTTTGCAAAAAACGCTACGCGATTTTATATAAACTAACAGAAAAGTTGAAGATTTTTATAAAACACGCCATATCTTTAAATTAGGCTCAAGTAGAATGTAGCGGGCTTTCTTTTGATGCATGTCAAGGACATAGCTACAGTATTTGGATTAGTTAGTTAAAGAGTCCGCAATCCTAAAGATTGGTTGGAAACAGCACGCCATGCCGATCTATCCTGAGCTAATCCCTTCATCTCCCTATAGCTATTCATCTCAACGTCTTCAACTATCTGACTCACATACTCCAATCTAGGCCTACCTACCCCTCTCTTTCCCTCCACTCTACCTTCTATGATCAATTGCATAATCCCCCCATGCCTAAGGATATGCCCTACTAATCTGTCTCTCCTACGCTGTAACACTCTCCAAATACTTCTCTTCTCCCCTACTAACTCTAGTACAGCTTCATTTGTTACTTTATCTTCCCAACCAATCCTCATCATCCTCCTATAACACCACATTTCGAATGCTTTTAATCTACGCTTCTCTTCCTTTCCTATAGTCCACGCCTCACACCCGTACAGTGCTACACTCCAAACATATACCTTCAGTAATCTTTTTCTAATACCCAAGTCAATATTTGATCTTAAAATCTGTTCCTTTTCTACGAATGCCTTCCTACCCTGTGCTTTCCTACACTTTATATCTACCTTGCTTCGATTATCTTTTGTGATTCTACTGCCTAAATAACAAAAATCTGACACTTCTTCGATTCTATTATCTCCTATTGTGATCCTCATTTTTCTACTGCATTCCTTTTTGTCACACCTCATCACTTTAGTTTTACCTATATTTATTTTCATGTTAAAATCCCTAGTCAATACTGCCTGCATACCATTCAATACCCTTTCTAAATTCTTTTCGCTTTCTTCCAATATAGCTATATCGTCGGCGAATCTCAACATATATATTTTCTCTCCCTGTACATTCACACCTACACTATACTCTTCTTTTACTTTGTTTATTTCATCTTCTATATATAGATTAAATAATAACGGTGAAAGTGTACATCCCTGCCGAACTCCCTTCCCTATTTTTGCTACCTCTTCTTCCCCCTCAATTCTAACTAAGGCAGTTTGGTGTTTATATAAATTAAAAATTATTCTCCTATCTTTATAATCTATACCCGTTTCTTTTAAAATTCTAAACATTATGTCCCAATCTACATTATCAAATGCCTTTTCTAAATCTACAAAAGCTATGCAAGTTACCTTTCTACCCTCTTTCTTTTTTCTACTACCGTTCTTAGTGCTAGAATCGCCTCCCTCGTCCCTCTGTTTTTCCTAAAACCAAACTGATCTTCTCCTAGCCTTTCCTCTACTTTATTTTCTAATCTCCTATAAATAATCTTTAACAATATCTTCGATGCATGTGATAGTAGGCTAATGGTCCTATAGTTCTCACACAAATTAGCTCCTATTTTCTTCGGCATTGTTACTATTCTACTACGCTGAAAATCCTGTGGTACTTCTCCCTTCTCATATATTTTACAAACTAACCTGTATAATCGCTCCTGCATTTTTTCCCCTGCGTGTTTTATTAATTCGGCTGGTATCATATCAATCCCCGCTGCTTTGTTATTCCGTAAATCATTTAATGCTCTATGAAACTCTGACCTAAGTATGCTAGGACCTAAGTCATCCTCATCTATCTGTTCCACACTTTCTAGCTCCTCCATGTCCTGCCTACCTTTATATAAATCTTCAAGATACTCCTTCCATCTTCTAGCTTTTTCCTTATTTTCTGTGAGTTCCTTACCCTGCTCATTATATTTGGATTACCATTTTGCATTTTAATTACTTATAGTATAGTTTAATTTTTTTTGGTCCATTTACATTTGCCGCAGTTAATTAGCGATATAATAACTGTCAATCATAAATTCGCGAATCATATTCCGCCCACTTACTTACCACCAAATTACATTACAAAGAGAATATTTCAGCATGAACGGTTGCACGCACTGACAACTGACCACTGCCACAGACTCTAGCAGTCTGCACGTCACACCGTTGTATGACAAGCCGGTGATTGCTAATGCCCCCGAGGTCACTTGCCATTACCACCACCGGTTAACAAGAGGATGTGCTAACTGCACGTAACGAAATAAACAACAACATGTCAAATAGTCCGGGATTCTGTGCCGGTGGCGACACAGAAAGATATTCTGTTGGAGTATATTTTGACGATTTACAATAATAATAAATTGATTTATTGGCATATGCTAGATTACGAACGTACAGCCAAAAGGAATGCCATCAAATAATAAGCTTTATAAGATCCTTGCTGCTCCTGGCAATCCTGTATATGTCATCGATGCATGTAAATTCTAATTGAACGATATTACAATAGAATTAATTTTATGTTAAACAAATTTCTGTTAAAAAGTTTAATGAATGGTTTTTTTTGTTTCGATGTTGTGTAAATGTTTCAAATTTTTGTTGAATAATAGTTTAAATCAGAAGTCCACTTAAAGAGGACTTTATAGAATGCTGTTATTTACTTTTCAATCGTTCGTTTAATATTATATTAACTTCTTCCTGAAATGTATTTCATTACATTTTATGCTTTGGAAAAATCACGTTGGTATTGTTGCAAGAAAAAAAAATTACGCAATCACGATATTAATTTTTGTGAATGTTACAGCTCGGATTAACTGCTTAATTAAAGTTCAAATTAATTTTCGCATATCTTTACCGACACGAATAATGTTTCTTCGCACTATCGAAACCAATGCCTTATACATCTACAACACTGATGAATATATACATTTTTATTTCAATAAATAAATTTAAAAAAATTAAATGCATGTATATACTTTCATGAGCATTTAACTCGGAATAATTCAAAACACTTTTAACTAATTTAAGTGAATAGGATGACCTGAGTTGGTCAAAAATATACTCGGCTACAGCACTTTTATCTTTTATATTTAATCTGAAATGCTCCTTAGTAAATCTAGTTTCAATTGGTCTACGTGTTTGTCTTCTATATATACTTTAGAACAACTAGAACAAGATATTTCATAAATACCAGATTTTTTTATAGAAATCAATCAAATCTTTGGGATTTCCTAAAAAATTTGCGCTAGACTATTAGAGGTATTATATGTTACTTTAAAATTATATTTATTTAAAATATTATCTAAACCACGTATCAAATGGTAATTTAACAAATTTTGGTGTTGAATTATTACTTTGTTCTCTAAACTACTAATATTTCTGATATCTTTTGTCTTTTAAAATTTCTTAATATGTTATTTATAATTTTATATACAAATTATGATTGAAATTAAATTTTTTTTTTGACTTGCTATGTAAATATTGATCATAAATAAATTCTCTATACTCTATACTCTATATATATTCTGTCCATCCGCTAAATCGGGCTGGACACAGCACTTAATGCCACAACACAGCTATCCAATTTGGATGTGACAAATCAAAGAGCTTTTTCACTATCAACGCAATACATTAATAATCTCTCGACTTAGTTTCGACGCCCAATCATTAGTCGCACATAAATTCATTCATTGATCCGTATTGAGAATCAATATTCCACGCAAATCTAGCAGCATCAAATCAATTAAGCAGTTCATCAAATCATACATCCCTGCATTCCTGATGGACACAGACAGGCAACAGATTTCCTCATACGCTGGAACTTGGACGAGAACGAGGCGGCCGGCATACCTAACCTATATGATCGTTTAGGTCAGGGGTGTCCAACCTGCTTGTTCTCGAAATCGACTTTTCTACTTAAAAAGTGATCGCGATCCACCTGTAAATTTATTAATATTGCACACGATGACATTAATTAAGTGCCTTAAAAATCGATATCTAGTTAAAAGTAGAAATGTATAATAAAAGATTTATTAATGCGATGTTTGTGGTTGCATATCTTCTATCGAGCGTTTGTAGTGAGCTCGATAAAGAGAATCGTAATGAATCTTCGGTATGTGAATTGGTAAGTAAAGACGGTGCCGTGTCTTTGTTAACTTTAAATATGAAAAAGCCGATTCAGACAAATATGTAGATCAAAAAACGGGAATAGATATATTCACTGCATTTTTAAATATTTGGATACTTCTCACAACTAACATATTTCCAAAAGTCTTCTTAAACCTTTTAAAATTAATTGTACAGTTGTAATTTCATTCTCTAATTTTATCATTTCCAAGTGTTTCTTTGTTAAAATGGAAAGATTGAACAATACCCTCAATTTTTTCTTAATTCACCAAATCGTGTCTCAAAATCCCCAATAACATTTTTTCAATTTCTACAACGTTTTTTTCAAAGTTATAATAAAAATTTGGATATTTTTTGTAAATGGTCGTTCACATTTGGAAAATGATCAAAATTTGTTTGTTGGATATCTTCAATCAACATTACAAACTGACTTTTATAAGCCACTAATCATATGACTTCTTTTTTCTATGTAACTTTAAATTCAAATCACTTAACTCGTATGTAAAAACGCTAAATCACTGAGCCAACTTATCTTCGTTTTATTTCGTGTTTTACTAGCGCCATATTCGAAATAATCCGTTTTTATGTCGCGATCGACCAAAATTCGCTTCGGCTTGTTGGCCACCCCTGGTTCAGATGAAGGACAACATCATCATCATCATCAGCAGCAGCGCGGGTTGTGTGTGACGTCACTGATTTGTATGTGCTAGAAGCAACCAACTCTCCTCCTGTCGTATGATGGCGAGTGGGTCGACGACTGCAGAGGACACAGGAATTCATGCGGGGGATGTTCAATTGAACCGAGTCAAATTTCAACCAGTCGAAATCTATCGAAATATTTTTTAATCACTATTTTTTTTCAATCTTTCAGTCTTTGCTATGCAAAGAAGTGCGTATTTTGGCAAATTTCGGTTACACAAAGGATTGTAGACAGCCTTTCGTTAATCTTAAGATTTTAACTTTTCCATGTATGTACACATATCAATGTCTTCTCTATATAGTTATTTCTTTACTCATTTATCTTTAATCGTGTTCAATATGTTTTCATTTGCACTCGTCATTAAATAATCAATTTAATGACAATATTTGTAATTATAAAAAACAGTATAGAATAACATTAAATTATATACCACTAAAATCACAAGACAAGAAAATAGTACGTTTATAAAGTGCCCTTTTTTAAAAAAACAATTTAACAATCTTTTTAAAAAATTTAGAATCTAGGGGATCGTATCCTAGAAGGCATACAATAAAAAATGTAAAGCTCCAATAATTATAAAAGTTATATATAACAAAAATTATATAATTATAAAAGATAATATAACAGCTTTTGTTAATCACAAAGATACCATTATCATAATACTAGAAATAGAAAAAATGTGTAGGCGAATTTTGTCAGATTACCTAAAACAAAGAGCAGTTGTAATTATTATTGTAGTAGATTTTATAATGTTCTACCCAATAGTATAAGAGCCTTAACTAGAAAAATATATAAAAAACGTATTAAGTCATACTTAGCCTTGTATATAGTTTTAAGCAATTCATTGAAACAGTTTCCATAAATTTTAGTTATACGGTGTTTCTAATCATCGCTAAAATTATATAATTGTGTAACATATGTGATGTAATGTATTTACAAATTCTAAAAATTTTGTGATATAATTTTGATCATGTAACTTTATCAAATAAGAACGAACTTAAATGTTTTTGTAGCGTTTTAATATTTTAATGTAATTGTCTATTTATGACTCGTGAAAATACTTACGACTTGTGTAAAATGTATTAACATTATTGGCATCAATACTCTACTCTACAATTGCAATTACGGTGGTTTTTGGCGGCTACGATGAATAATCGAAAAAAAAAACGAACGCGGGGAGTTTTATTTAAAACCAAAGAGAGGAATAACTGTCCATTCCCCGCAGGATCCGAGACCAGTGCAATGGAATATCGTGCAGGAGCGGCAGCATTGTCGTTCGCTGACATAGCGGAACTGGATGACCGCAGAACTGTTTCCCATTACGTGAGCATTCAGCGGAACAATGCCCTTCTCTGTACGGATGTATGTGAGCGACGACTGTAGGCCATACTGGCCATGGCCATAGGTCATATCGCCGGGGAACATATATAACTAACTGCATAAACGTCGCTTCTGACGTTCGCAGAGGCAACTTCTCTTCGTTGGCTCCGCTCGAATATGAGGACTATTATAAGCTGGGTGGACGTCTGGATGGAACATCTTTTTTTTTTTTTAGAATCATCGGTATAAATATATGGGGTGGTAAAAAAAAACGGTGCTAAAAAATATGAAATAAATTGAAAGAAATGTACAAAGTCAGTTTCTTGTGATTGAATTTAAGATCGAAAAGTTTTCGGGTACTTTTGCTGTAAAATTGTATTTTAAATTATATTTTTTTAATTTAATTAAAATTAACTAACTATATAATTCGAAATTCATCGCATAAATTGAAATGTCTACCTACATTATATTAATTGCATTATATAAAATTTCCTGGGGGATTATATATTTATAGTAACAAATCGATTTTGCGACCGTGAAGAGAATAATGTTAATGAAGAAATTCAGGATATATCGAATATGCACGAAGGACAAATACAATGTCAAAGTAAAAAAACACAAGTGTATTAAACAAAATTTTAAAGTCTAGTTTGTAATAAAATGCGAAAATGTTCACTGCAAATAAACTTGAAGTTCAGAATTTTTCTAAATTATCAAGGCTGGAAAATTATGTTCAAACGTTTTTTATATTTATAATTATAACGTTCCAATATTAATTGGCTGACACATCAATAAATATTTTGTAAAGTGTTTTAAATCGGATTGATTTGATTAACTATTAAATATTTCGATATTTATAATAATTATAAAATTGTATAATGCATAAAATAAGCTATAATTGTTTACAATTTTCTACAGTTATGGCCTACGATTATAGGTCATGGATGTATACAATTGTAAACTTTTGTTTGTATACAATTGTAAGCCTTTATTGTGTGTAGTCGTAATTGTATACTATTGTAGCCTACAATTGTAAGCTGTGGTTGTATATAATTGCATATTATGACAATTGTATGCACTTAAAGTCAACCGTTGCAAATTATAATAGAATTGTGTGTAATTTATGCTACTATAACATGCAATTGTAAGCTGTGATTTTATTTAATGGTAAAATATTATTGTATGCAATTGCAGTTAATAATTGTATACAGTTCCAATTCTAGCTAAAATTAATATGCAATTTTCAATCTACAGACGTAAGCTGACATTGTATAGGTTTCATAATTGTAATTGTATACTACTACAGCCTACAATTGTAAGCTATGATTGTATATAATTGCATATTATGTCTGTATGCAATTGTATGCAGTTAAAGTCGACAGTTGCAAGTTATAATAGAATTGTGTATAATTTAAGCTACTATACCATGCAATTGTAAGCTATGATTTTATTTAATGGTAAAATATTATTGTATGCAATTGCAGTTAGTTAGTTAAAGAGTCCGCAATCCTAAAGATTGGTTGGATACAGCACGCCATGCCGATCTATCCTGAGCTAATCCCTTCATCTCCCTATAGCTATTCATCTCAACGTCTTCAACTATCTGACTCACATACTCCAATCCAGGCCTACCTACCCCTCTCTTTCCCTCCACTCTACCTTCTATGATCAATTGCATAATCCCCCCATGCCTAAGAATATGCCCTACTAATCTCTCTCTCCTACGCTGTAACACTCTCCAAATACTTCTCTTCTCCCCTACTAACTCTAGTACAGCTTCATTTGTTACTTTATCTTCCCAACCAATCCTCATCATCCTCCTATAACACCACATTTCAAGTGCTTCTAATCTACGCT
The DNA here is from genome assembly GCA_947310635.1 of Leptodirus hochenwartii. Lineage (NCBI taxonomy): Eukaryota > Metazoa > Arthropoda > Insecta > Coleoptera > Leiodidae > Leptodirus > Leptodirus hochenwartii. The sequence continues at coordinate 36,863,768 of OX371176.1, forward strand.
TCTCTTCCTTTCCTATAGTCCACGCCTCACACCCGTACAGTGCTACACTCCAAACATATACCTTCAGTAATCTTTTTCTAATACCCAAGTCAATATTTGATCTTAAAATCTGTTCTTTTTCTACGAATGCCTTCCTACCCTGTACTATCCTACACTTTATATCTACCTTGCTTCGATTATCTTTTGTGATTCTACTGCCTAAATAACAAAAATCTGACACTTCTTCGATTCTATTATCTCCTATTGTGATCCTCATTTTTCTACTGCATTCCTTTTTGTCACACCTCATCACTTTAGTTTTACCTATATTTATTTTCATGTTAAAATCCCTAGTCAATACTGCCTGCATACCATTCAATACCCTTTCTAAATTCTTTTCGCTTTCTTCCAATATAGCTATATCGTCGGCGAATCTCAGCATATATATTTTCTCTCCCTATACATTCACACCTACACTATACTCTTCTTTTACTTTGTTTATTGCATCTTCTATATATAGATTAAATAATAACGGTGAAAGTGTACATCCCTGCCGAACTCCCTTCCCTATTTTTGCTACCTCTTCTTCCCCCTCAATTCTAACTAAGGCAGTTTGGTGTTTATATAAATTAAAAATTATTCTCCTATCCTTATAATCTATACCCGTTTCTTTTAAAATTCTAAACATTATGTCCCAATCTACATTGTCAAATGCCTTTTCTAAGTCTACAAAAGCTATGCAAGTTACCTTTCCTACCTTCTTTCTTTTTTCTACTACCGTTCTTAGTGCTAGAATCGCCTCTCTCGTCCCTCTGTTTTTCCTAAAACCAAACTGATCTTCTCCTAGCCTTTCCTCTACTTTATTTTCTAATCTCCTATAAATAATCTTTAACAATATCTTCGATGCATGTGATAGTAGGCTAATGGTCCTATAGTTCTCACAGAAATTAGCTCCTATTTTCTTCGGCATTGTTACTATTCTACTACGCTGAAAATCCTGTGGTACTTCTCCCTTCTCATATATTTTACAAACTAACCTGTATAATCGCTCCTGCATTTTTTTCCCTGCGTGTTTTATTAATTCGGCTGGTATCATATCAATCCCCGCTGCTTTGTTATTCCGTAAATCATTTAATGCTCTATGAAACTCTGACCTAAGTATGCTAGGACCTAAGTCATCCTCATCTATCTGTTCCACATTTTCTAGGTCCTCCATGTCCTGCCTACCTTTATATAAATCTTCAAGATACTCCTTCCATCTTCTAGCTTTTTCCTTATTTTCTGTGAGTTCCTTACCCTGCTTATCACATATAATGTTACCCTTTGGTTTTACTTTAGAAAAATGTGACTTAATTTTCCTGTAGCCCAAATCTACTTTACCTCTTCTCATATCCTCCTCAATATCCTCACAATTTCCTTTTATCCACTCTTCTTTCGCTAGCTTGCATTTCCTATTAATTAAGTTCCTTAGTTCCTTATATTTTTTCTGTCCTGCTTCTGTGTTTCCAATTTTAATTTTCCTTCTTGCTTCTATCATTTTAACTATTTCTTCCGTGATCCATTCCCTCCTACCTGCCCTTTTCAATTGCAGTTAATAATTGTATATAGTTCCAATTCTAGCTAAAATTAATATGCAATTTTCAATCTATAAATGTAAGCTGTCATTGCATATATTTCGTATACAATTATACACTATCATTGTATACAATTGTAAGCTACGATTGGCAGAATAAATGTCGATAAAAATCACATTAAACATATCTTTAAATTTTTTCCAACTTTCGATATACTCCCTTTTTTCATATTGTTATTAAAAATTGTGAGAATTTTATTTAAAGCCAATTTTAACTATTTGGTGACAAATCATAATTTTACGGGATTTGATCAGAGAAAACAATTTTTTGCTTGTAGAACCCTGAAAAATGAATCGCTTGTTCTGTACCAACTTGTCATTTTCACGCGCACAATTGAAGGCTACAATAGTTTGCCCGAAAATAATTTTCTTCATACAGCATACTTTCTCGAGTGACTACAGTATTTAGTGTCTGACTATTTGTCTTGCGGTAATACGCGCTTTCGTAAATGAGTTTTAATTCGAGACGATCGTTTCCTAAGCTGCTTCTCACATGCAAGATGATATCGTATCAATTCATCAAGGGCTGAATATAGTACCATCTCCGGGGCCATCGTATATGTGTGTAATTAATCTATCGGTTCTGGCTTACAGTGGAGATATTAATTACTTGGATAAGAGTCCACATATACATACAAGCTGACAACTTTCAATTTCAACTATTACAAATGGACAAGATATATTCTTTATTACCTACTTTCTAATTTGAAAAGAAAACGCAACAAGATGTATTAGTAATTCAATAAATTAGAGGGGGGGAAACGACTTGTTCCATATCGAGAAGGATTGCAATTTTTCTTCCAGCAATTTTTTTTCACAGGGGTGCCAGGAAGAGCAAGGATGAGCCTTATATCTTATAAAGCTCATTATTTGATGGCATTCCTTTTGGCTGTTCTTTCATAATGTAGCAAATGCCAATAAATAGATTTATTATTATTATTATTATTAGATAATGCCACGCTAACATTTATATTGTGTATTGAAAATCGATTTAAAAAAAATGTAATAAAAAATAATGGGTGGCGAAAAATATCTCCATCGGATGGTAAGCATTCTAGTCCAACGAGTTGACTAGAGAATCAAGACCGAGCAAATACTACGTGCCAGTCCATACTAATTGCCATATTGTTCAGATTTTTAAGTTTTCAATCGGTACGTGCAGGCACGACGTTACAACGCCACCGTAGCAGAAGAAGAAGTAATCTTGAGTTCCGTTTGATTATGTAAGCTAAAGCCTATCAGCCAGCAGATCTATTAATGAATAATTAACTGGAAGGGTGTTATAAATGATACGTGGATAGAGCACATTAGACATCCCCCACATATACTAAGTTACGTCTATTCGTAGAAAGTGGAACGTCAGCTATTATAGGCAAATAGAAATATAAATTCAAGGATTTAGGGAACAATTCCCGTGATTTTGTAATCGGATATTAAAAGATACAGTAACTAATCTTTATTGCTTTACTAATTTTGATAGCAATGAAATGTAAAATTTACCAATGTAATAAGTATATAAAAAAAATTTAAATATATATTTTTGAAATGGGCTAGAAAGGTACCAATTAATTTTTTGTAATTTTTTATAAATACATTTTTGTGTTATTATATTTGCGAAATATTCTATAAAAATAGTACATTTTGCAATCATAAGAACATATTTTTATAAAATCCTTAAAACTGTATTTATGCGTCAATAAAATTTAAACTGTTTAATTACGTGAACTAAATTCCTCCCTGTAAAATTCGCAAGCGCGTTGGAGGAAACTGCACGAAGGATTATACAAGAGCCAGTTAAAGTGTGCACGTGGAAGAGGAACTAAATTTCTGTATGAAACTAGAAAATGCTGACTAGTTCTTCTAGTCTTCTACTGTATTGCTATATTATTTTAATGACCAAAAGATAAATTAAAATATGCCTGATACGTGAGGCGTATAATATTTTACGGCTATTTTCACGTCAATTATACTTACCTAATCGGTAAAGTTAATTATAAAATCTTTAAACATATACAACGTCATTTGTATTTAATAGGCACATGACAAATTTAAAATGATGTCATTGCTTTACAATTAATAGTCTATATTTTTATCTTTCACGTTTTGTCTACAAATTTTTTTTTCCAAAAACCAAATATCTGACAATAGATATACCAATTAGATACAAATAATAATGAATCGTTCATAAAAAAGCGAAATTGTTATAACAAAATCCATGTTTCACATAAAAAAACTAAAAGTACGGGCTCAACCGGGATTTGAACCCGGGACCTAGAAAATGCTGACCCAAAGCGAGAATCATATCTTAAGACATGGGTCCTATGCAATATGCAAGCAAAAGGAAATGTAAAGGTACAGCAAGTTACAACAAACAAACATTTTCTTATAAAGAGGCTGACAGCGTAGCGTAAAGACGTGAATGCGTCGTTCCTGTAAGTTCCTACAGGATCAACTGTGTCAAGTCCACGCAAACTAAACTACATTGTCTTACATACACACTTCACGTTACCACACAATGAACACTTCTGGCGTACGAAGTCTAGCTAAGGTACAACGTGAGGAAATATGATAAATAAGAAACCGACGGAATGGAAAACTATAACAAATCGAATTTTAAAATCTACCTAAAACTGGGAATTAAGGACACTATATTAAAGGCATTTGCGTGGAGTATAGCATTGCACGGCTGTGAGACGTGGACAATGGAATAAACGTTAGGACGAATAAATATATAACGCTAAGCATTTTAGAATGGTAATATTATTTTTTTAGTGAATTCAAATGACTATGCGCTATTTCTACCAAAATGATTAGTTACCCTGTATGATTTTAATAAGAATATAGACTAATATATAACACGCATGTGCTGTGCGAGCAGAAATTTGCAGAATCTGCTAACGTTGTAGAGTGTCGACTCGAAGGAAGAATCATGCTTATAGAATTAATTGATGTGCGCGAGCATAAAAATTTGTAAAAATATCTTCTCTATGGAAATATTCAGTCAACGGCGGATCGGCAACAATCTTCCACCTAATTTCGCGTATTATCGTAAAATCGATTGAGGAAGATTCGAAAGAATTTTTATTAAAAAATTAATAAATGACTCATGTCCGAGTATGGACGCACAAAAATTAATGAAAGTATTTGATCGAAGGCGGAGGATTATCAGAAACCATTCTTCGTTACGATCAACTTAATTTTTTAACCTTGTCGATAATTTAAGGGTTGTATGGTTGAAGGTGTTGTGACATTTTTGTCCTATTCATCAGATTGCTTACTAAAATATCGAAGTTCTGCAGATGATATGAAAAAACCAACACATAACACCTTCTGTTCTAACAGATAACACCTTCATCCATTACAAAACCGCAATTTTTTTTAAGTATCACATAACACCTTCGTCCAATCAACCCTTCAATTGTCCATATAGGATTCGTGAGTTGGGTAATTTGCTGCATATATCTAGGATATCCACTTGCAGGATCTAGAATCTATTCAAGCACACTCTGTGGCACCTCCAACTCGTCCTGGCCACCGCATCGGACCGAATCGTGCGGATTTAATTAAGAGTTCGAACGGTGGGAGTCAGTTGGAATGGCTTCCTCTATGTCTCTGGCTATACGGGTGCGGGGTAAAGCATCAGCAACAGGAGCAGAGAAAAGTGTCAACTTGAACAGTCGATGTGTCCATTCCGACGCCACCGCCATAATTACAGCTGCTGGTTTCGAAGCTCGAAGCAGGCGACCATTTAGATAAGGTGACTCTATCGGGGAATATACCAGTAATCAGTAATCAAGCGGACAATGGGGCAGAAAAAGGAAATTCGAGTATTTAGGCGATATATATGTTCGTTCTTATTCCTAGCAATGTTCTTGATGGCCGACTTTCAGGATTGCGCCATTAGCTCTAATTGGAGATTTATTTAATATGGAATGAGAATCTAATTTGCTTAGATGATAATAGAACATCTAGAAAAAAGAACAATTTCCTCTAAGTTATTGTGTCTAGAAATATGTCATACAAATATTATACGCCAAAAACTTCATTCAAATATTTTAAACTTGGAACGATTCATTAAAATATATAAATTTTTGTATAGCGACGATCTGGTATATATAATGGATGAATATCTACCAAATATTATTAAGGTTGATAATTGTCGATGTGTGGTGGATGTGGTACACCTCAACACGGATGGCTCCAATAGAATTCTGCGTATGGATGAAATTCGTAACGGAACTTATCGAAACTTCACCAAACGGTGAAAGGACCATAAGGCACAAGTACAACTAGGTGTATTCTAGATGCATACTATTCTCTATTCGGGCAGGTAATCAATCAAACTACTGATTGCAAAAATGAGTAATTCAATATGTCGAAGAGCAGAATGGTAATTCGTTACCAAACGCTACTATCTGCGATGCAATTCACATTGCAACGTTCGTACATCTATAACATACACATAGATACATAGATATATATACCACACGTATGTGGATAGACGGTAGCCAATTAATTCTTTGTCCGTGTCCAGCTGGGTGTAACGTTTTTGTGTTTTCGTTTGATTTGCTTCTCGTTTGCATTTCCTATTGCACAAGCAAATATAAGCCCATCCAGCGAAGCTTTGTTTATATATCTCTCAATTCTGCTCGTAAATATTTTCATTATTGCTCTCAAATTCGGGAAATTCTCAACAGTCTCCATCAAATAAATAAATTAAAATTCTAAAGCCTGTTCATTTTACAAAAAAAAAAAAAAGTTTTTACTCGTACTATGGAAGTTTCATATATGTACAATAAAAATAAAAAATCGTATTGCAAAACCAGATTTTAAACTAAAACCTCGCCCATTTTGATCCAAACTATATTTACAAATCCTATAGGTGTCTGTATTAACAGAAATTTATGTAAACACTAGAACACCTGAATATAGCAAATCAAACATAAATATACTGCTTTTAATTTTTTAATTAACCGTTTATTAAATTTTCTTTTATCTCATGATAAATATAACATTGAATTAAATAATATCCGAAATATAACAGTACGAAATGGCTATTCTTATAAAATTATAAATAATATATTAAGAAAATTTTAAAGAACAAGAGATATCAGAAATATTCGTAGTTTAGAACAAAGTAATAATTCAATTCCAAATTTTGTTCAATTACCATTTAATCCTATAATTGCATCTTGCTAATTTTCTAGGTAATCCCAAAGATTTGATTGACTTCTGGTATTTATAAAATATCTTGTTCTAGTTGTCCCAAAGTATATATAGAAGACAAACACGTAGACCAATTGAAACTAGATTTAAGGAGCATTTCAGATTAAATAGAAAAGATAAAAGTGCTGTAGCCGAGCATATTTTTGACTAACTCAGGTCATCCTATTCAAATTAGTTCACTTAAATTACTTAAGTGTTTTGAATTATTCCGAGTTAAATGCTTATGAAATTAATCGAAGAAATGTCAGATTTTTGTTATTTAGGCAGTTGAATCACAAAAGATAATCGAAGCAAGGTAGATATAAAGTGTAGGATAGCACAGGGGAGGAAGGCATTCGTAGAAAAGGAACAGATTTTAAGATCAAATATTGACTTGGGTATTAGAAAAAGATTACTGAAGGTATATGTTTGGAGTGTAGCACTGTACGGGTGTGAGGCGTGGACTATAGGAAAGGAAGAGAAGCGTAGATTACAAGCATTCGAAATGTGGTGTTATAGGAGGATGATGAGGATTGGTTGGGAAGATAAAGTAACAAATGAAGCTGTACTAGAGTTAGTAGGGGAGAAGAGAAGTGTCTGGAGAGTGTTACAGCGTAGGAGAGACAGAATAGTAGGGCATATTCTTAGGCATGGGGGGATTATGCAATTGATCATAGAAGGTAGAGTGGAGGGAAAGAGAGGGGTAGGTAGGCCTAGATTGGAGTATGAGTCAGATAGTTGAAGACGTTGAGATGAATAGCTATAGGGAGATGAAGGGATTAGCTCAGGATAGATCGGCATGGCGTGCTGTTTCCAACCAATCTTTAGGATTGCGGACTCTTTAACTAACTAAATGCTTATGAAAGTATACACATGCATATCTTATCTTATCTTATCATAAATCTAAATCAAATTTAATGAATTTAGATTCAGGCCCAATCTATACTATTATTTAACACCGTAGTGATAATTTTCAAAATAAATGTATAGTTTAAAAACTAAAAAAGAAAACCATTTGTTTGACTCGATTGTTCATGATAAATTGTCAGTAAGCCTTTGATTAAGATACGCTAGCTAAATGATGCCATTGCTTATTTAATTTGTAATTTATAAATCTAACATATTTTGCTACAAAATATTTGAAAAAATCTTAATATCACAGCCAGTTCTCGAAGAACCTAATATTGACCACTTCAATCATAAATCAGACGCTTTAAGCCACCAAGCTAGACAAATAACAAATAAATGTTTAATTGAATGTAGAGAAAAATTATTCATTCTTATTTATAATTTCCATCCAATACACTTTAATATTTGACCAGCCGTTTCCGCAAAACAACTGTCGAAAGAAACGCCGTCGCAATTTAAATATATAGATTGGGATTTTTCTTTCGTCCACATAAGCAATTTTGTTTACACGGATAAATAGTAAACTTTTATAGTAAATTTGGAAATATATTTTTTCTTTAAAGCGGGATATTTAAATAATCTCGCGGGACGAGGGACAAATGACCGAAAATCGGTATTGGCCCGCTAAAAGTGGGACGTATAGTCACTTTAGATTAGACAGATTTAAGATTATTTTACTTATCACACGTCGCTATTCATTAATTTTTTTTTTAATTTAAATTTTTAAAGTTTAGATTTATTAATACATTTTATGAATATGGGATATGGTTATGGCTAAGGTGAAATTTCGATTTTTATCAGTAAAATGAAGTGTTCTTGGTTCTTCTATTTTTCTTCTTCTTGTATTACAATAATTCTATCTAATTTATTAAATTGGCATAACTCGGTACAAATTTTACAATCGAATATTATTTGCTCAGTCGTGTTACACTTATTCACGTTCTGTGCGAATCTAACTCGAATTGGGATCGAAAGATTGAGTTGGGATCGGTTAATAAGGAAAAAGATCGCGATGCCAGAAGGGAAAATTACGATTAATCGATCTTTGTTGGCAGCACTAGTGGAGACCATAAATTTAATTTATTCGCTGAAGAAGGCGCCCCCCTCGCTGTTTATATACCCGCTGCCAAACTTTACTTTATCTCCAATTCGATTCTCTGTTTCCTCGATATTATTATTGCTGCTCGGCAACATTTCCGATATTTCAATTATGTATAAAATGCCAAGTTTACGCAACGTCAAACTTTACGTACTTGTTGGCCGAAGGAAAAGTAAATCTGAAATTGCAGATTGCACGTCCAGACATTAGAATTGGAATGGTTCCCTGTTTGTACGTATAGAACGTTATCGGATTTCCCCTTCTATACTCTTCGATTCAATGTGACAGGGCCCAGATTAAAATCTCTGCCTCGGTCAGGACACTCTTCTTCCTTCTTCTTCTTCGACGGTTTCACTGCTGATGCTTCCTCATATTGCAATGGCAAATCAAACAAATGCACATTCGTTGTTTGGTACTTGATGTCAAATATTTGTGTCCATATCAAAAGTGTTCAAGATAAGAACATTTAAAAATGTAGTAATTGAAATAGTCCAATATTTCTGACTCTTAACAAAAACTTTGGAAATTATCTTCTTAAATTATTTGAAAATTCGAAGCACCGACTAAAAATTTATATACTATACTCATAGTCCATTTTTCAAATGCCTTTTAAAAAATTGGTTCGTTCTTTTGAAAGTTAATACCAAAAATAATCAGAAATAAATTTGCACGTTCAAATCGAAGTCCCTATTTCGAAATTTCGCTTGAGTTGCGTCTTGCGTAGCCATAACACTTTTCTTGGACACGGACTTGTCTAATATTTGTAGACATTTATTTGTGCTCTATTCCTTTGTATTGATTCTATATAGATATAGTATAAACATGTGGCTTGACAGGACGATCGATAATATGACTGTCCTCTTCATTCTTCATATACAACAAATCCTTTACAGCGAAGTAAATAAAATATACCGTGTGTATATTTTTATTTATATTATAGAAGATTTGTTTTATAAATTGAATACGTTTCTTAGTTTATCTTGCCAACGAAATTTGTATGATTCTTTCAATCGTATTTTCTTGAAGATGAATTTATTTGATTATATGAAGTTTGGCGCGACACTCGGTATATAGTACGCAGGGATATCGAACATATTGGAAATAATGAATTATTTAGACACGGCCGCTTGCGAGACATACAAAAACTATAACAATCATTTCAGAAACTGAAAATGTATTTTCTTCTAAGCTGGAAGCACCACTGAATAAAATTTAATGAGCCAGTCTTCTTGGAAATAAAAATCAATGAGTATCGAGATATTTTTAATTCCCAAAGTTAACAATTAAATTAAATTGGTTTATTAAACAATCCGTTTCGATATATCTTTTTTTTTTATTAAAGCTTGTAATTTCGAGTGCAAATTTGTGTCTGTTAAAAAAAAATTATATGAAAAATTGGGTATTATATTACTGTTTCATTGTCTTACAAATTTGCAATATTTGGCAATTTATATTTCCAATTTTTAAATGTTAGTCGTATGGTATGTTTAACCATGTTGCTTCAATTTAATTAAATCTGCATTATGGACGTAGAAATAAAACGGAAATATGTTCGCATCGTTGGATTAGATTTTCTTCGTACTAATGACGAGGGGGCGGCAAACTACTTCATTTAAGATGTTTGTTGCAAGATTTATAATACAATAAATAATTTCGCAGCTTCTATTCTCCTAAGTATCGCATTATATATGTCTGATGTATTATATGTATACGTATAGTTAGACAACTGAGAACTGGTCGCTACCAAAGTTATAATTACAAACTAATTAGGTTTTCTGCAATGGGAGTCCACGCGATTCCGAGGATGACTACGTTAAATTGAGTTTAACTCCCCTTCGCTGTGCGTTTTCAAGATTTGTTTCTGGCATCAGGCATTACCATTAATATGTTCGCGTATATCATCACGCTGGCCCGTGCAAACTATTATCCCCAGGGCAAAAACATCCCCAACTTCCGTTCTATTGACTACATTTAAAGTGACAAATCTAAAAGAAAACGTACATGGATTATATCGATTTAAAAACTAGCAAAATTTTATAAATTTATATAAAATCTATTTGCTAAGGAAAAATCTGTAAGAAATATGGCACTTATAGGGATAAAAATATGGCACTTATCAACAATCGGGATTAACGGAAATATTAATAGTTAATATTAAAGTCAATTTATATTCCACCATTTTCAAATCATCCATATAAAATCGGTACAATTTGCTTTAATACAATTACACTGTTAAAGATTTCAATCGTCTCTGTTTATCTTTAATAAAATCGTTTGTGCAAACCTATAATTAAAGTCCCATACAATATGGAGCATTATATAATTCACGAAATTACATCCCTTATCAATTTATCACACTTTATATAATACGCTAATTCAAATTAAATTTGTAGACTGTATAGTCTAGTGTTCAAATTACTCTCGTTATTTGTTAGACCAAATATGCAAAGACGTACAATATGCGCATTTATTAAAAAATGCATATAAATTATTAAAACCGCTATAAATGATTCAAAAACCTGACCAGATTTCAATATTTTTAAAATAATCAATTGTAACGATTGGTTGAAAACAGTACGTCAAACCGATCTCTCCTAAGTTAACTCCTTCAAATTTCCTTCAAATACATCTTCCTTCCTACCTTCTAAAACTAATTGTACAATACCTTTATTTGATGTACTATATCTATCTTACGCTGTAATACCTTTCAAATTTTTCTCAGCTAACTTAATTTATCTGAATGCAGCCTTCAAACATATTTGAAGACCACATTGAGGCTCCTCAGGCAGTTGGACTGATATATATTAATTTCCAACTGCCAAAAGACGGCGCGGGCTTAAATGCCACGCCACAAAAGTAAGCCTCACTTTTCGATCATTGGCTAGAGATGATAATTTTCTTAGGCTGATTTGGCATTAAAAAAATACTTTTTCATTCTTTTATTGCTACTGCAAGAAATAAAGGTTTTGCATGATCAAATATGCAAAATTAACGTACGAGAGTCGTAAATCTATCGAACGGCCGTCGAGTTCATTTTCGATTGGGCAAACATTGTCCACTTTTACTAATTCGAAAGTAAAGTGACAATTTCAGGATAAGTACAGGCACCTTACGGCTGTAAGTACAATTACCGCTGAAAACCGCCCCCCGATATTACTGCAGTCCGCCTCCAACGAACGACGCCGGCGTCGTTTGTCCGTTTGCGGTTTCCGCAATTCCACAAGACACATATATTGTTGAATACCATTGGTTTGGGTGCTCCTCGTCAGAAGGATCTATTTGAACGCGAACTCGCGTAATGAATTTAAATTGATGAAAACATTTATGTAGGATTCAAATCGATTAATTTTTTACGCAATACAGTAAATACAGGCTAAATAATGCCTCAGTAAAGAAGGCAGGCTTATTAAAGTGAAGGTTTAAGTAGTTTAATGGGTGCAAGCTGCGATGTGATTTGTATATTAGAGAACGTGTTTTTCTTATAACTAAATATCAGTTTTTTATTTTATTTCTCTATTTAATAAAGCTTATAATATAACAGTATATTTGGTGCATTGAATCATTTAAATATACACGTAACAATAAAGTAAATACCAAAATATAAGTAAACACTCTAATATTTTGCTGATAATATTATAAACATCAAAATATACAAACCAAAACTATTTAGATCAAAATCACATGTATATAGATATAGCTATAGTAATATTATTTAAATACGTACATTTAGTATATAATATATTGCGAGTTGACGAATAAAATTTATCAATAACATGAGATATAATCAAAATGCATCTAACAGAATAATCCATTTCAATAGAGATGACCAAATGCTAGCGTATATTCTATCTTAGTTATATATTTGTACTATAAAGTGAATATAATAGGAAAAATATTAATTTTATACGAGTATATTTTATAAGAGCCAAGTTAATGGAAATGCTGCGGAAATTCCTGCGAGATATCCTTTAGTAGCTTTTGGTCCTGCTCACTTTGTGCACAATCCTCGCAAAAGATGCGATTGAAACATTTTATAATATCGTCGATACGATGGCAATGTTCATTATAATTTGTGTTGCGTAAAATCAAACGACATAAAATTATATAGTAGTGTCGACGCTAAAATTAAAATATATGCTAGAAACTTGATTTTGGTTACGGTTAATTTAATAAATACGATTTTTATTAACAATAACCGGCTATTATAAATACTATCCAGGTTATGTGGTTGGTGCGATTAATAATATTGAAATAGTTACATAAACCGTTAATTATTAATAATTATTGGTAAATTTAATAAAAATATATTTTGTAGTATTGCTTATAAATTATTTTTCATATTGATACATACAAATGTTATTTATTATTACCAATGAAATAAAAAGTTCTTAATAAACTAAAGAGACAATTTTTAAGAAAATTAGATACTTTTATATTCCTAAATTTTACAGGAAATACATAAATTGCAATCTATTCCAGTGCTCTATTTTTCATAAATTGAATTTATTTTATGCCTTCCGGCCATTTCTTTGTTTGACGCATTTAAAATTCTTACATTTACCATTCATGGTTGTGAATTATTAATAATTATCGATTTATGTGATTAATACTAGCAGGTAATTATTAATAAAAATCGGTTAATTACTTTGACCGTAACGTATGTATTAAATTTAGCGACGTGGTCTATTGTAAGCACCTTATCTCTCGAAGACAAATCCAACATATTTCTCACCGTAATGTCAGTTAAGACTCTCACGTCATTTGTGTAAAATAGGTGACTAGTTTGTTCCGTACTAAAGACGTCTACAAATAACTTTAGAATGGAATGAGGCGGTTCCGGTTCATGATCAAAAATTCGCACAGGATCCTCTACAAAACAACACTCTCTTTGTACAATATAAACAACTGTATCTCTATTTGATTGTCATCTATAATTGGCCAAATTATGTTTAGAACGCGTCAAGTTATATGTTTCAATGAAAAAGTGTCTATTTGAATGTCTCCTAGAATGTTTGTAGGAAGAATTTTCCTGTAATTACAATAATGAAGTTTCACGGAAGAAACTTCTACCCGCTCTTGAAATTAGGTCGTATATCGCGGCATTTAATTAATAATTAATCGTTCAATTAATGATTGCGGCTACAAGTGGTAACGTACCGTCTCTGTTAAGAAGTAATAATGACTTTTCGGTGAAGGTTTTAGCGGAAGACTGGGTGGATAAAGCGCTTATCACCGGATTATCCCAGATGTTCTCATTGCTGAACTGCAGATTAATACTGAGCACAAGATTGAGGAAGAGATCGGCAATTTGCTCGTCCTCGTCAGCGTCAGGAGGCTCCTCAATTAATCGCAACAAGAACGATATAAATTCTATCCCGATTAAATTCTGATGAGTTACCTATACACAAAGCATTACGCTCACAATATTTCAAGACACGAAATCTAATTGAGTGCCAGATTCTTTCCGATAAGAAGTAAATTCAAGATTTAAAATGAAATAATGGTGGATTACTCATAAAGCACAGTAAGCAATCGTTAGGGCCTCTCTCAAAAGTAGACCTCAAAATCAAGTAAAACAAAAATTTACTGAAAAATAAAAATAAAGTATAGCAAAATATTTTTTTACGATATAAATCAAAAGTACCCAAAAACTATACTTAAAAAATAATATTATTGATAATATAGAATATCACCCAAATACCGTAACAAGCATTAAGTAGCTAGATGTACATTTCAAGCGCTATGTGCCCATCTTCAGTAGCGCAAGATAAAACTAAATAAAATACCTGTCACGAATCGTGATTGATATACTATAGCGCTTGAAATGTACATCTAGCTACTTAATGCTTGTTACGGTATTTGGGTGATATTCCATATTATAATTTAACACCGTAGTGATAATTTTTAAAATAATATTGATGATATTAAAACTAATAGTCTGCCCTGACAATATGTAATAAAACAGGCGAATCATTACTAATTCACTGATATCTTGTATGTGAATTCATCTTAAAATATAGTGCCTCTATTTCAAATATTGAATGTTTTTATCGAAGGTAAACACAAAGCAAATTCATTTGTATTGGACCAATATTGTTTAGCATAAAAATGATGAAAAAAAAGGTGTAGTTTTAGTTGCCTACATTTATTTTCCTTTCCACATCCGGCTATTCTCAGCCAGAATCGTATCGGTTTTTCTTCTCCTCTTTTTCTTATTTAATTTAATTCGATGAATAAAGCGCAATTATTATTATTAATTATATTAAAATGATAAAAATAAACTTCATATATCTAAAATACGTAAAAGATTTTCAAGCAAAAAATAAATAAATAATCACTAGTAGTATTTCTTATGACTTACTGGCATTGGTTCACCAGACGAAAAGACCATTGTCAGTAATAGCGCCGAATAGCTCAGCTTCGCTATAAATCCTTCATTTGCGCGCATGTCTCGAGCAATCTCGCAAGATAGCACCGAGTTTAGGCAAATTGAAATGACCGTACCGTCCAAGCCGCACATTACACCGAAGGCTTGGAGCAATAACTGGCGTATAGACCAACGTGTTTCCATTTGGTAGTACTCAGTTAGAGTTACCAAAGCACTGTATTGGTTAGAAGCGATCATATGCTTTGAAATTGCCGCATCTGCATTGGTCTGCAAACACATTTACTTTTTTCTCTGACGTTTAATGCGGTCGTTTCATAAAAGCTTTAAAAGACCGCTTAGAAATTGGATAACAATTTTAGTACTTATCAGTATGTAGACAATTTTTAACTTTGACAAAGTAAATTGGGTGATTTTATATACTTAACAGTTTTATAGTAAAAACTCACCAAGATCGAAATTAATTCATTCAGATAATCCATAATAACTGGTTCGTCTTCATGCAGCATCCAACTTCTTTGTTGTTCGTCTTCCTTGCATGAAGTAAGCTCGTCAAATATCACCTTCATATGAAAATATAGATATAATTAAATTTTTAAATGACTAATCTAATTGAATTTAAAATAATGCTTACCAAAATACACTAAAAAATATAACAAAATACATCCTCAAACTAATTTTTTTTTTTGTTATAACAGCCAATTATTATTTTTAAGTACGAAATTTGTTATTACTTTAATTATATAAATCCTATAAATAAATACTTATAAATCACAATTACTGTAGATAATATATATTTTTTATTATAATTATTAATCAATCCAAAATATAATAATCCATATATAGAATTCTACTAATTGCTCATCATTTAATAACGCCCATATTATAGTGTCGATTTAAAATTAATAATTGCATTACAAAACGATAAATTCTGACAAATTAATAATCTATAATAGCGATGATAGTAATCAAACCATTGAACTAATTTTTTATGAATTTTTGTATTTGTAGTTTCTATAAAATAAATTATAAATAGCTTTATATATTTGGTAATTTATGAATGGACTGATATTTTTTGTTTTTCATTTGTATTTTATTTTTATTTTACGTTGAAATAAATGAATGAATTTAAATAATTGACTAAATTATGCGCGTTTTGGTTTTTTCCCTCCCGATTTACACGGTTTTTTATACAAAAATGCAATGATTTCGATTTACACGGTATTCTGAGAAACCGATCTTCCGTGTAAATCGGGGGATAGTAAAGTTATTTTCGCCCTTTGCTAAAAACGCCTAAAAAACTGTACCTGCAGTCTACTAGCGTCGTGCGTTTGCAGTCTCGGTACCACCGGGTCAGCCACACCATCCATAGCAGTACCATCTTCAGCCCCAGTACCCCTAATCATTTTACCTGCGCCACCGGCCGGTATACCTGCACCGCCACCAGCTGCGGACGCAACTACGGCCGCGGAAGATGCGGCGGCGCCCTCTAATAATGACTGTATAGTACTTAGATAGGGAAATACGCTAGCTGGTAAAAGGTCGTGCAGACCGTGAATAACTGTAGCTACAGCTGCTCTAGACAATCGATAGCTGAGTTGTGTGTTAACGCGAACGCTATCGACAAGTTCGTATACCGCCTAGAAAAACGGCCGAAATAATCAAAAACTGTAGAAGAAACTATCTACGATATTCAGTCAACGGCATCAATAAAAATACATACAGGGTGTAAAGCTGGATTGGAAACATAGGCATTTTACATGTTAAATAGAACTTGTTCATATATTGGCTGCCCTGATCATTTTACATCAAAATTGTACATAGAAAATATTTGTACTTTAAAACTGAATCTAACGAACTTTTACATTCGTCTTTCATTTGAGTGATTTTCAGGATATTCGAAGAAAACTTTTCCATGAGTGATGAAGCCCTTAAGTCATATTAGCCTTGATTTTTACAATTTGCGAATTTGACAAAAATGCGAAGAAAATTTTTACTTTTAAGACAAAAAATAATAAAAAATAAAAAATAAAATATTCTATACTATTATTTAACACTGTAATGAAAATTTAAAAAAGACTAATATGACTTAAGGGCTTCATCGATGGAAAAGTTTACTTCGTATATCTTGAAAACCATTAAAGTGGTAGACAAATGCAAAAAGTTCATCAAATTCAGTTGTCAGTTTCGAAAATATCCTCTATTTACAATTTCGCTGTAAAAAAAATCAGGGGAGCCAATATTTGCACAAATTTAATTCAACATGTAAACTGCCTGTTTCCAATCCAGCTTTACACTCGGTATACGATCATAATATACCATATCGTCAGCGATGTGACAATACCTCCTACCTTACAAAAATTCGAAAAATGAGATATTATGTCAAACTAATTCTTAGGTTTATTGCGTTTATCCCAATTGATTAAAAGTTCAAAGCAGATAAGAGGTATTGTCACATCGCTGACGATGTTTTCATTATAATATAGAATATCACCCAAATACCGTAACAAGCATTAAGTAGCTAGATGTACATTTCAAAGGCTATGCTATGCGACCATCTTCAGTAGCACAAGATAAAACTAAATAAAATACCTGTCACGAATCGTGATTGATATACTATCAATATATATATATATATCATATATATATATATATATTGATAGTATATCAATAGTATAGTATATAGTATATATTGATAGTATATCAATAGTATAGTATATAGTATATCTATATATATATATATAGTACATCAATAGTATAGTATATATATTATATATATATATAGTATATCAACCACGATTCGTGACAGAGGTACTTTATTTAGTTTTAACTTGTGCTACTGAAGATGGGCGCATAGCGCTTGAAATGTACATCTACTTAATCTACATCTACAGCTACTTAATGCTTGTTACGGTATTTGGGTGATATTCTATATTATAATTTAACACCGTAATAGTTATATTATATTATAATACTATCCTACACTTTATAATATAAAGTGTAGGATAGCACAGGGTAGGAAGGCATTCGTAGAAAAGGAACAGATTTTAAGATCAAATATTGACTTGGGTATTAGAAAAAGATTACTGAAGGTATATGTTTGGAGTGTAGCACTGTACGGGTGTGAGGCGTGGACTATAGAAAAGGAAGAGAAGCGTAGATTACAAGCATTCGAAATGTGGTATTATAGGAGGATGATGAGGATTGGTTGGGAAAATAAAGTAACAAATGAAGCTGTACTAGAGTTAGTAGGGGAGAAGAGAAGTATTTGGAGAGTGTTACAGCGTAGGAGAGACAGATTAGTAGGGCATATCCTTAGGCATGGGGGGATTATGCAATTTATCATAGAAGGTAGGGTGGAGGGAAAGAGAGGGGTAGGTAGGCCTAGATTGGAGTATGTGAGTCAGATAGTTGAAGACGTTGAGATGAATAGCTATAGGGAGATGAAGGGATTAGCTCAGGATAGATCGGCATGGCGTGCTGTTTCCAACCAATCTTTAGGATTGCGGACTCTTTAACTAACTAAACACCGTAATGAGAATTTTTAAGATGTATTCATTCATTAATACTTTGAAGATTGCGAGATCAAACTAGTAAGTTAATAAAATCGTTAACTTACTCACCGTAGCAGTAATAGCTGGTGTTTCGTCGTTGCACTCTCCATTATCAATAGACTTAAGTTTAGCGCGCTTAGGACTTTCAGGCGTCGTTGCTGTATCTATGGCACATGGACTAATATCAGTTTGCACCTCGTTCATTTTAACCGATGAACCCCGTACAGTCTCCAATTGCCCTTCTGAATTTTTAAACAACAATGGTGGAATGTTATCGCCCGCCACCGATGCGATGGCATTAATATTCGATTCGGGCAATTGCTCTACATTTCGCTTCATTTCTTTCAGTCTTGCGAGTGTTTCTGGGTCCGCTTCGGTGCGACGAACATGTTCCATTCCATTCTCGAGATATTGAATGTAGAATGTGGGGCTGACGGTGATCTTTTCAACGTAATTCGATGGGATAAAGCCCATCTCGCCCTTCTCGTTCATAACCTCCCACCAGTTCTTATGTTTGGTAATAGTTTGATGTAGTATGAAGTAATCGTTTGTGCGGAAGCTTAGTGTCCTGGAATACGTGGCTTTAAAGTCGTACAAACTGCGTAGCATGTCCAGATTACCTGCAGTAATAAATTGCATAGAGAAATTTAGACTAGGTAATGTTTGAGAGTTACCTAATTTTATCACGTTATTGGACATTATTTCAATAACAACCGTCAAACACTGCAGAGGAAACAATAATACGAGATCCTAAAATTAAAAAGAAATTAATAATACTTTGGCATTTTGAGTGATGTTAAATAAGTCTAGGAGGATCTAAATGAGATTAACGTTAACCTCAAAAGGAAATCAAATTAATATAGGCAACTAAAACTGCCGTTGAACCGGGGATTGCTCTAAAATGTTGAACTGGTTCTTGATAAAATTAACTATTTAATTAGTTGAATGGTCCAATATCTAATAAAACTGGAAATTTTCTACATTATCATTAATATTCAATGTATAAAATAGTATTTATTAAAGAAAAAATATTGAAAAGTGAACTGTCGCTTACATAGTATATGCGTTTGACATATGTCTGTTCTGTTTGTTCCGATTGCATTGTACCTTTTCACCGGTTTTCGCATAAAAATATAATAAAATAAAAGGGTAGTTTATAATTAATATGGGTCGACGTAAATCAAAACGGAAGCCTCCTTCTAAACGAAAAGCTATTGAGCCATTAGATCAACAATTCAACTGTCCGTTTTGCAATCATGAGAAATCTTGCGATGTTAAAATGTAAGTACCCAAATTCCCGTTTTAATTATCATTTTTGAATCGTCCTTTTCCAGGGATAAAGGCCGAAATACAGCGCGGATCACTTGCAGAGTCTGTCTGGAAGATTTTCAAACCACTATAAATTTCTTGTCTGAACCGGTGGATGTTTACAACGATTGGATAGATGCTTGCGAATCGGCGAATTAAATTTATTTTATAACGTTATAGTATTTAAGACGCAATATATTTGAATGTTTATAGGAATATATGTATTAACTTGCACGTAATTTTAATTGTAAGAATTTGATATTATAGAAACATTTTATTTTAACACAACTTTGAACTAGCAACAATGAAATGTGAAATATTCCGTTTCAGCTACATAGAATAAATACAACTAATAATTTTTCTTGTTATCTCCTCCTGCTTTAACATCCAATTCGGTCTTTGACAATGTCTTATAATTTTTAGTACGTGTATAACGATAAGTTTTATAATAGAATTGACCGAATAGAAACAGCAGTGACCATAAATATATTACTGTAAACCATAATAACCATTTCGGTGCTGGACATTGCACATACAAACCATAAAGAAGATGACTCATTATAGCTACAAATTGTCCCTAAAAAATTATTAAATATAGTTAAGTAATACTGTTGTAAATATATATATATATATATTTAATATTTCAATAAATTTAGTTAAAGAGTCCGCAATCCTAAAGATTGGTTGGAAACAGCACGCCATGCCGATCTATCCTGAGCTAATCCCTTCATCTCCCTATAGCTATTCATCTCAACGTCTTCAACTATCTGACTCACATACTCCAATCTAGGCCTACCTACCCCTCTCTTTCCCTCCACCTACCTTCTATGATCAATTGCATAATCCCCCCATGTCTAAGGATATGCCCTACTAATCTGTCTCTCCTACGCTGTAACACTCTCCAGATACTTCTCTTCTCCCCTTCTAACTCTAGTACAGCTTCATTTGTTACTTTATCTTCCCAACCAATCCTCATCATCCTCCTATAACACCACATTTCAAGTGCTTCTAATCTACGCTTCTCTTCCTTTCCTATAGTCCACGCCTCACACCCGTACAGTGCTACACTCCAAACATATACCTTCAGTAATCTTTTTCTAATACCCAAGTCAATATTTGATCTTAAAATCTGTTCTTTTTCTACGAATGCCTTCCTACCCTGTGCTATCCTACACTTTATATCTACCTTGCTTCGATTATCTTTTGTGATTCTACTGCCTAAATAACAAAAATCTGACACTTCTTCGATTCTATTATCTCCTATTGTGATCCTCATTTTTCTACTGCATTCCTTTTTGTCACACCTCATCACTTTAGTTTTACCTATATTTATTTTCATGTTAAAATCCCTAGTCAATACTGCCTGCATACCATTCAATACCCTTTCTAAATTCTTTTCGCTTTCTTCCAATATAGCTATATCGTCAATAAATTATCGTAATTTAATTTATATATTTTTTGAGCAAGACTAACTAAATTACCATTTGCAATTGAGTCAAATATTTCTTCCACCATAGATATTTTTTAACATGCGGTCCCATTGCAGATAACATATAGTAGGTGTACATAATTATATGTACGAATGAATTAATGGATAAACTGAATACGGCTAAAATAGAATAGTTATAAGAAAAGAATAATATTTCTTCAGCAGGATATACATTGTCCTCCAGGCAGATATAAAGTACCCAAATACCAATTGAAAATCATGGTGGAATGGTGATACAGGTGCAAAAAGGACATTTGATCCTTTTTCTTTCGAAGTGCAAAAAACATCTAAAAAAGAAAAAAAAAACCGTTATTTTTTAAAGCTATAAGTAACTTTTCAACATATATAAAACTGACATTTTGTTTGTGTAAATTAAATAAATCTTACAGTGTCCAACAAGTCGCAAATTTTTGAAATATAGAACCAATAGAAAACATTAATCATCTAAAACACAAGTTAATTATTGTTTAATCTAAAATAATTAATTATCGATTAGAGCTTCACCCGATTCGATACAGGATTGTTGGATGTATCTAGAACGCTGCAATTAAGTTTATAATGAGATAACAAAGACGTTATTACAGCTTCTTTAAAGATGTAAATGGAAAACACAACTTGGAGGCAATTGTAGACAACTAATATTCGTCTAAGGCGTAATGCTCTACGGTGCCTCATTATTTCATTTATTAAGTAAATCGTGCTCCAGTATATTGTCAAAATCGTGAAGAATATAAATGGTGATCTGAATAAGGTCCATCTTGCAACTCTGGGGTCTAAAATAAGTTTGGCCGTTGTTGACAATTTTATTGCAAATAATGGATATGCGTATTTTACCTGGCTTTCCAAGATACTTTTCTAATAGTTGCGGTATTTCATGATAAAACGTATTTCGCTTCAATAACATCGTTAATAAAACAAATTATAGAAAATTTACGAACTTAAAATCTAACGTGGACTGTCAGACGTGGACATCTATTAATGTTTCTTTCATTTATTTCGCGCATTCATGATTAAAATATATTTATTTTGTTAAGTCAATTAACCATGTTTTAAAAATTAAGATTTATTTTACATTTATATACAAAAATACTACATAAATTAATAACCAGAGCACACGAACCATATATTACATAAATATTTAAAAAAGAAGTTACAAAAACACCACACCAATATAATTCAACAATGCTTAACAATGCAATGAGATAGTATTCCTTGCAGTAGTTATATTTTGAATTGGGATTTTGATTTTGTGAGAATTTATTTTTTACATTTCATTTTATAAATATATAAGTAGTAAATACGGATTCAATTTATGCGGTAATGGTAGAAAATATTGATTTTCTCATACAACTATAAATTATTTCCAAAAATAACAAGAATACGACGAAATCGATTGTTTACGTGAATTTTTTGGGAGTTACAAAATACAATAAAAAGCGTCACAATAATAACGATCAACGCCATTTGTTTGTTAGTTCATTAAATAAATATGAAGATTTTATACTTTAACATAAGATATAAAAATAAATAATCAGCGACAAATGCATTGTTTTCATTTTCGGTAATTGTAAATTAATTTAAAAAATGTGAATCAAAGCGCCATGTATTTCAAGGGGTTTTGAAAAAGTCTCCAAAAGCTAGATGGTATAGAAAAAATGTTATTATATTATTCGAAGTGGGTGCACTGCGATTTTTAGTGCTTCATTATATCGTGAATAAAGTTCTTTGGCAAATCACAGAAATTATTAGCTTTAATACATTTAAAGAGTACAGTATTTTAGGCACAAACGGTAGTTACTAGTTAAATCGACCACGGGCATTAAATATCCAAAAGCCCGTGATTTTTCTATAAGATTTGCATTCCATTTCGCACGTTCGCAATTATCGCACGTGCACATTATTATTTACAAACTATATCGGCTTAAATACAAAAGCGCATTCTAAAATATGCCGCATCTTCCGCAATAAAAGAAGTTGAATATCCAAATATTTAACAAGCTTGGCGTAATAATGAGATATCAAAAACTGATCACTATATAATTGGTTGATTGTCCATTACATTTTACAACAATTGATATACATTAAATCTAATAAAAATTTGAACGTAAACTTAAGTAGCACAGCACGAGTAGCTTTATAAATTTCATCGTCGCAACAGAACTTGATATTTCATTTCAATAATTCAATAATGCATTTTAATACTCTTCAGAAGAATGAATAAATTTTATTTCGAACACAGCAAGTCACCTACCCATGTTGTATAAACATATATATTTTTCAGTAACGTTACTCTTTTACTAGGCCAAACTATAAAACCGTAGAAAATATTTTGTACCCATCTTAATCTTGTTCCTCTATTTCTAGAACTATTATATAACTTTTACTCAACTGCGCCCGATTTGTTAATCGATCTTTTTACTGTCACGGTGCTGTAACGTTTGCGTATGGCTTACGAAGCCGTTGTTCACTCCGTTCGAATAACAGGCTTTATATGAACCGGTGTATTCCTCGATGTACGGACTTTTAGGTACACCGTTGCCGTTCTCACTTATTGCGCGACCATTCGTAGCTTTATGATCCTCCAAAACAGGCTAAAACATACGCATCATAATAAGTGTAAAGAAAAAAATCACCCAAATAACGCAATTAAAAGCGTTTGTCTGCTAAATGCGCATTTCGAAGGCAAAGCTCCCATCGTCATTAGGAACATGTTACCGTAGCCTTCGATATGCTTAAGTAAAAATATTTTGTTGATATTCTATATAAAAAGCATTAAAATGTTTGTTTTTGCTCAACTATGACCGTGTACATTTTCATTCCAAGTTATGAATGGTTATATTTGTTCGTAAGTATTTTTTTACCATGCAAAAGCCCTGATTTTTCACAGCCTTTTTACTAGTATATTTGATTTTATAAAAGTCCGAAAAGAGGAACAGGAACATGACGCCGTGTAATGCAATCCAGATCATGAACCCTTTATGATAATTGCAGTCCGTGAACAATAATTGGAATTGGTGAACGAATATGGCCACAAATTGTACCTATACATAAATATATGAGATATATATAAATATGAAGGTGATTTTTAGAGGTAAAAATTATTTTTTATATGCGATATGTGATTATGCTTGGGCAAATGAAATACGTCCGAATTTGACTAGTTCGTTTCGGCATTTTGTATAATAATTTCAGTACAAAGCAAATAATTTATTTTTTAACTCCGATGTAAAATAGAATTTTTAAAGTCATACAAATTATAATTAATATTAATATTCTTACGTTCATTTACACTTAAAATATATATTGAGCATGAATATGTTTATGTGTATGCTAGACTAGACAGTTACGACTAAATGATACTTGTAGATTAAACATGATTTTAAATATTTATATTTGCAGAAAAGTGTTAATGCCTCCGATTGTTTCATTATTATCTTATACTTGAGTATCAGGGATGCAACTCGTAATATATAATTTTCAATACTGAATGCGAATAACGTAGTGAATAATTCATTCGAGAATATATAAGTGAATAATAAATTAAAATAAATATAAATAAAAATAAAATATAAAAATAAAAATAATATTGAATACGAGTCGTTCACTCTGATGAATAGTTCAAATTGAACGATTCACAGGTGATTTAGCGAAGCCTACGAAAATAAATTCGCATTATGTACTTGCGAAACAACTGGCTTTTGCTAAAACGTTATTATAAAAATTATTAGTGCTTCTTCGAGGTACTCATTGGAACTTTCTAGGAAAAATATTTTATTTAATCATTTTCTATAATATATCGTTATTACGCGATTTTAAACAAAACGAGATGTTATATTGAAATATCGGATTTTTTTTTAAATTTTACAACACATTTTCAATAATATATAAATGGAGCCATATAACTTTTAATTATTATTCTTTATATATTAAATAATGGCAGAGTAGACAAGTATTGTTTTAAAAGATACTTATAATGTAAGTCATCTATAAAGTGATTTAGGACCATATTCTTACCATTTGGAAAGCGGTGAGATATTTTTTCCACCAAATATATTTTTGATATTGCGGTCCCATGGCAGATACCATATAATATAAATACATCACAATATGAACGAAAGTGTTGAGCAAGGCAAAGAAAGTACTATGACCACCTGAAATAGATAAACAGAAAACAATCCATTATAATAACCAAGAATCACGCTAAAAAGCGTAATAAATACAATGAAAATAAACGTAACATTATATAACAAAAATTAAAATACCATACATACGTAATTGTTAATCTCGTTATATAATTTCGTAGTATATGTTTAAGAATTTATGTAGTTATATTGCAATTTTTTTGCAAGAAAATTTCTTTTCAGTAAATACAACAAATGATGTTAACGAATGTAAAGAACAACAGATTTCTTTGTGTAATGTTTTTTGTAGTGATGTAACCGTTTGATTGAAGTTTTATTGTTCTTTAACTATTAACATCTTTATAATTATATGAACATGTTGTAAAAGAAATAGTTGCTAGACTTGTATGTAATAAAACAACAAATTTTAAGCGGTTTTAATTTGTTTAGAATTTTTTTAAGGTTTGTTAAGGTTTGGTGTTTTGTCTGAAGTGTTAAGGAAATTTTTTTATGTTTTTTCAAGGTGATATAAATAGTTTGTTAAAACAAAAAATAATGTCTGGGATACGAGGAGATTGTGACTTTTCCTTTTGTAATAGATGACAATTTCGAAATAGCATTATGTATTCTCAAGAATGTGTTTTATGTTGATTCTAATTGGAGAAATGTAGAATAAAAGTTAACCTGGTGCGAATTTCATGCCCATCCACACAGAGAATGGCATACAGCCATGATGGATGACATGCAGTGTCGAGACATGGCTGTTCTTTTTCCTCAAAATGAAGAACAGTGTGTCGAAGAACTCGGTAAACTTGGAAATATAATACCACCAGCATGTATGCGCCATCTTCGAAATAAAAATTTAAGAATTAATTAACAACATCCTCAAATAAATTGCTATAAATTTTTCTGCTATCAATAAATTTTTGGATAAATAAGTAAAGTAATAATAGTATGAAAAATGGAAAGTAATTTATTTACAAACTTGTTGAAAGTTCGTGCAAATTAATTGTTTTTTGCATACTAGCATAGTCTTATTAATTAATAAGAGTAATTTTAATTGTGATTTTGATTAATCGTTTATAAAATTGCATTTGTTATTCTTCAAAAATTTAGTTACATATGAAACAGAGAATTTATTTATCAATAATTAAGTTTAAGGCCTGACATTTCAAATGGAAATCGTGTAATATAATAATAGATGAGAATCAATAATCACAATATTAGTAAACATATAATTAAATTTAAATTCATTATTAAAAAATGTATATGAAAATTTATATCTTTATATAATTGTACTGTAAAATGATCGCAACTAGTTCGTGATTTTTTCTTTTAGTAAAAGTAGAAGTTAATATAAATTGGAAGAATTATACAATTATCGGGAAACTTGTAGTAATTTGCAGCATTATTTTAAAATATTAAACAAAAACCTTACCCTTAAAGCCATTGCATTATTAGAGTAATCTACAGGTTGACACCTGAAGCTGTAGCTTCCCCACCATCCACTCATCAGGTACTGAAAAAAATAATTAGGGATATTAATTTGTAAGGAAGAAAACTGGAATTAAAGTTGAATTGATATTTGAAAAGACAAAAATCAAATTAGCAGCGTGGAATTTTAATACAAGTACGTAAGTTTCGTCATCAATTCTTACGTAAAAAAATATTGCAGAAATGTAACGAAGAAAAAATATATATTACAGGAGAAATAATTGCACAATTATGAACTTTTATTTTCTCGATTGTATAAAAATAATTTCTCAAAGATGTGCTAATAAAAAAAAATTTACATTTAATTTATAACACAATATTCGATTAAATCTGTTCAATAAACATTTTCGCAATAATATTACTCTTTAGCGAATAAATCGTGAATAAAAAAATCGTTGCGTATGTAAATGTGTCAATAACGAAGAGATCCTGCAATTGAGTAAAAAATGTTTAGAATTATGGTAATCAGTGGCGTTTTGTATATAAGACCAATTGACAAATTTGCATTAATTTTCCTCATTAGCATAAGTCAATGTAAACTTTTGTTTCATTCGTCGCCTTCAAAGAGATTTGAATCATAATGAAAAGCTATCCATGATTAGAGGTATAGTACGAAAATTAGATTAGGAATGGTTACCCACCAGCAATTTTTTTAAATATTTCTTTGATTTACAACATTTCTAACTGTTTTTTAACTAAGGTGCAATTTAATATTCAGTGATTCGGAAATATTTGATTATAATATTAGAAAATTACTTGTTTCGAAAAATAAAAAATTCTAAAGTTTGAGTAGTAATATATTATTTTCTAATTTTTGTCTAATTTTGTAAATTTGTATAGTTCGCTAGGAAAAAATAATTGACTATACAATGTTAAGTAACCTAGTGTTAAGATTATAAGAATGTGAAGAATGTAAGTGCGAGTATTTATCAATTTTTAATTATGTAAAATTATACACAAGCTTGTTATGTAAATGTAATACTATTTTTTGATAATATATATTTTTACAAAATTTTTCCAAATAAGATTGTGATTTTTTTCCTCCGAACTCAAATATTGTTTTTATTAAGAATGTAACATAATTTTAAAAGTTTAAAATTCTTTTTCAATCGATTTCATGTTGCCAAGTATTTATTATTTTTTCTTATACGAAGCATATTATTTTCGATATTTTATAAACAAATTTTCTAAAAAATTATACAATTCGAAATTCTCTACAAATCAAAATTTCATATATATCATTTCATATATTTCATATATTATAATTTTCAAAAATTCAAATTTAATATTATTTATATTAAGAAATATTCAGGAAATTATATAACTATGAAAAGAACTATTTTCTGTTATAATTAACGATTTGATGAAGTACATTTTTCATTTACCGTCTATACTTTTCATGTGTCCAATAACATTTAAAATTGACTTCAATCTTGACCTTTACCAAGAAGAGGTACGAAAATTAAATTGCTATAATAAATACAATTTTTTTCGATTTGCCGCAATTAATTGAAATTAATTGGAAAAATTAAACTTGATGATCTTCTTTTTTAAATTTACATTATAAAAAAACAAAATTAAATTAAAAATTAGAGATTTTTAATTTAAATCTCGAAATAAATGCAAATTGTTGTTACATAATCAGAACGTTAAAACGAATTAAAAAAAAAATTTAAAGAACATTATTCCCATTATAACTTCTTCGTTCGAAATTTTTTATCAAAATATATAGCCATAATTTTAAAAATTATTCCTGAGAAACAATTGACAAATCCAACGACGCAAAAAGATTTCGCAAAATTTATTTAAAAGCCTGAATATTATTAAAGCATGTACAAATCGTAATTTATGCTCCACAGATTTCCAAACTATTTATAATTTTTTTCATCTTACGAATGAATATTCAATTTGCCTGATATTGGCATATTATTGAATCCTCTCTTGACATTATTCTCAATAGCTCATTACAATGTTAGAGGCTATTTAGTAAATTAAGATTGCACTCACTTATATACCTATAGTGCGTCAAGAAATAATTTGCCGAGCTTCTACCTCGACCATAACAGAAGCGAATGATTTATGTTAAACAAATAATTAGATTTAAAGAAAAATCAGGGTAGTAATCATTTTTTTTAATTCTATTTATGTAAATATGAATAGGAAAACGAAATAATTAATATATTATATTTTATATTCGTGACATCGTCAATGAAAAAAAATTTTTAGAGGAAAAAATAACAATGTTTTCATATATGCTGGCAATGTTAACACGATACAGTTTTAGTCCTAACCTACATAAGCTAAACTTATAAAAATTGATAAAACATTAAGTCAATCTACTCTGCAGACTACAAAGAGGTTTCCAAAAAAAAAAATTCTGAATTAATATATCATCAATTTATGCGCACGCATATGCATAGTAGAATATATAACTGAAAGTATATAAATGTACACTCAAAGTACCATAATATTGGACACAATTGTCAATAGATGGGGTTGAACGGTATGCTAAATTTCAAACAGATATTTTTGTGTAAAAAAATTCTAACATCCCCTTAAATCTATAATATTATTAATATGTCAACAAAATAAAGTATATCTTGAGAAAAATTAGTACTGGATTTGAAAAATTTGTTTAAACTACGTAAATAAATTAATAAAAGCATTTAAATCTTCTTGCACAATTTTCTAGCGGATCATCATAAATTACACAAAAATTACGCAATACATAGTTGTATTTATTTTGACGATAAATCTACATTAGGCTGCGTCATGCGAAAGTAAATGTAGCCAGAGTATACAGAACATAATTGCATGTGATACAGATTCCATTAATCACACTATTTTTCATGGTATTTTCTTTCCATTGATTCCGTATCTATGTTGTGGGATTGTCTGATCTACATCTTGCGATGATATATGATTAAGTTTCTACCGCACAAAACTAAAACTTGCTCTAAATAGTGTAATCTGCATTTAAACATCTCATACGATAAAAAAAACTACGGTAATTCAAGATCAATTGAATATTTTACACGCCAAACACAAATTATCCCACTTTTAGTGCTTTCAAAATAATTTGCTGTAATTAAATTGAAACAACGTTTGCACCAAAATTGTATTTACTTCTAAGACGATATTTTTTGGGAAGTCCGAAAATAGAAGCAAAATCGAAGAATTGCTTAATTTTAAAACGTATATATTTTTAATTCGCTTCTAAACAAATTAATTCATTTAACTAGCAAATTATAAAAATAATTTTCAAGTTCTAAAAACTTGATTCTTTAAATACTATAAAGAAGTGTGGTACAAAGGTTTACTAATATGACGTTGTTAATATTTTAAATTAACGTTTTATTATTTGTTCAGCATGAAATGTACTAATTTAAATTGTAAATGAATAATAAAAACGTTAAATAATCAAATATCTACATAAAATATAAATATCGATAGTAACGAGTTTCGAATAAGCCATTCGCCCAAAAAAGCAGGCGTTAGTTAATATAATGCCATCATTAAAATCATTGCCATGTCTGTTGAAAAACAAAAAATCGGACGTATTAGAGTATAAATTTTGGTTAATTGCGATGATATGATTATATAGCCAAAAACACGTTTAATGATTTTTTTTTGGAATTTCTGAAAATATGTTGATATTGTCATTACAGGCAATTCGCTAAAGGATAATATTTGGATATTAAATATATATTTATTACCATCAAATATACGAATATAATCGACGTGAGCAATCGATTATGATTAAATGAAACAAAATAGACACATTTTAGTCAAATATGTAATTATTATTTGCAAAAATGCAAAATGGAAAACCAATTTGTTTTGATTCATAATTAAATGAATGGTATATATAAATGGTTAGTTAAAGAGTCCGCAATCCTAAAGATTGGTGGGAAACAGCACGCCATGCCGATCTATCCTGAGCTAATCCCTTCATCTCCCTATAGCTATTCATCTCAACGTCTTCAACTATCTGACTCACATACTCCAATCTAGGCCTACCTACCCCTCTCGTTCCCTCCACTCTACCTTCTATGATCAATTGCATAATCCCCGCATGCCTAAGAATATGCCCTACTAATCTGTCTCTCCTACGCTGTAACACTCTCCAAATACTTCTCTTCTCCCCTACTAACTCTAGTACAGCTTCATTTGTTACTTTATCTTCCCAACCAATCCTCATCATCCTCCTATAACACCACATTTCGAATGCTTGTAATCTACGCTTCTCTTCCTTTCCTATAGTCCACGCCTCACACCCGTACAGTGCTACACTCCAAACATATACCTTCAGTAATCTTTTTCTAATACCCAAGTCAATATTTGATCTTAAAATCTGTTCCTTTTCTACGAATGCCTTCCTACCCTGTGCTATCCTACACTTTATATCTACCTTGCTTCGATTATCTTTTGTGATTCTACTGCCTAAATAACAAAAATGTGACACTTCTTCGATTCTATTATCTCCTATTGAGATCCTCATTTTTCTACTGCATTCCTTTTTGTCACACCTCATCACTTTAGTTTTACCTATATTTATTTTCATGTTAAAATCCCTAGTCAATACTGCCTGCATACCATTCAATACCCTTTCTAAATTCTTTTCGCTTTCTTCCAATATAGCTATATCGTCGGCGAATCTCAACATATATATTTTCTCTCCCTGTACATTCACACCTACACTATACTCTTCTTTTACTTTGTTTATTGCATCTTCTATATATAGATTAAATAATAACGGTGAGAGTGTACATCCCTGCCGAACTCCCTTCCCTATTTTTGCTACCTCTTCTTCCCCCTCAATTCTAACTAAGGCAGTTTGGTGTTTATATAAATTAAAAATTATTCTCCTATCCTTATAATCTATACCCGTTTCTTTTAAAATTCTAAACATTATGTCCCAATCTACATTATCAAATGCCTTTTATAAATCTACAAAATATAAATGGTATATATAATTTTTTTTTTTTAATAAGAGTCAATTAAACTAAAAATAAAAAGTAATAAGCTAGTTAGGTAAACATTAATTGATTCTATAATTTAAAGTATATTTGTACAAAAAAGTAATAAGTGGGAATTAAAATACGGCGATTATTAAATACTATTTGAAAATATTTATAAAACATGGTTATCATTAATATTTATCAATCAATAGATGAAAAATATAAATTGCCACACGAGAATGATAAAAAATATATACTTTTCAAAAAGAATGTTTCCTAGCAGAATATTTAAAGTGGCCAATTTTTAGTCATATTTGAAGTTCTGAAGAGATTTTTTTTTCAAAGTATATTTTTTTGATTTTTCCGCACGAGCCACCCAGTATAAAATAATTTTAGTGAATTTTTGACGAGCAATATATCTTTTTGTGTGAAAAAGCAACTCTAATATTCAATTATGCAATTTTATGTAAACTTTGTAATTCCTCAAAATCGACTGTATCATGTTTTTTTTTTCATAAGTCACCCTATATAAAATAGATGATTTAAAACTTGATGAATGTTTGATGTTTGTACAGTTTGAATATTTTAGACGATCTCTAATAAAAAAATCTAAAAAAAATATTTGAAATGTATTTTTTGTCTGTGCAATCTTCAAAACTGACCTAATTTGATAACATTAACACGTTTTTCTAGCACGAGCCACCCGGTATAAAATTAATTATTTTTGATTTTTTGACGAGAAATTATTTTTGTTAAATAAAAAATACCATGAAAATTAAAAAAAATTATATTGTCAATATAATGTAAATATTCAAAACTAACTTATTTTTAATTGTATCCTATTTTTCTAACACGAATCACGCGGTAGAAAAGAAATTATTTAAAACTTAAGCTGTATTTTTAACAAGAAACATATTTTTGCCTAAAAAAAATTCAAAATAAAATCTAAAAAAAAAAATTTCTGATATAATTTTTTGTCCCCGCATCTACAAATCTGACCTATTACTTCTGTATCATATTTGTCTTGCACAAGTCACGTGTTAAAAATTAAATTATTAAACAAAAAAAAAATATTTTGTATATTTTATAATTTTGATGTTTTAAATTAAACCTACAAACGATTAATTGATTTGTTTTTACCTCGTAAAATATCCATGCACTGAACACTGTTTGGACGAAGTTATATATAATAAGGACATTCTTGAGGTTTAATGGTTTCCTATTTTCCATCATCCTTGGTCCCAGAACTTTGGAGAAATAAGCGTAGAATAAGCAAATTCCCAACGTCGGCAATGGACTTGACATCATCGCCCAATTACTAACTCTTGGATCTACAACAAGAAAAATAAATAAATTTTCTTCAAACAAAATCAGCTAATCAAAAAGAAAATTGGAAAAATATATAAAAATATAGATAAATTAAAAAAAAAGATTTTGTACACAATTTGCATATCTATCGATTATTAAAAAAAAAAACTTTTAATTTTTTAACTAAAATAATAATAATTGCGATGAAAACATTGTACTTTTATTTCTCTTCCCTAATATGGAATATCACAACATAACGCCAAATTATATAACCTATTTAAAATTTAATCTTTTCATTCTTCACTTAGCACGGCACTTAGTTAGTTAAAGAGTCCGCAATCCTAAAAATTGGTTGGAAACAGCACGCCATGCCGATCTATCCTGAGCTAATCCCTTCATCTCCCTATAGCTATTCATCTCAACGTCTTCAACTATCTGACTCACATACTCCAATCTAGGCCTACCTACCCCTCTCTTTCCCTCCACTCTACCTTCAATGATCAATTGCATAATCCCCCCATGCCTAAGAATATGCCCTACTAATCTGTCTCTCCTACGCTGTAACACTCTCCAAATACTTCTCTTCTCCCCTACTAACTCTAGTACAGCTTCATTTGTTACTTTATCTTCCCAACCAATCCTCATCATCCTCCTATAACACCACATTTCGAATGCTTGTAATCTACGCTTCTCTGCCTTTCCTATAGTCCACGCCTCACACCCATGTGCTACACTCCAAACATATACCTTCAGTAATCTTTTTCTAATACCCAAGTCAATATTTGATCTTAAAATCTGTTCCTTTTCTACGAATGCCTTCCTACTCTGTGCTATCCTACACTTTATATCTACCTTGCTTCGATTATCTTTTGTGATTCTACTGCCTAAATAACAAAAATCTGACACTTCTTCGATTCTATTATCTCCTATTGTGATCCTCATTTTTCTACTGCATTCCTTTTTGTCACACCTCATCACTTTAGTTTTACCTATATTTATTTTCATGTTAAAATCCCTAGTCAATACTGCCTGCATACCATTCAATACCCTTTCTAAATTCTTTTCGCTTTCTTCCAATATAGCTATATCGTCGGCGAATCTCAACATATATATTTTCTCTCCCTGTACATTCACACCTACACTATACTCTTCTTTTACTTTGTTTATTGCATCTTCTATATATAGATTAAATAATAACGGTGAAAGTGTACATCCCTGCCGAACTCCCTTCCCTATTTTTGCTACCTCTTCTTCCCCCCCAATTCTAACTAAGGCAGTTTGGTGTTTATATAAATTAAAAATTATTCTCCTATCCTTATAATCTATACCCGTTTCTTTTAAAATTCTAAACATTATGTCCCAATCTACATTATCAAATGCCTTTTCTAAATCTACAAAAGCTATGCAAGTTACCTTTCCTACCCTCTTTCTTTTTCTACTACCGTTCTTAGTGCTAGAATCGCCTCCCTCGTCCCTCTGTTTTTCCTAAAACCAAACTGATCTTCTCCTAGCCTTTCCTCTACTTTATTTTCTAATCTCCTATAAATAATCTTTAACAATATCTTCGATGCATGTGACAGTAGACTAATGGTCCTATAGTTCTCACACAAATTAGCTCCTATTTTCTT
The DNA here is from genome assembly GCA_947310635.1 of Leptodirus hochenwartii. NCBI lineage: Eukaryota > Metazoa > Arthropoda > Insecta > Coleoptera > Leiodidae > Leptodirus > Leptodirus hochenwartii. Next base: position 36,898,841 of record OX371176.1, read on the forward strand.
CGGCATTGTTACTATTCTACTACGCTGAAAATCCTGTGGTACTTCTCCCTTCTCATATATTTTACAAACTAACCTGTATAATCGCTCCTGCATTTTTTCCCCTGCGTGTTTTATTAATTCGGCTGGTATCATATCAATCCCCGCTGCTTTGTTATTCCGTAAATCATTTAATGCTCTATGAAACTCTGACCTAAGTATGCTAGGACCTAAGTCATCCTCATCTATCTGTTCCACACTTTCTAGCTCCTCCATGTCCTGCCTACCTTTATATAAATCTTCAAGATACTCCTTCCATCTTCTAGCTTTTTCCTTATTTTATGTGAGTTCCTTACCCTGCTTAGTTAGTGAAAGAGTCCGCAATCCTAAAGATTGGTTGGAAACAGCACGCCATTATAATACATATATATATATATATACATATATACACGGCGCTTATAATACATTATTATATAATCAAACATTTTAAATTTTAAGAAGCATAATATGTAAATATTAAGTTGATTATTATTTAAAATCATTATTTTTTTTACAACGTAATGACAGAAGCGAGAACTAGCAAAATTTATATGTAACTTTAACAATAAAAAAAAATTTATCGTAACATTATTTTGCAACGACAAAGTCTCATTGCTTATTCAAAGTTTAGTCAAATAAATGCACGTAAAATGAATAAACGATATGAAAAAAAGGAAAAGTTTTACTACAAAAAGTAGCGTAAAATGCGAATTTATGAATTGTAAATAAATATATTTTTTGCGATTTTCTAGAAATAATTAGCCATCGTAATTTGACCTCACAAAATGCAACAGTCCCAATTGTTTAATTTTTTGTTCATTGACTTAAAAAAAAAAAAAACAAGGCTTAATAAGACAACAAAAGGTCAAGTACGTTATTAATACCATTTTCACAATAAAATAACGCTTCATTTTCGTAAATGTTTTATTAAATAACTAGTTTCTGTAACAACAATACTGGAATTTCTTAATTTAAATTCACTTGGTATAAGCTTGGACAATATTTATTATTGCTATTCTGTAAAAATCTAACTTCCGCTCTTTGTATAAGTAGAATGGCATAACTAAAGTCGCATTTCAGCATTTTTTTAGAACTAATATAGTTGTACGCATAAATTTACTTGAAACAGGATTTTATTAATTTATTGAAGCTTAGTTGTGTTGAGTGACAATCGAATTTAAATTTTCAATTGCACGTGCGACTGCAATTAAATCAATATGAGCTGTAATTATGATTAATTAAATGGAATTGTTTATTCGGTAGCGAATAATTATTTATTTTTTTAATTTAACATTTTTTGACACATATTTAGAGAAAAGCATTATAATAATTAAAAATATTAATGTTTTTAATGTTTAATAGGGAATTTTTATCAAAAGTTGAATCAATTTAGCCGAGGGGTGGATAACTCGAAAATTTTATACAGCGTATTTAAATTTTGCAAATATTTAATTTGTCTTCATATTTCTAGTATCTACTCATATTTTCCACATTTATATATATTTTTTGTATTTTGAAGATTTCCAAATATTTATAATGTTTGTTGGAGTTTATGATTTTTTTTGGCCTTTTTTATATTCTTAAAAATAATTTCAATATTTTGTCAGAAAAAATTTTTATAAATATCTTTCAAATTTAAAGAAATCTATATTAGAATAAATGTTCCAGCACATAATAAAGGTGGACCAATCTAGTAAATTTAATAAAAAAAAATTCTTCACAGAGCTACAATAATTTACAAAATAAAAAATTTACGAAATTATTTTTTAATTTTATATTAGCAGTTTCGTTAAAAAAATTCATATATTTGCCCGAGGGGTGGATAGATAAGTTGAAAATTTTGTACACCGCATTTCCATTTTGGAAATATTTAATTTTTCTCCATTTTTTTTTCACAAATATTCCAGATATACTGGTATTTTTTTGTAATTTTGAGTTTCAAAATATTTATTATATATGGCCAATTTTTCCTATAATTTCTCGATAGTATTTCCCGAAAAATTACTCTAATTTGTAAACATTTTTCCTAATTGGCCACCCATCGTATTTGAAATATTGGACAGATTTTAAAAGATTAAAAATTTAAAAAATTATCGAAATACCAAGCAAATTTATCGAAATTTCTATAAAAAAAATTAGTACATAGTAAGGCATGACCAAACACGAAAATTTAGTAAAAAAATACGAACAGAGAAAATGAAATATTTAAAAATCGTGAAATTGGAATCCGATAATTTATTTAATTTAAATTTTAACATTTTTCAATTTTTTGACAGATGTTTAGAGGAAAGTATAATGTTGATTTAAAAAATATAATTGATTTTATAGAAAAGTGAACGAAATTTGCTAAAAAAAAATTAACGCATTAAAAAAAATATTGAAAATTGGTTGAAATATATATTATAAAATATGTTTCTTGTAGTCAGGGTTGATCAAATTAATAAATTCCGAGGTAAAATTAATTCATCATTAGTTTAGTAAATAATTCGAATGAGCGTATAAAAACTAATATTAAAAAAAAAAATTTCGGATCGACAAAATCAACCTTATCAATTAACATAATCCACGTAAGTGTGCAATATATATTTGCATTTATGTTTGTGTTTCTAATATGCAATCCCACGTGAATTTACAATCAACAAATGCAGTGACAATAATCTCTACAACTCGATATAAATGACACTTCCGCTTTTTTTCTAGTAAAATATATTATATATAGTTTATTTGACCAGTCTTTGACTTCGATGTGACTTCAGAATTTATACGATAACATTATAAACGCACGACCTTTCGGTGTTTATTTTTTAAATTAATTTATAAGGTTGTTCAGGTACATCTAAATATGAGTAAAATATTTGCAAAACTCTTTAAGTTGTAAAAAAAAAAAATCAAAAAATATTTCATCGAATGTGTAAATGAAAATTGAAGGGACAAATTTTAATTTAAAGTGAAATGTGAAATTTAAAAAATATTTTTTTATCTATTGAATGTACTGAAGTTGAGTGTTTCGAAAAAAAATATTATTCAAATTTCCCAAAGAAAGTATAATAAAAATTCAACAAAAAATATTTAAATGTAAATAAATTTTTAGCTGAAAATTCAGGGTCATACACACATAATGAGCTTTGCTATTAGCTTCTTCATATATTATAATATAGTAAATTTTAAAAATCAAGTATATAAATGGATGAAAAACAAATGTGTGAATAAACTAAATTTAGACTAAAAATTCGCAATGACTTTTTTAAGGTCATAAAGTGTTAAAACTTTAACAAAATTGCTATAAGAAATATTCGTTAAAGCGATTATTGATGCCTATGTTGTTTTATTTGCGAATGACCTGTAAAATTTTAATTGCGAAGACTTAAAAATGTTAAAAGTAGTTGACGGTTGGATACTCAACTTGCAAGTGAAAGTGCTTATTTACAAGTTGAAATAAGTTAATAATATTATGTTGTAATAACCGAAGAAAATTTTAAATATTAAAAAACTTGATTTCGTAAATTACAAATTTAAAAATATATATATATATTTATATATGTATAAATTATTATAGCAAGTTTAGCACTTGATAAATATATAAATTTGTTTCTTTTTTTATCAAAATATTGACAGGTCGATTTTTTCCATAGACCAGTAAAATTCAAAAAATTTAACTATTTCAAAAAATATCAATGCAATGACTCAATAATTAAGTCTTCATGTAAACAATATTTTACAAAATCTAAGAGAAATATATAATTTTTTAATCTATTACTTATACGTTATATAATCCAAAATATTTTGTTTTAATTTGAAAATATTCACTTTTTCAAATCTATTATATTTTCCTTCCCACTTTTTATATTTTTTCTCATTTTTCTATTCTTAATATATAAAAATTTCAAGTTTTTGAAGTTTAATGACTATTTAATTTTTTTTATGAAACTTGGAATTCGACTATACATAATATTGAAATTTTTGGAGAAAAAAAATTAAATTTCGAATTTCAAATTGATAAATTTTATCTAAATAAATACGACAAAACCGAAGTTTTTTTTTTCGAAAATAAAAAATAAATAAATGAAAATATTTCTCTTCTATGCTCATTTTACTTCGATTTATTATTACACATTCGCAAAAAGAGTAAAATTGTTACGGCAAAAGTTCAATTATGATAAATATTATAGCGTATGTTGAACGCTATTTTTTTTTTTCATTTAATTAAGTAATAATTTTTAGTAAATATGTTTGAAACTAGCCAAGTCTAAAAAAGTCAATTAAAATTAATTTTTACATAATACGATAAAGTAATTATTTGCATACATTTACAGAGAAATTATAAAATTGTTACGGCAAAAGTTCAATTATGATAAATATTATAGCGTATGTTGAACGCTATTTTTTTTTTCATTTAATTAAGTAATAATTTTTAGTAAATATGTTTGAAACTAGCCAAGTCTAAAAAAGTCAATTAAAATTTATTTTTACAAAATACGATAAAGTTAATTATTAATAAATTAGTGAAGTTAGGAGGAAAGATCAAGTAGATACGTGGTCAGGAGAATATAGATTAATAACCACAGCATCAGATAATGGGCATACCGGTGTAGGTTTTATAATGAATAGAAAGTTGGGATGTAGAGTAAAGAGTTATTGCCAAGTTAGTGATAGAATTATAACTATTAGATTAGACACGAAGCCAACGGACACAGTTATAGTGCAAGTATATATGCCAACTTCAAGTCACGATGATGAGGAGGTAGAATCCATTTATGAGGAGATTGAATCTAGGTTAGCAAACGTTAAAGGACAGGATAATCTAATTGTAATCGGAGATTGGAATGCCGTAGTAGGTAAGGGAAAGGAAGTTTCAATAGTAGGAGAATATGGAATAGGAACACGTAATGATAGAGGGGATAGATTGGTAGAGTTTTGTATTAGGAATAAGCTAGTGGTAGCAAACACGCTTTTGCAGAATCACAAGCGCAGGATATATACGTGGAAAATGCCAGGAGATATAGGGAGGTATCAGATAGATTACATACTGGTTAAAGAGGGGTTTAGGAACCAGATTAAGAATTGTAAGAGTTACCCTGGAGCAGATATTGATAGTGACCATAATTTGGTAGTCCTAGACTCAGAGGTCAAATTCAAGAAATTACAGAAGTCTAAACAGGTTAGAGTAGATGTCGATAGGTTAAAATTAGCTGATGTATGTGAAAAGTACAAGCAGAAAGTAGAAATCATGGCTAATGGAACATCTAGGAGCGACATAGATTGCGAATGGAGGGAAATCATAAATGGGTTAACTACAGCAGCAAATGAAGTATTAGGCACAAAGAAAAGGGCAGGTAGGAGGGAATGGATCACGGAAGAAATAGTTGAAATGATAGAAGCAAGAAGGAAAATTAAAATAGGAAACACAGAAGCAGGACAGAAAAAATATAAGGAACTAAGGAACTTAATTAATAGGAAATGCAAGCTAGCGAAAGAAGAGTGGATAAAAGGAAACTGTGAGGATATTGAGGAGGATATGAGAAGAGGTAAAGTAGATTTGGGCTACAGGAAAATTAAGTCACATTTTTCTAAAGTAAAACCAAAGGGTAACATTATATGTGATAAGCAGGGTAAGGAACTCACAGAAAATAAGGAAAAAGCTAGAAGATGGAAGGAGTATCTTGAAGATTTATATAAAGGTAGGCAGGACATGGAGGAGCTAGAAAGTGTGGAACAGATAGATGAGGATGACTTAGGTCCTAGCATACTTAGGTCAGAGTTTCATAGAGCATTAAATGATTTACGGAATAACAAAGCAGCGGGGATTGATATGATACCAGCCGAATTAATAAAACACGCAGGGGAAAAAATGCAGGAGCGATTATACAGGTTAGTTTGTAAAATATATGAGAAGGGAGAAGTACCACAGGATTTTCAGCGTAGTAGAATAGTAACAATGCCGAAGAAAATACGAGCTAATTTGTGTGAGAACTATAGGACCATTAGCCTACTATCACATGCATCGAAGATATTGTTAAAGATTATTTATAGGAGATTAGAAAATAAAGTAGAGGAAAGGCTAGGAGAAGATCAGTTTGGTTTTAGGAAAAACAGAGGGACGAGAGAGGCGATTCTAGCACTAAGAACGGTAGTAGAAAAAAGAAAGAGGGTAGGAAAGGTAACTTGTATAGCTTTTGTAGATTTAGAAAAGGCATTTCATAATGTAGATTGGGACATAATGTTTAGAATTTTAAAAGAAACGGGTATAGATTATAAGGATAGGAGAATAATTTTTAATTTATATAAACACCAAACTGCCTTAGTTAGAATTGAGGGGGAAGAAGAGGTAGCAAAAATAGGGAAGGGAGTTCGGCAGGGATGTACACTCTCACCGTTATTATTTAATCTATATATAGAAGATGCAATAAACAAAGTAAAAGAAGAGTATAGTGTAGGTGTGAATGTACAGGGAGAGAAAATATATATGCTGAGATTCGCCGACGATATAGCTATATTGGAAGAAAGCGAAAAGAATTTAGAAAGGGTATTGAATGGTATGCAGGCAATATTGACTAGGGATTTTAACATGAAAATAAATATAGGTAAAACTAAAGTGATGAGGTGTGACAAAAAGGAATGCAGTAAAAAAATGAGGATCACAATAGGAGATAATAGAATCGAAGAAGTGTCAGATTTTTGTTATTTAGGTAGTAGAATCACAAAAGATAATCGAAGCAAGGTAGATATAAAGTGTAGGATAGCACAGGGTAGGAAGGCATTCGTAGAAAAAGAACAGATTTTAAGATCAAATATTGACTTGGGTATTAGAAAAAGATTACTGAAGGTATATGTTTGGAGTGTAGCACTGTACGGGTGTGAGGCGTGGACTATAGGAAAGGAAGAGAAGCGTAGATTAGAAGCACTTGAAATGTGGTGTTATAGGAGGATGATGAGGATTGGTTGGGAAGATAAAGTAACAAATGAAGCTGTACTAGAGTTAGTAGGGGAGAAGAGAAGTATCTGGAGAGTGTTACAGCGTAGGAGAGACAGATTAGTAGGGCATATTCTTAGGCATGGGGGGATTATGCAATTGATCATAGAAGGTAGAGTGGAGGGAAAGAGAGGGGTAGGTAGGCCTAGATTGGAGTATGTGAGTCAGATAGTTGAAGACGTTGAGATGAATAGCTATAGGGAGATGAAGGGATTAGCTCAGGATAGATCGGCATGGCGTGCTGTTTCCAACCAATCTTTAGGATTGGTTGGAAACAGCAACAGGTTGGAAACTCTTTAACTAACGATAAAGTAATTATTTGCATACATTTACAGAGAAATTATTTAAATTTTATTTTAACGAATTAACATTACAAATTGTAACCATAAGTTATTTTAATATTTGATGCAAATATTGCCAAGTACAGAAATAATTAATTAATTAAACTATATGCGTTTTTTTCTGGATGAAACATTTTTTTTTGCATTTCTACGCAAATTGCACCATTTTAAAGTTAATATACGCAATTTTATTGAAGGTATTATTATAATAAATTTTTTTTACTACCGCGATGTTTTTGCAATTATTTAGCCAGACATATACTTTTCAACGCTTATTTAATTTTCATTCTATTTTTTACAGACGTAAAAAAAAAATAGTTTTCTTTTTATCAATGATGACAATTTACAATTAATTTGCGCATATATCGGTAAAAATGTTCTCTCTGTGATCGATAAAAGAATTCATTTAATAAGCAGATAGTTATCAAAAAAATAAAATAATAATAATTTTAAAAAAAAATACTCACCACTTTTATTATCTAGAATATCATGATATTGGTCGACTACTTGTGTAACTAGATGTGCCATTTTGACTATCTAAAAAAAGAATTTTTTTTATTATAATCCTCAATCTACTTATCGACATATTTTACAATTTTCTATTTATCATTTTAGACAATACATCATATAAATCTATCCTACATTTTCCATTATTTACTTTTCTCAACGTCCTCTTCTACCTGACTTGCGCCATACCTTCTATAACTAAATGCATACCCCCCCCCCCCCCCCATATCTAAGAATACGACTTGACTAGTATATTTTGTCATACTTTTAATTAGGAAAGAATATATTGAAATAGTTTAGAGAAATCTTCTTTTAAATGTTACCCATATGATACACCCGGTATATATCGAATAGTTGAATGAAAATATTTTAAATCGGCGGTTAGTTGAGTATCCAATTTGAGCAATCAATGCGTTTTTAATTAAAAAGAAATTATTTATAATTAAAATTAATTCTGTAAAAATGTATCTATAAATGAAGATGTAGGTAAAAACTGTTAATGCAAAAATAACAAAAATTTAAGATTAATGATTTTTATTTGCATTGTCCAATCGAAAATTGATCGTTTTTTAAATAATTTAAGAAAAAAACATAATTTATAATTAACTACGCATTTTTTTTTTATAAAATTAAAACTTGAATTTGAAGCAATTTTTTTAACTGTCTCATTATATTTGTCTCATTATGTCTCATAAAATGTCTCGTTAAAAGTCATCATATTTTATTTTATACTTTTTTATCTTAAAATATTTAGTTTTCGTTATTTTCATGAAAAAAAAACTTTTTTAAACGGAAAAAATCGAAATTTTCTTACGACTAGAAATTTATAAAACATAATTAATAATTCATTTCCGGCTTAAATATTCTTGACATTGTCGCGGACTTAAATGCATGCTCCATTAATTTAGAACTGCAAAACTTAAGTAAACCTGTCATTAATAAATTCATCGTTCAATTTTCTTCAGATCCGCAAGTAACCTCATTTCAGAAGTGGAAGAAAACGGCTGCTTAGTTATTGATATATTTATTTAACCATAACATGGTAATTAATCACTTGCAAATAATTAATAGTAATATTGTTGGGGAAAACGAATTAGCATTAAATCTACATAGTTGGGCATTTGGAATTAATTTATTTTGATATATGAAATGAATACAACATTTTGTGTTAGTTAGAATTTACAAGAGAAAATGATCTTGACTTTCACAAATGTGGATTCATCCAACTGAGCTGTTATAAATTTTCAAAAATATACTTGAAATTTGGGGAAAAAAAATTCAAATATATTCAATTTAGAAAATAATAAAAACTAAAAAAACTTTAAAAACCGAAAATTGTCACCATATAATATGCTAAATTAAAATCACAATAATCACAGTAAAATTAATATTACGCAAAAACCAGCGAATAATTTTCTACATTTTAACAACTCAATTATACAATATTTTCTCAACAAATTAACTTCAGCACTACGATAAAGTGTATACTTATCAAATCTTTAGATTTATATAAATTTATACAAAATTGTTATTGCGCTAATTGAGTGCACTTAAAAGTATATAAAATAAGCGTCCAATTTGAATATTAAATAAGAAATATGTACATTTCAAATGATAAAATAGCAGAAGAATATAAAAAACTATGAAAACCAAATATTTGTTATTGATGTATGTACAAATATTATATATTATTTTATATATTTAAATAAAAAATATTTGTTTGTTTGATAATAAATTGACGTAGAGAATAATTCCCAAGAAAATCAAATTTAGGAGACTTTGTTTGAATCGTCATTTCTATTTTGAGTGAATATTGAAATTATATAAATAAATATTAAATATCCTGCTTCATCGATAATTGTGCATATTTTTGTTAGCTTAAAAATGACAAAAAAAAAAGAAAATAAACAATTATTAAAATAATATATTGAATTCTTAGTATTCTTAAACAAACAAATTTAATCTTTGTAAATAAAATAATATTTTGAGTCGACAAAAAAAAATCATTTTTTCCAGGGAAATTAAATATTCATATTATATTATAGAACACCCTATATAGGACGATTTTATTTCTGCACTTATACAAAAATTACAAAAATCAGCCTTAAAAAAATTCTTTAAGTCCTCGTAAAACGATTTACTGTTCTTTCAAAAATTGTGTAAAAATGCTCTTTTACCTATATTTTTTTAATAGTCCATGTGAATTTTATGGTTTTGTGTAAGGATGGCCTATTTTTTTGGTATTATCATAAAATCGTAAAATTAACAAATTATGGTTCCGAAACGTATAGGAAATGAACCAAAATTGTTTTCTGAAATTTTCAGATATTACTTCGAAGCGCGTAATTTTTTTTTAATGAAAATTTGTTATAAAACGTAATTTTTTTGCTATTTCCAATATATTTAACACTTTGTATTTACCCTCGTTTTCAAGAATGCTCTTCAATTTAAATATAGTAATTGTAAATCGCATAAAAAATGTGTAGACAAACAAGGTGATAAATTTGTGCGGCCCTTAGACGATGTAATTTGGACAAGTTCTCATTATAAGATCAAGGGTGACCAGAATATTATGGGTATTATCGATATATTGCAAGTTTGAAATAAAAACGCAAACCACGAAAGTAATAATAAAGTAAAAACGCGAAGTGCAATCGAAGACAATAATAATGTGCCGATCAATATATGCATTTTTCTACGATTTTTGCATTTATTAAAGTCGTTCATTTGTAGTATATGAAAAGATTTAAATGAATAAGTAAGTGGATAATTGTCATCTTCAAATTTGACCATATGCAGAAATAATTGAAAGGTGTTGAATAAGATTTAATGAATAAAATTTACCAGTTTACAAATTGGAGAAATTTAGCCAACAAACATATTTTCCATGATTTATAGAATCTTCAGGAAAATCATGTATCTTCGCTTTTTTTTTGTTAATTTTCTTCGGAATATCTTCAGGATATCTAAGTCTTTTAGCAAGCTCCCTATTTGTTAAAAAAATCTCTTTCATCAGAAATTATCAATTTACAGTCTGAATACTTTTAACTAAATGAAATTTTTGGCAATCGTTCAAAAATCATATACCACCAATTTTCAATGGATATTCATGTTTGTTTTTTTAATATTTAGCAAACAAACCAATTTGAAATCAAAGTGACTTTCAATTAAATTAACTGATTTTATACAATATTTGTTAAAATATTCTTGAAATAGGCTAGCTGAAAAAGTAATATGGCATTAACAAAATATTTTTGTCGAATTTTTGTAATCTAGAATTGCATTTTTTTTTCCAAAAGTGGTACAAACGTCAGAAACGTCAAAATACTACCGGTAAACTTTTACCAGTAAATTTTAATTAGTAAATTATTTTATCGACAAAAAAAAAACGTTTTTATTAGAACTACCTGTGACTGAAAATCGCACTGTCATTTTTTTCATATTATGAATTATTTTGTATTATTAACTGATTTTATATAACATTTGTTAAAATATTCTCGAAGTAAATCAATTGAAGAAGTAATAAAACGTTAACAAAATATTCATGTCGAATTTTTGCAGACTATAATTCAATTTTATTCAAAAGTGGTAGAAATATGAAAAATGACTGAAACAACAAAGGAAGCCCAATTCTATTTATCAGAACTACCTGTGACTGAAAGTGACATATAATGGGCTATTGCCATTTAGATTTGTCTATTTATAAAAAAAAAAGTTTACAAAATCAAAAAAGATAATTAAAAAGCCATGATAAAAAAAATATTGAAATTATTACAAAATCGTATCCCAAAGAAAATATTCAAACAGGTCACGTGGACATTACATATGGTCCATTTGTCCATCTTAAGATCTAAATATGAGAAATCTTGACATATTGTAATAGGTCAGTATAAGTACTATTGGCAATTGAGCTGAACGAGCCTGATTGTCATTAGTAAAGCTACTTGCAAAATATTGTTACACAGTCAAGGTTGGTAGTTTCTAGGTTGTAATTATTTTTATAATATGATCGCTGTAAGTCTGTAAGTCCGCCATGTCTGCGAATGGTCGTTACATCAACTGCGCATTCTCTCTGCCATGGTGCCCAATTTCATTTCCATTACGTCATAGGATAATATTGTGATTAGCGCACAGTTATGCAGCTACTGCAAGGTTGCATTTTTACTTTTTTTTGTCTGAAGATTTCGTCAACACGACGCCGATTTCTTGGTCAATTAAAAAAAAATGATTTTTCTTAAGCTGCTTGCAAATTTTATTTATGAATAAGAGCGTAACAAAAATAATACAAAAAGTATATATACACAAAAAAAATACACAAAAATTTATTTGATCGAAGAAAATAAATAAATTTTTATATCCAACTTGTATGTTTCGATTTGTTTTTGTTGTTTTAATATTTAATCAAAATAATGTCAACGGAGCAAATGTGCAAAAGAAAACAATTTCTATGCTTCATGTCTTTGGTAGGCCAGTAGTGGGTATTATTATTGGAGGTTTGCAGGAAAAGTAGCCCACGAATATGTTAAACATTCAAAGCAGGTAATTCATTAGTATTTGGGCCGCTAGTTCACGTGAAAAAATGCTTTGATTTCGATTGGAGTTTCTGTTCAAATTTTCTACACATATATCGATCACTATATCGACTTCCGTTTTCATTAAACTTATGTATTTATGACAATCTATTGTCTCGAAGTTGGCTTCTTTCATTTTTCAACAAATTCTGCACCAACATTTTGTTTAGCTCAATTTTTTTTCTCGAACAGACAACAATGCAGTACAAAAGTCATATTTATATAGAATTGTGTCAAATTAATTAATCAAATTGGGTTAGACTGACATTTTGGTCTTGTCATTCTAACTATCATTGCACTGATATTAGCCATTTATAAGACAATCACATAACATAAAATACTGCTCTTGTGGCAAAATAGAAGAAGAATTTTCCTGACGTCTTTCGAGCTGTCAAATTTGTTTTGCAATGTTGTCAATTTTCTCCTTACAACTTGTGTATAGTGGAATTTTACCAGTTACTCTTCTTCACGTGAATAATACCAACAAATAATAAATGCGCGTCAGTTCCGCAAGAAGAATTTTACTTCGCGTAAAATTGCGAATTGCGCTCGGAAACATTTCCTGAATTTAATATTGTATTTTTTCCATAAAAAGTGTATCAGAAGAACAACCGCATGGTGTATAGTATACGTTCCACTGAATAACGTGCTTTATTTATTAGTGATATACTTTCTAAACTCATTATATCACCTATCGTTCTAATTATGATAAATATCAAGAAATTCAAAAAAAAAATTCGTGACTTTTATAATAAATCGCAAAGCAGAATAATTCGGATTTATTGTATAAAAAATTGTACAAGTTTATTTAAACATTTGTGTACTTCAAATTATTATATAATAATATTATTTTGCTGGTAATAAAAATGACGAAATAATATTCCCTTTTATTTATATTTTTAGAAGTATTTATAAATAGCAGAAAATACAAGTTTAGAAAATCGTATCATTTTTATGTGATAAAATGAGCTGCAAAATTATTATACTTTGCTTTATTACAAAATCACCCAAAAATGAAATTGTTATGAATATTCGCTAACAATTTGGTTAAGCCTGTAATTAAGCCCTACACTAATTTTAAAGCGTGCTCATTTTTAATCGCCCCATACGCTAGATAAAATACTGATAAAAATCAACATTTTTTAAAATTTTCTGATAAATAATAACAGAAGTATGTATTAAATATTTCATAGAAATTCCCACATTAATCATACTTTTATTTAAAAAATCGCAAATAATACCATTATATATATATGTGTTCTATGACAAGATTATCATTTTTAAGGTCTATTCATACGATAAAAATAATTAATACTTCTTTAATTTAATATATGGATAATAGCATAACCTATAAAAATATTGGTAGTTCAAATGTATATCGCGTTTTTTTTTGTTGTTTTATGTTACTATTTAATATTATGTTATGCTATATTAATTAAAACAATATTTTTTAATTTTTTGTAATCTAACACTAAGATTGCAAAAAAAAAATTCCATTACTTTTACATTTAGCACAGGTAAAACTGAAATCTTAAAAAAAAACACACACACACACACGAAAATCTCCAATAGAATTTTATAAACTTAATTTCCATATTGTAAGCCAAGCAAAAATTCACTTTTTAATTTTTACAACCATTCAATATACTATAATTTATACTTTACTGCATTTAAAAAAATCACATTACCATTTTACGTACGATAAGGTAAACCTACAATTTGCATGTGAATTTTATATTTGAACTGTTTTACGTTTTATAATCAGAATGGGCGGTAAAATCGCTCTCAAAACATTCTATGAGTAATGCAATATGAATATAACATGCGATGATACAATTACAATTTTATCTCTAAATCTCGTTGGCTTATTAGTTTATTTCTAACGTCGATAGTTGCACATATCGTCAGTGATGTGACAATACCACCTATCTGCTTTGCACTTTTAACGAGTTGGGAGATGTTCTGAACGTGCGCAATAAAACTAAGAATCTGTTTGACATATATCATTTTCCGAATTTTTGTAAGATATTGCTGAGGTATTTAGCTATAGATATATTAAAATCTACTAAAAATTCATACTCTCCAGTTTAATATTAAAAACATACATTCATCGAAATTACAAAGATTTAAAAACTGAAATTTTTCAAAAAAAAAAATTAATTTAAAATTAAGAGATACTTGCTTTGCATTCGTCAATTTTTTTTTTTTAATTCAGTAATAATTTCTCATCGACTTTTCGCCTAAAAACTATTATCTAACACATCGAAATATATTGCTAACTAATAATAAATCGAGATTTGTTGTTCAACGAAGTTAATAAACTTTAATTATAAATATCACCACAAATCCTTATAACGCGGGCTATAATATTATAATAATATGCATTAGGAAATGCAAATTCTAAAACCGGAAAACTTTTTAAATCAACGATATCGAATAACTGAATTTTGTTAAAATAATTGATTGAATATCGTTACGAATTGGTAAGTTTGAATTTCCGATTTATGGAAAATTTTCTGGTAAAAATAAAATTTGAAATATCAATACTAAAATTTAAGTCAACATAATAGAATTTGGTTCATTTTTTTTTTGTGTAATAAACACCTGTTTAAATACAATTTTATTACACGTGGTATGAATAATATAATAAAAAAAAATTCAATGCCACGATTTTTGTGAAAAAAGTAAGTCGATTTTTTAAAAAATTCGCCGATTGAATAATTCACTTTCGTCGGGGTGGAGTTCTTGAAAATTTTGTATTTCATAAATCGATATAAAACTACATCACGCACACGATGTTATTGGATATTAAGGTTACTCACCTAACAAACCCGTGGCCTATTTTTTCGTCGTTTGGGATAGGATAGCCGAAATCTATCAGACAGAACAAGACCAGGCCGCCGGATGATCTGAGTTCTTTGCGCCACCAAACAAAAATCGCCTTTGCGCTATTTCAGCGGCCGAATTAAAAATGAATTGATATCGATCCCTGATGGACGGGGACAATATTTCGCGAACAATTTATTTATAATTTAAGGCGGTTTCGCTTAATTGAACATTTAATCTAGACATTTGGTCTCGAAAAACAAAATTGCGAACATCGAATTTCGACGGGATATGTATCACTGGTGAACACTGGAGATTCAATCTTTCGTCGGTGAAACGACAGTTGAGAATGCGCCTTTTTAATTTAGGAATAAAAATATATAATTTGGGAATTCTTGTAAAGTATAAGGCGTGTCAACGGTATGTATCGGATCGTTGCCAGCGATCGACTCACCAACTAGAGACCCGGCGTTATAACAACCGTACGTTACTATCGTCCGACTAATATATATTATCCGTGATGCGCTAACTACCCGGTGACACATCGAAATGTCTAATTTTGACATCGAACGACGCATTAAACGATTTTAGTAAACAAAAAACCGAGATAATGTCAAATATTCTCCCAAAATGTCAACGATATATATATCATTGACATTTGATTAGAACTACTGTCATAACATGTGCATTACATATACTAGTTGTTTCAATAGAATTTTATTAGAAGGATATTGATTAATTATAAACATTTACTTAAATATAATGTTTACTTTTTGTTGTAAACCGCTATAGCAAATGTTTTCATCTAGAAAAATGTTTAACCAAGAAAATTTCAAATGCTCTAACCTCTAAACTAGAGCTCTACTTGTTATATAGCTATTTTGTAATTTGTAACATTTACGCTAGCATTTTAATAATTTTATAAAATTTAACGAAATATTACAAAAAGAAAGTATTTTGGGTTGATATTGATTGGTATTAATAATATAATCGGAAAATGACTTGTCAAATTACATATAAATATTTATAAATCATTGATTTTTTAATGGTTGCTGATGACTTCAATTTTAAAGATAAATTTGATATCAAAAAAGACATCGCTAATATACCTAAAGGTGTGTCCAAACAAGATAAATATATTTGATCTATGATCGGAAATATCAATAAATCTCTAATTGAGTTAATTTCGATTTTATTAAAAAAATTAATGGATTTCACGATATCAGATTTAATTAAGTTAAGAAAAGATGTTGCTTTCCTCGCTGGTTTTTAAAATATTTGTATTTCTATATTGCGGTATTATAAAAAATATACACGTATTATATTAATGTAGAATAATTAATGAATCAAACGAATTTTCAAAATATTCTTAACGCACTTATTTATCTTATGCATTTGCTATAAATTATATTTTTTGACATATCCTTTAAAAAATAATATCACATTGTTAATTTATAATTTAATGTTATTAATTATTTCTTAATTATAAAAGAATCTGTTGATGTCTAAGTAGATAAAGAATTATTGGATTGAAATTATATATCGAATTAACGTTTGAAAATTCGAAGCATCTTTCGAATGATTTATTAAAAATATTGTATTAATTGGAGACAATTTATTAATTTCTTGTAGAAAATGATAACTAATAATTTAAAAACGTATGGCGTATATAAAATACATTCAAAAATACACTCAAAAAAGCGATTTAATTTTATTCTGATATTTTGTTATATAGATTTTGTTTCGAATTGCGGCACAAATTTCTTGGTTCGCCTTGTATATAAACTGAAGAGAAAAATACCGCGTGCATCTACCCGCCAGTTTTACGGGTGTTGTCCGATTTCGGACGACAAAACACGAATAGCCTCGTGTCGTCACAACTATTTATGACGTCACTAGAATTATACAATTCTATGTAAATCTAACTCGCATATATTTCTGATTTATTTCTTCAATTAGGAATGCAATGGTAATTTATACTAATCACTATCGGTGAACTATAGTTGCGTCTTTTATATTTCATAATTTTATTCTGAAATTTTTTATATTATTAGATCAATGGTCTTAAACGCCGTTCTAAAAATAACTCCTTTGTTATAATAAACAATTGAAAAACAATAGAAATAAATACGTTTTTTATTTTCAAAATTGTAGTTAAAAATAATTATATAAATAAAAAAAACTAGTTATTAAATTAAAACATTAAATAATAATTATAGGTCGGTATAATTAAAAAAACCTTATCAAGTCTTGGATGTGTTTAAGTAGACAACCGACGTTGCGCGCTTGTTTTCTAAATTGCATAACGTAAAAATATATATACCAAAATTTTGTTTTCATACCCCATCGCAGGGCCATTTTGTATAAATTACGAATAAAATATTGTAGGCCAAATGTTAAGAATTCGTAATAATTTTAATTATAATCGAAATTAGATAATTAAACGTAAAGAGTAACCAAATACAGGTATTTATAATTATTTAATTGAATTATAATAAAATTATAAAAAATCAATATTTAAGGAAGTTTTTAGTTAACTTATTGATGTGTCATAAATAATAATATAGTAATTACTAAAATATATTAATATATTAAAAAAATATGTATAACATAAATTAATAATATAGTAATAAAATAAAATTGATTTTAAGCAATAATTCATTTTTAAATTATAACGTTGCTGCGTTTGTGTTGTCAGCGAATTTATTAAAAAGTATTACGTTTTGTATTACATAAATAAACATTTTTTTTCTTAAATAATTTATCCCAATAAATAAATTCAGTATGAAAGTGCGTAAGAAATTATCGCACATAAAAACAAATTGCCGAGAAATATTTTAACAAAAATCTACAAAAAAAATAATTATTATATCGATTGATATAGAATAACTAATTTATTTAATATAAAACATATTTTTATTGGTTTTTGGCAAGATTTTTAAGTATAAAAATATCATTAAATCTACTTGTATATATAATGCACTTTATGGACTTAATTAAAATTTAGAACTTGTATATTTATATTTACACTTGTCTTAAATATATTTAATTAATAATAAATGAGCGCATACTATTATTCTAAATAACATTTCATTAACCAATCTAATTTATTCCTACATTTTCGATTGTATTTTTCACAACAATAATTTTGTGTAAATCAATCACAAATAAGAATTTCAGAATTTGCAATTCGATTAATGTAAATTTTACCCAACCAAAATATCAGATTTTATCATAACTTAATAAAATTAATATGGTTCTTACTTCAACTAAAATAGTTTCTTTTTCATAATAAATTAAATGTTTTAAATCAAAAATTTATGTTATTAATAACTATGAATTTTAGAATATTGAAAATTTTATATTTGTATAACTTTTATTTTTATGTTGTGATGATTGCATTTATTTTAGATCTTCCCGAATCACAGTAGCCGTACATATTGTTAAACATTAATGTAAATTATTTCTATTTTCAATATTTCATCTATCCAGTTCTTCGCTTATTTTTAAATATCTTACGACTATTTTGCACTTCTTAACGTAAATTAATGTTAGGGTGATTTCGTGTCCACGTATGCTCGATTTCTAAGTTTATTATTATCCAAAGACGTATAACTTTTGGAAATACCATTCGTCATCGATTCGGTCTTTTCATAAAGATCCGTTTGAATTGGGAAGCATATTCCAATATTGTTTTTCTTCACCTACAAAATAACGTACAATTAAATATTTTATGATAAATATTTCGAATATTTTAATGTCGATCATTATTGCTCGTACATGTCCATTTGCAATGGGTTTGCCATTCGCGTCATTTTTGACGTAAGTTTGTTTATAAAAGCTGCTGAAGAGGAAATAGAACATAACAGCGTGCATGCCGATCCACCAGACGAAGGCTTTGGGGTAATTACATTCGGTAAACAGGAGTTGGAAGGCATGTAACATTACCATGACGAATTGTACCTAAAAGAGATATATGTAAATTGTTATTTTGTCACGAATCATCAGAATTGGTTCCAAATAGCACATTGCGCTACCTTCTATATCAATGTCTAACAAAATGACCTACTAGTCAAAATGACCTACTATCTCTCTTAAGCCGTAGTATTTTTCAAATACTTCCCTTCTCTCCTATTAACTCTAGTACGACTTCTTTTGTCACTTTATCTTCCCAACCAATTCTCATCATCCTCCTGTAGCACCATATTTTAAATAATTCTATTCTACGTTTTTCTTCTTTACCTATAGTACACGCCTCACACCCGTACAATGCTACACTCCACACACATATGCCTTTTGTAATCTTTTTCTAATACCCAAGTCAATATTTAATCTTAAAATCTGCTTCTTCCTACCCTGTGCTATCCTACATTTTATATATACCTTACTTCGGTTATCCTTTGTAATCGTACTGCCTAAATATCAAAAGTATCAGAACTTCTTCTATTCTATCATCTCCTATTCTAATATCATCATCTTTCGCCTGCATTCATTCTTGTCCCACAACATCACTTTGATCTTACATATATTTTAAAATGCAAAATTCATGCCTAAGACTGATGATATACGGACTTAAAAAGCACGATCGCATTTCCTTTAAATTGGCTGATGTTGCATGGCTAAATATGTCGAAGAGGAGACTATTACATGCAGCTTGCCAATGTAACAAATTTCCAAATTATTTAAATGTAAAAATTACTTATCGCTGTGATGTTCAATCTGTAAATATTAGATGCAGGGGTCTGTTATCGCTACCAGTGCTTAAAACTTCTTTATTCAAAACATCCTTCACTTATCAAATTGTTCAAATATTTAATAACCTAGCAAATATTAGAAAGGGTACGATTGATGATGATTTTGAAACCACACTATTTCATTTCTTGTTCAATAAGCAATGTAATCTTTGAATGTTATATGGTTTGCGTATGTAATTAATGAACATTAAGTTATAAATTGAATAATTCAATATTCCTTTCTCTACATTTTCTTCTTGAATTACTTCCTAATTGATTACAAACTAGTTTATTTTGTAATTTTGTGTCGTGTGAGTTTGTGTTATAATGACAAAATGATATCTGTATTTATATATTTAATTTACAAGTATATATCCTTATTACTATTAAGGCTATATTGAAAACCAGATCTGAATGACGATTTGAATATATGCCATTTTTCCAATGTCGAGCTCCGAGCTGTTATATAATAATCGTATATATAATAATATATATATATAAATCGTATATATCGATATTAGTTAAAGAGTCCGCAATCCTAAAGATTGGTTGGAAACAGCACGCCATGCCGATCTATCCTGAGCTAATCCCTTCATCTCCCTATAGCTATTCATCTCAACGTCTTCAACTATCTGACTCACATACTCCAATCTAGGCCTACCTACCCCTCTCTTTCCCTCCACTCTACCTTCTATGATCAATTGCATAATCCCCCCATGCCTAAGAATATGCCCTACTAATCTGTCTCTCCTACGCTGTAACACTCTCCAGATACTTCTCTTCTCCCCTACTAACTCTAGTACAGCTTCATTTGTTACTTTATCTTCCCAACCAATCCTCATCATCCTCCTATAACACCACATTTCGAATGCTTGTAATCTACGCTTCTCTTCCTTTCCTATAGTCCACGCCTCACACCCGTACAGTGCTACACTCCAAACATATACCTTCAGTAATCTTTTTCTAATACCCAAGTCAATATTTGATCTTAAAATCTGTTCCTTTTCTACGAATGCCTTCCTACCCTGTGCTATCCTACACTTTATATCTACCTTGCTTCGATTATCTTTTGTGATTCTACTGACTAAATAACAAAAATCTGACACTTCTTCGATTCTATTATCTCCTATTGAGATCCTCATTTTTCTACTGCATTCCTTTTTGTCACACCTCATCACTTTAGTTTTACCTATATTTATTTTCATGTTAAAATCCCTAGTCAATACTGCCTGCATACCATTCAATACCCTTTCTAAATTCTTTTCGCTTTCTTCCAATATAGCTATATCGTCGGCGAATCTCAAC
Organism: Leptodirus hochenwartii; assembly: GCA_947310635.1. NCBI lineage: Eukaryota > Metazoa > Arthropoda > Insecta > Coleoptera > Leiodidae > Leptodirus > Leptodirus hochenwartii. The sequence goes on from OX371176.1 coordinate 36,920,109, forward strand.
ATATATATTTTCTCTCCCTGTACATTCACACCTACACTATACTCTTCTTTTACTTTGTTTATTGCATCTTCTATATATAGATTAAATAATAACGGTGAGTGTGTACATCCCTGCCGAACTCCCTTCCCTATTTTTGCTACCTCTTCTTCCCCCTCAATTCTAACTAAGGCAGTTTGGTGTTTATATAAATTAAAAATTATTCTCCTATCCTTATAATCTATACCCGTTTCTTTTAAAATTCTAAACATTATGTCCCAATCTACATTATCAAATGCCTTTTCTAAGTCTACAAAAGCTATGCAAGTTACCTTTCCTACCCTATTTCTTTTTTCTACTACTGTTCTTAGTGCTAGAATCGCCTCTCTCGTCCCTCTGTTTTTCCTAAAACCAAACTGATCTTCTCCTAGCCTTTCCTCTACTTTATTTTCTAATCTCCTATAAATAATCTTTAACAATATCTTCGATGCATGTGATAGTAGACTAATGGTCCTATAGTTCTCACACAAATTAGCTCCTATTTTCTTCGGCATTGTTACTATTCTACTACGCTGAAAATCCTGTGGTACTTCTCCCTTCTCATATATTTTACAAACTAACCTGTATAATCGCTCCTGCATTTTTTCCCCTGCGTGTTTTATTAATTCGGCTGGTATCATATCAATCCCCGCTGCTTTGTTATTCCGTAAATCATTTAATGCTCTATGAAACTCTGACCTAAGTATGCTAGGACCTAAGTCATCCTCATCTATCTGTTCCACATTTTCTAGCTCCTCCATGTCCTGCCTACCTTTATATAAATCTTCAAGATACTCCTTCCATCTTCTAGCTTTTTCCTTATTTTCTGTGAGTTCCTTACCCTGCTTATCACATATAATATATGTGATAAATTATATATATATATCGATATATATATATAATCTTTTTTCTTCGATTTGGAAAATAAACGTCTTATTATTATATTATTTATTTTCATATTATAATCGCTAGTCATTACTTCCGACATACAATTTAATACATCTTCTAAATTCTGCTCCCTTTCTTCCAAGATAGTTATGTCGTCTGCGAACCTAAACAAATCCATTTATTCTCCCCGAATTTTCACACCTACACTATACTCTACTTTAACCGTGTTTATTTAATGTTCTATATATAGATTAAATAATAACGGCGAAAGTGTACATCCCTGCAAGACTCCCTTTCCTATTCATACTTCTATTTCCAGCTCAATTATAACCATACCGGTGGTAATTAAATTCCGGAAATTAAAAAATATATAATCGCACTTTAGGATTACAAATACGTTTGAATGATATGAGACAGCAACTTATCGGCACTTTTGATTTGCAAATTCTCTACTATTATTGTTTATGTAAACACTTAATATCGAATGATTTTAGAATGGACCACTTGTGATTTTATACTCGTAGGTTTAAAAGTAACAAGTAGAATTATTGAAAAGTGCATCTCGAAGTTTAAGAATTCTTATAAATACGATATCTCGAATTATGAATTAGTCACCTATTGTATAATTATAAGTACAGCCAGTTAATTTCATTGGAAATTTTATTATCTCATTGTCAATATTTAAATGTGTAATTAACATTTTTATTCAATCAATTATCTAACTTGCGATAGAAATAAATATTCCGATTTTTTTTTTATGTGGAAAATTCGTACAACAAATTAGCGACACTTTTTCCTTTTGAATCATCTTCGATCATTTTGATTGAATCAAAGAAAATTTCATCACGAATACAGAAGCATTGGTAATTTTCATAAGCCCAAATGAATTAATTTCTTCGAAATAAAATGAATGAAAGCGTACCATTTGAAGGGCGGTGAGATAGCGTTTCCACCATAGGTACTTTTGGTACTGTGGACCAAGAGCAGCCAAGAAATAATAAGAATACATAATAATGTGAACGAAGGTATTTAGGAAGCCGAAAAAAGACGAATGGCCGCCCGGCGTGAATTTCACTCCGAACCAAACTGACATTGGCATGACGCCATGATGGATTACGTGCAAAGTCGAGATGTGGTCGTTTTTCTTTCGAAGTACAAAGAATATCTGCAATGATAAAATATCGATGAAGTATAATTTGCACAAACCCCGATAAATGATTTAAAACTTACTGTATCAAAGAATTCGGTAAATTTAGATATGTAATACCACCAGCATCCTTTCGCCATCTAAAACAAGAAGCATAATTATGAATAATGAAACAGTTACCTTATGCAGTCAATTATATTCTTGTTCTACTTTTTATGTAATTACAATTAGAAATGATTAAAAATTTGAAAATATTTTTCGCTTTTTCTTTAGATGTGTATATAAAGTCATATACTATAGACCGAAATCACAAACGTCCTTAATCTCAACATGTTTTCTTTAGTTTTTTAATTTAAAATTTGTACCTATTCAAATTTTATGAAAAATATGAATACAATATCGCATAATAATATCTATCGACGTTTTTTTTTCTTTCAAATAAATTGTAATTTTTTTTATACAAATCATATTTGATTATTACAGACTCCAATTCGTACGTGTCGCCAATATGACAATGTTTACTATTATTTAATTAAATAAATAAATACAACATATATTATTACAAAATATACGCGAATACAGAATAGTTTTAATACGATACAAATAGATATAATTAATAATACTTTCTGTAGCCGATAATTAACTGTTGGTACTAAAATATACTAACCGATGTCTTAATTTCACAACAGAAAGATGAACGTACAGTATACCGCTAATTTAAGTACAATATGTAACTAATCACCGTATTCTATTAAGCGTTTAAAAAACTATATAGTTCCCAGTGTTTTATGGATTAACTCTTTTTCAAATAATAAATAACATTAGAAGCGAGTTTTACATATTCATATATGCTGCGCTTGTCAGCTGGAATAATTATGATGGTTTTATATCATTTTTAAATGCCCGGTATATTTATTTATTAATTTCTCGTGCGTTAGATATATAGTTTTTACTTGGCGCCTTGAATATCCGAAATTATCTAATTAAATAGACAAATAATCATTCAAAATTAGGTGAGTTGAAACCGTATTTAAACAGACAATTTAGAAGTTTATGAAAATTTTCGAGAAAAAATAAAAGATTTCCGATTGAAGCAACTTTAAAAAAATTGTTATCTTAATCATGAACCGAGCAAATATTTTCGTACTGATCTTGAATAAAATTTAAATGAAAGATTTCTAATATTACGAGTATGATTTTGTCATTTATCCTTCCAATTAACCCGTATGTAAAAATTATAATTTTAAGGTAAATAATCAAGTTTTTATCGCATTTATAACAAGGTTGCATTATTAGATCGAATTATATTTCAAGGGAAGCAACTATTCGTAAATTTTAATGAAATTTACACTTCTTCCTTTAAAAAAAAGTTTTTGAACAGGGCCGTATTAACCACTTCTGACACTATACCCTATAACATATACTTTCATGACAATCTGCGTTTTTTTCAATGCAAACAATCTCCAAAATACTTTGAGATATAAGCTATTATTTTTAAATAATTAATTAATTATCTTGCTTAAAGAGAAACGTACTGTTTAAAAGACAAATTAATAATAACGCAACATATTGGTTTTAATAATAATAATCGGCGGAAATAAAGAATAATGCGTAAAAATATTTTTCTACGTACTCTAGGTTAGTAAACTAGAATGGAATTATAAATTTAATAATAAAATATTGCCTTTAAACTGACTTAAGAGAATCGAGTACATCCAATAATTACTAGTTGGTAGGCAGTAAGTCACAAAGGTATTTTTTTTCTCTATTGTTTTAATTAGATTTGTCGGAAGACGGTGTTTTATAATGAATACCTATGCCACTTGAAGTTATTCTCATTGCCAATAAATTTTATATAATTATTTCAACCATGTGAAATAACAACGCATTGAATAATATTGCGATTATTGTTCAATTACAATTGGACAAAATCATAACTGTACAAATTAAACATGAAGTATATAATATTCTTTCTAAGTAATGAATATTTATTAATCCTAGTAAAAAATATAAGTTCCTGGACAAAAAAACGAATTCTCTACGAAGTGTCTAGCCAAACTTAATTCTATTTGATTTTATTTTGTAATTTATGATCAATTTTTATAATTTACGACATGCATGAGATATTATTCTGAATGATATATTTCCGCAAATTTTTATAAAATAAAAACACTTGAAGGGAATGTAAACTAGTATAAAACTGGTCCTGTTTTTATTGAAATGTCGGAAGTGCATCTTAATTACATCGTAATGGCAAAATACGATGAACATGTTTATACACAAGAACATCGCGGTTTGTTAAATAATTAATTCAAATAAATCCACAAGTATTTGCCGAAACAAATTCAAAATAAATCCATCTTTAGTAACGTCAAATCGTCTATTTAAATAACTCATCGAGCAATGCGGACGATAAGTAAGATAAGGAAAGTGTAATTTAATTTTCAACAAAAGACATCTTTTCATGTCAAATTTTATTGTTAAAAAATATTTCCACACATTTCATTTCGATCAATTAGTAAGTACCATCCAAGTAATAAAGCGAGAAGTATGACTTAATGTTTGCAAATATTATCTCTATTATTGCGCGAAGAGTATGTGACAAGATTATATAAACAAATCTTGGAAAGATATTTATAAATACAGTATGATATATGTATATGAAAAATTTCCAAAAAAAAATCACCGAAAAAAAGATTCGCCAAACCAACAAATAAAAAGTAAAAGGTACGATTAAATAGCCGGATACGGAATGGAAATACATATAGGCAACTGAAACTGCATCTAGTAAAGACCAGCGTTGCCCTAAATTTATTGAAATATTTTATATAGTGAAGAAAATATTGTATAATATTCAAAAAATAACACACATCCTTGTGTATAAACACAAAATGAACTCCTTTTATGCAGATTATTGTTAAAAATGTAAAGGTTATTAAAGATGTTGTTAAAGATTGTCGTCGTTTTAAGTATGTAAACAAACAATGAAAATAGAAAACTATTTGCACAATTTCCCAATAAATATATAGGCAATTTTAAATACTGCATAATAACGCGGTACTATTTCTTATTATTTACTTTCATTTAAATTGTTGGAGATTGTTGTTCAAAATGCGCTGTAAACGATCGCTTGTAATCATTATAAATACAAGAATTGTATCGATCGGTATCTTTTATCATCTCAGATTATACGGAATTTATGTAGTGATTCTAACAAGTCGGTTCAAATTGCAGTACTATTTTGAAAGCGATAGTACTTGAACATTATCTGTGAATTTATCATTTTATTTTTAGATGAAATCTGGCACAAGACGAGGTTTACGTATAAATATTAAACGATATGATCATATTGTCCGTTTCATTATTCGATTTATGAGCTTTTCTCTTCCGTCAGTTAACTTGCGCTTCCACATTTATAGGATAATTTATAATATGAGCAGGGGCGGCTCGTTTTTAGGAGTCTTAGGGGCCGGGTCCCACCTATATTTGTTTAACTAGCCCCATAATTGTAGTTTGAAAAAATATGTTTCTTGTAATTATTATTTTTTGATTTATGTATTTCCAAAATAAAAAATAACGATTTTTCTTTGACTTTTATGTGTTTATATTTATGGGTTGTATTAGTCAATCTTAAATTAAATAATTTTAGAAATAACAGAAATAATAACTATAAATCAATAATAGAACCCACTATATAAATATAAAAAATTAAGTTGTTTTTGGCCCCTGGCCCCACCTGTTTGTATTGTCACCAGCCGCTACTGAGTATAAGTTTAGTAGAATGTACAATATTTAAAAAAAGGCTATAAAGGCTTTTAATAACGAAAGTACAACACAATAAATCATGTTAATAATTGTTCAATCCAAACAACTTTGAAGTATTAGTTTAAAAAAATTGTTTTTACTTCTAATAGTCTTGCTAATTTTCTAGAAATTCCCAAAGATTTGATTGATTTTAATAAAAAATCCGGTATTTATGAAATATCTTATTCTAGTTGTTCTAAAGTATTTATAGAAGACAAACACGTAGACCAATTGAAACTAGATTTAAGGAGCATTTCAGATTAAATAGAAAAGATAAAAGTGCTGTAGCCGAGCATATTTTTGACTAACTCAGGTCATCCTATTCAAATTAGTACTTAGTTTTTTAAATTCATTTTTTGTTATTTTAGGTTTGACAAACCAATGTTTATTAATGTTACTTGTCAGTTTCGTTAATTATTAATTTATATTGTTTTAAAAGATTTATAACTCATATTATATGCCATTTTTAAAATACTTCTGTCATGTTGACTTATTTATTTAATAGTATATCATTCGCGTTTCGTGACAGAGGTATTTTATTTCGTTTTTATCTTGTGCTACTGAAGATGGGGGCACAGCCCTCAAAATGCGCATCTAGCTACGGCGCTTTAAGTTACGGTATTTGGGTGATATTCTATACTAACGTTGAAGTAGATTAAACAGATTTAAATGTGAGCATATTTTTAATAAAAATATATACACCATTGCGTAAAAGTGCAATCAAAGCCAGTAATAAAGTGTTGGTATAAAATTTCAGTGCACTGTTTTGCATGAACATATTTTGTACATTTTTTTCAATGCATTAAAAAAATGCGTATCTATAAAAAAATCATTTTAGTATATATTTCGTTAGGAACTTACAATCAATTCGCATAAATAGCGTCGTAAAGTAGATTGTTGTTCAATAAAACAACATCGAAATTGTTAAATGAAAATTAAATGAATAATTACCAACTTAATTCGATAAGAACATATGCATATTTGATACAGAGATAATTGGAGATTCGCAATATTGATTCTATTTGTCCAGTGGTGGAAGTGATGATCCCGATTTAATTTGAGAAAAACATAATTTTGCATCATAGAAGCAATAAATCAGTAGTGTATGATATAATTACAGCGTTCGGTGTAATTGCGATAATCTGCCATGCACGATATGATTTAAATAACATGGCTACAATATGAAAGGGTATATTAAGTGTAATTTCTTCAAATGTCGCTTGTTATTTGTAGTGAATGTTGAGCGCACATTGTCGTGAAAATTATGTTGGTTCCTCTTTTAGCGAAAATGCTCGATTTAATGCGGAATTCGATATATCCGTACGCTATTTTCGATATAACCTAGTCTTACGGTCTATTGTATTTCGATATTCTTCGACAGAAATGTCAAACAATGCATCTACGTCTAAAATGCACATGTACATTAAATATGGCGGATACGTAACAAGTGATTTGAGATAGTCGTGAAAATAGCTGGTTTTTTATTTAGTGTGAATGAACGTTTTAATATACAATTCGATATATAAATCGATGTAACCTAGTAAATGAGTTTTTCGGTCGTTTGTATTTCGATATTCGACATAATAGTCTTTTAAATCAAGTACAATGGTCGGTTTAAATATATATTTTTTAAATAAAGATATATCCAGATATACATTACATTTTTTTTTTAATATTTATATTTTTTAACATGAGCATTTAATCGATATGGCAACGGTGGATGGTAATTTTGCTATGACACATGCGCATCATGCATCAGACATTTAAATACTACCTACGTCATCATAGGGACATTCACATTCAATCAAAAGTTATACAAATTGCCTACCTTAAGAATATTTAATTTTAATATATTCTAGCTGTTTAGAAAAAAGTATTTTTTTCGTAAATGTCCCTATTTTCGTTCGAATTAATATATTATTAAAATAATGGTAGTATGCATTTTTTTCTAGAATTGTGCTACATAGTAATTTTAGGTTTATTTATTTTTTCGGTACTTACTCTCATAGCCAGAGGATCATTGGAATAGTCGACAGGTTGGCATCTATAACTGTAATGGTTTAGCCATCCGCAAACACCGCTCTAGAAATATTAAATATAGGTAAATTCATTTGATTAAAAATTTACGAGAGTGGTAGAATTATATTGTAGTTTTACACAAACGATGATTACTAACAAGTATTACTGTCTTATTTCAAAATGTACGTAGAAATAGTGAAAAGCAGGTAGTACTAGTAATTTGCATATCGTAATGAGGATTTATCATGATAAATCATTTTTAATACCAGAATTAATTCAAATGGGCGAAAAAAAACGGGAAATACCGAAAGTTCATTTTTTGGGTTAAAAAAAAAATGAAGTCCTTATCAATCGGTAAGGATTTTATTTTTTCCAAAAAGGTTGTTTTATATCAATCTCAAAATTACGCATATTGAAATTTAAATTAAATTAAAATGTACCAGATATGGCAAATTTTCTTTTGGTGGGAAAGTTTTAAGATAATTCGCCTTTGGGTCTAATTAGTTTACAAAAATATATATTCTCACGATTATGACGTTCTGTCAAGAGTGACACGTAGGTCGAAATTAACATAAAAGTCATTAATGACAGTAATTTCAATAGCAACAGAAATGGCACATAATAATAAAATGCATCTATGTCTAAAATGACATGTACATCAAATTTGGCAGATATGTCAAAAATAGCAGAAACGTCAGAAGTAAAAAAAAAATCCCGAAGAAGAAATGACAAAAATATTTAGAATGAAACGTAATAAACATAATGCAAACGAAATGTACTATATTTTACATTTTCAATTGTTTTACTTCATATAAAAATAGATTTTTTGACAATTTCATAGTTATGGATTTTAAATTTAAATTCTCAATTATAAGATATTATTATATTATTTATTTTAATTTTATATTTTGCAATATGAAAGGTAAAATAATGCAAAAAAAAAACCTTATTAAGTATAATTTTGATAAATATATGTACTTGAAATTTTCATGATGATTTCAACTTTCCCGCGGAAACTACAGGCTGATTCAATCGGCATGTTAACAATTGCATGTTTGTATTTTGAAATAAGTTTAACGTCTAGTCGACATATTTTGATTTACTCCACGTTATATTAATATATTTTTAAATGTAAAACTTTATAAATACAAATCTGATTGAACTTTACCAACAAAAACATAATAAAATAAAATATAGATTTTAAACGTGAAAAGGAAATATCAATAATTCTAATAAATATTTTTATATTTTTTCTACACATGTCTTGCACATATTTTTCCAACGAATTTGATCAAAGAATGTTTCTATATTATAAAGAATATTAGAACAAGGAGTGTTTATCTAGCACTTCATTAACTAAATTAGTTAACATTTATGTGCATATTTATTGTGTATTTAAGCAAATCATAAAACTAGCAATAAGGATCTTCAAACTCAACAATTGTAGCCTCATTGAAATTCAATACAACTGTAAATACGAACAAAAAATCTCTTTGGACAATAAGCTATTTAAGATTCATTCTATTTGCAAAGTAAAATTTTTTATAGTTTTCTAGGTGTCTTCTTACCTCGTGGAAGAGCCACGTACTGAAGATGACCTGCGCTAAATTGTAGACCATGATGGGATATTTCAGATTGAAGGGCTTTCTGTTTTCCATCAACTTCGGACCGATTACTTTCACGGTATAAGCGTAGGTTAAACAAAAAGCTAACGTTGGTAAAGGCGAAGACATTAACGGCCAATCATTTACCCGAGGATCTGCAAAAATACGAACAAATAATCAACTAAATTGATATATTGCAAAAATATACAAGGACATTTTTTCATCGTGAATTTAAAATAATTCGTTTAAAAATGATTTCTATATATACGAACTATTATAATATTTTTTTACCCTATATGTTTGCAAAATTCGTGTTATATATATATATATATATAATTTAAAATAATTTTTTCATCTGCACGTAATATTTCCAAGGATATTGCAAATTCGTATAATTTTATGTAATAATAGAATTCAAATTAAATTCAGCTTAGGCTTGAAAATTGAAAAAAAAATCTCGTACAAGTTCAAAATATTTGAAGAGCCATTTTATAAAATAATAAAAATTACTAAAAAATTGAAAATAATTTTAATGTCTTACCGCTTTTATTGTCCATAAGGTCGTGGTAGCTATCTATAATACTTGTTACTAAATACGCCATTTTTTACCTGAAAAAGTAAATGGTACATTTTGTTAAAATTTAAGAAAAAAATTGAAAATTTCTAGCAATAAATTTCGTATTTGTTAAAGTTGGTAAACGACCTAAATCTTGTATATTAAGTTTTTATTAATTTATTTAACAGTCACTTTCTTTATATAAAAGATAAAAAATCTTTTTATTTTAGTGGAAATTATTTTTTAAAAATTGCAAATGGTTAAAAAAAATCAGTATGTTTGTTGTATAAAATACCATGTTTTCTTATTTTATCGAAATTGCGTGAAATTTCCTTTGAATAATTAATATTTAAAAAAATTCTCAAGAAAAAACTGTGTTACAATGATTGCCTACAATAAAAGGTAAATAAATGATAGTTTTCATGTGCTTTTGTTTTGTTCAATAAAGTGAACCAAGCCGACTCAGTTTGCTCTAATCCAATAATTATATCGATGAAGTGAATAAATTTAGATATAATTCCTTTTCACATGAGTATACTAATTGCGGGAAAATTACAGATCGTACAACATCGAAATAAAAATAAAAACATTGAATATAAATCAGGTAGATCATATATCATATTTATCCTTTGATAAAATCGATAATATGAATAATATCACAGAAAATAAGGAAAAAGCTAGAAGATGGAAGGAGTATCTTGAAGATTTATATAAAGGTAGGCAGGACATGGAGGAGCTAGAAAGTGTGGAACAGATAGATGAGGATGACTTAGGTCCTAGCAAACTTAGGTCAGAGTTTCATAGAGCATTAAATGATTTACGGAATAACAAAGCAGCGGGGATTGATATGATACCAGCCGAATTAATAAAACACGCAGGGGAAAAAATGCAGGAGCGATTATACAGGTTAGTTTGTAAAATATATGAGAAGGGAGAAGTACCACAGGATTCTCAGCGTAGTAGAATAGTAACAATGCCGAAGAAAATAGGAGCTAATTTGTGTGAGAACTATAGGACCATTAGTCTACTATCACATGCATCGAAGATATTGTTAAAGATTATTTATAGGAGATTAGAAAATAAAGTAGAGGAAAGGCTAGGAGAAGATCAGTTTGGTTTTAGGAAAAACAGAGGGACGAGGGAGGCGATTTTAGCACTAAGAACAGTAGTAGAAAAAAGAATGAGGGTAGGAAAGGTAACTTGCATAGCTTTTGTAGATTTAGAAAAGGCATTTGATAATGTAGATTGGGACATAATGTTTAGAATTTTAAAAGAAACGGGTATAGATTATAAGGATAGGAGAATAATTTTTAATTTATATAAACACCAAACTGCCTTAGTTAGAATTGAGGGGGAAGAAGAGGTAGCAAAAATAGGGAAGGGAGTTCGGCAGGGATGTACACTTTCACCGTTATTATTTAATCTATATATAGAAGATGCAATAAACAAAGTAAAAGAAGAGTATAGTGTAGGTGTGAATGTACAGGGAGAGAAAATATATATGTTGAGATTCGCCGACGATATTGCTATATTGGAAGAAAGCGAAAAGAATTTAGAAAGGGTATTGAATGGTATGCAGGCAGTATTGACTAGGGATTTTAACATGAAAATAAATATAGGTAAAACTAAAGTGATGAGGTGTGACAAAAAGGAATGCAGTAGAAAAATGAGGATCTCAATAGGAGATAATAGAATCGAAGAAGTGTCAGATTTTTGTTATTTAGGCAGTAGAATCACAAAAGATAATCGAAGCAAGGTAGATATAAAGTGTAGGATAGCACAGGGTAGGAAGGCATTCGTAGAAAAAGGACAGATTTTAAGATCAAATATTGACTTGGGTATTAGAAAAAGATTACTGAAGGTATATGTTTGGAGTGTAGCACTGTACGGGTGTGAGGCGTGGACTATAGGAAAGGAAGAGAAGCGTAGATTAGAAGCACTTGAAATGTGGTATTATAGGAGGATGATGAGGATTGGTTGGGAAGATAAAGTAACAAATGAAGCTGTACTAGAGTTAGTAGGGGAGAAGAGAAGTATCTGGAGAGTGTTACAGCGTAGCAGAGACAGATTAGTAGGGCATATTCTTAGGCATGGGGGGATTATGCAATTGATCATAGAAGGTAGAGTGGAGGGAAAGAGAGGGGTAGGTAGGCCTAAATTGGAGTATGTGAGTCAGATAGTTGAAGACGTTGAGATGAATAGCTATAGGGAGATGAAGGGATTAGCTCAGGATAGATCGGCATGGCGTGCTGTTTCCAACCAATCTTTAGGATTGCGGACTCTGTAACTAAAAGCGATATGAAGTTGCTTATTATAAAATATGTAAAATTAATTGATTTACTTTTATTATTTCGACTAATGATAAATGAAAAATGCACAATGTAAAAAATATTTCTACGTGCAGAACAGTAGGAGTAGAATGTAGGAGCTAATTCATGTGAGATCTATAGTTTACTATCAAAGATATTGTTAAGGATTATTTATAGGAGGTTTTATAGAAAATTCTTCATGTTTATTTATAGAAAATAAAGATGAAGAAAGGCTAGCGGAAGATCACTTTGGTTTTTAGAAGAACGCAGGGACAAAGGAGGCTATTTAAGAAGGGTAAAGAAAAATAATGAAAGTAGAAAAAGCAATTTTGATAAAAATTTGATATATGTTTATTATAAAATATATAAACATTTTATTACATTCAACTAACGTGAATGACATCAAATAATTTTCGAAAAATCATATTGTAAAAAAAATATTTGAAATATTATCGTATAGAAGAATTATCTTGAGATATTAATTAATATTGTTGATTTTGCGCAATTTTTTTAATATTTACATAATTTTTCTCCTATAATTCACATAGTTATTATTGAATCGGAGGTCAAGATTAATGTAAGTCATTTATTTGATTCTCTGCAGTCTACTTCTGTTTGGACAGTTAACTTTTGGTTAATATAGTAGTTATATAATAATACCATCGTCTGCGCAACAACAAATTTCATCATTCAACGTATTTATTAAGCGAACGGAAATAAAAATTCACAGAAATAATTATTTTAGATCGATTTAGTGAAGAGTAAAAAAATTGATCATGCAAGTCATTGAATAATTATAATATAAAAAAATTGACAGTGCTATTAGGAGAATTAAAGAATATAGTTCAATAGCAAAAGAATATAGATTTTTGATGTTTTTTGCCTTATAATTTCAATTATTTGTGTCTGTATGAAATCTAATCTATTATAAATTTTAAAATATTTAATATAATTGAAATTGTTTAAAAGCTTTAAATAAATAATAAACTTTTTAAATATAAAGTAAATACATAATAATCACTCAATACAATCAAAATTTGATATTTTATTATGACATATGATTTTTTTTGAACAGATAAACAATTTTTTTTTTTTCAAAGATTGTAATGGTAATTTAAATTAATCATTAACAATTTAATTTGTAAATTATTCATTTCTAAATATTTAGCATAATCTAAATTACATTCTTTAGAATATATGTATTTTTTAATTTTTTAAATAAATTCAATATTTTTTTAAGACATGTGCACTTTTTGCATTGACTAAGAATTTTTTATTTTGCTTTTGTTCAATTTTTTTTTTACAAAAAATTTAGCGGTAAGTGAAAATAGTCATTGAAAAATCAATATAAAAGTTGTGAATTTTAAAATATTTAATACAATCTATGATGTATCTTAAATTTTATTTCTCAAATATATTAAAAAAGTAATAATTCCTTATAGAATTAGTTTGATATATTTTATGACATTTTTTTTTTTGCTCTAACAAACAATAAAAAATTTCATATATAATTTTTTTTCATAAAAATTTAACAAAATTAAACAAATATGATATGATTATTAAAACTATAGTTTGCACTTTTTTATGGAATTGCACTTGTCAATTTTTAAGATTTTAGTCGAATTGTTAAAATTAAAGGAAAAATAAAAGGAAAAATTTGCGAAAAATACGAACAAATATTTAAATAAAATTTATGTCAATTTCTATATTTTTGCCACATTCCTCAACGTGATTTTTCACAATTCTGACGTTTCTGATACTTTTGACGTATATGTCAAATTTGATGAACATGTCATTTTTGACGAAACTACGTTAAAATTGGTAGATGCCACACTTGTGGGAAAATTATTATTTTTTCTATTAATGGATCAAAAAACAAGTTACATCTTAAAATACGCATAATAAATAGAAAAATTTATATTCAAAAAATTATTCTTTTTTTTCAGCGCAATATTTTTATTATAATTTAACAATCGAAAGAGACTTTAAAAATATATATTTACGTCGGTCAAAATACAAAATTTATAATATTTTTGAAATAGTCTAAAATAACAATAAGTACATCACTGGAATTTTTTATAAATTTATATTAATGTGTGATATTTCACTCACTTTCGAAATTACTCTCATTTTTGACAATTTTGATACTTTTTACGTATATTGACATCATATTCGTTTGAATATATTTTTTGGATTAATTAGACCTAAAGGCGAGTCCATCTTAAAAATTACAAACTAAATGTAAATTTTGCAAAATCTTGTAATTTAGATTTCAATTTGAGTTTTGTCGGTTGATCTCATGTCGAAGTCTCAATGTAAATCTTATGGAATATGATATTTTTATTATAATTCAAGAATTGAAAAATTAATTTAAAAAAAATATTACACCAATCAAAGTAGAAAATCTTTTTTTTAAGAGCTGAAAATAAAAATGACAATACGAATGATTTAAATTTTGAAGTCATTCAAAATTGCCATCACTTTTGACATTACTCTCTCTTTTGACATTCTCTATAGTTTTGACGTCTGTCACTCTTGACAGAGAAATATCTGCACGATATTAATTTTTAAGACGTAGAATGTGTTAAAAATTATCCTTCAAAAGTAGCACTTCAAAAGTCATATACTAAATGAAAATTTGCGAAATTTAATTTAATTTTTTAGCGCAATACTTTGACATAATTAAAAAATCGATTTAGAATTAGATTTAGAAAAAAAAAACACACAGTAAAAAATTAAAATACTGCAACTTCAACATCCATTTCTATTTCAACAAGACCCAAAAACAAAGTTAATTACGACACTTCCATTTAGCAAATGTTAAGTGCAAGACACCTAGTTATTCAATTACTCGTTTCAATTTCTACTGTCATAAATTTCATTCTATGGGGCTTTGAGTATAAAGAATTGCAGTTACGTTAGCAATGTTAATATTTGCATATTATGTGAATCAATTACAGGTGCTCTAAAGGACTTGTCTCCAGACATTAATTGCGGCCGTCACGGTTCTAAAAACATTACAAATAATTGTTGCGAAACTTCAGCAAATATTCTTAATAGCTCCACATTACAATTTGTGATTAAAGTGAAATAGCATGCTAAATGCACGTACTTTATTGCCACGTATAATTTCATTTATATGAAAAATCCATATTAATCCAAAAAATTATATGTTAATATGGTAATATTATATGTGATAAGCAGGGTAAGGAACTCAAAGAAAATAAGGAAAAAGCTAGAAGATGGAAGGAGTATCTTGAAGATTTATATAAAGGTAGGCAGGACATGGAGGAGCTAGAAAATGTGGAACAGATAGATGAGGATGACTTAGGTCCTAGCATACTTAGGTCAGAGTTTCATAGAGCATTAAATGATTTACGGAATAACAAAGCAGCGGGGATTGATATGATACCAGCCGAATTAATAAAACACGCAGGGGAAAAAATGCAGGAGCGATTATACAGGTTAGTTTGTAAAATATATGAGAAGGGAGAAGTACCACAGGATTTTCAGCGTAGTAGAATAGTAACAATGCCGAAGAAAATAGGAGCTAATTTGTGTGAGAACTATAGGACCATTAGTCTACTATCACATGCATCGAAGATATTGTTAAAGATTATTTATAGGAGATTAGAAAATAAAGTAGAGGAAAGGCTAGGAGAAGATCAGTTTGGTTTTAGGAAAAACAGAGGGACGAGAGAGGCAATTCTAGCACTAAGAACGGTAGTAGAAAAAAGAAATAGGGTAGGAAAGGTAACTTGCATAGCTTTTGTAGACTTAGAAAAGGCATTTGATAATGTAGATTGGGATATAATGTTTAGAATTTTAAAAGAAACAGGTATAGATTATAAGGATAGGAGAATAATTTTTAATTTATATAAACACCAAACTGCCTTAGTTAGAATTGAGGGGGAAGAAGAGGTAGCAAAAATAGGGAAGGGAGTTCGGCAGGGATGTACACTTTCACCGTTATTATTTAATCTATATATAGAAGATGCAATAAACAAAGTAAAAGAAGAGTATAGTGTAGGTGTGAATGTACAGGGAGAGAAAATATATATGTTGAGATTCGCCGACGATATAGCTATATTGGAAGAAAGCGAAAAGAATTTAGAAAGGGTATTGAATGGTATGCAGGCAGTATTGACTAGGGATTTTAACATGAAAATAAATATAGGTAAAACTAAAGTGATGAGGTGTGACAAAAAGGAATGCAGTAGAAAAATGAGGATCACAATAGGAGATAATAGAATCGAAGAAGTGTCAGATTTTTGTTATTTAGGCAGTAGAATCACAAAAGATAATCGAAGCAAGGTAGATATAAAGTGTAGGATAGCACAGGGTAGGAAGGCATTCGTAGAAAAGGAACAGATTTTAAGATCAAATATTGACTTGGGTATTAGAAAAAGATTAGTTAGTTAAAGAGTCCGCAATCCTAAAGATTGGTTGGAAACAGCACGCCATGCCGATCTATCCTGAGCTAATCCCTTCATCTCCCTATAGCTATTCATCTCAACGTCTTCAACTATCTGACTCACATACTCCAATCTAGGCCTACCTACCCCTCTCTTTCCCTCCACTCTACCTTCTATGATCAGTTGCATAATCCCCCCATGCCTAAGAATATGCCCTACTAATCTGTCTCTCCTACGCTGTAACACTCTCCAAATACTTCTCTTCTCCCCTACTAACTCTAGTACAGCTTCATTTGTTACTTTATCTTCCCAACCAATCCTCATCATCCTCCTATAACACCACATTTCAAGTGCTTCTAATCTACGCTTCTCTTCCTTTCCTATAGTCCACGCCTCACACCCGTACAGTGCTACACTCCAAACATATACCTTCAGTAATCTTTTTCTAATACCCAAGTCAATATTTGATCTTAAAATCTGTTCTTTTTCTACGAATGCCTTCCTACCCTGTGCTATCCTACACTTTATATCTACCTTGCTTCGATTATCTTTTGTGATTCTACTGCCTAAATAACAAAAATCTGACACTTCTTTGATTCTATTATCTCCTATTGTGATCCTCATTTTTCTGCTGCATTCCTTTTTGTCACACCTCATCACTTTAGTTTTACCTATATTTATTTTCATGTTAAAATCCCTAGTCAATACTGCCTGCATACCATTCAATACCCTTTCTAAATTCTTTTCGCTTTCTTCCAATATAGCTATATCGTCGGCGAATCTCAGCATATATATTTTCTCTCCCTGTACATTCACACCTACACTATACTCTTCTTTTACTTTGTTTATTGCATCTTCTATATATAGATTAAATAATAACGGTGAGCGTGTACATCCCTGCCGAACTCCCTTCCCTATTTTTGCTACCTCTTCTTCCCCCTCAATTCTAACTAAGGCAGTTTGGTGTTTATATAAATTAAAAATTATTCTCCTATCCTTATAATCTATACCCGTTTCTTTTAAAATTCTAAACATTATGTCCCAATCTATATTGTCAAATGCCTTTTCTAAGTCTACAAAAACTATGCAAGTTACCTTTCCTACCCTCTTTCTTTTTTCTACTACCGTTCTTAGTGCTAGAATCGCCTCTCTCGTCCCTCTGTTTTTTAAAATGTAAAAAAGATTTTTTTTTAAAAAGATTACTGAAGGTATATGTTTGGAGTGTAGCACTGTACGGGTGTGAGGCGTGGACTATAGGAAAGGAAGAGAAGCGTAGATTACAAGCATTCGAAATGTGGTGTTATAGGAGGATGATGAGGATTGGTTGGGAAGATAAAGTAACAAATGAAGCTGTACTAGAGTTAGTAGGGGAGAAGAGAAGTATTTGGAGAGTGTTACAGCGTAGGAGAGACAGATTAGTAGGGCATATCCTTAGGCATGGGGGGATTATGCAATTGATCATAGAAGGTAGAGTGGAGGGAAAGAGAGGGGTAGGTAGGCCTAGATTGGAGTATGTGAGTCAGATAGTTGAAGACGTTGAGATGAATAGCTATAGGGAGATGAAGGGATTAGCTCAGGATAGATCGGCATGGCGTGCTGTTTCCAACCAATCTTTAGGATTGCGGACTCTTTAACTAACTAATCCAAAAGTAGAAATAATCGTGTGAAATTGTACTTCATTATTCGAAAAAATATTTTTTTGTAAGTTCTTAAATGATTTTTCGGCAATAGAAGCTAGTTTATTTAATAAAAAAAAAAGGCAAACAGAAATTTTGTATATGTTAAGATGATGATGATAAGAAATATTTAAAAAAAAATTTTATTGGTTGAAATATAAATATTTTTAGACAAAATTTATTACATCTTTTGAATGATGCAAACAAACCGTCCTTAATATTTAATAATCCCTAAGATAATTCGTATGTAATTGAAGATTCATTGTTAATAGTTCAGCAATAGGTTAAAAAATAAATAAATACGATTTCTACAACAATTGACCCTTATAGTCTTGCTGCCAATTTAAAATAAATAACGATCCGTGATATTGAGTCATATCAAACAATTGCTGTAATATGCAATCGTTTTCTTAATTCATTATATAAAGCGAATTTGTGTGGATAATTATAGTTTGCCTCTGCTGAAGAAATGTCTTGCACAAGGAGTTGTAAACTTTTGCAACACTTTTGCTAATTTTCCTTTATAACATATATGATTGAATGTTTTTAAACTCGGCGAAATTTTTTTCCTCCGACATAAAATTGTCATAAACGCATATATACTTCAACTTTTATTGTTTGCATAAATTTTTTTTTAAATTCAATTATAGTCAGTTTGTAGAATCATTTTTGGCCAGCCCTGTGTCAACCATTAAATTTTGGACGAGAAAATTGAATTGTTACAACATTAAAAATTAAACATTGATAATGATACCGAGACTAAACATGAAAATGAATATTTAATTAAAAAAAATTTTTTGTGTCTTTGTTTTGAGAGAAAGCCGCTATAAATTTATAATAATTCAAATATTGAATTGCAATGACAGTGACACATATGTCAACGATCTATTACAAGAAAAATGTTAACCACTGACCTATGCGAAATATCTTCTGTGAGGTAATAAAGACGAAACGATTTAATTTCAATTTACGCGTACATAGTAAAGGTCTATACACAATTTGTCATATTTTGTTTTATGTATATGTGCAATGTCCATTTGCATAATTAATAATAATGCACAAAAATTATGCTTCACGTGGTATTTAATTTTTTTTTTTTTTTGTGTTTATTAAAATATCTCCACACAGACGAGTGTATATATTTTTTTGTTTCTTGATTTTCATCATTTTATTGGCGGGATTTATAACAATAATATCTTTCGTGTCAATATTAATTAAGCGAATATATTTTATTTATATACTGTGCGTTGAAATATATTTTTAAATATATTCTTCAGCTAGTCGTACTTCAACATGTTCGAGTAAAATCTAATTTTGTTTATGATATATATGAACAAATTCAATTAAAATTTGATATAATGAGATTTTAATAAACAGCAAGAATTTACTAAAAAAATTAACCACAAACGAAAATTTATAAATATTTGCAAATCGCTATAAGAAATTAGAAAAAAAAAATGCAAATTGTAAAATTTCAAGCAATGAAATATTTTTTAAATGCGATGACACAAATGATTTGCTTAATTTTATTCATATTAATCAATGAATCCCATATATGAATTAAAATTAATTTTACAAAACGAACGAAGGTTTCCGATACCAGCTGTTTATGCAACATCCAAGAATAATTAATTTTAATCACAAATATGTGTTTGGTTATGGAAATTGACGTTACTTTAAGAATTTATAGAAATTTAACCAACGTCAATCGCTTGTGTATCTATTATGTACCTAATGTGTTTTAGAGGTATCTAGAAATTCATTAGCTGCGCAATGAAAACATGTATAGACAAATAAGCAAATTTTTCATAAAAAATATTTATAAATACAATAAACAAGGTTAAAGAAGAATGTAGTGAAAATTCAATGGGAGGAAATATATATGTTGATATTCGCTACCTTGGAAGAAAGGGAGCAGAATTTAGAACCGGTATTAAATAAATAAATTTTAAAAAACGTAAAAAAATAACGGCAGTTAAATAAATCACGTAAACTGATTAAGCGTCAAATTAATTTACATGTTTCAGCATATTATTTCAAAATTAAATTAAACACATGATTTTTTACACTTTTGGGAAATTTTTGTAAAAAGCCTGTATATATATATACGCTCGTAAATATCTGATCTATGTTTTGTAGAAAGGAAAATGACTATAAACCAATCTGAATCAGTATGCAAGGAGATATTTGTACGTCTTCAGGTATCATTTTCCTTTGAAACCTGTTTGCATTTATGGCAAATAAAGAACGCAAGAAAAAGCGCGATTCCACCAGATCTCTTGTAACGAAGAATTGAAAGTGTATACAAATATTATCGATCCTTAAAATAATAGAAAAAGCATCCATACGAATAAATATACATTATTATTTCAAAAAATCAATATGCTAATATGTATTTACGACGATTATTTCTGTAATTTAAAATTATTTGCATAATGAATTGTGTTATGCAATTCGCGTTCATACGTAAATTGCGTTCATAGGGATTCTTGTATTAAGAAAATCTGCACTTGTATTGAAGCAATTGATCTTGTATATTGATTATTAATTCGAAATGTAATATAATCTAAATTAGTACGTACAGAGATATGCAATTAGATATTCGAAAGTATGGTTTTGTCGCAATTCGTGCACATAATGTAATGCTTTAATCATCAGTTTACATTATTGCACACATTAGCGAATTAATTTAACTGCTACCAAATTACGATTTAATTTGCACACATGCAACGCGTTCTCGTTGTAGTAACTACAAAAGAATTTCTTTTTTATTAAAAATACCAAATAATTTATTATCCAAAAATAAAATGTATATGATTAATTGTTATTGAAAATAAGAGAAATGAATATTGAACAATATATTTTTTGCTATCAAATGTGGTATAAATGGACACACTGTATATTAATACACAATTCGACATCTACATAAAACTAAGAGCATTAAAACATAAAATAATGATCAAAAGCAAAGCGGTTTTGTAAATTGTTATTGCATATTTGTCAAGCAACGAAATTCTTCTAGGCTTGTATGAAAATTAATTGGATATATATTTATTTTGCATAATAAATGATTTTGTATAAATGCGCGTACGTGTTTGTGCTTCACAATATTTGATAATATTTTTTTTTTCATTATTGCAATACTTTAGTATGTAAAATATTTACAGATTAGAAAAAAATATTTTTAAAATTTAAGATTCAACGTATTTCTGTACTAGCCTTCGATTTTGCATAAATAATCAGGTGCTTATAAATCATAATTAAGGGCAACACATTTCTGCGCTCATTTCCTAATCTAATTACCTATTTTCATATGTCAACGCAGATATTATATATAATATATATAATTTTTTTTTTATATGTACATTTTTCATGGTAGATATTTCTATAGGGAAATTATTACTGAATTTATAATCTAATTACGTACAATTTGTAGTATCTATTTATGGATATGGTAATTAAGTGGGATTCTCATGAAAATTCTATTTGGTCGTGTAAATCTTTTCATACGCAAGTTGAATATACTTAATTTTTTTTTTTCGCATAAATATCGCTGCAATGGATTAGTCATTTAGTTCAATTGTATTCCGACATGGGGGATCTTCTATATAAAAAGCTACTATTGTTTTATCATTATAAATACATCGAGAGTATTTAGAGATGCACAAATACAAGAAAATATCGATTCTTATAAGATCGTATGATGCGTATGTGTCAGTACGATAATCTTAAGAAGTATCGTTATTTCGAAAAGTAGCGAATTATCGATTGGTATCTCTAGATTGGAGGTTTAGAATTTTATATAGAAAGCTATTGGGATACGAAGTTGTTAATTAGCAATAAAAATTCAATTCTGTATGTGTATTGAACAACAAAAATACCCGCTTTGGCTTCTAATCATATCGATTAATACAGGATAATCGAGAAATGTATTTTGAAAATCAACGCCCTGTGGAAAGAATCAAATTATTTTCTTTTCTTTCTTTACTTGAGTGAATTGAATTTTGTGTGTTTTATTTTTCTTATACATTTATTTTTACTTATAATTTTGAATAACAGAAAATTTATGTGTTTAAAGAGGCGTTTTTTTTCATATTAATTTTCTATGTTTTCAGGCAAGAAAATTTTTTACAGTAAAATTGGTAAGGACATAAAAAATAAAATTTACATCATTGTAAATAAAGTAATAACAGATATTGGAGTTATTAGATAAGTTAGTTGCTTTTTTGATAAATCCAAAATTGAGGATTTTTTTATCAAAAATAAAATAAAATTCTACTTTGATGTTTTGAAATGTTTCAAAAATTAAATGGAGCTAAGTTTTCAGGAAAACATTGCCTTTGCGACTGCCAAAAATTTCAGAAAAAATAGCAAAACTCCGAATGCCTACATCTGAAAATATTACAAAATACTTTTGAAGTGAAAAACGAAAATCTTAGAGTTTTGCACTCTTTGGTATGAAATATTTGATCAAGAGCCGTTAGAAAGCGTTAAAAATTGTGAAAATTTTGGCAAATACATTTTATACGACCACCACCTTAATTCGCATAATTTTTGAAATCGAATTTTCGCATTTTCATATAACAAATTAACCGTGAAATATTCTTATTTAATTGACCAAAAAATACGCGATTATTTCTAAATAGTTCTCATTAAATAACTAAAAATGAAAACGACCAAAAAATTTTACTATAAAAAACCGCTCGTCAAACAACAGCCCATTTACCAAAATATCGTGAACATGTTCATCTCGCGTCTTTTTATTCACATTCTGTACACTTTAAAACACGACATGAAAATGCTATATTGGCGCATTACTATTGTCTTTAGTTGTACATGAACGCGGTAGAAACAAATATAAATACAACACAACATATGTAATTATAAATTCGATTGGGCTTTTCAAATGTGACGAGTGTGACAAGCGGCTTTAATGGCCCATCTAATCAGAGTACATTGCCAGATCCTGTCCTAACTCATTTATACAAAGACATCAACAAACAGGTGCTATATAAATATATGAATAACTTTATTTTAGTATTCAAAAGTATGTGTAAAATGGCCCTGCTCGAAATATGCGTTGTTTTCTTTAATTGCGTCAGTTATATTTAAGTAGATGTTGTTTTTTTTTGTTACTTCCTTATCGACATTGTTTTTGAATTAATTAAAAATATATTCCGTATAAGCAGATTATTGCTAAAAAAAATTGCAACGGAAAAGGCTACATGTACAAATAAATTTTCAACAAATTTGGATTGTTCAGTTTCCTTAAGAAAAATGGCATATTTTGAGTCAACGGTGTTTTTTTGTACAAAAATGTCGCAAGGACGTAAGATTTTTAACACACGTTAAGAAATGTTCAAATTTGCAGATGACGGAATTAGTTGTGTTAGGTACTTAAAAAAAAAAATCTCAAAATGTATCTTCTTTTTTGTCAAACATTTTTCCTACTTTAAGACTGCCAACAACTAACATTGCCATTCGAAAATGTTTAAAATCTAAGTTAGAATATTTTAAACGGCTAGGTGGAAAATTTACATCACTGCAATATGTTTATTAAAAAATTTCTTGACTTAGTAGAAATTACGAAACACTTTTGAAGTTATAAGTGTAAATTTTATAATTTGTGGACATATGTTAAATGAAATATTAAACTAAATGAAAATGGGTAACTGAATTATGATAATATACAAAAAATATCAACAAGTTAAAACCAACCGCCCCTTAAAAATTTTAATTAAAGTTTAGACATTTGCAACGACTTCCGAAACAAATTTTAAATTTTATATACAAAAAAAGCTACTCTTGATAAAAAATATTTTCAATATTTCATATTTATTCACATTTAAAATATTCAATATTTTCATATTTTCAATGTTAAACTAATATTAATTATAAATTATTTTTATATACCCCGTAGTTGCTTCTAGTTTCACCATATAGTCTTTTTTTAATATAAATTAAAATTTATGTTTAATTATTTTTCTTTATTATATAAATTGACACTTACAAATTCAAATTTAATATTTAAACTAGAAAATCGTCTATAGAGATTTTTTTGGCCACACTGTAGATGTAGTACATTTACATTGATTTATGATAATTTAAAGTGAAATAGATGTTGCAATATATAAGAGCAAAACAATTTTTATTAACACTTGCTGATATAATTATTAACTAATCACTGTCAAATATTGAGTCAAGATTCCTTTTGAAGTAAAACCCAACAATAAGACGTAAACAAATAGACATTTGAATAGATATGTACTTTTTTTTTTAATTGGAATAGCACAGCATTAAATTATTTTAATTTATATGTCAGAATTAAACTGAAAAAAAATACAGGAGAAAAAGACTAAGACTGGAAATTTTTTTAATCTGTCAGCACAGCATTTTTCAGCAATTGGGATTATATAAAATTACAGATATGTCATAGTAAAATTTTCGATTGTATTTATTACTGTGAAAATAATTTCAGAAATTATGATTTTAAAGTAAACGTAAAAATACAAAATTCGATACTTTTTTGAAATTCGAAATTTCCAAAAAATTATACATCCTGTTGCTTATTTTTTTATATTCAAGTGATGGTGTTTTTTATATTTATTGTGGATTTTTAAAAAAAAAGGTCATAAAATGTGCTTCAATGTTTATCCATTTTTCTGCATTTCATAATTATTTAGTACAAAATCCTCAAGAATTTCCAAAATCGTGTTTTTGCAAAAAATAGAAAGAAAAAAAACTCCTCAATCAGCTAATATAATTGAAGCTCATAAAGAGTTGTATCAAAATATTTTTGCTTTTATTTTTTTAGCAACTTAATAACTTAATTATAAAAAAATAAACACCTTGCTCCTTATTTTTTAGATTCTAGTAATGATTGTTTTACATATTTGTTGTAAACATAACCATCGTAAAATGTTTTTCATAGTTTACAATTTTTAGTATTAATTTTTAGTACAAAATCAGCAGACAAAAAATCAGAAATTCTTAAATCAGTTATTTGTCAAAAATAGAAAAAGCAAAAAAATTACAATGAACTAAAGCTCATAAAAAGGCGTATCAAAATATTTTATTTCACATTAATTTGACTTAAAAATTATTTCAGAAATTAGCAACTTAAGAAATTAAATCTGAAAAAATTAAACACCATGCTCCTTATTTTTTAACATTCCTGTATTTAAGTTTTTTTATATATATATTTCTCGTGGATTTTAAAATAGAAAATCATCATTAAATATTTCTAATAGTTTGTCAATTTTTAGAACGAAATCGTCAAAAAATTCCAAAATCGCGTCTACGCAAAAAAATAGAAAAATAAAAAACTCAATGAGCTAAAATAATTGAAGTTCACAGAATCGTGTCAAAATATTTTAGTTTTTTTTTTGCAATTTTAGCAACTTAATTATAAAACTTAATTATGAAAAATTAAACACCTTTCTCCTTATTTTTTAGATTCCAGTAATGATTTTTTATGTATTTGTTGTGGATTTAAAAATATAAAGTCATAGTAAAATGTTTTTCACAATTTATCAATTTTTAGTACAAAATCAGCAGAAAAAAATTCAGAAATTCTTAAATTTGTCAAAAATAGAAAAAGCAAAAAAATTACAATGAACTAAAGCTCATAAAAAGGCATATCAAAATATTTTATTTCACTTTAATTTAACTTAAAAATTATTTCAGAAATTAGCAACTTAAGAAATTAAATCTGAAAAAATTAAACACCATGCTCCTTATTTTTTAACATTCCTGTATTTAAGTTTTTTTATATATATATTTCTCGTGGATTTTAAAATAGAAAATCATCATTAAATATTTCTTATAGTTTGTCAATTTTTAGAACGAAATCGTCAAAAAATTCCAAAATCGCGTCTACGCAAAAAAATAGAAAAATAAAAAACTCAATGAGCTAAAATAATTGAAGTTCACAGAGTCGTGTCAAAATATTTTAGTTTTTTTTTTGCAATTTTAGCAACTTAATTATAAAACTTAATTATGAAAAATTAAACACTTTTCTCCTTATTTTTTAGATTCCAGTAATGATTTTTTATGTATTTGTTGTGGATTTAAAAATATAAAGTCATAGTAAAATGTTTTTCACAATTTATCAATTTTTAGTACAAAATCAGCAGAAAAAAATTCAGAAATTCTTAAATTTGTCAAAAATAGAAAAAGCAAAAAAATTACAATGAACTAAAGCTCATAAAAAGTCGTATCAAAATATTTTAGTTCACTTTAATTTATCTGCAAATTATTTCAGAAATTAGCAACTTAAGAAATTAATTCCAAAAAAATTAAACATCTTGCTTTTTTTTTTATTCCTGTATTTAAGTTTTTTTTTTATATATATTTCTCGTGGATTTTAAAATAAAAAGTCATCATTATTAAATATTTCTTATAGTGTGTCAATTTTTCGCATTCATTTTTATATCATAATTTTTTAGAATAAAATCGTAAAAAAATTCAGAAATTCCCAAAACGGGTTCTTGTTAAAAAAAAATGGAAATAACAAAAAATGCGATCAATTAAAAATAATCGAAGGTCAAAAAGATATCAAAATCAAAACATTTTTAATTTTCAACATCTAAAATCTGTTCAAAACATAAATATGCAAGAATATAAATATACTATAATTAGTAATGATACTTTGTAAAAGAATGATTTATTACATCGCGCTTATAATTTCATTAATAGTGTGTTTAGCAAAGACAAAATCGATGGTGAGTTGAGCACACCTACAAGAATTTTGAAACACCTCATATTCGCAATAAGGTCAATCATTTTTCCGATAGTGATCGTCAGTGCACTAGGCATTAATACCTAAGCGGGTATTCGTTACAAGATGCAAGAACAACAAGTTGGAAATTTTATGTAAAGCTATTTGCAAAATAACTCGTATTAAATTTATTACCGAAATATTTTAATTGCACATTTTATATTTTTAAATATATATTATTTTCGATTAAAAAAAACTAGTAAAAAGCGTCATATAAATCTTCGATTAATTAAATTTAAAATGTATCAACAAAACAATAAATCGCAATATTTGGCTGTGTGTAAAGATTTAAGAAATTTCGCAAATTGAAAATATGGTCGGGTTTGTTCGGTGCTTTAAATCACACCGTCACGACGGAATAAAAATAATGTCCTGGTAACATTTGATTGTTGCATTATGCATGAGAGAATAAAACAGACCAAAGTTCAACAGCCATTTGTATTTCGCCGCAACCCATCTTCTTAAAATATCTGATGCAGTTTGGTGCATCCACAGCAAATGCAGAAAATAATCATTTTTGCCAATTTTAAAGATCTATAAGACGCGGTAAATAAGATAGAGCCGGCCATATATACGGGGTGCTTCAATATACAGAAAAAAATCACTTCGAATTTGATTAAATCAAATAAAATTCGATAAAAAAAATTTGTATATTGCGAATTAAGCACGGTGGTGTTAAATTGTTGCATAGAAGAAATAATTGAATGAATTTGACTAAAAATTGATTTTTTTTATAAACTTTTATAAATTTTATAAAAGAATTTTTCTATAAATTTATAAATTAATAGATTGCGTATTTGTATTTCTCTTCCCTAATTAAATTAATGTTTTAAATAAAATTACAAGGAATACTAATAAAAAGGACAATAATCTACAAATTCAAATGTTGGACTCTAATAATTCTTCTAGGCATTAAAATCAGGAAATATCCATTTCTACTTGTTCTAAAAAATGTATATGCGAAGGTCGACAAATTTTAATTTATTAATATTTCGGGACGATAATTGTTAACTTCCGATTTTGCAAAGAAATAGAATAATAAACTCATCCTACATAACAACAAATCAAAATATATTGCAAAATAAATATTGCAATATTTGAACATTATTCTTTTTGAACAAAGTTCAAGATCGTATAAATACGGGAAAGTTTAATTAGATAAAAAAACTACAAAAAACTTTAATTAGAAAAAAATCAGAATCTTCGCTAAATAGTTGGAAATTTAAATAATAATTTGTTTACTACATTACTTGGTCGGATATAAAAAAAATATATCAATAAATACATTTTAATATATCAAATGTTCTTGGTTTTTTTTTTATATTATTTTAGATTTATAATGCTTTTTAATTAAATATTATTTACAACAAAGCTGAATGTCAATATCATCTAAACCCGTTTTTTTTTTCTAATGTTGAATTAACATAAATTTAATATTTACACTAAACGATTTAATAAAATTATGATTGTAATATTAGCAAAAATCTACACACAATTTTTTTTTATATATTCCGGATGTGCTCTTTTTTTGTATATTATTATTAGCACACAAAAGCCCAAAATAAAAGTTGAAAATTCTGAATTAATTAATGTATAATTTCGATTTTGTATAAAAAAAATACAAAAATAAATAAACGCATATCAAAAATTCCGTTTTAGTAATATACTCGTATATTCTTGATACTAGAATTTGTTTTCAAAAGGAGACTATTATGCTAATTCTTACAAATAATTAAGCAACTTCAATGCGAACTTTGTTAGAACATTACTGTACTAGAAGAAATACCAACAATGCAAAAATATGCGAGAAAAGAATTTTTAAACATCTCAAAGAATTTGCCATGCAGCTTTTAAAGTACGCGATTAAAATATTAAAAAATATATATTAGCAAATGATTCATTTTAGGACGTGTCTTTTGAAAATTCTTTCGTAAGCACAATTAGTTTTACTAAAATTATTATGTCTCGATAGATTTTGTAATAAAATATGTATAAATTTGAATGTAATCGCAGAATGTTAAAATCTTTGAATTATAATATCAAATTAAAAAATATATATTTGCTAATCAATATATTGAAATAATTTATGCGATTTATATAAATAAATGATTATTTCGCGATTTATATATTGGTTAATCGAAATCACTTCATTCACAAATCGCTTGGATTTTTTTTATTTCGACGTGTTTATTTATTTTTATTTGTTAAATAAAAATTGGTCAAACTAAGGGAACTGGTTTTTCATGAATAAAAAAAAATTTTTTGCAGCTAGAATTCTTAAAGAAATGTGCTCCGTTTATAAAAAAAAAAAAAAAGAAATAATTAAATATTCTTACGGACCCTTTTTAATCAATATGTCATGTTGGTGGGTTTTTAAAAAATATATATATGTCCATATAAAAATATTTCTACCTGGTATTTCTCATATTTCAATAAGATTGCAAAACCTCTTGCAGACTCAAAATCCTGGTATTATATACTGTTAATATATTGCTTAAACATACTTTGGAAAATATGAAAAATTAACTAAATAAATTTTTAAATATTTTATATGCTTTCTTACGAAATATTCAAGTTGCCTATTATTGATTTTCAACTTTTAACAATTTTATGAATTTTACTTCGGCGATGAAACAATTTCTGTCTTATAAATTTTTTATCGATTTTCTCACAGATTTACAACAAAAAAAAATATTTACTCTCTTGTAAAAAAAAATTTCGCAATACCGCTCGAGTCCAATATACAGGATGCGGCATTTAAATTGACACATCCAAATATCTTGAAAACAAAACGTTTTATA
Source organism: Leptodirus hochenwartii (assembly GCA_947310635.1). Taxonomy (NCBI): domain Eukaryota; kingdom Metazoa; phylum Arthropoda; class Insecta; order Coleoptera; family Leiodidae; genus Leptodirus; species Leptodirus hochenwartii. The sequence goes on from OX371176.1 coordinate 36,950,122, forward strand.
AATTTTTTTTTCAGACAAAAGTTGTTTCCTTTCGTGAAGAAAAAAGAACCGCATTATCTATTTCCGTTTTGGTTGACGCCTTCAAGGTTATTTCAAGGTCAACGTAATTTTTTTAAATGGTCAACCTATTTTTTTATTTACATATTCTTAATATATGTGAAAAAATAAACAACTTTTGTCTGAAACGTTTTTGTAAAGGATCTCTATTTTCAGAGATATTTAGCAAAACTTAAATGCATTATCGCAATGTTTAATAATTATTAATGGATTGAAGCATCTAGAACTTGGTTTATAATATTGTTAAAATTATCATAATAAAAAAAATATTGGAAAAAAGATAATAGTAATTGAGATTTTTTTTACGTATTCGTATTTTACTAATCCATAAATAGTTACCTACGTTATAAGTTACCTATCGAATCTGGTATTTAAAGAAACATTAAATTTTTTTTTTTGTATGTTATAAACTTTTTATGATTTATAAATTATTATTATTATTTTTTTTCTTAGTATTTATATCTACAAAAAATATCCAAATATTAATAAAATATTGTAATATTATAAATTAAAATTTTTAAAATAGATTGTCATGACAATTTGTTAGAAATTTTACTCAATTTTACAAATCATTAAAATATATCAATTATTGAATATATTTATTACTACTGATTATTAACTTTTTACAAACTTGGGTAGATTTTCAATACTTGGAAAATGGATCAGAAAAGTCCATCTAAATCTTTTCAAATAGTCTGATAAAGAATCGAAAATACTAAAAAATTATTAATATATCATTCACTAATAATAAATAATCAATAAATAATTTATTAGTATATTTATTGATTATTTTATTTGCGAGAAATTTTCAATATTCGTGTAGCTTTTGAATTATTTAATGAATAATTCGTTTGGTAATTAGATTTTTAGATATTGATTGTAATTGATAATTATTTACTTACTAGATACTTTCCTCTTCTGCAAATTACAAAAAAAAGTTACAGGAAATATAAAAGTTTTTATTTATTTTCTGTACTTATTACGCAATGGAAATGTTTAGAATGCAAATTAAAATACGAATATTAAAAAATCTAATCAAATAGTAACCTTTTGAATTAAAAATAATAATTGTCAATTAGCACACAATAAAGTTCGAAACAAAGGCTGGTCATTTTAAATACTAAAGCAATTAAATATTCAATATATTTTTTTATAATGCAACCAAATGTATATTTCGTACGAACAGAAAATACATTGTAACGATTTTGGGGCATGTAAAATTTAAACGGTGCTTCGTTAGTGAAAATACATTTTCCTTTGGCAATAAAAATCGTTCTTATTCTATAATATTTTGCTATATCGCTAAATGCGATAATAGATATTAATTATAACCTATAAGTCTGCAGCGTACATAAAAACTCGAAAACAATGGAATATTCTATGGAAATGTCACTTAAACTACCTAAACCCATTGCGCTTCATCATAAAGGCATGTACAGTAATGGTCAAGAGAATGTATTTTTATAAATATAAGTAAAAATTTGACTCAGAGGTCAAATTCAAGAAATTACAGAAGTCTAAACAGGTCAGAGTAGATGTCGATAGGTTAAAATTAGCTGATGTATGTGAAAAGTACAAGCAGAAAGTAGAAATCATGGCTAATGGAACATCTAGGAACGACATAGATTGCGAATGGAGGGAAATCAGAAATGGGTTAACTACAGCAGCAAATGAAGTATTAGGCACAAAGAAAAGGGCAGGTAGGAGGGAATGGATCACGGAAGAAATAGTTGAAATGATAGAAGCAAGAAGGAAAATTAAAATTGGAAACACAGAAGCAGGACAGAAAAAATATAAGGAACTAAGGAACTTAATTAATAGGAAATGCAAGCTAGCGAAAGAAGAGTGGATAAAAGGAAATTGTGAGGATATTGAGGAGGATATGAGAAGAGGTAAAGTAGATTTGGGCTACAGGAAAATTAAGTCACATTTTTCTAAAGTAAAACCAAAGGGTAACATTATATGTGATAAGCAGGGTAAGGAACTCACAGAAAATAAGGAAAAAGCTAGAAGATGGAAGGAGTATCTTGAAGATTTATATAAAGGTAGGCAGGACATGGAGGAGCTAGAAAGTATGGAACAGATAGATGAGGATGACTTAGGTCCTAGCATACTTAGGTCAGAGTTTCATAGAGCATTAAATGATTTACGGAATAACAAAGCAGCGGGGATTGATATGATACCAGCCGAATTAATAAAACACGCAGGGGAAAAAATGCAGGAGCCATTATACAGGTTAGTTTGTAAAATATATGAGAAGGGAGAAGTAGCACAGGATTTTAAGCGTAGTAGAATAGTAACAATGCCGAAGAAAATAGGAGCTAATTTGTGTGAGAACTATAGGACCATTAGCCTACTATCACATGCATCGAAGATATTGTTAAAGATTATTTATAGGAGATTAGAAAATAAAGTAGAGGAAAGGCTAGGAGAAGATCAGTTTGGTTTTAGGAAAAACAGAGGGACGAGGGAGGCGATTCTAGCACTAAGAACGGTAGTAGAAAAAAGAAAGAGGGTAGGAAAGGTAACTTGCATAGCTTTTGTAGATTTAGAAAAGGCATTTGATAATGTAGATTGGGACATAATGTTTAGAATTTTAAAAGAAACGGGTATAGATTATAAGGATAGGAGAATAATTTTTAATTTATATAAACACCAAACTGCCTTAGTTAGAATTGAGGGGGAAGAAGAGGTAGCAAAAATAGGGAAGGGAGTTCGGCAGGGATGTACACTTTCATCGTTATTATTTAATCTATATATAGAAGATGCAATAAACAAAGTAAAAGAAGAGTATAGTGTAGGTGTGAATGTACAGGGAGAGAAAATATATATGCTGAGATTCGCCGACGATATAGCTATATTGGAAGAAAGCGAAAAGAATTTAGAAAGGGTATTGAATGGTATGCAGGCAGTATTGACTAGGGATTTTAACATGAAAATAAATATAGGTAAAACTAAAGTGATGAGGTGTGACAAAAAGGAATGCAGTAGAAAAATGAGGATCACAATAGGAGATAATAGAATAGAAGAAGTGTCAGATTTTTGTTATTTAGGCAGTAGAATCACAAAAGATAATCGAAGCAAGGTAGATATAAAGTGTAGGATAGCACAGGGTAGGAAGGCATTCGTAGAAAAGGAACAGATTTTAAGATCAAATATTGACTTGGGTATTAGAAAAAGATTACTGTAGGTATATGTTTGGAGTGTAGCACTGTACGGGAGTGAGGCGTGGACTATAGGAAAGGAAGAGAAGCGTAGATTACAAGCATTCGAAATGTGGTGTTATAGGAGGATGATGAGGATTGGTTGGGAAGATAAAATAACAAATGAAGCTGTACTAGAGTTAGTAGGGGAGAAGAGAGGTATTTGGAGAGTGTTACAGCGTAGGAGAGACAGATTAGTAGGGCATATTCTTAGGCATGGGGGGATTATGCAATTGATCATTGAAGGTAGAGTGGAGGGAAAGAGAGGGGTAGGTAGGCCTAGATTGGAGTATGTGAGTCAGATAGTTGAAGACGTTGAGATGAATAGCTATAGGGAGATGAAGGGATTAGCTCAGGATAGATCGGCATGGCGTGCTGTTTCCAACCAATCTTTAGGATTGCGGACTCTTTAACTAACTAAGTAAAAATATATCAACTGCGGAGGAGATATATTTTCATTTAATTTTCAATTTAAAAAATTGTGAAAAAAAAAATTATCTTGTTCTTTAATTCATACGTATTTTTATTCTAAAGGAGGATTGGGTAAGTGAATAACGTAAAAAAAATCAACACGTTCTAGAGTTGGTTCAAGACAAAAAAAAGCAATTTCATATTAATATGTGCGAGAAATAGACTAATGAGTCATAACCTTAATGCAAAAATAAATAAATACATGAATGTTAAAATTTTCTAGTAAAAATTGATAAAATTATTACATGTCTTTAGAATAAAAATATATGTTCAGAAAAGTTGCAATTTTCCTAATTATTATAATATGAAATAAAAAAAGCCAGTCCAATGGGAACGATTGTACATAATAAGTGTTTAATGGAATATATAGTTAGGTTAATCGGCCAATATGTCTAGTAATACCCGAAAATATAGTTTGGACAGGTCCTGCAATATTTATGCAAAAGAAATCGAAATTTTAGAGAAAGTTTTAAGTTTTGATTGTAGATTTTGTTTGCATATATTAGAATGGAAGGAAATTCAATATTCAATAATTTATGAATAATATTTGGTATTTTTGTAAATAAAAAATAATAATTATCATACGTCAGTTAATTAAAAATACACAAAAATAATTAAACAAATTATTATCATTGGAGAGCTTTTATGGTATTAACAAAACTAAACAATGGATAATTTTAAATCGGAGTAGGAATTTTTTTTTTACACAATACACAACATAGCGTGATTAATTGTAAATACACAAAAACTCTTATTTAATTAAAAGTGATTATATAATTAAAATATTAAACTAAATTAACCAATACGAATTTAGAAATTCCTGCGCGCGATTAATGTTATTATGTCAAACAATTTGTGACAAATCCAAATAATTTCGTTATTTGTGAAGTGCGTAGGCATTAACAAGTTAATTTTGTACGTCACTCGTGCTGCAAAACCTATATTTTCTTTGTTTACTCCAACAATTAACAGATTCTAGCGACTTGTACCAACTCCATATTTGGTTCAAGATAAATTGTATTGACCTCTTCTTCGCACCAATAAATAAATGATGTATTGATATTGAGGTGTTAAGAAGAGCGCCATTTTTTTGATAGAATGTTATTAAAATGCATTACCACATCGGAATGTGCACAAATAAGCGATGATACATGGAAGGCTCGTATGAGTTCAAGACTAAATTGAAAGTTGTATAATCGGTCTATTTGTAATAAGTGGGAAGTGTGTCAAACAGCGTACGGTAATGTGCGATTTGAATCGCTCGAAGGAAAATTGTGCACAAGAGCACCAGCTGCTGACTATATGATCTTTGAAATGAAAAGTGTTTATCCCCGCAAGAAGTCTAACTTACAGCGTAGACAATAAAAAAAAACGATTACATTCATTAGGCAACGTACATTTCCAAAACAAACAAATTTATATACAAAATATCACCGAAATAATAGCTAGATGCGCACTTCGAAGGCTACACCGCCATCTTCAATCGCACCTACACGTCTTGATATCTATATATTTTTTAAAATTAAAAATCAATTTCTAAGAAATCGTTGTAGTTTAATCTTGTGCTAGTGATGATGGGAGTTTGGCTTTGGACATGCGCATGTAGCTATTAAATGTTACGCTTGCGTACGATATTTTTTATTATAGCGCAGTGAAAATTTCCAGATATTTAAAATTCAATACTCCAATTTGGTAAAAAAAAAATTTAATCTCGCAATTTTTTTTTAGCTCCAAATAAAAAGGGGGGTCCCTGGAGCAGTGCATTTTACTTCTGGATATTAACAAAGAGATTTGTTAAATTGCTCGTTAATTAAAAGATTTTTTTTTACTGTGAAATTTTAACTATTTTTAAATTATTAAAATGGTGCGTTAGAAATTCCAACTTAGACCAATTTCCCAAAACCACAAGTATTGATATAATTACGAAGTCATTTCAAATAAATTTAAATTTAAATGATGATGTTTATAATTACGTAAAGCAGGGATTCTCAAACTGTTTTCTATCATTGGCGCCCCGATAGAAAAAAAAGTATTTTTTATCGACTCATTCTGAGTTTTTATATTATTTTCAAAAATTTCGATCATTTTGCAAAAATAAAAGCGAATTCTGAAAAGACTTAAAATTTTTTTTTTATTTGGCTAAATATATACTCAAAAAAGTAGATCGTCATCAAAAATCTCCCCCAAAAAAAATCCTTCTAATCGACCTTTTTGATTTTTATGTTATTTTCGCAGATTTTGCGCACCATATCAAGAAAACAAAATCGAACAAATTCAAAATTCAGTCAGCTCGATAATTTTTTTAAAATTTCAAATTTAACACCATAAGAATCTAACTTTTTTAAAACGTTCCCAAATGGGAATTCTATCGTTTTTTTGGGGAATCCTTGGTATAGAGATAGAAAAAGAATTTGATGTGTCTAAGCTATTTGAATCTATATTTGTGGTTTAAAATAATTACCCAAGTATAATATAAAGGTAAACTGAAGAGTTGTACTAAATTCACATCCTAGAAATATTACTAATAAAAAATCGCGTAGTTGAATGTTAGAATTACGAACCCACCTTATTTACCACATAATTTTTTCAATGGACAATGTGGATTTTGTTTCATCAACAAAATGATGACACGGTTATAAATACCTACGAATATTTAAAATATTTAATTATATTATTGCTTTTGCGTAATCCCCCATTGTGAGTCGATTGTTTGTTTATTTTATTATATGTGATATGTATATAATACTATTAGCGATTGGCAATAATACGTTTCAAGAGACATAACCAGCAATAAAGTACAATTAACTTATAAATGCAAATTACAATCGACGTTTTCTTGTATGTAGAAAGACTTCGGGTTGGATTTAAACAGAACAATATCTAATGGAAGCAGAAGTGTTAAGTAATGTGTTAAGCGGGACCATCTAATTCTATTAGGTGTCCTTAATTAGCGCAAATAATTCTCTATTTTGTAATTTAAACTGTTGGGTAATATGTGAAAGATCGTTGCATGTGTTTTTTTTTTTTTTTCAAATTTAGAATTGCCGATACAAAAAGCCTGTTTGTTAACATTTACAATATATTCATGATTTTTGCGTATAAATTAACCAAATGGTTAATAAAACAGAATTTATTCTATTTATTTATTCTCTACTCCTTTAGAAGTAGCCGGAGATGCAAAACCCATTCGTCTAATTGAAAAAGTTCGCATATAATCGTGAATTTATAAATTAATATTTTATTAGAAGCATTTCTATGAAAGCAGTTAAAAAAGCATTTTTTATTTAGTTAATAAGTTTTTATTATACAATAATCAAGTTTGTAATCAATAATAATTAGTAAAAATTTAAGTAAATAATAAAAATAAATAATAAAATAATAAGTAATCAATAATCTCAGAACAAAAGTTTATATCCATTAATTTAATGCTTTAAGTTACGGTATTTGGATGATATTCTATACTATAATTTTTTTTTTTGAAATATATATTTTTTAATATTAACTCTTTGCGTTAATTATAATTATTCTCTTAATACTTGCTAGTTAGTTAAAGAGTCCGCAATCCTAAAGATTGGTTGGAAACAGCACGCCATGCCGATCTATCCTGAGCTAATCCCTTCATCTCCCTATAGCCATTCATCTCAACGTCTTCAACTATCTGACTCACATACTCCAATCTAGGCCTACCTACCCCTCTCTTTCCCTCCACTCTACCTTCTATGATCAATTGCATAATCCCCCCCATGCCTAAGAATATGCCCTACTAATCTGTCTCTCCTACGCTGTAACACTCTCCAAATACTTCTCTTCACCCCTACTAACTCTAGTACATCTTCATTTGTTACTTTATCTTCCCAACCAATCCTCATCATCCTCCTATAACACTACATTTCGAATGCTTGTAATCTACGCTTCTCTTCCTTTCCTATAGTCCACGCCTCACACCCGTACAGTGCTACACTCCAAACATATACCTTCAGTAATCTTTTTCTAATACCCAAGTCATATTTGATCTTAAAATCTGTTCCTTTTCTACGAATGCCTTCCTACCCTGTGCTATCCTACACTTTATATCTACCTTGCTTCGATTATCTTTTGTGATTCTACTGCCTAAATAACAAAAATCTGACACTTCTTCGATTCTATTATCTCCTATTGTGATCCTCATTTTTCTACTGCATTCCTTTTTGTCACACCTCATCACTTTAGTTTTACCTATATTTATTTTCATGTTAAAATCCCTAGTCAATACTGCCTGCATACCATTCAATACCCTTTCTAAATTCTTTTCGCTTTCTTCCAATATAGCTATATCGTCGGCGAATCTCAACATATATATTTTCTCTCCCTGTACATTCACACCTACACTATACTCTTCTTTTACTTTGTTTATTGCATCTTCTATATATAGATTAAATAATAACGGTGAAAGTGTACATCCCTGCCGAACTCCCTTCCCTATTTTTGCTACCTCTTCTTCCCCCTCAATTCTAACTAAGGCAGTTTGGTGTTTATATAAATTAAAAATTATTCTCCTATCCTTATAATCTATACCCGTTTCTTTTAAAATTCTAAACATTATGTCCCAATCTACATTATCAAATGCCTTTTCTAAATCTACAAAAGCTATGCAAGTTACCTTTCCTACCCTCATTCTTTTTTCTACTACTGTTCTTAGTGCTAAAATCGCCTCCCTCGTCCCTCTGTTTTTCCTAAAACCAAACTGATCTTCTCCTAGCCTTTCCTCTACTTGATTTTCTAATCTCCTATAAATAATCTTTAGCAATATCTTCGATGCATGTGATAGTAGACTAATGGTCCTATAGTTCTCACACAAATTAGCTCCTATTTTCTTCGGCATTGTTACTATTCTACTACGCTGAAAATCCTGTGGTACTTCTCCCTTCTCATATATTTTACAAACTAACCTGTATAATCGCTCCTGCATTTTTTCCCCTGCGTGTTTTATTAATTCGGCTGGTATCATATCAATCCCCGCTGCTTTGTTATTCCGTAAATCATTTAATGCTCTATGAAACTCTGACCTAAGTATGCTAGGACCTAAGTCATCCTCATCTATCTGTTCCACACTTTCTAGCTCCTCCATGTCCTGCCTACCTTTATATAAACATAATATAATAATTATAATATAATAAATATAATACTTGCTATAAAATTTAAAAAATACCACCAATTGCGTATTTACGAAAAATTGCATCTCGATTAGCGACATTAGAAATATTTTACATTAATTAATTAAACTAATAATTCACGGATAGATGCATATTTTGTCAATATTTATTGAATTTGCATCACATATTGAGTATATAGAAATATTTTTGGCGAGCGACATAATGTGCAATAAGCTTTTTCAATAAATATACAAATATTTCCAACTTAAAAAAAGTGTGTCATTGTCAGTATAAGTTTGTTTTATTATTATATATGTAAACATAGCATGCACGTACAGAACCATTTTAATAAGTAAATAATGAATTGGTTGATTAGAATATACTTCTTTCTATCAATATATTACGATCATGAATAATTTATGATGTTGGATAATCGAAAGGATTCGGTTACGGTATATATTATTGAAATAGTATCAGAAATACAAAAAATTAGTTACTAACTAAATTGACAAATTTGACATTTTCGGTACTAATTAAAGAACGATGTTAATCGATATGGGAGCTTTAGAAAAGTCCCTTTATATATATAAAGTATGCCTATAAAAATATATTTGTTCAAAATACAAAAATATTGTTTTCTTGCGTAATTAGTACTCTAGTCGCTATCAGTTTCGTTTTTCAAAATATGAGCTGAATAAAAAATTAAAAAGTTAATCATATATTTTTATAGATTAATTTATTTATAAATTTATGGATTTTTATATTCTTTGCAGATTTTTTTATATACATTTATAACCATTAACCAAAATCAACAATTCAATAATTAAATATCGCCAACTTCTTGCCGGTTAAGTAAATATATTTTTTTTTCCTCACTATTTAAAAAAGTCAAATTTAACGTGCTTAATTGTAAATTAATGACAAAAAAAGGATATGGTTCGTATTTTTGTTTAGCATTTGACTATCCAACTAAAATATCGTTTTTGTATATAATATATCGTTCAATTTATAATCTATTATCGATCCTAATCAATATTCGATTGAAATTCTTTGTAGAATGTAAAACACATTAAATAACGTATTATTACTACATATATACCGCCTATTTAATTTGGTTTCACACTAATTTGGAAAGTGACTGTCAAATAATACTTAGCCTAAGTAGACGCCCGATTAGAAATATTTTTTTTTTAAACAAATCAGCGAAAATTCGAATTGCTTGATTAAATTGAAAAATTAAGTATTTGTTTTGTACTTACTTTATGATAATATTAAAAGATATGATGTCAGTTTGCACTTAAATCGACGTTGCACTGAAGAAGCACTTTGAGGCGAGGACAAAACGTTTTGCACATAAAAATATACCCGTTTCTGTTGGAAATGGGCACTACTAGCACACACACGTTCTAGATAGGATAGCAATAGTTGATGCAAGAAAACTATAAAAAAATTCGACCGCCGCGTGTTTATCGAGATCACAAAACCCAGCGCAATAAAAATGTACAAAAAATCAACTGGTCTGAAATCGACTGTTTAATGTTATCTATCAGCAGGTGCGCAGTTCTGTAATAGTGCACTCTGGGGCGAAGTACCGAGTTTAAATTGACTTTGACTTGGTCTTTGCACTTCACTAGTGCAGTAGTACAATACCGTGCGCGAGTTGTGTGATATCATGTTGCTTGGGTCCTCGTGTGTTTATAAGACATCCCCACCTTGCTTCAGGTACAAACTGGACTCAGTGCTCAGCGGAGTTCTGAGCTCTGTTGTTCGCGATTCTAATGAGCCAGATTAAAACTAGCTAAGGAGCACTTACCGATTATGGAGATTTTGATTCGGTTGCCTTTTCTCTTGCACTGGATCATTTTCGAACAGATTACCCACATTAGGGCACTAGAAGTAGATGAAGACATCTAAAAAAGGAAATAATTAATTTAACTTCAGTTAATAATTTAACTTGATTTGAGTTGATCGAGATCACGAATGAGTTTTTTTGGCTTTTTTCGGATGTTTATGTATGGCTGGAAAACGGTTTGTTACGGTTCTGATTTTTGTTTACGTTTGGAGGGGATTTGAACGGACTATCACGGAAATATGTAATGTATGGTCGCAGCAAAGAAAAAGCAAAGAAATTTGCACATAATAATTCTTCAGAGCAACCTTGCTTCGCTCAAAACGATGAACTCGTTTGGCAGACGCAAAAGACTTGCTCATTGTTGATTAATTATACAGATACCTTTAGAATACTGGTGTTATAGTATCTTTAAATATACGGTTTTTTTTAATTTGAATTAGATATCATATCAAAGTGTTACTTTAATCAAGCCAAAGTAATTTTTTTTTGTAATCTGTAACAGTTAGACCGTTTTAAAATTTGTAATATTCTTTTATTTATGTAATACCGGTTTAATGCGATTGAAAAATTCAATTTGTTGTTTTTAACGCTAATATGTGAATTGTCAATAATTATATCAGCAAATTATGTCAATCCTAAAATAAAAAAAAATGTGAATTAATTAAAAAAAACTAGTTATCATCGAAATTATTAAGATTTCAATCGCAATAAAAATATATATATGCGATTGTTTAACACCATTTCGATTTTTATTTTTATTGAATCATAACGTAATTTTCATTGTTTAAACGGTCGTTAAAATTCAAAAAATTATTAACACTAAAACTTATTTCCATACAGAAAGACTGTTCTGTATAAAAAATTACATTTTTCGTCAATAAATAAATAACGCACCTTAAAAAATTGACATACAGACTTTTAATGGGATTACCCTAATTTAAAAAATATCTTTTTGGAACGACCGAATAATTTTCTGTATTTCTGTGTTTCAATAAATTTACATAATTTTGTTATATTAATATTCAGAGCATGGTATTTTAGAAGTAAGCCAAAAAGAAGTTATTCTGGTTTTAAAAAAATCCCATCTTAACAAAAACTTCTGACCAAATGCATTTTTTGGAAAATTCCCTATTAATGTAGTAAAATTAAATGGTAGATCAATTATATCAATGAAAATATAAAAATATATAAAGCGATAATTTTTGGTTTTTTTTTTTATATTCTATTTTTTATTATAATTCAATGAAATACAAAAAATAAGGAGATGATAAATTAAATTTAAAAAAAATCGAAAAATATAAAATTGCTCTAAAAATTGGCAAATATTCATCATTGGAATTCTTTCAGGAATTTTTTTTCGGCAGTTAAACTGAAATTTGTGATTTCAATGAAAATTAGTTTTAAATTTTTCCTTTGTTTATTCGAAAACGATAATTTATCAATATAATGGACGCCCATTAAAATATCCATACTAAAATTATAAAAAGCACCAAAAAACAAACAAAATTTGGTGAATATTGAGAAAACTATTTTTTTTTATAATAATTTAAATTTAAATTGGGCATCTGCAAATTATTAACTAATGGCAATCTATTAATGTAGTAAAATTACCTGGTAGATTAATTATATCAATGGAAATATAAAAAAATATCAAGCGATAATTTTTTTTTTTTTATGAAAGTTCGATTTAAAATAAATTTCAATTTTTTAAATTTAAATCAATGAAATACAAAAAAATAAGGAGGTGATAAATTAAATTTAACACAAATCGAAAAATATAAAATTGCTCTAAAATTTGGCATTTGGAATTCTTTCAGGAAATTTCTTTTGGCAGTTAAAGTGAAATTTGTGATTTCAATCAAAATTAGTTTTTAATTTTTCCTTTGTTTATTCGAAAGAGATAATTTATCAATATAATGGGCGGCCATTAAAATATCCATATTATAAAAAGCACAAAAAAATATAAAAAATTTGGTACATTTTTTTTTTTATAATAAATAATTTTAATTTAGTGAGCATATGCAAACAACTAATTAATGGCAGTACTTGAAGACGCTTTACAATTGTTTAAAAATCAATTTACAATTCACTTTAAAAAAAATCTTGAAATAAATTGCAAACTAATTTAGTTCTTTTAAACAATTTCTTAATTTCGAACTTTGAGCACCTGCTACAAAATACTATAATAACTATTTTAGTAATACCGGAACTGTTTTCCCGCAACTTCCGGAATCGGTAATTAGCGATGCAGTCGATCCAAATGAAGCTACTCACCTTGCCGGGTTCAAGAAAACAAGTTTTAAGTTTAAGTTGAGCGAAATCAGAAATGTTATTGCGTGCGAATTGTGAATCATTTATCAAAACATGTGATGAGTTGTTATTGTCCTGAAATATATTTTTTATAAAAAAAAATTCACGATTTATTTGATGACCGTGTGAAAAGATTTTCTTTCGATTATTTGCGCAAGGAAATGGTTCGTGATTGAGACATTTATATTTATATTTATAGCATTTACATGTAAAATGCAACACCGTTTTTAATCAATATGTTTACAAACAACATATGTGCAAGTAAACTAAAAAATAGCGCGGAATATTTTTAAATAATTACAGATTATTGGTTGAAAATCTTTAGATATAATCGTAATTCAATTCTAAAAAAGGTAATAAAATCTTCTCGAAAATATAACCGGAAATACGTAGAAATAAAATTGAAATATTCTATTGCGAATTTAACTTTGCGTAATTATTATTCATAAAATTTTCAATCCTTAATTTTATGATTACCACCAAATTGGGGAAATCCGCAAAATTTTATTCGACTCACCAAAAATGTTGGTGTAATTATTTTTTCAGGTTACCAACCATATAACGAACAATATTCGATTTTGGGACAGAGAATAAATTATTTTGGTGGAATCTTGAAATTTATCGCCAAATTATTGCACAGGAAATACATAAATACTGATTTATTAAAATATTAGAAAATAATAAAATAATATTTAAGTCGTTGCGTAAATGGTCAAAATGCATATTTAGGCGGCAAATTTGAAATTAAAAAATAAGTGTTATAGATAAAGGTGTGTCTATATAATACACTTACACCATGGTAAGAAGTAATTTATATCAAAATTGTGTTTATGGAAAATTTATGATTAAGAATGACACGTCAATTTTGAAATTTTATTTATTCCACCAGATAAATCTTAACTGATTCTGTTATATCATATATTAGCAATTTTATATATTCTATAAAAATGAATTTTTTTGAATATAAAATAAGTGATAATTCGATACATTCAAAATGAAATTCTCAAGTCTGCAAATATTTAACTCTCGGTTTGTATAATATTTTAATATTTGCGATGGGATAAGTAACATATTTGTATATAAATTATATCATTTAGAAATATCTGTATTACTACACACATATATAAAAATATTAACTATGGTGCAAAGAGTTTTATAACCGCATTTTGCGCATTTTGATGTCTAGAATGCAATGATTTATTGACTTGACTAGTTTGCGATATTACCATGCATTTATTTTTCAAATTTCAAACGAATTTGTTGTAACTTTGCATTTCCTTCTATAGACATGTTTATTTTTTGAAAAAATATGTTTCTATATTTGGTTATTGTTTGATATAGAGAATAATTATCTGCTTTTTTAATAAATTCTTTGTTCGGTTATATCCATGTCATATCTCAGCGATATATTATTAATATACAAAACAACGTAATGTATGCGAAAAAAATCGTACGTACGAAATTTTGACAAATATTTGATATTTATGACGTTAGAAGGAGTTTTGTTGATGTCAGAGGACATCATGCTGGCGAATTAAACTGCAGGAGTTTTAGGAAATTCGAATGCAGATCCTATACGCTCATTAATTTTTGGCTGTGATATGGAAAGCCCAGAACAAGGATAATTTTTTTCTGTAAAGCACGATTTTTTTTTTAATAACAGCGTATATATATACAGATTATAAAAAATAAAATTTTAACCTCGGAAATATGGCAACGTCAAAAAAAGATGCCATTTTTTTATTCGACGGATTATTTTAAGAGGATGCAACACTTTTAGAATTTTATGTTTGACTTTTATCGTAACACTCAGCTCCATCTATTGTTACTTATGTAAACATTTTATAGATGTCGCTATATCGTTGAACCAAATGTAGCTAATTTAGATATAAAACTACGTAAATGATAAAATTAGCCATTATTTTGTATATATAAAAAATCGGTCTACACAAAGATAAAATACAAATTTTTTTTTTTGAAATAATTGAAAACTGGAAGTAAATTCAGCTATATATTTAACTATGCACATGCGTGCCAATAAATCATTTATTATATTAATATAGAAATTTTTTTAAAGAAATTTCTTTCATAGTTTATATAGGATAGAATGACTTAATGTTGTACAAATTTTTACATGTCTAGCTTTTGTAGTTTAGGAGTAAAACTGTATCTTGTTAACATTGCCCGCATATACTGGCTGGTGTGATATTCCTTAAAGAGAAGACTTAAATTTGTCTACATATAGTCTAGCTTAAACAAAATATGCCGTAATTTTCTTCAAAATTATAACGCTTTGCGATTTCGAAAATTCACGAAATAAATTGCAAGTAATATTGACTTTAGATTTTGGGACAACCTCAATACAATACTCTTTCCGAGAATGTGATTTTATGTACTTGGTAAAAGGAATAAAAAATGATATAGCATAATTTTCAAGCTTTTTTAGTATTATTTATGAATATACGAAGCTTCGAGTCAATTTACCTTCGAAGATGAAATAATTAGATGAAAATTGGTCCGGATTATATAATTTTCAACGCATATGTTGCAGTTTTGTATTGAAAAAATATATAATTTTTTTAAGTTTGATCCGTCAACTCGTTTATTTAATAAAGCCCACAAATTAGCTCAAATAAAATACTAAACATTCTAATAATTTCATCACAGAAAAAAAAATTTTAATAAAGAGTTCGAAAAATAATTTTGCGCATTTTTATGGATACAAAAACGTGCGTTCTCTTTGTAATATTTTTCATACTGAAAAATGGACGTTGTATATTGTTCTAAATTTTTAAGATATCTCTGTTATGACAAGGCCGGTGGCTCCAAGTTCAACAAGAAGTGGTCAGCATCAACCATCATCATCGCAAAGAGCAATTTTTATTTAACTGGACATTGGCTATTAAATAAAATAACATACGCGAGTAATTGGGGAATCCCCTCATCTTAAATACGATTTCTTGTCATATTTGTTTTGTGAATCCACTTTGCTATATGTAAGATTTGCGAGATGCTAAAAGAAATAGTTCGCACTTTTTAATATCGCAAAATTACTGTGAAAAAATAAATACACGTTGAATGGTAAAGGAACTTTTTGTGAGTTTTGCGTTTTAAAATAATTTTTTTGAACGGGCATTATTTCAAATTATTTTTAGATATTTTAAGTTTTTCATCATTTTAAATTAAACCATAATTAATAAAGTACCTAATGAAATTTTAGAATCGTTTATTTACTATTACGTATTTTCTCAAAATAATTTAACTGTTCGTAATTAAGAATGCTAAAACATGATATTGGGTTTGAGGATAATTAGGGTTTTCAAAATTGATCATTATTTACCTATTCGTGGTATTATAACAATAAAAAGTTGTTCTTTATTTTTAGTTACCCAAAAAAACCTGTCCGAAATACAATACATTTTTTGATGTTATTCAATGCGTTATTTCCATTTCGTACATTTTATTACTCTATTACTTGGATTTAACGCCTGCATAAGTATTTGTGGAACAACAACAAAAAAATCTTATATATTATATTTAATATTCATTGAAGCTTCCATCCACTCTAATAAAAATTCAATTTAATACCGACTTAAATAACTTTATAAATACGTTAGTACAAAACATAATTTAAGCCAGTGGCCTTCACTGACCAAGGGAATTTCCTTAATTACTACAATAAAATATAACAAAATTAGAATATTCATATGCGTCTTGCAAGTGCCTATAAATTTCTATAGTTGAAAAAGATAAATATGTAATGTAAACGCTTCTTCCTTCCCTACTGATTTGTAATTTAAAGTGAACTTACAGCTCGTGCAAAATTCAACACGTTCTACGAAAGTAAGTACGTATTTTGCAAGTTGTCGATGACAAAAAGTAATGCAAAAATTATGTACATTGTATCACCAAATTGCGGTCGTTTTTTTGATTGATCTGACATTTGTATTTAATATTTAGTATCAAATCGTTAAACGATGACTAGGAGAATTTTATAAGGTACTCACCAGCACTCGTTATAAACAGCAAAGAAGTTTATTCTTGCACCCGGTGAAGTGTAAAAATATAATGCACGAAGCTATAAGCGAATATTTAAGCAATCACATTATACATTCATTTACCTAGAAATCTGACAGCTCGTGGCATTTCATTATTTTTTTCGTAACAGTAATTGATAACCAAAGTTTAGTCAAATAGTTCAACTTAGTAGTTCATTGAATGACAGCACTTTTAAATTAATAATCATATCTTCATTTAATGTGTTTATAGTACAAAGACAAATATCGACAAATTTATTATCACTTTAATGGCCGTTAATTAAATTTAATCAATTTATTGATGAATAGATTTATTTATACGTAAAGAAGCGTCTATTTTAATATAGGCTTGTCAAGGATGACAACGTGAGAAGAAAGTTGCATATAATGTCAATTGTCTATTTTTCATTGGCATAATATTCCCATCACAAGTTTTGGGTTAAGATAAGAATAAAATAATAATTGTTCTTTTACTGGATTGATTTGCACAACTAAAATGGTGAAACTAACCGCCGAGTTGGTGCAGAATTCAATGCAGTATATTAATCCCGTGAAAGATAGAGAATTGGATTTGAGGGGTAATATAATTTTATGGGTTATACCTGCCTTTACTATTGCTAACCAAACATCATTTTTTAATTTATTTCAGGGTATAAAATACCCGAAATAGAGAATTTGGGTGCCACAGGGGACCAATTTGATACAATCGATTTCTCCGAGAATGATGTTCGCAAGATAGATGGCTTCCCGTATCTTCCGAGATTAAAATGTTTGCTATTCAACAATAACCGCATTACGTAAGTTAAGTTTATTCTATTTTACATTTCCAAACAAACGTGTCTGTAAATTTAGTTCGATCGGTGAACATTTGGAAGAATACATACCAAATTTGGACAGCCTCATTTTAACTGGGAATCAATTGAAAGAGCTAAGCGACATTGATCCTCTAGCCTCCCTTGAAAATCTTACTACACTAAGCTTGTTGCACAATCCAATTACCGCGAAACCCCATTACCGACAATATTTAATTCACAAATTGCCGTGTTTACGGTTATTAGACTTCCGTAAGATTAAGCTAAAGGAAAAGGAGGAAGCGAAGTCACTCTTCAAGAGCAAGAAGGGCAAGGAATTACAAAGAGATATTATTAAAAAGGCGAAGACGTTCGTCCCTGGAGGCAATATTGGCAATCTGGCTAAAATCAAAGGTTTTTTTAGTTCGGTAAATAATTTTATACGTTCTACAAGTAATTAATTTCAGGTTATTCTGAGCAAGAAATACAGAAGATCCGACAGGCGATTGCAAATGCTGGTTCTTTGGAGGAAGTGGAACATTTGCAAAGATTATTGCAATCTGGTCATATACCTGGCCATGAAAATGGTAATCACAAAAGAAAATAATTTGTTGACCATAACTATTTACATTTTTTTTTTTATTAGGTACTGAAAATAATGTAATGGAGGTTGAAAATGGAAATTAACACTTCACTATACCATGGTAAGCTAATTTTAAGTATTAGATATATTCAAATTTTGGCCGAGGAGCGAAAGATACACAATTTCTTATTTTAAGCTGTTATGATACAAAAAACTATTATAGTGAGCTAATTATCCGAGAAGCGATTTTTTAATTTTTAACCATTTCGTTTACTTTTTTAATATTGTATAACCGAATTTCTTTTTCTTTTGTAAAATTAAATATATTCAAAATTTCTTGCAATTTTCGGAGGTTATTCTTAGGTTCCTTATGTAAACTAACATTAAGCTGATTTGTATAAGATAAAATACGTAATTATAATAAATACTTCACGCCTACGTCAGTCTTGGTTGAGAAGCGAAACCAACTAAAAGAAATTGAAATTTCGTCAAGAATAAATTTAATTTACTATAATTATTTTTTTAAATAGCGCGCCCTTATATCAATAAATTAACATCATTCCTTCTACTTTCGTTTGTTATTTTTCCACCCCCTCGATTGTAAAATTACTCAAAAATAATGCTATTTTAAAATCATGTTTATTAGTACGCACAAATTAAAAATGTAGCCTAAAATACTTAAAATATAATAATACAACAATATAAAATGCAAAATTCGTAGTTCCAAAAACAGCTAATATTTCAATGTGAGTCCAATTTTATGAATTGTTGGAAACAGTTGAGAACACGCAATCAAGTTGACCGTAGCTGGTCTTTGCGTGGGATCATCTTGCAAAGTATTGTCTATAATTTGTTGTATTTCCGCTCCATATTTTTCCAAATTTATTAATTTGCGATATCCGTTCTTGATTGACAAAACAATTCTAGATACCTGAAAAAAATTATTGAATTGTTAATTCTATTGGTGACTAACAACTTTACAACATTATATTAATAATATAACATTACATTCTGTGAAAAGATGTTAACAATGGTTATATAACGCCATTGTTAGAAATAGAAAATTCTTTATTTTTCTAAACACAGATACATCCGAAACAAAATAGTATACCGAAAATCAACAAAAACAATGGCTCTTATGTAATATGTAAAGAAAAATTGTGCCGATTTAACAAAACGATTTTTTTTTATAAATATACATTTTCAAAATGTTCTCGTATGGTATATGGCTCCATATTACATATAATAAAAACATTGATGATAAACTGTAAATTTTTCAAAATGTTTTATGCACTCAGGCAAGCTATTATACTGTTTACTTTAGTTATTATGGCTATTATACTATAACATAAATATAATAGGGACATTTTTCTGTTACCGCCAATCTGTGTTTTGGGTATTTATAATGGTGTTTATATCGAGTACCATAGGCGTGCGAAAACAATAATGCATTAAAATAATTTGGATACTTTTGAATGAATAGCAAACTTTATAGATTCAAAGTTGGCGAAATAGAGAGAGTTTTTGTAACTGGAAAGACAAGCTTGACGAAGCTTGATAAAAAAGTAAATGGTTGCAAATAATACGTATAATGTATACTAAACATACCGGACCATCGAACATTCTTTCCAAAGCGCATATTTCGTATAAGATACAACCTAAAGACCAGATATCTGATTTGGTGTCATAGGGACTTCCGTCGTACATTTCCGGTGCCAAATAATTCGTTGTTCCAATCAAGGTGTTCGCTTTATCATCACTAAAATGTATTTAGATATTTAATCGATTTAATATATTATTTATTTATTTTTAAATTATTATTAATTACGCTGTAAGGCTCGTTGAAATACCAAAATCGCCCAATTTCACAATATTTCCCGAAAATCCAGTTAGAAAGATATTTTCGCATTTTAAATCCCGGTGAATAATTTTCTTGCTGTGAATTTGATGCAGTCCTAACAAGATTTGACAGAAAATATTCAATATTACCTGCAATACATAAATAAAATTACGTCTCGCGTTTTTTTGCAATTTTTTTATAATGACCTCTCTTTCTATATATTTTGGAATTGAATTTTTAATATACTCGTGCAGATTGCCATGTGTTGCATACTCCATTATTATATAAAAAACGTTACTCTTATAAAAACTATCGAAATATTGAATTATATTGGGATTAGAGAAAGATTTTAATATTTTCACTTCTAATTGTGCCGCCTTTAATTGGTCCGACTTCAAATCCGTATTAATTTCTTTTACCACAACTTTTTTCCCATTATGTTTACGTTCGCATAAATATACAGTTCTAAAAAAAATTGCAGCGTGTAAAAAAATGAGCAATAGGTTAGAAAATTATATTTACCCGTATGTTCCTTTTCCAAGTGGCCTTATACGATTATAAGGATCCATTTTCAATTTATCTTCTAATATATTGTAATTATTTCACGTAAACCGTTTTAATTTATTAGTTTAAGTAAAAGATTCGATAAAATTGATTTTTTTTATATATATTCCGGTTATTAAAATATTTCTTGTCTTGTAATTATATATCACAAACGTCCTTTTATACTATCACCGTATATGATGAGATAAGTATTCTATCTACAGGTTTTTAAAAATTATTAAATAATTTGTTTTGTATATAATACTAACCTTATAAAATAAATGACATATTTAAAATTGTATAAATAATTTGTTAACATAACTTTTTTCTTAATTTTATTGAGAGAATTGGATTTCTGTCTTCCGTGGACAAGTCGTTGACAAGGTCTTTATGCCCACAAAAATGCCAACTATAAAAATATTTATTTATAATTGCCATTGCTACGTTTGAACATTATCAATTTAATTTTGCATTAATTCAAAGTACTTTTTATATACACGAAGCATAAAACATATTTCCTATATTTTACTTTTAGTATATCAAACTTCAACCAACTACTACCTTATTACACAGACCAGAATATTTCTGATTCATTTTTCGCATTATTTTAATTTATTAGTAATGTTTGGCTTATATTTGTTTATAAAATGAGTTATAAATCGTTTATAACATATTATAATCGTTGTTTCCGAAATTATAATTATATGCTCCGTCCATATAAGTAACAATTAAATTCTATATATTTACTTTGTCGTCAGTTAAAACAAATTTACTTACCTATGTCCATAAATGTCTCTTATAGATACTTTATCGATTTGCAAAATAGTCGGTACACTGGCATTTTGATTTGTGTGTTCAAATTTTGTGAAAAATAAATGTGCAATCAGTGAATCCAAATTAATATCAAAGTCTTTTCGTTCTGTGGCGGCTAATCCTTTCAATTCACCGTTTCTACCATTCAAAGTCGCATATATTCTATTTAAAATTAATAATTAATAAATTCGTTCTTTTGGCAAAAAAATATAATACTGTATTTTCTTTTATTACTTACTCGCTGAAAATATCAAAATTTGCTACAGATTCTCCCATTTCCATTCGTATACCTAAAGTACCTCTAATTGGATGATTACTGAAGGAAATGTGAACTGTGGCCTGTATTTGCGTTCCTATAAAAAGAATATAAAACATTTTTGAAAATTCCACATACTGCAGAAAAAATTCAATACCAGTATTTTTTTTTAATAAACTTATAATTACTTACCACAGAATGGTGACTGAGCGGTCGTGACAAAATACATCACGCCCCTACCTTGGGCGTACTCGCCCTGTACGCCCAGATTGCTTAGATACCGCGTGTTTAACGCCAAAGTACTATTAGGTGGTTCAAGATGTGGGAAACAATCACCGTTCTCAAATGACTCTAGACCTTCGGAACAACGATAACTGAGAAATTCGCACTCAACTCCTTTTACTTTATTCACCAATGTTTCCAGGAAGAGATGATACGCTCGGATATGACTGCAGGCCGTGTCTCTGGTCAGAGTTCCTTCTAAAATATAAATGTAAAAATATTGAGTAGCGTTATTTTTCCTTTTCTGTACGGTATAATCAGAATTGAAATCATTAAAATGCTAAGTTGACATTTTATAAATTTTTAACAGATTTATAAAGATGAGGGCTTTGTCTTAAAAATGCGCATCTAGCTAATAAATGCTTTATATTGCGGTATTTGGGTGACATTATATAAAAGTGACCATATTTCGCGAGATTTTTTATATGGGGCAGATTGTAAAAACTAATACATTAGGAACTAGAAAAAAGTTTACTTTATTAATTTTTGATATATAAATAATTTTTGTTGTATATCATACGCATATTTTTCACTTGGTGGATTTTCTTCAAAAGATTCGGTTTATTAATTCATCTAACTTTTGGTTTGAATTTCTTCAATATTATTTTACATTCATTATACATTTTATGATTTTTATATTCAACTAGTTGCTGATATAAAAACCTCAGATCATTTCCCATTAGAAAATGTCCCATTCAATCATTTTTTTACGTAAAATAAAAATTTTAAATTTTAACATTTAACATTTGTAAAATCTGTAACTTTTGAAATTGAAGAGGTAATTAACAGTGCGATTTAAATATACAGATTGGAATTTTTTTTTAATCCCACATAAGCAAGACGATCGTAGCAAAAGAGTATTGAATTTTATTTAGACGGGTAAACTTTTGTAGTAAACTTGGAAATATTAAAATTTTCTTATATATTATATACAATTATTTAACACTGTAGTGACAAATTTACAATAGTTTTTGTATTAATTTCATTATTTTATATTCCAACAATAAATAATTGAATAATTTTTAAAAAATTCTCGTATTCTATATCTATGGTGTTTAGAATATATTGCCATCTATTGTGCAGATCGACGTCCGTTAAAACTATGAACTATCGTAACCTATAAACTATAGTTTGCCTCTCATTTTGCATTATAAAGTAAATATAAACGTATTCAGCGATAAATATAGCGAACCTATCTTTTATCAATGTAATACCAGTACACGTGCATTACTTGTTGTTAAGTTTTGACCTCTGCTGAGGACGGTTAACAAAACATTTCGTTCTGACAATTCTACGATATAGATTCGTCATTACGCAGTGTTACTGCATAGCTCGCGTATCTAAAATACAATTATTGTAAATTGAGGAATAAAATATAAAATCAAACGCATTAGCCTAAATATAATTTAGACGCGTTATTTGCGGCTTTAGAAGATATTTAACGAGCCCTTTTTAAATTATATATTTGTGCTAGTGAGATAATCTGAACTACTGACATGACGTTCTCAATGTCAAATTTCGATCGCGATGTTCATTAAAATGCGTCGTCTCATAATTTTAATATTTTTTAAAGAGTTTTCAATATTAATGGTGAATTATTTGAATAGTGTCTTCGAAACCCGGTATTGAATACCCAATCGTCATTTTCGTCACATTGGGGTAAGTCTCGTTGTTCTCTTATTTGATAAAATGTTGCACGTTTATAGTACAACATTTTGTGGTTCATTTTGAGATTGTACATTGCAAATTCTCATTTATTATTACGTTTCGAAAATAACTCCAACTACCATGCGGATTCAGGAGATAAAATCTCTAAAATGACAAATAGAACGCAGTAATTGATATAATGCCTGAAATTATACATACAATTTAATTCTACGCCGTTAATTTCACATCTCATTTTCCTCATTCGTAGACAAGTTCTTAGATAAGATCATATTCTATAAATGGTACTTTTGACATGCTTTAATAGAAAATTGAAATATTGAGTAACGATTCGAATAATGCTTGTTAATTTTGTATGAAGAAGCGCGCAGATTACAGATGCATTTTATCTATGATTTGCTATTACGACGGTACTTTTTCTTACGACACGTTTGTAATGATTTTTACATCGCTCTAAAGCGGATAGAAATCTACAGCATGAAAATTTGCTGGTTATATATAATTTTAAGCGACTAATTACAATAGTATTACCTAATTGCGACACCACTATCGATGGTTTTTTATCTTTACATCCTGGTTGTTCTTTGCCGCCGTTTGCAAAAAAATCCACATGCCCTATTGGATCCCAAAGTCCGAATCCATCCAGTGCCATCTTTATTTTAAAAAAATCATTACTTTCAATTCAGTTTTTACGCAAATTTTATCTTACCGGGCTTGAATCTGTATGAAGCACATCGACAAAATGCGCATCTGATTTGTCCAATTTTTTGTATTGCTCCTTCAAATTATTTGTCCGGAATAAAGGGCTTGCCGCATCTAAACCTGCATAAAACCACCGTCAAATTTCACCAAGAAATCACGAACGATTCAAATTAATAACCCGTTATTCGACCAATGAGTAATTTGTCTTTCTTGAGCCATTCTGATGCACAACCAGCTACGTGAGCCCCCAGAGAAAATCCTATTAAATGTATATTCGTCGGGGCTAAGTTTTTGTTTATCATGAACTTTAAGAGGATGCCCAATTGTCTGCCCACTACTTCAGTATTAGCAGCGGCGGTTGCATATTGGGGCCCTCTGGCACCCTGAGTCCAATCAAGAATGATAACGTTGCAATCGCTCTGAAATAAATCGAAAATCTAAAATATAAAGCGACTAATTTTTTTTGTCTGAGCGACATAAAAAGTATAAAGTATATTTTCATGCAATGATAGTATATATATTTTTTAAATTTCCTCTTGCTAATTAATAGTTCCAACTATACAAAAAATATATAGGAGGAACTATTCAATGATTCTACCAAAATCGTTTTTATAAAAAAAAAAATATAATAATTAATAGCAACTATGCAAAAATGACCTGAAAAAAATAGTAAATAAATTATAAAATTATTACATTTTTATACACAATGAAAAGTTGTCGACAAATACTTCTTTTTAAATATCAAAATGTAGTCATATTATTACTGTTTTCTGTCATCGTGCTTGAAGAATTTATTGCAACATTCATAATTTGTCTGCAATCAAATAAGCAATGCTGTGCGAGCATTAACAACTCTTAATTAGCAAATAACAATTTGTTAATAATTATACGGTATATTATTCACATTTTTCTCTATTAGTATTTTGTTGCAATTTCAACAATACTAATCTACATATAATAAAATTGCAGAATATTTAGCGATAAAATATTAACTTACGAAAAATCGTTGCTGCATTTGTTAATTAATTTAATAACAACAATAAATTCAATTAAATTCTTGTGCAGATATTAATTAATCACTCTTGTGGTGGAGAAATACCGTCCTGTTTAATCTCTGCTTTATATCTTAATAAAAATTAAATTATTTTTATTATTTTATTTAAATTAATTAATAACAATGAATCAATTTGTTAATAACTGCCTAAAATGTAGTTTTATTATTATTTCAATTGCAAACTAACATTATAGTTTATAGCTATTACCAAATTCTAATTCCTAATTAATTATATCTGTACCTTGGAACAAAAAGGGCCAATGTCCAAAATATAGTGCATCAAAATTAAAAATTAAATTAAAAAAATATTTTACACTGTTAATTCACCAAATAACGTGAATAATTAAAACAAAAAACTTTGTAAAACAATTTTATGAAAACATTACGAAAATATAGAATATCACCCAAATAAAAAAAAAATATTTAATTACGAAAATGTTTAAAATTTTAAAAACTCAATTTTCCAAACTTTCCAATTTGCCATTTTTGTACCAAGGTACAGATATATACTCAACATTATATAACAATGCGTGAGTAAAAAAATTACGCCAATTATTATATTGAAGCTAATTATATAGTAGTATTTTATGCATTTATATTTTCTCTAAAGAAAATCTCTAAGATTTCGTTTTTCTTACCAATTTCAAGTGTGATTCAGCAAACACCAACGCACCCTTTTCATCCCAATTGCTCATATATCCGTGTATGTAGATCTTCAAGGGTTGCTGTGCGTTAAATTTAGACGCATTAAGGGATGCACCACCATCTTGATAGTAGAGAATATGCGGCTCGGAAAAGTTTATATCCCGCCGAAATAGGACAAATGTTGTCCGTAACGATTCGGGCGGTTCCGGTGTCTTCTGTAACGGCGACCGGGAATGGGGTAGTTGAAAACAACCTACTAAATCTAATAAAAACGGGGAAATGAATAGCTTAATTGTGGGAATTCGATTGCAAAATATTTTAATTATACATTGATCGTTGTATTTGCTGATTATTCAGCGGGGTACGAGGAAATATTCTTAAGAAAATGCAAATAAAAACAATAATTGATTTACTTCATAATTATCGTTTATTAGACACCAAATTTTCGCTAATTTGAAATTATTTAGAAAAATATCAAACTTAATTCGAGTTTTCTTGCATACGAATTTCTAAACCAATTAAAAAAAAATTTTTTTACAACCGATTTAACATTAAATCTACAATTATCGACGTTCCGCACGCATTCATTCCGATTTTGTTTTATTTACTCTGGCGATTAGTGAAGCGCATCGTTTGACTTTTACTTTTACCGGATTCTAACATGAACTTACCGTAGCAAACCTGCGCCGTATTTCTATGCCGGTAGTTCATAATTCTGTCTGTGATCCTGTTCCTTAATTTCATAGCGTTCCTGTAAAATCGTGAGTTTCTAGGATCGCGAAACATTTGTCCATACGAACTATGTACTAACAAACAAGATAACATCGCAACTTTTAACAGAAACATTTTTTTTTTATAATAAATACGCACTGACGAGTAGATAAATAAATCTTTTTTAAACTGTTGCAAAGCCAATGTATTGTTAGGAAGTTTTACTTGTACAGCACATTTCTCGTGTGAATTACGTCTGTCGTTCATTAGCATCAAAGAACAACCTTCTCGCTACGAAGAACAACCCACGTTTAAGAATAATGAGAATAGTTTACGATTTTGCGGCAGTTCGGCCAGACTTTTGCCTGCATTCAATTGTAAGAAAAATAGTACCATCCACATACGAACGTATATAAAACATTCGTGGCTATTTTAACATTTATCCGCAACTTAAGAGGGGATTACTAGGCCATGTATAGCGATATAAGAAAAACAACTGAAAATGAATAGGTATTTTTTATTGTGTAGTATTTTTAATTAATACGTATTAGAATTTAGCTGCATGTGAATTTTATCACGTAATATTTTTTCCCGTTGCTATTTTTACATAAAATATATCAAATGTTATTTGTACGAGTCTAAATTTTGCGAACACATTCGGATCGCCATTGCCCATTAAAAACGAAACGGTAGTTTGTAGTTTCTCTTTTTTACATTTTACGAAATATTTGCAATTCCGGAATAAATGCAAAGATAGCGAGTTGGTCAATCGGCATTTATTTTCATACTCGATATTAAATCATTTTCGAATATATATATATTTATTTTATATTATATATAATTAATCAAATATGATAATGTAGATTGGGACATAATGTTTAGAATTTTAAAAGAAACGGGTATAGATTATAAGGATAGGAGAATAATTTTTAATTTATATAAACACCAAACTGCCTTAGTTAGAATTGAGGGGGAAGAAGAGGTAGCAAAAATAGGGAAGGGAGTTCGGCAGGGATGTACACTCTCACCGTTATTATTTAATCTATATATAGAAGATGCAATAAATAAAGTAAAAGAAGAGTATAGTGTAGGTGTGAATGTACAGGGAGAGAAAATATATATGCTGAGATTCGCCGACGATATAGCTATATTGGAAGAAAGCGAAAAGAATTTAGAAAGGGTATTGAATGGTATGCAGGCAGTATTGACTAGGGATTTTAACATGAAAATAAATATAGGTAAAACTAAAGTGATGAGGTGTGACAAAAAGGAATGCAGTAGAAAAATGAGGATCTCAATAGGAGATAATAGAATCGAAGAAGTGTCAGATTTTTGTTATTTAGGCAGTAGAATCACAAAAGATAATCGAAGCAAGGTAGATATAAAGTGTAGGATAGCACAGGGTAGGAAGGCATTCGTAGAAAAAGAACAGATTTTAAGATCAAATATTGACTTGGGTATTAGAAAAAGATTACTGAAGGTATATGTTTGGAGTGTAGCACTGTACGGGTGTGAGGCGTGGACTATAGGAAAGGAAGAGAAGCGTAGATTAGAAGCACTTGAAATGTGGTGTTATAGGAGGATGATGAGGATTGGTTGGGAAGATAAAGTAACAAATGAAGCTGTACTAGAGTTAGTAGGGGAGAAGAGAAGTATCTGGAGAGTGTTACAGCGTAGGAGAGACAGATTAGTAGGGCATATCCTTAGACATGGGGGGATTATGCAATTGATCATAGAAGGTAGAGTGGAGGGAAAGAGAGGGGTAGGTAGGCCTAGATTGGAGTATGTGAGTCAGATAGTTGAAGACGTTGAGATGAATAGCTATAGGGAGATGAAGGGATTAGCTCAGGATAGATCGGCATGGCGTGCTGTTTCCAACCAATCTTTAGGATTGCGGACTCTCTAACTAACTAATCAAATATAAAACGCGTATAAAAAATAATATAGCAATTGAACGATCATAAAAACGACAAATACGTGGCTATTAAAATTCTTGCGCATATATTATTTTAATTTATGCTTAAATTTGGCGAAAAAATCTCGTTGTGTTTTGTTGTCAAATTAATTTCGTCGATAATATTCAACAGTAAAAAAAAATGAAACGAAGTGGACACTTTCACCTGTTTACCGCGAAAGTGAATTTGATGATTTTAAAGTCCTCAATTCTAGATGTACATGGTGTTCCAATCACAGGTGAAATTTTTTAGGCTCGTAAAGAAGATTTTTGTTAAACTATATTTCTAGTAGACTTTGATATAAGGATTCAAATAAAAAACGTATTTTTTACACTAAAAATACGTCCTATAATTGTTCGCAATTAAATTAATGGATCCATTTAATTTATTTCGTAATTTTGGTACACCAATCTGCCTAAAAAAAAGCTCTATACTCATTTCCCTCGCATTAGTAAATTATAAATCGCACCTACTTAATATTCATACATTTTGCAATTGACACTTTACGCGAATTCTCTAGGCAAATATGATTTGCGTTGTTAAGTGCATTGGATTAGCTTTAGATACATGACAACTTAGATTTTGTATGTATGTTATGTCTAAATGTTTTGTTAAATAAATTGCCACCGAATTTTGCACGTTTAAAATTTTTAAATCGTCTAACGAATAAAATTCCCGTGGTCCAAGAAATTCATTTAAAATCAATCAAAACAGAATACATAATTACATATCTATTACGTGACAATAATTCGTAAATAATTAATACATTGCTGCTTTAAAACCACCAAATGTTGGAAATTGAGGAAATTGGGCCAAAGTCAAACGGAGAATATTATGACAGTGAATTTTACTAGAGTAAATAATATTGAAGAAATTTAAGAATTTAAGATATATACATAGAAAAAAAAACATACATTTTTGATTATTAATTGCGAAAAATAGATAGCGAAAAAATTCTTATTGAGTTCGGAATATGTATATTTCTAAAGTTTAGTTTAGACGAATTAAAATTCAAATTATGTAGGTCATAAAAGTGTGATTTTTACGAGATTTTAAGGAAAATTTTTTTTGTGATTATATCGCACGCCATATAAAATGTTAAGGACAAATAAATTCACGTCATTATTATAAGAACTGAAAATTTATTCGTTATTTGTTTTAAGTACATCTTAGGAGGTTCTAGCCATTTCAAAAGCTATATTAAATACTGATAATTTATTGTATATCTTGTAACATCTAATATCCATTGTCTTCTAGAAATATTTTACCATCCGCATATATACGAGTCTTTTTCCACCAAAGCAGACATTCATGAATATACGACTTTAGTTCTGCAATTTTACAATTTTTCAAAGATGGGTGATAATATACAATCTATGGGATCAGTCATAGTCATTCTCCTAATGATTTTTTTATATATATATTGTTTTTGCGTCGCGATAAAATATTTCTCGAAATGTTGTATACATAACAATTTTAGAGTCTATCATAATAGTATGGTAAATTTTATTAAGGGGAAAATTTCTGCAATAAGAATATATGTATATATATAATAAAAATTCCATAAAAATGTCCAATACTACAGAGTATAGTTTAAAAAATGACGATATTATTAAATGACAGACTTTTTTTTATAAAATGCTAAAATGGTTGATCGCGTATTTTTTCATGTATCATCGAAATATTATCCTAAAGCAGAAGAGACTTTTTTTTTTAATATATTCTCAATGACAGAAATTTGGGGTATGCGAAATTTGTCGGGTTACAATTTACGAAATGGTCGAGGCGTATTATATATTATAGTGTATTAACAATTAACCGGAATTGTCTTCATCAGCATTTCCGATTAGTTCACATCAGTAGCCGTTTAGATTTCGAAATACTATTTATTGTACACACATTTTATGTAGGAAATTAAAAATTTGATCTATGATATGATGCACATTCGTACGTTGTATTTAATTAAATCCCAATCAAATTATAAACGAATAATCTAATAATTATACATTTAAAAAATCCTATTTTTTCTCCTTATTTTTAATTAATCTCATCAAATTCTATATAACAATTCGTTCGTTTTCCAAGCGTCATCTGATAAAATCAAATGTATTTTAATACAATGTACTGTTAAGTTTGGATCATACTAAGAAGAATATTACATTTTTTTTTAAGAAAAATTTTCAGATTATATTAAGACAGACTTATTTACAAGCTTGTCTTTTGAAGAGCAACTTTTTATTTTATAGGAAAATATCGGACGATTATAGATTATGAAGTTTTACTATATATATTATTGGGGTTATTATGGATTTAAATTTTTTTTTAATATAGAAAAAAGCTATTAATTGTTGATAATATTTCGTATTTATAATTATTTTTCTTTTGATTTTACAATATCTCTTGAAATTGCGACATAGTAATAATAAATGTGAGAAATCGTACTGATTTTTAAATATTTCGGTATATCGAATTTAACTTTCTTTGTGTTTATTCAATTTTAAGCTGTATATTTTAATAACTAAAATATTTTCACTACTACACTACATAAAGAGTTATCTACATTCTGTAGTAATAATATTTAAACAAGAATAATTGTTTATATAGACATTGTGCTAATGGTAATATTTCACAATATATTTTATATTTTTAACAGTAAAATATATTTATTTAGTAATAGCATTCGTTTTATCAGATAAACCCACAATATTTAACTTTATCTTAGTTTATAGCCGCAATTCATATACAGATGCAGTTTTCCTTTATCAACACTTTTACTTTAATTATTAATATATATTTCTTCAATTAAAATTAATCTCCTATATTTATATTAAAATCCATAATTAGGTCATTCCAACGACACTGCCGGGTGATTTTCCAAAAAAAAATTAATTTAATCCAATAATGAAAAATCACGGCCAATTTTCTGATTTTTTTGCCATTTACAACGAAAAATTCCCATTTAAGAAATATATTTATAATCGTTATAAAAGTATTGAATGCAGTGCAATCCTAAACAACATATATTTTTATACTTCTCGCGCCACTTTCCATTTTAGTTCTGTGGTAATTACAATATAATAAAATCCTAAAAATTTAACAACTACATTTCTAAAATTGACAAAACTTAAAATTGACTACGAATATTGTTTAAATACGTTCATATTCCACACATCGCTCAGATTTAATTTATACATTCATTTATAAGTCCTTAAATGTAACATATCCCTTTCTTCTTCTTCATATATTAATAGATTATACACAGAAACTCGCTTTTATCTATATACTATGTGTTTCTTTTTATTCTTGTATTATTAGGTATTGTTATTACTCTTATTAGTCTTATTTTTATCTAGTTAGGCAGATTGGAAACAGCTAAATATTGTAATAATATTTTATTTTTATTTTTTAATGATGATATGCCACAGTACTTTAAATAGCACATATGAAGAGTATACATATTCCGCATGTGCTGAATTAACACAAGTCATACACAGACGTTTTATGATCATATACAAATACCCAATATATTATGCATAATGATATCGCTATTATTTCGGTTTTCCAATAGACAAACACTAACACGTAGATTTTGCAAATTAGTATTTTCAATTTGCGTGCGATTTGCAAGACCGCTGGACTATCGCCATACATTCATTTCGTCGACCCAGTCGGTTCCCTTTAAAAACGTATTTCAATTTGCGGTTGCGGCAAAAAAAAAAACGCAACCGCAGCGGTGTGGCCTCACCCTCAGTTAGTACTACTCGTATATAAATATCGAACAATTAAAGCATGTATCGGTATGATGGTATCGCATTATACGTTAACATTGTCAACGCTGGCTCATATATAGGCATGGACAAATCATTTTTAAAATTTGATTTAATTAAAATTTAAATTACCAAATGGTTAGCGTTGATTATATTACGGATACGGAAGTTTGATTGAATTCACGAGACGAACTATCAAATAAAAATGATTCATCGTAAAATAAAACATATAAAAATAAAATCAAAGTGAATTTTTTGGTCGGTGTTAACGATGTTTGTAGTACCAAAGGGTGCCTTTGAAGGAGGAACAATATTTCATACATTAGGTAGATTTTGGGTACTCGCCCTAGTACTCACATTAGCTATTATAATCACTCCACTCAACAAGATATCTTCTAGAAAGATTACTAAAGTTTTACACGAAAATCAATTAATGAAAAAGTCGCAATCTATATTTGTAATAAGTATCTTATGGTGTATATAAATTTTCTTTTGTTATATATAAATATTATATAGTTTATCAACAAGCATTAACAAAACCGTATAAAAAACTACTCACAAATTGAACCTAAGATTGATATACACTTATATTAATCTATATATTAGTCCCTCCGAAGTTTAGGGAGAATATTCGAAATGCGCTGCCTTTACAAATGCGTGCGTTCATTTCTTTCGCCATTTATTTTATTTTATACAGATCTTATTGCTACAATAGCATAACTAAATTACTCGATGAGTATGTAGATGGTATATACAGGGTGTAGTTGAATCTATGCATTTCCCTGTTTCCTTGTTCAAGTATTCATTTTGAAACAAATATCTAATCACTAAAACTGGTCGATTATTTAAAAACCGCAAAAATGGACTATTTAAAGAACTAAAACGAACGAATAATCTAAGAACACGAGATAAATTGGAATTTTAATGAGAAATATGAAGACGTAACGATAATTTAAGCTACATTGAGTTGCCTTATTCAATCGCTTGAAATCGCTGTACATATATCTCAATATTATCTTACTTTATCTTTAATCTATGTATGTTACATAAAGGAACAACGATGTTTGCATTTATTACCTACTCAATATCAATGGTATTTAGATACGCTTCAGTCACGTTTTTTATACATCTAATAATTTAAATCCTTCATTATTGTTTATAAATATCTTATTTATATACATGTTTTTATTTAAACTGTTTAGGACTAATTGTTAAAAATCATATATAAATGCTTCATCTTATCTTGCGTTTATTTGAAATTTATTTGAAAAATCAAGAAACTGTTTTTAAAAAGTTTACTAGGTATATATATAAACAAATTTAGCCACCGATTTGGTTGTGAATAAGAAGAAAATTATGAAGTGTCTTTTTTTCTCTATAATAAACGCATTTAATATTTCTGTTACAATAGCACCTAATGGACTAATTGCAAAGTATAATGAGCTAAGAGCCATCAAAATGATTTACATCTCTGATTTAGGCGAGATTCAATGGCAGTGACAATTTACATATATATATTTTAGTAGACTATAATATACTATACTTTGTGCAAGTCGTGATTTTATACAAGAACACAGGCAACATCGATCCACGTTTGCTACGTATATATAGTTTTTTTTTTTAAGGATTTGCGTTCTTTAATTACCGTCATCCTATTTATAAAAATCAATAATATTGTGCAACACATTTATAACAGTTATTATTTATCTAAATAATTACATTACACGCACATTTATTTGATCTAACAAACGTAACCCATTTGTTGTGGCTATAACTGTACTCATCTAAAATCAATTGGAATATTACAATATATTATCGATATATTACATTACATATATTTATAATATCAATCCTTTAATAATATTAACAATTAATCTAATATATATTACGGCCAAATGCCCAACTATTAAGCAGACATATATATCTTGGGTTTAAAGAAAAACGATTACATCGATAATATACTTACAATTACAGCTACTTAGTATGTCTTTTTCGGCTCGTGCTGGCTTCCTTATATAGTTCGGGTGCTTGTCGCTAATTGTATTAAGAGGTCATTATTGTGCTAGGTTATTATCTACATCGTTTAGTCACTTAATTCGCCATCACCCTCCACGTCTTTCTCGCCAACCTCCCGGGTGATACTATCTTCAGTTTCAATGCTACTAGTCGGGGTAGGAGTTTCCTCTACCCCAAGGAAACTCGAAGATGTAGCCTGACCCGCAGCATTATTACCACTCGAGTCATAACTCCCTAAGGCTTTCCCATTGTACTTTAGATCCGTTCCATATCCACTCGTCGATGAAGAATACGGAGACTTATAGCTGGAATGTACAGCTGATGATGCATAAATAGTATCATCGTAATGTGGTTTGGTGTAAGATAAAGCAGAAGAATACTTGGAGGATATATCGTAACTATCCGAGAAAAGGAATGGTTTATCTTTGCTGCCGTTGCCGTTACTTGCAGAGTACTTATCGGCATAGTGATCAATTGAAGAAGTTGCTGCGGTTGCGTATTTATCTGTGTAGGACATATGCTGCTGGTCAGTAGATGAAGATGGAGGAGTGTAAGACATGTAAGCTCCAGTCAGAAATGGATTAGTACTAGCGTATGTAGGTGGCTGTATCATCGAAGAATAATTATTGGAATAACTGGAGTAACCACCGGTATAAGACTGACTCGGCGTTGAAACAACGGACGACAAAGTAACAGCCATTCCTGCAGAACTACCTTGCATCGCCGGTGAGCTACTTCTGGACGAGGATGATCCACCTAGGATCGATGGTGACGCTCGACTCAAACTAGAGATTGTCAACGGGGAGCTACGAGCTCCTCCCATGGAAGTAACATTGATCCCATTACTACCAGTTGGCATCATGATGACAGTGCTGATACTAGGTGAGCTCCGCATTAGAGATGACGAAGATGAAGGCGATGCCCGAATTGCTGGAGAACTTACACGGCCTACAGCACTGTTGTTGGCCGTTGCGACGTGATTGTTGTAAGCTGTGTGTTGTTTAGTGGAATCAGATCCGCTGGCCGATTGGCTCTCAGCACTGCCGCTGCTACTTGGTGATCCGGGAGAAGATACAATCACCTGAAAATATACGAACACAATCATTATCCGACACATTTAGAAAACGGAAGAGTTGACATATTTACAAATCGCTAATTGTAATTACCTGGCGTGGTTTGACGGGTGGCGGTTGACCCGAGGTAGGAGGCAACGGCTGGATTAGTGACCCCACTGATGAGGCCTGTTGTACAGCCAGTTGAGAGACCTGTGACGCCGCTGAGAGTACTGAGGTGACCGAAGCCGCTGGGGATACCAGCTGCTGTTGCTGAACTGCCGAAGAGATGCTGCTGTTGCTGCTGCTGGTGATGGTGTTGGTGGAGCAGAGTGCCGACTGAGGCAGCGGATGAACTAGAGGCAGCGGGTGAGGTGACGGATGCGAGGACACTAGAGGATGGTGAGACGCCAGTGGGTAGGACACCGCCCCCGATCCCACTGAGCCCACTGATGGCGGGCCGACTCGCGGTGAGAGCGGACGGTAGGGACCTTTGCTTACTGATGACTGGCCCTGTCGAAAGAAGAGAGTAGAAAGAAAAGCAAATCACATAGCGAACAAACATGTTCAATAAAAATAGTTGTTTTGTGTTTAATCTCTCTGTATTCAATTAAGAACTACGCAGATGTTTCTATTATACGCATCCTGCAAAAGTGTTTACCCAATGCTGGAAGTTGAAGAGTCTTAAAAGCTTATTACAACAATATGTACAAGCAAGGCACTAATTACAATAATATACTCGTCCAAGAAATTCGTTTCAATTTGTGATTAGTTTAGAATTATTATGTCGAAACAATTTTATTACCAAATCAATGGCAACAATGAATTTTGGAAAGTTTGAACAGTAGTTGCTTGACATAATAGTTCAACTTATTTACTCCTCAACGCGTCGAAGGTGAGGATGAAAGGGCTAACTTACTTGTATCGGCGGTGATGGGTCCGGCGGCGCAGGGCCGCGCTGGCCCAAGGCTACTGAGCGAGGATGAACTGGATACGGAACCGCTGAACGCAGAGATGGCTCGCGGCACAATGCTTGAGATGAGACCAACCCCGCTAGCGAGGATGGACCCAGCTGCAGCGCCGGCACTCCCGAGGAGCCTACTGCCCCCAGTGCTGCCCCCGGAGGACACACATTGCGACTGTCGCCACGCTGCGGCCCGTGTGCCTGCACCCTGGCACGTCTGCCGCCTGTCTGAAAAGGGGCCCCCTCTCAATACCAACAATACCCCGCGACACTCAACCCAACATTCGACCCAGCCTCTCTGAGATACGCACTATCTAATCTAACTATTTTGTATTGGTGGCCATTTAAGCTAACTACCTCACTATAAGCTAGATCTAATTTCTACAATGTATCAGTATCGGGGTACCCAGCTAAGATCAATCTATTTGCGCAGCATTGCACATACTAAACATACCACCACAATTTGAGAATCTGTTCCAATCAACTAAAAATATGAATATCAGCTCAAGATCGAAATATTTAAACTGTTCTTTATACCGTCAAACTGCAATTATTTTATGACAAAGGAATTACATTACACACATCACCAAGAACAATAAACTTTTTAATTAAAGTAATTACAAATTCTTTACAAACATCTCACGCGTCTTGCAATATATATTCATCTCCTTTACTGAAATAGCATAAGTGCTTGGAAGATTTAATTGAATTTTCGTCGTTAAAGTAATAAAGTATAATAAACGCTTTGTGATTAATCTACACAACGGGAAGATTAAAAAATGAATCGTACATTAATAATTAAATTACACCGTAACAATCTTCTTCAAACAGGTCTTAATTATGTTAAGTAAATTGTGGCAGTATTTTAGCATATTAATCTGAACGTGCTCAGTGCTCAATTTCTACTGTCTATATGCTAATGTGCAAGTGAACAAATATTATAGAAATAATTATATATTTTCTGCAATTATAGAGTGTGCTAATTGCAGAAAATACAAGAAAGAACGCAGTCTAAGATCGCAATAAAATAACATTACATAAATACTTAAAATTAAACTTATCATATTCAATTGGTTGGCAAAGAAAAACTTAATTGGTGAATAGTTTTGTCAATATAATTATTCAACCGTTCAAATATGTGGATTAAATAATCTGAAAAACACATAATAATTGTTGAAATATTATATTAGAAAATATAAATATATTAAAAATTGTGTCTAAATAAAAGTGCTCATAATACATTATATTATTTTAAAGAAAAGGGAAATAGGCAGTAGCACTTTCAACTCAAAAAAGAATGAGAAAATATGTTCTCTTTCGTCTTCTTGCAATAATAAATAATGAACGCTAATATACTAAAACCAAAATTATACCATAATATGGGGATTCTGATACTCATTAAATCTAAAATGAATTAGATCGTATAAAACATTAATGGATCTAAATCGCCATATTATATACAATTCAAAATAATTACACTCGTATATTATATTTATTAATAAAGATTGTATCAAAGACATTAAAGCAGTTTTTTGATACACTCTATACCACACAACACATACCTTCTGCAATAATGTTAAATAAATAATACCTTTTGTGTGCCTAATATAGTATATGCATGGAATATACAAGTGCAGTTGTAACATTCTCGTCTATTTCTGTCACTGTTTCTGTGGGAATCGGATGTTTTCAGTCATATAGTGAAAGAATCACACATTACCTTGTGTGTGATGTTTGGGCGTAGGCCAGATCTGCAGCAGATACTTCAGAACGCCAATCGGTTGGGTGTAGTCAATATCTCCGGTCTTGTAACCCGCTTGATGGATATCGATGGCGGAATGGAGCATTAATGGCGGCGCTAGAGCTGTAGCCAAATTCTGGGCAGACATCTTGTTCCGATCGGAAGCGGATACCACTAACGCTAGATGGTCCATTAAGAAGATTAAAGTAGCCTGAAAGAGAAATTCCTTTAATGAGATACTCTATGAGCAGATTAGGGTAGACATTTGTTTCTGCCATAACTCTATAATAACAGAAACGTTATCTTACTCGATTCATTCGTGGCAGACAGTCCAGAATCGAAAACATCAATTTCGCATTGCCTTCTGGGTCATCTGGTAAACAAACGCCCAAAGCATCAACCATCATCTGGTACAAACATTTGGTAAACAATGGTTCTGGTAATTCCCGCAAATAATCCTTCAAAACTCCCGTAATAACATTGATATCTGGCACATTGTCAGGCGTTAGATCGACAGATCTGCTGTTCCGCTCAAACGCTTCTCGCAGAATACGCTTCTTCGTAGCAGACCCACAAAGACGGTATAGACCGATTATGTCGAGACCTCTACGCTCGATTTCTTCTATACAGCGCCGAATGATTATAGGCACTTGTTGGGCCGTACTAACTAGAGCTGTTGATACACCACCTGTGACTCCGCCAGTTTTCATTTCGCGGTTTACCTGGAAAAATAGCAAGATTAATGATGTGATAAAGTAGTATGAGACTTATTTTCACTTACCACTGATTCCAAATCCACTCCAAATAAAGGTGTTGTTCGTGAGAGAGTTAAATTGGACAAACCACGTCTTCGATATAATGTGGTAGTGTCTGTATGTCTGAGTCTTAAATATAAAGTACCTAAAAATCGCATTGAATTAATATTAAAAATTGACGATTTTGCGCCAAAAATTGCGTCAGAGCTCCTCTTTGTACCTCTTGGTTCAATTTTTAAAGCCAATTGGTGAAGAGGTCCCGATTTGAGCAAGGACGGTAAGTGAACAGAACCTTTGTAGCACAGTTTATGCCGAAACTGCGGATCCCACGAATAAATGAGCAGATCTAACTCTCTATTATACACCAAATCCAATTCGAAACTCTCATCCCAATCGAAGACTAAATCTCCCGTACGAACTACTGTGCGAGCTTTATGTACTCGATCACATTCCAAGACACAATAAAGATCTCGTAAGCCAGTTGTTCCTAAAATGTGAAGAGTTGCGCCAATAACGAATTTCTAGATAGATCACGGATTGGTGTTTTGTACCTGAAGAAATTTGTGGTTGTCCACCACTTGGTGTAACTGGAGTTGTAGCTGCTGACGAACCCGTGCTTGCACGCAGACCTCTACCAGCTAGTAAATGAATCCATAACATTCCACTAATTGGTTCTTCACCACTGGATATACCCATACCAGGAGGTCCACTAAGGTGTAATCCTCCTAACGATGGGTGATCTCCTATACCACCTGGTTTATCTATTTTATACTTAAGAAATTCTACAACATAAAGAATATACGATTCAGAATTGTGCTGATTTAAAGCTCTTGTCGTAAGCAATTGGAAGAACAGACATGTTCAAATTACAACGCTACGAATTTAGCTATAATTTCAATGACTATTATTTGAACATATCTTTCTGATTGGGATTTGGAGCGATTATATACCTGCTGGATTAATCTCCAGTTGACGTTGTCCGCTGCGTGGCAGAGTGCCACTGCTGGGTGTTTGGGGTACAGGACTCGGCGCACCCGTTCGTACCGAATCTAAATCTAATAGCTGTCTCATCCGTCGAATCGAAGGAGATCGTGTCGAAGCTAATGCTAGAACCACGCATTTAGACATAGACATACAAACTATATGACCTATCGAAACCAGACTGATATTTTCAAGTATATAACATCTGGCTCCATTGAACAGCAGTGCTTTAATAATAAGTAGCTTTTATTGAGCACTAAAGCACTATAGGTAATTAACTCGAGTAACGCAAAAAAAAAGGTTAATTCCTTTTCAGCGTTCAACTAAATTAACTCAAAAACATAATAACAAATAATCTGCCCTACTGGTATAAACTCAACGACACGCATGCACATAGTTCTTAGAGAATCGTTTGTCGGGTCCACCAAAAAATGAACGGTTGAATAATCGGGTCATTAAACAAGAGAGAGGTCATTAATTGGCATCATTGGTGTTGCGATTGCTATAAGTAATACTAACCTGTTGAAGTTATGTGTTGTGTTGAAAGAGATCGGGCGGGGAGTTGTTGTGTGCGAACAAAGCCTCGATCCAAGGTTGAGCTTGCGCCTGGTCTACCCCCAGCGTAGGTTGAACCATAATAGCTCCCTTCCGTCTAATGATACAGAAGAATTAAAAAAAATGGCGTTCGATACACTCGAGTGTCGGATACGAATGTTGAATTGAAACTTTACGTACGTCTTTTAAAGCTGCGTGAATATTTTCCGCGCTGTAAGTAAACCTTGCAGCGCGTTGTTGATTAAGTACGTCTCTGGAAGCCCGAATTTGC
Organism: Leptodirus hochenwartii; assembly: GCA_947310635.1. NCBI lineage: Eukaryota > Metazoa > Arthropoda > Insecta > Coleoptera > Leiodidae > Leptodirus > Leptodirus hochenwartii. The sequence goes on from OX371176.1 coordinate 36,991,126, forward strand.
TCGTAAATGGCCGACGTGGAAGGAGTTCGACTGAGCCATTGTCGATAATCATCTAAAAATATTGAATGGCTCTTAGAAATATACAATCTACGTATCATTAGAAAATTTTATAAATTCTCTTCAAAATATTCTTTTTAATACTTTTATGTTTATGTAGTAAAATCTGCATTTGTACTGAGCTGAATACTGCCAATAAAATGAGAAATGCGATGGCACTTTAAAAAAAATGGCCGTGCAAATAATTTCAGAAAATAAAATAACATTTATAATGATATTAAATATGCCTTATTAAAAAATAGATTTAAAAAATACGTATTATATAGACGGCGATATAACATAACGAATCAAAATTGTTAATTGCCAAAAATATGAAATTATGCGTATTAAAAATATTTTATCTTTATTACGGTTAAGTTTCCACACATTCTAATTATAAATATAGAATTTGTAATTTATTTGAACTAAATCCAATTAGAATGATGGAACGTTATTCTTCAAGAATATTCATTATGGCGCAGTGAAGGTGAACGAAAATTTATTTCACGAATAATTCAATTTGAGTTCATTATAATTTACATCACCTCAATGCACTCTGGTCTAGATGCATTTGCTAAATGGAATGAAATCGAGTACGGGTTGATATATATGCGATATTCCTCCACTAGTAATGATCTTACCTCTTTGACGGATCGACGGCATCTCTGGCGCAGATATATTACCATCGGTATCGTCCTGCAGTAACGAGGCTACGGTCCTATCGCCAAATCTTTTATTCATCGGTAACCTGTACAGAAACGGAAGGAAGCGACAAATGCCCCATGTATAAGTTCGGAGAATCAATTATAACCATCTATAATACTGGTCAAAATGGCGGTTCAAAAATATATAGGAAGATTTACTTCGATTTTCGTTAAATATATAATTCTATGCTACTTAATAATCTGAAAGGAAATACTGTTGTGTATATATATATATAGACTACATAGAAAAATCCTCAATGTGTATAATGCATAATAGAAAAGTTCATCAGGCACTAGCTATCTTCAAAATGTACGCTGTGGAGACGAAATGGATAATGAATGCATGTATACGTACCTAACGGCACCTCGTGTATCCCTTGGTAAAGAATTAAACTTGGTTGTGATATCAGAAGAAGCCATCGGATTCGCTCTGCCTATACTAGATAACGTGCTATGAGGTACTGATGGTTGATTTCGATTGCTAAAGAATAAAAAACCACATGCAATTATACCGCCATTAACTCGTACTATCATGAATTCGACGAAACGTGATAAGATTTAATCTCTTTCCAGCTCCCACAACTGTATAAAATCAAATTATGAATTCTCTAATACGGGAACCGAGGTTTCATTTCACTACATTCTGATGATATTATTCATGATACTGAAGATAAAACACCGCATGCGATACTCATTTGCTACTCGTTCATTTTATTTTTAGTACTACTCAATCGATATTACTTATCTGCTATCGCCAAGTACCTTACAAATTCAATCTACTTCATTTGATTTTTAGGTTACTCACCCATAGTAATAGTAACCAGTTCTAGGTCCACAGGTTGCTTCCGTATCACTGGAATAGTCCAAACTACTGCGATTCCTTCTTGTCAACGTGCTAGCAGCATATTGGCCAGGAGGTCCGTATTTCGCTTGTGCCAACTGAGCTGCTACAGATGCTTGATCCACATACCTTTGATTATAACTAAAGAAATCACAAAATCAATACATTTCTATTTGCAGTTAAAGATTGTGCGCGAAGATCTCTATTTGCTGTGTTGTCAATATGACGATCCAAGCAAATATTTCATCTTGAACAGTTCATATCATAACTTTCAATTATTTTTTTACAATCTTCACCAGTATACTTTACGAAGTTCGAGGTACCTTTATCGACTTTATTTCTATGTCGTTATAAGTGCGAATTGCAACATATCCTCAGTTTAGCGTTTCTTCTTGGTTCTTTGATAGATCGATCTAATGTACAATTTCAAGTATAGTACTTCAATAGTACTTACCGACTGAGGGTAGATCCCGATTTTAAGCTACTCCTGAGTAAGCTGTGCCGACCGGCTTGTGTGATGCTGGTGTAGTCGGCGTATTCTGTGTGTGGCAAGTGTTGATCCGATCCGGATCTGGGCATGATGCGCCTGGATCCGGTGCCGGAGTGCTGGATGTAATAGTGAGATGAAGGGCTCTGTTGCGACGATAATCTAAATATGTCGAAATTATTAAAAGCGCTTGAATCGAAAATTCAATCGTCATAAACTTGAAAATTTAGATGTGCACGGATTTGGATTTGCTATACGAATTTGCAAGTTATATGGATAGAAAATTTAGTATCAAAGTATCAAAATCATGGTCAAATTTTAAAATCCTTTAAAATCTTTAAAATTCACAAAATGTTTTAAACGGGAAGAGAAAATAGAACTGAAAGCTTAAATAAAAGAAGTAGCAAATTGAATCATATTATTTGAACAGAGCAGAACTACTGTTGACTGCTCGCAAAGAATAAGTGAAGAAAATCATTAAAGACGCTTTTCCATAATACGCTGCCGCTTTGTTGTTAAGAGTTCGTCCTTTTGGTTCAGAATTCTTTTAATACATTACAGTATTTTTAGAGATTTGAATTGCAGTTATTAAAAGGTTTGTAAATAAAAAATAATACAAAGGATGGTTTACTTAATGTGAACATTCTTTGTAAAAGAACTGAAGATATAAAAGCTGTAGCTAGGTTAATTTACTGTCATATCGAAGTAGCTTCTTGAGTGCCTCTTCATTTTGTGACTATAATAGGCTGAGAAAACTACGATTTTTCATTTATTCATATATCGAGTGCGTATTTAGACAGATTTGGTATATGGCTCTTTAGACGGTTTCCTCCCGCTGTGTGCCAAATACTGATTTATGTAGTGTCCGTTACGATATTTATCTGAATTTTGGGTCAAGCTCGTCTTCTGGAGGATAAATGTATATTCCGTAATACCGAAGTCGATCCTTTCTAGACGCATTTCAAATCCTACTATCCAACAGAATGCGCAGGATGAGCCACAATATGTGATCATTTTTAAACATCACTCTCCACTTGTGATCCATTTGAAAGAAAAGGCTTCAGTTTTCTATAGAACAAATGCATTATCCTTCTTTTTGGAGACGATAAAAAAATTGCATTCAGGAAACAACTTCCAAATTTCATTTTTCCAATTGATTCATGACAAGATTGGAGATTAAAAGTGACCATTTTTATGGCTCGCCCTGTACTATGTTGCAGAGATGGAGTACAATAAGTACTTCGTCTGTTTGTTTACAATTTATTGCGTGATCCTTAAAAACACATGAACAAATTTATAACAAAACTACTTCTACTTTTCCCATTCGAATTTAATTTGCTAAAAATTTGTTAGGATAACGTCTTAGAAACTCAGGTGTCGTATTTTCATCCATCTACTTATTTATTGCTGTAAACTAAACCAGCTGCGGTGCGCTCAAACCCTTTATCCTCTTAACGTCCTTCTTTATCCTTCGACGCGTTGTGCCAGCACGACATGTGTATTAGTGCTATATAATAGGAATATGATTTACCACAACCAAAGTAGCTACTTTTATATTCTCCTTCGTATAACGTCTTCATTGTGAATGCACGTTGACATAATTCAGACTGTACAAAATATTGCTTATTGTGATTTTTCTATGTACGATTACGTCTGCTTGGCTAAGGGTTGTTTATATCATTACCCAATCGATACATCGATTCAATATAATAAGACAAGAAAATTTGTTATTTATTCCGTCTATTGAGATGTTTTGTGGCGTGCGTTCGTTTGCAAATAAAATTGAATTTCCCACTATCTGTAACTCAAAAATTTGAAAGCTAAATGCGCATTTCCAGGGCCGCACAACAAGCTTCAAAGCACAATACAATTGCATGAAATACAACTGGGCTAGTTCTTCGTATTGATGGATATAAAAGCTTAAAAATGTGAAACAGAAATTTTTGGAACAAATTGATAAATTTTTGAAGGCAGTGGAAGATTATATTAGGAAGCATTCAACGGCAGTGAAGAGTATTAATTAAAACTTCACCTAGTAGGAATAGATTGTCCTCCCGCACTCATTCTCCTTGTGTTTGGTAATCCAAAAGCGTGAACCTTTTCCGCCAAACTCTCTAAAGTTCCAGGATGATGGTAACGATCGTACTGTTGGAATTGTTGCATTCCTATATAATCATTTAAAAAACAACAAATCAAGTTTATGTCCATGTTTCAATTCCCAGTAAAAATCAAATATACATTCCGTTTCTATTTTTACTCCAATTTCCTCGTTTAGGTAATTGGAAAGCCTTCAAAGTAAACGATCACAAATTTGATGTTAAAAGCAGGTATCTCTACTATATGAATAGGACAAAAGCATAGTCGCTCAAATTGCCAATTGTTCGATCCCCGAAATTGAATTTCATTCTATGCGGTAGAATAAAAGCCCATAAATATTCTGCCTGCCGCTCTTCACTGAGCCCGTAGTTAGTGAATATAATAGGGAGAAAAAATGCGCCGTCCCTTGCCTTTATTTGTGTTATCTGAAATTCAGATTAACTACCTATATTCCGTGGATATTTAGCGAGTGCCGATTTTATATTGAAAGAACAAAGGGAGTTAGCGAATTGGTCATAAAAAAATGCCTAAAAGAAAATGATTAATGTCTTTTGGAAATCCTGTAAAATAAGACAGAAAAAATGTAATATTTTTAAGATATAAAAAGGTAATTAGGAAAAACTATTACAGGTACATGTGTGCTGTATAGCATTGTACGGCTGCGAGAGATGTGGTTCAGAGTATATAAAGATACTTGTACGATAGAAGGTTTTAAAATATATTGCTAGATAAATGTTGATGATAAGATGGTTAGATAAAGTGAAAATTGAAAGTGTGTTATTGTTAATTGAAGTATATTTGCTTTTTTTTTTTTAAATTATTTATTGGATGAATTTAAATAAGCGAAATGTGGAATACGTGAAGAATATCTAATACGGCCTTAAACCATTCGTTTTAATTATAATAATATAAAAATAAGCTACATTTTTTAATATTGAACTTAGACATTTATATTATGGACAAAAATGTATTTATAAAAAGCTAAAATATCACCGAGTGAATATAAAAAATCATTTTATATTACTGCTTGCAAACGACGATATTTTATTTTAATCAACCCGTCTAAATATTTTTTTTAAGACGTCCATTTCATTTTGAAATTGAATTTTTCCTTCGACATAACTCCTATATTCATTCTCATACTTTTGGAAAACAAAGTTTGCAAATAAATCTATTCTTTTGCAAACTTTCTGTTTTATCAAACAATGAAAGTATTATATCTCTTTTATTTTGTAATTTATTTTCTAGCTCTACCAATTTATAATGAACATCTTGCTTCTCACGCTTTCCTAATTCCAAATTGTGATGTTTTTTACTTGTAATTCTGGAAATATCGCTTTTAAGATTTTCCAAAGCGAAATTTCTATGTCCCTTTTCCCTTTTCTCTTTGAGTCGATGTACATATTGAAATTCTTCCTCGGAAAACTACATGAATATAATTTTCATAAAGAAAAACCTTTTCGTTCAATAGCGAGAATTGCTCACCTGGTTTAGGTTGTTCAGTAATCACTGGTGGAGGTGGTGGTTGATACCCGCCCCATGTATCTTGCTGTGGTGGCCGACTGTTATAATACAAGTCTAATCCATTGCTATCCGGTGGGATAACACCACCATGTCTTCCACCCTGCCCAACGGTGTCCAAACCTAGACCCAATCTAGATCGAGATTCGACCATTTCACGACCATCTCCCGTGTGTCTTTGGCGAAGTGTATCGCGCCTGAAATAGACATTTTTATGCTGTATTCTGGGCACTTTTGCCTGTGTTTCATATAGAACGTCTTGGAAGACGTTTCGAAGGTTGGAACCTTTATTTGTTGAATATAAGAACAACAGATAATTTTGGATTTTGGATAATTTTGAAAAACAGGATTTTGAAAATTGAACAAATTTAGACCACCATGGATTTGATTAGGAAATTCGGATTAGGATCACTGAAATGCCTTATTGAACAAAATCCACTGTCGAAGATGATGTTTCTTCCAAAAAATAGATACATACATTAAAAAAATCCATTGAAAAATGTGACCAAAATTATTATTCTCTTGCCTCCGGCATAATCGTAGTATCATGAAATAATCCGTATTTAAGCGATATATAATCCGATGGAAATTTTTCATCTGATGACAGATAACAAATATATCACAGAAATTATGAATAAATATTGAAATTACTTGTTAAAAGCCAATTTCAATAGGCTATATGTTTGTATTATTTAGGCGAGTGCTCAAAATAATGAGCTGCCAAATTAGCTGTGATGATTAAACGTACAATTTATATCGTTTGCAATTTGAATTTGTGTAATCGTAAGTTGAATTTGTAGTTTACACATTTGACGCACAGAAATTAATATTGCAATTATACATGAAGGCTTTGTTGTGTTCAATATTTCACTCGAAATCAAATCGCATATTGCGAGTCCTAAATCAATTACCAAAATGATGTGGTTTGCATGTTGATTTGAATTCTCAAATCAATCCTACATGCTTTTTGCTTCACATAAAAACCTATATTCACTATTCATCACCTGAAGACGATACAGTCGGATCTGTAATCTGTCGTCTATAAAAGCGCCAATAAGATATCTTGAACTCACGTGTGAAGACCACCTGTTCCCATACCATCTGACCCTCCATCGTCCATTAAATCATCGTCCCTCAGGTCTCTTTTGATGACCACAACAGGGGGTGGTTTGTGTTCGGCCGCCCGCTGTTGCATACTGGGCGAGCCGTGACCTAACCCTGAACCACCCAGTCCACCACCCATGACTTTGGCGCCACCCTTACGTTGGCGGGTGGCCAGAAGTAATCGGCGGGGGATGCTCATTATAATAACCACGTCATCAAGACTCATGTGTGTCACGTCAACAAGATTGACGGCGAGAATCTCGTCGCCAACCTTTAACAGAAGAAGTGATAGGGAACTTTAGCAAATTGAATGCATTTGCATCGATGGAATTAGTTAATAAAAAGAACTGTATGTGTTATTTTATTGACTTTTCCTAGCAATAGCATAATAAATGTTAAAACAAAAAATAAATCAATTGAATGTATTTCGCCTGTGGCGTATAATTATAAATTATGTACCTTGAAATTTAGATGAGTTAATGAAGGTTTTTCATTTGCGAATTTAAAAAAATACTAATATTTATGTGCCAGTCAAGATCAAAAATCTATCATATTTTTGCCAAAGTTTTAATCACTATAAACAAATTTGAATAGATATTGATAATTATTGACAATCATATAGATTGTGATCACATGGTCTAATAATAAAAAATGTATACGATAATTTATAAATTAAAATGAAATATTCTTTGAAAAATCTGTCTACCTGCGAAGAAGAAATTTCTTCGCGGAACATTTTGCTATTGACATATTTTACGCTAGCGCTCTTTCCAGATTATGTTGGGTTTTTACATCTACGTGTACATGATGGTCTCGATACGCATGCACTTGAAATTTTATTACAAGAAAATCCATTGTGTAATAAGAATGATATTCTTCCTCAATGTCCAGAATTCGTTTTGTTGAATTTAGCAGTTAATTAAAAACTGGTTATTTTATTAAAGAATTATGAGCAAATTTCGTTAAGTCAGTATTAGTATTTGAAATATATAATAGTCTTGCTAATTTTCTAGAAAATCCCAAAGATTTGATTGATTTCAATAAAAAATCTGGTATTTATGAAATATCTTGCTCTAGTCATCCTAAAGTAGATATAGAAGACAAACACGTAGACCAATTGAAACTAGATTTACTAAGGAGCATTTCAGATTAAATAGAACAGATAAAAGTGCTGTAGCCGAGCATATTTTTGACTAACTCAGGTCATCCTATTCAAATTAGTTCACTTAAATTACTTAAAAGTGTTTTAAATTTGAATTATTCCGAGTTAAATGCTTATGAAAGTTTATACATGCATAAATCTAAATCAAATTTAATGAATTTAGATGTAGGCCCAATTTCAACTAGTCTATTTAATTTATTTAATAAGAACTATTTTTACGTTTATTTTTAGTTATTTTAGGTTTGACAAACCAATGTTTATTGTTGTTACTTGTCAGTTTCTTTAATTATTAATTTATATAATTTTTAAAAGATTTATAAGTCATATTATATGCCATTTTTGAAGTACTTCTGTCATATTGACTTATTTATTTAATAGTATATCAATCACGATTCGTGTCAAAGGTATTTCATTTAGTTTTATCTTGTGCTACTGAAGATGGGGACATAGCCTTCGAAATGTACATCTATCAATTTAATGCTTTAAGTTATGGTATTTGGGTGATATTATATACTATATGTTGATAAAATTAGCTATATCAGTCATATTAAAAAAAAAGTATTAGTATGTTTTCGATGGAAATTTAGAACACTCCGTATTTATAACAAAGTAGTATCACGTCAACTTGGCAAGTAATTAAAAACTTTCATGAAGAGATGCAATATAATGACATGATCATAATGCGTTTTATTTTCTTCTTACAGCATGTTTTCTGTAAAATAATTGTTATATTCCTGCAAAATCGTATACGTAATTGATATGTTCTAGTCTTTTACATATGGCATTTTACAGTTTTAAATAAAAAAATTGGAAAATATATAAAAAATACGAGTATATAATATTTCGAATGTTAAATAACACATCTGATCTACAAAATTCCATAAATATATTTCGTCAGAAAAAAAAAATATTTTGCCATTCTGCTATGTAGTTACACGTTTTTTATTCTTACCTTTATATATAGTTTATTCTTTCAATCTAGATGCAACTTAAACAAACTGAAACTTACCATCTCGTTCTTTTATCACTTCGGGCAAAGGCAAATGCGAGATAAAATTAAGTTTATCAAACGCAAAGAGCGTATAGTATTTATCTCGATCATTTACTGATGAAACAAAACAATTCTCCCAAAGAGATCCTCCCTAAGAAGATTATGATGTACATTATACCTTGTCTTGTATTTATAATTTAAGAATGTTTTTATCCCAGATTTTATTCGGCTTATTAAATTGTTTTGCCTTCTGAACGTTATTAATACTACGATAAATATATTTTCGGTTTGAGTAGCGACTGGCAAATTTCCAAATTCTGTCGTTTTATTAAATATTGAAAGTCGACTCTACAATTGATTTTATAAAATGATAAAAAAATAAATTATATTATTGTACATATATATTTTGATTAGTACGTGATTTTTTTTTACACATATTTAACTATTCCAAAAACTATTAGTTTATTAAAAGTTGAAATTTTACATGAACTTTTAAAGTTGACGGATTCATAATAATTATTGTAAAGATAACTCTTCGTAAATGCTTTAGTAACGGCCGGAGTTGATTGTTGTAATTGTTCTTTCTATTGGGCACGTTTTACATAAATTTCATATTAATAGAAAATAATCTCTAATAATGTATGTACTATGAGCGCTTTATTTAATTAATATCGATAAAAACTTTCTTAAATATTTACCGGTGCAATATTTTTTATAACGGTAGCAATTTAAAATAGATTTTCAAATTATCAAAAATTCAAAGATCGGTTTGAAATTTACTCTAGTAAATAATTTTCGCTATAGCTAGAAAAATTAAAATTAAAAATAGAAGCTGTTTTAAAAAAATAGAAAATAGTTATAAAAAAATTGAAGCAATACAAATCCAATATATTTTGCATACTATTTGAAATTACAATGTATCATTATTTACTGTATCGATATAAGTTACAATAATGAATAAAAATATGAGTGGCTATTGTCTTACAAATTGGGTACTAAAGATTTCATTATTTAGTAAAACACAAATTAAGCATGTGGATACAATAGATCTTTAATGTTAATAGATTTTACACTTACGTGAATCATAAGCAAGTTACATAGATTTTAGCTACTATCCCTTAAAAAATGTAGTATAATATATAGTTTCAAAAAATACATTATTATTCTTTTTATTAATATTATAAATGTGATAAAGAACAATAAAGTACCGAAATTCATTGCTGGATTGAGAGAAAATCTTGCAAGCCAAATGCTTTAGATCACAAGGGCGGGCGTAGAAAGTCTAGAAAATCATAATAATCTGACGTGTTTGGTCCAGGTAGTTTCCAACTGGGGTCAGTCTCATCCAGTGACTGAAGGTAATCGTATGCATATTGCGATGATATTTTCGGTTCTACAACAACATCGGAATAAACGAATCTGGATCCAGGTTTGGGTTGTGGCGGCTTCGTTGGAGGTCCGTGTACATAACAACGATGATCTATTTTTTGCCTGCATGAAATTGTTTCTATTACGATACTGTACATATGCTCCTTTAGACTACCGATTCCGCAATTACAATCGGACCATTTGATCCTTGGGTTGTTGTTCTTCAAACAAATGTGCAGTTCTTTTTCACTCTTATAGTAGTGTCGATAATCGTCAACCACAATCGATTTATAACGTTTTATGCATTTGTTCCAATCTTTCACTGCTATTCCTTTCAGATTCTCGAAATACGCTTTGCAAGTCATAAATGGCACTGCGCAATCAAAGTTGCAATATCTGTATTGGCGAGTATGTGTGCATCTCGGAAAAAATAATCCCGAAACATTCAGTGTACTGTTAAATGTAATCTTTGGTTTTTTAGATAAATTAACCCTCAAACAATCATATTTATTTATGCAATATCCATATGCACGCACATACTCGGCAGCCAAATCGTTTCTTAGGTACGGCTGATGACACATACACTTAGTCATCGGCTTTGTACAATTTTCGCCAGTTTTTTTAAAAGCCAAGACGCTATCGGTATAAAACCCAGTATAGCCATTGATACATTTTTCCCAGTCTTTATATGCTCGTATATTGTTCCTGTAGGTGGTGCAGTTCATGACTTCGCACTCATATTTACAATACATGGCCTGTTTAAGATGATAGCATATATTTAAGCCTTTTACAGTATCTAAACATTCCTTTTGTGTACAGCATTCGAAATCCGATCCGTCTGATTTCTTAGCATATTGAATAGTCGGATATTTGCAAATGCACTTCCAGTTATTTACAGAGTCCTTACATTTTTGAGGAAGAGAGTTGCCCGCGTAATAGATTTCTCTGTCTTGTTCCTTGCGCACCTTGTATTGATCTGAGCAAGATCTCCAATCATCGATGGCCATATTTAAGTCAGGATCCTTACGAAAATTTGAACAATCCATTTCTTCGCATTGGTAATCACAAGTAGCTATCTTATCATCATCGCACGTTGGAATGGTGTAACTGACTGTTTCCTCCACATCGAGCAGAACAAATACTAACAAAGTTAATATAATGGTACTCAAATATGTCTTCATTCTAACACGTTCATGAGACGATTTGTTGCGCGATTTATACTTTTCACTTGCAGAGTTCATTCTACAATCAAGCAGCTTATCGATAATTACGCCTTTATATAACATCAGAGTACTCATTGTATATACCCGGTCCAGTAGTATAGTGTCAACACAATTCCACTCGTAGATATATCATGCAAAGGTGATGTGAAGATATTCTATCTCGAAAGCCACCTAATGCTGACACCTTAAGAAAATCGAAATTAAATATATAATTTTTTATGGATGTAAACAAAAGTAACAATTATTAGAAATTGTTCATCAAAGAAAAACTATAAAAACTATAAAAAAGCATAAATATACTTATTCTGGAGGCAAAAATTTACGCGTACGTATTTTGGTTTAGTTCAGATAAAACAAGCTCCAAGTACGTAATATTTTTTTGTTTTAAGTATTTAGAAGAATTTAAATAAACATCGCTATTTTTATTTATTTGGCCATAACTCTTAATTATTGCACCAATTCATCATTTTGTATACAGCAAAATCAGTATGTTGAATTAATATGCCGATAATAGTTTTGCGACTTGTTTCAGTTGAATTCGTGCATTATTATTTAAAAATTGGTTGAATCATTTAATAATAAAATTGAAACAATACAGTATAATTAGTTTATAATAAATATATTAATTCCATTTAATGAAATTTTGAAATTAGATCAGATAATAAAATAAATAATGTCCAAATTTGGTAAGCCCAAATCTTTAGATCACGAGGTCGGGCGTAGAAAGTCTAGAAAATCATAATAATCTGACGTGTTTGGTCCAGGTCGGTTCCAACTTGGATCATTCGGATCCAGTGGCTGAAGGTAATCGTATGCATATTGTGATGGTATAATCGGTTCTTCAATAAACGAATATTACAATATTTAGCCAGCAGTGTTAAATCATATTGCAATTTTAAGCAGTCGTTACTATTTCTAATAGGTCTATAGAATTTTAAGTCATCGGCATATAAGGAAAAATCAGAGTTAGTAAAGCAAAGAGATATATCGTTAATAAGCAATAAGAATAATGACGGCCCTAAGTGGCTCCCTTGTGGAACGCCGGAAGTACAATTCAAGAATCTTGACAGATATCCCTGTACGGATACTGTAGACAAGTACGATTTAAACCATCTATACAGACTTCCATGTATTCCCAACTTGTATAGCTTATCTAATAAGATGCCATGATCGATTTTGTCAAAACATTTACTGTATAAATGGCGTCAAGCTGCACTTTATTGTCCAAAGCTGAATATAAGTTATGCGTATATTCTATCATATTAGTTTCGACACTGGGGCCGTTGAAAAAACCATATTGTTGTTGAATAATTACATTTTTGTAAGTAAACATTACACTATCGTATATTATTTTCTCAAATACTTTTGAAATTGAACATAAAATGGAGACAGGTCTGTAATTGACAATCATTGACTTATTTCCAGATTTATATATTGGTTTTATTATCGCCTTTTTCCAACTACTAGGGAAATGATCATGGATTTACGAAACAATAAATATATGGGTTAGGCTAAAGTAGCTGCACAATTTTTTTTGTAATAAGGCGGGAATATCATCAGAACCTGGCCCTCTATTTATATTCAAATTTAATAATCTAGACCGCACATCATTTTCATTGATAGTAACTGTAGAGGAAGATATATTATTAGTCGATGTTAAGTTATCCAAGGGTGCAGGCTGAGATGATACTTGAAATGATAATAGAAACAAAAGTATTTTATAATAAGGTTTTACATTCCTTAGCACAATAGTACTTTCAGAAATAAAAGTTATTTTTTCATTAAAAATACAGACTTCGAAAATAGTGTAAAACATAAATATTTTTAAGACGGTTTATATTCCCAGAATAAAACCCGTATGTTTGCATCGTATTTTCATAAACATATTTTGTATCATATTCAACATATTTTGCCCCCTTAGAAAGATCTGTAGGATAAATAAAATTTAGATGTTAAATGAACTGACGTTTATATACAAATAGGGCCTTTCGTTATTTCCCTTACTAAAAGATATAGCTGTCGTTTTTGATTTGTATTCTGCGATGTGACTTAATCTGCTTTGTTAGATGTACCAATATATTTCATTCTATCCAGGGTACGCTCCCATATCGAATGACGCATCTCACTCATTAAATGGAATCTTAACCGAATCCTTTATTTAATTAATATCGATTAAATTTTTCTTAAATATTTATCGGTGCAATTTTTTTTTTATTGTGGTAGATTTTCAAATATTATGATAGATATTTTATTATGATAGATTTTCAAGTTATCACAAATTCAAAGATCGGTTTGAAATTTACTGTAGTAAATAATTTTCGCTATAGCTAGAAAAATAAAAATAAAAAAATAGAAGCAATTTTAGAAAATAGAAAATAGTTATAAAAAATAGAAGCAGTAAAAATCCAATATATTTTGTATACTATTTGAAATTACAATGTATCATTATTTACTGTATCGATATAAGTTACAATAATGAATAAAAATATGAGTGGCTATTGTCTTACAAATTGGGTACTAAAGATATCATTATTTAGTAAAACACAAATTAAGCATGTGGATACAATAGATCTTTAATGTTAATAGATTTTACACTTACGTGAATCATAAGCAAGTTACATAGATTTTAGCTACTATCCTTTAAAAAATGTAGTATAATATATAGTTTCAAAAAAATACATTATTATTCTTTTTATTAATATTATAAATGTGATAAAGAACAATAAAGTACCGAAATTCATTGCTGGATTGAGAGAAAATCTTGCAAGCCAAATGCTTTAGATCACAAGGGCGGGCGTAGAAAGTCTAGAAAATCATAATAATCTGACGTGTTTGGGGCAGGTAGTTTCCAACTAGGGTCATTCGGATCCAGTGACTGAAGGTAATCGTATGCATATTGCGATGATATTTTCGGTTCTACAACAACATCGGAATAAACGAATCTGGATCCAGGATTGACATATGGCGGCTTCGTTGGAGGTCCGTGTACATAACAATTTTCATCTGTTTTTCTCCAGCATGAAAGTGTTTTTATTTTGTGATTGTATTTATGCTCCTTTAGACTATCGACTGCGCAATAACAATCGGACCATTTTATCCTTGGGTTGTTGTTCTTCAAACAAATGTGTAGTTCTTTTTCAGTCTTATAGAAGTGTTGAAAATCGTTAGCAGAAATCATTTTGTAACGTTTTATGCATTTGTCCCAATCTTTCACTGCCTTTCCTTTCAGATTCTCGAAATACGCTTTGCAAGTCAAAATTGGCAATGCGCAATCAAAGTTGCAATATCTGTGTTCCATAGGACGTGTGCATCTCGGAAAAAATAATCCCGACATACTCAGTGTGGTGTTAAATGCAGTCTTTGGTTTTTTAGTTAAATCAACCCTCAAACATTGATATTTATCTATGCAATATCCATGTGCACGCACATACTCGGCAGCCAAATCGTTTTTTACATATGCCTTATTACACATACATTCAGTCATCGGATTTGTACAATTTTCGTCACTTTGAGTATATTTCAAAATGCTATCCGAATAAGCCGCAATAAAGGGCTTCATACATTTTTCCCAGTCCTTATGTGCTTGTACATTGTTCCTGTAGGTGGTGCAGTTCATGACTTCGCACTCATATTTACAATACTGGCCATGATTAATTTTATAACATATATGTAAGCGTTTTACAGTATCTAAACATTCCTTTTGTGTATAGCAATCGATCTCCGATTCATCTGCATTCCCAGCAAGTTTAAGAGTCGGATATTTGCAAATGCACTTCCAGTTATTTACAGAGTCCTTACATTTTTGAGGAAGAGAGTTGCCTGCGTAATAGACTTCTCTGTCTTGTTCCTTGCGCACCTTGTATTGATCTGAGCAAGATCTCCAATCATCGATGGCCATATTTAAGTCAGGATCCTTACGAAAATTTGAACAATCCATTTCTTCGCATTGGTAATCACAAGTAGCTATCTTATTATCATCGCACGTTGGAATGGTGTAACTGACTGTTTCCTCCACATCGAGCAGAACAAATACTAACAAAGTTAATATAATGGTACTCAAATATGTCTTCATTCTAACACGTTCATGAGACGATTTGTTGCGCGATTTATACTTTTCACTTGCAGAGTTCATTCTACAATCATGCAGCTTATCGATAATTACACCTTTATATAACATCAGAGTACTCATTGTATATACCCGGTCCAGTAGTATAGTGTCAACACAATTCCACTCGTAGATATATCATGCAAAGGTGATGTGAAGATATTCTATCTCGAAAGCCACCTAATGCTGACACCTTAAGAAAATCGAAATTAAATATATAATTTTTTATGGATGTAAACAAAGGTAACAATTATTAGAAATTATTCTTAAAAAAAAAACTATAAAAACTATAAAAAAGCATAAATATACTTATTCTGGAGGCAAAAATTTACGCGTACGTATTTTGGTTTAGTTCAGATAAAACAAGCTCCATTTACGTAATATTTTTTTTGTTTTAAGTATTTAGAAGAATTTAAATAAACATCGCTATTGTAATATTTATTTGGCCATAACTCTTAATTATTGCACCAATTCATCATTTTGTATACAGCAAAATCAGTATGTTGAATTAATATGCCGTTAATAGTTTTGCGACTTGTTTCAGTTGAATTCGTGCATTATTATTTAAAAATTGGTTGAATCATTTAATAATAAAATTGAAACAATACAGTATAATTAGTTTATAATAAATATATTAATTCCATTTAATGAAATTTGGTCTTATAGTAATGTTCATAGCCGTCAACATAAATCATTCTGTATCGAAATATATATATTTTTTCTATTCTTAATTTGGTGTATTTTAATGTAATACAGATTAAATAATTCAATAGGTAATTTAGTGCATTCAGCGCCCCCAGAAATGAGATAAAGTATCGAAACCATTTGACTTAATGATTTGTCATCAAAACACATATGAAGATATTGTATTATAATTATAAAGCAATAAATCTAGCTGGTAGTTGATGCTGATGTTGTTTAGTTTAGTTTGCGAAATATAAAGACGTTCTAGCAGCATCACTCGCGCAAGCGCGAGCTACGCAGCTGGGCAACAGCTTACGCAATCGTAAGACTGCTAGCTGTTACTGGGTCTCGGCCCTTCGCGCCTCGAAACGTATCCCATGATTGCTAAGTTCAGTTATTGTTTATCACAGTTTCACTCGCGCGAGTTCTACTGCGAGGGAGCGGCTTGCGTAAGTTGCTGCGCGACGGTTTATAAAATATGATGATGATACTAGCGATGTGTAGTTCACTCTGAACGGTTCAATCAAATGTACTGTGACGATGTTTTGCAACGACCTATAGCTCACTATAACCTAGTTCGTGAACTATGAACTACATGGTACACGGTGTACGTATTGATGTACTTGTATAAATGACTTGTATTGATGTACTTGTGAATTATTAGATGTTTCTTTAATGATTTTAATTGTGTTCGATATTTAAAAAACATGATTTATTAGCAGATATTGCGCGATTCAAATTTTGAAGGAAACATTAGAAAAAAATTTAAAGTCTAACTTTAAATACTTTTTAAAAATTAAAAATGCATTTACAGATTATTTACAGAAGTGTACATCAATCTAAAGAAAATAAATTATTTATTTAATAATTAAACTATCGTTTGAATAAATATAAAGGGGGGAGCGGAGAATCTTACAGTACAGAAAATTATCAAGACATCCCATTTCTTTGTACTACTTGCAATACAGAAGCTGAAAGATTAGTTATATGGTAATGGTACCGTATAAATGTTGCATCTGTCTTTTGGCATACAATTTTAGCAAGAAAGCATCGATCTTGACACTTTTGTCATCCTTTGTAGATGCAGACACAAAAGGTTTCTTATTGTGATAGCATAATTCCCCAGCTTAAGACATATCATGTCAATGAAAATCTTCAAATTTGATAGGATCATCTCTTTGAAATCTAATTTTCTCGTTACTTGCGTGGTTATTATTATAATACTGTTATTTGTACACGATATAAATAATTTTTACTTAGTCCTAACTCTTAGATTTGTTGGTATCAACACACCATCTGTCGATCTATCCTGAGCAAATTCCTTCATCTCCATATAGTTAGCAATCCTAACGTCCTCCACTATCTGACCCACATACTCAAATCTAGGTCTACCTACCCCTTGCTTTCCCTCTACTTTACCTTCTATAACTAAATATACTAGGTTGTGAACCCGTCGTGTACTAAACCGTTCATGAATCACAACGGTTCGTAAATGATGCAGTATAGTATACATTACATATACAGTACTAACATTTATTTAGTGATAAAGTGTGTTGCTGAACAGAACGAAATTATATTTCCTTATATATATGTTCTATATAAATTATAAACATTGTTGTTTTTTCTTCCTCATTCAAAATAAGTATTGTAATATTTCAATTTATTTATTTTTTACCATTTAATATTTTTACATTGAGAAAAAATGGGATTATTTTCAGTATGTGCATGTATTTCATATAGGTCGTGAACTAGTTTATTTTTATAAGACGACCTATAGTTCGTGAACGGTACATTGAAATGAACTACGAACTACGAACTAGGTCCTCAAAATGACCTACAGTTTGCCATCGCTAGATGATACATGAAAATCCATGTTCAGATTGGTATATTTGTCATTAGATAGAATTGGACAGTTTAAATTCATTTCAAGAAAAGTGCAGTTTATAATATTGCTCAACTTAATATTCATTAAAATCTCCACAATTATATATTCATGTATGGTCATATTTGTGTAATATGACATTTAAAATGCAATACGAAACATTAAATTCATCATATTTATATACATTTTATACTATATAGTTATACTATGTGCAGATACTCTCGCGCCTGCATATAGTCGTGTATAGATCTCCGTCGCCATAAGAAACTGACCTATAGAGTCCGCAGATATGTAAATTATATGTGCAGTTGTACTATGTGCAGACTGACAAACTAAGAAACTGACTCATCAAGTTCATAGGGAGGCCCTTCAAGTTCATTGTGCTATTATTTTCATACACTTAGAACAATATCAATACAGACATAAAATAACAAATATTTTAAAATTTACTTTTTCGTGAAATCAGTAAAGATTTTATTGTTCTTTCTAACAGAGATTGCAATTTAGTAAAATTAGAAAAAATAGTTTTCAGCTCCCTCTTTCTAATAGTTTATGTAGAAAATTCCGTGGCGTCTTAAGTGATCTACCCTGTTCATATTGTGGGCGTACAGACCTCCATAAGGAGGTATAAAAATATCATTTATAAAAATGCAAAATATTTTTAAAATGTATCTATTTTTAATGGTCATATCTTATTTAATAGTTGAAACGTATGTTTTATATTTATTGGAGCAACTTAGAATGACACATTTGGTGTCTTTCTAAGTTCTAAACAAGATATATAATTTCTTTCGCTTTCTCTTGTAACGGCACATTTAATTGTGAGACCAATTGACAGACCATTGTAAATTATTGGCTTGCAGTGGACCAAAAAAAAAAACAATTAATACACCTTTGAGAATGATGTTTGCAATGTTTGCCTGTTTAAGAAATCTATGATCATTATTTAAAAATATTTTTATTATGTTACATTTCTATATAAAATTTTGCAATTTTAATCATATTTTTATATTAAAAAAATAATAATTTGTGCTTTACAACATATTTAGCAAAAACACTTACTTTAAAAAATAATTGCGATGTTAGTATCATGTTTTAGGAGAAGATGTATTTCGCTACGTTTAGAAAAATAAATTAGAAAAGCGATAAAGGGACGGTTTTAAAACAAATTAAGAAAGGTTTGGATTAAGTAATGGCAAATTCTAACGGTATTTTAACTATGCTAAATACCTTTTTAAAATTATATAAAAATTGAGCTATATTAGACTTGTTAGAAAAAATATAAATTGTGGATGTACAAATGCAAAGCATTTTTAAATTGTAGCTATTTTTGATGCTTATAACGGTTTTATTCCATACTTATTAAATCGTATGATTTTATTTAGCACCTTCTATAATAATAAAAAATATTAACAAATAAGTATTTTTGTACTTTTGCGCTTTTCTAGAACGCGTAAAGAAAATTACAATTTTCTGCAATTACGTTCACTAAACTGCTCCAGGCCAATCATCAAAAAGCGAGTATTTTGCAAATTGTTCTCAAATGACTATAATAGAAACAAAAGTATTTTATAATAAGGTGTTATATTCATTAGCACAATAGCTTCGATTGAGTCAAGTTAAATTTTAATACTTTCAGAAATAAAAGTTATTTTTTCATTAAAAATCCAGACTTCTAAAATAGTGTAAAACATAAATATTTTTAAGACGGTTTATATTCCCAGAATAAAACCCGTATGTTTGCATCGTATTTTCATAAACATATTTTGTATCATATTAAACATATTTTGCCCCCTTAGAAAGATCTGTAGGATAAATAAAATTTAAATGTTAAATGAACTGACGTTTATATACAAATAGGGCCTTTCGTTATTTCCCTTACTAAAAGATATAGCTGTCGTTTTTGATTTGTATTCTGGGATGTGACCTAATCTGCTTTGTTAGATGTACCAATATATTTCATTCTATCCAGGGTACGCTCTCATATCGAATGACGCATCTCACTCATTAAATGGAGTCTTAACCGAATCATTTATTTAATTAATATCGATTAAATTTTTCTTAAATATTTACCGCTGCAATTTTTTTTTTATTACGGTAGATTTTCAAATATTATGATAGTTATTTTATTATGATAGATTTTAAAATTATCAAAAATTCAAAGATCGGTTTGAAATTTACTGTAGTAAATAATTTTCGCTATAGCTAGAAAAATAAAAATAAAAAATAGAAGCAATTTTAGAAAATAGAAAATATTTATAAAAAATAGAAGCAGTACAAATCCAATATATTTTGCATACTATTTGAAATTACAATGTATCATTATTTACTGTATCGATATAAGTTACAATAATGAATAAAAATATGAGTGGCTATTGTCTTACAAATTGGGTACTAAAGATTTCATTATTTAGTAAAACACAAATTAAGCATGTGGATACAATAGATCTTTAATGTTAATAGATTTTACACTTACGTGAATCATAAGCAAGTTACATAGATTTTAGCTACTATTCCTTAAAAAATGTAGTATAATATATAGTTTCAAAAAATACATTATTATTCTTTTTATTAATATTATAAATGTGATAAAGAACAATAAAGTACCGAAATTCATTGCTGGATTGAGAGAAAATCTTGCAAGCCAAATGCTTTAGATCACAAGGGCGGGCGTAGAAAGTCTAGAAAATCATAATAATCTGACGTGTTTGGTCCAGGTAGTTTCCAACTGGGGTCATTCGGATCCAGTGACTGAAGGTAATCGTATGCATATTGCGATGATATTTTCGGTTCTACAACAACATCGGAATAAACGAATCTGGATCCAGGATTGACATATGGCGGCTTCGTTGGAGGTCCGTGTACATAACAATTTTCATCTGTTTTTCTCCAGCATGAAAGTGTTTTTATTTTGTGATTGTATTTATGCTCCTTTAGACTATCGACTGCGCAATAACAATCGGACCATTTTATCCTTGGGTTGTTGTTCTTCAAACAAATGTGTAGTTCTTTTTCAGTCTTATAGAAGTGTTGAAAATCGTTAGCAGAAATCATTTTGTAACGTTTTATGCATTTGTTCCAATCTTTCACTGCCTTTCCTTTCAGATTCTCGAAATACGCTTTGCAAGTCAAAATTGGCAATGCGCAATCAAAGTTGCAATATCTGTGTTCCATAGGACGTGTGCATCTCGGAAAAAATAATCCCGACATACTCAGTGTGGTGTTAAATGCAGTCTTTGGTTTTTTAGTTAAATCAACCCTCAAACATTGATATTTATCTATGCAATATCCATGTGCACGCACATACTCGGCAGCCAAATCGTTTTTTACATATGCCTTATTACACATACATTCAGTCATCGGATTTGTACAATTTTCATCACTTTGAGTATATTTCAAAATGCTATCCGAATAAGCCCCAATAAAGGGCTTCATACATTTTTCCCAGTCTTTATATGCTTGTACATTGTTCCTGTAGGTGGTGCAGTTCATGACTTCGCACTCATATTTACAATACCGGCCATGATTAATTTTATAACATATATGTAAGCCTTTTACAGTATCTAAACATTCCTTTTGTGTATTGCAATCGATCTCCGATTCATTTGCATTCCTAGCAAGTTTAAGAGTCGGATATTTGCAAATGCACTTCCAGTTATTTACAGAGTCCTTACATTTTTGAGGAAGAGAGTTGCCTGCGTAATAGACTTCTCTGTCTTGTTCCTTGCGCACCTTGTATTGATCTGAGCAAGATCTCCAATCATCGATGGCCATATTTAAGTCAGGATCCTTACGAAAATTTGAACAATCCATTTCTTCGCATTGGTAATCACAAGTAGCTATCTTATTATCATCGCACGTTGGAATGGTGTAACTGACTGTTTCCTCCACATCGAGCAGAACAAATACTAACAAAGTTAATATAATGGTACTCAAATATGTCTTCATTCTAACACGTTCATGAGACGATTTGTTGCGCGATTTATACTTTTCACTTGCAGAGTTCATTCTACAATCATGCAGCTTATCGATAATTACACCTTTATATAACATCAGAGTACTCATTGTATATACCCGGTCCAGTAGTATAGTGTCAACACAATTCCACTCGTAGATATATCATGCAAAGGTGATGTGAAGATATTCTATCTCGAAAGCCACCTAATGCTGACACCTTAAGAAAATCGAAATTAAATATATTATTTTTTATGGATGTAAACAAAAGTAACAATTATTAGAAATTGTTCATCAAAGAAAAACTATAAAAACTATAAAAAAGCATAAATATACTTATTCTGGAGGCAAAAATTTACGCGTACGTATTTTGGTTTAGTTCAGATAAAACAAGCTCCAAGTACGTAATATTTTTTTATTTTAAGTATTTAGAAGAATTTAAATAAACATCGCTATTGTAATATTTATTTGGCCATAACTCTTAATTATTGCACCATTTCATCATTTTGTATACAGCAAAATCAGTATGTTGAATTAATATGCCGATAATAGTTTTGCGACTTGTTTCAGTTGAATTCGTGCATTATTATTTAAAAATTGGTTGAATCATTTAATAATAAAATTGAAACAATGCAGTATAATTAGTTTATAATAAATATATTAATTCCATTTAATGAAATTTTGAAATTAGATCAGATGATAAAATAAATAATGTCCAAATTTGGTAAGCCCAAATCTTTAGATCACGAGGTCGGGCGTAGAAAGTCTAGAAAATCATAATAATCTGATGGACTTGGTCCAGGTCGTTTCCAACTTGGGTCATTCGGATCCAGTGGCTGAAGGTAATCGTATGCATATTGTGATGGTATAATCGGTTCTTCAATAAACGAATATTACAATATTTAGCCAGCAGTGTTAAATCATATTGCACTTTTAAGCAGTCGTTACTATTTCTAATAGGTCTATAGAATTTTAAGTCATCGGCATATAAGGAAAAATCAGAGTTAGTAAAGCAAAGAGATATATCGTTAATAAGCAATAAGTATAATGACGGCCCTAAGTGGCTCCCTTGTGGAACGCCGGAAGTACAATTCAAGAATCTTGACAGATATCCCTGTACGGATACTGTAGACAAGTACGATTTAAATCATCTATACAGACTTCCATGTATTCCCAACTTGTATAGCTTATCTAA
Source organism: Leptodirus hochenwartii (assembly GCA_947310635.1). Lineage (NCBI taxonomy): Eukaryota > Metazoa > Arthropoda > Insecta > Coleoptera > Leiodidae > Leptodirus > Leptodirus hochenwartii. Next base: position 37,014,480 of record OX371176.1, read on the forward strand.
TAAGATGCCATGATCGATTTTGTCAAAACATTTACTGTATAAATGGCGTCAAGCTGCACTTTATTGTCCAAAGCTGAATATAAGTTATGCGTATATTCTATCATATTAGTTTCGACACTGGGGCCGTTGAAAAAACCATATTGTTGTTGAATAATTACATTTTTGTAAGTAAACATTACACTATCGTATATTATTTTCTCAAATACTTTTGAAATTGAACATAAAATGGAGACAGGTCTGTAATTGACAATCATTGACTTATTTCCAGATTTATATATTGGTTTTATTATCGCCTTTTTCCAAGTACTAGGGAAATGATCATGGATTTACGAAACAATAAATTTATGGGTTAGGCTAAAGTAGCTGCACATTTTTTTTGTAATAAGGCGGGAATATCATCAGAACTTGGCCCACTATTTATATTCAAATTTAATAATCTAGACCGTACATCATTTTCATTGATAGTAACTGTAGAGAAAGATATATTATTAGTCGATGTTAAGTTATCCAAGGGTGCAGGCTGAGATGATACTTGAAATGATAATAGAAACAAAAGTATTTTATAATAAGGTTTTATATTCCTTAGCACAATAGCTTCGATTGAGTCAAGTTAAATTTTAATACTTTCAGAAATAAAAGTTATTCTTTCATTAAAAATCCAGACTTCGAAAATAGTGTAAAACATAAATATTTTTAAGACGGTTTATATTCCAAGAATAAAATCCGTATGTTTGCATCGTATTTTCATAAACATATTTTGTATCATATTCAACATATTTTGCCCCCTTAGAAGGATCTGTAGGATAAATAAAATTTCGATGTTAAATGAACTGACGTTTATATACAAATAGGGCCTTTAGTTATTTCCCTTACTAAAAGATATAGCTGTCGTTTTTGATTTGTATTCTGGGATGTGACCTAATCTGCTTTGTTAGATGTACCAATATATTTCATTCTATCCAGGGTACGCTCTCATATCGAATGACGCATCTCACTGATTAAATGGAGTCTTAACCGAATCGTTTATATAATTAATATCGATTAAATTTTTCTTAAATATTTACCGCTGCATTTTTTTTTTTATTACGGTAGATTTTCAAATATTATGATAGATATTTTATTATGATAGATTTTAAAATTATCAAAAATTCAAAGGTCGGTTTGAAATTTACTGTAGTAAATAATTTTCGCTATAGCTAGAAAAATAAAAATAAAAAATAGAAGCAATTTTAGAAAATAGAAAATAGTTATAAAAAATAGAAGCAGTACAAATCCAATATATTTTGCATACTATTTGAAATTACGATGTATCATTATTTACTGTATCGATATAAGTTACAATAATGAATAAAAATATGAGTGGCTATTGTCTTACAAATTGGGTACTAAAGATTTCATTATTTAGTAAAACACAAATTAAGCATGTGGATACAATAGACCTTTTATGTTAATAGATTTTACACTTACGTGAATCATAAGCAAGTTACATAGATTTTAGCTACTATCCCTTAAAAAATGTAGTATAATATATAGTTTCAAAAAAATACATTATTATTCTTTTTATTTATATTATAAATGTGATAAAGAACAATAAAGTACCGAAATTCATTGCTGGATTGAGAGAAAATCTTGCAAGCCAAATGCTTTAGATCACAAGGGGGGGCGTAGAAAGTCTAGAAAATCATAATAATCTGACGTGTTTGGTCCAGGTAGTTTCCAACTGGGGTCATTCGGATCCGGTGGCTGAAGGTAATCGTATGCATATTGTGGTGGTATAATCGGTTCTTCAATAAACGAATCCTGGTTGCGGAGGTTTCATTGAATGTCTCCACGTGGCATCATCATTTGTTAAGCAGGACGCAAATGATGTGCCATCGGCGTGTCGTTTTTCAAATAAATATGTTATTCTTCTGCGGTCTTATAGTAATGTTCATAGCCGTCAACATAAATCATTCTGTATCGAAATATATATTTTTTTTCTATTCTTAATTTGGTGTATTTTAATGTAATACAGATTAAATAATTCAATAGGTAATTTAGTGCATTCAACACCCCAAGAAATGAGATAAATTATCTAAACCATTTGACTTCATGATTTGTCATCAAAATACATATGAAGATATAGTATTATAATTATAAAGCAATAAATCTAGCTGGTAGTTGATGCTGGTGTTGTTTATTTTATTTTGCGAAATATAAACAACCTAATGTTTGTGGGTATATCATATATTTAAAAAAAAAGTATGGTAAAACTAAGCAAGAAAACGACATTTGACAAATTCTTCACATTAATAATGCTGGTCTATTGCAAAGGATGACGAAAGTAATACTCATTATTAATTTACACCAGTGCGATAATATATTAGTATCAATATGCACATATCAAGACAAAATGAATATCTTGTCCATCTACATCTGGAGTTTCATACATCCGTATAAAAATCCCAACAGGGTTCATACACCATCCTGGAAATTTCTACTTTAGACTATATACCTTGAGACAGCCGCTGTTGAAGACGGCACTCTCCAAGGCGATGCGTGATATGAAGACGCCATCGCCGCGGTCAATGCCGTTCCCCTCCCGAATGTACAGGCCCAGCGTTTGTCCTGGCCGCTTAACGATCTCGACAAACTGGACCGTATATTTGGCATCCTGCATGGCGATGAAACGTTTCGCCGTTTCCGCAGCATTTCGGCCCAACTGGCGACTGTCCAAGATACGTACAATCATCTCACCACGTCTCTCCACGTGCTGAAAAATATATTGAAATCACCGTGGTTTATTCAATTCGCGAAGACGTTAAATTGTTTTCCTATGGTTTTCAAAATATCTCGAAAATTCGTTGTTATCAACAGATAATAATAATAAATGCTCTTTATTGGTTCAAACAAAAAAAGGTTACAAAGCAAAAATAATGTAAATTATAGAGTTAGTTGGACTTAAAACATAAAAACAATTTTGAACCAAGGGCGAAGTTCAATTGGTCTACGTGTTTTCATTTAGCTCATTTCAGATTAAATAGAAAAGATAAAAGTGCTGTAGCCAAGCATATTTTTGACTAACTCAAGTCATCCTATTCAAATTAGTTCACTTAAATTACTTAAAAGTGTTTTAAATTTGAATTATTCCGAGTTAAATACTTACAAAAGTATATAAAAGCATAAATCTAAATCATATTTAATGAATTTAGATTCAGGCCCAATTTCATCTTGTCTATTTAATTTATCTAATAAGAACTATTTTTAAATTTATTTATATTATTTATTTTTGGTCATTTTAGGTTTGACAATGGTTATTGTTAGTTTCGTTAATTATTAATTTATATTGTTTTAAAGATTTGTAGGTCATATTATATGCCATTTAAAAAATACTTCTGTCATGTTGACTTATTTATTTAATAGTATATCAATCACGATTCGTGACAGAGGTATTTTATTTAGTTCTTATCTTGTGCTACTGAAGATGGGGGGCATGACCTTCGAAATGCGCATCTAGCTACTTAATGCTTTAAGTTACGGTATTTGGGTGATATTTTATACTATTATTTAACACCGTTAGTGATAATTTTTAAAACTAAATTTTATGGCAATTTCTCCCGAAAATATATACGAAATATAACCCACGCAAATTAAATTTCGGATCCTTCCATGGTCTGATTTACTATTACTAAATTTGGATATGTTTTATCAAGTTCTGTTATGTTTTTGAGTAAAATACAGACCAATTCAAAATTGTGGGAGAAAGCAAAAAATTTCAAGAAATATATAAATTTGGTAAAAAAAATCATAAACTACGAAAGTGACGATAGGGTAATTATTATTCAAAAATCAGTTCGGAGGCGTTCCGAATGATATAAAATAACTTTTAGTAAATTTGTATCCGTAAAACTAGACACGAACGAGTCGGATTATTGCCCTGCAAAAGAATATCTTCATGGTAAAAGTTGCTAATGTTCGTCTTTAATCCCTAACATAAGATGGCAAGTATATGTTTTTCGGAACGCAATGTTTTACTTCTTTCGCTCCAAATCTATATAAATGCGACTTACGTGGGATTAAAAAATAGCCGAATATCAATTTTAATACTGTTTTATTTTTACAATTACAATTGGATATAAAATGTAAAGTTTAAACAAAAATTGTAACTACAAAAAAAACAACCATTGAATTATTTGTTGTCTTTGCAATCAGAATTTAAAATAAACATGAATCGATTTGTTTTGCAGAAAAAAATAAAAATAAATAAATAGTTACCTCCAAGGCAGCCGCCGTGGACGCATCGTGGTCATTCTCTACTGTTTCTATCTGTTTAAATATTTCTGTACTGATGCCAGATACCTGAAATTTAAAACAAAAAACATGAAACATTTTAATAAAGCTGCATAAGTACTCATCAAATAGGCCCGAACTATTTTTCTTTTTCAAATTAAGATTTGAATTGATAATGAATAATCTTTTTGTCCAGAAGAAAACAGAATATAAAACAATAGTGGTATGTTGTTTTAATATTCTAAAATTGATATTTACAAAAAAATGCGTAATCCAACCTTTTACATGATTCACGACTTTGTTTCGTTTTAGTTAGTTAAAGAGTCCGCAATCCTAAAGATTGGTTGGAAACAGCACGCCATGCCGATCTATCCTGAGCTAATCCCTTCATCTCCCTATAGCTATTCATCTCAACGTCTTCAACTATCTGACTCACATACTCCAATCTAGGCCTACCTACCCCTCTCTTTCCCTCCACTCTACCTTCTATGATCAATTGCATAATCCCCCCATGCCTAAGGTTATGCCCTACTAATCTGTCTCTCCTACGCTGTAACACTCTCCAAATACTTCTCTTCTTCCCTACTAACTCTAGTACAGCTTCATTTGTTACTTTATCTTCCCAACCAATCCTCATCATCCTCCTATAACACCACATTTCAAGTGCTTCTAATCTACGCTTCTCTTCCTTTCCTATAGTCCACGCCTAACACCCGTACAGTGCTACACTCCAAACATATACCTTTAGTAATCTTTTTCTAATACCCAAGTCAATATTTGATCTTAAAATCTGTTCTTTTTCTACGAATGCCTTCCTACCCTGTGCTATCCTACACTTTATATCTACCTTGCTTCGATTATCTTTTGTGATTCTACTGCCTAAATAACAAAAATCTGACACTTCTTCGATTCTATTATCTCCTATTGTGATCCTCATTTTTCTACTGCATTCCTTTTTGTCACACCTCATCACTTTAGTTTTACCTATATTTATTTTCATGTTAAAATCCCTAGTCAATACTGCCTGCATACCATTCAATACCCTTTCTAAATTCTTTTCGCTTTCTTCCAATATAGCTATATCGTCGGCGAATCTCAGCATATATATTTTCTCTCCCTGTACATTCACACCTACACTATACTCTTCTTTTACTTTGTTTATTGCATCTTCTATATATAGATTAAATAATAACGGTGAAAGTGTACATCCCTGCCGAACTCCCTTCCCTATTTTTGCTACCTCTTCTTCCCCCTCAATTCTAACTAAGGCAGTTTGGTGTTTATATAAATTAAAAATTATTCTCCTATCCTTATAATCTATACCCGTTTCTTTTAAAATTCTAAGCATTATGTCCCAATCTACATTATCAAATGCCTTTTCTAAATCTACAAAAGCTATGCAAGTTACCTTTCCTACCCTCATTCTTTTTTCTACTACCGTTCTTAGTGCTAAAATCGCCTCCCTCGTCCCTCTGTTTTTCCTAAAACCAAACTGATCTTCTCCTAGCCTTTCCTCTACTTTATTTTCTAATCTCCTATAAATAATCTTTAACAATATCTTCGATGCATGTGATAGTAGGCTAATGGTCCTATAGTTCTCACACAAATTAGCTCCTATTTTCTTCGGCATTGTTACTATTCTACTACGCTGAAAATCCTGTTTCGTTTTACTACTTTAATATATTACAAAAAATGCAATAACTTCAAATTTATTTTGCAAGAAACCAGCTAACATATAAATTTAAAAATCTCATTTGCACTAAATACATTTGTATTTGCAAATACGTACTACCGTAGAATCTTTCTTAGGCCCTTAGGATTTAAATTGAAAAATATATGAACATATAAAAATCGTGAGCATGAAAAATATTGTGGACGTTGCTTCCATCGTTTCCCTTGCGCAGTTTTTTTCAGAAGTATATAAAAAATGAGATAAAATATGGGTTCTGTAATTCGCTACTCATTATAAAAATGGCTTCATCCCCTCATTATAATGTATGTAGATATTAAATTGAGAAAAAGCTGCCGAAAAATTTATACATATTACTACTAGGAAAACACACGTGACTAAAATTTTGATAATAAATTTACACAATAGATTTTCTTATATTAAAAATTTGTGCATTTTTATTACGTGATCTTTTAACTCAATCTTCGCTTGATTTAAACGTGAATTCAATATGGCAAAATGTTTCATTTAAATTTAAAAAAATTTACACACTATAATACCTCTAAATAATATATACAACAATTTTAATACGATAGAGAAAATATAATTAATTTTATAAGTGCCGCTATTCTAACGAATATAAATATTATTCATAACGCAGAAATTTATAAATTTAGGTCGCCCACTTAATATCTAACAAAAGGCTTAAAACCTTTTCCCAAAAAGCTCAGTCAGGTATTTTCTAATTAATTACATCGCTATTTATTTCAGTTGTTATTACTTCTTACGTTGAATACCTTCTTCCCTGATGTACATACAAAATATATTAGGCATATACAAAATTGACTTTATGACTTACCTGCTTTATTCATTAATTGAATTAAACATTGCTAACGCTTCAGCTCAAAATCCACAAGGGACATATTGAGATTTTGCATTTTATACATAACAAATTTGAATTTTTTTACTTCATTTTTCGTGGTTATTGCAACTCGCAGATTTGATTAATGCAAAACGTATTTTTATTTTGATTTTTCGAATATACTTTGCAATGTTTTCCTCAATTAACAGTCGCTTCGAAATTACAAAATCCGAAATTAGTTACAAATATCATCAGCTAATATTGAACAATAATTAATTTCATTTGTACCAGCATTCATCCCGTTCGTAATTCCAAATCTCTGTTGCTATTTGCGCCGATATAAGCGAGAAGATTTATAACGGGCTTATTGCATTATTACCATCCAGCAAGTTTGACACAGGAATTCGGCCACAGCGAATCCTGTTATTACATGTGCAATTATCGTAATGATATATGCACCTCTTGTCCACTCACGTGATTTATGCGAAATTGCAGCGAGCCCCGTTGCGCGAATTTATGTCCAGAACAAACACTGCCCCCTTTTTAGAAAATTGGTGTAAATAACTATCCGTATTACGGGATTCAAACGTACGAAATTACTTTATATTACGAGCGTGGAAAAAATTTTTTTTGATAAATAAAATTGTTTTTATTCAACCGCCGTAACGTGCGTAAATGCATTTATAGTCTCAAATTATCTGACTAATTGTAAAAACATTTTTTTTAAGTACAGAAGACTATAAATCAATATCACGATTTTTTTTTTGCAATAATTGAAAGATTATAAGCCCTCGTTTTCATACCGTTCGTTCTTCTTGTTTTTATTTGATGTAATTCATGACTATCAAATTATCGCCATCAAGTTCTAGCAATTTTTTTTTTTTCTAAAATTAAAATTGCTCAATTCAGCAACAATGTACCATACAATTTTCAAGTGAAATGGCTTTATATAATGCAGATGCTAATCCCAAATAATTCTGGGTCCATTATTGCATTAAATATCGCCCACAGCCTAATTATTCTAAGACTGCAATATACTACCGTCGCTATTTTACCATTTATGTCTTAAGGTACCCGCAATCTTTGTTTGAGCGGAAGTTATCAATCCTTCGATGAAAAATTTTCGGCTAATTTCGGCTAAAAACACTATCAATGCTAAGTAGCGATATATTCAGATTCCTCTGCTTATATGAAATATAATGTTTGAAAATATATCTTCTCTAACAATTTGCGTGTCATATACAGGGTGTTTAAAGTTTCTACCTTTAGGTCTATTTGAAGAGGCTTTCAATTATTAATAAAACCTCCATATCTATTGCAATTAATGTAGAGTACTTTTTTAGGAATATATCTAAATTTAAATTCCCACACCAGCTTTCGAATTGAAAACTTAATTGTTTTAATGTGTATATGTGAAATATTATATGTTTTGTTTTAAAAAATATATCTATCCACTGTCGTTTACGATAGAAAAAAAAAACGTACTGGATTAAATATTGCAAGAACAGAGATAAATTCTACGGACCTTTCGGAAGTCACCCTGTATGACCATCGGGGGCGGGTGATTGTTTCGCGTGTTGGCGGCGGTGGCGGGTGGCCGTCCACGCAGCGGAGATGCCGTGAGATCCAGCGCCTCTCGCCCATTATCCTGTAACCAAGAATTTGATTGTTATAGATATGCCTCCAGACAAATTGAAGGGTAGAATGTAGACGATATAGTAATATGGAGGTCCCATGTAAAAATTTGCAATTTTTAAACGATAAAATGGCTAAATAGGACATTTTCCAATAGAAAATAATCTGAGGATTCTAAATCTGCAACTAGTTTTGTTGTAGGGCTAACAGTTGAGAAGATGTCTCAAAAAAACAGAAAATTGAAATATGCGAAAGGTACCACCTTTGAATATTTTTAGTAAAATTTTGACACGTTCGAAAGATAATATAGAATATCACCCAAATACCGTAACTTAAAGCATTGAGTAGCTAGATGCGCATTTCGAAGGCTATGCCCCCATCTTCAGTAGCACAAGATAAAACTAAATAAAATACCTCTGTCACGAATCGTGATTGATAAACTATTAAATAAATAAGTTTCAAATTTGCTTATTGCGGGAAACCAAAAAGAAGTGAAAAAAACAAAATTAACGAAAAAAAGATTTCGGTGGTGCCATGGATTTGTTTTTTTTTTGGATTAGGTGAAACAGTATATTTTTGCTCTTAAAAGCACAGAAAGAAAATATTTCGAAATTTTTTTTGTATATATCGGTACTTTGGAACAAAAAGGGCCAATGTCCAAAATATGGAGCCAATGTGTATGAAAATTCAAAAAAAAAAAACATACTTTACACTGTTAATTCACCAAATAACATAAATAATTAAAACAAAAAACTTTGAAAAACAATTTTATGAAAATTGTTATATAATTTGATGAAAATGTTTAAAAATTTAAAAACTCCATTTTCCATTTTCCGGCACATTGGACATTGCCCATTTTTGTACAAAGGTACAGATATATGCATGTACAATGTTGCATCGAACGTAGCCGGCTGTAAAATTTTTCCTCTGTATCAACCTGGGAAATTTTTCCCACGCACCATTTGCTCTTTTTCATTATAATAATAATATCTACACGGCTGCTGTAAAAAAAACGATCATTCAGATCCACACTATTTTTTATATATAGGATTGTCACAATGCTTTCAGAAAAAAAAAAATTGAAGGTGTCACTGGAGAGCAATTTGCTATTGTCTGGAAAATTCTCGTTAGTGAAATGTTAGTTTATATGTTCAAAAAAGAAAATATATTGTTGAGAATATAAATAATACGTTTTAAATAGACTTATGCGGGAAGAAAAGGTAGCGAGAATAGGAAAAGGAGTCAGGCAGGGATGTACACTTTCGCCGTTATTGTTCAATCTATGCAATAAACAAGGTTAGAGTATAATGTATGTGTGAAAATTCGGGGAGAGGAAATGTATACACCGTTTTATTGAAAGTGGCAGGAAAGTGACAGAAGTTCACGCATCATAAATCAAGACCTGTATAATGGCTTGACCAATACAGTACAGAGCAGTGCTATTCAAAACAGTATGGCGTCAGTCGTACGGCATATTGAATGCAGTGCTGTGGGTACGCTTGTGTATTGTCAATAGAAAAACTAGGTGTGGCTGAGTACCTTGTGTATATAAATATATGTATGTGTATAAGTGCAGCCCTTATGCGCAGTAGTGGACGATACTGTTCCACCACTTTAAAAAATGCGATGTATATATATGTTGATATTCGCCGACGATATAGCTATCTTGTAAGAAAGGGAGCAGAATTTAGGACAGGTATTAAAGTAATGACTAGGGATTATAACACGAAGAAATATATATAATGATAAAGCTTGATAAGAAGTCGAAAAATCAGAGATGGTCAGATTGCGAGATGATAGAATAAAAGACAGATTAAATAAAGCTCACGAATAAATTTTGATATTATAAAGTGAACGCGCGAGCGGATTAATTTTCGAAATATTAATTAAATTGGTTTTCAAATAATGAAATATTGTTGAAAATATAACTTTTTTTACGTTCATATTCATGTTTGATCGACATGTTTGTTCCTATCTATACACGAGGGCAAATAAATTTCTTTTTATAAAAAATTAATAATTTGTACATTTTGCGGTGTGCGGGGCTCGGTGGAAAAATGAAATTCTCATTTTGTGTACGGAACAATATTTTATGTTGAAACTGGATTCTCTTTATATTCCGTTGACAATTTTCAAATTGTGATGAAACGCGAATTCGCCGCTCTATTTAAATTGTAAAGTGACTAAAGGACCCTCCGAAACGTAAAAGAAAATCCATTTTTTTGCAATTTGTCACACACATTTTTTACGTCTTGCAGTTTTATCCCTTCACAAACATCCTATAATCCTTTGATATCCTTTATACTAAAATGCATGCGTTCTGATTAACACCCTCTTGGGCAGGTCGTAACTGTTCGCACAGCACAGTCACCCTCAGTTGCGTTGAGTTCCGTTGTGACTCCAGAGTGATACGGTGATTGAAGGGCGTGGGGGCGATCATTATACACTGCCTTCGCGCAGCATCAGAGGAGAAGAGGAACAGGGACGCGTTAAAATCCAATTATACAATTAGTTCAAATGCTGCACAGCATATAGGGGTGCCAGCCACCCTTACATTGAACACACTCGTACGTACAAAGCATACTATTTGATATCTGCGGCATTCAATTCGCTAACAAAATAATCACATCTACAACCCCCTACAACATATTAACTAATTAATAATAGTATAGAATATCACCCAAATACCGTATCTTAAAGCATTAAGTAGGTAGATGCGCATTTCGAAGGCTATGCCCCCATCTTCAGTAGCGCAAGATAAAAACGAAATAAATAAATTAAATTATATTTTGGTTTATGCTTATATATATACTTTCATAAGCATTTTCATAAACTCGGAATAATTCAAAACACTTTTAAGTCATTTAAGTGAACTAATTTGAATAGGATGACCTGAGTTAGTCGAAAATATGCTCGGCTACAGCACTTTCATCTTATCTATTTAATCTGAAATGAGCTAAATGCTCCTTAAATCTAGTTTCAATTGGTCTGCACGTTTTAGGACAACTAGAACAAGATATTTCATAAATACCAGATTTTTTATTGAAATCAATCAAATCTTTGGGATTTTCTAGAAAATTAGCGCAAGAGGTATTTTATGTTACTTTAAAATTATATTTATTTAAAATTCTATCTAAACCACGTGTAATTATAGAATCAAATGGTAATTTAACAAATTTTGGATTTGAATTATTACTTTGTTCGAAACTACTAATATTTTTGATATCTCTTTAAATTACGTTATTTGGGTGATATTCTATACTATTATTTAACACCGTAGTGATAATAAAAATATATATAATAATTAATAGTTTCATGATTTTGCAAAAAAAAAATACTCTTGTATTTGTACCTACTTTTCTGTATGGAAGTGCATCACGAGTATACGAGAAGAAGCTTGTAAATAAACGTAATTGTTTTATTTTTGTAATTCATCTGATTTTTTAATAGGGAACTTGTATAACTTCATTTTACATATAAACGGGCAATTTTCCATTTTCCTTCGGTGCACATAATACATTACGTTTTACGTTCGTTTATTGTAAGGATAGAGCACTTCCTGCTTCCTGAAAGTTCCTTCGAATGCCAATTTGATCAGATATCAATACGTAATGAGCTATTGGATGCTCTGTAATTTTGGGTAATTGCACAGTAATGTTGTAAGTCGAGCTTTCACAATTGGAATCATTCAATGAGTATGAGTTCGTTGTTTGTCATTATAATTTTGCTTACTAATCTATTAAACTTGGCAGTATTAAATTTGATTTGTGTTCAATTCCTTAATGTGTTGGAAGATGGAGAATTTCTATCCAAATTATAGATTTTGCTAATTATAAGTTGTTAGCAAAATAATTAATTAAAATACATTTTCGAGTTAAAATGATTTTTTGAATACGTTTAGTATATATGAATTGTAAAATGACGATGGGGCAATGATAGAATTAACTTTTTTTAACATTTTTTTTTTAACAAATTGCATTGATCAAGTTCTTCTGGTGCTTCTGATATTTTTATTTATTTAAACCACCTTAAGTGTTCTATTATTTAAAAATTACGAAAATAACGATGCATATTAATTTTCTTTCGATGTACATAAACAGAACTTGGGCAATAACTTTTTGTCACCCATCATTTTCCTTTTATAAAAAAAGGAATTCTTCGTGAGTACGTGACTAGACTCGTAATTTATGCAAAAGATCCTTGTCCTGGCGCATAAAGTTTTAAAAACATTTTTATAAACTGAAAATTGCAAATTTAATGCCTGATGACACTGGAATTATAAAAGTTATACAACAATGTGCGTTGGAAAAGAGAAGTGGAGAAAACCATTAAAATTATTTAAGCGAAATCCGTTTTAAATGCTAATTATTTAACTGATTTTTATGTTTCTTTGAAACTGTCTCAGATATTTTCTTGTGAAGAAAGTGACGGGCTTTATGAAGTATTAATAACAAATTTATATTGTAAAAATAGCATTTGTTTTGTATTAACTTTTATAAATGTAATCAAAATATAATCATACAAATTTTCTTCAATAATATGACCACTGGGCATAATAAATCGAAAAGTTTGAAGTTTCGTCGTCATTATATTGAATTGGCAATTCACATTATCGATAAGAATTCTTCATAAACCAAAGTTAAATATTTTATATAACATAACTTACTTCTACACAAACGGCATTTAAAAAAATTTCTGGAAAACATCGCTAGATTTTTCCAAAAATCCTAGTACTACATTATTTCCAAAATTATATCGATGCAAAATGTTATGCGACAATTAATTTCGAAATGCGTTAAGAGTTCTTGAAGATTTATAAACATTTAAAAATGAAAATCGAAAAATCTTTACTCCATCTCGTTCCTGATTATTTCCAATAAATTATATGGAAAAATACATCAAGGCGTAATATTTTACGTCTACCTATCTAGAATTCTGTTGAATGTTCCTGATTAAATGTTCCGAAAAAAAAAATTGTACCTTCAAAAAAGGGAAATTGAAAAATTAGAAAAATTTCACTCCAACTCGTCCCTGATTATTTTCCAATAAATATATGGAGAAATACATCAAGGCGTAATATTTTACAACCACAAATTTCAAAATCGAAAATTAAATATGGCAAAAATTTAACATCTGGATTTTTTTCGATAAAATGTGAAGAACTACATCAAAGCGTACCCTCAAAAAAGGGAAATTGAAAAATTGCAAAAATTTCACTACAACTCGTCGTAGATTATTGCCAATAAATATATGGATGGTAATATATATTTTACGATCACGATTTGTTAAATCTGTTTGTTGGTTCTTAAGCCAGCCGACTCGAGCCGTCATATTGAATTTCCTTTAGAATCAATATCGTACTAGGATCTCTTAAGATCCGGAGAGAGCAGCGATAACAACAACGAGACCTTCTCACCGATGAAACCACTAAAACTGACGTGAAAAGAAATGGATGCTTTCCTAACTAAGACACCAATTTTTAAATATGGCAAAAACTTTCCTAACTCAGCCCCCACCCATATAAAGATAGAAAACCTCAAGTCCAGCTGTGTGATACGTTTTCATTAAGGGATATCGCCAGCTCAAGCGCGATTTTCACATTTACAATGTGTTGATTTGTATTTTTAAGGAAATCCCAAAATGATCGTAGTTATTTATTTAATAAAGCTTCGATCTTGACAAAGAAGTGACAAAAAATAACTTTGCTATTGTCACATTAAAATCTTTAAATTAGTTGCGCCAAAAGACATTTTTATCTACAATTTTGATTCGAAATTATTTATAGAGAAATTAAGTGAGCTTACAATTTAGACAAACACACTGTATATAAAGAGAAAACTTCCTCGCAAATGTACATGGAGCTATACTCCATCGATTCGAATTTTCTAAGGCATTTTCCATCGACGACGACGAATAAAACTTTATAGACGACTGGGCACATTTTTCATTCGTGAATGAATGTTATAGGTGTGTATGTATTGTACAACACAAGATTTTTTTCAGAAACACACCACCGTGTATAATACATTCAACTTGTCCGTATCAAAGTTCATTTCTTATATTTGTTACGTGAAATGAATCATTTCTGTTTTTTTTGTTTTTTTTTTTTATATTGGCAGAATTTTATAGTATACAAAGTCTTCTTCTCAACTAACCAAGATTTGTATTTTATGTATAATAAAGGTCATGTAAAATGGATTTCCTTTTTTTTTATAGCGTTATTTTGCCTCTTTGCAAATTGTATGTGTTACATGGTACGATATTAACCTGATCATTAAAAAAAATCGAAATTATACGAGAATACATTTTAATTATTATAAAAAACTAGTATTTTTAACATGTACATTTTCAAACAATAAAAATTTGCACTATTGAACAATTGTTTATCAAATTCGCGATGGGCAGGTTGAAAGAATGTAAATTTTGTGTATGATGCACTAGTGGGTGCATTTCTATTTGTCGATGGCTCGCTCAGCTGTATCAGATTCATTTCGTTGATCTCTCACACCGCGTGTTGTATCTTCACGTGCCTGAATCAGTGGCATTCAAATTCTCTATACCACTCACTGTGTTCTGACTTAACGACGGTATCGATTCATCCAGTGTATTTGAGGTCGTTGGAAGGTTATGTTGTCCACCGTGTTTCTTTAACGCCTTTTGCCTGGCTCGATACTCTCTACTTCTTTCCAAGGTACTTGTTGGCACTTTTCTTGGCGGTTTATTCGCTTTCTTCCGTTCTCTAAAGGCTCGCACTCTGTCTGTACTTGTCTTTTTCTCCATTTCACTTTTCACACAATGGGAATTGTTAGCTAAAAGATTAAGCTGTGTTTGTATAATATATAATAAAATACGCAAGCGTCTACAAATAGAAATGCACCCACTAGTGCATCGTACACAAAATTTACATTATTTCAACCTGCCCATCGCGAATTTGATAAACAAATTGTTAGCTAAAAGATTAAGCTGTGTTTGTGTAATATATAATAAAATACGCAAGCGTCTACTGGTTGCCTTATACCACGTATACACACAGTACAGGTGACGCATGCGCGTAGCATGTTTCACGTTTCGTGACGGAAGCGTTTCACTTTTCGTGACGTTCAGGCCAATTTGCCCTACCGCGCCTATAGAAGTTTCACTTCAAAAATGATGTTAAAAAATCCAAGCTCCGTCCAAAAATCCATTGACAAAAGCTATGTTTTCGAACAACCTTCGCATGTTGAGAATATCGTGGACGGAAAAAAAAACAAATGAGCAAGTCTTACGCCAACTGAATAAAGGAAGAGAAGTTAGTTGAAACAATAAAAAACTGCAATATCTCTGTCACGTAATGCGAGGAGATAGAAATGTAAATTTTGTAAAATGTAACATATTAGGCAAGAGGAATCCAGGAAGACGAAGAACGTTATGGCTCAATAACTTAATAGAATGGTACAACTGTTCCTCCGTAGGGTTATTCAGAGAGGCAGTGTCCAAGATCAGGATTGTCATTATGATAACAAACCTCCGTTAGGAGAAGGCACCTCAAAAAACACGTTAAAAACTCTTAGTCTTTAATTTCACAATAGCATGAAAGTCAAAGTGCCAGAAAACCATTTCAGGTGACTCGTACTATAGCAACAGCTATTGGTATATGTGTTCAGATTAATCGAGTATTCCAACCAGGTACGAATACCGGGCGTCAAAAATTAATATCCAACGCTAATATTGCACGTTCTCCAGTTTTATATCCCCCGCCCGCCCCCCAGCTCAGGAATCAGTAGCGTAGCTTCCTCCAATCACACGAACTTGTCACATCAAAATGATTTATAGCAGCAAAATATATTTATACATTTTTAATATGCCTATACGTATACTTAATGTATTGTAAAAAATATTTGAAACGCTTTATATTCACAAAATATTATCTATCACTGTGAGAAAATATAAATTTTGACGTCTAAACTGAATAAAATTCTCACATTAAATCGCAAACTAAAACCATTCTATGAATTAATAAGAAAAAATGTTAAAGGCACATCTAATGAAACAACACAAGAAAAATTGTACTTAAAAAAAAATGCCGCAAATAATAATAATAAATGCATTTATTGGCATTTATTGGCAAATAATAAGCTTTATAAGATATACAGCTTATGCATGCTCTTCCATGGCACCCCTAACTTTATTTATTGTCGCATTATTTATTGGATTCCCTTATAAACGTTGTGCAATGAAAGAAATGTATTTTGCGGAGCCGTATCAAATGGGACATGAATAATTTCGACAGGGCCATTTGTGCGGTATCGTATAACGTTACTTGCAAGAACCAAAGTTACACCACTGATAACATAAGACTGATAGCGAGGGTTGAATCGAATCGAATCCTAGCAATATATAGCGAAACATATATATCTTGCGTACCGTATGAAAAGCAGCAATTCCCAAAAAAATAAAAAAATAAAATTACATGATTTTTGCCTCTACCATACCAGAAATTAATTAAAATACTAATATATATCTTTTGATTGATTGCTTATGAGAAGGGTGGCTGTAATGTTGTTTAGTTAGCTTCGTTATTTTCTTAGATTTAACCATTATTGTAATACGTTTATTTATTATTAGGATAATCGAGAAAGATGTTAAAATGTAACGTAATGTTGAAAATCACTACGTGCATTTTTCATTATAATGGGAAAACTTGTATAAAAATAACAATTGAACGTATTCCTTTCGATCACTCTCTGCGTTAAAATAGTAATTAATTAATTTCTTACGACAAAACTCTTGTGGTGACCAGATTTACAAGATGTTTTGTCGTTATTATAATATCGTATATGGAATATGAATTCGTTTTCGAATTCGAAATTTTTTTTATTAAACAAATAAGTTCATCGATAAGTTTTTATTGCATATACAAGTCACATATATTCGGTACAAGAAAAATATCAAAGATAAATCAATATAAATTTCCTGATTTGAAAACTATCCTACAAAAATGATTATTTACAACCCCGTTCGTATTTTTATTGTTGATCGCTCTCTCCGATAAAATATCAATTAATTGTCTTCTAATTCGGCTCTTATATTGGCCCAAAATATATTTCTACAAGATGTATTTCAAATATATTTCCCCTATTTTAGTGCATTAAACTTGCACATACGGTACATAAACAGTTAAAACAGGGGTAGCCAACTTGTTTGTTTTTGAAATGGACGTTTCTACTTAAAAAGTGATCGCGATCTACCTGTAAAATTATTTAATTATTATATTCACTATATTTTTTAATATTTGGATACTTCTCACAACGAACGTATTCCCAAAAGTTTTCTTCGTCAAGCTCCCTAGCTTTTAAAATCAAATCAGATTGTACAGTTATAATTTCATTCTCTAATTTCGTTTTTTCCAAGTCGAAAAAATCAGAAATTTTTGCAGCAATATATTTCACATTTAAATCTTTCTTAAAATGGAAAGATATTAACTATAATACTAACCACTTTATTTTATATTCTGACTATAACACCATTTTATTTATATATATTGAACAATACCTCAACTTTTTTAAATCACCAAATCTACAACGTATTTTTCGAAGTTATAATTAAAATTGGGATGTTTTTGTAATTGGTCATTCATATTTGGAAAAAAAAATTGTTGGCGATCTTCATCAACATTACGAACTGACATTTATAAGCATTAATGCAACTAATCATGTGACTTTTTTTTTCCTTGTTTGCAACCTTAAATTCTTATCGCTTAACTAGGATGAGCCAACTTATCTTCGCCTTATTTTTGTCTCATTTTACTAACGCCACATTCGAAATAATCAGTTTTTGCGTCCAACTGTTCGCGATCGACTTGTTGGCCACCCCTGGTATGAAACATACATTTGAACGGCAGCAGTATACATATATTTGTATATATTCATCATCTCGATATCGTAAAATACATACAAGAGTAATTTCACTGCATTCAACATATCTCATGCATTACATATCTCTGTATATATGCGATATATTGACATACCAATGCCGTTCCGTTCCATACGCCATTTTACAGTAAAAATGAAATAGCCGCTCCAAAAATGTTCAATATATAACTTTGTGAAGTTATCATCTCCCATATATTGTGTTGTGCGATAATGTTCGGCATTATTTATTTCTTTAGTTCGAATGGGTCCATTTGTGTAATATAAAATAGATTAATCAAAATATTTTGGATATATTTATTGAATAGTTCTCAATTGACGATGTTAATATTAATTTGTTGTAATATACAGAGGCCATTTCAATCTGGGGGGCTCATTTCTTAAAAAGTAACATAATAGTTACATAAAACAATCTTACCTAAAATGGATGCGAAATGATTAAATTCAATCATTTCTTGAAAGTGAATTCCACCCTTCTATCTTTCATTGATATAAACTTTTCCAAAACTTTTTCGTTAAAATTGTAAATATCTCGCACCACATTTTTATCAATACACATCATCGCCAACGCGTTTAAACGATCATTACCCATAGCATTTCGCAAAAAGGTCTTGATTCTTTTAAGTGTTGAAAAAACAACGCTCTGATTCGGCAGTGGTCATCGGGGTTGTTTAAATAATTTTAAGTATTTTTATAGTTTCCAGGAAAGTTTCACTAAGATTATTTTGTAGCAATAACGAAAGAAAATTTGTGGTTCCAATTATTTGATAAAAATCCGGACGCGAGTAAATGACTTCTAATTCTGTTTTTAATCTGGTTTTATTCAAAAATGGATATGCATGACACACGGCTTCCAAAAGGTCCACTGTAAATTGTTTAGAAAATGTTGGCATCGATTTCGTGTTAAATAACGCAGCGGCTTGTAGATGGCCGCAATATGAGAATCTGTCCTTCATCTGTGTTATATATTTTTTTGGTAAATGTCTCTTGTAAAACGCCGCGTAAATGTCCGGTTTTGAGCACTCCTTGCACAAGTTTGCGATAAATTTAAATCAGGCAATGGCCTACCTAATTCTTTAATTATTACTTTGTCTACAAGAGAATGTCTACAAAACTCAATTTTCAATAAAGAACTAACACTATTCATTTTTAGTCAATTATTTCTATTAAATATATTCTTGGAGAAACACGTGGCAAAATCGTACATACGTACATACACAGAACAAATGCTACTGTCTTATCTGACTACTATATATCAATTTATATATATATATATATATATACTACTCTCTCTTCTCTCTGAACTTCTCTAAGCAGTTAAAGAAGCGCGACATCCAATAGATCGGTCGCCTGCACTCTATGATACACTCATCTCATTGCATATGTACTGTATATATGTATTTAACTTGTTTTGGCATTGGATAGCCGCTCGGAATGTGTGACACATATTAGACGATGAAGCTAGGAGCGAACCGAAGAAACAGAAGACATACTGCATACGGTCGCTCTCACCTATTGCTTGCAATAGAGTGAGATGAGTGCATATGCATTTAATCTATACTGTGTGGTTGGGTGGCGCTGGACACCCAGCGGCACCAAATTAACGATATATATATACCACGCGAATGATAGATACAGCATCGGTCGCTGCTCTAACTTGCAACGGATACCACAACGAACGCGACACGGTGTTGTGTTGATTGTTATCGCGGCGCAAGCTTTATCTTTTATGAAAAATAATTCCGAGATAAAATTTCGTAATACAATTATATATCTACGGTGATGCGCTCAATGTTCAGGAGGGGCGCGCGGCCCTGCGGCCTGCATAAGGAACCGCCACTGGTAATATAATAAATTCGTGCTATAAAAGTTGTACGAAATTACTCGGCCAAATTTTTATATATTTTATATGTGGACTATGCGATTTTTTTTCGGAAGATCCTTAATTAATTAATTAATTAATCTTTCTATGTATAATTAAATGATACCCTAACAATAA
Source organism: Leptodirus hochenwartii (assembly GCA_947310635.1). Taxonomy (NCBI): domain Eukaryota; kingdom Metazoa; phylum Arthropoda; class Insecta; order Coleoptera; family Leiodidae; genus Leptodirus; species Leptodirus hochenwartii. The sequence continues at coordinate 37,034,822 of OX371176.1, forward strand.
AGGTTATTACCAATTCTTTAGCAGTGCCTTTAAAGGTTCCATGAACTTTTCTTACTATAACACCATTTTATTTATATATAAAATAATCTGACTGACTAGGCGAATTTATCGTTTGATTATATTTACAAGTATACTCACTAGATGGCAGCAAATTAATCATCAACAATATGCATCGTTTGCCGCACGTGATTATTCATTTTTATGAAATGTAAGCAATTTGCTATTGGATGTTTGAGGGGACGTATTCTGTGTCTAGAAGTACAATATAATTATACGAGTTTTTTATATACGTTGGTAAAGTGTTGGTATTTTTATGTAAGATACGAAATCATTTGGACGTATTCTTATCACCAAAGTGGCACATATAATTTCAATTTTGTTCCTTAATAATTCAGGAATCATAAAAAAAAAGTAAAAGTTCAAGGCGATAGGATATAATATTTTATAACACGTGCACTACAACTTTACAACATACATTGTATTAATAATAAATTATGTTGTTATTAACTTTATTCGCTTTTTCGGCACTTCCCATTTCTCTTGATCGCAATTGTGGTTGCATATGTTTATACGGTGATGTTTTACGGTTTATCTCGTCCAAAGCCGCAAGCCGAAAAGTTTTCGGTATAATCGCGTGTTTTATTCAACTTGTTTTTGCATTATCGTTCTTCCTCCAGTATATATCCAGTCGTGTTTGTACACGTGCTGTAAATCTCCGTTTAATGACGGTGAACTAATATTATGTTACGGTTCTGATATATACTCCCTATATTCCCGAGTTTCATGAAAAACATCATTGACTGTGTACTGATGACACTAAATGGCCATTACCTTAGTTGAAACTAGTTTTTAATTTAATGCAATGAGTGTGGTAAAGCAGAGTACAGGGTAGTGCATTTTCGGTCGCTATATCCGATAAATGAAGAAGCGCGCTAGATGTAATTTAATTTAATTTAATTTAATCATAAAAAATGGTAATGTCGTCACTATAAAACTCCCACTTATAAGAAATTTAAACATATTAGAAAAAAAATCTGCCACCATTGGCATTTAATCGTCTTATACGAAAAAAACGTAAATTAGACAAATATTTCGTTTGCCCCCCAAAGAACTAAATCTAAAAAACCAAAAAAAAAATTCCCGTGACTCGCATCGAGAAGTTTTATGCGTATATTTTATAAAACCAGCAGGAAAGCATTTTTTAACATAATTATGGACCGAAATCTAATTTACCCTTTTCGGTGACACTTAAAGCTAATATTTCAAGTTTGATAAGAAGCAGTTTAAGCATTAAATAAGCAGTGTAAATATTTACAGAACCATGAAAAGCTCTGTAAATTATTTTTAAGGAAAAAAAACTCAAAATAAACAAAGTATTTTTATTTAAAATCCCATCGTAAAATACACATAAAGCAAATTATTCGCATATTATGAATTAACTATACATTTCCATCACGATAAGTCTTTAGTATTTATGCTGATTTTATATTGGATAAGGCTAAATGATTCGTAATATGAAGCACGTGAAACATTCGTTAATTTGCAGAGTGCAAATCAGTTTTTAATGACTCTATTTATAACGTATGAAAATGCCGATAGTTCTCTAAATATTTTATATGAAAAACGTTGTAAAGTGCATATATATATATATATATAATGGAAAATAAGCAGTGTTTGATGCAAAAATGATTTTTCATAAATCTGAGAAGATCTATTCTAATTTTTGCTATGGCAAAAACGGTATAAAAGAATGAATTTTACGAGGATCTTATTTTTCTAAAATGTAAGTAAAATTTACAAGGATTGATTTTGAAATATTTATATTTCTACGATTTGATTTATTTCTGCCCTACTTCATTTTCTGACTTCAATACATAATATAAATTTCCACAAATATCGCAATTCTATTATCAAATTTTGTTTGGCTTGCCAAATATCGAAATGTACATTCAATTTGAAAAATTCAAAAAAAAAAACGGGCGCCTCGAATTTCTATCACCACCGGCAAAACATGCTCATGAACAAATCCATTCAATTGCTCGGGTGCATCAATCTTGTTGTTACGGCGGTTTACCTTTTTGGTGAAGAAGCACCCGTTGCCATTTTTATCACACATGAACTGCGAACGCCACCCCGTCCGAGACACCACCAGTTCTTCCGCTGAGGCAGGCCGACACACAGATGTACACACACGTAAAGAGTAATAGTAAAAGCGAACACCGGTCGGTCGTCGTACAAGGCGTCGTGGGTGACGGCGGCGTCGCGTTCAGCGTCCCGACGTCGTATCCACTCGGCACGGATCCTCGATGTTCAGCCGCTGAACAACGGGCTCCGTACATGTATGGAAATTGCAGAAATGCCGCAAGAGGTGGATTCGAGAATGTCGCGCGAATTTTATATTTAAAAAATATTTTTGATTTTAACAACGCACTTAACTTCAATATTTTCGACATGACAAATTTTAATTACATTTTCTTCGCGAATGACTTTTTTAAACGACAAAGTATAAAACAGGCAGTAATCAATTAGAAATATAACCTGAATCTTAAAAAAAAAATCGTACGTATTGGAAACCGTCAAAGTTACTAATTGGAAATATTTCTGATGCAATTTAAGCCCGGCTCTGTGATCTATATAACTATATAACTATATCTCGCACAAATACGCATGCGCGGCACCCTGCCACTTCGCCGCCCCTGCCATCTGCCCCGATGGTGGTTTCACTAGCCGGCCAAATGGGTGGCTTACTGCTCTTTACATATATTCTACACGTCATACAGTAACTGCTGCACCCATACTATACATAAGAAATACACTGATGCAGAGGTTCCTGTCATATCGAATGGTGTGTGTGCGAATCTTCGCCGCTTATATGGGATTGAATGGAATGCAATAACTGCGACCAGAATACTGTGCGATGATGAAATTATGATTGTGTGTTTTCCTGCTGATGGAGGCATAGATGCTGAAGGAGGCATAGTGAGGTGGGGAGGGTCTTTACGGTCGTTTCGTTCAAATTGGAGAATAACGTTTTAACTGTTGAGTAGAATTATTATTATGATAGATGAAATTTATGGGAATGGGATGGCGGGTTATTTAAAGTACGTTCTGAAGACAAATGTGCTTAAATAAAATTAATTAATCAATTGATTAATCTTGTAAAATACATATGAAAGAATTAGTTTGAGTTTCTTTTGCAGTATTGATGATAATAAATAAAATCGTGAAAATTGCAATAGTTGCGATAATAAATAAAACTTTCCAGTCGTCATTATTTTTATGACTCCAATGATAAACCTTTTTATATTGCATGTGCACTATAAAAAAGTTGATTTTAAAATTGCACCCTAAAAATGGTACTATCCTTTAACAATAACCAAAGTTAATAGCGTTTCGTTATGATTAAAATTCCATTAATCCTCGAACGAATCAGCTGTAAGCTTTTACTAACGAATAATAAAATTTTCAATTAAGCGTTATAAGGATTTCAATTCCTCACCCTCTTCGCTAGACATATACCGCAACTGAAACTGCGACGGCTATAAATTTCTGTGCACAATGAGTGCTTCTTTAACTGATGCGTATCCATTATTCAAGTACTTGGCGAAATGCCAAAGGCTCAGCCCGAAGACAAAGATGACGACGAAGGGTTTAATGCGTTATTGTTTATTTGACCTCCAGCCGGTAGATATAATCATCAACTAGATTGTTCAACTCGCCAAAGTTGAAACATAGTAAGTTTCCAACTTTCACGAGCATTATCTAATACAAGCGCATAGTTTAGTGTCATTATCAACAACAAAGTTGCCTCGAAACATTTTACTACTCGCTCGGTAAAGTTTTAAAGGGTTTTAAGTTCAGGTGTAAAAGATACGATAAAGTAGCGCTTGTTTTATTTATGAGTTATTTTGAAACTGAATTAAAGGAAACTGAAATATATTTTCACTAGAGTTTGGATTGATATGTTGATGACATCTTTGCGATTTTTGATACTGAAAAATCTATTATTGATGATTTTATTAAAATATTAAATTATAAATTTCATTCAATTAAATTTACTTATGAAATCGAAAATAATAATCAGTTACCTTTCTTAGATGTTTTAGTCATTAGAAATAATAATATTTTAGTATTTGATATATATAGAAAAGCTACAAATACAGACTGCTATATATAGAACGATTCAAATCATTGTCGTCTAAAAAATCTGGTATTTATGAAATATCTTGTTCTAGTTGTTCTAAAGTATATATAGAAGACAAACACGTAGACCAATTGAAACTAGATTTACTAAGGAGCATTTCAGATTAAATAGAAAAGATAAAAGTGCTGTAGCCGAGCATATTTTTTACTAACTCGTCATCCTATTCAAATTAGTTCACTTAAATTACTTAAAAGTGTTTTGAATTATTCCGAGTTAAATACTTTTTTTAAATATTAATAGAATGTTATCTTATAATTAAGGCCCAATTTTATCTTGTCCATTTAAATTATTTAATAAAAACTATTTTTAAATTAATTATTTTATTTATTTTGGGTTATTTTAGGTTTGACAAACGAAGTTTATTTATGTTGTTATTTGTTAGTTTCGTTAATTATTAATTTATATTATTTTGAAAGATTTATAGGTCATTTTTGAAATACTTCTGTCTTGTTGACTTATTTATTTATCTAATAGTATATCAATCACGATTCGTGACAGAGGTATTTTATTTCGTTTTTATCTTGGGCTACTGAAGATGGGGGCATAGCCATCGAAATGCACATCTAGCTACTTAATGCTTTAAGTTACGGTATTTGGGTGATATTCTATACTATTATTTAAGACCGCAGTGATAATTTTTTAAATAGATATACAATGATTCGATTAAATGTGTTTATTGGCCCCCATTAATAAGTTAGTTTATTTCGTAATTAAATTTCTGCAATTGTGAAAATGGTATGGTATTTTCAAATATTGAAACTTAAACTGTGTGTGTGTTTAATTTAACTTTTGTATAAGCTTGTGAATTTATTTAACATTTTTCGGTAATTAATATTTATTATCCGCTTTATCTGGACGAATTAAAAATACATCAGCCGAATATGCATTACAAATTTATATTAATTACAGCGTTACGATAGTTTTAATTTAAAACCAGCATATTGTAGTTGTTTTCATTCCATTTGCCTAATGGCCATAAATTTAATTAATCGCGAACGACCGTTTAGAATGGATAAATCGCATTAATAAAACGTGATTATAATCTGTCCGATTATTATACCGGGCATAAATTACAGGTGGTTAATTAACTTGTTCAAGAGGCTCGTTTAAAAATGATCGGAGCCACTGGCAGGACGATGTCCGCTCATTGACGACACCGCTCATTTTTTATCTGGCCCGATCGAGATCGAGTGTGCCCTAGTGATTGAATCTCACGCCAGCTGGGCTTATGTATCGTTATTGATCCGGTTACAGTGCCCTCGCCGCCGCCCTGAAGAGAAACCACTCTCTTTCCCCACCGCAAATGTAAAACGCACGTTCGCTCGAACGCAGGAGGCGAACAACCGAACTGTGAACTACCCCCTCCGATATGCCCCTTCCATAACTCGCGATTTTCCCACCCTTCCGCGTCGTGTTGTGTGTTGGGGTCACAACTCGCACACACACAACCACCCCCTCGAAAATGTTCTTCTCTTGCTCCGGCACATGACGTGCAATGTGTCGGCGTGAGTGAGCGCAATTGGTATAGCACGCTCGTGTTCGATTGTGAGCGTGTCTAGATCACCCGGTGACGTCACCAGTCACGCTCAGGCGTAGTACGTAGTAATATAGTAGGCGCGTGAATACACTTAGCGGTTTAGGGTCAACGTTGCCTCCGCGGCTTGTTTCTGGCTTTTCATTGAGTTTTTCCGCTGCAATAACTAGAATGTTTATTTTTATACATACTATAGTGTGGTACGTATTTGGTGTTATGCAGAATTTGTGTTAGTAGGGTTTAATTAATCATTTAAAGTACACGCGGGGTAAAAATACAAAGAGTATACACTTTTTTGAATATTTAAAAAATTATCACTACGGTGTTTATTCGCGTGAGATAGCAAAAAAAAGACAATTTTAATTTCAACCCCTTTCGACTTTGTCAGTGGAATAGCCGATAGCTAAACCATAATAGTTTTGTCAGATAAAAAATGGTATTTTTATAAATAATGTTATATTTATAAATAAGAAAGTTACTTGGATTTAAAAAAAAAATGTTTAGAATATACAATTAGGTACTTTTATTTGCTATTTTATTAACATGTGAATTAAAAATTGAAAATTTTTACATATAAAAATGTTTCTAAATGTAATTTCTCATATTTCAAAAATTAGTATTTTTATTTTAATATTCATCAGCCATGAAAACGACTGCTTATTCAAAATCCTGAGGTCAAATTCTATTAGAAAACATCATATATAGATTTAAAAAATTATCACTACGGTGTTAAATAATAGTAGAGAATATCACCCAAATTCCGTAACTCAAAACACTAAATAGCTAGATGCGCATTTCGAAGACCATCTTCAGTGTGTGCTATGCGCTCCAATCACGATTAGCGACAGAGATATTTTATTTCGTTTTTATTCTGTGCCAAATTCCTGAAATTTTTGAAGTCTTTAGGTATATCATTTATTTATTCTGTAATTTCGAAATTATTGTCGATTTTAATATGCTATTTGACTCAACAAAAGACAATTTGACGTTGTTGCTCGGATAATATAAAATCATAACTGCCCATTTACTTTTTTGACAGTGTTATACGTCTTCCCACCTCTAGCTCGTGACCTTTGCAGCGCCGCACGGTATATACATGTTTTACACTGCACCGCATCCCTCATTATTTGACAGCACTGTACATTGAACTTTGACAGAGCGTATTCGTTTGCAACCGATATATCTGTACACTTATAAAGGCTCAATGGTGGAGTGTTTCAAAATGTTTCATCGAGAGCGTAGGGGTGGCAGAACATGCGCAGTGTGCGCGTGCCGATTACTACCGATGTTACTCGAGTGTAAGCGATGCTGCTATATGCATACGCGCGCTTTTCCACGGTGATCCTTTGATCATGTACAAACTTACGTTATGTTTACATTACGACAAGAAATTGATGTAGGAAATTACAGTAGCTTCTTAAGAAGATTTTCAAACACACTTCGCCACTGTTCATTTTCCTCTGCCTATATTTCAGAAGAAGCGATCTGCTGAATACATTCCAATTAGTCAAATTACATAAAACTTCTCTAGTTTTGCTCCGAGCTACTCAAACATTGCGTCAGTCAGTTGATAACCCAAGATAAACTACAAATGTCCACAGATTCGTTAAGTTCAACCCCCAGATGGACTGTGTCATATAATATATAACGAATACGAACTGTCGCTTTTAATCATTAGCTTTGATTAAGGGTAGATCAATTGCGACAACATGCGGTGGCAATGGCTACTATTATACAATTTTAAGCTAAACATGATTTTGAAGTGTATTTTTCGATATTTTCTTATATATGTATGATAGATTATTAGATATAACCAAAAATTATGGGATATGTAGTAATGATACTTTTTTAACTAAAAAAAAAAAGCTTGATTTTGATTAAAGTAAAATATCAATGATATCGATGGTTGATTTTTAAATGATTTAAATTACGCACTGCAACTTTTTAAAAAAATACTTTTAAGGAGATTAAACGAAGCCTTACAGAATTTAGCAAAATACAAAAATGCTTTGTGATTTTGCACATTATTCGCTGATAATAATATTTTTTTAAGCGAATAATGCCAATATGGTTCTACACAAATACACGACCACGATACCAAAACTTGTCGATTTATATAATACGTGTTCAAACTTTGCAGGATCATTTGTCACACGTCCAACAATTTTGACAAATATCCTAAAATGACTTTCAACTTTCGACGTTGTATGGAAACCTTCATCTAGCTAACTTCTTATTATAGCCTCAACATTTTCAATATATAAGAAATTTATATATAATATATAAATAAATAATGGTCTTATAAGATGGTAAATTCCTATAAATATGGGGTCGGGTAGAAGAAACCGAAAATGTGTATGGTCAAATTCCTACAAACGCCTGTTGTCCATCGCCTTCCTCTTGCACGAAGCACTTATTTCATGCACATGTAACTTTGTTTCCTCGGTGGTGATCATGCAATAAAATGCAGGCTTCTGCATTCTGAATTTCTGTACTTTCACCAACTGGGTCATTGTTAATTGGGAAATTGTCACGATCGTTTAATATGGTAACCTATATTTATTTCTTCTTCTTCAATGTTTGATTTCAATTGGAATTTTTTTTTTTGAATATCAGTAACGAGCGATTAAAGAGCTTATTTTCTTGGAGACCGAACCTTATAGGATTTTACATGTACCTTTGTAGGAATTTGACCATCATTAACTCGACTACCTGAAAATTATAGGAATATGTATACACCCAAGATGTTACATGTTTTTATTCTTCGTACAGCAGTTTAATTACTTGTCGTAGTAGCAAACTTTACACGTATAATTCTTCAATGGAAAATTAATTACGGCCCTATTATATATATTCGGGAAAGTATATAATATAAAGTTAGTAATTCCTGAATTGGATGTAGCTTATTGACGTCGTAAATGAAAATAATGCAGAATCAAATTTAGCAACATATTGAACTACATTTTATTGCGGTACAGAAATTAGTATATAAAAATAATTTTGCGTTTATCAAGTGTTTTTCAAATGTGTTATAATATAACCATTGCGGAGGAACTGCAAGAATAAACATCGAATTCATAGCCAACTTTACTCTATATACAATTTTTACAAACGAACTAATTCTTCACATAAAAATCGACATCAAAAAGTTTTAGATCACTAATAATAATAATGCGATAAAATATATTTATTTAAATGCCACAACAAAGTGACGTAAAAAATATATTTGCTATATACAAGGTGTTACATTTAACGGCAGTTTTCTATTTGCGCACTAATCCCATGTCATAAACTACGACCCAGCGCGGCAATCTTAATCCTACTATTCGTTTGCGCACACGTATAGGCAGGTATACAGACGGCTAGATTTTAGTTCATATACAAATTATTAACAATTAATAATATTCTAATAAAAAAACTTTATAATGGTTCTTTATAGGCGTTCCGGGTACTATATACTACTTAGTACCTGCGTGCGCAGTTGATGTATCTTTTCGGTTGGAGTTTTGTTGTTGGCGCAAATAGAGAATCTTTTAATCCGATAATAAAATTTCTGCGCAGTTAAATTACTATTCTCGTTATTTTTTGTAAAATTGTGACAAATGGTTGCAAATTCACGCATTACCAACTTAACATTATACATCAAACGAATACATATATGTTCAATTGTCATGTAGTGTTTTCTTTGATTGTCACGCGATTTAAAGATTGTACACACTCGAAACGTATATTTAGTCCTAGATTTATACAACCACAATATTTAGGTATAAATTATTTAGATTAGTGTATGGTATAAGTCATTTTTTATATTTTGGCGGACCTAATTCATCCTCTACTGCGCATAAGGGTTGAGCTTCCAATACCATAGTTGCCATATATGAATAAAAAACTTCAGTACAAAGTGCTCAAATTGTAAATTGCATAGCAAAATTCAGATTGAGAATATTTAATGTACGAATATATACGGCTTCGATTAAAGTCCACTATTTAGTAAAAAGTTTCCAGTTATTTATTATTTGTTTTGATCAATTATGCTTATATAATACTGTTTGTATTTGTTGGCTGTCGATATGACAACATTGCAGTCATTTTGACCACACACTCAAATGACAAAAATGCAGTGGCGAGCATCTCTTCACGAGCATACGGTTTCGGGGTGTTGAAGCAGCCAGTATATTTTCAATTTTTTTTGTTATCATTGGTGTTATGCATAAACTAGTCTTAATTTGTAATGCGCAGTAGAAAGGGCCGGCCCGCCACTTTAAAAAAAATAGCTTATATGCATGTACCATTTCATATATTAATGTAAGGACGATGCTTCTTTGGTAATTAGCTAATAATCTATACATCAGCGGTTCTCAACCGGTTCGAAATGCAAATAGTTTCGTTGTCGGAGTAATCGTTTGGTAGAAATCGTTTGGAAAAATAAGATGGGTACCCCCCCCCCTTGGAAATTTTCAGGCGCGAAGATAATATTTGGAGGAAAATGATTTTATTTCCCGAATAGATTGAACGGGAGGGAACAACCAGATTTTCGAATACTGCACGAATTTATAAATCTATCTGTCGTTGCTACGAGCACGTTGTTAAGCATTTAACTGGGCATGAGCTTAATTTAAACAGTACTCGCGTAGATTTTGATTAAAAAAGTTTCTGGCTAAGCAAACAATGCTCCGGGTGGCCGATACATCTAAATGAAAAACTCTCCAGTGAACTGTTTGTGTTACATAACCGCGTCTAACTCCAAAATATACATTAATTATTGTACGCGGCTCAGGTGCAAGTATATTTTTTACGCTTTTATTATTCCGATTGCAATGGAACATCTAAAATAATGTAACAGTGTTTTTCTATTCAAAGATTTGTTGTGAAAAAAAGTGGTGTAGCAGCAACGCAATTCCAACGCAACGATATTAATCTAAAATTAATATAAATTTAATGACGAATATAAAAATGATTATTGTAAATATAATTTTTCAACGGATTTGTTTGTTTATTTTATTAAGTACGTACAGGAACGTTTCTAATTTAGATCCATAAATATATAACAATGTGGACTACACAGACATGTGAAAATTGATTTTCAATTTATATTAATTACGGTATATAGAGAAGTTATTCCCGAGATCCTCCGATATACCACTTTGAATAATTTATTACACAAATGTTTATATATTACGTGGCTGGGCGATAAATATTGGTTTATAACTTCCTCTTGAACTTTGCTGGTAAATAATGGCACCACAATCCAAGTCACTGAATTTCATTTAATGTTTGTTGTCTCCAACAAAGGTATTTTTCCCCAACGATTTTTTAAGTACTAACAAAGCTCCCGCGACGACGATAATAATGTTTTTTTATACGGTCAACATTTTCGTTTTCCACATTTGCAACTTGTATTTTAAAATGTGAATGATTGCAATGGGTATTCCAATTCCCAGTGGACGAAATCTGTTTCAATAATGGACGATTCTGTAGCCGACAATGACGAGGCAGGAAATAGGCTTTCTACGAAAAAGATTTAAGGGAAAAAGGTTGCGCGCAGAATACTAAAGTTCAACATCACATCACAACACGTAAACCAACAACTTATCTGAAAAGTTATAAATTCTCCTCTATTTGTGGTTTTACAAACAGCATCGTAATTTTTTATACGCATATACTGTTTCATATATAGATGAGGATGACTTAGGTCCTAGCATACTTAGGTCAGAGTTTCATAGAGCATTAAATGATTTACGGAATAACAAAGCAGCGGGGATTGATATGATACCAGCCGAATTAATAAAACACGCAGGGGGAAAAATGCAGGAGCGATTATACAGGTTAGTTTGTAAAATATATGAGAAGGGAGAAGTACCACAGGATTTTCAGCGTAGTAGAATAGTAACAATGCCGAAGAAAATAGGAGCTAATTTGTGTGAGAACTATACGACCATTAGTCTACTATCACATGCATCGAAGATATTGCTAAAGATTATTTATAGGAGATTAGAAAATAAAGTAGAGGAAAGGCTAGGAGAAGATCAGTTTGGTTTTAGGAAAAACAGAGGGACGAGAGAGGCGATTCTAGCACTAAGAACGGTAGTAGAAAAAAGAAATAGGGTAGGAAAGGTAACTTGCATAGCTTTTGTAGACTTAGAAAAGGCATTTGATAATGTAGATTGGGACATAATGTTTAGAATTTTAAAAGAAACGGGTATAGATTATAAGGATAGGAGAATAATTTTTAATTTATATAAACACCAAACTGCCTTAGTTAGAATTGAGGGGGAAGAAGAGGTAGCAAAAATAGGGAAGGGAGTTCGGCAGGGATGTACACTTTCACCGTTATTATTTAATCTATATATAGAAGATGCAATAAACAAAGTAAAAGAAGAGTATAGTGTAGGTGTGAATGTACAGGGAGAGAAAATATATATGTTGAGATTCGCCGACGATATAGCTATATTGGAAGAAAGCGAAAAGAATTTAGAAAGGGTATTGAATGGTATGCAGGCAGTATTGACTAGGGATTTTAACATGAAAATAAATATAGGTAAAACTAAAGTGATGAGGTGTGACAAAAAGGAATGCAGTAGAAAAATGAGGATCTCAATAGGAGATAATAGAATCGAAGAAGTGTCAGATTTTTGTTATTTAGGCAGTAGAATCACAAAAGATAATCGAAGCAAGGTAGATATAAAGTGTAGGATAGCACAGGGTAGGAAGGCATTCGTAGAAAAAGAACAGATTTTAAGATCAAATATTGACTTGGGTATTAGAAAAAGATTACTGAAGGTATATGTTTGGAGTGTAGGAGTGTAGCACTGTACGGGTGTGAGGCGTGGACTATAGGAAAGGAAAAGAAGCGTAGATTACAAGCATTCGAAATGTGGTGTTATAGGAGGATGATGAGGATTAGTTGGGAAGATAAAGTAACAAATGAAGCTGTACTAGAGTTAGTAGGGGAGAAGAGAAGTATTTGGAGAGTGTTACAGCGTAGGAGAGACAGATTAGTAGGGCATATTCTTAGGCATGGGGGGGATTATGCAATTGATCATAGAAGGTAGAGTGGAGGGAAAGAGAGGGGTAGGTAGGCCTAGATTGGAGTATGTGAGTCAGATAGTTGAAGACGTTGAGATGAATAGCTATAGGGAGATGAAGGGATTAGCTCAGGATAGATCGGCATGGCGTGCTGTTTCCAACTAATCTTTAGGATTGCGGACTCTTTAACTAACTAACTGTTTCGCAAATTTAGAATTGTTTTTTGCTGCCTTTTCAAATTTACAAAATAACTCATTTGAGCTACAATTTGAAAAATAACGATTCAATTTTCCTCGCCAATTTTTCCTCTCACTTGTGTTTTTAAAAACATGGAATTGTGTTTTTTATACGCGTACACTATTTTACAAATTTAGAATTTTTTTGCTGACTTTTCTAGACTCTACAAAATTATATATTTGAGCTAATTTTTTTTTTGTTCGCATTGCCCCAAGAATGTTCTGTTAAAATACTTTGCGTTTTTTATATAATAGTTTCAACTTGAAGTTATATATTTTTGAAAAAACGTACTTTTTTACATTGATTGTATTTTAAAAATTATCACTTTGGTGTTTAAGAATAGTATGGAATAGTATGGAGTAGCTAGATGCGCATTTCGAAGGCTATACTCCCATCTTCAGTAGCACAAGACAAAATAGCTTTGAGTTACGGTATTTGGGTGATATTCCATACTATTATTTAACATCGCAGTGATAATTTTTTAAATTTCCTTTATACCGCATATTTTCCCATTTGCACAGTTTGGCCGTACCTGATGTATAAGTCCCTTTTCATAACAAGATTATTTTACCAAATAAAATAAAAAATTGACATCAAAACATATTGCAGGGCATTAGGAATGTGTAAGTTAAACTGTTCCATTGAGCATGTTAATTCCTTTTTAATTGTTGTTAACTGTTGTTAATGGTAATAAATATTGTTAACATGTTAATTTTGTTAACACTTTATTATAAGACGGATTTTTAACAAATATTTTAAGAAATTTTTATAGATGATTCACTAAAATAGATCGATAAAACATTAGTGAGATATTTTAGGTGTAATTAATTTTTTTCAGTGATAAAACTGAAAATATATTAATCATAGAATAAATTGTTTATAGCAGAATAAAATAGGATCATTTACAAATTTTTCGGGAAAATTTGTTTTAGCCTTTCGAAAAAACCAAACATTGGTGAAATATTTTAGATGTAATAAAATTCTTTCACTGATAAAATTAAAAATATATTAATCATAGAATAAATTGTTTATAGCAGAATAAAATAGGATCATTTACAAATTTTTTGGGAAATTTGTTTTAGCCTTTCGAAAAAACCAAACATTGGTGAAAAATTTGAGGTGTAATAAAATTCTTTTACTGATAAAACTGAAAATATATTTATCATAGAATAAATTGTTTATAGCAGAATAAAATAGGATCATTTTCAATTTTTTCGGGAAAATTTGTTTTAGCCTTTCAAAAAAACCAAACATTGAAAATTGGTAAAACATTGGTGAGATATTTTAGGTGTAATAAATTTCTTTCAGTGATAAAACTGAAAATATATTAAAAAAATTTAATCATAGAAGAAATTGATTAGATGCAGAATAAAATAGGAATCATTTACATTTTTTTCGAGAAAATTTGTTTTAGCCTTTCAAAAAAAATACCATTGAATATTAATTTAATTTCGGGCATAAGCGAAGTAAAATTAGTCAATTTAATATTTGCGAAGTCAATTTATTATCGACTGACTGCTTCATACCTTTCTATGATTGTTTAGCAACAGTCAAATCTATAAAATTCAATATTGATCTTATATTAATAAAAAATAAAAAATAATAAAAATAAATTAAATTAAATAAAAAATATTTATCATTTAAAAGAATTTTTTAAAAACGTAAAATACCTTTCTACGACCACAGCAGAGCATCGTACATGAATTCGATCCGCCGGAAGTGATCTTCGATCGTGCCAATTTCCGCCACTGCATACCAGATTACCTCCAGAAAGTCGTTCTATAAATCAAAGAAAAATTACATGAACGGTAGTTTAATTATTAAACTCACCCAACTAACTTATCATACCGCAATTAATTAACGAGATGTAAAAACCAAATTGATCGCCTGATATAATATCGAATTCGATTAAATATCGCTCGAATTTTTCTTAATCCATATAATCAAAATTTAGCATTCCTGAAAATGCATCGAATACGCCTAATAAAGGCTTCCATATTTGATATAACGATGTATAGTTTCATCCCACGCTACAGCTTGACATATATTCACCCATTCAATATACAGCCGCTTAAGAAGGATTATCCCTCCATCTGAATGACGAGATGTCGAAAGCTTGCAAAGCTCCCTCACATATCTCTAATGCAAATCGCGCCAAATCTAACAAATTAACAAACTTTTGCCTCTCATATACACCTGGTTCCACATTATAGTTCAGTAATTGGAAACTGAAAATTTATTAATAAAATTCGTCATTTGTTTAATATTTAAAATTTATTTTCTAATAAATCTATATAGTTAGTTAAAGAGTCCGCAATCCTAAAGATTGGTTGGAAACAGCACGCCATGCCGATCTATCCTGAGCTAATCCCTTCATCTCCCTATAGCTATTCATCTCAACGTCTTCAACTATCTGACTCACATACTCCAATCTAGGCCTACCTACCCCTCTCTTTCCCTCCACTCTACCTTCTATGATCAATTGCATAATCCCCCCATGCCTAAGAATATGCCCTACTAATCTGTCTCTCCTACGCTGTAACACTCTCCAAATACTTCTCTTCTCCCCTACTAACTCTAGTACAGCTTCATTTGTTACTTTATCTTCCCAACCAATCCTCATCATCCTCCTATAACACCACATTTCGAATGCTTGTAATCTACGCTTCTCTTCCTTTCCTATAGTCCACGCCTCACACCCGTACAGTGCTACACTCCAAACATATACCTTCAGTAATCTTTTTCTATTACCCAAGTCAATATTTGATCTTAAAATCTGTTCCTTTTCTACGAATGCCTTCCTACCCTGTGCTATCCTACACTTTATATCTACCTTGCTTCGATTATCTTTTGTGATTCTACTGCCTAAATAACAAAAATCTGACACTTCTTCGATTCTATTATCTCCTATTGTGATCCTCATTTTTCTACTGCATTCCTTTTTGTCACACCTCATCACTTTAGTTTTACCTATATTTATTTTCATGTTAAAATCCCTAGTCAATACTGCCTGCATACCATTCAATACCCTTTCTAAATTCTTTTCGCTTTCTTCCAATATAGCTATATCGTCGGCGAATCTCAACATATATATTTTCTCTCCCTGTACATTCACACCTACACTATACTCTTCTTTTACTTTGTTTATTGCATCTTCTATATATAGATTAAATAATAACGGTGAAAGTGTACATCCCTGCCGAACTCCCTTCCCTATTTTTGCTACCTCTTCTTCCCTCTCAATTCTAACTAAGGCAGTTTGGTGTTTATATAAATTAAAAATTATTCTCCTATCCTTATAATCTATACCCGTTTCTTTTAAAATTCTAAACATTATGTCCCAATCTACATTATCAAATGCCTTTTCTAAATCTACAAAAGCTATGCAAGTTACCTTTCCTACCCTCTTTCTTTTTTCTACTACCGTTCTTAGTGCTAGAATTATATAATTAATTAATATAGAATATCACCCAAATACCGTAACTTAAAGCATTAACTAGCTAGATGTACATTTCAAGGGTTATGCCCTCATCTTCAGTAGCACAAGATAAAACTAGTAGGAAATTGTGCAGATCTTCATGATTCTGGCGACTCATATAGGCAAAAGTACATACATAGCTCTAGAATGTAAGGGTTACTTACGAAAAAATTGGTTTACTTATATGCGGCTTTGTCAAAAATGCGATCAGTTCGCTTTTGGAGTTTGATTTTCTCAGAGTTGTATGAACAATTTTTATTACTTCATATCGTTCAATCGAAGTAACCAATCAACGAAACGACCGTTTAGTTTTGTTGATTATATAATTCGAATTCACTGCTCTAACTAGATCTAAGCATCCCCTTGCGTTGCTTTAACACCCATTACGGATTCTCTTAACCTTCGCTTTTATTTAATTAAGTCGATCTGATGGTATACACACGACAAATACCGAGACCACATTCAAACTTAACGTCTGCTCTAAACTGTTGCAAAACTGTTTCTTAATCAATCGTCGAATTTATAGATTGACTTTCGTCAAAAGACATGTTTTTATTTATGAAAACATGTATTTTCATCGACCGTACCTTTTATAACAAATTTGTCACTTGCCAACATACTCTATTCAACGTGCTGTTAAAATTTAATTTTTTATATTCTCGATTTATTTGTTTGTAAAATTATTTAGCCATCGAATAGTGGTAATATTATTTTATGGACACGTTAATTATCGACCTAAAGGATTATTTATGATTTATTGAACATTCGGTATAGTGGTCGTTGTAGTAAATTGCGAAACTTGGCGTACAGTAAATAGACTAACGTAAATTAGCTAACTAATCGGGCCTAACAGCAATGCACTTATACATTACACCCAATGACGACTACTCGTGCTGGGCCCTATTTCCTTTCGGCGACAAGCCATAAAGCGACCACAAGCCCTAGAAAGCAACCCCTGCACTGCTTAATAACGTACAACTTGAAAATTTGTATACAATCGTTCTTAGTTGGCCATAACTCGATAAGGAAATTGTTGGACATTTGAAGAGTATATTTCAAATTTTGGGAATTTTTGTTCTTGGCTTTAAAAATTACATAATACCTTTCGAAGGGCGAAGTTATAGATCCATTTAAATTGTTTCTAGACGGCAATTGAACTATTTTAAATTTGTACCGATTCGGGTTTAGATTATCTTAAAAATGCCAACAAAAATATTCAATTAGACAAACTTAACAAACTGAATATTCGAAATTTTATTTTTATAGGTTTATCCCCCGTCGTTCTGTAGATCTTAGTTTATCGCCACTTTCAAATGAAGTCGTTTTAGTCGTTTTAGACACGGCATTAGGACACCGCTGTTTGCTTACTTCGAGGAAATCCTGTCGATAATCCTTTTGCCCGCAAACTAATGCAGTTAGTGTTTACTTGTAAGGGGGCGCTATTTTTAGTTATCAGTTATTATAGTGATCTCTATAGGATGCTAAATTGTCTAGCAATGCGAGTGTTAAGTTACACTATTATCAGAGCCGGCTCTACCTACGGGCTGACCAGGCACCAGTTCTTTTTTAGCAATTTTTAACACTCAAAATAATTTCAATATATTAACAATAAATTTCATTCAAATTTAACATTATAATACTTCTAATATAGAATATCACCCAAATACTGAATGCTTGTTACGGTATTTGGTGATATTCTATATTATAATTTAACACCGTAGTGATAATTTTTAAAATTATAATACTTCGTTCCCTATTTTGTATAAATTGTAGTAATAGTTGCCCTGTACTATTAATAAATACATTCATCTGTATATTCAATTAAATTATGCTGCATTTTGAGTTAGTCTGTACAAGTCTTTGCTTAAATCCTTGAATATAAAGTCTATGTGCAGTATCTTCATCTAAATGGAAATTAATATAAATTATAACAATTGAAAAAAATCTATTTAGAAAATGCAAGGTGCTTCTAATGATTATAAATCTATATTGGAAATTTCAGCAATGCAAACCATTAAAAATTTTTTTTAGTGAGCTGATTAGAATTCCTTATATAATATTTTTGTTGGAAATTATGTAAAAATTATAAAACTTCTTTGATTATTTTGTAATTACCATAATTACTATTATTTGCTAAATATATATTATTACTACATATACATTTACTGTGCCTCATAATTCAAAAATATAATTTACTATAATCCACGCCACATCTTAGAAGAGAATGTATTTTCATAATAAAAAATGTAAAGTTATTTATTGTACGCTTTGTTTTAACAATATGATGAAAAAGAACGAAACGTATCATTTGATTACTTAACAAATTTTTACTTTATGATAAGTATTTATTCGTTTAGTTTCATAAAAAATTATAGCCATCTTTTCGAAAATCAGTTTTGTACATGGTGAAAATATTATCGACCTTTTATATACGAGTACATCATAACATATTAATTCGTACAAATTTTTCTAAGAACATTTCCAGGACGTTCTATTCTAATTCAGATACTTAAAATTTGATTTTTCTTACTATTAGCAATTCAATATTTTCACACAACTTAACCGGTCCTATGAAATCTCATGATATGACCTCTAATTAGACAATTCTTTCAAATAAAAAAATACCCATATCTTTCTTTCCAGACTGACCAAATCAAAACTGAAATCCCGGCAAATCTCTTAAACGCACCTTTTTGAAGAAGCCATCGAGATCAACGACATCACCATCTTCAACATCAATTCGATCAACCTGACGGTGTTCAACAACGCTGACGTTGCCATCCTCTTCAAGCCACGCAATCACATCACGAAAAACCGACAATGTCTTCGCCAAACGCACCACTGTGATCATACCCGAAAGCTGGATATAAAACCGAAACCAGCTGTGGCTGAACGATCCCGGAGAGCTCAACAAATAACTGTAAATTATCGAGAGTTGATGTTGATCTAGTTCTGGTTGATGACCATCGGCAAACGGATGGTTGATGTAGGTAAATGCTGGACATGATCACGATAAAAAAAAAGCATTTAATAGTGAACGGTTGCGATTATAGGAAGGTAGATTGATCTATTCACTGGTGTAAGTGGTATCTAACTAAACCTTGTTGGCTTGGAAAGGATATGGAATTTAGGACACAATATCTATAGATATATTAGACTATAGGATCACTAGCCCCGACTGGATATATGTATATATTTTTGGTGAACCACTGTTGAGGATATTGTTTGGGGTTTCTCTTGCGTATTAATAACCACCGTTGGCAAAGACAAACACTGCCAATTTCTATATTGTACGATATAATGACAATAGCAAACGAGAGCCGTAGCGCGATTTGTGCGTGATTATTTCTTTCACTGGACGAATTTACTACTATACAACTAGGTACCTATATGTTGCCGAAGGGTTGTATTAAGACCACCAGCGAGGTTTAACGTACAAACGTGAGGTGCGCGGGCGTGACGTGCAAACCGATAGACAGACAAATCCACGATCTACGCTCTGGAGTAACAGCACGAAGAGCGCGCGCGTGCCTCTTCCTCCAGACATATATAGCTGTGCACGGGGAAGAGGCGTTGTTCACGAAAATTCCATAGTCGGAAAATGATCACCAGGAACATTTTTTGCCAAGATTTAGCTTATTTAGAAAAAAAAAATATTTCATCTAATTTTAACGTTGCGTTATTGAACAAATAGAATGTACAGAAGCAAATGTTCAGCGCAAAAATAAATTCGAGGCAACTTATTAAAATCAAACTTTTTATTCTTTTAAAAAAAAAAAAAACTTGTGATTAGCGTTGCTCATCGAATAATCAAAAAAAATTATAATTTATCGTCGCTACAATGAACAGTCATTGTACAAAATCTTCAATATATCCAAATATTTCTTTATGGGCATATCTAGTTTCTGCAACGATATAAAGGCGGGCAACATTCAACTATTCAGCCAATGTTAACCCGGACTTAATCAATATTATACTATGTGTGTACGTGTACGAATGTGTACAGTACAGAGCGTCGCGGCGCACACAGAAGACGATCCCAGCGCCATACAATAGAAGCGCTATTTCCGTACGAACTAAACTGCGGTCCTAGTCGTCCAGACGTAGAGAGATCCTTTACTGCGAATGCTTATTCAAGCCGCACTTCAAACTTACCTTCGCTTCACCCAACTTCGCCACAAATTCAACCCTTAAGAGCATTAAATGTCAATGTAATAAGCAGAAGTTCAGATTCCCCATCCGCAGAATCAGTGGTTGAATGGAGCCGAATATACGCGATGCTTAGAGTCAATATAATAGCAATTTAAATAGAACGTCCATTATTTATGGTAGCAGTTTCTTTATAACGATGAATTGTTTTTGAATAGTATCTAAAGCTTGAAATTTTTCTGATACGTTTTTATCGTTTTTTTTAAACATATTCAGAACCAAAGTATAAAATTTTCACGAGTCTATATTTTAAAAATGTAATCTTAAGAGTCTATTTGGATTTTTGATATAAATATGATTTAGTATGACAGTTCCGCAACGGTTGATTAGTCTTGAATTTTTATTTCATTTATGATGCTCTAAAGCCGTTCGAATAATGAACTTTGCAGTTCATTGTTTGAATTCGAATGAAGATGTAGAAAAATAAACTTAAAAAAATGTAACATGGTTGGGCAGATAGTGACAAATAAAACCGTGTTAGAGTTAGTCGGGAAGAAGAGAAGTATTTTGAATGTATTACAGCTTAGGAGAAATGGACTAGTAGATCACATTCTTAGATAAGGGGTTTGTGCAATTTCTCATAGAAATGTAACCGTCAAATGCACTCTCATTCCATTAAAACACTATAATACAACTTAATCATCTCACGATGCAAAGTTTACTATATGGACAGCAGAGCAATGAAAGACTATCTTTTTCCTCCCTTCTTCTCTTCTTCACGCTTTTCTCGGCGGCAGTTCTCGGAGCCACATCATATTTTATACAAGTATATAGGCTATAACAAAGCCGATTTTATTACATTCCCCAAATATTTTGCGACCATTTTAATCTGAAACGGCGGCTATTATTTATAAAAGGCGATGGGAATTGCGCATTTATTAAACACGTACATGTGTTTGACGCAGAAAACGAATCAATAAAGATATATTATTTAAACAAATTTTTTACAATAATTAAAGATATGATAATTGCTTTTATAAGAAACAGGACAAAGACAGAAAAATTAAAAGAAATTTAGATATAATAATTTATTTCTATGCGCTACATACTATGTCTTTTATTTATAATAATCACAGATCAACTCAGAACAGTACAATCAGTATAAAATCAAATTGCATTTAAATTATAATACACTTTATATTAAAATGTATAATATTGTTTATACCTACTAAAATTACTTTGAAAATACGGCATTGGATATTGGCAAATTATACAAAACCGGTAAAATATCAATATTTATCAGTATTCAGTAATCATTATCGCTATTGGAATCATTCATAGTGAGGTAACCATTTGTATTCACGTCCCAAGACATTTCTAAAATATAAGGCAAAATATTATGTGAATACGCAAAATATAAATGCAGCCATTCTAGTAGTTTCATTAGACAATTTAGTATATTAATTAATTAATTATTATTTATTTTATTAATTTTTCATATTAGTTCTATACTATAAACAGTGAAAAAAAAAAAGTTGCATAAATTAATGCATTCACCTATTTATTTTTTTAACTTATGAAGAAGTTATTACACAAATATACATCACACAAATACTTCAACAAACATTGAAATATTACAAGATTAAAAGCTTTTTATATATAAATATTTTTTAAAGAATATAACGAAGAACTGATATATGTAAAGGATAACAAATATTTGATCTATACTTGTTGTTGATGCGGAAGCGCTCATTATCAAAAATGATTTTTTTAAATTTACTTTTCGTACAACCCGTAATTAAGTAATTCAGTGCCCACGTCGCCATATTTTATCACTCACCAGATCTGAATTGCTCGCTCATCGGCCCAAAGACAATCTCATAGTCGCCCTTATAGTCTCTCAGGTACGTCTTCGTCGCTTTAGGATTATGCTCAATCGACCAGACAGGGGCGGTGTGTACAAGCGGTTCCAAATCAGCTGCAGTTAACGGCTGCATTTCTATCTGCATCTGCGGCCTGTACAGATGCAGGTGTCCCGTCGTTGAGGCACCAGGTGACTCGATTATGCCGAACGCGTCGCTATCGATATTCCACGAGAATAGACACATTGAGATGTAGACCTGCGGGCGAGCATGCTGCTCGTTCAGACGCAGAGCGCAGATTTTTATTATGGCGTGGCTTATTATGTGACCGTTGATTGGACATACCTGTAGTCATAGTATGAAAGAAGTTGCACAGTCAGTGTAACTAATGATAGAAGAATTAATATAAAATCGCTATTTCTTCCATAAAATATACGTTCAGAATTTTTAATCGTGCAAGTACGAAAATGTCTAAAAACGCCCGTTTTATTTGAAAGTGCTCGATTTTGGACGTTTTCAGCCCTGTAACATTAATAAGTTTATTGTCAGAGATAAAAATTATTTTTTTGTCGTGAAAAAATCATTTTCAATCGTGGAAGCACGAAAATATCTAAAAACGTCTGTTTTCTTTGAAAGTGATCGCTTTTGGGCGTTTCCAGGTCTATGGTGTTAATAAGTTCATTTTCACACATTAAAATTATTTTTTGTCGTGAAAAATTATAAAAAATTATTTCTTATACACCACAATTCAATTGCTTCGTGTTACATTTTTTCAATTGTTTTTTTTTCTACATCTTCATTCGATTATATTATATGAAAATGTTAGATTTATGCGTAAAGAAAAACAGCATTCACAGTCTAGATAATATATTAACAGATGCATTATACTCAGATTGAAATATATTGTAAAACGATCTAATCGCGAACGTGTTAAATTCACGGAACTACGTTCGCTTTATATCTGTATAAACTTGTCACCTGTGGCTTACTTACACTGAGTATTTTGATATCGTAGTCTTCGCAGTGCAGGAATTGCAATTGCACATCCGCGCATAATTTCTGCGCACGCCGCTGTACAAATTGCTCACAGTCAAAAGTTCTTTGCGTAATCAACAACTGCGTTTCCGTCACATGTTCCGCTTTGAATTCAGGCACAACCTCCAGTTGTTGATCGGACAATGTCTGGACTATTAATGGGATTTCTATCGGTATATTGTAGTCGTCTAAAAACAAAAAGTTTCTCGCTGAACTTCACCTTTATGTTTATAACAACAATCTAGTATAACATGTCTTTTTTTATACTGAATTTATTACTTTTTTAGTGTTTTGTTTAACTACAGATGTATCTAACCTCTGCTATGGCCAGAAACCAAAGAGCTTGTCTCAAAGTCACTACTAGAGTATCGTTTCACTAGCTTCTTTATCCACTTTGTAGTATCCATATGACTCACACTTCCACTGCTCACACTACCTTTTGCATCAACAATTAATAATCCCACAGGAACTGTTGGCACTGAAGATTGCTGCTGCTGCTGTTGTTGTTGTTGCAACAATCCACCTCTATGTTGCTGCTGATCTTGATTATTATTAATTTGCCGCAGCACTAGTTTAGAAGAGGAATAGTCTGAACATTCAGTCCATTGGTCACCTACAAATAATTCCAACTTTTAAGTATACACAAATCAAATCCCGAATAGTCTTGGATCAGAAGACAAAAGAAACAACCCAAGAAATATTATATTTAATCCATCTATCAATCCATCTAAAAACGTAAAACAATTCTGTCGTCCCTACTACAGATTTATCTCTCTAACATTCACCTGTATCCAAACAATTGACTGGTGAATACACGTGAAACCTTCGTGCAGCGCCCCCAGCGGTGCTACTGGTGTTCCCGTCGGTACTGCGCGGACTGTGAGGGGACCGATATGGTAAATTCGTGGTACTACAGCCTGGAGGCAGTTGCGACATTGGTGGTGGCGGGGGCTGAGGAGAATGACGCAGAATTGCCGGACAATAGATCGTACTGCGCGGACTGAACTGACCACTGCAACTGCCTCGCGATGTAGGCGATTGCACTGGAGAGCGAACACCTAAAGTAGAGAGGGGCATTTTCTTGGATGTTAATTGTGTTATTTAAACGAGTTATATTTGTTGCAAGGTTTGCGCTTATTTATAATAGAATCGTGTAAACTAATTAACGTATTTGATTTTTTACAGGTTTAAGATGTTAAAAGGTTAACATAGGGAGAATTAGTCGATTGCCAGATCAACTGTTAATATAATAGTTGTTGCAGGTAAGAATTACCAATAATTCGCATCCTTTAAAGCATCGGGAAAATAATATATCCTTTAAAGGAATAGGGAAATTAAAAAATAATAATTGCTTTTACCATCAAGTAGAGGTATTATAAAATTATTTTCGCTGTATTCGATTAATTTTAGTAACATTGATAATAAGACTTCTCTGAAAAATTATAAGAGTAAAAATTATTTTAGGGAAGAGAAATTAAAGTACAATATTTTATATCAGGGTTAAAAACGAGGATTTATTCGACTATAGTTTCGCTTATTAAGTATTATCAAGAAATGAAAAACTAATTACAGAAAACTTTTTTATATATGAACAATCTACATACAGTAAAATCGTCACTACGGCGTTAAATAATTTTATAAAACATCAACTGTAACGCATTATTGTTATAGTGATGTTTTATACAAGTAGAGATATATTAAGTTATGGTGTATTAAGGTATATAGTAAAAGCAAAGTTGTTTTTTTATTTCCATATTCTAACATGGACTATCAAAAAGTTACGGCTCAATCAATCCTTTGTATCCATTAAAGCTATATAAATGTAATCATCCACAGATTTGAATATTTTCCAAGAAAATTAGAAAAAATCCAGGTATCACACATACAAACTAGAGTTTAAACATAGTTACGGTATAATTATATTTACCGGGAGATCGCGGTGACAAAAATCCATCCGGTGATTTAATCTGACATCTCTGCTGTTGCTGTTGTGCCGCCGCAGCGCTCCTATATAAAAATCGTCTCTCTCTTCTTAGCGAATTGAACGGTACAATATTCTCCGAATTGTCCTCGGAAAATTCGTACTTTTTATCCGCTAACCGCCTCTTCCTAAACGAACTCAACTTCTCGCAGCACTTTTCTTCCGTTTCTTCCGTGAATTCGTACGCTTTTTCCGCAATTTTGACTTTGTCGCGCGTATTTTGATTAGTAGCGATAGAGGCGGTACCTCCGCTCGAAAATACGGTACTCTGCAGCCGTTTCAGACGCGGATCAACAATATTTTGAACCAAGGTGTTGTGGTAACTTTTCCCGGTCAGATTTAAAGGTTCGCAGCTAATGTTTAACTCGTGAAAAGGTCTATTGCCTTCGGAACCTTCTAAATCGTATTCATTGAAATCCTCGATAATAGCATCGATTATGCTATTAGTAGTGCTCAAGTTATCGTGGCTTGGACACTCGGAAACCTCACTTAATGTGTCTCTATCAATATTCCCGTAATTTTCTAATCGCATGGCATTTTGGAATGGCATATTTATATTGTAGCTATTCTGAATTTGTGCGCCTATATTATGGCTGCTAGTATTAAGTGAGGGCTTGTACACAGCTACGTGTAATACGTGGATACAATGACCGGTGTTGATAACCACATGGTCTGGGTAGGCCAGAGCCACGTTCGGGTTGAATTTCGGATGTGGATATGTCATGGAGAACATGTAATGTAACATAAAACCATGCTTGAGGCACCAGCTCTGGCTTATAGACGGTTCTGTTTAAAATTAAACAATAACGCACAGTAATATAGAATATAACCCAAATACCGTAACAAGCATTAAGTAGCTAGATGTACATTTCAAGGGCTATGCCCCCATCTTCAGTAGCACAAGATAAAACTAAATAAAATACCTCTGTCACGAATTGTGATGGATATACTATAATATACTGAAGATGGCGGCATAGCCCTTGAAATGTATATCTAGCCACTTAATGCTTGTTACGGTATTTGGGTGATATTCTATATAATAATTTAATACCATAGTGATCATTTAAAAAATAATACACAGCACAAATAGACGAATGCGAATTAAAGTACACATAATCTTACCGTCAATATATAGACTATTGCTGTCATTACATGTGATGCAGTGTTCTTCTACAGGTAGTGTTAGGATAGAAAGATAAGCCATGACCGGATTGTTAGCTCTAAAATATTAATGCGAATATTACAAATCAATTGGAGACGATATATCGAATTTACTTACTCAACGCCATAGCAATAGAGTTTATAAGGATCTGCGGGATATTGTAGAAAAGTCAATTCGTCCAAAGGTTCCGAACCTTTGAGTAGTTTAAAAACGCGATGATTCGAAATATATCGTAAAGTAAGTCCGGGAATAAATCGCCAAATAAATACGTCATATTCTAACGAGATAAAGAGGTTCGCTACATCTTCAATTAACTTTTCTTTGTACGTTATGAAATAGTTTCCGCATATTGTGAAGCCCATGAAAACATGAGTGCTAGAAATATATAAGATTAAATCGCCCTATTCGTGGCAATGATAAAATCGGTAACTTACAACATTTCGGGCGGAGAAATTAATTGATCTAGCCTGTACCTGCACTTATTATGAACGTGATTGAATAATCGTTCAGTCTTAGCTTTAGGATTTTTCGTAATGCGGCCGTATAACTAGAAATTAAAGATATTCGCAGGTTGTTATTTGCCCATTATAAAACAGGTTAGTTTAAATGGCTTACCTCTCTATTAAATAACTTATGAATTACATTGAACTTGCTCGATGTTTCCGCGGTACATGGCGAAGCTCCCTTAAAATTCTCACTGGAACACGATTCTTCTTCCATATATTCGTCTTGCGATAAATACGAATCGGATCCATCATCGCAATACATGCTGGGCACTGACGCCATTATTTATGTTTTGTTTATTTTCATTACCTTCATACTGCCATCCAACCTGTATTGTTTATATTTGACTTATTGACGTTTATCTATTTAAGTGTCATTACGGTTCGATGTTCGAGATGCGCCATACTTGATATTGCCTTAGCAGCTGATTTTGACATAAAGTATATAAATCGTCATAAAAACAAGGTGACGAAGATACTAAATATGTAAACACTATCAATCGTATTCTTAAATTCTTCTGAACTTTTGCATAAAAATACAATGGCTACTCAAGATAAATTACTAAAAACGTTGGAACAGTTACAAAATTTGATTCATAATAAATCCACTGCGGATACTGCTAGCAGGTGATTAATTAAATCATATATTAATTCAATCAAGCACATATACGGAAGATTCGAGAGCACCCCTGTTTATATTTCTCGTTTCAGGAGAAAGGAAAAGATCCATCACAGCCACTTTATTGTGGAAGCTCTAACAAATCCAACAATAAAAGTCGGACCGAAATTTAACACTTTGCTGAGTATTTCATTAGAGACTTTATTATTATTATGTGACGATCCGGAGTCTGATATAAGAATGGTGGCGGACGAGTGTTTAAATAAATTAATCAGAGTATTTAATTAGTAAATAAATCATTTATTGCGTAAACTATTTTTTATGTCGTTTAAATTAGGGTATGACGCATAATATTGGCAAAGTTTTGATCAAACTACTGACGGAACTGCAGAAGAACTCTCCGGTGGGTGCATTGAGAGCTGCTTTGTCCAGATTCGCTTTATTAGCCCATCATATCAGGCTTCAAAAGGGCAAGAGTTACGTCACGAATATCGTGCCGCATTTGGTTAAAATTATTGAAAGAACTGAAGAATCTATTCACGAAACTATGGCACAAGCTTTGCCAAAGATATTTTCGGTTTTGGGTTGTTATACCGGTGATAATGATATAAAGGTAGCTTTAATCGGTTAATTTTCTGTTCCAATTTGAGTTAATTGTAACATTTCAGACTTTATTGAGAGCTCTGTTTATTAATACCATTCATTCGTCACCGACAATTCGACGTACAAACTCGAATGGTATTTTAACGGTTTGTACGATGAGTAGAAAACCTTTATTGTTTCTAACATATTCCCTAAATTACTTGTTAGGTAAATTTGTTATACAGTCTGATCAATCTACGCGTATTGTTATTTATATTTTCTTTTTATAGATTCGGTAGGTCCCATTCAAGAATTCCATTCGACTGCGCATATTTTAGGAACCTTGATGGCTCTAAAATTATTACTTCCAAAATATATAAGCCTCAATCAAAAACCGGATGTTGGTAATAAAGCACTTTGTCGAAGCAATCAAAAACAACCGCTCGGAAAACCATTCGATCTCAATAGATATCTGCAGGTTACTTTCATGATTAACAAATTCATTTATATATTGTAAATTATTATATCGGTGTAAAATAATGCGTGGATTTTTAGGTCTATGAATTATGCCTTCATTGCACTTCAAATTCTGATCATAATATTGTAAATGCGGCTTTAGAAACTCTTAATACTTTATTGACTAATTGTCCAATAGAGTTAAAAGATGCGTTATTATCTTCCGGTGGCATTAATAAAAGCAGAATATCGTCTTTCGATTTGATAATGAAGACACAAAGGTCACCAAGTACGTTTAACTATATATTTGTATACTATATTATTCTTTTACATCTTTCATTACTTTGCGATATAAATATTTTTTAAAAATGACATTGCTCGATTGTATTGAATTATTTTCAAATAAGTAATTGCCGTCTTCTTGATATTCCATAATATGGGATATAAAAGAAATTTACTTTGTTCTTTAGATCACAATTATTTATTTATTACGACTGTAGTTTGGTAATATTCTTTGATTTGAAAATGTGCAAAAACATGGAAACTATAAATATCTAATAAATAGATCATTTTCATATAATAATAATAATAAACTAAGCGAATTTCTTCCCTAAATTATGTTGTTTACGTTAATAAATTTGTAGGTCAAATTAGCATAGCAACCACAATGTTATCCGAAGACAATTTATTAGATTCCGATCTTGCTGATGTTTCTTCACGTAGTAGCATAGAAAAATGGATAGATGATTCAAAATTAACTGTCATTAACGTTAATTATATAGGAGGTATAATGCAAAATTTATTTATAAATTTTTATCGTTCACTCTTCGACATTAATTTTTAATTTGTTTAAAAATATCTACGTGTTGCTTTAGGATCAAATGAAACTTCCCCACAGCATGTAGATGTAATAAGTACCACCGAACCTTCTACATCTAGTTTTGATATTATCGACACAAACTGTTCCTGTAGTACCATGTCCATGGCTGAAATATCTGATCAATTCGAAGAAATTACTGTAAATGACAGCGTGCCCGATAATCTCTGCAAACTAGTGCTTAGTGAAAGTTCATCTGAGAAAAGCGTTTCGCAACAATATGATGATAGTTCGCTGAATACATCGAAAAAATATACAACGTTCAAAGTAGGCAAAATTATGAATAATACATTTGTCTAAATTCCATCAAAATTATCGCTTTATAATAGTCTTATTCGATAAACAAATAACCGTTACAAAAGGACATTTATATTAACTTTTTTAGGATGTAAATATTGGTACATATTTGGACAAAAATGTTCCTCTAATTTACTGCACCAGGTTACTTTTGAAACAGTTTCTTTTATCTGGATATTCAGGGCAGTTGATTTCAGACCGTGATGTTCGAGTGTCCGTTAAAAATCTTACTTTAACTTGTATAGGTCAAATTTTACGCATTCGACCAAATATAATACATTTATCGCTCGAGTGTACAAAAGATGTTGCTTCAGTCGATAATCACAGGTAAAATGCAGCTTATAATAGTTAACGGAATTCGTTTGATGTGATTTGCAATCAAATGTTGTTCAGAAGTTACAAATATTTGAATGAAAATCTTAAATTGTCATTGAGGAAATGTCGTATTTAATACAACACGTTCTAAGTAATATGAAATTTTATATAAGTATAGATTAATGTATTGATACGATGTGTAGATCTTTTTTCTTTTCTTCAAAGTATGTCGTAATGAGGCCAAAATAAGAATTCGATTTTCAACGCAGCTTTATGGAAAAAAAGATACTTACAAGCACAGTTTCCTTTTATTTATCCGCAAAAAAATACAACGAAAACAGTTCTTTAGAGCAATTAAAAGAATATATTAATCTGTTTTATACGTCATTACCTATAAATCTTTTAAACAATACAATTAATAATTAACGAAACTAACAACAACAATAAATCTTGGTTTGTCAAAGTTTAAATAACCAAAAAAATAATAAAAAAATAGCCTTTATTAAATAAATTAAATAGACAAGTTGAAATTGGGCCTGAATCTAAATTCATTAAATTTGATTTGGAATTATGCATGTATATACTTTCATAAGCATTTAATTCAGAATAGTTCAAAACACATTTAAGCAATTTAAGTGAATTAATTTCAATAGACTGACCTGATTCAAAAATATGCTCGGCCACAGCACTTATCTTTTCTATTTAATCTGAAATGAGCTAAATGCTCCTTAAATCAAGTTTCAATTGGTCTACTTGTTTGTCCTATATATACCTTAGGACAACTAGAACAAGATATTTCATAAGAATTAAAATAATTAAAATAAGAATTCGATTTGCAACGAAATTTTATGGTAAAACGGTACTTAAAAGCACAGTTTTCTTTTATTTATCAGTAAAAAAACAACGAAAACAGTTCTTTGGAGCAATTAAAAGAATATATTAATCTGTACTCGTACAAAATTTCATCAAGTTGTTTAGAATGATGCTAACAGAAAATTACGGCAAAATTGCATTATTTTGCATTACTTCCTCTTGAGTCACTTTGCAATTAAATATTTCATTTTAGCTTTTTATTTCATTTCAAATCTTATTTTGTGATTTGTAGTATTGAGCATAGTTCACCAAATCAAACCCACCAGTGGTTAAGCGATTTACTTTTATACGCTGATCATAGCGATCCTCAATTAAGAGGGGCCACTCGGGTTCTTATTGGCCACTATTTGAGAGCTATTTATTTTAGCTCTGAAGATAAGTACTGCAAAGAAACTGGTCGCGTTACAGTTGGCGCTCTAATCGATCTTTTGCTTCAGGTAATCGATTTTTCATTTTAGAAAGATTATTTCGTTCAAGTTGGATTTTTTTGATGTTATTAAAATGTAAAATATATGTTGTTGCATAAGACTATTTTATATTTTATTTTTTCAGGGTTTAAGAGATGATTCATCGCATTGTATTCGACAAACTTTATTTGCTTTGCGCACTAGTCTTACTATTATATTAGAATCTACAGATAGCTCGAAATGTCGCCAAATTATTGAAGAGCTTCCAAATCTAGCGAAAAATCCACACTGGCTAGTCAAGGTACTTTTTTTTTCAAGTTAATTAAAAACAAAAAATGACTTTAATTTTGTAAATTACGACCCAAACTCTACAATATTTATTTTGAATTTAAATAGACAAAGTCTAATGCATTTTGCCTTATCTAGGTCAGTTTGCTAGATCTAATGACAAATTTAGACTACATTTTAATTCACTATGTCTGCGAATCGTTGGAATTTCAAAATAAAGCCATCTACAACATTTTATTCGAATTGATAAAAGACGAAGATCAAAGAGTACGAAATGCTGCATCTAAGACATTTGTCAAGTTCGTATTTGGTCATAAATCTACTTTAAACTAAAATACTTTACTGATAAAATACATTTTTCAGAATTGTCCCCATATTGTATTATTATAAAGACTTTCATACAGTGAGTGATGTTATAAATCGCGCTATTTCGTATACCACGCGTCATTTCCCTCATTGTAACTACGAAAAAGAAATACATATAAGTAAACAGTCATTATTAAATAGTATGCCCTTTCCATACAATTACATTGAGAAGGAAAATGTTAAACCCGTTGACGATTCTGTGGCGAGGCTCATAAATAAATTACATTTGAAATTGATAGAGAATTCTTCAAAATATTCAATTGTAAGTACTCAATATGCCATTAGCGTTGATAAATTAATCGTTTTAGTTATAGATTCTTTATAATTTTCTTTATTTTTGTAGTACGGTTGTATAGAAACATTATCTTCTCTTATATGTGCTTATCCGAGTACTCAATATTGTGCGGCTTGGAGTTGTTTCGAAAATTACATCCACATGGAATCGACTTACACTTTTCAACGAAGCATTTCGACCAACGGAAATGTCGAGTCTAATATTCCTATTGAGAGTTCTAGTGATCTGTTGAATATATGTGTCAATATGTTGGCAAATAGTACTTTTGTGTACGATTTGAAGTTTCATTTGCATCTGTTGAAACTTACGGCATATTTATTTGCAGGTATTCGCTGCTGAAAAATATGCTGTTAAAAATGCGGTTAACAAATTTATATTGATACGCTTATTATTTCAGGCAAATCGTTTCACAGTCTTCAACCTACCCAGCTTAGTAATCCCATCCCATCCCAAACAACGAAGCCCGATCTATGGCAAATGTTCTCAAACGACAAGTGCTTATTTCTTCTTTCCGATCAACTTCTCTCTCACGTAATTAAGATCCTAAACATCATCAGTCACGTCTTAGACGAAGTACAACCGGTGCAACCTCAGTCCAAACCTACACTGCCTAACTTACCGTCGGCCAGTGCATTAACATCGCCGATTAAAAGAAGAAGTAAGAGCGATGTCGGTGATAAGAAGATATTAACTCCGGCGATTGCGAAGATTATTAACATAGGCGATTGGCAGGATGAAAAAAATGATAGGAAAAGTGGTGGGGAAGTTTACGTGAAGGTAGATAGTATGGGATACTTTGCCAATTTGCCACATTATATGAAGGTGTATGAAGTGTTGAAGAGCGCGTATAATAATTACAAGGTAAAGAGCAATCAATATAATTTTGCATAAAAATATTACGAATATGTGCTCAAAATATGGATTTACTGGCGTGTACAAAAGTTGTTGCTTCAGTTAATAATCGCAGGTAAAATGCAGTTTATTTTGATAACTGAATTCGTTTGATGTATTTGCGATCAAATGTGGTTCAGAAGTTACAAATATTTGAATGAAAATTTTAAATTGTCATTGAGGAAATGTCGTATTTAATACAACACATTCTAAGTAATATGAAATTTTATAGAAGTATAGATTAATATACTGATACGCTCTGTACATCTTTTTTTCGTTTCTTCAAAGTAAGTCGTAAAGAGGCCAAAATAAGAATTCGATTTTCAACGAAGCTTTGTGGTAAAAAGGTACTTAAAAGCACAGTTTTATTTTATTTATCCGCAACGAAGACAGTTCTTTGGAGCAATTAAAAGAATATATTAACCTGTTGTATAGAATATCACCCAAATTCCGTAACTCAAAGCATTTAATAGCTATATGCGCATTTCGAAGGCTATGCCCCCATCTTCAGCAGCACAAGATAAAAACTAAAAAAATACCTCCGTCATTAATCGTGATTTCTATACAATTAAAATATGAAGTCAACGTGATAGAAGTATTTCAGAATATGGCATATAATGTGACCTATAAATCTTTTAAACAATACAATTAATAATTAACAACAACAATAAATCTTGGTTTGTCAAACTTTAAATAACCAAAAATAAATTTAAAAATAGCCCTTATTAAATAAATTAAATAGACAAGTTGAAATTGGGCCTGAATCTAAATTCATTAAATTTGATTTGGATACTCATGATTTAGATTTAGATACTCAAGTAGAAAAAATAGTGTCGGCAGTGTTGAACCTTGCGGCACTCCAAATTCAAATAAATGTATCTTAATTTTTGCTTTTTTGCTTTGAAAAACTAAGCAGTGGTGAGACATACCAGAACATTACAAAACTCCTTAAAATTTATTATAAGATTTATGGTATTTTGTAATATTTTTATTATAAGCAAATACAGTTTGAACAAACATTTTGTAACATGTATTTTTTAGATTACTTTGGATTTGAATGCTAGTGAAAATTTCCTAGCATTTGTTAACGTAGCTTTATCAACAATGTCCCAAATATTAGAAATAGCAACTCATGTAGAAAGTGGACGAATTGCTGAAGAATTGTTAACATTTCTAAGAGCTACTTTTAATCTAGATGCAACCGCTTCAGTAGGATGCGTTCGACAACTTTTAAAAAGCCTTTTCGGAACTAATTTAACAATAGAGCACGTTGACTTACTGGAAAGAAATAAATCAACTCATATTGTGAGTATATCTAAATATCGAAGATAAATTTGGATTGTGGTAAATATTTGCCGCGATTTTAAGGTGCAAAGTGACGGTCACCATGCCGGATTCTACAGCAATATCGTTCAAGATCCTTATAATGATATAGCGAATTATGTTACGTTGCTGCATAAAAATGGAAAACAAGAATTTCACAGTGATACAACTCTGATGGGATATTTGCATAGAAAAGATAGTTTGAAGACGAATACGAAAGGAAATGACAAAATACTAGAAAATTATATAAGGATATTCGAACCAATGGTTATAATGGCGTTAAAGGTAAATCATGCTTGATGTTTTTATGTGTCAATATTTCTAGAAAGAATAATAATTTTTGAAACGTAACAAATATTAAATATATACTTTTGTCATATTCTGTATGAATACCATCATATATAATTTCGTTAATATTTCATAGATTTGTGTACAGCTTGACATAGTTAATTTTAATTTTTAGCAATATACAATAACAACAGATGTACAATTACAATGTCACGTACTTTCTTTATTAAGTCAATTAATTCACCTACGCGTGAACTATTGTTTATTAGATTCTGAGCAAGTGTTTATTGGATTCGTATTAAAACAATTCGAATTTATAGAAAGAGGGCAAATAGTGTATGTATTTTTTTGATAGAAATATATACTTTTAATAAACAATTTCGATATATTTGTTACATTTTTAGTATGTCAGAAGAGTTAGTGCCAAAAATCTTCCAATTTCTTGTTCATTTATCGTACAGTAAGCAACATTCAAAAAGTATTATAGATATTCCAAAAATAATACAATTGTGTGATGCATTGCTAGCTAGTGATATGTCTTCGAGAACACATTGTATTCCAGCGTTAAAACCTATTGTAGAAGACATTTTTCTCTTAAGAAATAAATTGAATACAACCAATTTTAAAGAACTAGAAACTACAAGGTATTTATATTCTATACATTTTTTGAAATGTTTAGTTATTTAGCTACTTAATTATTAATAAAAATGATCAAAATAATATCAGCAATTATATTAGCTTTTCATGTTAGAAATTAAAATTTATTTTCAGAGAAGTCTTATTATCAATGTTACTAAAATTAATCGAATACAGCGACATAATGGAGCTTTTAGTGCTTGTTCTGCATGAAGCCAAATTTTCGGACTCGAATGAAAAGTGGTCACGATGGTCTAATCTTATTTTGGACATTTTTCTTGGATCTTTAAAACACAACAAAATTAAAATAGAAGAAACTGAATGTTTCGGGGTAATGAAACGACTGGTTTTAGTTATGAATCCAAATGCTTACAGACCTATTGAACCGGTTATAAAAGCACTATTTCAAGAACCCCCTGATAAAGTAAAAAAAAAATCAGGAAAAGTATTTTATGGTTTTGAAATTAATATCTTGCAATTTTAGGACGACTCTGATTTAATATATACCCGCTGGCTTGGAAAAGTCAATATTCTGTCCTTAATTTTATTGCAATTGAAAGAAATAAATCTGTTAAAGAAAATTACCGATGTGCAGAATGAAATTTCGCCGCAAATAATTTTCCGAAATGTTAAAAGAATGATAGATCCTTTGAATGTTACAAATACGGACGATTTGTTTGAAGATATGACGCCAGAAGCCATTTATTGTTATTTTTTGTTCCGTGTTATAGATATAATATCGGTTTATTGTAATAGGACTCGTAACACTAGTCAATCGATTCCAGCGATGCAACAATGTTCGCAGTTTTTATTATATTGTTCTTATATCTTCCAATCAGGCAAGTTATATTGTAATATTTACTAGAAATATTAAAAAATGCGTGCCTTTTAAAATTATTCTTTACATTGTACTTCTAGGAAGTCATTGTAAAATAACAAACAACGCTATAGCATTAATAAATGACAAAAAGTACATGGAGACTTTCCAAATCGATACCATTTGTAAGAATTTTCTGGAAATTCGACGTTTTTGTCCATTACTTACCTGCCAATGGTGTCATATTTTAGGGCTTTTGAATCACAACAGTAGCAGAACTTTTTGGTGCGGTATTTTACAATCGACGAATTCTTGCGAAGCTACAAACATTAACACCATGTACGTCTCAATTAATTGTTTTCTATTACACTCAGAATAGTATAGAATATCACCCAAATATCGTAACTTAAAGCATTAAGCAGCTAGATGCGCATTTCGAATGCTGTGCCCCCATCTTCAGTAGCACAAGATAAAAACTAAATAAAATACCTCTGTCACAAATCGTGATTGATATACTATTTAATATTTAGTTTACAACTTGTGCTACTGAAGATGCCTTCGAAATGTGCATCTAGCTACATAATGCTTTAAG
This sequence comes from Leptodirus hochenwartii, assembly GCA_947310635.1. Classification (NCBI taxonomy): domain Eukaryota; kingdom Metazoa; phylum Arthropoda; class Insecta; order Coleoptera; family Leiodidae; genus Leptodirus; species Leptodirus hochenwartii. Next base: position 37,071,915 of record OX371176.1, read on the forward strand.
TTACGGTATTTGGGTGATATTCTATACTATTATTTAACACCGTAGTGACAATTAAAAAAATATATTACGCTCACAAATCAATTTATTAAATAATTTTTAGTAAAGAAGAAACTGATGAGAATGTAGGATCAATGAACGTGGAGATTGTGCGAGTTGGTGGTTTAATTTCGTACGCTGATTATTTGGTAAGATTAATAATTGTAAATATATAAAATGAACCCAGAAGTCGGGTTATCATTTCTTGATGAAAAACTCTTTCTAAAATATGCTGATCCGTTCATTTATGTTTGTCATTAATGATTGTGTTTGTTTATAGAGTGAAAATTTGTCGAATGGAGCGGAAATATCCTGGCTTATTGTGAATAATATCAAATTATTAATAGAATTGGAAAGCGAATTATCAATTTCTGAATTAATATCTGCGATACACCGCCATTCTGATGCTAGTCATTTATTTATACAAACCATTAATACCAAATGTCTTAGTATAAAAGAAGTAATTTTTTTATTCCTAAATAATTCGCGGGGATAATAGTAAATAATTTTTCAGCCTGAATTTAAGAAGAAACTACTGAAATCTGTTGAAAATGTGCATCCAACTCAAACTGGCGCTCTTATTTCTTTACTATTACCAAAGTTACTAAACACAAGACAATTACCGATTTCTATTTTAGTAGCTAACTTAGCCGGACGAAAGATAGAATATTTACTCACCTTATCAATGGAAGAGGTTACCGAACAATTATCTAAATTTGATCTAATAAAAATCATGGATGAACTTATTGAATTAAAATTAGTTAAGCGGTATGTAAACAAAATCGTCCACTTATAGAAAGCAAAATCTAAACTAAAACTATATTCTTTTTTTAGCTATGAAGGTTTAGTAAGTCTCCTGAATAAGCTATCTACTCAATTCTACGATTTAAGTCCTATAGAATTTCGGCAACTACGTTCAATAAATCCGCAATACATCACTAGTTTAGAAATCGACAAAGCTTGGTATTTGACACAAATTAGGTCGCATTTTTCAAACGCAAAAGATGATAGAGACACTTCTTTACTCTTAAATGAACTCGGATACGAGGACTTAATAACGATATTCAACCACAAAGATGTTAATAAATCGATTTTAAAATATTGTTTTCATAAAAGAAACAAAGACAATATTACAAGAGCTGCTACCGATACTTTATTGAAGTGTGTAAATAATTTTATAAGTACTGTGCCGAAAAATCATCAGGTACTGAATTATTTTACAATAATCCAATGTTCGGTGTAAATTAAATAATTATCCGTTTTGCAGATTTTAAAATCTAAAACAATCGAATTAAACACACGGTATTATTCGCAATTGAAAGATCTGTTAGACGAAACGATTTTCTGGAATTATTTCACTAGTTTGCTTCCAGCAATCATTTCGTTTATAAAAAATACTACTTGTCCTCAAAACGAAATTCAAGAAAGTCATTTGATGGATTTATTTAAATTTGCCGTTTTATCTTTGGAATCGGCAACAATTCTTTTAATTAATCGTACGAAAAAGGACGAATCGGATATTCACTTTTTATCATTAGTGTTAATATGCACCGAAAAAGTACTGAAAGTCATTCCGCAAAATATTCTGCAGCACGATTCGAATGCATTTCGATTATATGTTGCTGTAAATTGTGTTTACCAAATAATTCGCTTCTTGCTATTAACTTCCGAACCGTTACCAAATCTTGATTTTGGCTGTATAAATAAATTCGCACAAGAAAAAAGTAACGAAGTGCAAATAGCATTGACGGCCTGCAAGCAGCTTTCAACCTTAATGTATTGGTTGGAAAATAGAGAAAACAAAGAAATTGTTGTGCAGAAAACTATATTCAAGTCTATTTCGCATATAGTTGTTTCGCTTAGTAGATTGTCGCCGTTTAATTCGTTTATGCTGACACCTTTAACTTTGTGGAGGCAAAATACTGAATTGAAGTTGAGCGGAAAATTCAAAACGAAAGTACCTCCGATTCCAATTGAATATTTACAGGATGTGGATATTTTACAGGAATTTATATTTAGGTATTTAAAATATTTATCAATTATTTTTGTGAGTGCCGTGGAAAACCGATTTTACTTCTATCTTTTGAAGTAACGAGGTGACCGATTGATTTAATCAGATTTAAAGAAAATGTTTATTTGTTAGAATTAACTTCATCGGTTGGACAACTAGACAACAATTCGAAGAAGCTTGGGTATGTCTTTTAAGTGTCTTAAGCGCAGTACCAAATGAAGACAGCTTACCTGAAGAGGTCCATACTATAGCCCACGCTAATAGTTTAGCTGTTCAAGCTATTACGGCTTTATTGCTCCAAACTTTATATCTACCTCAACCTGGAAACAATTTGACTTCACGACTTTTGCACGTTCCACGATATATTAAACTTTTGAATAACTCTATAATGAGGTGCGCTTTCTAAATATACCATAGCTGACTACAAAAAGAAATTTTAGCTAATATATTCATTGTAATGGTTTATTTATTTTAGCCATAATATAAAGAAACTTCGATATCTTCAAGACAATTTTCTGCAACAACTAAATGATTTTGCTCCAAATTGCAGTAAGCAAAGTTATATTTTTTATTCTCAAAATTTGGAAAGATCAGATGGGAATTCCTATAACATTGGACAATTATCCGTTCAATACTTAATTCATTCTGCACACATGGTAGATTCTCCGGAAAGTAACAGCATTGTTAGAGCTCTTTATTTGGACCGTGAAAGTATTTTGCAAGATGCCGGATTAGACATTACATCTTGTTTACAATTTCTTATAGATTTGTATACTCAATGGATTCGGAGCTCTGTAATATTGAAAATATCGAGTATAAATTTCTGTACTACAAATTTTCGTTTTAGACATCTTTAAAATTACTACACGAGACAATTAAATCAATTTTAACAATATCAGACTTATTTAATGAGAGATCGCAATTTTCTTGGATGTTGGATTTATTTGTGGATTTGTCAAAAAGTCACCCACAGGAAGATTTAATTATTTACCAATATTTACTTGTTGGAATGTGTAAATGTGCTGCAGTATTAAGTCCAGTAGGTTCCATTTCATTTGGTTTTTGTGTCTACAATTTTAGTCAGAATATTTTTTTTTGTATAGAATTTGTACACGATAATTTTATAGGATATGGAAATTTACGAATTAATAAAAAAATTCTTGTTCAAAGGCAATTTGCAACGAAAAATTGCTAGTATGTACGGACTCTTGTATTTATTTGAAAGTTTCTTTGCGGGTAATATTTCAATTGGGAGGATTTCTGATGAAATGCTGCTGTTTCTTCCAATGACTACCGAATATATCATTAGCAATATCACCTCAACAAATGGGTATAATTTATATTTATATATAAATTTACTAACTTTTATCCCCCTAAAATAAAAATTTCAGAACTATTTTACAGTGTCAAGAACACACGTTACTTTTGTGGACCGTAGCATTTTATTTGATCGAAAATTTAGATGGAACAAATTTAGAGAATGAATTCGTGGATGTTGTTTCATATGCTGCAATTGCTATTTTATCAGATCCGAATATTAATATTGTGATATATAATTCTATTATTAAGGTGAGATTTTCATCTTGTTTTTAAATATTTAAATTGATCTGTGTACATATATATCGACCGATCGAAAAATCTAAGGAATGCAAAGAAATATTTAATTGCTATTTTTAGGGATTGGGAAGACTTATAGTACTTGACAAATTACACGCAAAAACATGTGGAAACATTATGAAACTATCTTTAGATTTAATGAAAGTTTGTAATACTGTGATTACGTTTCCGGCCATTCGGTTGTTATTCTGCTGCATGTATACGGGTATTCAAATTACTAAAAACTATTCCTTCGAAATATTTTCAATTTTCTCTGCAGCATATTCCGACCAATTAGATAATACGAGATCAAATGGAACTGTCCAAACAAATCCGGAGAATTTAGTACAAATAATAGAAAAGATATCGGCTTTATTTGACCGTGTTAAGAAGGGATGTTTGATGGAAGTTCAAATAATTTGCGCGGTTTTGCCGAATCTACTAAACGATTTCTATGCCCCATCACTTTTGACTAAAGTAATTGGGGAATTTCTATCACCGCAACAACAATATCCAAAATTCCTAAGCCAAGTTGTTTTTCAAGTAAGTTAACTAAAATAGATAAATAAAAAGTTATTTGGTTCAGGTAAGGTACTTGAAACATTTTTTAACTAATGCACTTTTCTGACTTGGCCTGACGCTCCAGTTATTGTACAATAATAACTTTCTTACAAAAAATTAAAAAGCCAAGTAAACCCAAATGGGCTAGTTTTTTTAAACAGCTTTTTCATACCCTATTGATACACGCTGCTGTTTATTGCCATAACTCCTCAGTTATTTCAACGAGCCATTGATGAGAGCCAACAATCTCTCCTACAAGACTGGGTCGTCTTCAGTTTAGGCAATTTTACCCAGTCATACTCGGTGGGTATGGCGACCTGGTATCTCACCTGCTTCTTCGTTAGCGCCAGCACTAATGCCTACTTACGAAACGTCTTTCCATATATACAGTCACGTGTCGGAAGACATGAATACGAAGATAGAAAAATGTTATGCGTAGCAGCGAATGATTTCTATAATAGATTGTCGGTAGATTTGAAGTGCACATTTGTGCAGACATTAAGGAAAGTGGAACACGTAGAAGAATCGGCATTTAAGGATATTCTGAATTGTTTGCAGTTGAAGGAGGTTGAAGATATTTAATCAGACGATTATTTGAAAGGTAAGCGATCATATTTATAGTTAAAATGAATGTTTGTCGGTAATCGTTACTGCAAATCATAAAACTTTCGATCGATGTTTTTTAGCGAATAAAAACACGTTTTGTCATTAATTTGAACTGAATTTTTGATAAAATATCAATTTTATTTTATTTTTCCTCATTGCACTTTCTATCTTGTTTTGTATTATACATTTTGTACATATGTTTATATTATTAATTGTAAAATTTATCGAAGAATGTGTATCTGATGTTAAATTATAAAATTGTATTATTAATATTCAGATTAAAATCTAAACAGTCTGTTAAGGAATTGTATTTTTTATTACATAAAGACTGTAAGTATCAAGGTTTTTCATAATAATGTAATATAATATCTGAAAAACTGATTGAAATATGTTGTGGGGTTTTATTCATAAAAAATAGGATATCTTTGACCGGATAAAAAAAAAAAATTACATTAAGGGTGTTTTAAAATGATTCCACCAAATTAACAACACAAGACTAGTTTTATTGTTAGAGTAGTTCATACAAAACAACGATGAAAAAATACAAACATCAGTGAATGTTCTTAGAGATCTTTGACAAATAGCTTATACATACCAAATAATTACAAATAGTTAATAATACACAACAAGTATTATTCATATCGTAAATGGCACCGTAAGGCTAATGAAACATATTCAAGTAACACGTACCATAATCCATTTCGTACATCTACGAAAATTCACACCTTTATGATTAATAATTTAATCTAAAATATCCTTTTTACCTGATTGCGAGTTGTGACTAGCGTTAAATTAGTTATTTTAAATCTACACTTCATTTCCATGTGCGCACAAAGCTGTTCGAACTATGCTTTTTGTGATGAATAATGCTAACGCAAAAATATTGTGCGAAGCAATTAGGAAAATTTATTTATAAGCTTAATCAATTGTGTGTCGTTAAAATTAATTTCCGAAATATGTACAAAAATACACGCAGGTTGTATCTTTATATACTCATATATTTTTCACACTTATATAATTTATATCCACACTGTTACAGACCATAAATCCATTTCAATTTCACCTTTTAAATGGCCTGTTTCAGTGACGAGATCCGAAGAATCAAATTAGTTTCTTTATAGGTTGTTTGTTGAACGTAAAAACAATTATTAGTACTTCGGGAATGCTTGATTATCATATATTGTACCAAAGTCTAAAATAGTACCCTGCCGGGTTTGTGAACATATTTCAATATTTGTTATATCCTAAAATGGATGGATTTACATTCTTGAGCAAAGTAATTTATGTATGTACGAGAACATAAGCGTAGAACATAACCGAAAAAAATTGCGTCGAATATTAAATTAAAGAAAAGTTCTCAGTAAATCTAAACATAATTAATCATATAAACATAATTTCAATTATTTCGAATATAATCTATTAAAGCAACTCAACTAGAAACAATCAGTCTTAATAAATAATTCAATGAACTAGAAACAATTACAAACAAAAAAGTATTTATATATTGTTATGTTCGTAATAAGGCGTTTCCATTTTCCATTATTACTACACTGTTGCGGACAAGTTGGACTTGTGTTTTAAATGTATATCTTACTTTGAACTGCTCTATTCATAGTTGACCATCAATTACAAAAATATATATACTTATTTATAATTTTTATTTGATATTAAGAAATTTGAGTGTATTCATATAAGCAATAAGAAATTATTTGATATTTTGTCGCCGAATTTGATTTAATAAAAATCACAAAATTAGCCAGCAATTAATTAAATATCTAACGCAATAAAATGACTAAAAATATAATTTACATTAGCGTAATTATATGAAAGAAAACAAATTATAATCATATTTATTAGAAACGTAAACGAACTTTTTTTAATAAATAACCAATAACGCAATAACAATAAAACTTATTTGACTAGCGACTGACTTAAATTATTTCGAAAAGGATACCCAAAAAAACTGCCGCTTTAAGTGTAATAGAAGGCCCTAAAACTGAATTAGTACAAAAATTGTAAATCGTAATTATTTTGTATATTTCTGAAAGTCTATGACATTTCCATCTATTATTAAAGTGGACTTGTAACAAAGATGCCGCAGAAGGTATGGATACCGGGTAGTATAAAAGAACATTCCATTTTCACTTAAAGGGTGGCAGAAAATGATATTTAACAAAAACTACTTCTGGTATTCAAGAATTAAATGGGATAAGAGTAGCGACGAACTGAAGCTAGCTGATCTTCATATGTTTGTTGTGATCTGATGGACTATTACAGCCCAACTTTACAGTATTAGGATTCATAGAACCGTTGCATAAAGACATTTCGTTGCCGTAAATACTCAAGTTATTGTGCATTATATCTTGCTTCTGTAAGATTAACATAAATAATAAAAAGTAAAAGCGGTATAAGGTAAAGTTTAAAAATTAGTCCAAAACCAAACGTTGAGTATACAAAAGCTACTGAAACAAATTACCTACGATCGACTAAATATACACTGTGACCCAGATTTAAACGTGGAATAATTAGAATAAAAAGGGTTACTTACAATTCCCTCAACCATAACGGCTATAGGAACAATTCCAGTTGCTTCGGCTACTTGGTGCTCAATCAGGTAGAACATATACTCGTCGTACAGCAAACGAATCAAATGAAACGACCCGAAACTAGCTGCCGATCGCAAGGTCAAATCTCGAATCACCATGGAACTAAATACAATACATTTTAAAAATTTACACTATGGTGTTAAATTATAATATAGAATATCGGCCAAATACCGTAACAAGCATTAAGTAGCTAGATGTACATTTCAAGCGCTATGCGCCCACCTTCAGTAGCACAAGTAAAACTAAATAAAATACGTCTGTCACGATTCGTGATTATATTTGGGTGATTTTCTATATTATAAATACAATACAATCCAATACAATTGTATTTTTTATCAAATATTTACAATTATCTTAAGTAATTACCTGTAAAAGCTCCATTTCAACAGAAACTGTCTGGCTGCTTTCGAAAAACTCGGCTTTCCCTCATACGGCTTCAAAGCACTTTTCACGACATTTTTCAGCCAAGAGGCCCATTGCTCCAACGAGTTTTGTTGCTGAAGAGTCAGTTTAAAATCCGCTTCGAAACGAGCAACTGAAACAAAGACAATTATTCACCAGCCAATGATCGAAAAGTGAGGCTGAATTAGTGTGACGAAATCAACGAATGCCACGCTATCTGAAATGGATTAAAACGGCCCAAAGAAGTTTCTTACCAATATCGTTATCGCACTGACACACCCAAGCGGCTTGTTCACGGACACTGTGGAAATCCACGCGGCCCAAGTCTGACAGCATCTGAGCGATTTGCGCGCCGTTGTGCAGAACCGCTCGAGCAGCTTGTGCTAAATGGTTTAGAGATGTGTAGCGCCGTAAGCTACTACCAAATGCCGCGGCAGCTGCGACTTTAGCTGCTAACATCCCCACTGGAGCACCAGCACTGCCACTCATTGCGCCTGTGAGCCAACCTTCAAGACCTAAGTAAGATGTTCACGAATATTACGATCAAATGTATGTCAAGCAAAACTAAAGAAAAATTTGGTTATTCTGGTTTGTTTACTTGTAACAAATAATGTGCGCAATAATTTGTTCGTACTTACTTTTAGCAAAATTACGTATAGATTGAGTAAGAGTGGCAGGAATCGGTTTGAGTACGTCAGGCACTAATACTTGTATTAAGTTTTGATAAAACGCTAAATCCACTTGACGCATAAATATTTGTACTGGCTCCATTGCACAAAGAGCAAACAATTTGGACCTAAAAGGTAATAAAACTTGGCATAGTGTTGAAAATATTGGGAAATAAATTGTTATTAATCGTAAAACATAGTTTTAGATCAAAAGTTTACGTACTTAGATAAATATTTTTCTTCCTCGCATTCATCACCATTATTATTGTCTTGCGAACGCCAAAATTCGCGCCACAGCGATTCAACAGTAGAGAATTCCAAGGACATCACGGCGTCCAAAAAGGCTTCCAAATGTTCTCTATATATAGACCTATACAAACAATATTTATATCGATATCTTTACAATATGACCATTGATTGACCAAGTTACCTTAAAGTATCGACATCTTCATAACCGCAATCATCCGGCAACGGACAGCTGAAGTGAATATCTGGGAACATCGGTATGGCATTAGTTCCATCACCCAAATAATTCAGATGCTGAGAAATGATACTAGCTGACATGGACGAATCCATGCTATCGTGATTGCGCTTATACGCACGTGCGGAGGACATTTTCCCTCCTCCGCCGCCGCCGCCACTGCTAACACCTCCGCCACATGACCCCGAATGACTAGATAAATTGTTACGTGCACTGCCACAACTCTCCCCCTCCAACGAGTTTAAAGAGGAAGTCGGTTTCACGCGAATACCATAGTAATGGTACTTCGAATTACCCCTAAAAATGTACAAAAATAACTTGAATGTAACATATCTTATTCAAATGGTGATTTTTATTTTTCAATATTTATACCTTGTTCCCAATCTTCTTGTTCTCAAGCCAAGAAAAACGGACCTAATAAGCTTTCCAAATGATGCTGCATTAACAGGCTCCAATTTATGTTCAGAACAATGACGTAAATAATGCGCGTACAAAGTGTAACGGGGAAGAGAAACACCTTCAGCTGTTTCGTAATTTTCCAATAACCATTGCACCTAAACATTCAAAACATACAATTAAGTTTGTAAAAGTACTATAAGAACACTACAGGAAAAATCCTATATCTCTGGATGAAACTGCAGAATATTCGTTTTTCGAGCTTATATTCTACATTGCGGAATTCTTAAAAAACTGATATATTTGTGACTAAAAATGTACCGAATCACAATGCGCATAGATGGAGTATAAACTCGAAGAAAAAAAAAAACAATTTACACGGTAACACCGAAGCACAACAGCCAGGTACTACTCACTGTAGCCGGAGAGACCCTTGTGGCATGTCCCAAACCTCCGACACCGAGATCATCTTGTCCCACCACACCTTGAGGCATAGCGCCACCACCAACAATACTAGAACTACCACCAACATTCGCAGTCGCTGCGGCCGCAGCAGCCGCTTGAGCTGCGGCCTGCGCAGCCGCATGCACTGTGGCTGTTACATACCCTTGGGCTTGCGCATCCTGCGTGCGCACGCACCAATTGTTGCGTACGCGCGAGTTTTCCACAGAAGAACGCGGTTAGCGTTGTTAGAATGACGTGCACATGGCGTATATAATGCAGCAGAGGATTAGCAAGGAAAGAAGAGAAGATGATGTTATTTTAGGTTGTTTAGGTGTTTGTTGTATAAAGCGAGTACACGTAATTTCTATATTAGTTGAATATAGCTTTAAAAAGTCATATTTATTTTAAAAACATTAAATAAGCTAACAGATAAATAAACTGTTACTGTAACGGTTAATTTATTATGCAAAAAACATAAGTTAATTTATTATTATATACAAATGTTAATTTAAAAAAAATCAATGCACACTAATCGCCAATATTAGTAAAATTATACGACATTCAACAGATTCAATCTACGTGTTGAATGCATTGACACTTACCGCATTCGTCGTTTGCGGTGAATTTCGGGAAGCGATCAATGCCTCAGCATCGACAGCTTGCTGAACCAGATAATGCGCACCAGCTGCGGTTGTATATCCAACAGTGGTTGCAGTAGTACCAGCCACACCGCCGACAGCATTACCCACATTAGCTGCTGCCGCAGCTGCGGCTGCTGCGTAATATTGTCCCTGGCTAGCTGCGTAGATAGTACCGGACTCACCTACCGTATACACCGGATACGCCCTAAACGGAGATTTAGTTGAAATGACCGAGGCGGATTTTTATTGAGTGAAAGATCTTACATTTGTGTTTGAGTGCCGTTAGCTTGGGCGGCAGTGTAAATTTCCGGCTCGACGTATTGTACATGGTAACCCTGATGGGATGCCACACTGTCTGCGTCTGATGCAACTGTGGCGAAAAAGATAATAATCACAGTTGAGGGAATTGAGAATTAAAAAATATAGAAACAATAAAAATATCTCGGATGCAACGATCTTAAAAATAAATGAAACCACTAAATAATAAAGCAAAATCACTGATAAAAAAATCTGCTTTATACGAGATAAAATCAGTTGCACTGCCTAACTCAATCCCTTATTTTTTTACCTCCTGCATTGTCAGTTTGAATCAAACTCTAGCATTTGATGTGCTCATATAATAGAACGTAATCAGGTGCATCAAATAGGATTTGATTGCATCTACAAGCCTTAAGGAGAATGAACGCTTTCACCTGTGTTGTAATTTCATGACTCATAGATAAAATTATCAAAGAAATTTCGAAATGAATAATATAATAGAGGAATTGAATATAATTCGTTGCAGATCAAACAGCTTCGAGATCAATATCTTTGCGGTATATAAAAGATAATTTTTTGACCCAATATAGTTTATATTATCCTGATTTAAACTGGGAAAATATATAATTGTTGAATTATAGAAGCATATATAGGGTAGGAAAGGTAACTTGCATAGCTTTTGTAGACTTAGAAAAGGCATTTGACAATGTAGATTGGGACATAATGTTTAGAATTTTAAAAGAAACGGGTATAGATTATAAGGATAGGAGAATAATTTTTAATTTATATAAACACCAAACTGCCTTAGTTAGAATTGAGGGGGAAGAAGAGGTAGCAAAAATAGGGAAGGGAGTTCGGCAGGGATGTACACTTTCACCGTTATTATTTAATCTATATATAGAAGATGCAATAAACAAAGTAAAAGAAGAGTATAGTGTAGGTGTGAATGTACAGGGAGAGAAAATATATATGCTGAGATTCGCCGACGATATAGCTATATTGGAAGAAAGCGAAAAGAATTTAGAAAGGGTATTGAATGGTATGCAGGCAGTATTGACTAGGGATTTTAACATGAAAATAAATATAGGTAAAACTAAAGTGATGAGGTGTGACAAAAAGGAATGCAGTAGAAAAATGAGGATCTCAATAGGAGATAATAGAATCGAAGAAGTGTCAGGTTTTTGTTATTTAGGCAGTAGAATCACAAAAGATAATCGAAGCAAGGTAGATATAAAGTGTAGGATAGCACAGGGTAGGAAGGCATTCGTAGAAAAAGAACAGATTTTAAGATCAAATATTGACTTGGGTATTAGAAAAAGATTACTGAAGGTATATGTTTGGAGTGTAGCACTGTACGGGTGTGAGGCGTGGACTATAGGAAAGGAAGAGAAGCGTAGATTAGAAGCACTTGAAATGTGGTGTTATAGGAGGATGATGAGGATTGGTTGGGAAGATAAAGTAACAAATGAAGCTGTACTAGAGTTAGTAGGGGAGAAGAGAAGTATTTGGAGAGTGTTACAGCGTAGGAGAGACAGATTAGTAGGGCATATTCTTAGGCATGGGGGGATTATGCAATTGATCATAGAAGGTAGAGTGGAGGGAAAGAGAGGGGTAGGTAGGCCTAGATTGGAGTATGTGAGTCAGATAGTTGAAGACGTTGAGATGAATAGCTATAGGGAGATGAAGGGATTAGCTCAGGATAGATCGGCATGGCGTGCTGTTTCCAACCAATCTTTAGGATTGCGGACTCTTTAACTAGAAGCATATAAAATGGTCGGAAAATATTTCTCGAAATGCTTCAAATGATTGTAAAAAAAAAAAAAAAAATACTATTCTTCTATGAAAATACACAAACTCATTGTTAAGTTATGATTCATACTATCATATATTGAAATGAAAATGCAGGTTTATTGGTCTACCGACGGAAGCAGATAATCACAAATTTCTGTATGATCCTCAGCTTGCGTCCATCCAAAAGGAATATAAATTGTTTGCCTGATGTGGAGATTATGCTGTAAATAAGCACACGTCAATATCCTTATTATTTCCAAGTCCTATCCGCTAGTTTGCAACGGGATTAGTGTTTTGAATAGACTCGTTGATGCGAAAACTGATACTACACGTGTTCTCCAGGTATTAATTACTAATTGGCCAAGTAATATGAAATCCAGTGCTAACAGAAGGTGGTCTTATATAAGAAGTGGCGTGTGTAATAACAAGAAGAGGAACTCAAGGGGTGATTTTAATATACAATAATAACACAGGTTTATACGACGGCGAAAACGGATTGATAAAGATTTTTATTTAATTTATTAGTGCAACGTTAAATAATTTAAATGATTGATGTGAATCGAAAAATTGACTTGGCCATCAACAGCAACAAAAATTGTTTTCATAATGAAAAACTAAAATTTTATGTAAAAGCCAGCAACGTAAATTTGTCTAAATTGAACAAAGAAATGCATGAATAATGCGAAATAATAGAAGAAAAATATCCGCAAATCCATAGTTCGCGAAATCATATTATACGAAAATTTTACGATATAAGGAAAAAATTGTTTAAAAAATAAATTTCCCAAGATCAACTTTTTCTATGGCACGTACAGAAATAATTGATAGATATTCTGCTGCAGCTGGGCTTCGAACTAGCAGTCTTAAGAATTACAAACTGCAAATTTTCAATTTTCACTATATACATTAAATAGTGGCAGAAGTGTTCACATCTCGCAAATGCACATTATTTTTCAACTTACCTGTAACTGTGATGAAATGTGGTGAAGAGATATGGTTCTCTTGGAGAGGATCCGCGAGTTGGTCTGTATTGGAACTTTCGTTACTGCTTTCGGCCGCCTGTTCTAATGCAGATACGTCTATCACTGGTATTCCGTTTACTAAAGTTGTAGTACCCTAAACCGGAAAGAAAACTCATCACCATTTCCTTACAATCGAACTTTGGACAAATAATGAAATCACTGAAAAAGTTATTAGTTTACTAACGGTGATTATAAATTTTTAATTACACTCCATATATAAAATATGGATAATGGAAAATATAGGTAATTAAAACGATTAGGAAATTTAATATAAAAGGTCCTAGAATGAATAATTTATAGGAAATAAGTAATTCGGGTAATTTTTGTTTCCAAATTCTATATGAAAAACGCACCTGAAATGGTAACAACATCCTTAACACGTATTCAAACTATTAAAAACTGTAATAATTAAAAATGATTTAACAATAGTCATAGTGACACTTATTAACAATCGTATTTGTTATTATAAACTTTTAATTATTAAAATCAATAGTATAGAATATCACCCAAAAACCGCAACTCAAAGCATTAAGTAGTGATTATTATTTTATAATAATTTTATACTATTATTTAACACCGTAGTGATAATTTTTTAAATTAAAATCAATGTCAAAGGACTTATTTAAATCATTTTAAATTGACGAAGGAGGACGAAATTATTTGACGAAGGTGGATTAAATAGTATTATTTGTTAATAAAATTGAGATACAGAATAATGTTCAGCGACGGCAAGTTACGACTTGCGCAATTACTTTAGGTATGACACATTTGTAACAATTATCATATTTTCGACTAGAAATAAATATTAAATTTTTTTATTAGCTATTCAATTGGATGGATAAAAGCATTATATTTCATCAAACATTTTTTTTTCTGAAAGGATTGTTTTGTTATCCAGTGATTTCGATTTGAATCACGTTTCGTCGATCTCTACTTGAACTAATTATAAGGTAAATCTAGAAAAGATCGGTAGTAAAAAAATTATATCGTTCCTAAATGAATAAAATAACATTATAAAAACACTTAATTTGCAAAAACATTTCAAAAAATAAATACTGTGTAATTACTACCCAACATTAAACTGTATCATTTTTCACAAATTCACAATTAAATTAATATTAAAAAAATTCTAAAATGCATACCTATTATTCAGTACTTAAAATCCGTACACAATTTTTGATCGACAATAAACGAATAAACTACGAATAAATTGCACAAATAAAAATGTTAAATTTTCTATTTATATAATATGTAATAACTAAACGAAAGACTTAAATATGTGAATGAGGTCACAATAAAAATCCGAATACGCGCAACCTCGATTATATCAACGGGGCAAGACTAAAATGAGATGTTGTTAGATATTGTGACAAAAATGGTCAGAATCGTAACGCTACTGTCGATATGGTGACAGCTTCAGTTCGCTGGAGGAAGGACTGCCTGGACCATTGAGGAGAATTGATAGAGCCGTAGTGGGGATATGGATTGAACTTACCTGAAGAGACGCGTGGTAGGAACAAACAGATCATAATAGAAAATTGAGATATATATATATATATATATAACCATTTGCTAAACGCAATTATTTTTTATGTATTTTCTATGGTAGTAGGGCTCTTGCGAAATGATACCCGACAATTTTTTGAAAATACATTTCATTATACAAGAAGACCTTTTTAAAAAATCGTGAAGATATTTAAAAGCAAATTTTGATCAATTTTTGGATTTCCAAAGGTGATGTACCAGTATTGTTACTTAATAAAAAAAAAAAACAGGATGTAACTTTTCCACCATTCAAAGTGTATTATGTCATGGACATGGACAAAAATAACACCCCATTAAAAAAATTTAAATTACATAAGACGATCACAATATTGTATGAACTTTTGATTACGAAGTCAAAAAATTTCAGAATACTATACTGCAAGACATAATTTTGTGTTCATCCTGTAAAATGCAATTATTATTTATATATGCTTAACAGAATCGAAGGTATAAGATAAAATGCTGAACTATTTCAATATAGCGTGAAAGATACAAACATGAAAATCACTTCAAAAAATTCAAGTGATGATTTTAACTTTAATATATTACAGTTTCTTCTGCAAAATATGATTTTAAAGATTATTATTGAAATTATTAGTATTATTATATGAAACCAGTGAAGAATTGTTTTTCATCTAAAGGACAAGCTTTATATAAAGGATTAAGCTTTATATTCGATTACCAGTTCCACAAATAAATCACATTCTTTCGTCATACATGATTTTATTTTTAATATACTAGTTTCTTCTACAAATATGATTTTAAATTTCTTATTAAATGAACCCAGTGAAGATTTGTTTTTCATCTAAAGAACAAGCTTTATATAAAGGATTAAGCTTTATATTCGATTAGAAGTTCCACAAATAAATCACATTCTTTCGTCATACATGATTTTAATTTAAACACACTAGTTTCTTCTACAAATATGATTTTAAAGATTATTATTAAATGAACCCAGTGAAGATTTGTTTTTCATCTAAAGGACAAGCTTTATATAAAGGATTAAGCTTTATATTCGATTAAAGTTCCACAAATAAATCACATTCTTTCGTCATACATGATTTTAATTTTAATGCACTAGTTTCTTCTACAAATATGATTTTAAAGATTATTATTAAATGAACCCAGTGAAGATTTGTTTTTCATCTAAAGGACGAGTATATAAAGGATTGAGCTTTATATTCGATTAGGAGTTCCACAAATAAATCACATTCTTTCGTCATACATGATTTTAATTTGAACACACTAGTTTCTTCTACAAATATGATTTTAAAGGTTATTATTAAATGAACCCAGTGAAGATTTGTTTTTCATCTAAAGCACGAGTTTTATATAAAGGATTAAGCTTTATATTCGATTAGGAGTTCCACAAATAAATCACATTCTTTCGTCATACATGATTTTAATTTGAACACACTAGTTTCTTCTACAAATATGATTTTAAAGGTTATTATTAAATGAACCCAGTGAAGATTTGTTTTTCATCTGAAGGACAAGCTTTATATAAAGGATTGAGCTTTATATTCGATTAGAAGTTCCACAAATAAATCACATTCATTCGTCATACATGATTTTAATTTAAACACACTAGTTTCTTCTACAAATATGATTTTAAAGATTATTATTAAATGAACCCAGTGAAGATTTGTTTTTCATCTAAAGGACAAGCTTTATATAAAGGATTAAGCTTTATATTCGATTACCAGTTCCACAAATAAATCACATTTATTCGTCATACATGATTTTAATTTTAATACACTAGTTTCTTCTACAAATATGATTTTAAATTTATTATTAAATGAACCCAGTGAAGATTTGTTTTTCATCTAAAGGACGAGTTTTATATAAAGGATTAAGCTTTATATTCGATTAGGAGTTCCACAAATAAATCACATTCTTTCGTCATACATGATTTTAATTTGAACACACTAGTTTCTTCTACAAATATGATTTTAAAGGTTATTATTAAATGAACCCAGTGAAGATTTGTTTTTCATCTAAAGGACAAGCTTTATATAAAGGATTAAGCTTTATATTCGATTAGAAGTTCCACAAATAAATCACATTCTTTCGTCATACATGATTTTAATTTGAACACACTAGTTTCTTCTACAAATATGATTTTAAAGGTTATTATTAAATGAACCCAGTGAAGATTTGTTTTTCATCTAAAGGACAAGCTTTATACAAAGGATTGAGCTTTATATTCGATTAGAAGTTCCACAAATAAATCACATTCTTTCGTCATACATGATTTTAATTTGAACACACTAGTTTCTTCTACAAATATGATTTTAAAGATAATTATTAAATGAACCCAGTGAAGATTTGTTTTTCATCTAAAGGACGAGTTTTATATAAAGGATTAAGCTTTATATTCGATTAGGAGTTCCACAAATAAATCACATTCTTTCGTCATACATGATTTTAATTTTAATACACTAGTTTCTTCTACAAATATGATTTTAAAGGTTATTATTAAATGAACCCAGTGAAGATTTGTTTTTCATCTAAAGGACGAGTTTTATATAAAGGACTGAGTTTTGAATTCGATTACGAGTTCCACCAATAAATCACATTCTCTCGTCATACTTGCATCATGTGCACAGAACCTACAGATCTTAGACGGTGCACTAGTTGATCACCAGTTCAGGTGCGTACAAGTATACTGTACCTGATATACCTGTATACTGTACCTGACAAGTATACTGTACCTGATGTAGCGTCGCTGGAAGGACAATAAGTTGCGTGGTAGTAGGCTGATGTAGGGGCGACGTATTGGTGGTGTCATCCCCACCATCAGTGACTAGCGCCCCCGCCGCCGTCGCGACGACGGTTGTGGTGCTGGAGGCCGTCGTTACAGCTACCGGGCAACTGTCGGCGCCCCCGCTGGAGCGACCCCCCATGACACTTGGCGCGGCGGTAGATGGTGGCGCAAATCGGGCGGCAGTCGCCATGACAATGCGGTCTCCACGGTAACTACGTCCTCTCGTACCAATAGATTCGAAGAGGTGAGCAGCGACGCTCCTACCAGAAGAGAGATGTTTTCCTAAACAGTAAGAGGGACATGATACCGGTTTTTCGTGGACGACTATAAGATGATTCTTCGAACCATCAGTATACGATGCGTTTAACAAGCAGAAAGAGCGTCGTATTCGCAAATACGCCAATTATAGTGTTTACAGATGGTAGATGTTGACAAAATTGTCAGAAGGATTCAGCGAGGAAATAGATGCTTAAAAATATTCCCGTTCTTAATTAAATTGATTGATGATAGAATGTATTCATGGATACTTGTGGTGAGGTAAATTCAATTAATATATGCACAGGCATGTTTCAATAAATAAGACAATTAAATGTTCGCCATAAAAAGGAAATGGTAGAAAAGGAGCATCTTTAATTTTAAAATGGTTTAATTTGATTATACAAAATATAAATTTGAAAATAATGTAGAGGTTGCTGAAAATATTAAATTTTAAATATATATTTGAAAAGATCTGTCGTACTCTCCGATTTTTAAAAATTAATTATATGTGGGATTCAAAAGATATTTTATATGTGAGGTTTTAACAAAAATTTTGTGAATTCGGATTAATTTTGTCAAAAGGTCTGGCCAAAGGAAATTATTGTTTACTCTCACAATTAAATTATTTATCAACTGAAACCCAGATTTAAATTTAAAAAATCTGAAAAAATGTACGTTGGTATGGTATATCCAGCAAAACTTGCTTAGATAAATATTAAAAATTTCTGGCATTGTTTTTCTTTTATATTAACAATGCTTTCCACAATTCATTATATTGAAAGCCACCGACATTCAAGAAAATACAAACTTTGTTCAAGTTATCAACAAATTAACAAAATTACGAAAGATTTATCATGATAAATTGAGGAAACGTTTTGTTGGAAAACTCAATAAAGAACGAAATAATAATAATAAAATGGGGCAGTTTTGTTGAAAAAATATTTTTTCACAAATTATATCAATATTTGAATGTACTATAAAAAAAACATAAAATAACTTATAACGTACCTGCTATATATATATCTAAAATATTGGTACGCACCAAAAAAAAACTTTTACAAAATCTGCACCCACCAATAGAAGCACCTGCTAAATCATAAATTTATCAAACACACTATCACAATCGATTAAATCAAATATATCAACTAATCAAACAATATATAAACCCAACAAACAGAAAACATAATTGAAGAATAAACGAAAAATATCGAAACACAACGAAGCGGACTTAAAATCACAAATCGCAATTACAACAACAGAATGTATGGACACGGATTAACACTAATACTGTTTCAATTTCAGGAGAAGACTATTTGCAGCCATGCAAATACCACCCTACAATATGTTGTATGTTACATATTGGTTTGATTACGATAGTTCAATCAAATAAGCACTGTAACTAGTATAATAGCTGATTGCAATAGTTATCGAGGATTCGGACAGGCGTAATAATATGTAGTGGAGTAGGTAGGATGGTGCTCTTTTGTGCACCTGGTTGATAGGTACGCTGCAATATGATGGTAAATGCGGAAGGGTAAGACCAACAGCATGATAGGGGTTTATGTATGGTAGAAGTGTGCCTGTTATACCAGGTGATAATATAAATGTCATTGTAAACATGACAAAAATCGTTCATAGATCGTTATAGCAATTTTTTTAAGCCCCCAAAATTATTGGCTTATCATTGTCTTTCCAGACAAAAAAAAAATGAACCAAACGCAGATATATGTAGTAAAATATGTTTCGTTTAGAAAATATATCTTCCCATTGCAGAATTGACACAAGTTTTTTATACAAGTACAATTTAAAAGCAATCCGACAGATCTGGAGCGGTAATTCAAAAATGATTTTGCTTGCTTCAAAAGTTTGTTTTCAAAATTCCACATACACTTGAATATTTTTTTATAAACAACGTATCGATTTTTGTGGATGTGCTGATCAAAGATTAAAATTCAGAATTTTCACGAGTATATTTAAAAATACGAAATGTTCAAAGAAATTGCTCTGGACTACATTTGTAGGGTTTTTTTAACATTTAACCGAATCTTGTATATTTATGAAAAAAATAATTTATTTTTAAAAAAAAATCGCTTTGCGAGCATGCGCGACATAATTCGATTATAAAATACAGAGTCCAGTCGCGTATCGTTAGAATATTGTATTTATTTAATTAATGTTGCATTATTATGATACGGTGTAAACGTATTTTAGTCTTTGAACATGTCATTTACGTAAATCTCAATTAAATTGATTAAATAATTTCCGCGAGAAAGTCAACAATGTGCGGCGAAAAGTCGCGACAAATAAATGTATATTAAAAAGCATTATTGCACTTTAAAAATGATCACTACGGTGTTTAATATTAATATAGAATATCACCCAAATATCGTAACTTAAAGCATTAAGTAGCTAGATGTACATTTCAATTTGCCTTAATTTTTTTTTTTGAAAAATTCGTACGTACGATTATTTCGAGGTCGAAATTTTGCACTAAATTCACTATTGCGAAACTATGGACTTTATGGATACGCGTGATTAATATGTTGGGAAATAGTTTACAAAATCACCGTGTATATTATAATATCCACCATCATAGTTGCAGTACGATATGGAATATTAGCACCGATACACCTGGCGGCAGATAATAGTGACTCATGGTTCTATCAGGACATTATTATATACCATATTATACTGTATCTGAAACGGGCAATGAGCTGAACTAAGAAGTGTCAAAAGTAATATAAATGTGTACAGTCATGGAGCCAGGAATAAAAAAAAAAAAACATACGTGCAAGTATTTTTTTTTTACGATTGTTACATCATTCTTAACGTTTGTGTACAAATAACCTGCGTGATATTCAATTTCTGTCGAATCAATATTGTTTTTTTATGGCACTGATGTCTTATTATTTTTAAAAAAAGTCGATTTTTCGAGGGTATGTTTAATGGCGACGAGTGTGCATTGTCTGGTCGGTCGACAAACGGTGAGTAAAGGCGAGGGACATTAGAAAAAAAAGAGGAGATTATTTGGGGGTAGCTGAAGACCGGTACAGGTTGGTACGAGATCGGTGTGTGAAAGTTACTTCCTTACAGGAAGCGGAGGAAGACACACTCGCTACATAAAAATCAAAGAGGACACTATCGTGGAACATTAACTAGAACTGGATTTAACAATTTGTTTTTTGATATTAGAAGATATTTCGAAAAATAAAAAAATTAAGCGTACCATCCGAAAGTGTGTGATGAAAAAAATTGCGTGCTTGTAGATTTAAAGAAATCGATGGTCATATTTAATTAGGAAACAGTTTAAAATAATTCAACAACTTGATATTATATTACAGATTAATTTGAATATTGTTTAGCAAAAGTGATAATTAACATGATTTATATCGCGTTTTTAATATCCAACAAGTACATTGAACATGTAGAAGTAATTTCGAAATCTCTTTTACCAAAAAACTGCAAATTATCTTCAGATAACAAAGACAAGGATAAATTTAACTCAAATCTAAAACTTACATAACACTTGTCAATATTTCGTGCAGTAACACGAGCTCATTTTATTCGTCACTTTATAAATCGAATTTACTTTTTACAAAAAAATTACATTTTACAAAACCTAAACTTGTGGTTTGTAATTTTCTACGCCTCGTCAACATCAGCAAATTTGTTTGTAAAATAAAACATGCAGAAACTACCAATTTAATCTAGATATATTTGTTTATAAGATCTTTAAGGCAAATTTGATAAATCTTAGTTATTGAGAAAAATATTTTTCGTTTTCAATAAATTTACAAACGAAGTAACGAGTCAGTTTTAAAAATCGTTTTTTTTTGACTAAATATGTAAAATTCGAAAACCGGTTTTTAAACTTTAAAAAAGCGTTCTACCAGTCTATAAAAAAAAAAAAAAACGTATTACCGATCCGCGTTCTATGCAGTTTATATTTTGTAAGAATTTTTGCATCGAAGATATTGTTAAAGATTATTTATAGGAGATTAGAAAATAAAGTAGAGGAAAGGCTAGGAGAAGATCAGTTTGGTTTTAGGAAAAACAGAGGGACGAGAGAGGCGATTCTAGCACTAAGAACGGTAGTAGAAAAAAGAAAGAGGGTAGGAAAGGTAACTTGCATAGCTTTTGTAGATTTAGAAAAGGCATTTGATAATGTAGATTGGGACATAATGTTTAGAATTTTAAAAGAAACGGGTATAGATTATAAGGATAGGAGAATAATTTTTAATTTAAATAAACACCAAACTGCCTTAGTTAGAATTGAGGGGGAAGAAGAGGTAGCAAAAATAGGGAAGGGAGTTCGGCAGGGATGTACACTCTCACCGTTATTATTTAATCTATATATAGAAGATGCAATAAACAAAGTAAAAGAAGAGTATAGTGTAGGTGTGAATGTACAGGGAGAGAAAATATATATGCTGAGATTCGCCGACGATATAGCTATATTGGAAGAAAGCGAAAAGAATTTAGAAAGGGTATTGAATGGTATGCAGGCAGTATTGACTAGGGATTTTAACATGAAAATTAATATAGGTAAAACTAAAGTGATGAGGTGTGACAAAAAGGAATGCAGTAAAAAAATGAGGATCTCAATAGGAGATAATAGAATCGAAGAAGTGTCAGATTTTTGTTATTTAGGCAGTAGAATCACAAAAGATAATCGAAGCAAGGTAGATATAAAGTGTAGGATAGCACAGGGTAGGAAGGCATTCGTAGAAAAAGAACAGATTTTAAGATCAAATATTGACTTGGGTATTAGAAAAAGATTACTGAAGGTATATGTTTGGAGTGTAGCACTGTACGGGTGTGAGGCGTGGACTATAGGAAAGGAAGAGAAGCGTAGATTACAAGCACTTGAAATGTGGTGTTATAGGAGGATGATGAGGATTGGTTGGGAAGATAAAGTAACAAATGAAGCTGTACTAGAGTTAGTAGGGGAGAAGAGAAGTATTTGGAGAGTGTTACAGCGTAGGAGAGACAGATTAGTAGGGCATATTCTTAGGCATGGGGGGATTATGCAATTGATCATAGAAGGTAGAGTGGAGGGAAAGAGAGGGGTAGGTAGGCCTAGATTGGAGTATGTGAGTCAGATAGTTGAAGACGTTGAGATGAATAGCTATAGGGAGATGAAGGGATTGGCTCAGGATAGATCGGCATGGCGTGCTGTTTCCAACCAATCTTTAGGATTGCGGACTCTTTAACTAAGAATTTTTATGTCTTTTACTTGTTAATTTTTGATTTATTTGGAATATATTTGATGTTATATTCATATTTTTGTACGATCAAATTTTGAAATAAGTATAGTTATTTTATAACTTTTTAACAATATTTTTTGTAAATTTTTGTATTTTTTTTTGTAAGTCGATTTTTGTATAAATCCTACTAACGAGTATCTTTTTAGAGTGTAACTTAAATAAATGTTGCTTTTATTTATAGCATATAGTGTGTCCAAAAAAAAACCATACAAACGTAAGACATGTCAGTAATGCTACAAAGATTCTATGAAGAGGATAATAAGATGCTTAATGAAAGCACAAAGCACACTTTTACGAATATTTGCGATTGTGCCGAATGGAAGTCATCGTACCAGAGCAAGAAAGAGATCTTGACAATAAAATATCAGATCACAAGCTGCGAGTAGTGTACTCGTTTGGGGCGCCCTTGACAATTGCACATTGAGCGCTGCGAGGAAAATTCGGCGTTATTAAATTGGGAAATATTCGCATCAATGAGAAGACATGACGAGAAAGTTTTCGCTATGGAAACTAGCCATGACAACTGATCTGGGATGCGGAGCGAGGTTTGAATTGACATATCGTACACCGTGTAATGACAAGATGACAAGAATACTCAGATTTGTTCCGATGTTGTTCAAGGGCTTTCGAGAAACACGTTTACCATCGTTGTGAAGATATAGGAAAATGATGTGAAGACGAACAAATAAGCACAGCCGTGAGGCATAAGAGGATCAATTGTTCGGTCAATGGAAATAGACAAAATATTAAATGCTGCCCTAAAGAAGGGCATTTACAATTGAGGAGTGATGAGGTATTAGATTAGATAATTTTGCACGTAAGTTTTCGCGATTTTAGTTATTTTTCATAATCATGGATAAATGTAGTAAATGATATCTTATAAATTAATTAAGGAGTTTAAGGATGGGAAATGAGGGAAGAATGTCAGGATGTTGTTTTGTAAGTTTTTAATGAAAATGTATGTGAAGTTTTTATTCTTCCGCTATGCTGACTCGATATAGAAGATATTATGAGATAATGCTTATTTTTTGGAAAATTGATCTATCATAAAATTTGAGAAAATTTTGATACAAAACTGAAAACAAAGAATCGTAAGAATAAACGAAATTAACAGAAATTAAATATAAAAGGAAACTTGCAGAGGATATAAAAAAATCCCAAAAAATGGGATAGACATTTGCAAATAGTTACAAGAAAATTCCAGAAAATTATTCAGATTTAAAAATTCAAATCTGATATTTAGTACTGTACGAAAAGTTAAAATAAATTATAAAATGAACCAAAGAGGTTGCACGAAATACGGATAAAAAATATTGTTAAAAACATATAAAATTAACTAAAATTAAAGATGAACAGAAATTTGCATGGCTTAAAAAAAAAACATAAAATCGTAATCAAACGAAATTATATATAAAGGTTTTTTTTTATGATGTTATAAATGAGAAACAAGATTCAAGAAAATTCGGAGTTAATTTAAACTGTAAGTACTTTATTATAAAAATTCTTTTAGGAAGTGCAAATTTAAGAGGAACGTGCAATTTTTGAAAATGGAACATTTCATTTCATAATGAACGAAAAATTAAATATATTAGGAAAAGACCGGAAAGGATAAATAAAATTTTACAGAACCTTGATAAAAACTCGCAAAAAAAACATTAGAATGATTGCAATTATAAATATAAAAATAAATATAAAAGTGATTGTTCAGAGAATATAAAAGAATTAAGAATTCAAACAAAATTTAGACAAATCTTATTAAAATTGCGTATATCTACAAATAATTATTTATTAAAAAAATATATATTTAAAAAAAACTTACTATTTTTTTAATAAAAGGAGAATTTTAGAGGAAATAACTTGATAAAATGTATATTTGTGCAATAGATATATAAAAAAAAAACCCGAAAGGATAAATAATATTTTATAGAACCGTGAAAAAAACTCAAAGAAACACTTTAAAATGAATGAAATTAAATAAAAAAAGAAATAAGACATTGTTCAGAGGAGATCAAAGAATTTAGAATTCAAACAAAATTTGGGCAAATGGTATTAAAATTGCGTATATCTGCAAATAATTATTTATTTAAAAAAATATATTTTTTTTTTATTCAAAAGAACAAATAAAATGAAGAAAATGTTGATAAAAACTAAAATAAAAAACAAAATAAACAATTTTTTTAATAAAAAAAAGGAGACTTTTTAGAGGATTTAAAAACTTGATAATATGTGTACTTGTGCAATAATGTAAAAAAAAACCCGAAAGGATAAATAAAATTTTACAAAACCGTGAAAAAACTCAAAAAAAAAATTAAAATGAATGAAATTAAATTAAAAAAAAAGACATTGTTCAGAGGAGATAAAAGAATTTAAAATTCAGACAAAATCTTATTAAAATTGCGTCTATCTGCAAATAATTATTATATAAAAAAAAAATGGTAATTTAACATTTAGTTCAAACGTTGAAAAGAACAAATAAATGAAGAAAATGTTGATAAAAACTAAAAATTTAAATTAAAAAAAAAAAACTAACTATTTTTTTAATAAAAGGAGAATTTTTAGAGGATTTAAAAACTTGATAAAATGTGTATTTGTGCAATAAATGTATAAAAAAAAACCGAAGAGATAAATAAAATTTTACAGAACCGTGAAAAAAACTTAAAAATTAATGGAATTAAATAAGACATTGTTCAGGAGATAAAAGAATTTAGAATTCAAACAAAATTTGGGCAAATCGTATTGAAATTGCATATATCTGCAAATAATTATTTATTAAAAAAAAAGAAAATTTAAGTCAAAAGTTCAAAAGTACAAATAAAATGAAGAAAATGTTGATAAAAAAAATAAAATAAAAAACAATAACAAATAAAAAACAAAAAACATTTTTTTTAATAAAAGGAGAATTTTTCGAGCATTTAAAAACTTGATAATATGCAATATTAATTGCATATAAATATTATATTATATTATTTTGCAATATTTATAAATAAAGCTGAAATACATGCATATATTTTGGAAAACGGTGGATATAGTTATTCGTAATTTTCATAAGTTTGCAAATTATATGCGAATATCCGAATGAACAAAAATGAAAGATGAAATCGCGCAATGCGTTTGTGAAAAGTTATCAAATCATCTTCACTCTACAAACTGAGAGGGTGCATGCATTTATTCGTTTCGCTTTTGATGCCGCTACAACTAATTAAACTTGCGAACTCGAAATCGACTCGATTAACTTTTCACTAGCGGATATACAATCGTATGAAAACGTGAGCGAACATTGCACGTTCGCGAAATTTGTGACAGCGGTTGGCATACTCCAAATAAGGGAGCCATTTTTTAAGTTAAAATCCTTCAATGAAAGCTACGCAAAATACCGGCAACAGCGAGTTCTTAAAATCTAAACTCGTCTAAAGCAACGTAATTCAAAGACAATGCCAATAACATTGCAGGCAAAGACGCAAATTGGAATATAATTTGCGGTACGATGTTGTTGTATCGGTTGCTAGGCAGTAATCAAGTGCAAGCGTACAATTGCTATATATTTGACAGCTGCCAAATGCAAATACTTACAATTACGGGCGCACACGATATTTCTACGGAAATATTACTGCATTCTGGTACTGCCACAGCACATGGCCATTACTGCTATAAAGAAGAAAGTTCATTGCACTAGCTTTGTCGCCTGATATTTTATCACAATGGTTTTAACGAAACAATAACAATTTTATATTGATTATTGATGGATGAGTAATCCTTGAGCATGGCGTTCAAGTTCCCACCTATTGGACATACTGCGTGTGAATATGCGGTTGTCTATACTCGGAAATTCACAAACGATGCACTGCGCGACATCTCTATTCGAGAATGTGCGTTTCACATGACACTTTTTAATATGTTTTCTACACGCTGGCTATAGATGGCACTACTATACTATACAAGAACCTTATCTAAATGATAATTTAATATTCTACATCATTTTATAAAGTCTTACTTATATCGTGCAACATATTGATTTATAAAAAACAAATTGCATCACTTTTATCAACAAAATTTTTTATAATTTTCAATTTGATCAGTGAAACTTACCGTCTCTTGCACGTGCTGTATCCACACTTTTTTAACAAAATCTAGAAACAATATAAAACTTGTGAATCTATTTATTTGACAATAACAATTATATTTGCCCGCAAATTCGCAAGGATATTCTTTAGAACCTTCGCGTTGTTAATTCTTCACAACGTGTTAAAATAAAATGGTCGAATGCAAACGATCCGGGCCTAGTTTTTGTTTCTTGAAAATTTGGCGGGAAGAAATGATAATTTGAATATTATATGATGTGGATTTTGAACTGTTTAACAAATATTAATTTGTTAACTTCCTTGTACAACTCGTAATGAACAAATAATATAATTATTACATCCGTTTGTAGCAATTTTCTTTGGGAAAAGGGTAATTTAGCTGCGAATTCTATTTGAAAAGCACGAAGTATTTGTATTTAACAAGCAATTCCATGTTTAAATTATGAATAATCGATATATTCAATGGTTCATATATCACACAATAACCCATACATGGACAATATTAGCCCATTGTATACGGTTCTGTGCGTGGGAACCTGTCCGTGTGAACTTCTTTTGATACCCATTACCAGAGGGTACGACTCCCCATACCTATAAACACACTATCGGCATGCAGTACCTACGTAGAGCTGCTACCCTCGAGTTCCTAGTTCCTTCCTCTCCTTTCGCTACATATACATCAAATGCTAGGGTGCTGATAATCTGTATAGCTATGTTTACAAAAATACCAGGCGCTAGTGGTGTACCTAGCGGTACTCCGAGGCGCTTCATAATACACAGTACCAATATAAAGCACGGTTACATGAAAAGTGAATCATACTACCATTGATATAAAAATCAAAATTTTATACATAAATATTCACCTTTCAATATTTTTACAGTGAATCGATTGGATTAGGAAAATTATCTGCTTCGAATTTATTCCAGGATTTTTTTAAAATAATCGTTCATACACAATAGCGATGGCAAACTGTAGATCACTTTGAGGACCTAGTTCGTAGTTCATTTCGATGTACCGTTCACGAACTATAGGTCCTGAACTACTAACATCTTTTTTAAATGAACTAGTTCACGACCTATATGAAATACATACACGTACTGAAAATAATCTCCTTTTTTCTCAATATAAAAATATTAAATGGTCAAAAATAAATAAATTGAAATATTACAATACTTATTTTGAATTAAGAATGACGAAGAAAAGACAACAATGTTTATAATTTGTACAAAACATATATATAAAGAAATATAATCTTCTCTAGGTACTCACGATTATTTATATGAAATTCTAAAATACTTATTGGTAATTATTGATGAAAATGTTTACTACTTCACTAACATTTAAAAATTAAATGTACAAACTATAATAAAATGAACTAGATAGAATCATTTTGTTTGGCGTTATAATTTATATTTTCTATTCCGAATCTTCTATGTTTAAACTTCAAAGCTTTGATTTGATATTAAGTGATTGCATTGAACTCAGTATGAAATAGAAGAACTATAAGATTTAATGTTTATTTTTGCATTATTGCAAACATTTGCTATGGCATGGCATATTTAAGAACATATTTAATCTTGCGAATATATTAATTATATTATTCCAAATGAAATCTGATACCAACATATAAATTGTGCACTAATACAATAATAATCACCAACACACTTTATCACTAAATAAATGTTAGTACTGTATATGTAATGTATAGTATACTGCATCGTTGTGATTCATAAACGGTTTAGTACACGACGGGTGCAGGACCTAGTACAAGTACATCAATACGTACACAATGTAGTTCATAGTTCATGACCTATAGGTCGTTGCAAAACATCGTCACAGTCATTTGATTGAACCGTTCACAGTGAACGGTTCGCGAGTGAACTACACATCGCTAATACACTAATTACATTTTTTTTTTTATTCAACATCCACCCAAATTTTCTAAATTGTTTTTTCCACTCATACTTCGTATTTTTTTCAACATTATTACTTTTAATTTTTTGCATCGGCTTTCTGGGTTAAGAATTTTTATTTTCACTATTCCTTCAAAAATTCGCACTCAATTATTTAATGAAATTGGTGCTGTTGTGAATATATGAAATGGCTTTATTGTGAGGGCATATTAAGGCACTATCTTTTTAGTAGTTTTTACAAGAAATTATGGAAATTTATGTACTACAGGAAATGGTAGCATCAATTTAACGCATTCAAATGTACAAAATTTTCAATATATTTACCGTTTAATATTTACCTAAGCTTCAATAACGAAGTATAATAAATGGGCTTTTCTTATCCTATTTGATAAAAGTTTTAAAGTCTTTTTTCATTCGAACACTTGCACTTCCGCCTTTATTGGAGGAGTTTTGAAATATTTTATTAAAAAGAATGTACTGTTACCTTTTTTCAACATTATATCAAATTATCAAGAAAATTTATTAGCAATCGACTTGAAATTTTTATTATATGAAAGGTACTTGTACAAAGTTAGAAAAAAAAATTTTTTTTGATATGTTGAATGCACCTTCAATAAAATTTATAAAATTTTAATACATATAATAACAAGTCTATAAAAAGGGTACTTTAATAATATAGGTAATTTCTTGAATTTTTATTTTGAACGAGGTACTCAATAGCAACAGAAATCTATTCAATCATATCTTCAGATTTTCTTTGTCCTTTCTTAATTATATACTTCTTACGAGGTAAAATATTTGCCCTTTTGTCAGAAAGTAGTATTAAATAAACTCCGACAAAGATCTTGAAATCGTCTCAAGGTTCTGAAGAACAAAAATTAATTGTCCTCGAAGCAATACTTATTCCTATTTGTTCCATGTTTAATAAATTTTTAAATTGCTTCTTAAAAAAATTCTTTAATATATACATGAAATTATGTATATAATAATCAATTCTGGTGCAAATTTATTTGTAATTATTAGCAAATTTTAATAAAAAATTTAAATTATAGTAGTAATAAAATATTTAAAAGATCACTGAAATAATTTCAAGTATAATCAATTTGGCAACTTTTATCGCCTAGAACTAACACTCTGTATAAAATTAAGAGAAATATCAAGATTTACATCGTGTTAACGAAATTGGAAAGTTTCAATTTATGAAAACATTTAATTTTGTACTTACAGCACTTTTCGTAAAGCCGCGCAGATGTCCATTTATTTTTTCCAAAATAATTGATAATTAGAGAACGAAAAATCAAAAGTAACAGAACATTATATGGTGCAAAAATTACTTTACATTCATAATTAAGAAGTTGATTGCGTAAATAGATCGCACATCCTGTATAGTTAAAAATATTTTCACTATACAAAGCTATACGCAAAATTTTTATTTTATAACATTATTCGTGTGTTTTTTATATTAAACCGTCGATCAGGATATTGCATAAGTGGAACACCCTGTACAGTAAGAAATACTTTTATAATATAGATTTCTTAGCTTTATATTTGATTCGATACAATTTCAATTTATAATATTATTCGTTTATTCAGGAAACCCTGAGGAAATTCTGAAAGTTTTTGAAATTTCCGAAATTTTTGAAAATATTTACCTACGATACATTCCGTAATTAAACAAACTAACTTATGGCCAGCTCATCTAAACGGCCAAACTATACCAAGAAAGTACCATTAACTCATCTATGCGTTGTTGATGTGTTGGTGGTACCGAATGGCCGTGGTACGGGTTATATTATATATCTTCGGTATTATTTCTATAAGCGAGCAGAA
Source organism: Leptodirus hochenwartii (assembly GCA_947310635.1). Classification (NCBI taxonomy): domain Eukaryota; kingdom Metazoa; phylum Arthropoda; class Insecta; order Coleoptera; family Leiodidae; genus Leptodirus; species Leptodirus hochenwartii. Next base: position 37,103,094 of record OX371176.1, read on the forward strand.
GCGTGTGTGTCGGTTGGATGAATGGTGGTACGTTCTTCTGGTTCCCACGATATGTATGGGTATGTCGAACGAAGACAACTCACGCAGTTGTGGAGTAGGTCCTGCTTGTGTCACGGTGGTGTTTTCGATATGGGACTTGTTCCGTACTACTTTAATGGACAGTAGGAACCGTACAGGGTACCAATGTTGCCGGTGGACATTCTCGAAGAATCTAAAATATATTGGAGATGATAAAATAGAACCAGATCATTCGTATTTTTCATTCTAGATTACCAAGGATAATCGAAATAAGGTAAAAGGAGCAAATTTGAAGATCAAGTACGGGCGAGGAAAAACGTAAAATAGAAGCATTCGAAATGTGGTGCTATAGGAGGATTGGTTGCGAAGATAAAATGACAAATGAAGTCGCACTAGAGTTAGAAGGAGAGTAAAGAAGTATTTGGAAATTATTACAGCGTAGGAGATAGATAGGTACGTCATATTCTTAGACATGGGTTATTATGCAATTGGTTATAGAAGGCAGAGTAGAGGGAAAGAAAAGGGTAGGTAGGTCTAGATTGAGTATGTGGGTCAGATAGAGGAAGACGTTACGATGAATGGCTGTGGAGGAGGGAGTTACGATGAAGGAGTTAGTTGATGATTTAACTTTGGAAATTATTACAGCGTAGGAGAGATAGCCTGGTGGATTATATCCTTAGACATGAAGGGTATGCAATTAGTTGTACTAATTAGGTAATGTAGAGGGAAAGCAAGTGGTAGATTGGAGCCTAGATTGGAGTTTGTGGGTCAGATAGTGGAGGATGAATAGCTATAAGGAGATTCAGGATACATCGACAGCTGTTTCCAACAAATCCCTTGGATTAACGACTGTCAAATAACCCGAAATACAAAAAAAAAAAGTCGTCTGATTTTTTTTCTTTTGTTACATCAATTAATCGAAGCATAGTGCATTAAAAATGCAGGTGATTAATGATTTCGATGTTCAACAAAAAAAAAACAAGAAAAAATCATTAATATCTTGCATATTCATACAATGAATTATGCCTTCGAAATGGCGATGAATTATGAATTGCACTTTGCAAATAGTTATATCAATTCTTATATAGCGTAATTTATCTTACCTGGTAAAAAAAAGGTATAGGTACTATTTTGCATGAGTCATCGAAATATCATTAAAAAAAAACCTTTCACGATTTATATTTAGTATATACTTGCTCTGTGTTCATAGCCTGTAATGTGTGAAGAAATATATTTGTAAAAGTGACATTGAAGGGGTTGAAGAGCGCACATCGATTGCGAATTCTTTAGTCAATACGTTAAAAATATGAATAATATTAATGCTTCGTCAGATTTTTTACATTAAATAGTTCAATATAGGGGAGCAATAATGACTTTCATAAAATGTTGATTTTTCTTAACGGTAAAATGATTTAATCACTATTAAAGAATTTTTTTCTTAAGTCACGCCATTTTTGTGAAACCTAAAAAATTCTAAGCAAATTGTGACAAATTATAAGACTCTATGTACCGTATTACGAATATACGTTTGAAGAAATTAATTTGTATTTTGTAAATGATGATTTTTTTGTTATTATTATATAATCATGGCAACGATGGTAAATACCCGTGCATATCTTCAGTAGGTCGACGTGTGAGCGCCTACTAAGGACCCTTGTTCTTTCAAATAAAGACGGAGATGGCCACATAATATGTTGAGGACACGTTTTTATATTGAAATCGAAATTAGTTCACCAGAACTAATTTTTATACAAATTACATTGTTTCCCATATTATTCTTGGATGCTCATACAAATTAAATTTGACCATCTCATTTTATACATATATTTTGATGATCGTTGATATTTGAATGAACATTTTTTTACAATGAAATTGGAGGGCTAAGAAAAAGCCGCCCAGAGGAATTTTACGAGGTGTTGCATTTCTTGGTGTGTGACATTCTGGCAACGGCTTTTGTCAATGTCAATTTCCTTAATGACGGAAAAAAACGACTAATATCCCGTTTAAAATTTATAAAATTATTTTCAAAAATTCCATTTTTACTAATCTAGTTACCATTGGTTTATCTGTTTTTGGAAAAACACAAATTTTTTCGTATATTCAATTTTTCTAAGCGATTTGGAGGGAAATTTAAATCTGAATGCACCAAAAATGACATTTATTCTTAATATAATTTGCATAATTTTTGTATGTATTTCAAATATTCAAAAATCAATATACCTTCCAAATAATATCAATATTCTAATAGCTATATCGCTAATTACCGTTTCCGCTTCTGCCACACCCTGTACAACGGGTACTGCCCCATCCGTTTTGCTACCACCAAGTCAAACAGTAGTACCGTTATGTTTTACATTATGGGAAATATAACTAGACCTTCTGAATTAATAGAACTTAAAATTAACACACAGTAGCGTAACAGTGTAGAAATAAAAAAATAAAAAAATGTATACAATAAAAGTATACATTTCCAAACATTTCAATTAATTGAAAATTATTTATTGCTGTAAGTAATAATTAATTTCTAACAATTGTATTTTATAAAAATAATGAATTCGTCAAAGTACGTCTATTTGAAGTTTTGAATTTAGAAGATTTTACAGTTGCGTTTTTTTTACGAACGGAAAAATATTTATCAGTTTATTAACCATTATTGATGTAGTACGTCCTATTTTGATTTTAATAAAAAAAAATCACAATTTAAGTGACTTCAGTTTTCGTACATTTGAACTAACTCCAAAAAAAAACACACCACCATCACATAAATTATAAAAATTATCAATTCTACGCCACTGTCCAAGTAAACACGATGTATCGGCATGTTATACATATAGACATATCGCTACAGTATATTGAGCCTCATATGTGAAGTCCTTTGAAGCTCTTTGGTACGATGAGTATGGTGGTACTTTCTCACCCCTTGATGTCGTGGAGGATCCGTCGGAGGATCGGACTCGAAATGGGACTCGATAAAATTCCCATGCACAGTATAGTACCGAACTGCGAACCGGATGGTGTGCACCAATTCCCGGGTATTGGGATTTTTTTGGTGTTTTTCGTAATGTCTCGGTAGAAATAAATTCAAATAGCTAGTTCTGAATTTTACGGATTGCGCTGTAGATTTATTGCGGAAAGGCTCTTGTAAATATTTGTTTTTTAATCGACAGTGTGAAGAGTGGCTAATTAATTTTAATTAAGAACACTTGGCGGTATCAAAATACAAGTGAATTAAGGATTAATTCAATAATTGGGTAATAATTAGTGTCCGGATTTTTATATAGTTTAGTTGTAATTTTTGGATTGCCAACGTACGAAATATCCAAAAAATAAAGGATTAAAATCCTAGATAGGTACGTATCAAATTTATGTAATTTTATATTCGATTTCTACCAAAAAAATAATTTTTCAAATATATATTTTTTAACTTATGCCAGGACTAAGTTGATTCTAATAGGATCAATTAGTGGAAATGAATGAAAGTTTTCAAAAATGTTTTATAATAAAATAACGATTTAAATTGCCTTTATATAATAAAATTTAAGAAGAAAAATTGTTAATTTCTAGGCATGCCCGTTAACGAGAACGACTACAGAGATTTTGGAAATAATCATAACATAACTTCTTCAAAAATGTTGTCCAAAGCAGAATTACGTAAGGTAATAAAAAAAATATTTATCCAAAAAACAAATTATTCCACGCAATTTTAATTATTTTACATTTTATTGTAGACTCACAAACCAATAATGGAAAAACGTCGGAGAGCAAAAATAAATAATTGCCTAGAAGAAATTAAGGCATTGGTACTGAAAGCGTTAAAAAAAGATGTAAGTACCCCATATAAAAAAATTTAATGCTAAATTCTTTTAGTTGATTTCAAATAAAAATGACTTTAGCCGGAGCGTCACTCAAAACTGGAAAAGGCCGACATATTGGAAATGGCCGTTAAGCATCTGAAGAACGTGCAGAAGCAACAACGCGAAATCGCGATCCACACGGACCCAGTGGTAGCCCAACGGTACCGCCATGGATATCGCGAATGCTTTGAAGAAGTCAATGATTACGTCGATGGCATGGACGGTGTTGATTCAGCGGCTCGCGAAAGAATCAAAATGCATTTAGGCAAATGCTTGAATGGAATTGAGTACAGCACTCAGCATTCGTTGAATGCGTTGGGCAACAGTTCGAGTCATTTGTTGGCGAATTTCGCTAAAAATCATAATAAAAACGTGACGATACAAAACACTTTGAACGGCAGCTTGAATAGTTCCGGAAGCAGCGAGGACGATGTAAATAATAATCCAAAATTTAACGGAATTGAGTTAATACCGAGTTGTTTACCAAATGGCGATTTCGCGTTTGTAGTACCGAAAACTAGCATCAATACATTACTAACACCACATTCCGATAACGAAGATAATGTTACTTTAACAAGACCAAGTGCTTTCGTAACGGTTCTGCAATCTACTAATAAACCTCGTCCAATTTTGAGCCCACCATCGAGCCCATCGTCCAGCTCCGATGATCTCATTCAAATTTACAGAAGACCCTTAACACCTCCCACACCAATATCGCGCAGCTTCAAACCAGTTATTTCCAAACCGATTCCCACGAAACAATTAGTCACTTCTACAGTAACTAGCAACGAAATTCAACAACTGAAATATCCAATCCACAATTATTCAACATCTCCGTTAAAGAGCAAGGAGGAACAAGTCCCTTTATGTGTTATCACAAATCAAAGTGAACGGTATAAGTTCGCCCAAGTTTTGAACGACACGAAACATTACGAGGAAAATTCCTACCATCCAGTACCAGAGTCACGTGGTGTTAAACGGATGAGGGAAAGTGCTGGTTTGTTAACTTTGGCTGTTGGTCCTAACCAAGAGCCACCAACTAAGATGCTGAAGGTTTCCATTGAAGGTAACCAATCTGGTACGGTCACTGGAAAGACTTTTACGCCGAAGATTGTTAAGGCTAAGACTTATAGTGCTAGTGAAATGCAGGTCGAACCAAGTACTTCAAGAGACAGATGTGGTACTTTGGAAAGCATTCATGAAGCTGAAGAGGCTAGTAGTAGTTCTGATGAAAAGAATTTTGGTGGTGATTCTATGTGGAGGCCATGGTGATAATATCTAATAAGAATTGAAATTGATATTACAGTATTATTATAGGAAAGTGTTTGGTTGATTTTGTAAATTCACACTTTCAAAAACAAAATTTGACATGTTTCGATATTTAACTATATAAAGATTAATTAAAATTTAATCTTCACTTGTATCGAATTCGAATGTTGCCAAGTACGCAAATATATTGATAAACTATTTTATAAAATCAATCAAATTGCCTAACTGGTGATAATATTGAGATACATTATGAAGTTTTCACACTTCATTTGCAATAATATGTAAGATATTAGATAATGTAAGAATTTATAGTTTTAATACAACGTCTATTGTGTAATTTGTTTTAATAACAAACACAATAATTTTTCGTCAATTAACTATTCTAGTAGTTTCTTGGGTTCTTTTTGCAATAAAAAAAATATAAAATAGGTTCGTTTTTTTCATGAAACACCCTGTATGTTAATCTCTGGATAAACAAATATGATATGACGATTCAATTGTGTGGAATATTAACTTATGTAATAATTCGAATATTCTTAAGGACGCAGAACAACTTCAAATGCTATTAGAAAACTAGAATTTTTTTGTCCAATTTTTTTGTAATAACAGCTTGAGGTAAAACTGGTTGGATTTTATAAAGAGTTAATTAGTTCGTAGATTATTTTTAAACACAAATATTTCCAATTATTTTTAAATTATTTTGATAGTTACTTTAATGTGATTAAAAGTTTCTGTTTGAAAATACTTATTAAGCGAATTAAAGCGCATTTCTAAAAATGACTATTATACCGGCTTTTTATATCGAAAAGATGTTAACAAAGAAAATTCGCTCAAATTTAAGGCAGAGTAAAAAATATTGAAGCGATTTGTAAAATATATCTTGCTAGTTTATTAATGGCTTTTAAAATATACTAGGGCATTAAAATTACAAAAATATATTCTTCATCCATTAAACCTTTGCGCATTTCCTCTAGTGAAATTCGAATCCGAGTAGTCGAAGGTGTGCAGAAATAGTTACATTTGTACTCTAGCTTATAATCCAACTCTAATAAAACACTGATTTATTCATATTTGCAATTACAGCTGGGCATGGCGCTTGAAAACCACATTAAATATCAATGATTGTCAATTATGATCCGCAAACCGTGGGCGCTCGCGGAGGTCACCCGAAAGAGCTGGGGGGGAAGAGACGACCCGGGGGGCAGGGGATGCAACCACCCCCGTAGCACCCCCATCTATGGTGCATCTAGCCATCGGCTAGCCGCGAGTATGACGGACATATATAGGGAACACGCGTGCATGATAGACGTGCAAGCAAACACATTGCACATCGCAGCGGGATTTTTTCTGCGACCCAATCAAATCCTGCAATTACAGTAAACCGCATTTTTAATGAAACATTTTGATTCACAGATGCATCCTACGTATAACGTGCACACAGACAAAATAATTTACATAATATAGATCGAGACCTCGATTTTTTCCACCAAACTCGAAGAGTTAACTCCTCAGCTAACTCCTTCATCGTAACTATTTTTTTTTTGTATTTTGGGTTATTTGACAGTCATTAATCCAAGGGATTGGTTGGAAACAGCTGTCGATCTATCCTGAATTAACTCCTTCATCTCATTATAGCTATTCATCCTAACGTCCTCCACTATCTGACCCATAAACTCCAATCTAGCACTTGCTTTCTCTCTACATTACCTAATTAGTACAACTAATTGCATACCCTCCATGTCTAAGGATATAACCCACTAGTCTATCTCTCCTATGCTGTAATAATTTCCAAAGTTAAATCATCAACTAACTCTTTCATCGTAACTCCCTCCTCCATAGCTATTTATCGTAACGTCTTCTTCTATCTGACTCACATACTCAATCTAGACCTACCTACCCTTTTCTTTCCCTCTACTCTGCCTTCTATAACCAATTGCATAATACACCATGTCTAAGAATATGACGTATCTGTCTATATCCTACGCTGTAATAATTTCCAAATACTTCCTTACTTTCCTTCTAACTCTAGTACGACTTCATTTGACAATCTATCTGCCCAACCAATGCTCATCATCCTCCTGTAGTACCACATTTGAAATGCTTCTATTCTATGTTTCTCTTCCTTTCCCTATAGTTTACTCTTCATAGTCGCACTATTTGCTCCTTATCTACGAATGACTTCCTACCCTGTGCTATCCTACATTTTATATCTACCTTACTTCGGTTTTTCTTTGTAATCCTACTCCCTAAATGAGAAAAGTCTGACACTACTTCTTTTCTACCTTCATCTATTCTAACTTTCATTTGGTGCCTGCATTACTTCTTGTCACTCCTCATCACTTTGATTTTGCTTATATTTATTTTCATATTATTAGATGATATCGCGTCATTACTTCCTGCATGCCAAGAACTCAAACGGGTCCTTATAAAATCTCCACCTCCCATAAATTTATATTTCCTTCCAACAAGTTCGTCTAGGAGGAAAAATACAGAGCCAAACAATAGAATGAATTGAATCAGTGTGATAATTAAATATTCCTTAAGAATTAGAATCCCTGAAAATATTTTAGCCATTGCAAGGAAGAATGTTAAAACATGGGAGTAAGTTATGACTTTGTTAATATAAATGTTGTTATAACTTAGTTATATTAACAAAGTAATTATTTACTCTCCACTATGGATAAATATAACAAAATAAGCCGCCAACACATCGAAATCTTAAGATTTCATAATAGATATGGCACCCATAAACATTTTATGCAGATAATTGATGATTTTCGCGCAAACGTTCTGGACTCTGAGTAGCATTTGGTCTTGATTGATGGCACTGGGGTTTCAAGAAAAATTGGTTAATAGGGAATCAACTATATATTTATAGATATGATTTGCTAGTGAACATATGCGAGTGAAACGAGACATACCGCAAAAACATATTAAAATAGAATGAGCGAGAGTTGAAACATCATTCTGAGGTCGACGTATTCTCGCCACAACACTGATGATGATGATGATGATGTACGGTGTACAGTACCGAAACGCGGGGGCTTAATTAAAAAGTTCGCTTCATCCGCTGGGTAATGATATTTTTCAATTATTTTTCTGTGGCTGCCAACGATTTCCGATAAACCAATCATTGTTATTAGAAAACGCACAGTCCTATATCTATAAACATATTCCAAAAGAAATATCATTGCATGTTGAGGAAAAGCTGTGGGAGATTGTGCTGGCATCTGTCGAGAGATTAAGGACTAAAATCATTTCTCTATCGGCCTTGAGCTTTTGTACGGTAAACATATAATTCGAAAGCGTCTTGTTAGAGGGCGCTACATATATTATTAAAGATACCTGCATTTTATATTATTGCAAAAATGTGCTTTAGAGTATAAAAAAATTTAATTTCATCGATATGGATATTTATATTTGCAGCATATGTTATTTTGTCGCTATTGCGATAACTTTAAATTTTTAAAATCCAATTCGAAATACAATTGTTATTTTAAGATATACATACATAAACGCAGCGAGCAATTTATTTTAAATTATTCCGTCAACGCCAGCGATTTTTTTTTATAGATCTTTTTATGTATTGGCTAAATTATAAAAAAAATACTCCATGTGTATTCTGTGTCAAATTAAAAACTATTTCGTATTCGCAACATACAAACTAAATGCGCCATGAAAATTTGTACTTTTTTATTAATAATACCCGTATTTTTTCTGCCTCGATATTAGTATGTATATATATGGGGTATAAACATATATAGACTATTTGCTATTCTGAAAAAATCAGCATTTTTATCGAATAAATATTAAATTTCGTTTATTCTAAATTGCAGCTGTGCGCTACGCGATTCTTTCAAATAAAAATCGCATTTTTATTATTCGGAATTGATTGATAAATTCATTGACTTATTGAGAAAATCTGCCGTATTATTTCATTTTAATCACAAATTTCATGAATTTTTATTGAGCAAATATTTTATTTCCATTTAGAATTTAATCAACAATTCCATCCGTCTTTTTATTTTAACAAAAAAATATTGTAACCGGTGAAAAATCCGCGAGCAAATAATTACAATTTATTTCATTTGGGCAGAAAAATCATCGTCAACTTTCAAAACTGTACCAAATTTCTTGCGACTTGTGCTTATTTAAATTCACCATTCTTTACAGGACATTAAAGGACTAATCCACTTCATTCCAATAAAATCAAATTTAAAATATTCTTGTTCTTGTTCTTTTACTGATTGTACAGATTATACAGGCTAGTCTACAAAAAGGTATCATATATTGAAATGTCCAGAAGCAAAAATTATTGTTTTCACTTGCCAATAAGGCAATCAGCGAGATTGCTAAAGATAATTATTTTCTCGATTTATATACATATCCATCTGGTTCTTTCTGTAAGTGTAATACATTTGCAATAGCGTGTTCAAACCCATTAGCATTTTAAACGTGAAACTTGTCAATTGGTTTAACGGCACTATATAAAGATGCGTATAAATAAATACAATGTATATAAATACGGGTATAAATCTGCTAAAGAAATTGACGATCGCTGAATCTCATGAGTAAATTGACCATATTTTCGCCTTTAGAATCCTCAGATCAGTTCCCATTAGAAAATGACCCATTCAGTCATTTTTTCACGTGAAATAAAAATTAAAAATTTTAGCACGGGCAGTCCATATAAAAGTATTTCTAAATTCTGATTTTTAAAATCTGTATCTTCGTATTATGTGTGTGTCAACGATGATGGACATACACACAGATTACACACTTGTTCATATTCTCACCGATCGAGTTTAAATCGAGAAAAAAATTGCAATAAAATATTTGAAAAAATCAAAATAAAATATTTAAAATAAATATTTTAAATTAGTTAAAGAGTCCGCAATCCTAAAGATTGGTTGGAAACAGCACGCCATGCCGATCTATCCTGAGCTAATCCCTTCATCTCCCCATAGCTATTCATCTCAACGTCTTCAACTATCTGACTCACATACTCCAATCTAGGCCTACCTACCCCTCTCTTTCCCTCCACTCTACCTTCTATGATCAATTGCATAATCCCACCATGCCTAAGAATATGCCCTACTAATCTGTCTCTCCTACGCTGTAACACTCTCCAAATACTTCTCTTCTCCCCTACTAACTCTAGTACAGTTTCATTTGTTACTTTATCTTCCCAACCAATCCTCATCATCCTCCTATTACACCACATTTCGAATGCTTGTAATCTACGCTTCTCTTCCTTTCCTATAGTCCACGTCTCACACCCGTACAGTGCTACACTCCAAACATATACCTTCAGTAATCTTTTTCTAATACCCAAGTCAATATTTGATCTTAAAATCTGTTCTTTTTCTACGAATGCCTTCCTACCCTGTGCTATCCTACACTTTATATCTACCTTGCTTCGATTATCTTTTGTGATTCTACTGCCAAAATAACAAAAATCTGACACTTCTTCAATTCTATTATCTCCTATTGTGATCCTCATTTTTCTACTGCATTCCTTTTTGTCACACCTCATCACTTTAGTTTTACCTATATTAATTTTCATGTTAAAATCCCTAGTCAATACTGCCTGCATACCATTCAATACCCTTTCTAAATTCTTTTCGCTTTCTTCCAATATAGCTATATCGTCGGCGAATCTCAACATATATATTTTCTCTCCCTGTACATTCACACCTACACTATACTCTCCTTTTACTTTGTTTATTGCATCTTCTATATATAGATTAAATAATAACGGTGAAAGTGTACATCCCTGCCGAACTCCCTTCCCTATTTTTGCCACCTCTTCTTCCCCCTCAATTCTAACTAAGGCAGTTTGGTGTTTATATAAATTAAAAATTATTCTCCTATCCTTATAATCTATACCCGTTTCTTTTAAAATTCTAAACATTATGTCCCAATCTACATTATCAAATGCCTTTTCTAAATCTACAAAAGCTATGCAAGTTACCTTTCCTACCCTCATTATTTTTTCTACTACTGTTCTTAGTGCTAAAATCGCCTCCCTCGTCCCTCTGTTTTTCCTAAAACCAAACTGATCTTCTCCTAGCCTTTCCTCTACTTTATTTTCTAATCTCCTATAAATAATCTTTAACAATATCTTCGATGCATGTGATAGTAGGCTAATGGTCCTATAGTTCTCACACAAATTAGCTCCTATTTTCTTCGGCATTGTTACTATTCTACTACTACTATATTTTAAATAGTAAATATAAATTAAATGTAATATAGAATATCACCCAAATCACCGTAGTGATAATTTTTTAAATAAATTAAATGAATAAATTATATATATATATATATATAGCGTCGCCAGGTCTCACGTAGAGGAAAATTAGTCATTCTAATTTTTTAATTTCCTACCAATTTACTCAATATGTTTAAATTTTGGACAAAATGGGCAAATATAGACCATAATCGCTTTAATATAACACCAAAATTATTGAAATCTGTTCAGCCGTTTTTGCATAATTTTGTTTACACTGGTAAATGGTAAACTATTGTAGTAAATTTGGAAATAATAATTTTTTTTGCAGAAAAATCAATGCAAGAATGCAATATGGTGATTTCAATCGAGTGATTGAATTTTGAGTATTAAAAATGTAAATAATTTATTTTTTTATATTATCCATATATTGAAAAAAATCTCAATTAGGGAAATGATTTGGGAAGAATAAAAAATGTACGTTTTTTGGGAGTGATTGAAACGAATGTATATTAAGAAATAATTAAAGCTTGAAATTCCATTTCCAAAACCTTTAAAAAAATAAGGGTTGGCTATATTAAAAATTTTGGTTTATGTTTTGTTTTGCTTAAAGCTTAATTAAAATCCTACCTGTTGTTGTAATAATTATTTCTACTAAAAACACAAAAAAGGGCAGAAGTAATGAAAAAATATATTTCTTTTTAATAACTCCGATGAAAAAAATTGAATAAATTCTATTCAAGATTTGTAAGAAAAAGAGGAAATTATTTGATAATTTTCAGAACTATTTCACTAGTGCAAATAAAAATTACACATGCAATTTGAAAGTGAAAAAATTATTAATATTTCTTTCATTTTATGTTTAAAATGTAACATTCAAAAATACGTCACTCAGCGTATTTTCTCAATTCAAAATTATAACCAAAGCTTTTCATTCATTTTATCGCTATTAAACATTAATTTATACTATATTTCACCCATTCCTTCACTCATTGCAGATTTCTGCAATGGTGATTTTTCCCCAACAAAACCAGTTTGGTTTTCCTTATACACATTTTGTTTCATATCATAATCTGTAGTCATTTCTTCCTGCATACCATTTAATATTCGCTGTAAATTCTGTCCCATTTCTCCCAAAAGAACCATATCATCAATGAACCTTTTTCTTCCCGAATTTCACGCTTATACTTATACATTGCAATTTAGATATACATATTAAATAGTAACGGTGAAAGTATACACCCCCTGCCTGAGTCCCTTCCACTCCTTCCCACTTAATTATAATTATAACCATTTCATGCATAAATGTTCTTCGTTTTTAATTCCTTATCTTTAGGATATTATCATTAAAAGAAAATTTTATTGTTTTTTTTTCGATAATTATATTTTACCACAAGTTTTGTTTATTTTCGTCACTCTGCATTCTACATTTTATTATACAAAACGAATTATATTCTACAACGCGCACTTCTATGATAGTTGGAATTTTGTTTCGTACATTATCTTTGTTATTGTACGATTTCTGATTTTGTTTACCTGATAATTTGACTTCTATCGTTGATAAGACTTTGTTTATTACACGTATAGTCTTCGGTCATGAACAAGTGTTCAGTATCGACGTATTTCGTTATTACTATTTAGTTAGGAAGAAGCAGCCGATCAATCGACTGCGAAATAAATTACCGAAACAAATTTTATTGTACTTTTTGCCAAATTATGTCTTCGTGTCTAGTGCAAAATCAAATATTTGGTGCAAATAAATGTGAAATTCAAAATTAAATTGTACCTTTCAAAAAGGTTGTTACATACAATGTGGATATTTCTGTTAAAACACCGAAGATTCTTCAGAAGTGCATGGCGAATTACAATACTATTTCTCGTCGGTTCTTCATTGGTTCTTGACAATGGTAGGTGCATATTTAATTTTAAATATAGCAAATTGTATGTTGTATAATGAGTATGCATCGACTTCCAGATCGATAATAAGTTTCTTGATAATCTTAGTGTGCAAAAATTGATTTAATAGAAGTAGAATTGACTGTAGAGGAATTTTTTTTTCCAAAAAATTTGTGCGTTTACGTAGCTTTAAAGCAAACGAAAAAAAATCGATTTATACTTACACTCATTTTGCATCTATGTGGTGTTTATTAAAATGCTCTCGATAGAGCATCAGGACACATCCATCCTCCGTGGTTGGTATGTCTGTCTGTCTGGTGGTAGGTATGTGCAAATGGATCAGAATGAGAACGATCTTGGTCCAATACACAAGACTTCTTTTGCCCGCGTGTCATCGTACATCAGTCTGGGACCGTGGGTTTAATTACACTCCTTATTATAGGGGCAACCAAAGCAAATAGGATGCTTTATAATTTAATAAAGTCCTCTTTGTTTGTTTCCTTGCAAAAAAATATTTTGCATTGAAAATTTGTTGCGTCGATAAAATGACAAAAATGAAGGCAAACAAAAAGCTAGTTTAAGAACACAGAAGTATTTGTAAAAAGTTTAAAATGACACATTTTTTTATAATGAACTATATTGCCGTTGGTTATAGAAGGTAAAGTACGAAAAAAGTTGTTATTTTTTTAAATTACTCGAATGAGTTTATTACCACTTTCTGCGATGCTTATATTAGCATTTTGGTCATCAACTGTATTACATGCGAGGATGTAATTGCGCAAAGAAGGTGCATATTATAAAACTAATGGCCCCCACACACGCTGAAAGAAAACACGCGCATTAATATCGGCATGCAAATTATTTTGTTTCCAGTAATTAATAAGTGAACATAAAATTTCATCAGATCCTACGCACACATATCTTTCTACCCCGTCACTGAAGAAATATAAAAAAAAAAAAAACGTACTTTTGCCCTCCTCGAGGGAATAAAACAGTTTTTTTTTTCCGAAAATCTGACGCTGATTTCATTCGAACTAAAATAAAGAAGTTATACAACGAAATAGTCTATTTAAGAATTATGTTTAAAAAAATGTACAGGCCCATCTAATGATATAGATATACGTGTACACTAATGGACAATGAAAATGATTCAATTCGTATATTGAAACAAATAAGTATAAATGTTAAATTTCGCAGTTTTGCCCAAAAGAATGTAGTCTAATTTCATTCGATCTAAAATAAAGAAGTTATATGACGAAAAAATGTACAGGGACATGTAATGATATAGATACACATGTACACTCATGGACAATGAAAATGATTCAATTCGTATACATGAAATAATTAAGTAAAATGTTAAATTTCGCACTTTTGCCTAAAAGAATGTAGTCTAATTTCATTCGATCTAAAATAAAGAAGTTATTTGACGAAATAGTCTAATTAAGAATAATGTTTACAAAAATGTACAGGGACATCTAATGATATAGTTATACGTGTACACTAATGGACAAAGAAAATGATTCAATTCGTATAGATGAAATAAATAAGTAAAAATGTTAAATTTCGCCCAAATGAATGTAGTCTAATTTCATTCGATCTAAAATAAAGAAGTTATTTGACGAAATAGTCCAATTAAGAATAATGTTTACAAAAATGTACAGGGATATCTAATGATATAGTTATACGTGTACACTAATGGACAAAGATAATGATTCAATTCGTATAGATGAAATAAATAAGTAAAAATGTTAAATTTCGCCCAAATGAATGTAGTCTAATTTCATTCGATCTAAAATAAAGAAGTTATTTGACGAAATAGTCCAATTAAGAATAATGTTTACAAAAATGTACAGGGATATCTAATGATATAGTTATACGTGTACACTAATGGACAAAGATAATGATTCAATTCGTATAGATGAAATAAATAAGTAAAAATGTTAAATTTCGCCCAAATGAATGTAGTCTAATTTCATTCGATCTAAAATAAAGAAGTTATTTGACGAAATAGTCCAATTAAGAATAATGTTTACAAAAATGTACAGAGACATGTAATGATATAGATATACGTGTACACTAATGGACAATGAAAATGATTCAATTCGTATAGATGAAATAAATAAGTAAAAACGTTAAATTTCGCCCAAATGAATGTAGTCTAATTTCATTCGATCTAAAATAAAGAAGTTATTTGACAAAATAGTCTAATTAAGAATAATGTTTACAAAAATGTATAGGGACATGTAATGATATAGTTATATGTGTACACTCATGGACAATGAAAATGATTCAATTCGTATAGATGAAATAAATAAGTAAAAGTGTTAAATTTCGCAGTTTTGGCCAAAAGAATGTAGTCTAAATACGAATTGTATATAATTCAGCTAAGCATTTTCTGAAACCGGTACATGAACGCGTATGCTGGTTGCATATATATACACATATAACAGGCGGAACAACTGTCTTGCGTATCTACGGCACATATATCTGACCGGCCACTGCACGAAGAGATATTATACCCTACGCTGTAGCGCATTTATATTTGCGACCATTAATTGAAGTTTATAGGTTCTGCAATTATCATAAGATAATGTAGTTAGGGAGTGGTGTTTGTGTTTGTGCCGGGCCGAGCCTGGGCTACGCAGAAACGCTCTGTGCATAGAATTATAATAAATTTTATATGTGTACATTGTATACAAGGCGTTCGAAGACTGCGTATTGCAACGAAGAAGCGTTAAAGAATTAGAAATGCGCTGAAAATGTTCTGATTTGAAAAAAAAAAAATCCATCAAATAAAAATAGTTTATTGTGCTATCTCTTTAAGTTTCGTACAATATATCCTAAGATAATATAAATCCATTTTAATAAGACCATTTTTTTATGCGACAGAGTAACATTCAAATCTAATATCGATTTATATATATTATATATAAATATTATATATATTTATATATATATAATTATATATATACAAATATATTCTATTTATTACTAAATGTAATATTGCACTGTTATAGATAAAAAAGTATTATTATTTTATATATACCGAGCGGACACTTAAAATAGCTTAACATATTCATAGCGGGAAAACATTTATGCGCTCATTTTTATTAGTCGAATTAATTTGTAAAACCGAAGAGCTAGAAAAACTAGTTTTATATAATTAGAATTTAGTCTTAGTCCGTTCTAATAATTTAGATTAAGTTAGACACAAATTTCTTATTAAATAGAGCAACTGAATTATATCAAATTTGTTTTTAAATTGTTGCATACTATTTGACACATTTTAAAAATGCCTATATATTTTATAAAAATAAATATATGTTAATAAGTCATATACCAGGTAGATACTTAAAAAATATAATAGCATATTAACAAACACAGAAAAGAACCTGCACACTGATTTCTGTTTCACTAATTAATTTGTAAAACCGAAAAATTAGAAAAAATAGTTTAAAAAATCCTTAGATTACAGGATAATTGTAGCCTGTTCTAATAAGACCATTTTTTTTAATCGAATAGAGCGATATAATAATATTAAAAACGATATAAAATTATTACATACTATTTGAACGTCTTTAAGGTGACTATACGTTGGAACCTTATTCTACAAAATATATCTCACACATTTATATACCGGGTAACCACTTACAAATTCAAATATATTAACAAACGTTAGAAATCACTGCTTTCTGCCACACTATTTAATTTGTAGAACCAAAATATTTCGTTTTACACAAATCTTAAGACATGGGATATAATTTTAATTCGCTTTAATAAGTTAGACAATTTTTTATCGGATGAATTACTTAATTACATAATAAATCATTATTAAATCGCTGCCTACCATTTTATAGATATTTAATATGCCTCTATTTCATTGAACTTTTAATCTAAAGAAAAATATCTTAATATTTTATATTACGGGAGGTCATATAAATAATTAAAATATATTCATAAACACGGGAAATCTTTTTTTTTGCTTTATTAACTAAATATCACGAAAAACTGATAGAACCGACCACAGACCATCTACTTTAAATCGTATTTTTTATTAAATTTAGTAGTTCGTAAAATTTTGTAAAAATCGGAAATATACACGCGATCGAATCCAATTTAATTAATTTCCTCTAATTAATCGATATTACATTTATAACCCACTATAAAAGAAAGCGCGTTTCATTCGTTTATTATTGCTTCAACGTTAAAGTTAATGCCACGATGTAAGAAGAATGATGATAACTGCTAAACGTTAAGTATATTCCAGGCAATAAAGTGTTGGTTCGAGATCGCGGACAATCGTTGGTGCTTGCGAATGAGCTTCATTCCCTCATTGAACCCATTATATTTCTTTCATCTGTGTGCCGGATCATTATATTACCTCGTCCTCGGCCAGCGATATTAAATATGCCGGGCTTATTCTTACCAATGTATTTCGTACGGACGCTGCTCGATTCTAAATCGCGGTGACAATAAATAATAAAATCTACACAATCATTGTACAACTGGCCAAACGATGAGAGCAAACCGAAGAATGAACGAATTATCAACAACTGGCCAAAGGACTATTTTTTTTTTTACGTACACGATAGAGAGAAAAGCGAACGAGAATATATTCCTTCGATTCTTAATTATCGATAATCTATATTCTTTGTATATTTCATATATTCTCTGGTTGTGAAAATTGGTTTCGGTCAAAAATCTATTTTCAATAGATGTTGACGTTTCGAGGTCCTTTGGATCTAAAAATGATTTTTTGTGCAGTTTTTTTTTTAAGTAAAATTTGAACAATAACAAAAACGTCGGCGAACTCTCATTTGATATAATATTTGAAAATGTTTTCTTGATCAGTATCATCAAATGTGATCCTTTGGCCAGAGCCGATGTGTTGTCATATATTACAACTAATCAGTTCTGCAATACATTCAACCGTATTGACTTATGATACGATATTTCCCTGCTTAGTGCCTACATGCATATAATAGCTTCGTCATTATTTCAGAAAAAAACTGCCTTCATTAGCCATTATGCCTCCATATAAATGACTCATGCCCATTTTTCCATCGCATTGTTTTATGATGTAGTTTCTTCTGGTCTTGATTGCTCCGATATTCACGCATACATATTAAGCTGTTCTGATTATATTATTAAAAAATATGTACGAGAAATATAAAATAATTTTCAAACGATTTAAAATAAATTTATTTCTAATTTTTATAAAAAAAAATATTTCGACGTTTCTAGACAATTTCATAGTTAATTTTTAGTACTGCTGCAGAATTTTTGCTTGCAATTCTGTTGCAATTTTTTTTAACTGCTAAACACGAGCTCTGTGAAAATATAGGTTAGATTAAATAGGTAAAATAAGTTAAAAAAATATTGAAGAAACAAATATATATGTTCGACAATTAATAATTAATTAATAATTATTTTTTTTAATAATTGTAGACATAAATAAAATCAAATGTAAATTCTAATGAGGCCTCGTATTAAATTTCTATTTTTTATATAAAAAAAAAAAATTTCGACGTTTCTAGACAATTTCAATAGTTAATTTTTAATTATGCTGCAGATTTTTTGCTTTCAATTCTGTTGCAATTTTTTTTTAGATGCTAAAGACGAGCTCTGTGAAAAAATAGGTTAAATAGATTAAAAAAATATTGAAGAAACAAATGTGTATATTCGAAAATTTATAATTCTAGATATTAATAAAATCAGATGTAAATTCTGATGAGGCCGCGTATTAAATTTCTATTTTTTATAAAAAAAAAAAAAATTTCGACGTTTCTAGACAATTTCAATAGTTAATTTTTAATTATGCTGCAGATTTTTTTGCTTTCAATTCTGTTGCAATTTTTTTTTAGATGCTAAAGACGAGCTCTGTGAAAAAATAGGGTAAATAGGTAAAAAAAATATTGAAGAAACAAATGTGTATATTCGAAAATTTATAATTCTAGACATTAATAAAATCAGATGTAAATTCTGATGAGGCCTCGTATTAAATTTCTATTTTTTATATAAAAAAAAAAAATTTCGACGTTTCTAGACAATTTCAATAGTTAATTTTTAATTATGCTGCAGATTTTTTGCTTTCAATTCTGTTGCAATTTTTTTTTAGATGCTAAAGACGAGCTCTGTGAAAAAATAGGTTAAATAGATTAAAAAAATATTGAAGAAACAAATGTGTATATTCGAAAATTAATAATTCTAGACATTAATAAAATCAGATGTAAATTCTGATGAGGCCTCGTATTAAATTTCTAATTTCTATAAAAATAAAAAATTTTCGACGTTTCTAGACAATTTCAATAGTTAATTTTTAATTATGCTGCAGATTTTTTGCTTGCAATTATGTTGCAATTTTATTTTAGATGCTAAGACGAGCTCTGTGAAAAAATAGGGTAAATAGGTAAAAAAAATATTGAAGAAACAAATGTGTATATTCGAAAATTTATAATTCTAGACATTAATAAAATCAGATGTAAATTCTGATGAGGCCTCGTATTAAATTTCTATTTTTTATATAAAAAAAAAAAATTTCGACGTTTCTAGACAATTTCAATAGTTAATTTTTAATTATGCTGCAGATTTTTTGCTTGCAATTATGTTGCAATTTTATTTTAGATGCTAAGACGAGCTCTGTGAAAAAATAGGGTAAATAGGTAAAAAAAATATTGAAGAAACAAATGTGTATATTCGAAAATTTATAATTCTAGACATTAATAAAATCAGATGTAAATTCTGATGAGGCCTCGTATTAAATTTCTATTTTATATATAAAAAAAAAAAATTTCGACGTTTCTAGACAATTTCAATAGTTAATTTTTAATTATGCTGCAGATTTTTTGCTTTCAATTCTGTTGCAATTTTTTTTTAGATGCTAAAGACGAGCTCTGTGAAAAAATAGGTTAAATAGATTAAAAAAATATTGAAGAAACAAATGTGTATATTTGAAAATTAATAATTCTAGACATTAATAAAATCAGATGTAAATTCTGATGAGGCCGCGTATTAAATTTCTATTTTTTATAAAAAAAAAAAAAATTTCGACGTTTCTAGACAATTTCAATAGTTAATTTTTAATTATGCTGCAGATTTTTTGCTTGCAATTCTGTTGCAATTTTTTTTTAGATGCTAAAGACGAGCTCTTTGAAAAAATAGGTTAAATAGGTAAAATATATATAAAAAATATTGAAAAAACAAATGTGTATATTCGAAAATTAATAATTCTAGACATAAATAAAATCAAATGTAAATTCTGATGAGGCCTCGTATTAAATTTCAAATTTCGCGAGGCATTGTTTTTAATTTTCCATTTCGTAATTTCATTATTGCTCTTTGCTAATCCGAAAATTCTTCTTCTCATATTTGGGAAATGCGTTTAAGTGCTAGTTAAATCGGTGTATGTTGTGCGCGAGCGTCGAGATGAGCGGACCGGTATAAACTTACCGCTTTCTAGCTTTATTCTCGACGCCTAGTCTATTTATATGCAATGGATTTTCTAATTGAATAAATTTTCCAACGCAACCCCTTATCACAGCGAAAGAGAACACGCTACGGAACGGCCGTGTTAAAAAATGCATAATCTGAAATTTAATAAAGTTAAGATATTTTTTTTTTCAAAAACATGTCCGAATTTTTCAAAACGGCCAAAATTTAATTAATTAAAAAATGCGATTTTTAGAGCTTTGGGTGCGACATGTTAGAGACGCCTGGACAAATAAAAAAATTCATTTTTTTTCTAAAAAACTTGCTTCACCGATAATGTCAAATTCTCTTTTAAAGGGTGTAGTTTTATTTGATACTCGGGCTATTTTTCAACAAATTTTAACCCATTTTTTTGCTTGTCTGTGACCGAATATCCACTTGGCTTGTCCGTTATTCGTTCGTCCGCTTTTCAGGCGCACCATAGAAGAAATTATAATATCGCACAAGTTACGCGCGCTAATTTGTTTAGTAAAACACCGAAATCTCATTGAATTGTTAATATTATATTGTGGATTCAATGTGGGTAGAACGGGTGAGGGTTGGCCGACTCGACCGATTCGAATAAGTTGAGATGTCAGCGCAATCAAAGCAAACTTTCCGCGTGTTTCGCAAAGAAGGAAAGCGCTATATGGTGCTAGAAAATATCGCGATGAAATTTAATTATGCCGTCCTAAATTTTAATTAATAATTCTTTAATTGCATATCTAATATCACCCTTTCTGCTAAAATCGCACACCAAATTTTTCATCACGTTTTTACTGTCCTAAATTTTAATTAATACTTATTTAATTGCATATCTAAAATATCCCAATCTGCTTAAATCGCACACCAATATTTTTCACGATTTTTTATTGCTTAAACCATCTTAAATTTTAATTAATAATTCTTTAATTGCATATCTAAAATCATCCATTCTGCTTAAATCGCACACTAAATTTTTTATAATTTTTTGCTGTCCTAAATTTTAATAAATACTTCTCTAATTGCATATCTAAAATAACCAATTCTGCTTAAATCGCAAACTAAAATTTTTCATGATTTTTTATTGCTTAAACCATCTTAAATTTTAATTAATAATTCTTTAATAGCATATCTAAAATCAACGATTCTGCTTAAATCGAACACTAAATTTTTTATAATTTTTTGCTATCCTAAATTTTAATAAATACTTCTCTAATTGCATATCTAAAATAACCAATTCTGCTTAAATCGCACACCAAAAATTTTCACGATTTTTTATTGCTTAAACCATCTTAAATTTTAATCAATAATTCTTTAATTGCATATCTAAAATCATCCATTCTGCTTAAATCGCACACTAAATTTTTTATAATTTTTTGCTATCCTAAATTTTAATCAATACTTCTCTAATTGCATATCTAAAATAACCCATTCTGCTAAAATCGCAAACTAAAATTTTTCATGATTTTTTATTGTTTAAACCATCTTAAATTTTAATTAATAATTCTTTAATTGCATATCTAAAATCATCCATTCTGCTTAAATCGAACACTAAATTTTTTATAATTTTTTGCTATCCTAAATTTTAATAAATACTTCTCTAATTGCATATCTAAAATAACCAATTCTGCTTAAATCGCACACCAAAAATTTTCACGATTTTTTATTGCTTAAACCATCTTAAATTTTAATCAATAATTCTTTAATTGCATATCTAAAATCATCCATTCTGCTTAAATCGCACACTAAATTTTTTATAATTTTTTGCTATCCTAAATTTTAATAAATACTTCTCTAATTGCATGTCTAAAATAACCCATTCTGCTAAAATCGCAAACTAAAATTTTTCATGATTTTTTATTGTTTAAGCCGTCTTAAATTTTAATTAATAATTCTTTAATTGCATATCGAAAATCATCCATTCTGCTTAAATCGCACACTAAATTTTTTATAATTTTTTGCTGTCCTAAATTTTAATAAATACTTCTCTAATTGCATATCTAAAATAACCAATTCTGCTTAAATCGCACACCAAAAATGTTCACGATTTTTTATTGTTTAAGCCGTCTTAAATTTTAATTAATAATTCTTTAATTGCATATCTAAAATCACCGATTCTGCTTAAATCGCACACTAAATTTTTCATAATTTTTTCTGTCCTAAATTTTAATAAATACTTATTTAATTGCATATCTAAAATAACCAATTCTGCTTAAATCGCAGACCAAAAATGTTCACGATTTTTTATTGCTTAAACCATCTTAAATTTTAATTAATAATACTTTAATTGCATATCTAAAATCATCCATTCTGCTTAAATCGCACACTAAATTTTTTATAATTTTTTGCTATCCTAAATTTTAATAAATACTTCTCTAATTGCATGTCTAAAATAACCCATTCTGCTAAAATCGCAAACTAAAATTTTTCATGATTTTTTATTGTTTAAGCCGTCTTAAATTTTAATTAATAATTCTTTAATTGCATATCTAAAATCATCCATTCTGCTTAAATCGCACACTAAATTTTTTATAATTTTTTGCTGTCCTAAATTTTAATAAATACTTCTCTAATTGCATATCTAAAATAACCAATTCTGCTTAAATCGCAAACTAAAATTTTTCATGATTTTTTATTGCTTAAACCATCTTAAATTTTAATTAATAATTCTTTAATAGCATATCTAAAATCAACGATTCTGCTTAAATCGCACACTAAATTTTTTATAATTTTTTGCTGTCCTAAATTTTAATAAATACTTCTCTAATTGCATATCTAAAATAACCAATTCTGCTTAAATCGCACACCAAAAATGTTCACGATTTTTTATTGCTTAAACCATCTTAAATTTTAATTAATAATTCTTTAATAGCATATCTAAAATCAACGATTCTGCTTAAATCGAACACTAAATTTTTTATAATTTTTTGCTGTCCTAAATTTTAATAAATACTTCTCTAATTGCATATCTAAAATAACCAATTCTGCTTAAATCGCACACCAAAAATTTTCACGATTTTTTATTGCTTAAACCATCTTAAATTTTAATTAATAATTCTTTAATTGCATATCTAAAATCATCCATTCTGCTTAAATCGCACACTAAATTTTTTATAATTTTTTATTGCTTAAACCATCTTAAATTTTAATTAATAATTCTTTAATAGCACATCTAAAATCACCGATTCTGCTTAAATCGCACACTAAATTTTTTATAATTTTTTGCTGTCCTAAATTTTAATAAATACTTCTCTAATTGCATATCTAAAATAACCAATTCTGCTTAAATCGCACACAAAATTTTTCATCATTTTTTCTGTCCTAAATTTTAATTAATACTTATTTAATTGCATATCTAAATAAAATCGCACTTTCAAAAAAATTTATCATTTTTAAAAATAATTTATCTATTCACATAGTTTTATACAATGCCTTATTATTATTATTATTATTACTATTATACAATTACCGTTATTATTATTATACAATCTTATTCTTCAAACTTCATACCTTTTTCCTAAGGATTAATTTTAGAAATAAAATAAAAAAATTATTACAATTCTTACGATAATAGTCATAGTAAATCACACGTTGCGTTCTACTGAAGATGGAAGCGGAACCTTCAAAATGCAGAATTTGCCTCACAAACATTTTAAGTTACGTTTTTTTTGTTCGATTATTTAACGTCGTCGTGAATAACTTCCAAAAAAACTTTATACTCGCCGGTCAATATATTCCATTGTTGCCGCCCTCAACTTTTGAATCATTTCATTCTTGGTTTGCTCAACATATATAACAAAACGAAACAATCTCACGAAACGCGACCGTACTGAATACACAAACAAGTAAGTTTGCGTTTTATTGCTGGCAATTGTTTTATGTTAATGGCCTTCAACGCATTTCCAATAACAATTAAATGGGGAATATTGTCGGTGCCAATGTGACAAGGAGGAACGCCGAAGTCAAGCACAGAGCCTAAACAAACATAAACTTCAAGTATCAGCTCTCAAAATAATATCAGAGGTGACAACAAGCTGAAGAAAGAATATTAACTTAATAATGTGAACATATTTCTCTTTCGGTATGACATTTTGGCTGAATATGCATGAAAATTCGAATACGCAAAAAAGCGCATACATAGCTTTTTAAAACTTTATTGTTAGCTAAGGAAATCTAAACTAAAGAATTTGCAGGTGATTTTTTTTCTACTCTAACTGCATTTTTCTACAAATATTGAATATTTACGTACTCTTCAAATATAAATATATTTTCCTACGTTCTGATTTTATTGTTGGTCATCTGGTATAGATATAGGACAAGTACTTACTATACAGAGACGATAATGTACAAGTCAAATACAAGTTTAAATTAGGGACCGACGGCGATGACGACAATGACTAGATTGCTGGAATAACGACGTCTTCGATATAAACCGTACTATTTATCCTCCACTCCTCCCGCTAAGTCCTTCTGCCCCGTAATATCTTCGCTCAATCATGCAGGTGCAAATTAAATTGCACATTTTAAATCTGAAACCAAATAGCTAAAAAATATTACAATTCAGTCAGATTTTTCTAATATGAAGATCGGTACTTAAAAAAAAGTAAAAAAAATAATGACTATCGTTTTGTTGTGATTATTCAGGAGATTTGCAACAAGGACATTTACAATTTAATTCTGCACAGGTCTGAATTTTATGTTCATGTGGTCTTCGACGGTTATATAGCGCCCCCTTTTGTCGTATATATACTCACGCGATGTTTCGTATAAATTAGCAAGTTTCGCCCATCTTACCAATTATCGTTGTCGCCGCTTCTTTGTAATTATTGTTATTCAAAATTATGGAATTCCAGATGTTTTATCATGCTGATTTCTATACAAGATCGCAGCCCGGATCTGCATAAATGTGGTAAAATATTATACCAAGTCGCTTTATACAACAAATATCCTCTAACCTGGAAATATTGCTCCAGCAACAAATTCAAAGAAAACATAAAAAGATATCTTCTAGAATGTGCAATTTATAACAAAAAATGAATTGCTATATACAAATTATAATTAAAATAATGTATAAATTATATATGACCAAAAATGTGCAGTGTGAACTAAATTTACTGTACTTTACTTTACCTGTTTATTAATTTATTTATTATTAATTTATTCGCTCGAAAAAGCTAAGGCTAGACAAAAGATAATATATTTTTTTACAATCGATTTTTACAAGACCATTGATTTTTAGATGAAATTTAAATTTAGATCAAACCGTTCGATTTGCTTTTATGGTAACTTTTTAATATAATACATCTGAAAAAAATCAAATATTCAATAATAATAATAATAAATGAGTTTATTTATGTACCATACAAAGATATAAACACGAAAATCAAGATAAATGCTAATGTACGTTTTTTTTAAAATGTTTTATGAATGAAAATATTTATATTACGTTAGTAGTTCAAATTTGATATAAGAAACGTGCAAAATACCGACTTTGGCGATAATCTGAATGTGCTATGCTAATAAAATCGTTGATATATTCTTCATTTGTATGTCAAATGGTAAACGCCGAAAATAAATACTTAACCGGTGATAAATTCATAATTTGTAACCTCGAATTAAATTTAGTTCAAACTGTTCGATTTGCTTTTATGGTAACTTTTTAATATAATACATCTGAAAAAAATCAAATATTAAATAATAATAATAATAAATTAATTTAATTATGTACCATACAAAAATATAAACACGAAAATCAAGAGAAATGCTAATGTGGGGAAGTTTTTTACATGTTTTATGAACGAAAATATTTATATTACGTTAGTAGTTCAAATTTGATATCAGCAACGTATGGCCCTGTGCAAAATGCCGACTTTGGCGATAATCTGAACGTGCTATGCTAATAAAATCGTTGATATGTTCTTCATTTGTATGTCAAATGGTAAACGCCGAAAATAAATACTTAACCGGTGATAACTTCATAATTTGTAACCTCGAATTAAATTTAGTTCAAACTGTTCGATTTGCTTTTATGGTAACTTTTTAATATAATACATCTTAAAAAAAATCAAATATTAAATAATAATAAATAAATTTGATTATGTACCATACAAAGATATAAACACGAAAATCAAGAGAAATGCTAATGTACGTTTTTTTTTAAAATGTTTTATGAATGAAAATATTTATATTAGGTTAGTAGTTCAAATTTGATATCAGCAACGTATGGCCCTGTGCAAAATGCCTACTCTGGCGATAATCTGAACGTGCTATGCTAATAAAATCGTTGATATATTCTTTATTTGTATGTCAAATGGTAAACGCCGAAAATAAATACTTAACCGGTGATAAATTCATAATTTGTAACTTTGAATTAAATTTAGTTCAAACTGTTCGATTTGCTTTTATGGTAACTTTTAAATATAATACATCTAAAAAAAATCCAATATTAAATAATAATAATAATAAATAAATTTAATTATGTACCATACAAAAATATAAACACGAAAATCAAGAGAAATGCTAATGTGGGAAAGTTTTTTAAATGTTTTATGAACGAAAATATTTATATTACGTTAGTAGTTCAAATTTGATATCAGCAACGTATGGCCCTGTGCAAAATGCCGACTTTGGCGATAATCTGAACGTGCTATGCTAGTAAAATCGTTGATATATTCTTTATTTGTATGTCAAATGGTAAACGCCGAAAATAAATACTTAACCGGTGATAAATTCATAATTTGTAACTTTGAATTAAATTTAGTTCAAACTGTTCGATTTGCTTTTATGGTAACTTTTAAATATAATACATCTAAAAAAAATCAAATATTAAATAATAATAATAATAAATAAATTTAATTATGTACCATACAAAAATATAAACACGAAAATCAAGAGAAATGCTAATGTGGGAAAGTTTTTTAAATGTTTTATGAACGAAAATATTTATATTACGTTAGTAGTTCAAATTTGATATCAGCAACGTATGGCCCTGTGCAAAATGCCGACTTTGGCGATAATCTGAACGTGCTATGCTAGTAAAATCGTTGATATATTCTTTATTTGTATGTCAAATGGTAAACGCCGAAAATAAATACTTAACCGGTGATAAATTCATAATTTGTAACTTTGAATTAAATTTAGTTCAAACTGTTCGATTTGCTTTTATGGTAACTTTTAAATATAATACATCTAAAAAAAATCAAATATTAAATAATAATAATAATAAATAAATTTAATTATGTACCATACAAAAATATAAACACGAAAATCAAGAGAAATGCTAATGTGGGAAAGTTTTTTAAATGTTTTATGAACGAAAATATTTATATTAGGTTAGTAGTTCAAATTTGATATCAGCAACGTATGGCCCTGTGCAAAATGCCGACTTTGGCGATAATCTGAACGTGCTATGCTAATAAAATCGTTGATATATTCTTCATTTGTATGTCAAATGGTAAACGCCGAAAATAAATACTTAACCGGTGATAAATTCATAATTTGTAAACTCGAATTAAATTTAGTTCAAACTGTTCGATTTGCTTTTATGGTAACTTTTTAATATAATACATCTTAAAAAAAATCAAAAATTAAATAATAATAATAATAAATAAATTTGATTATGTACCATACAAAGATATAAACACGAAAATCAAGAGAAATGCTAATGTACGTTTTTTTTTTAAATGTTTTATGAATGAAAATATTTATATTAGGTTAGTACTTCAAATTTGATATCAGCAACGTATGGCCCTGTGCAAAATGCCGACTTTGGCGATAATCTGAACGTGCTATGCTAATAAAATCGTTGATATATTCTTCATTTATATGTCAAATGGTAAACGCCGAAAATAAATACTTAACCGGTGATAAATTCATAATTTGTAACCTCGAATTAAATTTAGTTCAAACTGTTCGATTTGCTTTTATGGTAACTTTTAAATATAATACATCTAAAAAAAATCAAATATTAAATAATAATAATAATTAATAAATTTGATTATGTACCATACAAAAATATAAACACGAAAATCAAGAGAAATGCTAATGTGGGGAAGTTTTTTAAATGTTTTATGAACGAAAATATATATATTACGTTAGTAGTTCAAATTTGATATCAGCAACGTATGGCCCTGTGCAAAATGCCGACTTTGGCGATAATCTGAACGTGCTATGCTAATAAAATCGTTGATATATTCTTCATTTGTATGTCAAATGGTAAACGCCGAAAATAAATACTTAACCGGTGATAAATTCATAATTTGTAAACTCGAATTAAATTTAGTTCAAACTGTTCGATTTGCTTTTATGGTAACTTTTTAATATAATACATCTGAAAAAAATCAAATATTAAATAATAATAATAATAAATTAATTTAATTATGTACCATACAAAAATACAAACATGAAAATCAAGAGAAATGCTAATGTGGGAAAGTTTTTTAAATGTTTTATGAATGAAAATATTTATATTAGGTTAGTACTTCAAATTTGATATCAGCAACGTATGGCCCTGTGCAAAATGCCGACTTTGGCGATAATCTGAACGTGCTATGCTAATAAAATCGCTGTTCATATGAATGTGACTATAAAATATTTTTATACACCGATGATCAGCTACCGTCCTTTAAGTTCGAGGAATGTCTTGAAAATATACATTCTCGTTATTACCATAGATTAACTGTAAAGAGCTCATATAAATAACGCGGATATAATGCGACGTTTAGGTTCAATAATTACAATCATTATAATTGCGAACAGCCGCTCGAGTACAGATAAAATTAGAATCATTAAAGATCCTAATATAATGCCGCATGGGGCCAATAAATTTGATAAATACGTAGAGTTGTAATGGCCGGGTCGATTAATGCTTTTCGTTTTAATATCCACTTACGCGAGAAGGGACAATTCGATTTATCGCTAGCGCCATTTTTCGCTGTATCGCGGAAATCTATTGGCGTGAGAGCGAGAGGGGTAGAGGGACAAGCACATCGTAATTTGACAATAAATTTATCTGGCGATAATTTTACGACACTTAATTCGTGGTCTGCAGTTAAGCAGTCTCGCAGCGCTGCCGCGACATTGCTAAAAGAGAACGGAATAGTTAAGAAGCTTGCCCAGGCGCGTGTCCAAAAGACAAAATGATCCCACCTAGGTGGAAGTAAAAGAAGGAGAATTGGTATTTCGAAAATATTTAGTCGATGAGGAACAGCGATAAATCACGGATCGATATAAAATTAAAATTTATAAATTGTACATATTTAGTGCCCCCCCCCCCCCCCCCCCCCTAGAGTTGAATGGTAGATACGCCGCTGGTAGAAGGGAAAGAAGGATAGCGCGTGGCTATCTATATCTGCAAGCAGTCGACGGGACGTGCTTATAAAAGAAATCAGATCGTAAATTGTTTGATGGTATAATAAGTAACTTAACTGAAAGGACCGAGGAATTGCAGTAGCTGTGTCTAAGTGTGCATAGCGATAAATCAGGGATGGCCAACGATCGAATTTTTATAGGTTAAAATAATGTTGTACGTTGGATAGTCATTTATGAAATAAATAAGAAATTTGTACAACTAGAATACATTGAAATACGAAAATTTACCATCACAAACATGTGCACTCTTTATTTAAATTTAAATTTAATCTTAACTAGCCAACTATGAAATTTTTTGAGATTAAATTATTGTTGTACGTTGGAAAGTCATCCAACGGTCTTCTATGAACAAAAGAAGAAATTTGTATAGCTAGAATACATTGAAAATTGACCACCAGGGAAATGTGTACCGTTTATTTAAAATAATAAAGAAATTAATTATTCTTGGCATCATTTGGCCAAAATAAAATTTTCCCTATGATAATGTTGGTAGTATTTTATGCATGGTGCAAATCTGATTGATAATTCCCGTTTAATATTTTCTTTAATGAAAATACTTATTACAAAAAAAATTGTTTATTATATAGTTTTATTTATTATATTTTTGAATTTATGATAGAAATATTAGCAATAGTGTTCAAAAATAGCACATACAAATTACATTTTATTAAAATTTGATAAAGTTAAAACGTTATCGTTTATATACAAAATAGGCATATATAATGGATGCGAAATTGCATTATAAATACAAGATGGAGATAGAAAATCATGTTAATATGTCCTGTGCTAGGTCCTTAATGTCCTTAATTGCCCTATAACTATTAATTCTATAACGAGGGATTAGTCCAAGAATGACTATAATATTATGACAGCTTTTTGTTCAATATAATCGTCCTTTATATAAAAAACTTCTTTGACCTATTGAACCCCATAACTTGTATTGCTGCCATATATCAGAGATTATGATTTTTGTTCTTTTTCTTAAAAAAAATCAAGTTTTAAGACGAACAACAACATATTTTAGGTCTATGTTTCTAGTTCTGCCAAACCTCTAAAATCCTGAAATCAGAGCTTTTTAAATTTAATCTTAACCCGTGTATTATTAAAGCGACTAATTTTGGTTACCCTTGCTATATATATAAGAACCATTCTCTTAATTATAAGCGAAAACTAATCAAGTTTGTCTCGTAATTTTGCGGTGTGCATTATGCAAAATTCTCGTTCACTGTACAGACTTCTAGTTCGCCACATATGTACAAACGAAGACAATAATAATGCGATATTAAAATTTATTTTCAAAACTTATATCCAGCTAGTGCTTAATTTATGGCAAGACCGAGATATGAATACTAATAATACTATCTACAATAAAAATATCAGTTCTTTTACCACTCGTTCATTAATATTGACTTTGATTGTACTTGCAGATATATGAAGAACGCACACACAGGTACATTATACAATCCAGTATTTTGAATCTAAGGTGGACTTATTAAAATATTGCGCATAAATATTGATACAGAGGACAGAGAGAAGAGAAGAGCTTAATAGAAATAAGGATTTTATTTATGCAAATTGAGGCACGACCGTGCGGACCAATTACATATTCCATGTTTTATAATTGGGAAATTATTTTTAAGTTCTCTCTTTGAGTGTATTATTCGCTCGTGTATAGTACGATTAAATTTTTAAACGCAGTAAATCACCTTATAAACACATTATCAGCGAAATTGAGCAAAAGATTTTAAAACTGTTAAAAAAAGGACGAGTTTTTAACAAGACCCATTGAGAATTAGCTTTAATAAAATAAAATTAAAGTTTCAATAAAAATGTATATATTAAATTAGTTCAATTTTTTCATAATGACTCTTCTAAGGATTTTTATTAAAGATTGATCTAAACAAGGATTTACTGCTTTATATTGTTTCCTGACCGGAGACTAAGAGGAATATAACTTGGATTTGCGTGGTACTCCCTGCTTGACACGTGTATCTCAATTTAATTACAGGTGCGCGATTTTCCTCGAGTGGGGAATAAAATATCGCTTCGCATATTTTGAAAAAGTTTAACATAAAAACCGCAAAATCAACCGCAATAAGTTAATTGCAGACAATTAATTAAAATCTTAAACTATCATTTGTACACATTGTATTCTATTATCCAAGTAATTTTTTTTTAGGATAAATTTAGTACCTTATTAGGGTCCTTGTTTACTGATCATATATCATAAATTTTTATTTTGAATAATTTTAGACATTTAAAATGGAAATTTTGAAATTAAGGTATCAATCAACGTACAACTTTAATGGAAGTTCAGATATTTCTATAAAAAGAAAGAAGACGGTGTAGTGCAAAATAAAATTTAACGATAATACCTTTGCCTTTTTCATAGCTGAATATTCTTTATATTCTTTGATTATAAAGAATGAATATTCTTTGAACAATTGATCGGAAATGAATGAATGTTTCTGATAAAAGCGTTCATATTCGTTATGAGGTTTAAAATAATAAAAAAATTGGCACAATTTAATTACAGGTGCGCAATTATCCTCGAGTAGGGAATAAAATGTCGTTTCGCAAATTTTGAAAAATTTAACATAAAAACTGCAAAATCAACCGCAATAAGTCAATTAATTAAAATCTTAAACTACCATTTTTACACATTTTATCCAAATAATTTTTTTTTAGGACAAATTTAGTCTTGTACCTTATTAGGGTCCTTGATTACTGATCATAAATCATAAATTTTTATTTTAAATATTTTTAGATAACCTTCAAATGGCAATTTTGGAATTAAGGAATCAATCAACGTACAACTTTACTGGAAGTTCAGGTATTTCTATAAAAAAAAAAGACGGTGTAGTGCTAAATAAAATTTAACGACAATACCTTTGCCTTCTTCATAGCTGAATATTCTTTATATTCTTTGAATATAAAGAATGAATATTCTTTGAACAGTTGATTGGAAACGAATGAATGTTTCTGATAAAAGTGTTGATATTCGTTATGGAGTTTAAATAATAAAAAAATTAGCACAATTTAATTACAGGTGCGCGATTATCCTCGAGTAGGGAATAAAATGTCGTTTCGCAAATTTTGAAAAATTTAACATAAAAACCGCAAAATCAACCAGAATAAGTCAATTAATTAAAATCTTAAACTACCATTTGTACACATTTTATCCAAATATTTTTTTTAGGATAAATTTAGTCTAGTACCTTATTAGGGTCCTTGTTTACTGATCATAAATCATAATTTTTTAATTTGAATATTTTTAGACAACCTTCAAATGGCAATTTTGGAATTAAGGAATCAATCAACGTACAACTTTAATGGAAGTTCAGATATTTCTATAAAAAAAAGAAGATGGTGTAGTGCAAAATAAAATTTAACGACAATACCTTTGCCTTTTTCATAGCTGAATATTCTTTATATTCTTTGATTATAAAGAATGAATATTCTTTGAACAATTGATCGGAAATGAATGAATGTTTCTGATAAAAGCGTTGATATTCGTTATGAGGTTTAAAATAATAAAAAAATTGGCACCATTTAATTACAGGTGCGCAATTATCCTCGAGTAGGGAATAAAATGTCGTTTCGCAAATTTTGAAAAATTTAACATAAAAACCGCAAAATCAACCAGAATAAGTCAATTAATTAAAATCTTAAACTACCATTTGTACACATTTTATCCAAATATTTTTTTTAGGATAAATTTAGTCTCGTACCTTATTAGGGTCCTTGTTGTTTACTGATCATAAATCATAAATTTTTATTTTAAATATTTTTAGACAACCTTCAAATGGCAATTTTGGAATTAAGGAATCAATCAACGTACAACTTTACTGGAAGTTCAGGTATTTCTATAAAAAAAAGAAGACGGTGTAGTGCAAAATAAAATTTAACGACAATACCTTTGCCTTTTTCATAGCTGAATATTCTTTATATTCTTTGATTATAAAGAATGAATATTCTTTGAACAATTGATTGGAAACGAATGAATGTTTCTGATAAAAGCGTTGATATTCGTTATGGGGTTTAAAATAATAAAAAAATTGGCACAATTTAATTACAGGTGCGCGATTATCCTCGAGTAGGGAATAAAATTTCGTTTCGCAAATTTTGAAAAATTTAACATAAAAACCGCAAAATCAACCAGAATAAGTCAATTAATTAAAATCTTAAACTACCATTTGTACACATTTTATCCAAATATTTTTTTAGGATAAATTTAGTCTCGTACCTTATTAGGGTCCTTGTTTACTGATCATAAATCATAAATTTTTATTTTAAATATTTTTAGACAACCTTCAAATGGCAATTTTGGAATTAAGGAATCAATCAACGTACAACTTTACTGGAAGTTCAGGTATTTCTATAAAAAAAAGAAGACGGTGTAGTGCAAAATAAAATTTAACGACAATACCTTTGCCTTTTTCATAGCTGAATATTCTTTATATTCTTTGATTATAAAGAATGAATATTCTTTGAACAATTGATCGGAAATGAATGAATGTTTCTGATAAAAGCGTTCATATTCGTTATGAGGTTTAAAATAATAAAAAAATTGGCACAATTTAATTACAGGTGCGCAATTATCCTCGAGTAGGGAATAAAATGTCGTTTCGCAAATTTTGAAAAATTTAACATAAAAACTGCAAAATCAACCGCAATAAGTCAATTAATTAAAATCTTAAACTACCATTTTTACACATTTTATCCAAATAATTTTTTTTTAGGACAAATTTAGTCTTGTACCTTATTAGGGTCCTTGTTTACTGATCATAAATCATAAATTTTTATTTTAAATATTTTTAGATAACCTTCAAATGGCAATTTTGGAATTAAGGAATCAATCAACGTACAACTTTACTGGAAGTTCAGGTATTTCTATAAAAAAAAAAAAGACGGTGTAGTGCAAAATAAAATTTAACGACAATACCTTTGCCTTTTTCATAGCTGAATATTCTTTATATTCTTTGATTATAAAGAATGAATATTCTTTGAACAGTTGATTGGAAACGAATGAATGTTTCTGATAAAAGTGTTGATATTCGTTATGGAGTTTAAATAATAAAAAAATTAGCACAATTTAATTACAGGTGCGCGATTATCCTCGAGTAGGGAATAAAATGTCGTTTCGCAAATTTTGAAAAATTTAACATAAAAACCGCAAAATCAACCAGAATAAGTCAATTAATCTTAAACTACCATTTGTACACATTTTACCCAAATATATATTTTTTTGAATAAATTTAGTCTAGTACCTTATTAGGGTCCTTGTTTACTGATCATAAATCATAATTTTTTAATTTGAATATTTTTAGACAACCTTCAAATGGCAATTTTGGAATTAAGGAATCAATCAACGTACAACTTTCATGGAAGTTCAGATATTTCTATAAAAAAAAAGAAGACGGTGTAGTGCAAAATAAAATTTAACGACAATACCTTTGCCTTTTTCATAGCTGAATATTCTTTATATTCTTTGATTATAAAGAATGAATATTCTTTGAACAATTGATCGGAAATGAATGAATGTTTCTGATAAAAGCGTTGATATTCGTTATGAGGTTTAAAATAATAAAAAAATTGGCACAATTTAATTACAGGTGCGCAATTATCCTCGAGTAGGGAATAAAATGTCGTTTCGCAAATTTTGAAAAATTTAACATAAAAACCGCAAAATCAACCAGAATAAGTCAATTAATTAAAATCTTAAACTACCATTTGTACACATTTATCCAAATATTTTTTTTAGGATAAATTTAGTCTCGTACCTTATTAGGGTCCTTGTTTACTGATCATAAATCATAAATTTTTATTTTAAATATTTTTAGACAACCTTCAAATGGCAATTTTGGAATTAAGGAATCAATCAACGTACAACTTTACTGGAAGTTCAGGTATTTCTATAAAAAAAAAGAAGACGGTGTAGTGCAAAATAAAATTTAACGACAATACCTTTGCCTTTTTCATAGCTGAATATTCTTTCAACAGTTTATTGGAAACGAATGAATGTTCGTGATGAAAGCGTTGATATTCGTTATGGAGTTAAAAAAAAAATAAAAATTGGCGCAATAAAAAATTGATAAAGCAAAATTCGAGTAGCGATTGAGTGTGTGTCGGTTTGTACGTGGATACGAATTTACGTATAAAAAATTGGCTATAAACATATATATATATAATATATTTAAAATTGCAATCTATACGCGCATACACACATATGTGATGTGCATAATAATTCACGTTGATTATCATTACGCGGCGAACAGCTCGTTTTTTTTTTCTCCTCGTCCATGTAGAGTGTGTGTGTGTGTGTTTTTTTTTAATGGGGGGTAGTGCCGAAATTAAAATATCAATAAAAATGGGCGGTCTGTGCGCCTTCTCCATATATGTAGTCTATCGCTCCTATTGCACCTCGGACCACAATAAGCAAATAGCCGAAAGATTTCCGCACGTTGCCCATTCCATTCGAATTTCCCGGAAAATTCGGTACGCCCGAAGTCGCGCACGCTATCACCTTCGGGTGAGATTCGCTTCGCCGAGGCTGAAATGCCGCGGCGGCAAAGTACAGGGAGAGGAGCGAAAAAAAGTGTTGTATATACGTGCGCGTCGGAGGCCCATAAAAAATTTAAATTGCAGTAATGTTACAGAATTGATTGGGCAATATAACAATATTAGGGTAGAGAATACAACAACGAGAGACTGGCCAGGCAAGCTGAAAGTGTAAAAAAAATGCAAATGTCGATTGATTTGAGCAAGTCCCATGTGTGTCTGTCTGTTGCCCTAATATGTAGAGGTGGGTCATTGTCAAAAAAAAATTCGGGCGTATCCTTTAACAGATTTCTATACTTATTGACAAATATCGTGCCGTCATTGTTATGATTACAATAGATTTACCCGTCAAAATTGTTACGAAATAAAAAATTCATCTATTTATCAAACATGTTAACGCATGTCTTCTTACGCCAAATCAATAAATGATTCGAACACGACAAATTCCCTATTACCATTAACTACTTGCCACTTGCAAAAATTGATGTTTTTTCGCACATGATTTTGTTTAAAACTGAACAACAAATGATCATTTTCATAAAATCCCTTCCCACCTCTACAACGGCATGTACCAAATCGATGTCGTAATAAAAAATGGATGTGCCCACTGTTTTGCGAATATACACCAAGGAACTATTCCACAGAATATAAGCGGGTTGTTGTAAATTTGAACAATTTTCGATAAATCATTCGTATTGCTGCCGCATTTCAAATCCGATTGCAAATTGTGAATGTATAAAGGAAATGCGAGTAATTAAGCGATATGCGACGATGAATGAAGAAATTTTGATTTTAGGAAGGGATTATTTAAAAAATGTCCTCATCTTACTCGTCAAAGTTTTGTTGGGAACAGTAGAATAAAATAATAATTTTTTCATGACATTTTTTATTTAAAGATTTTTTTTTTGTGAATTATTTCATTACGTAACAATGAAAATGGAATGTAAGGGGGCTAATAATATTTGAACGAATTACAAAAATATCGTACTTCGATTTGTGGAGGATAAATTTATGAATATGAGTGTGTTAAATGTAAGTATGTAGAAAAGAATTGGTCAGCACAACTTGCATATGGAAATTAATTTTTGTAAAGCCCGAAATTTCAAAATCGTAGATTTATTCGAGTACGAAGGATTTTAACATTTATTTTCTTACATTAAATTTAATTTGATAATAATTTTTTTAGATACCTCCTTTTTAGCATTTATTAGATAATTCCCGTCTAAAATTTTTTTTGTAAAAAAAAATAAGGTTTTTCTATCATACCTTAAAATATCCGTTATGTTATAAAAATATATAAATATATGTTAATCAGTTATCTAAACAAAACGATAATACAATAATCAATAAAAAAAAATATTTTTAATAGTGTAAGTTGCAGATGTGGGACAAACAATTAAAATTGTTTCATTTAACTTTTTTCTACCCCACATGTTTTGAGGATTTAGATTCGTTTTGCCACAATTTTCATAAAAACACAAAAATTTACATATATACGCTTAAAAATCACAAAAAAAAATCAGTGTGTTTACAAACTGATTTTTTCAACCGTGATATAATTTGCTGTTGGATATTTAAAATATGACCCAGGCGAAGAATTTAGATTTGTCCACTCTTCAGGTTCTATGTGTATGTTTGAATCGTTAACATGGGGGGAATTTGAATGTGGAAAATAATAAAAATTGCAGAGATGAAGGTTGAATTATGTATTAGTAGATTGAAAACCGTCGCATTTCTACCGAAAACAACACACCAGTTCACTAGATATGTGCCAGAATACGCGATATCATCGGCTTAGAGAAAAAACCGAACAAGTCCAACTTTTGATCAGATTCATTTGAAGTATTGCACCAATGTGCAACTTTTCGCTTGATTTAATTTAGGGAAAAAATAAAATTAGCAAAAAAATCATTTTGTTTCGTGCGATTGGAGCCGCACCAAAGAACCCAAAATGTTTATTTTAGTGCATAAAATCGATTTGTTCAAAATGTGGACTTGTTCAGTTTTATCTCTAAGCGGATGGTATATCTAGTAGAATATGGAAAACGATGCTATAAAATATGCACTTATAGTTGAGCATTCAAATTAAATATATTATTTAGTAAGAAGTGCTAAAATTGTTAATCACCATTAGTTTTTCGAAGCAAGTAATTACAATAAAAAAAAATGCAGTACATCGAAAAACTGATTGCTTTAAATTACATTTGCATTTTTCATGCAACGATTGACAAATGTATCGATTTCCTTTTGATTGTGAATTATTTAATGTTTTACAAAACAACATTTGTTCTTACAAATGTTTTTTCTGTCGAGTCGTAATATTTTAACACCTTCATATACAAATAATACAATAATTTATTATAAATTATATATAAAACTAATAAAAAAAAGTACCAGGATTGGTAATCAAATAACTTTTTCTTGTCTTAATTTATTATTATTTTTTAATCCACCAAAATGATGCAAACACGAAAAAAATACCAACTTAAGCTAGACGCTTTTGCTTATTATTTATACGGACTTGCCCTAAACTTAATATGCTGCCTTACTCGGGGTTTATTACATTAGTGGCCTGTCCTGTATAATAATACCACTGCAATTTTCAAAACCCACATATTAGAACCTAATTAAAATATGGTAATCGGTAAACACCACTACGGCTACTTCAGTCTCTCTTATACACCCAGACACTGTTATATACGGAGTGATACAAATTAAGCACTTCAACTATCGACGTTCGAATTATGTACCTGGTAATAAACTAATGTTGAGGAAAAGTATAATGTAAGTGCGAAAATTCAAGAAATATATATATACTGAGGTTTGCCGATGATATAGCTATCTTGGAAGAAAGGGAGCAGAATTTAGAACATGTATTAAATAGTATGCAGGAAGTAATTACTAGGGATTATAACATGAAAACAATTTACTCGTTTTGTTTCGATAATTAGCCAAATGATTGTTAAAATATGATTTTAGTATATGGAAAAGCAACTCTGGTACCATCGAAAGGAATTTTATTAAAAATATACTAAGTGAAGATAGAAAGAAGGACGATATTACGTTTGATATTTAATGAATGTCCATAAATTTTGAGTAAATTTAAAATAATTCGGTACTTTTTTGATTCTAATTAATTAATCAATTTCTATACAGCAATATTTTATACAATTATTATTAGTTGAATTTTATTATTTTTAAAATAAAAATAAAACCGTTGAAGTGTAATTAAATACATAAATTAGCAACTATAAAGAAAAAATACTTTTTCCAGAGAGAATTGAAGAAAGGTTTAGTACGATTTGAGGGGGAAGAAGAGGTAGCGAGAATAGGAAAGGGAGTCAGGCAGGGATGTACACTGTCGCCATTGTTATTTAACCTGAGGCAATAAACAAGGTAAAAGAAGAGTATAGTGTAGGTGTGAAAATTCAGCGAGAACAAATATATATGTTGAGGTTCGCAGACGATATAGCTATCTCGGAAGAAAGGGAGCAGAATTTAGTATATGTATTAAATAGTTTGTAGGTAGTAATGACTAGGGATTATAGCAGGCGACAGATGAGGATTAGAATAGGAGATGATAGATTACAAGAAGTGCTGAGACTTTTGTTATTTAGCAAGTAGGATTGTGAAGTAGGATAACCGAAGT
Source organism: Leptodirus hochenwartii (assembly GCA_947310635.1). Lineage (NCBI taxonomy): Eukaryota > Metazoa > Arthropoda > Insecta > Coleoptera > Leiodidae > Leptodirus > Leptodirus hochenwartii. Next base: position 37,143,388 of record OX371176.1, read on the forward strand.
GAGGTAGATATAAAATGTGAGATAGCGCAGGGTAGAAAGACATTCGTAGAAAGGAGGACATTTTAAGATCAAATATTGTAATCAAGTATGGCAATGATGTGTGGACAATAAGGCAGTAAGATCAACAACAAATAGAAGCACTTGAAATATTCAAGATGATGAGGATTGATTGCGTAAATAAACGCGTGTTAGATTTAATTGGGAAAAGAGAAGCATTTGGAAGGTTCTCCAGAGAAATGGAGATACACTAGTGCGGGCGTGGCACGCCTGCCAGAAGTGGCACGTACTAAAAATTTGTTTATTGTTAAGTTATGTACGAATTAATTTTGCGCGATCAAACAAATATGTTTTTTCTTCCTGGCGACGTAATTTCTTGAGGAATATAAAGTCCACTTAATTTGCTAAAATATAATTTATGTTAACATCAGCTGATAAGTTCAATTTGAAGATTTTCACAAGTGGCTAATTTTTGAACATACGCAAATGCTATTAATTACCATAAAGAGTAGCTATGTTAGTTAAAGAGTCCGCAATCCTAAAGATTGGTTGGAAACAGCACGCCATGCCGATCTATCCTGAGCTAATCCCTTCATCTCCCTATAGCTATTCATCTCAATGTCTTCAACTATCTGACTCACATACTCCAATCTAGGCCTACCTACCCCTCTCTTTCCCTCCACCCTACCTTCTATGATCAATTGCATAATCCCCCCATGCTTAAGAATATGCCCTACTAATCTGTCTCTCCTACGCTGTAACACTCTCCAGATACTTCTCTTCTCCCCTACTAACTCTAGTACAGCTTCATTTGTTACTTTATCTTCCCAACCAATCCTCATCATCCTCCTATAACACCACATTTCGAATGCTTGTAATCTACGCTTCTCTTCCTTTCCTATAGTCCACGCCTCACACCCGTACAGTGCTACACTCCAAACATATACCTTCAGTAATCTTTTTCTAATACCCAAGTCAATATTTGATCTTAAAATCTGTTCCTTTTCTACGAATACCTTCCTACCCTGTGCTATCCTACACTTTATATCTACCTTGCTTCGATTATCTTTTGTGATTCTACTGCCTAAATAACAAAAATCTGACACTTCTTCGATTCCATTATCTCCTATTGAGATCCTCATTTTTCTACTGCATTTCTTTTTGTCACACCTCATCACTTTAGTTTTACCTATATTTATTTTCATGTTAAAATCCCTAGTCAATACTGCCTGCATACCATTCAATACCCTTTCTAAATTCTTTTCGCTTTCTTCCAATATAGCTATATCGTCGGCGAATCTCAACATATATATTTTCTCTCCCTGTACATTCACACCTACACTATACTCTTCTTTTACTTTGTTTATTGCATCTTCTATATATAAATTAAATAATAACGGTGAAAGTGTACATCCCTGCCGAACTCCCTTCCCTATTTTTGCTACCTCTTCTTCCCCCTCAATTCTAACTAAGGCAGTTTGGTGTTTATATAAATTAAAAATTATTCTCCTATCCTTATAATCTATACCCGTTTCTTTTAAAATTTTAAACATTATGTCCCAATCTACATTATCAAATGCCTTTTCTAAGTCTACAAAAGCTATGCAAGTTACCTTTCCTACCCTATTTCTTTTTTTCTACTACCGTTCTTAGTGCTAGAATCGCCTCTCTCGTCCCTCTGTTTTTCCTAAAATTGTTTAAAATTAATATTTTCCTAAGTAGCTATGAAAATATTAATATTAATATTATGAAAATTAATTTTTAAACTTGTCCCTATAAAATTAAGAAATAATTATTTGTTTAAAAACTGCCCGGCACGTCAACAGTTCAATAAATAATATTTGCAAATTTTTGGCACGTACACATTAAAAGGTCGCCACCACTGCACTAGTGTGCCATATTCTTAGACTTTATTTTTTTTTCTATTCTATTATTCCTCACCCTGTGTATAAATCGATTATATTTTGCGAAAGTGATCGAGGCAGACTGCGCTTAATTGTAAGTTGATCGCTGCTACTTGGCGGCGCAGAATTGGCCCATACCGAATATAATTAATTAAGGGTATCGCTTGCATCCCGAACCCGTGATGATAATGATATTACATATTATTATAGTGTATATATTATGATATATAGGCTTCGGATATAATCTTTAATGTCGGAGAGGTTGCCTGGCTAACGAAAATACATAAAATTGTAATTCGGATATGAAGTAGATTTATTATTGTTATATAGTAGAAGATATGTTAATTACGAAGCGATGTATGAATGTAGAGGAAGCGAGGGAAGTGTGCTGGGATACATATGAAAGTATTCAACCATATATCATCGGTCAATTAATAATAAATTATTATTGTTCTTAAATAAGATTAATTTAAAGTCTTAAAATTTTGCATTAAGTGGCTAAATGCGCATTTCGAAGGATATGCCCCCATCTTCAGTAGTACAAGATAAAAGCGAAATAAAATACCGCTGTCAAGATTAATTTGATAAAGAAGATACTGTAATGAATATTTTATCAAAAAATTCAATTTCTATAAGCCGATGTGCGAGTATATATATATATATATTTAGCGAAAATTTATGTACAATTTAAAATTGCTATGGAGGAATACAGCGGCGGATTCATAAATAACATTTTGGGAAAAATAATGAATGTTTATAATGCAAATTACTCGTTCACTTGCTGGACCTATATTCCAATAAGTATTTTAATTATGAAAATTCAGCGAAGTTAATTAACAGTGTATGTATTATTATAAATTTCAAGGATGACCAATTTGAAGAATCGATACAAATAGATATTTTCTTATATATTAAAGAGGCCGATATAATATTATTGATTTTGTTTGAAGATCATTTTCAACTAAAATAACATATTTTTGCTATAAAAGAAGAAAATTGATCGTATATTAAAAAAATATATTTTCACAGGCAAATTTCCAATTTTATTTTCAAACTTCAAACTTACAAATTTCAATTTTCAATTTTTACAATTTTATAACTTTACAAATTCACGATTCAATTTTCCAAAAATTTAACATCGTTATTCAACTGCGTGTTATAGAATTACAATTCAATTGATTTCGGTTGATTTTTTTAATGAATGAAAAGTAAAATGATATTTTTTTAGTAACGCATTTAAATATATACTTATGTTCAATGATTTTAAATTAATTTATTCACAATGACGACCAATGAATATAATTTTAATTATATTACTAATAAAATTTAAAATAAATTTTACGAATAATTTAAAACAAGATATCTTAGTATAGAATATCACCAAAATACCGTAACTTAAAGCATTAAGTAGCCAGATGCGCATTTCGGGAGCTATGCCCCCATCTTCAGTAGCAGAAGATGAAAACTAAATAAAATACAACTGATATAAACTAAACATTGGTTTGTCAAACCTAAAATAACCAAAAATAAATCAAATAAAAATTGTTTTTATTAAATAAATTAAATAGACAAGTTGAAATTGGGCCTGAATCTAAATTCATTAAATTTGATTTAGATTTATACATGTATAAGCATTTATAACTCGGAATAATTCAAAACACTTTTAAGTCAATTAAGTGAACTAATTTGAATAGGATGACCTGAGTTAGTCAAAAATATGCTCGGCTACAGCACTTTTATCTTTTCTATTTAATCATAAACATGATCCTATGCTCTTCTAATAAATAAACAATTGATTCCATAAACTCGGACATCTTTTGGACATCCTTATTATATATACCGAAGTGAAGAGAAGACATTGCATCATTCATCATCACAAGGAACAGAAAACCGTCTGGTCTACCATCTCTTCATGCATGCACATACATATAATATGTGCCAGGCAAAAACCCTTGCCTTGCCTTGCAAAGAGCTTTATATTACCCATATACCGTATAACCACATTGAAAACTGTTTAATATTGAAGAAGATGAACAACAAAATTTCTGCTCATCTTTTTTATTGCCCATCCAGGGAATGAATTTTTCAGTTCGTTTATTCGATTACATTTTTTTGTTACTGACCATCTCATTTTGATGAAAAATTTTGATTATTACTTGAGCAATACGAACAAGCGGACGCTTATTATTTAATTAATAAAAAAATAATTGCTACAAATTTATTATTTAGAAAGCGAAAACGAAGCAAATAGAAAATTTTCATTTGTACTTTTGGTGTAAATTGCTGAAAATTCCCTTCCAGCACGAAATAGACAACTGGGTATTTTTTATTTTTTATTATGCCACCATTTAAGAATTATTTAAATTTTGTTGTTTTTTGTCTAATAAGAAATATTTATTATTATTGCTATTGACTAAACGAACAAATACTTCTCTTTTCATCAATGAATTCATCATCCACATCTACAATTTTAAAATTTCTAATCGACGTCTTTCCTCCTAATGCCCACGCCTCATAATCGTGCAATGTTACACCATGTTACAATAATTCATAATAATATTTCATATTGAAATTTTATATTTTAATATGAAATATTATTATTAATTATTAAGTACCACAGGATTTTCAGCGTAGTAGAATAGTAACAATGCCGAAGAAAATAGGAGCTAATTTGTGTGAGAACTATAGGACCATTAGTCTACTATCACATGCATCGAAGATATTGTTAAAGATTATTTATAGGAGATTAGAAAATAAAGTAGAGGAAAGGCTAGGAGAAGATCAGTTTGGTTTTAGGAAAAACAGAGGGACGAGGGAGGCGATTTTAGCACTAAGAACAGTAGTAGAAAAAAGAATGAGGGTAGGAAAGGTAACTTGCATAGCTTTTGTAGATTTAGAAAAGGCATTTGATAATGTAGATTGGGACATAATGTTTAGAATTTTAAAAGAAACGGGTATAGATTATAAGGATAGGAGAATAATTTTTAATTTATATAAACACCAAACTGCCTTAGTTAGAATTGAGGGGGAAGAAGAGGTAGCAAAAATAGGGAAGGGAGTTCGGCAGGGATGTACACTTTCACCGTTATCATTTAATCTATATATATATATGGAGCAGATATTGATAGTGACCATAATTTAGTAGTCCTGGACTCAGAGGTCAAATTCAAGAAATTACAGAAGTCTAAACAGGTCAGAGTAGATGTCGATAGGTTAAAATTAGCTGATGTATGTGAAAAGTACAAGCAGAGGGTAGAAATCATGGCTAATGGAACATCTAGGAACGACATAGATTGCGAATGGAGGGAAATCAGAAATGGGTTAACTACAGCAGCAAATGAAGTATTAGGCACAAAGAAAAGGGCAGGTAGGAGGGAATGGATCATGGAAGAAATAGTTGAAATGATAGAAGCAAGAAGGAAAATTAAAATTGGAAACACAGAAGCAGGACAGAAAAAATATAAGGAACTAAGGAACTTAATTAATAGGAAATGCAAGCTAGCGAAAGAAGAGTGGATAAAAGGAAATTGTGAGGATATTGAGGAGGATATGAGAAGAGGTAAAGTAGATTTGGGCTACAGGAAAATTAAGTCACATTTTTCTAAAGTAAAACCAAAGGGTAACATTATATGTGATAAGCAGGGTAAGGAACTCACAGAAAATAAGGAAAAAGCTAGAAGATGGAAGGAGTATCTTGAAGATTTATATAAAGGTAGGCAGGACATGGAGGAGCTAGAAAATGTGGAACAGATAGATGAGGATGACTTAGGTCCTAGCATACTTAGGTCAGAGTTTCATAGAGCATTAAATGATTTACGGAATAACAAAGCAGCGGGGATTGATATGATACCAGCCGAATTAATAAAACACGCAGGGGAAAAAATGCAGGAGCGATTATACAGGTTAGTTTGTAAAATATATGAGAAGGGAGAAGTACCACAGGATTTTCAGCGTAGTAGAATAGTAACAATGCCGAAGAAAATAGGAGCTAATTTGTGTGAGAACTATAGGACCATTAGCCTACTATCACATGCATCGAAGATATTGTTAAAGATTATTTATAGGAGATTAGAAAATAAAGTAGAGGAAAGGCTAGGAGAAGATCAGTTTGGTTTTAGGAAAAACAGAGGGACGAGAGAGGCGATTCTAGCACTAAGAACGGTAGTAGAAAAAAGAAAGAGGGTAGGAAAGGTAACTTGCATAGCTTTTGTAGACTTAGAAAAGGCATTTGACAATGTAGATTGGGACATAATGTTTAGAATTTTAAAAGAAACGGGTATAGATTATAAGGATAGGAGAATAATTTTTAATTTATATAAACACCAAACTGCCTTAGTTAGAATTGAGGGGGAAGAAGAGGTAGCAAAAATAGGGAAGGGAGTTCGGCAGGGATGTACACTTTCACCGTTATTATTTAATCTATATATAGAAGATGCAATAAACAAAGTAAAAGAAGAGTATAGTGTAGGTGTGAATGTACAGGGAGAGAAAATATATATGCTGAGATTCGCCGACGATATAGCTATATTGGAAGAAAGCGAAAAGAATTTAGAAAGGGTATTGAATGGTATGCAGGCAGTATTGACTAGGGATTTTAATATGAAAATAAATATAGGTAAAACTAAAGTGATGAGGTGTGACAAAAAGGAATGCAGTAGAAAAATGAGGATCACAATAGGAGATAATAGAATCGAAGAAGTGTCAGATTTTTGTTATTTAGGCAGTAGAATCACAAAAGATAATCGAAGCAAGGTAGATATAAAGTGTAGGATAGCACAGGGTAGGAAGGCATTCGTAGAAAAAGAACAGATTTTAAGATCAAATATTGACTTGGGTATTAGAAAAAGATTACTGAAGGTATATGTTTGGAGTGTAGCACTGTACGGGTGTGAGGCGTGGACTATAGGAAAGGAAGAGAAGCGTAGATTAGAAGCACTTGAAATGTGGTGTTATAGGAGGATGATGAGGATTGGTTGGGAAGATAAAGTAACAAATGAAGCTGTACTAGAGTTAGTAGGGGAGAAGAGAAGTATTTGGAGAGTGTTACAGCGTAGGAGAGACAGATTAGTAGGGCATATTCTTAGGCATGGGGGGATTATGCAATTGATCATAGAAGGTAGAGTGGAGGGAAAGAGAGGGGTAGGTAGGCCTAGATTGGAGTATGTGAGTCAGATAGTTGAAGACGTTGAGATGAATAGCTATAGGGAGATGAAGGGATTAGCTCAGGATAGATCGGCATGGCGTGCTGTTTCCAACCAATCTTTAGGATTGCGGACTCTTTAACTATAGAAGATGCAATAAACAAAGTAAAAGAAGAGTATAGTGTAGGTGTGAATGTACAGGGAGAGAAAATATATATGTTGAGATTCGCCGACGATATAGCTATATTGGAAGAAAGCGAAAAGAATTTAGAAAGGGTATTGAATGGTATGCAGGCAGTATTGACTAGGGATTTTAACATGAAAATAAATATAGGTAAAACTAAAGTGATGAGGTGTGACAAAAAGGAATGCAGTAGAAAAATGAGGATCACAATAGGAGATAATAGAATCGAAGAAGTGTCAGATTTTTGTTATTTAGGCAGTAGAATCACAAAAGATAATCGAAGCAAGGTAGATATAAAGTGTAGGATAGCACAGGGTAGGAAGGCATTCGTAGAAAAGGAACAGATTTTAAGATCAAATATTGACTTGGGTATTAGAAAAAGATTACTGAAGGTATATGTTTGGAGTGTAGCACTGTACGGGTGTGAGGCGTGGACTATAGGAAAGGAAGAGAAGCGTAGATTACAAGCATTCGAAATGTGGTGTTATAGGAGGATGATGAGGATTGGTTGGGAAGATAAAGTAACAAATGAAGCTGTACTAGAGTTAGTAGGGGAGAAGAGAAGTATTTGGAGAGTGTTACAGCGTAGGAGAGACAGATTAGTAGGGCATATCCTTAGGCATGGGGGATTATGCAATTGATCATAGAAGGTAGAGTGGAGGGAAAGAGAGGGGTAGGTAGGCCTAGATTGGAGTATGTGAGTCAGATAGTTGAAGACGTTGAGATGAATAGCTATAGGGAGATGAAGGGATTAGCTCAGGATAGATCGGCATGGCGTGCTGTTTCCAACCAATCTTTAGGATTGCGGACTCTTTAACTATTGAAATTGCAAATAAAATTTGAAAAACAAATTCTTGAAATAAAAAAACACCCTTCGGCCTTAAGTTATCTTTCATCTACTTTAATTAAATTCTATTTCCGAAATAGCAAATATTTGATACTTCCTCTATTTTTTGGAAATCATATTTTAGTCACATTTTGAACATTATCTTGCGTTCGACTTTATTAAATATTTTCACTTCGCTTATATGTTTGTATAAAAATTTGCGCGTGTAGAGAAATGGCATTTGCCAGTTGACACACGGTATATTAGTACCATATACATATACATCGTACATATATTACATATTTGCTGCGAAAAATAAAATTTAATTATATATGCTACTTAAATTAATGGCTAAGCAGCAGAAGTACGAATTAACATAAGATAATTTGCATTTAAATTAAGTTTACACCATTATATATAGGTATATATAAAAGAGTATAATTCATGTAGTTACATATTACGAGTAATGTAAAAGCGTGTAGAAAATATAGTAATAAAGACACGGCGCAAAGCGAACGGGCGCATTTATCAGGTAATTATTTCTAGTTGCTGTATTTTTGATATTAGTATTTCTTGTTCTTGCAAATTGCTAAAATTAGATCGTCCGGTGTCAGTGCCGAGCTGCCTGGACATGCTGCGCCTATTTACCATAAAACTGAAGAAGATCCGATTCACTTTCATGCGTGTCAGTTTGCTTGTAAATGGCTATCAACACGCATTTGTCTAACAAAACGAAAAAAAAACAAGAACACGTAAGGCAACGAGTGCAAAAAAAATACCGCTCTACTGTTGAAATGATGCATTAAAAAAACGGATATTATTTATTTGCTAATTTAAACTATTTCGGGCTTTTTGCATGCTCCAGTTTAGTTAATTTTTGTATCAAAAGACTTAATTTTTATGTTTTGCAATAGAATGCTTAAACAGAGATTTGATTATATAAGGACACGTTAAAGTGAAATAAAAATACGGTATAGAGAACAAGATTTATATCAAGAAATATTTATTTAAAAAAAAATGAATATTCTTTATATACCATGAAATGTGTTGTAGATTTTGTCTGATTTCAAATTTGTCAATATAATCGAATATAAAATTTGATGGTTAATTAGAGAATTTTTTTTTGCAAACGCAAACGATTTTTTTTTAATTTTGCACTATTATTAGCGAATAGAAAATATGATATATATTAAAACAATCAAACGACACTCGAAGAGTAAATTTAAGAACTCGGCGGTAGCATTCGTTAATTCTTAGAATTTCTTTTTTTTTATATATTTCGGTCCTCGACTGTATTAATGAAAGTATTCATATATATAAAAGAAACGATAGATTGCAATTTGGTTCAGTTATTAAAATCCTTTTCAGGCAACTTTTCTTCTTAATTGCTAATAAATTTTGAAATATTTTCTTATATCGCATCGCTTTTTGTTGCTCAAATTCAAAATATTCAATTAAAATCGATTTTTTTTTTAAATTTGTTAGATTGTACTTAGTTAAAGAGTCCGCAATCCTAAAGATTGGTTGGAAACAGCACGCCATGCCGATCTATCCTGAGCTAATCCCTTCATCTCCCTATAGCTATTCATCTCAACGTCTTCAACTATCTGACTCACATACTCCAATTTAGGCCTACCTACCCCTCTCTTTCCCTCCACTCTACCTTCTATGATCAATTGCATAATCCCCCCATGCCTAAGAATATGCCCTACTAATCTGTCTCTCCTACGCTGTAACACTCTCCAAATACTTCTCTTCTCCCCTACTAACTCTAGTACAGCTTCATTTATTACTTTATCTTCCCAACCAATCCTCATCATCCTCCTATAACACCACATTTCGAATGCTTGTAATCTACGCTTCTCTTCCTTTCCTATAGTCCACGCCTCACAACCGTACAGTGCTACACTCCAAACATATACCTTCAGTAATATTTTTCTAATACCCAAGTCAATATTTGATCTTAAAATCTGTTCCTTTTCTACGAATGCCTTCCTACCCTGTGCTATCCTACACTTTATAGCTACCTTGCTTCGATTATCTTTTGTGATTCTACTGCCTAAATAACAAAAATCTGACACTTCTTCGATTCTATTATCTCCTATTGTGATCCTCATTTTTCTACTGCATTCCTTTTTGTCACACCTCATCACTTTAGTTTTACCTATATTTATTTTCATGTTAAAATCCCTAGTCAATACTGCCTGCATACCATTCAATACCCTTTCTAAATTCTTTTCGCTTTCTTCCAATATAGCTATATCGTCGGCGAATCTCAACATATATATTTTCTCTCCCTGTACATTCACACCTACACTATACTCTTCTTTTACTTTGTTTATTGCATCTTCTATATATAGATTAAATAATAACGGTGAAAGTGTACATCCCTGCCGAACTCCCTTCCCTATTTTTGCTACCTCTTCTTCCCCCTCAATTCTAACTAAGGCAGTTTGGTGTTTATATAAATTAAAAATTATTCTCCTATCCTTATAATCTATACCCATTTCTTTTAAAATTCTAAACATTATTGTACTATAAAATAGATTAATTTCAAAAATCAAAATCATCAGATTCTTGAAACATTCTTCAATCAACAAAATCAACCGGCTGAATAATTGTGACTCTCTTAAATGTATACTATCCTTAATTTTTAATTTTTTTTATATAGCCTGCGAACAGAACATTAAATTAATCCATAAAAAATATAATAATTGAAAATATAAATTTTCAACAATGGCGAAGTCTTCATTTTATTATTAGTATTATTTTTCTATTCATTTTGTCTATTTAAAATTGAAATAGAAAATATTTCTTAGATGCCATAACGCTGATGCGACCCTTGTAGATTTAATTTTGGATTTAATTAAAAAATTTCTGTTGTTGAATCTAACAAAATTAATTAATTAATTGTCTTTATTATAATAATCAATTTTCGTTATTGACAAAAAAAATGTTGCAGAAAAAAAATACATAACAAAAGAAATTATACATATTACGTAATGTATAATTTTTAAATTATATTAATAAAAATAATCATTCATTCTAGCCAAAACGGCGACGTGTTAAGATCAAAAAATTTCTGTTGCGGAATGTAATAAATGAATTTATTATTATACGTAAAATTATATTTATCCATGAGATGAGTGCGGACGAAATTGTGTCTTAATCAAAAGAAAAAAAAAATCGCGGAAAGGTGAATTCATTAAATTAGTAACATTTTAAAATAGGACGCTTTAGAGTGATATCATTTTCTGTAGTCGGTGGGATTGACGAGTAGAATTTTTCGAATTGAAAAATTATACTGATGCATAAAATTGCGTGTATTAGTGAGCGTTCCCGATCGTAATTACCGAGATGTATTTAGTCCGCACTGCTCTGATGAGGGAAAATAATAAGTGTTGTATTAGAGAAGAGAGGACAAGCTTAGGTACACAGTGTTCGGTGTTCCTCGCACACCAAAGAAGATGAAGAACCGGCGGGGAGGGGGTATATATGCTAAATATTCAAGTATTACGGCTCTGCATAAATTCATTTCATTACGCCACCAAATATTGCTCCGTACAGCATGCGCTGCCGTCACTGTCACTCACGAGACACCCACATATATATCCGTCTTCGTCTCACGCACGCATTTTACCCCATATATATATGCGCAACGTTCTATTTCATACCGCCGCACTTTGCCTCATGCATATGAATGAATTCATTATATTAAAGCCTTTTCAATGTATAATTTACTTTTGCGTGAGTCATTTTAGTTTGGTACGCGCGCATTTCTGCTCCCCCAACCATTTCTTAACCCCTTTACCCAACGTCCTTTTGCACCGACTCCTGTCGATAGAAACGTACCACTTTGGTTTCGCTAAAAATGCCCGCTGCCGTAAATCCACTTCCAAAACGTAAATAATGCTGCAGTTAGGTTAGAAACAGATGATCCATTGAAATTAACAATAAAAAATCGGCATATACACTGGATGAATCAATGCCGTCGTTAAGTGAGGACACAGTGAGTGGTATCGAGAATTTAAATGCCACTGATTCAGGCACGTGAAGATACACGCGGTGTGAGAGATCAACGAAATGAATCTGATACAGCTGAGCGAGCCATCGATAAATAGAAATGCACCCACTAGTGCATCATACACAAAATTTAATCCAAACTCCTCTTTATAGACTGTACGATATTACAGTTAATAATGCTTTCCTTGGTGATCAAGTGTCAATCAAAATCAATCAAAATCAATCAAAATCAAGTCGTTAACAAAATGGAAAAAAGCAATTCATAAAATCAACTTTTCCTAGCAGTTAAGAAGTTTCACTTCTACCGCGCGAGAATCTCACGCATGTTTTTTTAATTTTTTTTATTCGTTTCTAACCGTTCTGTTAATTTAACGAAAGGGTGTTGCATTAAATTGCCCCCCCAATGTGAGTCCATTTATTCTACTCGTACTTCTTCTTCGCTCTGTCCTCTATACACGTGTTCATGTATATGAGCTGGTGGGAGGAGGAGGACGGTGCTTTCTGTAGAAAGGGATTGCAGAGGACGAATGATTCGTTTGTCCTTCACTGTAGTATGTTAGAGTGCGTTTGTAAGTCGTTGCGAATATTGTAATTGCGTTACTATCTTTAGTAGATTAAAGAAGAAGGCGACGAAAGGATGAATGGACGTTGATAGAAAGCGGAAGTTCTGTTTGTAAGAGGATAAGTTTCAAAGCAGGAAGATTTCAAAATACGTAAATTTGACAAAATAAATTTATCAATGTTAATTTTTCTTTTAGAAAATTTTAGAAAATTCTTTAAAAAAAATTTATTCATATGTACGTATTCACTTCATATTAAAGGATTTATGCACAGACTACTATTATAATATCAACTAATTAAAAATGCGGCATAAGTGAACATATAACAAATTTATTGCCATTTCAAAAATTTAAAAAATTAGTTATTTAATGTGTTTGACTCCACTTTAATCAAAAGTTAATATAAGCCACTTGGGTTATGTTTTATACAATTATAAGCCCCTTCTTTATTTTGACGCTTTCTTGTTCAGAGCTTGTGTTTGTTGAGTTTGTAGCTAGAGCCGGCCCTGGCTGATACTCGTCCATATAATTATTGACGAAGGATAAAAAGAAAGACACGCACAGAACAGACGCAGTGCAAAATGAAGTCGCAATATAATTGTCTATAATAAATATGTATGACTGGCCATATCGCAATTTCACAAAGTATCGACTAATAATTGATGGGAAATTAAATGCTATGTAGGGAAGTTTGCAATCGATTTATTATCTTATTGAAATTACTAAAATGAAGCCAACAAATAGAATAAATTAGAAAAAAGTGGTCTATAAACATTTCAAATGCAAATTTAGTTTAATTAATGCTTCAAGATGTGTTTTATTATTTAGAGTGTCTAAAACAAAATTGATTCTGATCACAAATTGAAGGGTTAATGTTAAATTAAGTAATCAAATTTATTATAATTAAAATGCATTCTTTTTTTAATATGATATTTATTTTTAACGAAATATTGAAAAATACCGTTTTAAAAATGTTTTAATAATATTGGAACTATTTATTTAATTTGAGGAACCAACGAAGGAATCTTTGAAAATCTAACTGGTATATAGCTCGCATAATAAGTACCGATGGCGTATGTTAATTTTAAAATTTAAATTGTAAAGAGCCGTATTATGTTAATGATTGAATTCTATGCATGTATAAAGCAACGAAATTTATGCCCGCACCATGTGCACTTTATTGGTGTTTGTCACCGCATTTACAATGCAAAACATGATAATTTCACGAAGGGGTTGTTGCGTAAAGGGTAGCTGCTTTATACTAATTTCACCCCGTATGCAACAAAGACACCACCACCACCACCACCACCGATGGTTCCATTCCGTGCTATTGCCAACTCTCCGATTCCGTCGGACATTAAAATAATCTTTAATTTATGTCGCAGACAAAGAAAGTTTTATCTAATACCACAACATTATAAGATACTCCACTAATGTTGAAAGTTTAAGTATACGCGACTTGTCATTAAAAGTTTTTCGAGATATATTGCAGAGATAACGGTAAAATTGTTAGGAGAATATCAATTTACGCAATTTTCCTCATTTTCATACAAATATGCCATTTTTTTATTTTACTCTTCTTAATTTAGGCAACGAATAAATATAGTTTTTAAAATTTAGTCCAAAAATAAATAAAGCTTTTCCAATATTAATCATAATCCGAGATATATTTAGTATAATAATTGTTAAAATTACCATTTTTTTTTGTGAGAGCAAAAAGAAAATTTCACGCAAAATTACGGAAAATATAAGCTCGTAGCTTGTGATTTTTGAAAAATGGTTAAAATACAATTTTTAAGTGTCTAATACTTTATTATTAAAAAAAAACTGCAAGCGAAATTTATTACGAAGAAATATTTTTACGTTTCTAATACTAGTCCAAACATTTTTTAGGCAAGAAAATATATTTTTCGTCAAACATTTTTTCTAGTTAGTTAAAGAGTCCGCAATCCTAAAGATTGGTTGGAAACAGCACGCCATGCCGATCTATCCTGAGCTAATCCCTTCATCTCCCTATAGCTATTCATCTCAACGTCTTCAACTATCTGACTCACATACTCCAATCTAGGCCTACCTACCCCTCTCTTTCCCTCCACTCTACCTTCTATGATCAATTGCATAATCCCCCCATGCCTAAGGATATGCCCTACTAATCTGTCTCTCCTACGCTGTAACACTCTCCAGATACTTCTCTTCTCCCCTACTAACTCTAGTACAGCTTCATTTGTTACTTTATCTTCCCAACCAATCCTCATCATCCTCCTATAACACCACATTTCAAGTGCTTCTAATCTACGCTTCTCTTCCTTTCCTATAGTCCACGCCTCACACCCGTACAGTGCTACACTCCAAACATATACCTTCAGTAATCTTTTTCTAATACCCAAGTCAATATTTGATCTTAAAATCTGTTCTTGTTCTACGAATGCCTTCCTACCCTGTGCTATCCTACACTTTATATCTACCTTGCTTCGATTATCTTTTGTGATTCTACTGCCTAAATAACAAAAATCTGACACTTCTTCGATTCTATTATCTCCTATTGAGATCCTCATTTTTCTACTGCATCCTTTTTGTCACACCTCATCACTTTAGTTTTACCTATATTTATTTTCATGTTAAAATCCCTAGTCAATACTGCCTGCATACCATTCAATACCCTTTCTAAATTCTTTTCGCTTTCTTCCAATATAGCTATATCGTCGGCGAATCTCAGCATATATATTTTCTCTCCCTGTACATTCACACCTACACTATACTCTTCTTTTACTTTGTTTATTGCATCTTCTATATATAGATTAAATAATAACGGTGAAAGTGTACATCCCTGCCGAACTCCCTTCCTTATTTTTGCTACCTCTTCTTCCCCCTCAATTCTAACTAAGGCAGTTTGGTGTTTATATAAATTAAAAATTATTCTCCTATCCTTATAATCTATACCCGTTTCTTTTAAAATTCTAAACATTATGTCCCAATCTACATTATCAAATGCCTTTTCTAAGTCTACAAAAGCTATGCAAGTTACCTTTCCTACCCTCTTTCTTTTTTCTACTACCGTTCTTAGTGCTAGAATCGCCTCTCTCGTCCCTCTGTTTTTCCTAAAACCAAACTGATCTTCTCCTAGCCTTTCCTCTACTTTATTTTCTAATCTCCTATAAATAATCTTTAACAATATCTTCGATGCATGTGATAGT
Organism: Leptodirus hochenwartii; assembly: GCA_947310635.1. Classification (NCBI taxonomy): domain Eukaryota; kingdom Metazoa; phylum Arthropoda; class Insecta; order Coleoptera; family Leiodidae; genus Leptodirus; species Leptodirus hochenwartii. The sequence continues at coordinate 37,159,217 of OX371176.1, forward strand.
AGGCTAATGGTCCTATAGTTCTCACACAAATTAGCTCCTATTTTCTTTGGCATTGTTACTATTCTACTACGCTGAAAATCCTGTGGTACTTCTCCCTTCTCATATATTTTACAAACTAACCTGTATAATCGCTCCTGCATTTTTTCCCCTGCGTGTTTTATTAATTCGGCTGGTATCATATCAATCCCCGCTGCTTTGTTATTCCGTAAATCATTTAATGCTCTAAATCATTTTTTCTACCAACAAAATTTAATTTTTACATTTTGTCAAAAAAATCGACAGATTTTCCCATGTTTTAAAACCTCTGATGATTTATCTTTAAAAAATCGCATAGGGTATTTATTAAGATAGATTACCGCTTCAAATGATTGTCGAAATATATATTTTTTTGTATAATAAAATGTATTTTTTTAAACAATAATTTCCTCACCAAAAAAAAATGTTTATAAAAAAAATTGCCTACGGCAGCGATTATTATATTTTTATGCTTTAAATAGTTTTTCAATGATTTTTTTAAGTAAGGAAATAAAATCAACTAGATATTTTTTGGATATGGAAAAATACATACATATATTTTAAAAAAAATTACTTTATATATATATTTTTTTAAATCGAATGCATTTTCAAACAAATTGCCTGTGGCGCTAAAGAGAAATAGTTTTATGCATTAAGGGGATGCAGCACCTTTATATGTCATAAGAAAAACAGTGTAGTTTATTCTACAAATGACTCCTTCATTTTCGGATCGATTTTTTTCAAATTTCTTGTGATTACAGTTTATAAATGTTAAATTGCCTCCGCGCTCGCTATTTTTAGAAAAAAGATTTAATTAGTTAAAAAATTGCTGCTAAACATAGGCCTTTTTTTAAGGGGATAGAGCACTTTTATATGCCATAAGAAAAACAGTGTAATTTATTCTGAAAATTACTCCTTCATTTTCGGATCGATTTTTTTAAAATTTCTTGTGATTACAGTTTATAAATGTTAAATTGCCTCCGCGCTCGCCATTTTTAGAAAAAAGATTTAATTAGTTAAAAAATTGCTGCTAAACATAGGCCTTTTTTTAAGGGGCTAGAGCACTTTTATATGCCATAAGAAAAACAGTGTAATTTATTCTGAAAATTACTCCTTCATTTTCGGATCGATTTTTTTCAAATTTCTTGTGATTACAGTTTATAAATGTTAAATTGCCTCCGCGCTCGCCATTTTTAGAAAAAAGATTTAATTAGTTAAAAAATTGCTGCTAAACATAGGCCTTTTTTTAAGGGGCTAGAGCACTTTTATATGCCATAAGAAAAACAGTGTAATTTATTCTGAAAATTACTCCTTCATTTTCGGATCGATTTTTTTCAAATTTCTTGTGATTACAGTTTATAAATGTTAAATTGCCTCCGTGCTCGCTATTTTTAGAAAAAAGATTTAATTAGTTAAAAAATTGCTGCTAAACATAGGCCTTTTTTTAAGGGGCTAGAGCACTTTTATATGCCATAAGAAAAACAGTGTAATTTATTCTGAAAATTACTCCTTCATTTTCGGATCGATTTTTTTTCAAATTTCTTGTGATTACAGTTTATAAATGTTAAATTGCCTCCGCGCTCGCCATTTTTAGAAAAAAGATTTAATTAGTTATAAAATTGCTGCTAAACATAGGCCTTTTTTTAAGGGGATAGAGCACTTTTATATGCCATAAGAAAAACAGTGTAATTTATTCTGAAAATTACTCCTTCATTTTCGGATCGATTTTTTTCAAATTTCTTGTGATTACAGTTTATAAATGTTAAATTGCCTCCGCGCTCGCGATTTTTAGAAAAAAGATTTAATTAGTTAAAAAATTGCTGCTAAACATAGGCCTTTTTTTAAGGGGCTAGAGCACTTTTATATGCCATAAGAAAAACAGTGTAATTTATTCTGAAAATTACTCCTTCATTTTCGGATCGATTTTTTTTCAAATTTCTTGTGATTACAGTTTATAAATGTTAAATTGCCCCCGCGCTCGCCATGTTTAGAAAAAAGATTTAATTAGTTAAAAAATTGCTGCTAAACATAGGCCTTTTTTTAAGGGGCTAGAGCACTTTTATATGCAATAAGAAAAACAGTGTAATTTATTCTGAAAATTACTTCTTCATTTTCGGATCGATTTTTTTCAAATTTCTTGTGATTATAGTTTATAAATGTTAAATTGCCTCTCAGCTCGCCATTTTTAGAAAAAAGATTTAATTAGTTAGAAAATTGCTGCTAAACATAGGCCTTTTTTTAAGGGGCTAGAGCACTTTTATATGCCATAAGAAAAACAGTGTAATTTATTCTGAAAATTACTCCTTCATTTTCGGATCGATTTTTTTTCAAATTTCTTGTGATTACAGTTTATAAATGTTAAATTGCCTCTCAGCTCGCCATTTTTAGAAAAAAGATTTAATTAGTTAGAAAATTGCTGCTAAACATAGGCCTTTTTTTAGGGGATAGAGCACTTTTATATGCAATAAGAAAAACAGTGTAATTTATTCTGAAAATTACTCCTTCATTTTCGGATCGATTTTTTTCAAATTTCTTGTGATTACAGTTTATAAATGTTAAATTACCCCTAAGCTTGTCGTTTTTGGAAAAAAGATTTAATTAGTTCAAAAATTGCTGCTAAACATAGGCCATTTTTTTTAAGGGGATAGAGCACTTTTATATGTCATAAGAAAAACAGTGTAGTTTATTCTACAAATGACTCCTTCATTTTCGGATCGATTTTTTTCAAATTTCTTGTGATTACAGTTTATAAATGTTAAATTACCCGTAAGCTCGCCGTTTTTAGAAAAATGATTTAATTAGTTAGAAAATTGCTGGTAAACATAGGCCATTTTTTATTAAGATAAATTTATGCATAGAGAGGTTTATAAAGACAACCAACCGGTTTACGAAAGTTTAAAACCTAAAAATATAATGGGAACCATTTACTGTAGTAATAAGTTCATCAATTCCCGTCAACGATCTAATGGATACAATATCTCCATTACCTTCACCGAATGCAATCCGTTCTACGCAAAATGTATTTTTTTCGAGTGAGTCCGAAAGATTATCTTGATACAAAATTATCATTTTTTTTTAGTAAAATTGATAGTGTTACATATTTGCAAAATAGTTTTGTACTATAAGCAAAAAAATTGTCGGTTTAAAAATTATTCACTTAGTTTTCACTAAGATTTCACTAAGAATTCAATAGTTATAGTTTATTTTACAATACTCAGCTTTCAAATATTAATTCATTAATTTCATTTAATTCGCGAACGTTGAAACCATAAAATATCTTTAAATTAATAAATGCAAGATTTATAACAATTGTTCGTGTGTGATATTTTTTCCAATCGTCTTTCCTCCAGCATAAGTATATACGTGATCCAATAATAGAAAATCTCTTTTGCATTTCGAAGGCTATGCCTTCGAGATGCGCATCTAGCTACTTAATGCTTTAAGTTACGGTATTTGGGTGATATTATATACTATAATTTAACACCGTAGTGATAATTTTTTAAATATAATATTTGCATGAAATTTTGTATTATGTGGCAAAGAAATATGAATTGATACAAATCATTTTTTTTAATAGCAAACATTTTTTTTGGAATTATTTTTTCGTAAGATATAGAAAATGCTTGCAGCAATTTATTATGGATTTTTTTTTGCTACGGTGTATGATGGCAAAATTAAGATATTTATTACAAAATATATAAATATAATATAAATATTTATTACAATATACGAACAAATTCAATTTAATGTAATATAGAGGACATCAAAATAATCTCTTTATAATATCCCATTCCTGAGTAATTTTCCATTAAGTAATTGCTCAATTTTTAATATACATATAAAATTATATCTCTTAAAAATTTTTGCATAAAAATAGCGATTTGTGTACATTTTTATTGATGTTGTTCAATAATTCTTTGGACAAGCTTTGCAAAGGCTCAAATTTTTTCTACCAAAAAAAATTTATTACACGAAAATCCTGCATACTCTTCCGCTGGTAAAGTTATCCAGATAATATCCAGCGGCATAATAACAAATTAGTACAGTACAGTCTACATCAGGATGTCTATAAGTCATCTCGATATCCATCCAGTTTTAGACTGGACGAGTGACGGTCGTGGAGGACACAAACTGCGCACACATTACCTGCCCATACGGCTAAATCACTGGATAAACGGGACGACTGCACACGACATTATTGTCCAACATACATCCACAATTCTGCATATTCAGGCTATATAGGGTGCTTCATAAATTGCGTCCAAAAATAGAATTTAACGCATTTTTTTCACATATAAACACCTCGCTCGTTTTTCACTCGAATACATAATTTACTACAAACGTTATTATTTTTATAAACGTCCCTTATTAGTTAGGGTGGAATCTTTTAATCAATTTAATCAATCGATCGTTAAATTAATAAAATTATCGAACACTAAAAAGCATCAAATAATTTGTAGTAAACAATTTTCTTTTTAAATAAGATTTTATTTAAATGTACTAAAAAGGAAAACATTATTTTAATACCGCTAAAAGAATTTCCGCATATGACTAAAAATAAAAGCGTGGTGGCGTAAATATTGAAATATAAATAGTAATTATGATTTGCGTCTTTAGCTTATTTAAAAAAAAAATTTTTAGTATTTGCAATTATTCTTGAAAATTTCAACTCTAAAATATAGTAGCAATTTATTGAAAAATCTGGCACGCGATACATGAAAAAATCATTAAAAATTCTTTTCTACAAAAACATTTACTGTTACACACGATTTGTGCAACACCCTGTATATCCAAATGTTATATCCGTACATTATATAGTTTATACAGAATTATTATTATTATAAGCAAGCTTTAGAGAAATGATCCTGCCCCTGTTTATGTGCAGTTTTAGACCATGTATAGGACGATTTACATGAGATGAAATGTCCAACAATTAATTTGCACATTCCCAACAAAAATATTGTCCTAAATACAAAAAAGAGACGTTATAAAAATACCTGATGTTATATGGAAAGAAGGTTTTATCATATTACCATTTTGAAATGTGTAAATAAGTTTTTGGTCGAAACTCGGCCTACGACTCCACTCCATGTTATATACTTCAATTGAGTTATATACTTCAAAGAATGGTACTTGAGCCATTAATGAAATTCTTCGAAATATGTTGATACTTTTAATTTTGCAACTTTATTATTTTGCTTGCGTCGCCGCATTTTATAGAATGTTTGTATCATGTGAATGGTCCTGAGATGATGATGGGTTGCAGTTGAGGAGATATATGCAGATATATATCTGTAGATACAGAGTTGCCGTTACTAGTCCAGTCAGTGTTTAATGTTTATTAGGTCGCTCTGCGAATGACGGAGCCAATGTGCATAATAAATATAATATGCGTTTAGTTTTAGCGATTATATGAATTGTCTGACAAATTCAATATGTGCAATCCAAGACAATACAAATGCGTCCTGCAGCTCAGATAAAGTGACCGGATGTAGCGAGAGGCAAAGCGGGACGCTCAAATTTGTAAAAAATGGTAAATTATAAAAGCTAATGAATTAGGAATTAGAAAAAAGTATATTTTATTAATTTTTGCCGTATAAATCATTTTCCATGTTATTGATACACATATTTTTCACTTGGTGGATTTTCATCAAAAGATTGCGATTATTAACAAAATTTTCGCATCACGAATTTGTTCAATATTATTTTACATTAATTCTACGGTTTTTTTATTTAACCAGTTGCAGATTTAGAATCCTCAGATCATTTCCCATTAGAAAATGGGAAAATTCCCATTCCATCATTTTTTCATGTAAAATAAAAATGGAAAATTTTAGCATAGGTCCATATAAAAATATTTCTAAATGCTAACATTGAAAATGTGTAACTTTCGAAATTGAAGAGGCAATTAACAGCCTCTGTTTACAACCATTAATTTAAAACAAACACACAATTTTTGTTCATTTGTTTGACGCAATTGTTTATGATAAATGGCCGCTATTTTGGCCGTTAAATAGCAGCTCATTACTATTGAAGAAATATAAGAATAATGCTTCAAAATCTTTGTAAATGCGCTTTAATAGGTACAATTGTTTCATTCATTCGATGGGTGGCAAAAATCATTTTACACATGATATCATTTTGACAAATGTAGCAATAAACTTTTGTTTCACATAAAAAAATATATATATATAACGTTTTATCGACAATCAAGAATGTCTTAATATAATAGTTTTTAATTTAATTTACGTCTAGGCAAAATATTAGCAAATAAATTCAATTGGAGAGTTTTTGAGTGGCTAATTTTTGATTAATATAAAAATGCAATTAATCCATTGCTATATATAGAAACTTTTGTTTCCAATATTGTAGTAAAAGTGTGTTAATTTAGGAAATGACTTGGAAAGAATTGAAAACAATTTTTTTTTATCGTAATTAAAAATTATGCAGAAATGATTGTAACCTGGAATGCTATGTTCGAAACTTTTAGTTGTTAAAAAAAACTAGCAGTTGACTTACGAGTATCAAAATCTTCCGATACTATTTAATGAATCGTAAACGTGACCAAAGCTGTATTTGATAGATTGTATAAGACAATTATCTCGTAAATAATGAATAGGTATTCTCGCGGATGGTAAATTCCTATAAATATGGGGTCAGGTAGAAGAAACCGAAAATGTGTATGGTCGAATTCCTACAAACGCCTTCCTCTTGCACGATGCACTTATTTCTTGCACATGTAACTTTGTTTGGGGGTCATCTAGGTCATCTGGGTCATTGTTAATTGGGTAATTGTCACGATCGTTAAATATATGGGAAGCTATATCTATGTCTTCTTCTTCAATGTTTGATTTCAGTTGGAAATATTTCTTTTTACCGAAGATTACAGGAATTTACATGTACCTTTGTAGGAATTTGACCATCGACTACCTGATAATTATAGGAATATGTATACACCCGGTATTCTTGATGACAAAATTTACGGTTTTATTAAGTAAGGACGTATTAAGTGCACAATACAAATAAGTAATGAACATTTAAAAAAATATTTTAAATAATATTTAAAAAAATAAATATTGGGTGATATTCTATATTATTAAGTAATGAACAGATTTAATAAATAATCTTATTCTACAGTTTAATTTAAATTTACATATCGATCAAATGTATCGCTTGGGAGGATATATAAAATTAATTTATTAAAACTTTTGTCGTAAATAGAATGGTATAAAAAAGTTGTAATTCTAGCGTATCTCTTTCAAACGAAAATTTATATATAAGTGACAGAATTTCACAAATAAAATATTTTATTTAAACACGAATGTGAATTATTTCCAAAAAAATTCCACATTTTGAGTCAATAAATGCAACCAAATACGAATCACGCATAAAAATATTTTGCTCGAAATCTCATTTCGATTAAATTAGCATTAAATAAATATATCGGTGCAATTTGCAAATTTTATTGTTGTTTAATTCGCAGCATATTTTTATAATAAATACCATGTATTTAAATATAAATTATCGCATTAAGGAATAGTTACGTATTTACCCTCGTAAAATTCTTGTTACTTCATCGTTAATCTCTCAATTTATAACTTACATACTTGAATCGGAAACTAAAGCGAATGTTAAAGCACGTTAAAAACGCGTTAAGTTTTCAATTTATTTACATTACTAATTCGAAAGTACCACTTCGGTACTGCCTGGCGCATTTAAAATGATTTGTTTCATAATGTTTCTGTAACCTTAAACGCACTGGCAATTTATTATAAAATAAATGAAACGTTGCGCAGATAATTGTTAAATAAATTATAGATAATTTCGTTATAATATCGCACCGGTCATTATGACTTAACGTCTGTAATAGGGTTAATGAATTTTGCACATTTTTAAACACCGCTCCTTTGGCCGTTTTCTTGGCTAATTTAAAGTTAATGCAAAAGCGCATTAATGTAACAGCATTACGTGTAGTTTCATAAGGATATATATATAGTCTGTAATTAGCCTACTGTATCAGCGTAAGTGTGTATATCATAGGAGACAGGTAAAATGATCTTTCCGATGGTTTGACTATCTTCATTTCGAATACATTTTGTGATAAAAATGGCATTAGCAGCGTACATTCTGCAGTTGAAAATAATTCTGGAGGATGAGCGATCATGTAGACAGGGATGTATTAAGTTACATCGCCGTAAAATACAAAAATAATTGAACATGCTATGATATTTCCTCAATATAAAGAAAGCAACATATTTATGGTATAAAACTTAAGTTTGTTACAGGAATTATTGTTCAAATTGTTTAAAATGAACGTTAAATGATTATTTATTATCAAATTTTGTAAAGCAACGAAATGTGCACTTACAATTAAATTTCTGATGATAATAAAATCGAAGAACTCGAAATTTATGTCATTATTGTTATATAATACACATTGGGCATTTTATGGAAGTGAAAATATTGATACAGCATCATACAACCATTTTATCTGGTTCCTACTATACAACCCACATTACTTCATTTTCGTATCTTTATAAGTTAGCATCTATGCACACGTTTCATATGATTTATTTGCATGATATATTTTCCAGACACTTGATTTATACAAATTAATAATCAACCGCATTAATATTTTGATTAACAGCTGATCGTCTATCTCTATCATCTGCACATTCATACACTGTAGAATTAGGGGTGCACAAAATAAATTATTTAGCAGTCCGCAATCAAAGAAATTATTTAGAAAATATATAAGATATTTAGCGCAATTAATTATGTATAAAAAAAAAATTGTCTCATGTTTATAATTTACAAATTTTTCAACGAAGATAATATACAACGATTCATTTAAAAATATATCAATTGTATATGCATTTCTTACACGCTGATTCAATTTTTAATTTGACATTTTTTAATCAAATTTTTGAAAACAATAAATTTCAAGTCGACTGTGTAATTTATAATATTTTAATTAACACGAAGGAAATATTATAAAAAAATCGTTTTTGTAAATGCAATGGATTTTTATTTTTGGTTAACTAATTTTCATGTCCCTTTTTTAATGGTAATAGAACTTTTCAAATAATATAATTAGCTGTTTTTATATTTCTATAAATACGAGTAGTTTATTACTAATGACCATTAATTGTATTCAAAATAATAGTTTGCTACGTGCTTTTTAATTTAACTATTCAAAGGAGAAATTTGCTTAAAAATTATTGCAATAATATTAAATATTTGCATTCATTCAGATTCAATTTCATTAAAAGTTTACATTTATTTTTAATTTTTTTTTGTAACATTTTTTAAACTGATACCGTGAATTCAATTTGTACCATAGCGTTATTCATTTCGGTACTTTTATGTATTTTTAAATTCCTTCGTAAGAATAAATGCGCTTTTTGTGATGTCTATAAATAATTTCAATGTAGCAATGCCTAAATTGATTGTTCCTAGAAGTTTTTAAAGAATTGTAGGATAAATAAATAGATCAAAGATAAATTGCGAATTTATTTTTAGTTTTCTTTTTACAATGTAACAGTAATAATGGGCATTTTTGATGAGAGTATATTTATTGATTTATTGGTCCTAGTACATTACAGATTTAAATCTAAATAGTACATTGTACAGCCCTGGGTAAAATGGGTAACAATAAAAGTTAAAAATTTGATGCTAATATATTATATATAATTTAAAAATTATATAATGATTGGGTGAGAACCAAAGGGGTACAAGTGACATATTTGCAGTTATAAATAAATCACTGTTACAGTTTTTTTGTTTTTTTTATTTTTTGTCTGGTAATTTTATTGTTTTTGTATTTAATATGTATTAGTTACTCTACGATAATGTCTTTTGTGCAATTAAAGTAAAATAAAAAGAAAATTTGTTTAAAAAAAATAATAATAATCAAGTTTAGTATTCACAAAAAAAATCCGATAGAGTGCGGTACTGACAAAAAAATCAATTATATCCTTCTGCCAACAACATTTTGTGGATATCTAGTTTCCATTACTGTACTTATTCCAATTTTTTAGAAAATGTCACTTGTACCCCTTTTGTACTAAGCCAGTCAATTATGTTGTGGAATATTTTGTTTGCACACGTGCTTAAAAATTCTTAAATTAGGTATCGATTTATGACGGTAATTGATCGAGATATGACATACCCTCACCCAGTGGCGGCTCTTGACATTTCAATCGAGGGGGGCGCATTTCTTAAAAAAATAACATAATAGTAAGAAATCGTACCTAAAATGGATGCAAAGTGATTAAATTCAATCATTTCATATTCCGCTGTTCTATCATTCATTGATATGAACTTTTCCAACGTTGTAATTTAATATACAGTACAATAAGTTTGAAATTGCACAACCATATATCCATGTTTTTTTTTTGTAAATGTCTCTTGAAAAACGCCACGTAAATGTTCAGTTTTGAGCACTCCTTGCACAAGTTTGTCATAAATTTATATCAGGCAATGGCCCAACTAATTGTTTAAATTTACTTTGTACTCAAAAGAAAGTCTATAAAACTATTTTTTTCAATACATAACTAACACTAATCATTTTTATTAAATATACTCTTGCAGAAACACGTGGCAAAATCGTACATACGTAACTACACAGAACAATGCAACTGTCTTATCTGTCTATTCTATATCAATTTGCCTGTATACTAGACTAGGCTTCTCTGTTGGGACGCTAAAGAATTGCGGCTTATAACAACGATATATTCTTAGCTGTAGAATCAGCGAGACGTCACGTTGCAATAGCAACCCGGGCCGTTATTTTGTTTGCGGCGCATACGATACGCGAACCAAAGAAAGTTGCTATGACTCTCGCAGTCCGCTGGATTGTGTGCAACATATTAGTCGATATATGCGACAAGCGAACCGAAGAAACAAAACATATACTGTATACGGTCGCTCTCACTCTACCGCTTGCAACAGATAGGATGAGTGCATATGCATTTAACTCATGCTTGCTCGTCGCCACACCGTGTTGTGTTGAGTGCTGTCGCAACGCAGCTTTCTCTTTTAACTTAAGTTAAAATTTCACAATACAATTATATATATACAGTAATGGGCTCAATCTACGTTTATGGGGGGGGGCACAAAAAAAAGGGGGGCACAAAAAAAAGGCCACTACCTTCACCAAAATGTTTTCAATCTATTTTCAAAAAATAAATCTTTTCTTGTAATATCGTTGATTGTTACCTACGTTGACTTAATGAAAAACTGGCGGTACTTTAACCAACTGTACGGGCACATTTCGCGGGATCTCATCTCTATTGTGCCGCCCCTCGTTTCCCATATACTCAGCCCCCCGCCGACTGCAACAATTTTAATCTCCTGATAATAAAAATGCAAAATAAATGTTCATCGCACTGAGAGGCACACATGTATTTCTGGAGCGAGCTGGAGATACGTACGGACGCTACATTTATGCAAAAGCGAACGAACAGCTCGATATAAATTATTGCCATCATCCCATCAGTGGATGGGCTATATAATGTGTAGTGTAGCGTCCAGAAAAAATGTATATGTCCATCCCGTACGTGTTCCTGTATGTAGGTACCTGAACATCTGATGGACTCAAACAGGACCGCAGTGGATATAATAATTTTAAGAAAAGACACGTATTAAATGGTATGCGGGAAGTAATGACTAATAACACGAACATACGTAATCGCAAAACCAATGTGTGACGAGATCAGAATTAGAATAGGAGATGATAGAATCGCTACATAGAAAACTTTATTTTTGTATAGAAAAAAACGCAAGACATAATAAAATTCCATAAATATGAGAAAATCAATATCATAATTGAATACATTTTTACATTTTTTTAACAGTGTGATATACAATTTTTGTTAGAAAAGTGTATTCGGAATAAATACTATTAGTAAATATCAGTAAATATTTATCAATCTAATAACATAGCTTAAGACTATTTAAAATTTACCTATATATCTGAAACCTACGTTATTAAGCACTTATGCGAACATATTTGAACTTACGTGATATTTTTTTTAAATATTTATTTAAAGCTATCAATCAATTCATTTGTTGTATAATAAGAAGAATAGAAGAAGTATCAGACTTTTGATGTTTAGGATCACAAAGGATAACCGAAGTAAGGTATATATATAAAATGTAGGATAGCACAGGCTCGGAAGGCATTCGTAGAAAAGGAGCACAGGTCAATATATATATTTTTTTTTAGAATTGTATTGTTTTTTATTATAAGAAAATATTAAAGAAAATATTATAATATTAAAAAAATTTTTTTTTTATAATTGTCAATTCCAATCAGGGAATCCTGGTATAAGGAACTGACTACAAATATCGTCTAAATTAAATATAATATAATATAAGTAAAATAAATAATACATAGTATTTAGATGACTGGCCACAGCATCTATCCAAAGAGGATAAAATAAAACAAAATAAACAGCAATGTAATTTTCAAATAAATCGAAATCTGCTATAGTGACTACTTATAAGTTATGATTTGATTACATTTTCTTATTTCAAATTTGATTAATTTGGAGCAAGTTATTGATTTCAATCAATCAGGCAGTTCGTTGAATTTTTGATATCCCATGTGAATACTGACTTAGATATCAGAAAAAGATTGCTAAAAGCGTATGCGTGGTGTGTAGCATTGTACGGGTGCGAGGCGTGGACTATAAGAAATAGTAGAAACGTAGAATTGAGGATTGAAATATCTAACTAATCGATACTTAACTGACCTGCCTAAAAATTTAATTAAGATTAGGTCCTCTAGACCACGACCGTGATTTTTATCAAACAACACGAAATCGATCTATACAATCCTTTCTCACCCTAACAAAAACCACCCATACATTTCTACCACTCTCAATTATACATCCGAAAGCAATGTTTCTCATAACTAACTTTTGACCCAGTGGAGTTCTGGATCGACTCTGGACTAAATAGGTGGCGGCTGACGTTAGTGTGCATACATGAGTGAGGAGGGTGGATGCGGGGGTTGAACATTCGTACGCGTCGACCCGCAGGATCTGGGGTAACTTTGCCGGCCGTCGCTGATGTCTGTGGGCGGCGGCGGCGGTGGCGGCGGCGGCGGCGGGTGACAATAGTAGGACCAACAGCGGCACAGGCGGTCGGAGGCTACATAAGCCAGAGCTATTTGTTATTTTTCATTTCGAAAAATTCAGTAATTTAGTTTCTGTACAATACATACGTTCATGATAAATTTGTGTACTGTCCAGAACATACGTAATGCTATAGATGGGTTTAAAATTGCAATTAGTAAGGTGATAAAAAAAACTACGTTTTTATTTAATTTGTTATATATTATAGAATATCACGCAAATACCGTAACTAAAAGCATTAAGTAGCTACAAGCGCATTTCGAAGGCTATGCCCCCATCTTCAGTAGCACACAAGATAAAAACGAAATAAAATACCTCTGTCACTAATCGTGATTGCTATACAATTAAATAATGAAGTCAACATGATAAAAGTATTTCAAAATACATATAATTCTGTTGTTACTGTCTTTTTGGAACCTTTTCCAAAACACAATTCTGAGGTATAAAGCTACCCTTCCATTTTCTACTCAAGAGGTAATATGTTCACGAATATATGTGCAAATTTAATTCTGATTATTTCAATATCATTCTAGAGCGAAATTTTGATTTTAAATTGTTTATGTGCTCGAACATAAATTTTAACATTTTTTTTTTTCGAATTTGGGCGTACGATATTTATTTATTTTTTTATTTATAGTTCATATTTATTATTAAATACGTTTCACCTTAAAACTACATAAATTGTCACAAACATAAGCTGTGTGTGACTTCGCTTTTTTAAATTTTAGTTATAGTCCAAGACACTTTTTTAAACTAACAAATTTCTTTGATATAATATTTATATTTACAAAATTGTAGAAGTCCATTGGTAAGGTTCAGATTTAATAAAAAGGCTGGCGAGAGGTAAATCCTTTTTTTCAATTTTTTTTATTAATTTATATTTATATTTATGCAAAACATAAATTAATCGTTTGAAATACAATTCTATCTTTAACTTAACAATTTACCGAAATTTTAATTTAAAAGTAATATTGCGCTATATAAAAATGTGCAACTATATTAGTCTTTTTTTTTTTATATATTAAAAACTTTATAAAAACATCGATACTGGTTTCGAGAAAACGTAATATCTCATCTTCAGCCGATAATAGTCAATATTATTACATTTTCGTTAATAATTAAATAAAAGCCATTTGTGGTAACAACTTCGGAACAATCAACGTTGGATGGAAATGTTATAAATTTTGGTTTTAAATTACAAGTGATCGAATTTACGAAAAATATACATAGCCGCCATTGCGTAGGAAATTGTAAATCACAAGCGTAAAAATTTTTTTTCAAAAGATAATTTAATAAAATTGTAATGTTCATAAAAAAATAAAATTAAAGAACATTTATATAAATAATGCGTCTTTCTATCCATGACGGTACATTCAAACGGGTAATATAGTATAACTACAGTTTGGTCCTCTCGCCCGGCGATGTTCCCGTATCACATTTCCTGGCCTTTTTTATAGCGCCCAATGATTCATCATTCAATATCGGCCATATTAATGGCCACTGGCCGGCGATATGCTCTCCTACCATCCACATCCATGCACACATCACACTGTATAGTCAACTGTACCGAATGTTTTGTTCAACTTGAAGTTCAGTTCGCCTTTGCCGCTGATTCCTTCGTTGAAAGAAGTATTATGTCGTTAATAACTGAAGAGTAACAATTAAAGATGTTTTAAGACTTGTTGACGGTAGATATAATTTTAATAATTTGGAAAATCTATGTTACAAATATATGTGTGGGTGTTGCATTGTACGGATGCGAGGCGTGGGCAATGAGAAAACGACGATCAATGAGGATTGCATACAAATGGAAGACACGCTCGAGTTTGTTGAGAAAATAAAAAGCGTTTTTGAAGAACAAATTAAATTGGATAATATTTTCGGAATTTTTTAGACTATGTAGGTATTTCTATATAATGGATATTCCATATAATGTTATCAAAAGAATAAAATATCTTTAGTTGTTATATATTTATTCTTTAACGAAATATTTTTATTTTGTGAAGTTTTCGCGTAAAATCTTCAATAATAATTCTACTCGCTCAATTTGAACAAGGAACAAATTAAATTGAATAATATTTTTTGGATTTTTTTAGACTATGGATATCGTTATTTCCATATAATGGATTCGTAAAAAAAGTAGTTTTTGGAAGACAAAAGTTAAAAAATGTTATCATCAAAAAAATAAAATATCTTTAGTTGTTATATATTTATTCTTTAACGAAATATTTTAATTTTGTGAAGTTTTCGCGTAAAATCTTCAATAATAATTCCACTCGCTCAATTTGAACAAATTGGAACAGGGAACAAATTAAATTGGATAATATTTTTTGGATTTTTTTAGACTATGGATATAGTTATTTCTATATAATGGATTCGTAAAAAAAGTAGTTTTTGTAAGCCAAAAGTTAAAAAATGTTATCATCAAAAAAATTAAATATCTTTAGTTGTTATATATTTATTCTTTAACGAAATATTTTAATTTTATGAAGTCTTCGCGTAAAATCTTCAATAATAATTCTACTCGCTCAATTTGAAAGCATATTTGAACAAATTTGAACAAAGAACAAATTAAATTGAATAATATTTTTTGGATTTTTAGACTGTGGATATAGTTATAATGGATTGTGTAAAAAAAGTAATTTTTGTAACCCAAAACTTAAAAAATGTTATCAAAAAAAAAATATATCTTTAGTTGTTATATATTTATTCTTTAACAAAATATTTTAATTTTTAGTTTTCAAAATCTTCAATAATAATTCTGCTCGCTCAATTTGAAAGCATATTTGCACAAATTTGAACAAGGAACAAATTAAATTGAATAATATTTTTTGGATTTTTTTAGACTATGGATATAGTTATTTCTATATAATGGATTCTGTAAAAAAATTAATTTTTGTAACCCAAAACTTAAAAATAAAATATCTTTAGTCGTTATATATTTATTCTTTAACAAAATATTTTAATTTTGCGAAGTCTTCGCGTAAAATCTTCAATAATAATTGTACAGGCTAAATTTGAGTGTACTCTTGGCAACTCATCCCCCTGAAATGTGTTCGATGTGCATCCCTTATTGTATGGAAGCATATACAGGAAGCGTAACAGCATTAAATAATATGTTGTCCACTTGTGCCGTGCGCGCTCGCATTTGCGATATCGGACTCAATTTATTTATTTTGAGTGAATTATTACGAACGAGTACAAGTCGCTCGATTATTCGGCTGTATGGAAATGTAGAAGGGAGATTGTATAGAAGAATAATTAGTCTCATCAATTTATTGGACGACATACGAGCGCGAAGAATCATTAATCTAAGTATTTAGGATTTTTAGGATTTACGATTTTGTGACAGATCATTTTGGTAATGTGCGTTAGAATGTGGTCTTAAAAAAAATATTTGAGAGCATATTTTTGAAATTGGATTTAAAAAATTGCATTATTAAAAATCCAAGCTAGAATTTTTTTTATGATCAAGTTGTGAATTTAATAAGCAAGCTTCGATTTTATTGTACGAATTATAAGAAAAACAATTTACTTGAACCTCAAGAACTAATCCATTTTTTTTTAAATATACACAAAATCTTTGATGTTAAAGAAAAGTGTTTTTCTAATGATATATTATTTATGATAAGATATGAATTTTAAAATATAGTTCTGATACTGAAAAATTTCCTACCTTTTATTTAAAAATATTCAGAACTGGTTTTAAGTATTCCTGAGATATTAGAAATATTTTGACAAATCAAAGAAATATATAATATGTTGTTTCTGATCGGATAGCATTCTAACAATAAATAATTCTAAGAATTGGTAAGAAATAAAAATTTCATCGACTAGAATAAAATTCTTTGTGGCATCCGAATTTATTCTATTAATTTTCCAATCGTAAATTTCTTGATGAAGGGACATAAACTATTTTATGCGGATTTTTCATAAACTGTTAAATGAACAAAACTGGTATTGGTCACTGAAAAATTCACAAAATATTATTTATCCATTTAAAAGCAAAATATAAATTTTCTTCGCCGAAAAATTTTTTTTCGGGTACCCCTTATTTATTATTTAATCAATGTATATGTTGTTTCTGATCGGATAGCATTCTAACAATAAATAATTCTAAGAATTGGTAATAAATAAAAATTTCATCGACTAGAATAAAATTCTTTGTGTTATCCGAATTTTTTCTATTAATTTTCCAATCGTAAATTTCTTGATGAAGGGACATAAACTATTTTATGCGGATTTTTCATAAACTGTTAAATGAACAAAACTGGTATTGGTCTCTCAAAAATTCACAAAATATTATTTATCCATTTAAAAGCAAAATATAATTTTTTTTCGCCTAAAAATTTTTTTTCGGGTACCCCCTTATTTATTACTTAATTAGTCAATGTAAAATATCGAAATAAATTACGCTTCTTCGACAAAACCTTTGTTTTGTTTTAGTTATTTGCCGTGAGTACATTTTAAATTTTTTATTGCAACAATTCACTGCAGAAATGTTAATTAAATGCAATTGTTAACAAATTTTTTAAAATTAATCGTATGAACCCTGCAACAAAATTACGTAGCTGGAGATTGATGTAAATATTATCCAAATGATCTCGGTGTAATAAAAACGTGTTAAACAAATTGAATATAATTTAAAAAATCGTAATCATAAATTAATATCTAACTGTTATTCTATTACCCAAGCCATATTAAACACATTATAAACTACGCTCTGATTCATTGTACTCTCTTAGCAATAAAGGCCTAACCTTTTTAATAGTGACATTAATAAATATCATCATTAAGTATACACTGGAATATAAGTAGACTAATTAAGAAGACAGTCGAATGTTATTTTCCATCGTGAATTGTCATTTATACAGTCGCACATAGTCATAATTTACGAACTTGATTATTTAAATTTTTAAGTACGTACAAAGTCGCGCGCTATAAATGTATTTAACACTCTTCGCCGTTATTATCATTGGCATTACTTTAAATTAATTGTGCTGCACCAATTGTTCTTAATATTATGACGCCTCATTTAAAATTTGGATACTTTTATTAGAGAAATTTAAATGTTTAAAATCACATTTGAAAACATTTTCGTTATATAATAAAAAGATTTTTCCAATGGTATTGGTAAAAAAAAATGCGCACATAATTGTTCAGAACT
Organism: Leptodirus hochenwartii; assembly: GCA_947310635.1. Taxonomy (NCBI): domain Eukaryota; kingdom Metazoa; phylum Arthropoda; class Insecta; order Coleoptera; family Leiodidae; genus Leptodirus; species Leptodirus hochenwartii. The sequence goes on from OX371176.1 coordinate 37,177,541, forward strand.
TCCCGTTAAGAAAAAAAGTTCACAAACGTATTTTCCGACTAGTTATAACGCATTATTTAATTAAATCCGCAAACGCTATTAGAATATGACTTTTTCCGATTACTTTTTTGCAGATTCGTATCTTTTATTATATATTTTTTAAATACGTAGCGCAATTAAGTCGGTATTATTACATTATGCTAATCTGTAACGGCACATCTATATGGCGAAGAATAAATGAAAGAAAGCAACAATGAAGACGCGTTGTGGGGGAAATGAAGAAAATTAATACAAGTAATAAGTTAAACAATTGGCGTTGCAATTGTAAATTACGATAGAATAAAACAGTCGGTGATAATTACAGTCATCAGGGACGCATCAACGTCTTGTCTTGTAGTTGCTTTTTTATTTCTTTGCTACTTGTATTACTACAAGTAACGAACGATCTAACAAAAAATCAGGTACTTTGTTAATATCCAGTAAATTGTATAATTGTTTTTATTATTATTATTCAATATTGATTTCGACAATAATTCAAACAAAAAATATCTTAGAAATTTTCTTCCGCTGTTAGAATTTGTTTTATATTACCGGCCGTTAGATATGATGATGTTAAGTTACAATTGGAAGATCGCATAATGTTGATATTTTTAATTAAATTTATTAATCGCAATCAGCACGTTGGATCTTTCTTAGTAGTAATTTGTAATGAATTACAAAACTGCTACATTGAATTATATTCTTTATATCTGAAAAAATTTGAGTGCGTGCGGTGCAAAAATGGATATATATTTTTTAATCCAGACCATTAATATTTGTCATTATGATAGTACAAATTTAGAAATTTGATAAATTAACGTATTAAGAATTCATGGCTAATGGAACATCTAAGAACGACATAGATTGCGAATGGAGGGAAATCAGAAATGGGTTAACTACAGCAGCAAATGAAGTATTAGGCACAAAGAAAAGGGCAGGTAGGAGGGAATGGATCACGGAAGAAATAGTGGAAATGATACCAAGCAAGAAGGAAAATTAAAATTGGAAACACAGAAGCAGGACAGAAAAAATATAAGGAACTAAGGAACTTAATTAATAGGAAATGCAAGCTAGCGAAAGAAGAGTGGATAAAAGGAAATTGTGAGGATATTGAGGAGGATATGAGAAGAGGTAAAGTAGATTTGGGCTACAGGAAAATTAAGTCACATTTTTCTAAAATAAAACCAAAGGGTAACATTATATGTGATAAGCAGGGTAAGGAACTCACAGAAAATAAGGAAAAAGCTAGAAGATGGAAGGAGTATCTTGAAGATTTATATAAAGGTAGGCAGGACATGGAGGAGCTAGAAAGTGTGGAACAGATAGATGAGGATGACTTAGGTCCTAGCATACTTAGGTCAGAGTTTCATAGAGCATTAAATGATTTACGGAATAACAAAGCAGCGGGGATTGATATGATACCAGCCGAATTAATAAAACACGCAGGGGAAAAAATGCAGGAGCGATTATACAGGTTAGTTTGTAAAATATATGAGAAGGGAGAAGTACCACAGGATTTTCAGCGTAGTAGAATAGTAACAATGCCGAAGAAAATAGGAGCTAATTTGTGTGAGAACTATAGGACCATTAGTCTACTATCACATGCATCGAAGATATTGTTAAAGATTATTTATAGGAGATTAGAAAATAAAGTAGAGGAAAGGCTAGGAGAAGATCAGTTTGGTTTTAGGAAAAACAGAGGGACGAGGGAGGCGATTTTAGCACTAAGAACGGTAATAGAAAAAAGAAAGAGGGTAGGAAAGGTAACTTGCATAGCTTTTGTAGATTTAGAAAAGGCATTTGATAATGTAGATTGGGACATAATGTTTAGAATTTTAAAAGAAACGGGTATAGATTATAAGGATAGGAGAATAATTTTTAATTTATATAAACACCAAACTGCCTTAGTTAGAATTGAGGGGGAAGAAGAGGTAGCAAAAATAGGGAAGGGAGTTCGGCAGGGATGTACACTTTCACCGTTATTATTTAATCTATATATAGAAGATGCAATAAACAAAGTAAAAGAAGAGTATGGTGTAGGTGTGAATGTACAGGGAGAGAAAATATATATGTTGAGATTCGCCGACGATATAGCTATATTGGAAGAAAGCGAAAAGAATTTAGAAAGGGTATTGAATGGTATGCAGGCAGTATTGACTAGGGATTTTAACATGAAAATAAATATAGGTAAAACTAAAGTGATGAGGTGTGACAAAAAGGAATGCAGTAGAAAAATGAGGATCACAATAGGAAATAATAGAATCGAAGAAGTGTCAGATTTTTGTTATTTAGGCAGTAGAATCACAAAAGATAATCGAAGCAAGGTAGATATAAAGTGTAGGATAGCACAGGGTAGGAAGGCATTCGTAGAAAAGGAACAGATTTTAAGATCAAATATTGACTTGGGTATTAGAAAAAGATTACTGAAGGTATATGTTTGGAGTGTAGCACTGTACGGGTGTGAGGCGTGGACTATAGGAAAGGAAGAGAAGCGTAGATTACAAGCATTCGAAATGTGGTGTTATAGGAGGATGATGAGGATTGGTTGGGAAGATAAAGTAACAAATGAAGCTGTACTAGAGTTAGTAGGGGAGAAGAGAAGTATTTGGAGAGTGTTACAGCGTAGGAGAGACAGATTAGTAGGGCATATTCTTAGGCATGGGGGGATTATGAAATTGATCATAAAAGGTAGAGTGGAGGGAAAGAGAGGGGTAGGTAGGCCTAGATTGGAGTATGTGAGTCAGATAGTTGAAGACGTTGAGATGAATAGCTATAGGGAGATGAAGGGATTAGCTCAGGATAGATCGGCATGGCGTGCTGTTTCCAACCAATCTTTAGGATTGCGGACTCTTTAACTAAAACTAACGTATTAATTTTTTAGAGCAGATTTAATTTTTTTTTTATATTATTCCTGACCAAATAGAAACTACTATAGTATTTTCAATAATTTTTTTTGATTATAGCAGTACAAAATTTTATTTCAGTACATTATTTCAGTACACCATCGTAGTATTTAATTTATTTGGAATATTCATTGTATAATTTCCAATGTTTTTTTTTTTTGGAAAAGGACATTCACTCCGCTCTGCATAATCTTCATATAATTACGGCTTGGGCAGTCATAATATGTTATGTTAAATTGCAATAAGCGAAAAGAGAAGGACTCAACAACAGTCGGCAATTGGCCATTCGTTTTGATAATACGGCCTAGAATAGTCCGGACTATAAAAGCACCTCGAAGACGAATTATAATGAATCGTTTTTTTTGTAAATAAATACGACAGAATTTCCAACATGAACGATTTAATTTTAACACAATTTCAGATCAACAATAATTGTTTAAACACTATTCACTGTTAAGTTACAAGAGTAGAAGAGATTAATAACTCGGTGGTATAACAAATGTTGTATCATTATGTTAATTTATGACTTGCATATTTCGACGCGTTAATTTGTATTCTTCTTTCGGATCCGAGTGTTGTTAAGAGGTGCCAAGAGTGACCAAAGTTTTATAAAAACTTATCCAGTCCTTAGATAATTGAATAATGCTTCGTTAATCCTAAAACCTATGGATAGAAGTTATGGTCTGAAATTGTTAGATTTTTTTAAATTTTATTAGAAGATAATATTATGTGAAAATATAATTATGTTAATATAAGCTTTTGCGTTAAAAAAAATCTAAGTAAAATCAAATATTTACAAAAAAAATTATAAAGCTAGAGTAAATTTTAAGGCCTCCTCTGAATAGAGAAAATATTAAAGATATATATTTGGACTGTTGAAGTGTACGAGTGTGAGGCGTGGACAAGTGAAAATGTATGTTTTATTATTAAAAAAATTATTATATATATAAAGACAAAGGATAAGAAAAAAAAGTATTACGTAGGTAAAATAAAATGTAGGGCATATTCATAGACCAAATGAAATTAGTTATAGAAGGTAGTCCGAAGGAAAAATGCAGGAAAAGATCGATTTCAATTAGAATACATAAAAAATGGACGTTAGAATGAATAGTTAGTTTAAAATGAAGCGGTTATCTCAATTATTATATATATTTTTAAAGACTTGTAATATTCTTTGGATACCCCTATTCGATATAAGTAACAGACAACAAAACATGTTATTGCACGTTTATTCGAATAGCACCTACACACCCACAAAACATTTTTGTATACAACAAGGCGCAATCATATTAATCTCTGCAGCAGTTACAATTACATTAAATGTGGTAAAATATAATTACTACGCCGACAATTTTTAAGGACCCAAATAATTAAATTATTAACCTCATTGCGGTCATTTATATCAACTTTTTTATCACCTCGAAACAAGATGACGTTTATATTGCACATGCACGCGCATTTTCATTGAACTTTGAAGGGTCGATTATCGTCTGTTCCCAACTAGAAATTTATTCCCGAAATATCATTTTAGCTTATCACAGTCTGCTAATTCGCCGCTGTTTAACGTAAAGAAGTTAATTTTCTACTGGTCAACTAAATCGTCTGTTTGCACATCGATAACATATTGTGTATTGTCTTTATATCCTGAAATAAGTAGCTTCGGAACGAAGTCATTATAGGTCATTAAGCATTTCTATTTAAAATTATTATTGCGGATTAATTTGGTACAGGAGGAAGCACGTTAGGGAATAACCAGAGCTGACCGAAGAAGATAAAGGATATAGATAAAGGATAAAGAAGATAGCGGACAGTTCAGTTTTTTTTTTTATGTACAATCTTGACGTTTGTAAAACATTTTTTTTATGAATGATATAAATTTGTATGTATCTTGAATGTAGGAATTTTTCTTATAAAAAATATTTCTTTATGCAATACTATTAACCTCTTTAGACCTGAGGTAATTTGTTTTAATACTTTAAGTTAGATATTAAAGTAGTAAGCCATTGTAAATTATAATATGCAACAGGTCTGCAGGGGTGTTAAGGTGAGGATAAAAAATTTTTTCCTCCAATAAATTTTTTATTGTAGAAATAACATCGTATATTCCAATCATACAATTCAATAACATAATCGAATCACTGAAAAATTTACATATATTTTTTTGTACTGTTTCTAGCATAATGTGGTTTTTTAACCCTGTATTTCTTCACGTAGCTTCTTCATATAAGCACAGTGGCAGGATAACGAACTGGACATTACAAATCTAATTACAATCTTTGCTCATGCGTGGACGACCACCACTATATAATATATTTTTATGTTTTCCTTCATTTAGTCCTGCCCTGCGTAGGTGTTAAAAAAAATTTCTTATATTTAAATATTGTGCCCAGTATAACTTTTTTATACCCGAGATTTTTGAAAGAATTATCTTAGTTCATAATGTAATTTTTTTTAAGTCATCAGCCCGTTATTCCACATTTAATTTTGTTGCTAATTAAAAAATCTTGTCATCGATATATTTTTTTTAAATAAGTACGAACTAAAAATCTACAACTTAACTAAGATTTTTTCAAAAATTTTTTTTTTTCTGTATTGTATCCAGGATTATTCCTCAGGTCCGCTATAAAGCCCTTGTAAGCAATTTCGATGGAGCAATTTTACCCTCTCATGCTCCGAATCGCGGTGGTGAGCGTGATAAGGGCAAACGAAGAGGGGTAAGTGCGAAACCGAAATCCCAGAATAGTACATTTAGATGGCAGCAAATGGATAAATTAACTACGCAAGTGTAGCTTTGATATAGTGGTAGTTTTTGTTGAATCGGTTGTGGTGAAAAATTATAGTAAAAATCAGGAAAGATAAGTTTTGTTAATATAAGTTAAGGAATCCAATAAATAATAAGAAAAAAAGAAAGATGTGAAAAATATCGATGGGACAAAATATCGATTGAAAAAATTGCAAGCGAAACTATAAGAAATAATCCTCAAGGTACCATGAGGCATGCAACAAGGACTACAATACACTAATTACTAGTATAATTGCAGCTTTTAGTAACATGTTGCCGTAACTAAAGAATTTCACCAGAACTGAAGAGAACATGAAATGGAATAACTGAAAACTTTAAATAATATTATGAGGGAAATACAACAAGTTTATCTCAGATGTGCTGGATTGGTGGAAAAGCTATTAATATTACATAGAAATTTGTATAGTTAACCTGAATATAGTTATTGGAACATTTTTTTAAACAAAGGTTTTTTTGCTAAAATTATAATTACAAAAATCTTGGAAACAAATTCATCGATTTGATTATAAAAAAGCTATAACTTAAAATATTTATAAGTGCATTTCGATAGTGAAGTCGACATCCTCAATGCTACAAAAATGAGAGAAAAATGCTATCCATGTCATTAAACGAGATTGCTGAAAAATGTCTATGATAATGTATAATAAAAAAATTGGAATCTTAATTTTAACTTGCCATCGTGTTAATTTAAGTTTCATCTAATACAAAAACGCTTCAAAAATTATATTTCGTAAAAATGTGTTCCAAGATGAGATGAGAACAATACAAACGATTTCTTTCTGAGCAAATCTACATTCCAATGTGTTAGATAAGCTGAAATCAAATAATATTCCTGCAGATCCTTACAAGGACCTCTTCACGCACCCTGGAACCATCACTATTGACTCAAAATATCCTTATGGGTCCTTGCACCATCTATCGTAGGAACATCATTATTGACTGAAAAGTGCAAAAATACTTGTTGGCCCTTGCAAGGACCTCATAATCTACCCTGCCACGTAACTATATGCTGAAAAATAATGTCCTTACAAGGACCTCATCACGCACCCTGAAACCATCACTATTGACTCAAAATATCCTTATGGGTCCTTGCACCATCTATCGTAGGAACATCATTATTGACTGAAAAGTGCAAAAATACTTGTTGGCCCTTGCAAGGACCTTATAATCTACCCTGACACGTAACTATATGCTGAAAAATAATGTCCTTACAAGGACCTCATAATGCACCCTGGAACCATTACTATTGACTCAAAATATCCTCCTGGGTCCTTGCATCATCAACCGTAGCAACATCATGAATTACTGAAAAATGAAAAAAAAGTTTATTGGACCTCATAATCTACCTTACCACGTAACAATCTGCTGAAAAATAATAATGTCCTTGTGGGTATTTGCCAGGACCTTATTACGCACCTTGGAAATATCACTATTGATTCCAAAAATCCTCGACGGGTCCTTGCATCATCCACCGTAGCAACATCATGATTGACTGAAAAATGAAAAAAAAGTTTGTTGGACCTCATAATCTACCCTACCACGTAAACATTGCTGAAAAATAATAATGTCGTTGTGGGTGTTTGCCAGGACCTTAATACGCACCATGGAAATATCACTATTGATTCAAGAAATCCTCGACGGGTCCTTGCATCATCCACCGTAGCAACATTATGATTGACTGAAAAATGAAAAAAAAGTTTGTTGGACTCATAATCTACCCTACCACGTAAATATCTGCTGAAAAATAATAATGTCGTTGTGGGTGTTTGCCAGGACCTTACTACGCACCATGGAAATATCACTATTGATTCAAGAAATCCTCGACGGGTCCTTGCATCATCCACCGTAGCAACATCATGATTGACTGAAAAATGAAAAAAAAGTTTGTTGGACTCATAATCTACCTTACCACGTAACAATCTGCTGAAAAATACGAACGTCCTTGTGGGTCGTTGCAAGGACCTCATCACGTACCCTGGCAACATCGCTGCCGATTACGGCGAGAGAGACACGAGGGAAGCCCGTTATAAGCACTCTTCACGTTCGACAGAGAAAGGAAACGGGTGCAGGAGCAGTGAATCCTTCGACTCGGACACGCGGGCACTTTCCCGCGCTGCCTCTGTTGTCGAGAGTAAATACACAGTTGAGTGAGAGATTGAGGAGGGAGTACATACTCACTCGCCCGTCTCTCTTTCGCTCGAATTATGTCTCGTTCAATCTCTGTTCGGCGGTGAGCGCGTGCTAAGTGTGCGCTTACCGGCACAGCACACTCGCTCGTCGTGCCTCAGTGCAGCACCAACTGCCGATAGGGGTGCTACTGTATCGCAACCGGCGCCCTGTGCAATGCGCTTTTCCGCACGTTATCCTGTCGCTACTGTCTGTTGTTTGACAAGCGCACTACGATCGCCGCACCACTACTTACCTGTACTTTGTACCACTGCCACGTCAACGCGAATTCTCTCACAGTGACGTGTCACGTGGTGCCGATTTTGAGGAACAATGTTGATGCAGCGCCCACGCGTGCTTTTGTTGTTGTTTATACGGTGAATGTGCGCGTCGCGCCGATTATAACGTTTTGTTGTCCGCCGTCCGGAAATGCGCTCGATCCTGATGTGACGTACACCGCCACGTGGTAAAATAACACATTGTTCGGTGCGTTGAAAAGTTTCACCGCTAAAAATACTGTTTATTTCCGATACGATAACGATCTTCCATGCTGTAACGAAACAACGTGGTTGATATTTAATTGGAACACTAAGAAAATATCTCTTAAAAACGGCCGAAAAAAAGTCTAGTTCTCCACAATTATCAGCTTCGGCATCAGGTGAGATTGTTCGTTTTAAATACATTAATATCGCAATCTTACCGCGATCAATTTTATTTTATTGTTGCGAACATTTTCAATTGCCCATTAAATGGACATTTGATCGAAAGGCCTTCGGATTTTATAAACGCGCCATACATTTACAAACAAAACCGTTGAAATGTCTAATTTTATATTGGCGCCGTTATGAAATTAAATAAATATAATTGTGTAGATCGCTCAGGCCGCTCTATAAAAATAATTGTGGCATTAATGAAATGAAAGAGATTAATACACCACCAACTAGTTGGTACTAAACTTGTAGCTAAACTATTTATTACGTCTATTTTAGACATTTTATTTTACGCAGTGTTTAAACAATTCGCGCGCGAAACCAAAACGATTTTTTTTATGCAATTATATTATTAAATTTGTCCATGTTGTATGAGATAGAAAATGGAGATAGGTAGGTAAGAATTTTTATTTTTAAAGGAAGAACTAAAAAGGACGATCTATAATTTAAATCCTTAACCGATTTCGACATTTATGTCATCATCGAAAGGATGTTTTACAACAATTGTAATATAATAAAATATTGCCATCAATTATGTGTTTAAAAAATTGTACATCATTATTTTTGATATTACTGTTTAATATTACATTTTTTTTGAGGGGGATTTTTGCGAAGAGATTATAAAAATTCCTAAATCTCCATTTTCCAAATTGTATCATTATTACGTATCGGAATTCAAATTGAAACAAGACATTTAAAAAAATGTACACGTATATATAATATCGCAAATCTTACAATTAAAATTCGAATGTCGGACATAAATCCAATGTCACATCCATCGATCTACATTATTATGTACAAGTCGTTAGAATGTAATGGGCTTCAATAATCTCTCGAAATGTCTCGCATTAAAAATGAGCACTTCAATGCAAACATATCTTGAAAATATACGTGCGTACTTCTATAAACATGTAGTATAATTTAATTTGTGTTATAATTATTTTAGATATATGAAGAAAGGTATTCTCTAAAAGCGTGTGCGCAATAATTAATCGAGCGTGACGTTTTTAATATATTAACATTTTTTAAACACGTAAATATTTGCTATCAAATACTGATGCGAAATACAGGATATCATTTTAATTTATAATATTATTTTAAAAATACGTACGCAATGAAGCATTTTATTAGATTCGTACATTAAATTTGCGCTGTAATTAGCGCAAGTACATTTATTTACAATCGTTGATCAGTTCGATAATGCAAATACCAATTTCACTTATTAATATATCTACTTATTCAAATGACTTCCTCTTGCATATAATTATGATCGATCTAGAACTGTTTTTTAGTAAATATTAGGACTTCAATGAATACGTAATATTATATAAGCTCGGCAAATCGACTAAAATCGATGTTGGTTAATTTAAAATATCAAAAAAATCATTAAACATTTTTTTAAAGAACAACAAAGTATGAAAAAATATTTCTGTAAAAAGATATAATTTTTTTAAAATGATAGTGTGTGGTAAAATAATAAGAGATGATTTTTCATAGTAACACAAAAATGTGCTTTTTAAATTTTTTACTGAACAATGTAACGATTGCGATATGCCGGAGTGTTTTTCTTCTTTAAAATCGCGGAAATCGAATCAAAATATATTTATCATTTTAACTTATCTTAAGAATTATCTATTCGACCAATCGACCGTGACGATTCGCTTAAAATTAGAATATCGCTGCAACTACGAAAAGGAAAATACTGGGAATGTAACATAATTGCATAATTTAAACACATATTCTAAGTAAATACAATGTAAAAAGTTTTGATAAATGAAGGCATAATTCTTGCATAAATATTAAAAAAAAATACAATTATAAGCAGCAAAGCATTTGAAAATTGCATTGCTGGAAAATATTAATCTATTTTTAAAGTACTAATTTTTATTAGCTTTGTAGTTTGGTACTTCCGAGTAAATAAAACAATAATTTGTATTTCGAGCTTTAGTCGTGGAAAAGGCACTTAAACAAATGCCGTATAACAAAAAAAAAATAATAATAATAAATTTCCATTTTTTTCAATTATGTTAATAAAAATGGCTAATGCGCGTTGTTTACAATTCAACGCTTTTTTGCATTTTAATCATTTACAAATGTTTTTTTTATATAATAACGCTAATTACCTTAAGATAATCTAATATTCCCAGTTTTTTTTTTTTTATTTAACACCGTAGCGATAATTTTTTAAATGGATACGACCCGATAAAATGTTTTTAAATTTATAATTATAAACAATTTTATTGACCATTTAATATTGCGTAATTAGTTAATATAATATAGCGATAAAACTTTTTAATTAAAATTTTTTTTTAAATGATCGCTGTAAACATAATTTTTAATTCAAGAAGAATATTGAAAAAAACAAAACGGAATAAGAAATTATTATTATTTTTAAATATATCATATGAGAATGTTTTTATAATCATTTGCATAAATTATAGAAACTACAAATATATGATATTATTTCGAAATTATTTACCGAAAGTTTTTTTTTTTTTAAATTGTGGAATAGTTTGGATAATTCAAAGCAACATTGTACTTTTTTGTAAAATGATTCTATGCATAATTTATAAAAAAAATTTGAGATAAGAAAAAATCCCTATAGAATTGTTTAGGTGGAAACTCATTATTGAAAAAACACATTATAGAAAACAAAATTATATTTATAAGCTAATTAAATTACACTTTTCTCTATGAATGACAAATCTTGAAAATATTTTTTTTTACGTTATTTGTGAATCCGTCAAAACACTACATTAATATCCTTTGCATTTCCTTATTGAAAATATATAATAATGTGCAATATAAGTATAGCTATTGCTAAGAAATTAATTTCAATAACATTCTTGAGCTAATTAACCGCCAGCATTAAAACAAATAAACCAGAATTTTATGTATTATTACATTAAAGAGGTGTAACTCCAGAGTCGTAAATAAGAATTATTTAATGTGTCAGGATATTCATTGTATACCCTGTATATATATATCGTGTGACAACTTGAAAAAGTGATCATAGAAAAGTAATATCTCTAAATTCGCACTTCGTAATTAAATTGCTATATTGTGCCATTTAAAATTTTTTTTTTTTATAAATGTAAAATCAATTTTTTAATTTCGAATTTTGTTTTAAATTATTCTAATTATTATACACTACACTAAGTATTCATACGGTAATTAAGGATGTTTGTAGATTTGAATTATGGAAAATTGATATCGCATAAGAGATCAACAATTTTTGGCCAAAATTCAAAATTTTATTGCTATAATTTATCGAGTAAAAATCAAAAACAATTTCGAAATTTATTTGATATAGAATCGATATTTTACAAAATTAACGGTGAAAATTAATCGATCTGAAAGGTTCTATATTAAAGTGACAATTACAATTTAAAAAATTGTCTTCTTCCTAAAATAATTAAATAACACCCATTGAAATTTATTTCACTTAAAGGTATTTTAATTTTACACTAATTAAAAAAATCGAGATTAAGTCGCAACGAGTGATTTTTTAATAAAAATTGCCGGCGTAGTTCCAAGTATTTTTATTCAAGTAAATAATGATGCTAATAAAGTGAATCAGCGGTGTTAAAAATTGCCCAAATGACTCACTTATATAATTACAAACAATTTTAAATAATTATTCCTACTTGTTGTGCTGTATTGTTCGGATAAAATCTACATTGACGTACCTACGCTATTTTACATTAAAGTAAGAGCTGAGAAATCGGGAAAACTTGCGTTTGTGTAAATATATAACGCAGTGTAAATTCACACCGAAACCGGATAATTTAAAAAAACAGAAATTCTTCAAATTGCTTTTTTTTTGCAATGAAGGATATTTTAAGATATATCGACATATTTAAGATATATCGACAATAAAAAAAAAATTCTGGCACTAACTATTTTTATATTTATACATATAGTGACTTTGCCTTAGTGAAAATTTTCAATAAAACAGTTTTAGTTGTAATTATGAAAATTAAATATAGCCACTGTATAAGCTCATAAAGGATTTTCTAATGGAGCGAATTGAGTAGGTGGTTAATTACGATTATTCGTAATTAGCATAATATCCGTCAGAATCGCTGTACTTAATGACGCAATAAAATTAATTATACCGAATTTGAGATACAGAATCTGCGCGGAAAATATATAGAACACGCCGCTACGATGTAAAATGTAATCGTATAATATTTTAGAAAATTGTTTAGTTACTTTGGTATTTAGTTTAATGGGCTATTAAGTAAATTTATCAAAGCAAACTTATTCAATGCTTTTAAATGTGTGTTTACCGTACCTTTATGAAACTTTCTTAAGTAGTATTTAATGACTTTTGTCGGTTATGTAAAACAATGTTTTTTTTTTATAAATTACGTAGCCGTACTGAACTGGCGCAATTGAACTGAAAGGACGAAATAATTACACGCATAAGTCGAGGTGATAGTAATAAATATTTGCCAGATATACCAGCAATTGTTTTTAAAATAATTATTGATTAAAACATTTTTTTTTTGTGTTTAAAAAATAAGTATACACCAAATAAATGAAAGTGTTGAAGAATTGAAGAAAATAATTAATTAGGAGTAAAGCAAATCGTCACAGTTAATTTTTTAAAACTACAACTATAGAAAAAAAAAGTTTAGTTACTTATATCAAATTTTTTTATAGAAACGTACTTCATTATACTAAACCGGCGCAATTGAGCTGAAAAGAAGAAATAATTACACGCATAAGTCGAGGTGATAGTAATAAATATTTGCCAGATATACCAGCAATTGTTTTTAAAATAATTATTGATTAAAACTTTTTTTTTTGTGTTTAAAAAATAAGTATACACCAAATAAATGAAAGTGTTGAAGAATTGAAGAAAATAATTAATTAGGAGTAAAGCAAATTCGTCACAGTTAATTTTTTAAAACTACAACTATAGAAAAAACAAGTTTAGTTACTTATATCAAATTTTTTTTTTGAAACTTACTTCATTATACTAAACCGGCGCAATTGAGCTGAAAGGAAGAAATAATTACACGCACAAGTCGAGGTGATAATAAAAAATATTTGCTATATATACCAGCAATTGTTTTTAAAATAATTATTGTTTAAAACATTTTTTTTTGTGTTTAAAAAATAAGTATGCACCAAATAAATGAAAGTGTTGAAGAATTGAAGAAAATAATTAATTAGGAGTAAAGCAAATCGTCACAGTTAATTTTTTAAAACTACAACTATAGAAAAAAAAAGTTTAGTTACTTATATCAATTTTTTTTATAGAAACGTACTTCATTATACTAAACCGGCGCAATTGAGCTGAAAAGAAGAAGTAATTACAGACATAAGTCGAGGCGATAATAATTAATATTTGCTAGATATAACAGCAATTGTTTTTAAAATAATTATTGATTAAAACATTTTTTTTTGTGTTTAAAAAATAAGTATACACCAAATAAATGAAAGTGTTGAAGAATTGAAGAAAATAATTAATTAGGAGTAAAGCAAATTCGCCACAGTTAATTTTTTAAAACTACAACTATAGAAAAAAAAAGTTTAGTTACTTATATGAAATTTTTTTTTTGAAACTTACTTCATTATACTAAACCGGCGCAATTGAGCTGAAAAGAAGAAATAATTACAGGCATAAGTCGAGGTGATAGTAATAAATATTTGCCAGATATACCAGCATTTGTTTTTAAAATAATTATTGATTAAATCATTTTTTTTTGTGTTTAAAAAATAAGTATACACCAAATAAATGAAAGTGTTGAAGAATTGAAGAAAATAATTAATTAGGAGTAAAGCAAATCGTCACAGTTAATTTTTTAAAACTACAACTATAGAAAAAACAAGTTTAGTTACTTATATGAAATTTTTTTTTTTAAACCTACTTCATTATACTAAACCGGCGCAATTGAGCTGAAAGGAAGAAATAATTACACGCACAAGTCGAGGTGATAATAAAAAATATTTGCTAGATATACCAGCAATTGTTTTTAAAATAATTATTGTTTAAAACATTTTTTTTTGTGTTTAAAAAATAAGTATACACCAAATAAATAAAAGTGTTGAAGAATTGAAGAAAAAAATGTAATTAGGAGTAAAGCAAATCCTTGCAGTTTATTTTTTAAACTAAAACTATAGAAAAAAAATATTTTTGTAAACGTATACTTCGTTATAATATGGTGTCCTAATTTTTATTTATTTCCTTATTAATTTTGATCTTGAATTCGAGAATATTAAAATTTTGCATTTATTATCCTTCAAATGTTGTTCGATAGATAAAATATAATATTTTAATGAAAAATAAACTGAGAAATGCGCAAAAAAAAATTCATATTTAAAGCTAAAAAGGACTCGGACCCTTTTCAACAAATCAACGAATCAAATTTATTTAGCTTCGGCGATGGTTCAGTTCTAGTTCAATTTATGGAATTCTTGTTGGATAAATAGCTGTCTTTAGCGTCTGTAAATCCGCTTATTCATTTCCATGTTGGCCGTTCCATTGAACGTTGTTTATTGCGGCAGTGTTAGCTAATTTATTATGATTTCTCTTGGACAGACACACCTTGGCTGCCGAGTGCTTGCAGAATATACAGCATAGATTCTATGTTTTAAATAATCAGTTTTCTAACTTCCAGATGGTACAGAAAAAAAAACGCCCTCACATTTCATATGCGAATACATTCAGTATGTCTCGTTTTTCTATCTTAGGTACACCCTGTGACAAGAGAAATTGATATTAAAAACAAAAATTCATCTTTTAGAGAGCATTTTTTTTGTATATTGTTTGCGGAATGATCATTAGCAAAAAAAAAATTCGCAGCTGTTTTTTATAACACGCTACCTTTATTCTATCTTCAATTACTAATTATATAATACAATATCCGTGTTTACTGTTCAGTTTAAAATTTAAATATTTTAAAAAATAATGTGTAACATATTTTTAGATCATTGTAAGATTTGTGTTAATCCAAAAATAATTCACACTTATAGAAAATCGAAAAAATACACAGTATATTCAATGAATTTTGCAATCGCGTCATTTGAATATATTAAAATGAATTTCCTAGTAAAATATTTACACGTTAATAATTAATAGATTAGAAAATATTATTTAAAACTTGCATAATCTTAAAGACTTTTATTTAATACATTTTTGCGTTAATTTTTTAGTAATTTTAAACTACCAACAACAAAAAAATTGGAAACGGATATTTAATAGCGAACAATGTCGTTGTCTTCGATTGTATTTCCTTTTAAAATCAACGGACAATCTAAAAAAGGGCATTTCTTCAGTTGACCACAATTCACTTTCCAGTGTTGCATATATAAACAAGTATATATAATTGATTGAATAAACATCTGTAAAATTGTGAGTGATTCATTCATTAGACGAGATGCAAACGAAGTTCCTAAAGTTTTTTAATTAGATTAATATGGATTTTTTTCATACCACAGTTGAACTGCCATCAAATATATAATTGTTAGATTTTTTACGATTTTTCTAAATCCATTCATTGTCAGCGTACGTAATCTGATGAAACTTAACTGAGCTATGAATGAACCTTTATGCATTCCGTACGTGCATTATTTACCACATATTATCTGCACCTTTAATCGTGCATAAATATGATCACATAAAACACAAGCGGCACTGAAGCATCAATGCATGTGGTATCTTCGTAAATAAGCATTCAGAAGGTGTGCCACGCTTTCATTAAATTAAAATTGTACGCGATAATGTAATCAAATGCCTTTTAATCGAATATATTGCGTTATTTTTCACGTCGTATTCTGATTAGTTGAAAAATTCTTGAATTCAATTAAATTGTATTCTAGATTATATGATTATTTTAGTCAATACGGATCTGCGAACAAATATAGCAAAGTACATTGGACGCAGATTTCGAAACACACATTTTTTTTAAGACGTTAAACAAAAATCAAATGAGCACGATGCATTTGAAAAAAATTTATACAATATCTTTTTATCAATATCAATTTTTCTTTTTATCTGCATATTTAGGCAATATGATTATTTATATTGCAATGTAGCAATATTTATCTATAATTTTTTTAGACATAAAACAAGGACAAAGGAACGTCATTTAATTATTGTTTTTTTTTAGCTGTTCAATGAACTGAAGATACATTTCGGTTTCAATGTGAAATATTTGATTTTGTCCATCAACACGTTCTTTTATAGTCCAATTGTACGATAAGAAATTGTAGAAAGCTTTAAAACGACAATTTCCTTTAAAAAATTAAAGGGGAGAAAATATAAAATATTTCGCAGGTCTTTATTTAGTGGCGCTATAATTTTGATATTAAAAAAAAATTGTACAAAAATAAACAAAATACATACACTTGATTTGTTAAATGATTTACAAAAACAAGTTTTGTGATTTATGTAAAACTTTGCATTTTCCAACAATCCATTGAAAATCAATAATATTAGTTGAATAGCTACGGGGGGGGGAGTACAAAACCAAGAATGTTATTGTATTTATCGTTCAGGCCAGTATATTTTATATTAATTCTGATCGAATAATAATGCTCTGAGCGAAGGTAATTACGAATGACGATTCAAGCGATTTCTCATTGCTTATTACGACGATATATTTCATATATACATAGCTATACGCTGCACATATAATTAATTTTTAATAATTACAATCCTTCGTGCAATAACATGTATATACACAGAAGGCAAAAGACGCCAGCGATATTAATAATATAATGCAATCGCAAATATGCGAATGGACTTACTTTAGCGTTTGTAATTACAATTCGATTAAAAATGTATTTTTAAAGTCGTCATTGGATTTTCCACATTGTTGCTTATTAATATCAGAAATGTGAACGTGAATTTATACGATATTAATGCTATTTACGATCGAAACAATAAAATCTTTAATTATTATTAATTAAGATGCTGCATGCATAGTTTAATTGCAATAACCCACTTAATAACATACCATCAATCAAAATATTTGTCGTACAAAGTGAATATTTCATTTTATATTACTTTAAATTATGCGATTTTTTATATATAAAAAAATTATTAGGGAAATTCTTGTAATCTACATTTTGCTCAATTAAACCGAATATAAATTTGTTTCTCCTCCGCGTGTGCTTCGATTATATAATAATATTTAAGTGTAATTATCCTTCGCCCAGAAATATATTACCTCTAAGCGTAAATCTACTATAATTATGTATTTACATATAGACATGACTCAGAGAATTAATCATAATGAATATTTAATTAGCCGATGTTGTACCGATTCATTATATAACGCTGTATAATCTCGAAAAAAAATATTATAATTTTTCCAATAACAATATAATTGCTTATTGCGGAATTTTATGCACAATTGTTGATTGTACTTAGCAATAATTATAATCATTTAATCGGATTTTTTCTTTTTCTTTAATGATGCGTTAGCTAATTGTATGTGCAAATGTATAGTTCTGTGCAATTGAATTACGATTAATTTTTAAATATCTCTAAATTTATGTAACGCATTTGCATAATATGTAATATCGAAACATTATGGATTAGAATAATTGACTTTGTAATAGATACATATTTTCGAAGAGCATGTCGTTTTATTGTGGTAAATTCTTCTTAAGGCCAACGTCTCCTCATACGAGAAGCAGGGGTTCGGCAAAGTATGTCGAATTTTCGCAATTTTGATTATTTTTGTACAATATTTTTTAGAAAATCTTCCTTAAGGATGTGGCTTTTGAAGGGTATATTTCTTTTCTTTATTTATTTGCAATGACATGTCGAAAAAAAAATCACAACTTTGATTTTAAAAAATGACAATTTTTCAGACGTTGTTATATCGAGGAACTTAGTGAAAAAAAATAGAAAAAATTTGACCATTCTATAGCTAGACATCTTATCTAGAATCAGTAAAAATTATGTAATTTAATTTGCTTTCGTTTAATAGTTGAGCTTACGTTAGTAAACCCTTGAAATCGAAACGGTAAAGGTTCGGCAGCGTATTTCCCATTTCCGCAATTTTGATTATTTTTTTTTCAATATTTTTTAGAGAATCTTCCTAAAGGATGTGGCTTTTGAAGGGTATATTTCTTTAAGTTTTAATTTGCAATAACATGTCGAAAAAAAATCATAACTCTAATAAAAAATGACATTTTTTCAGACGTTGTTATATCGAGGAACTTAATTTAAAAAAATAAAAAAAAGTTTGACCGTTCTATAGCTGGACATCTTATCTAGAATTAGTAAAAATTATGTAATTTAATTTGCTTTCGTTTAATGGTTGAGCTTACGTTAGTAAACCCTTGAAATCGAAACGGTAAGGGTTCGGCAGCGTATTTCGCATTTTCGCAATTTTCATTATTTTTTTACAATATTTTTACAGAATATTTCTAAAAGACGGGGCTTTTGAACGGTATATGTCTTATATTTTTAAATTTGCAATAACATGTCGAAAAAAAATCACAACTTTGATCAAAAAATGACAATTTTTCAGACGTTGTTATATCGAGGAACCTAGTGAAAAAAATCGAAAAAAAATTGACGATTCTATAGCTAGACATCTTATCTAGAACCAGTAAAAATTGTGTAATTTAATTTGCTTTCGTTTAATAGTTGAGCTACTGTTAGTAAACCCTTGCAACCCGAATGTATTTCAGCATAAAAACATCTGAAATTAATTCATTTGCGCCACTTCTTGCATAGCGCAGTGTAAGAAATTCATAATAGATGGTGCTGGTAACCTTCGCTACAAAGTTTCCATATAGGCCTAAAATAATATATTGGCAATGGCAGTGCACTTTAATCAAAGTGTGATAAAATTATATAAATTAAATCGTGAATTATAAATAGAATACGAGTATAATAAAAGGTGAATTAAAAGCAATAGAACATTTATCAAAAGTAAATTTTGTGTATACACCAAATACCCATTCCACAAACAACATCCACGAATATAATCAAATTTTTTTAAAGATCATATTCGCGGTATATAACGTTATAAGCTGAAGATGCATTTATGAACGTATTTTATGAACATGTCGCCGGAGGAAAGTAAAAGTGCGGTTATATTCTGAAGAGCAGATATGAGTGTGTAAGAGGAGAAGAGCGAGTGAGGCAAGGTCACTGATCGTCTACCAAAACGCGACGCCGGAGACGCCGACGCTATAAAGCGCCATTTCCTACTCACAGACTTAACTCGCAATCTAGATTACGATTTTCACATGTTAGTCAACCAAATAGTTCACATTATCCACAATGAATGGACAAACGAAAAATTTCCCAAGGGAAAAGTTCATTACTACAATTTCTCGCATTTTTCGAAATATATATTAATAGTTTATTAACATTTCTTATAGTCTTAAAGATAAATATATATGGACTGTTCCTAAGCCTGGTATCAAGCAATGCTTTAAGTAATTTAATAACAAATTTTGTATTACTAGATATATCAATTAACTACCTAACGAAGAAGTTCTTGTCAAAATCAAAATATAGATTGAATGATGATCTGCATTTAATTTTTTTTTTTGTAAATTGTTTGATAGTTTTTGCACTTGTCACTGATTCGGGTAGTGCATTGTATTTATTGAAACTAAAATTATAATCTTCTTGGTATTATTGTATTTTTGTAAAATTGATATTATCTTCTTTTTAAAACGTTTGCTTCATAATTTAGATGGCAGTCTATTATTATTCCTAAATATTTTGCACTGTACTTCCTATTTAGTAATGTATCTTCCATTTTTATGTCCACGTTTATATTCACTTTGTTTATTTGTTTAAGCACTATATATTCCGTTTTACCTTTAATAATTGTCAACGTATTTGATTGCAACTATTCATTATAAAGTTTCAGATCAGTATTTAGGTTTAGTTCAAGTGAACTTGCTTCTTTCCCTGTGTCGTCTGCGAAAATTCTGTTTGTGCCTTTTAGTTGCAGTCCTTCCATGTCTTTATTTATTTATTCATAAAGACTACAAACGGGCTTGAAGCCCAAAACAGAGTCTTGAAATAATAGACAAAATACCTAATAACAAAATACCAAAATACAAAATATAAATATAATTATTCACACACACACACTTATATATAAATATATATATAATAACAATGGGGATATAACAATATAAGGAACTAAGGAACTTAATTAATAGGAAATGCAAGCTAGCGAAAGAAGAGTGGATAAAAGGAAATTGTGAGGATATTGAGGAGGATATGAGAAGAGGTAAAGTAGATTTGGGCTACAGGAAAATTAAGTCACATTTTTCTAAAGTAAAACCAAAGGGTAACATTATATGTGATAAGCAGGGTAAGGAACTCACAGAAAATAAGGAAAAAGCTAGAAGATGGAAGGAGTATCTTGAAGATTTATATAAAGGTAGGCAGGACATGGAGGAGCTAGAAAGTGTGGAACAGATAGATGAGGATGACTTAGGTCCTAGCATACTTAGGTCAGAGTTTCATAGAGCATTAAATGATTTACGGAATAACAAAGCAGCGGGGATTGATATGATACCAGCCGAATTAATAAAACACGCAGGGGAAAAAATGCAGGAGCGATTATACAGGTTAGTTTGTAAAATATATGAGAAGGGAGAAGTACCACAGGATTTTCAGCGTAGTAGAATAGTAACAATGCCGAAGAAAATAGGAGCTAATTTGTGTGAGAACTATAGGACCATTAGTCTACTATCACATGCATCGAAGATATTGTTAAAGATTATTTATAGGAGATTAGAAAATAAAGTAGAGGAAAGGCTAGGAGAAGATCAGTTTGGTTTTAGGAAAAACAGAGGGACGAGGGAGGCGATTCTAGCACTAAGAACGGTAGTAGAAAAAAGAAAGAGGGTAGGAAAGGTAACTTGCATAGCTTTTGTAGATTTAGAAAAGGCATTTGATAATGTAGATTGGGACATAATGTTTAGAATTTTAAAAGAAACGGGTATAGATTATAAGGATAGGAGAATAATTTTTAATTTATATAAACACCAAACTGCCTTAATTAGAATTGAGGGGGAAGAAGAGGTAGCAAAAATAGGGAAGGGAGTTCGGCAGGGATGTACACTTTCACCGTTATTATTTAATCTATATATAGAAGATGCAATAAACAAAGTAAAAGAAGAGTATGGTGTAGGTGTGAATGTACAGGGAGAGAAAATATATATGTTGAGATTCGCCGACGATATAGCTATATTGGAAGAAAGCGAAAAGAATTTAGAAAGGGTATTGAATGGTATGCAGGCAGTATTGACTAGGGATTTTAACATGAAAATAAATATAGGTAAAACTAAAGTGATGAGGTGTGACAAAAAGGAATGCAGTAGAAAAATGAGGATCACAATAGGAGATAATAGAATCGAAGAAGTGTCAGATTTTTGTTATTTAGGCAGTAGAATCACAAAAGATAATCGAAGCAAGGTAGATATAAAGTGTAGGATAGCACAGGGTAGGAAGGCATTCGTAGAAAAGGAACAGATTTTAAGATCAAATATTGACTTGGGTATTATAAAAAGATTACTGAAGGTATATGTTTGGAGTGTAGCACTGTATGGGTGTGAGGCGTGGACTATAGGAAAGGAAGAGAAGCGTAGATTACAAGCATTCGAAATGTGGTGTTATAGGAGGATGATGAGGATTGGTTGGGAAGATAAAGTAACAAATGAAGCTGTACTAGAGTTAGTAGGGGAGAAGAGAAGTATTTGGAGAGTGTTACAGCGTAGGAGAGATAGATTAGTAGGGCATATCCTTAGGCATGGGGGGATTATGCAATTGATCATAGAAGGTAGAGTGGAGGGAAAGAGAGGGGTAGGTAGGCCTAAATTGGCGTATGTGAGTCAGATAGTTGAAGACGTTGAGATGAATAGCTATAGGGAGATGAAGGGATTAGCTCAGGACAGATCGGCATGGCGTGCTGTTTCCAACCAATCTTTAGGATTGCGGACTCTTTAAGTAAAACTAACATATTATACAGTTAAAATAAAATATTGTATTGTATTATCAAAACATTTGTTATTTAAACAGGAAAAAATATATATACTTACTTAAATAAGTGAAATCTATGCACATACGTTTAATTTAATATATGTCTTGTATATATAAGCAGTGGTCCAATGACCGAACCTTGCGGTACTCCCGTGGTGATGGGAAGCACATTGCTTATTACTCCATTAACCTGTGTTTGTGATTGTCTAAATATGTTTTTATTTGTAAATTCGATTTAATCGCAGTTTTTTTAGTTTTTCAATTTGTGTCATATTGCACATTAAGCTTCCTCTAGAGATTATTGCGCGATTTAAAAAGCATCTGCTAGAATGAAATCGAGAATATACGAAAACCGTTCTTGATTCTAGAATTTCTTGTTATGTCAACTTGTGCGTCGAGTTTTCAATGTCAATTCTATCGTGTCACATTTGTAGGTAACGCACATTCACGCGCTTCGTTTGTTGCGAAGAAAAGAACGTTGGCCTAGGTCACGTACACGTCTAGATATGTAGAACGTAACCTGCATTCGCACCTGTATATATAATGTTGGTGTTTATTTTTAACAATCTTAAAAAAAAAAAACATACTACTCGTACATTGATACCTGTAATGAAGTCGTGTATAGTATTGATAAATGATTCATTTCATTCAATGATTGAGTAGAATTTCAAATAATTACAATAACTATTAGCTTATAATGTAAGTGTTGCGAAATAGAGTTATTTACGTTTTAATTTTAATTAGAAAAGTCTTAATTAGATATAAGGAACTTTTTCATGTACGGCCTGCAATTTTTGCCTATTTTTTTGCCTATTAATGTAATTACCCGAGATATGTAATTAATTATTAGGTAATTCACTTATTAAATAACCAATTCGAATAATTTAAAACTAATTGACCTAATTTCAAGTACACGCGGCGCCAATCTGATGAAATAGTTTCAAAGGGAAATTATTTCATTTCATTATGCGAATATTGATTTCTAATTAGTTTGCATAATTAATTAAGTTGGTTCTGTAGTTTACCAACATGTAAACTTCTAAATTAAATTAATATGTTAAAATCTACTTGCGGTAAATTTCGGTGGTATATACATCCGCCGCTAATGAACTGAAGAAATCGTCGAAACATAACAATTTATTCATAATTTTAAAGAACGATATATTTGCGTAAATAACGCAATCGTCAATTTATTATTCACAAAAATAGCACATTGAAAATATTCCAGTGCCGCCTCCATATCATCCCTTCGTGTAAATTGTAATGGCATTTACTTTTATATATATAGGGTGGTCCATCAGTGATGTGACATGTAGCATTACACATAGAAGTTTTCAAAATTTCTGTTTTTCTTTCAAATTTCTGTTAAAAGCAAAAATGAAATAATTTTTTTACAGGATGTAAGGAATGGCTGTGTAATTTTTTCAAAATCTAATTGCAAATATTTTGCATTGGAACCTGCAGTTTAGTTTAGTAAATTATATGAAAATGTCAGACATAAATCCTGCCGTAAGTCCTAGGGCAATAAAATTAACGCGGTAAGTTCATTGAGTCTAGATGTGCAGATTGTTAATCTGATTAAATAAAATCTTAGCTGCAACTTTACGATTCTCACTCAACTGCTTAGTTGAGGAAAAATATTGCAACCGTATTAAAAGAAAATTCTAAGAATTAAGTTTATCACTTTTCTGACGTACGGTTTATATAAAAAAATTGCTTTCTTGACATAGAAATTTCATATTTTTGAAATTGAATTAAATTTGAGCCGGCTATTATTTTTAAAACTACAAAAAATGCATACAATAAAATAAAAAATGAAAAACCACAGTGGCTATATAAAAACTTTACAATTTAGAAATTATATGGTCGAAATTTCTAAAAAAAATTATTTACCATCAGAAATTATTTAATTGTATTTCAATTGAAGTTTAAAATAATTCCATATTGTGTCTTTCATCTCGAAAATGGCTATTGAATAAAAAAAAAACGATTTTTCATTTTGATACCTTTCTTCTAATACAAAATATCACGTGTACAAATGCATCTGTGCAATTTATGGATTTCCCTCATCCATCGAAAGGTATTCTACCGAACTAAACCACTCTCGCTTTCCTCTTGAGCGGGCGTCACAGAGCTTTCCAGCCAAGTCATTTTCCCTCTTTCATTCACTCGCTGCTACTCCAATAATAATCTAACTCGCTCGCGATCTCCCTTGCACTCGCTTAAGAGTATATTTTGTGCTGCTGAAGAGCATTCTTTGCGGTTGCGTCTGCCACCCTTTTCAACCCATACTGTACACTTCAAACTTTAGTCGAGCGCGCTCAAGTCGGAAGGACTTTTATCTGAAAACTTTTCCTTCCTGAATCAGCGATTGAGAAAGAAATTTACTTTGGAAGATGGAGAACGAACAACCTGTTGCTTAAAATTATATTATTTAAAAAATGTTATATAAAAAGATTTTTTTATATATGGTAGATGCTCCTGGAACATTTTGTTGATTCTCAATTGCTTCAAATAATTTGAGTAATTTATTTAATTTTAACAAGTTTTAGCAAAAACTACGCGATTTAGAATATAGTTTTTATATACTCATTGTATAAAAATCGTTTTTTTACACTCATTGTAAATAAAAACGTTTTTTTACCACAGCTTTATTTTTTAATCGTATTTGCTTACAACACTTAATGTGAAAAAATGAAAAGGTGCGAATGGAAAACTTTACGCCGGGGCTAAATGCAGAACTACCATCTTTTTGCCTCTTGCGCGTGTTTTATTATCAGAGTATTTTGACAAATTCAGAAAAGTGGTTAGTGATTTATAAAACAGCGTAATTTAAAACATAAATTAACTAACAGAAAGTGCACAATTTAATTTGTTGTAATATGTTCGAGTGAATTTTACTTTAAATTTGGTTAGATTAGAATGCTATTTCGAAGGAGTATTAGTTCTGAAACAATGTACGAGTTTGTGTGTTGCGCAAGCAAATCGCAAAGAGTTTTTGCTTCTCCCCATGAATGAGATTCCACTTCTTTGACGCGGTGAGTTTGTTTTTCAATGTTGTCTGAAACATCGCCACCTTTTCCCAGAATTTATCTATCATTTAATTTGAGTGTATTATCCCTTTGCAATATTAAAACAAAAACCACTACGATTTTTCTGAGGCACTATTTAAATTTAAATTTTCGAAGCTATATTAAAGTTGTAATATTTAATTTTGAATAATTTCATTGTCTACATTTACCTGGTATAATGCTTTACATGTAATTTTGACACGAAGAGCGCATCTAAACTCGTCTGGCTGTAATCCGTATTGATTTTTAAATCGTGCCCAATTTAGGGCTGTGCCCCTTTCAAAAAGCAATCATCGTAATTCATTGCACAACCCTTTCAAATGCCGAAGACTACATATATATGACCAACACGCATACGCACATATTCAAATTAAATTTTAACGCAATCTGTCGGAGGAACATTTTTTTCGATTTGCTCTGAGCGGTCCAGAAAATATTTCGAACAAACTTATCAATTTATCGGGTGTGTACAATATCGACCAAACCATTTTTTAATTATTATTTTTCAAATTTTTATTTGTCACTTTATAAGCACCAACTCAATCTTCATCATATTCCATACAATTTTCTGCCTTAAATATTTTGTCGATTTCTATATCAACGTAAGAATTTTATTTTACTTTTAAGTACCGAATTCATTTTCGTATTTAAAAAAAAAAAATTCAAATCGATTCGCTATATAGCTCAAAATTTAATTAAATTGTCACCCGAGTCAATGAATATATCAAACTTCACGTCTAATCATTTATGCAATTGCGTGTATAAAAAAATTATTATAAAAAAAAATTTCGATTTGTTTTTGAATATTAGAAATTTATTATACAACAGTTAATAGTTTTTCAGTATAGCGCGAAATATAATAGACAAAGTGTATGGTTTCATTTCAATATGCACTAATATACGAACATCAAAGGAATCGGTGATCGTTTTCTGCATTTTACAATCGGAATATGTAATAAATTAT
Organism: Leptodirus hochenwartii; assembly: GCA_947310635.1. NCBI lineage: Eukaryota > Metazoa > Arthropoda > Insecta > Coleoptera > Leiodidae > Leptodirus > Leptodirus hochenwartii. The sequence continues at coordinate 37,204,163 of OX371176.1, forward strand.
AAACTTGATTTGTGACTGAATTAAATGCAAACAACGAACTGCTCGGTATATATACAGTGACTAGCAAGAAATCGCGTCATATTTGCATAATCTATGAATATATATTTACACCCACCTGGACAATTAAAATTATTATTACATACCTGCATGTTTATGGGCATATTATTTGCTATGAATCTGGTGCTGGATATAGTGTAGTTTTTTTTTTTTTTATAAATATGCCAGGTATAAATGAAACAGTCAATGCGATAGTTATTGCAAAAAAAATGTTGAAATTCGAATCTATATTTAGTTAAATATTCTATCATTGTAATTTTTTAAAATATATTACGAGCTTGGAACTAACTAACTGTTGGAGCACCATTTTCATGAAAAATATTGAAAATTTGTGTTTATTATTTTTTAAATTACCTATCTCTAAAACTTTTGCTAGCAAAATTTCTTTTTTAAATGTGCTATTGTATCTTTTTAATTAACGTTTGTTTTTGGCAGTTAAAATTAATTGATTTGTATTTTTTTTATTAAATTTTTGTATAAATACACGAAAAGTATATACATTCATGCGCCGCTATAATTTTCTTTTACCAAAGAATTTTTTTTATCGAATATTATAATTTTAGTTCCTCCAGAATTTAAAAATGATTAAAAAATCCTCCAGAACAAAGAAAAATGGAAATCCCAAAATTGTTTCATTTTCAACAGTTAGATTCAATATAGCAAGAAATATGTCAAGTAAACATATCAAGTAGAGGAAAGGCTAGGAGAAGATCAGTTTGGTTTTAGGAAAAACAGAGGGACGAGGGAGGCGATTCTAGCACTAAGAACGGTAGTAGAAAAAAGAAAGAGGGTAGGAAAGGTAACTTGCATAGCTTTTGTAGACTTAGAAAAGGCATTTGATAATGTAGATTGGGACATAATGTTTAGAATTTTAAAAGAAACGGGTATAGATTATAAGGATAGGAGAATAATTTTTAATTTATATAAACACCAAACTGCCTTAGTTAGAATTGAGGGGGAAGAAGAGGTAGCAAAAATAGGGAAGGGAGTTCGGCAGGGATGTACACTTTCACCGTTATTATTTAATTTATATATAGAAGATGCAATAAACAAAGTAAAAGAAGAGTATAGTGTAGGTGTGAATGTACAGGGAGAGAAAATATATATGTTGAGATTCGCCGACGATATAGCTATATTGGAAGAAAGCGAAAAGAATTTAGAAAGGGTATTGAATGGTATGCAGGCAGTATTGACTAGGGATTTTAACATGAAAATAAATATAGGTAAAACTAAAGTGATGAGGTGTGACAAAAAGGAATGCAGTAGAAAAATGAGGATCTCAATAGGAGATAATAGAATCGAAGAAGTGTCAGATTTTTGTTATTTAGGCAGTAGAATCACAAAAGATAATCGAAGCAAGGTAGATATAAAGTGTAGGATAGCACAGGGTAGGAAGGCATTCGTAGTAAAAGAACAGATTTTAAGATCAAATATTGACTTGGGTATTAGAAAAAGATTACTGAAGGTATATGTTTGGAGTGTAGCACTGTACGGGTGTGAGGCGTGGACTATAGGAAAGGAAGAGAAGCGTAGATTACAAGCATTCGAAATGTGGTGTTATAGGAGGATGATGAGGATTGGTTGGGAAGATAAAGTAACAAATGAAGCTGTACTAGAGTTAGTAGGGGAGAAGAGAAGTATTTGGAGAGTGTTACAGCGTAGGAGAGACAGATTAGTAGGGCATATTCTTAGGCATGGGGGGATTATGCAATTGATCATAGAAGGTAGAGTGGAGGGAAAGAGAGGGGTAGGTAGGCCTAGATTGGAGTATGTGAGTCAGATAGTTGAAGACGTTGAGATGAATAGCTATAGGGAGATGAAGGGATTAGCTCAGGATAGATCGGCATGGCGTGCTGTTTCCAACCAATCTTTAGGATTGCGGACTCTTTAACTAACTAAACATATCAAAGTTGATAAAAATTTATTTAAAAAAAATCACAGATTTGCCCATCTATTGATAATACGATAGTATGAAAATTTAATAGTACATTGCAAAAATATGCGATCCAAATAAAATTCATTTGCTAATATTCAAATTTACTTCTCCTTACCAATGTTGCTACAACAGCGCTTTTATTTTATATATATATATATATATAATTTTATATTTTACAATTGGTGTCAGGCTTTATGTCAAACTTGTTACAGAACTGCATAAGTGCAAACCTCAAAGATTTATGCAGTCTAGACATGATTGATGGGTTCTGTTAGTTAGTTCAGAGCTCCTTTTGCCATTTCCATTTCATTAATTTCTTGCTTGTGAATACGAAAGGTATAATGATTAACACCTGAAACAAAAGCCAACTAAAATCGCTTTTAATAATTTACTTGTAATGATTTGGAACGATTCTTCTTTTCGGCTGCTTCGAAATAATTTCGTTCATAAGAAATATAGCGAAAACTTATTTATTTTAAATAAATAAATTTGCTCGCATTCGAAATATTTAAAACGGTTTTTTTTTTTGCGAAATATGGAATAACAAAAATAAAATCGTCCTTACGAACAAACGATAATCTCTACATAATTTACGCACCCTTATTGCAGCTCTCAAAGTTTCCAGGAATAAAATATGATGCATATCTGATTATTGGGGTTGCAATGACGCTGAAAATTCGATGCATACTTTTCTTACAGTACAATCTTCATATAGCCTTTATATTAGCTTGCTGCAAGCAGAACATGAACGCTGTGTGTTTATGGACGACTAGAAGTACTTGTCGCTTCTGTGTACAACACTTAATTCTTTCGTGTCACCCTTACACTAACTGGGAAAGAATGGGGATTTGTCAGGGTTAATTCCCGGTATTATAATCGATAAATCGTAAAATTGGCGACGGAGAATAATAAACGAGAATCAGAAGTGACAATATAATGTTACAAGCTCGAAGGATATTGTGATGAGAAATTGCATTTTAGAGATAGTTCGACAAAACTAATATAATAAAAATTGTACTTTACTCGGAATATTTTCTATACATTTAATTTAAATTAAAAAATATATTTGTATTTTGTAAATGACATTTTTTTTAACATAAAACGCGCTGGTGTGGTTTAAATTAAATGCGTCGATTGTCTTTTGGTAATTTAATTGTAAATTCACGCGAATTAAATAGGTGCATTTGGAAATGCATAATGAGTTACTGGCCGAAGGAATTAATTGTTATTTTCTCGTTTTGGGCCGAACATTTCAATATATTACTTCCAGTGAATGAAAATTCAATAGCAACAATTAAACGCATAATCACACCTAATTATGCATATCAGTGCAATTATAAATTAAACAGCTAAACTATTCAACATATTGACGTTTCAATTGAATAATACAAATAATTTCTATCTCTCGGCAATGGACTTGTATAATCTCCCCCAAGAAATTTAGAAATACATAAAATTTATCTATTACGAGTATTTTTTTTTTTTTGGAAAAACTCATTTCGTAGTAACCGGAAAGTCACTGAAAGTTTTCTTTTTTGAAAAAAGATGCTATTTTCTCCACATCATGATATAGGTATATAAAAATATATATTGCAACACTAGAAAAGTAGGGTTAGGTTGCTTGTTAATTTTTTTTTATTCGATAAAAACGCTAGTAAGAGTAAAAGAAGAGTATAGTGTAGGTGTGAATGTACAGGGAGAGAAAATATATATGCTGAGATTCGCCGACGATATAGCTATATTGGAAGAAAGCGAAAAGAAATTAGAAAGGGTATTGAATGGTATGCAGGCAGTATTGACTAGGGATTTTAACATGAAAATAAATATAGGTAAAACTAAAGTGATGAGGTGTGACAAAAAGGAATGCAGTAGAAAAATGAGGATCACAATAGGAGATAATAGAATCGAAGAAGTGTCAGATTTTTGTTATTTAGGCAGTAGAATCACAAAAGATAATCGAAGCAAGGTAGATATAAAGTGTAGGATAGCACAGGGTAGGAAGGCATTCGTAGAAAAAGAACAGATTTTAAGATCAAATATTGACTTGGGTATTAGAAAAAGATTACTGAAGGTATATGTTTGGAGTGTAGCACTGTACGGGTGTGAGGCGTGGACTATAGGAAAGGAAGAGAAGCGTAGATTAGAAGCACTTGAAATGTGGTGTTATAGGAGGATGATGAGGATTGGTTGGGAAGATAAAGTAACAAATGAAGCTGTACTAGAGTTAGTAGGGGAGAAGAGAAGTATTTGGAGAGTGTTACAACGTAGGAGAGACAGATTAGTAGGGCATATTCTTAGGCATGGGGGGATTATGCAATTGATCATAGAAGGTAGAGTGGAGGGAAAGAGAGGGGTAGGTAGGCCTAGATTGGAGTATGTGAGTCAGATAGTTGAAGACGTTGAGATGAATAGCTATAGGGAGATGAAGGGATTAGCTCAGGATAGATCGGCATGGCGTGCTGTTTCCAACCAATCTTTAGGATTGCGGACTCTTTAACTAAAAAACGCTAGATTCTTCACACTATGAAATAAGTATTTAAATATGTGATTTATTTTCTATTTATTTTCGCCAAAATTGATTGCACAAATGACAGGTTGTTTATATGTACTGACAAAATTAAACTACACATATAACATCAATGTGTTCGTCAATAAATAATTAAAAGTACAAAAAATAGAAAATATTAGGTAAAAATTGTTAAACTATTGCGAAATAATATTTGAATCTGATTTAAAATTCATTGACTTATGAAAAATGATGAAAAACGTTGTACGAAAACGCATATCAAATGCAATTGCTATTGTATACAACTCAGATGTTTTTTAAAGATTGACAATGGGTTAAAATGTCAACTTTTGCGATTTTTTTTTTGGTTGGTTCAACTTTCGACATTTCATTGCCGAAATTTTTCATTTAGTTTCTATGCTTAATTGTGTATATTTTCACTATTTTTTTTTTATTGCACGGCATGAATTAGTGGCAATGTACCTATTTATGAGTTTTTCCACAATTTATCTTATTACACAATATAGTCCATTGCCTGAATGTGAACACAAGTAGTAATAAAAAATATATAATGTAACGAAAAATAAATGCCACAAATAAAGACAATTGTTAATAATATAAATACTTCATTCATGCTCTACGTATAATCTTCTAATAGTCTTTTTTTAAATTCCTTAGTCGTTGTTAAAAATGTCTGTGAATATATGTTTTTTTCTTAATTAGAATTTAGTAATATTATAATAACGAAATTTCAGTTCTCTAGCTCGTGCCATAAAAAAAAAAGTAAACCAACTTTGTACTAAAAAATAAAATCGTCTTGTACGTCACTAACATAGAAAGCAATAGATACTAAAATATTTATGTTATAATTAGTATCAACAAAATTTCAACTAAAAGTTGTAATTGACAAATTTCTCCTGAAGTTGCTTTTTTAATAAAAGCGAAATTACTAGAAAAAAAAATATATATAAGCAAGTATTTTAATTTATTTAACACAAATAAATTTGACCATATTACAAATAAAAAATATGAATATGATAATTAGGATCAACAAAATTTCAACTAAAGGCTGTAATTGACAAATTTCTCCTGAAGTTGCTTTTTTAATAAAAGCGAAATTACTAGAAGAAAAAAATTATATATAAGGAAGTATTTAAATTTATTTAATACAAATAAATTTGACCATATTACAAATAAAAAATATGAATGTGATAATTAGGATCAAATAAGGACTAAAGGCTGTAATTGACAAATTTCTCCTGAAGTTGCTTTTTTAATAAAAGCGAAATTACTAGAAAAAAAAATTATATATAAGGAAGTATTTTAATTTATTTTACACAAATAAATTTGACTACATTACAAATAGAAAATATGAATGTAATAATTAGGACCATTTTTACACAAATTTGGCCATATTACAAAGAATCTTATAAAAATGGACGTAAATCGAAATATTATACCATGGTTTTTAATAAAAAAAAATTTTTAATAATCTTGTAGAAATGTATAGTATTATAAAAAAAATAGTATATTATTTTTTCTTGGTGCAGAATATATACAGCCAAAAGTGACATCAATTAACACCACACACATACATTGATATAAACATGTATATTTTGTGTTTGGAATATAAGCTAAACAACCTGTTGCTTCCCAAATTTTGTTAGTTATATTTGTGTTGTTCACATATTAATGAATTACGGCAAAGTCCACACACACACACACACACACACACATTTTCAGCTTCGATATAGACAACATAGATAATGACGGGCGGTATATATTGGCATATAGGCTCTGGAAAATGTCAATTGAGGATCCCATGTAATACGCTCATTTGTTCCGAACATTGATCGGAATCAATCACCAGATCACTATAGTGCCCACATAATTACCCACTTCATTATTGCCTATTTATGACGGTAAATTAATAATTTACAGTTACATATGCCACGCGCATCAGTTGAAATGAATTTGAAGTCATACCACTGTTAAGTTGCGGTACTATAAAAAAAAAAAAAATTTTTTTAAATACATTTCTTAAAATATAATAAGTTATTTTGATAAAATTTTGAAAAATTGATCGAAATATTTGTTTTTACAATAATAGTTTTAGTTAAAGAGTCCGCAATCCTAAAGATTGGTTGGAAACAGCACGCCATGCCGATCTATCCTGAGCTAATCCCTTCATCTCCCTATAGCTATTCATCTCAACGTCTTCAACTATCTGACTCACATACTCCAATCTAGGCCTACCTACCACTTTCTTTCCCTCCACTCTACCTTCTATGATCAATTGCATAATCCCCCCATGCCTAAAGATATGCCCTACTAATCTGTCTCTCCTACGCTGTAACACTCTCCAAATACTTCTCTTCTCCCCTACTAACTCAAGTACAGCTTCATTTGTTACTTTATCTTCCCAACCAATCCTCATCATCCTCCTATAACACCACATTTCGAATGCTTGTAATCTACGCTTATCTTCCTTTCCTATAGTCCACGCCTCACACCCGTACAGTGCTACACTCCAAACATATACCTTCAGTAATCTTTTTCTAATACCCAAGTCAATATTTGATCTTAAAATATGTTCCTTTTCTACGAATGCCTTCCTACCCTGTGCTATCCTACACTTTATATCTACCTTGCTTCGATTATCTTTTGTGATTCTACTGCCTAAATAACAAAAATCTGACACTTCTTCGATTCTATTATCTCCTATTGTGATCCTCATTTTTCTACTGCATTCCTTTTTGTCACACCTCATCACTTTAGTTTTACCTATATTTATTTTCATGTTAAAATCCCTAGTCAATACTACCTGCATACCATTCAATACCCTTTCTAAATTCTTTTCGCTTTCTTCCAATATAGCTATATCGTCGGCGAATCTCAACATATATATTTTCTCTCCCTGTACATTCACACCTACACTATACTCTTCTTTTACTTTGTTTATTGCATCTTCTATATATGGATTAAATAATAACGGTGAAAGTGTACATCCCCGCCGAACTCCCTTCCCTATTTTTGCTACCTCTTCTTCCCCCTCAATTCTAACTAAGGCAGTTTGGTGTTTATATAAATTAAAAATTATTCTCTTATCCTTATAATCTACACCCGTTTCTTTTAAAATTCTAAACATTATGTCCCAATCTATATTATCAAATGCCTTTTCTAAATCTACAAAAGCTATGCAAGTTACCTTTCCTACCCTCATTCTTTTTTCTACTATCGTTCTTAGTGCTAAAATCGCCTCCCTCGTCCCTCTGTTTTTCCTAAAACCAAACTGATCTACTCCTAGCCTTTCCTCTACTTTATTTTCTAATCTCCTATAAATAATCTTTAGCAATATCTTCGATGCATGTGATAGTAGACTAATGGTCCTATAGTTCTCACACAAATTAGCTCCTATTTTCTTCGGCATTGTTACTATTCTACTACGCTGAAAATCCTGTGGTACTTCTCCCTTCTCATATATTTTACAAACTAACCTGTATAATCGCTCCTGCATTTTTTCCCCTGCGTGTTTTATTAATTCGGCTGGTATCATATCAATCCCCGCTGCTTTGTTATTCCGTAAATCATTTAATGCTCTATGAAACTCTGACCTAAGTATGCTAGGACCTAAGTCATCCTCATCTATCTGTTCCACACTTTCTAGCTCCTCCATGTCCTGCCTACCTTTATATAAATCTTCAAGATACTCCTTCCATCTTCTAGCTTTTTCCTTATTTTCTGTGAGTTCCTTACCCTGCTTATCACATATAATGTTACCCTTTGGTTTTACTTTACAATAATAATCAAACGTTAATATTTGCTTCATATCCCCATTATTGTAATTATAAGAGTTATGGAATTTTCCTCGGCTTTGCTGGGAAATTTTGGTAGAAGAATTAGTCGTCGTTTTTTTTCCAGCCAAGCCGAGGAAAATTCCATAGCTCTTATAGTTAATATTAATTAATGTATTTACGTGTAAACTGATTTTTTTTTTAAATCCCACGCAAATACCTTGCAAAAAAAAATCAAATACTTTAAACAAAACCATTCCACAATGGAATAAACCGTTGGCAGATATATACTTATCCCAGTAATCCATTCCTCCTGTGCTTAAGCATATAATTTCATTGCTACAAATCACAATAAAATATTAATTATACGCACTCGACAACTAACGAATCCCATCAGCAGTTTGCTGATCATCTGGCATTGGGTGCCCCCTAGGACGCCTTGTTACAATCGAACAAAAAAACCACGCTATTCATAAAGAACACATAAGCACCCTCTTCACTCTATACTCAGCGATAATTCTTATTACCGCATTTGCAATCGGTTTTTGCATTGATTGCGTACGTGGCACATCTGGCCCACTTCTGATTATGTTAAACATGCATATTTAATGTGGGAGAACTAAGAACAGCCCATTACCAGTAAATGGTACTACCTGAGCAATGTAACTTCTCAAAATGCCAAAAAATTAAATGTAAATATTCGATAAAAAATGATTTTTGTTGTTTTGAAGCGAAATTGTACTGATACATTTTTTACTTCTCGAATATTTACTATAAAATCGAAATAGAATTATATTTGTTTAAACAGAATAAATAGTTGCAAACGTTTAATAATGATCTAAATATTTAATACAAATTTGTAGTTATACTCTTCATTTGTCGCTGCTATATGAACGTTTCTTTTAGGAAGAATTTGAAAGGGTACTTCAAGAGATAGATAATTTTTTTTCTCCATTCTTCAAACCTTTTCTCGTCCTGGTTTTTTCGCTATATATATTATAAGTTTCCCATACAAAAGTTCACAATTTAAAAAATTTAAATATAGAAGCATTTCGCCACGTGGCTTAAAAAATCACGAGATAAGCATTTTGTCTGTATCTCAACTTTACGTACGTTCGCAGAAATCACGTGAAGATTGAAGAATTTCGCAACGTTGGAATTAAATGCTGAATTGATTCTATTTTTTTTAAGTCTTTATCGCGACGTTATGAAACGAAATTAAATTGAATATAGATCAAATCTGGTGGTACGATTATCTCAATCTTCTCGAAGGTTGAGATTTTTAATTGCAATCATCATTTTCATTACAGCCTTGTAATCTGCACGCCTCCTCTCTAACAGATTTTTAATACAAACCCAATTTCTCACAACGTTACCACTTCCTTCTTCAACAGTTACTTACAAGAACCATCGCCCAAATCGAAGCAATTTGATATCACCTCAACCGTGTTGAGGTAGTCAACAATTCTTCACGCTCACCATCGCGTGCACCGTTGCGGTACTCGCGTGTCTCACGTATTTGTAATTTCTTCTGTTGCAGACGAATCAGGATGCGAGGCTGACATGGCGGAAGGCGGTGCTGAAGAGGAAAGCAGCGGTGATATGCTGGGGCCGGCTGCGGTGGCCGGCGTCGTACCATCAGCGCACCACCATCAACAGCATCTCCATCTGCACCAGTCTTCGCCTCCGCCAGCTCGACTTCTGCCGGGGGGAACGCTCTACAGCAACAACAGTACCACCAGCAGCATTGTCAGGACAGAGGTGAGTACCATACGTGTGGTACCATATTATCTATTATCTATACCCATACTAGGGTAGGGTGCATTCAATATTGCTAGAGGTGTCTAATGAATATAATTATACCTTTGAAATGAAGATAATTACCAACAAATTTTCCAAAATGGAATTGTAGATATTCCTAATCATTTAATGATCTATTCTTCTATTTGAAGCAATCAAATTGTGTATCTCCTATTGTAATTTTGTTTCTTTGGCACACCCTATGGTGGGTCTTGGAATGTGGCAAGAGCCAACATTTCCAAGACCTCAGCGAAAACTTATATAAATTCTCTTAAAGTAGTTCTTCGAGGTGTATCAGTTTGATACCCTACTCATACTAGGGTAGGGTGCACTCTCAAGAGGTGTCAAATGAAAATAATTATACTTTCGAAATGAAGATGATAACAAACAAAGTTTCCAAAATGGAATTGTATATATTCCTAATGATCTATTTGAAGTAATCAAATATGTTTTTATTGTAATTTTGTGTCTTGGCACACCCAATCGTGGATCTTGGAATGTGGCAAGAGCCAACATTTCCAAGACCTCAGCGAAAACTTATATAAATTCTCTTAAAGTAGTTCTTCGAGGTGTATCAGTTTGATACCCTACTCATACTAGGGTAGGGTACACTCTCAAGAGGTGTCAAATGAAAATTATTATACTTTCGAAATTATGATGATTACAAACAAGTTTTCCCAATATGGAATTGTATATACTCCTAATGATTTAATGATCTATTTGATATAATCAAATAGTAATATAAACTGTCAAATGTAAACTATGTCTTTTTTATTGTAATTTTGTGTCTTTGGCACACCCTATCGTGGAACTTGGAATGTGGCAAGAGCTAACATTTCCAAGATCTCATAAGTACTCTTAAATTAGTTCTTCGAGGTGTATCAGTTTGATATTTTTTAAATAATAACTTCATGGAGCACATCGAGTTAAAAGTTCATCGGACCATTATAATTCAGGTATTTTAATGCGTTTCCTTCATCTAGGCACTTGAGCTATTTAATATAGACAACTTGTAAGGCAAATCAAAAATTCGAATAATTAAGTTAATGGGCTTACATTCTTACAGTTTTAATTTTTGGGAAAAAATTGTAGTAAAATTGCGCTGGGCAGAATGTATTTCTTTTTAATGTCAATTTTTTTTTTCATAATGATTTAATTAAAATACGCGATTGTTACTTATAAATTATTACACCATTAAAATTTTTCGAAATCAAAATATCTTCTAACCAGTGCATGGTTATGACCAATGATTTTGCAAAATTTCATCGAAATGGATCAATTAATAACCGGATGTAAGCCCATTCATTGGTAATTAATTAACTTTTCAATTAATCAACTAATAATTTTTTCCTTTCGCAAAAACGCTTCTAAAATTATTATAAGAACGTTAACAAAATATATATGCAAAAACTATGATTTAAAAGGTACTTTTCTATTTTTGAAAATATTCAAATATATGGGCAAAACTTTGGATACCTCTTTTACCTAACTGCAGGTATTATATGTTGCCTACCACAAGACATTTTATAAAATGCGATAAAATAGTACACCCCAAAATGCATAATCGGTCATTACAACATTATAATGAACGGACATATTGAATTGCCTAGATTGATTTTCCAAGCTTTATTGCGTATGCAACTTATATATACGAGTATGGACCCTCATCCAGCGCATCTAATTAATAATTATGAATTACATTGTCATTATGCAACAGCGTCCGTTCATATTTCTTGCATTCGAATTGCATGTTTAAGCGAGAATTACGCATTTGGTATTAATATATTCTCATTAGAATTCTAACAGATTCTATGGATTAGTTTAGAATTTAGATAATACTATTGGAAACGTATTTGCAATGTAAATACCGTACATGCATTAATTCTGCTATGTGCCGTTAGCCATTTGGGTCATTCATTATTACATTTCCAAGTGTCCATTGTACAATCAACGGCAATAAAAATGACTCGAGGCATTGCTCTAAATCCATCGTTTCTCAAACTATGGTACACGTACCACTAATGGTATACACCGTTTTATTGAAAGTGGCAGGAAAGTGACAGAAGTTCACGCATCATAAATCAAGACCTGTATAATGGCTTGACCAATACAGTACAGAGCAGTGCTATTCAAAACAGTATGGCGTCAGTCGTACGGCACATTGAATAGTGCTGTGGGTACGCTTGTGTATTGTCAATAGAAAAACTAGGTGTGGCTGAGTACCTTGTGTATATAAGTATATAGTGATGTATATAAGTGCAGCCCTTATGCGCAGTAGTGGACGATACTGCTCCGCAGTGGCGGCTCGTGCTATTTCAATCTGGGGGGGCGCATTTTACAAAAAAAAACATAATAGTGAGAAATCTTACCTAAAATGGATGCAAAATGATTAAATTAAATCATTTCTTGAAAGTGAATTCCACTCTTCTATCTTTCATTGCTATAAACTTTTCCAAAACGTTTTCGTGAAAATTGTAAATATTTCGCACCACATTTTTATTAATACACATCATTGCCTACGCGTTTAAACGATCATTACCCATATTTTAAGATTCTTTTAAGTGTTGAAAAAACGCTTTGATTCAACATTGGGGTTGTTAAAATAATTTTAAGTATTTTTGAAGTTTCCAGGAAAGTTTCACTGAGATTATTTTGTAGCAATAACGAAAGAAAATTTGTGGCTCCAATTATTTGATAAAAATCCGGACGCGAGTAAATGACTTCTAATTCTGTTTTTAATCTGGTTTTATTCAAAAATGGATATGCATGACACACGGTTTCCAAAAGGTCCACTGGAAATTGTTTAGAAAATGTTGTCATCGATTTCGTGTTAAATAACTCAGCGGCTTGTAGATGGCCACGATATGAGAATCTGTCCTTCATCTGTGTTATAATTTTTTTTGTAAATGTCTCTTGTAAAACGCCGCGTAAATGTCCGGTTTTGAGCAATTAAAATCAGGCAGTGGCCTACCTAATTCTTTAATTTTTACTTTGTCCACAAGAGAAAGTCTACAAAACTCCATTTTCAATAAAGAACTAACACTATTCATTTTTATTAAATTATTTCTATTAAATATATTCTTGCAGAAACACGTGGCAAAATCGTACATACGAGGTAAGTTTAAAAAGTAGTGAGAACGCATGCACAATGCGTGATTTGGCAACATTGCAAGTTTTCCCGCCAGTTAACCATTTAGATAAACATTTGATCTACCTCCAGTACAAGTCTCAACTACCCACTGCTACTGCACTTTTTTTAAGACGTGTTCTTGTGAAGCTAGTTTTTTAAGTGTGTCACGGAAATGGTCGTAACAAAATTGGAGCAACGTAATGCGACAAGTTTTGTGTCAAACTTGCCGAAACCGCAACGGAAACTTTTCAAAAATTGACGCTAGCGTATGGGGAGCAGGTCTTATCGAAAGATCAAGTTTTTAGGTGGCACAAGGCCTTTTTAGAGGGACGTGAAAACGTTAATGATGAAAATCGGAAAGGACGACCGCGCAGTTCAAAAACTGACGAAAATTTGGAAAAAGTGCGAGTTTTTGTGATGTCTGATCGACGAATGACTGTCAGAATGATCAGCAGTGAATTGAATTTGAACATTGCCACTGTCTACGACATGTTAACCCAGGATTTGGGCATGCGAAAGGTATGTTTGAATATGGTTCCCAAAATCCTGATACCTGAGCAAAAACAACATCGGAGAGCTGTGTGTTCAGATCTTCTGCAGAACATTGAAACGAACAAAGATTTTCTAAAAAAACGTGATCACAGGTGACGAACCCTGGGTACTTGAATACGACCCTGAAACGAAACGCCAAAGTCAGGAGTGGCACACCCCCGACTCACCACGTCCGAAGAAAGCACGGATGAGCAAATCCAAGATTAAAACAATGCTCATTTGCTTTTTCAACAGTCAGGGGATTGTTCATAAGGAGTTTGTGCCCCCGTGGCAAACTGTCAATCAGCAGTTTTACCACGAAGTTCTCGAGGGACTAAGGAAAAGAGTTCTTCGAGTCAGACCAAGCATTTCTGAAAGTTGGATGTTGCATCATGACAACGCACCTTGTCACACGGCACTCTTTATTAGGCAATTTTTGACACAAAAAGGAATTTCAGTGGTTCCACAGCCCCCCCCCCCCCTTCTCACCTGATCTATCACCCTGTGACTTCTTCCTTTTTCCCAAGTTGAAAATTCAACTCAAGGGACTATAAACGTCAATCAGAAAACCGTGACGGACCAACTTCGTTCGATCCCACTTAACGACTTCCAACACTGCTATGAGCAGTGGGTGCAACGTCTCCGACGCTGTGTGGCCTCAGAAGGGAACTATTTTGAAGGTGATAAGGTTCAATTGTAAATATAAAATAAATAAAGAGTTTTATTGAAACAGTCTCATTACTTTTTAAACACACCTCGTACGTAACTCACAGAACAATGCAACTATATCTATATCAATTTTACTGTATACTAGGCTTCTCTGTTAGGACGCTAAAGAATCGTATCCCGCCCAAATTTAAAAAGTTTGAGAACCCCTGCTTTATTCTATACTGTCGCATTATTAGTGTATTTGATTGTACCTACCTACTCACTTCGACATACACAATATATGTAACGTTTATAATTAAAGACTAAACACGGACGTAGAAATAAAGAGCGGGCAAATGTGTGCTTCATCCCCTTCTTGGTTGATGCCATTTCAATCCCTCCGCCTCCCATACAATTCGAACAGTTTGAACTTTCTCCGCGGCAATACTAAGGGGATTATACCTATATTTACCCTTATCTAGATTATCGGGGTATTATTAAAGCTTCGATAGGAAATCTAAATTATCCCGAGTATATACGGGCTGAATTTATTTCGATTAATTACATTGCATTTCGTGTAATGAAGAGTCGTTGTGCTCATTATTACAGTGTACAAGTTCGCAAAATAAATTAGAAATATTTAAAATCTACAATCTATTAAGGATCCTCATTTTGTATTGTTAGAATTTATACTAGATATCATTTTTCACTATAAAACTATTGAAGTCTTCGATGAATTTATTTCTGCAGTCGTTTTGCAAACGATAAAAAAGTATTCGATGTTCTTCAGCAATCTAGCATATTCCTATATAGATAATTGAAGATGAAACAGGCACAATGACCAATTTGCTGAAGAACATACATTATTTTAATTTTAATTCGTTGAGGTCAGAATCTTTCATCGGTTTTGAAAATATGTATCTGAAAAATTTTACATTTTTGATTTTTATTTGTATTTTTTTTATTAAAGTGCGCTTAGAAATATACAGTTAACATTTCGATTCATATAACTTTAGTAATGATCCGTATCCATTTACAATACACTGTTGTTTACGTATTGCTAACTTTCCTAACCTCTAACTTGGACCATGGTAACAAGATCGCATAGTTTCTTACTCTTAAACAACAAAAGTTACAATAACACTCTGCTACTTACCTGTTCCGAAGAGGTATCATATATTATGATGTAGTATATACCCTCCAATAATAGACAGACCATTTGCAATCATTTGCAATCTATCCTCTAACTTCTTGCAAAACTAAATATATGTAACATGCAAGAATGATTTTCTGGACGTATAATAGCAGATCTTCAGATTAATATTGTTAGTTTATCGTGACTCTTAAACCAAATACAAAAAGTAGAGATTTCGTTTAAAAGTCTGATTATTTTTTTATTTTTGAAATGTGGCCTTTACAAACTATCGATTTGTTAATACGTTGATTTGTCAAATAAAACATAAACATTTTTGTACACGATTTTGAAAATTACCCAATATTTCTAGCAAAGCTGCGATATATTGGTGTTTTTCAAAAATTAGATTTTTTGAAAAAAAAAATTTTCGCCTCTGAACTACGAAAATTTTGATTTGGAAATAATTTCTGTGAGTCGTCGTGTTAGCTTTGGATGAGGCAACTTTTCCTAATATAGAAAATTAAATACCTTCCCCAGCATAAAATCACCGTGTATTTCGAACGACCTCTGCAGAAACGTGAATGGAAATTACAATTTAGCGAATACAAAACAAATCCTGCATGAAATGAGACAGTTGGTAGGCATATATTAATCTAAATTAAAACAATTTACTGCGGCGAATATGCAATCTACATATTGTATTATTTGAGTCCAGGAACTGTTGCTGTACACGTACATACAGTAGTCATCTAGAAAGCATATCAAAGCAGCAGTCCTAAAAAAAAAAAGAATCGCGAAAAAGCCACCAAATAATTTTTTTGAAATCTTATCGATTTTGAAAATATGTATCGTAAATCTCTTACATTTTTGATTTTAAGATTTTTTTATTGAAGTGCACTTACAAATAGTCAATATTTCGATTTATATAACTTTAGTAATGATCTGTATCCATTTACAAAAGTCACTCACGAAAAAGTCGCATAACGATTTATTGCGAATTTTTTGAAAATCTTATTAATAAAAATTTTACGGTACTTTTTGTGTATCGTACAAGATTCGATATTATAGTTCTTATATAATAAAATACACCATAAAATTTTACATGATTTCTTCACGCGTAATTTCTTTGGAGAGATTATTTTATCAAATTCCAACAATTTTTGCTTTTGCGCGATATTTTTTCCAACAATTTGGGCACACCTTTAACAGAATGAGTTTCACAAAAAAATGTTAAAATATTTTATATTATTTTTCAACGATTTTAATATATGAAGAAAAAATTCTTATTCAACATAAAGAATCTAAATATGAACCGTGTATCAGAACCTATATATATTTGTTCTTTTCTTCACAATCAGAGAAAAAGGGAAAAAGGGAACAAAGAAAATGGAGCGTGGAATTACAGCTGTAATATGTAATAATAAATATTGTGTAATATTACATAAGAAATTGCATATCCACTGTTCTTCTTTGTGAATGTTTTTTTTTTTTAATTTTTGAAACAAATTAACAAAATCATCGAGGCATTTCTTCCAATAGTTTGAGGACCTTTCACATGAACCATACCGCCAGCTTCGTGCACAAACTAAATGCACGCTTAATGTGTTTGCCTTCAATATTTACAAATTAGGGTCCATCTAATTATATCAGCGGCAACACTGGCCAGTGCCAAGCTCTAGATGCTTCTAGATACCAAACCAACACGATATTTACCAACATGTGCAGTTTCTAGACCTACTTTCGACCTTAGCTAGATTAATTTGATAGATCTCGGGTCCACGTAATGAATGTTGACTCGTTATTAATCAGGGACTAAATATTCCCCACTACTAATGAAGGAAAATTACATGAGCGTAATTGAATATTGCAATATACAATATGGCAACACCCTTATGTGAATATATGAAGAAGAAAAACAGCTGCCGGTTTAATTTGTGTGGGTGGTTTCTCCTGTGCCTGAAGTTTCAAGCGGGTAGCTTCTTTCTTCGGTGATGACTTTACAAATTATATGTTGTAAAGTATGTAGTGAACTTTTTAGCTGGCTTAGTGTTATAAAATATTATATCCTATCATCTTGAACTAAATATACTTTTCATTCAAATGATTCCTTTTGCGTTAACGAACTAAATTGAAATTCTATCTGCCACTTTAGCGATAAGAATACGTCTAGATGATTTCGTGTCTTACAGACACATTACAGACATATGTAAAGAACTCGTTTTATGTATATATGGTATACGCTATTTCTAGACACAGAATACGTCCCACTATTATCCAATAGAAAATTGCATTCCATCACATAAAAATGAATAATCACGCGCGGCAAACGATGAACATTTCTAACAGTTTTAAAAACGTCTTATCGTCTACATTTGCTGCCATCTATTGAATATACTTGCAACTAGTATATGGGCGATAATCTTAGCTATTCTGTTAGACTACTTTATATATATATACAATGATACTACCCACATAAATTCGCAATTACCAAAAATAAAAATAAATTAAACATGCACAATTCCGAAGTATTAATTCTTAACAATACGTTAAATTTGCTCATGCAAATTAATTACGCAAAGTTGGATAAAGTAAATACCAATGTCTTTGTGTATATTTTAATGAGATCCTGTCACTAAATGCACTTTATTACAACTATGTTGCATCAGACATGTTACAAACTAGTTTTACGATTGTATATGAGCGGATTGCGTTTGTTCGAGCTTTCAGCTTCTATTATACAACTAACGCGAACAAGCGAGAGCTATTTAGGAAATTGGTGGAAATCTCTTCCATAGTTTCGTCAGCAGGACTATAAAAATACACAAATATTTGACATATTGTAAACATAATTGCACAAAAGTAATTGGAACATCTTACTTTGGTCACAGCAAAACATTTCAGTCACCGTTACAGTGAAAAAAAAGATCTGTTTTGAGCAAAGAAATATTTATATTCCCATGACATTTATTTCAGTTTACCCGTAATAAAATGTTTACAAGAATGGTGTATTAGTTAAAAACTTCTTGCTTTACTTTAACACACCTTCCAGTTACTTGCAATAAAGAAAGTGTTTCTTTCATTACATTTCTTCGCGAGAGATAAATATTGTTTTTGTGAAACATATATATTTAAATATGTTGCTATGCAAGTAATAAGTAATAAGACAAATAAATTAACATAGCATTATTTAAGTAAATTTGCTTCTATATAAAAATCGAAACTTAGGATTTCTTTATACTTACATAGATATTAATTAATGCAAATAGAACAATATTATTTATGAACGGGAAATAAATTTCATTGTCACAGCACTGATTTTTTTTTTTCGTATACAGTCACGAATAAAAATTCTCTCGCGATTCGAATAGTATAATAAAACATTTATTAATTGATAAATTGCTTTGTATAAAAAATTTGGATTAGCGTTATTTTCACTAATCCTTATATAACATTTCATATTAATCTTTCAAGCTGTAGGTTAAATAATCTATTTTTGAGTAGATATATTATATTCGGTGAAATAGGCAGAACTATAAGCTCTTCACGGGGTGAAATGTGACGTCTGATCTTGACAGTAGCAGACTGGGGGATGCTCCACTCGCATCTACATGAATGTGTTTCTCTGCGGGCAAACGTTAATAAATTAACGTACATAATTTATGACGTGCATGAAACGAGAATTGTGATTTATCCAAATCAGCAACAAACGGAATAATTCCGCGCTGAATGTGTGTTTCCCAGTTTTAAACAGTTCGGTGAAAATGTATCGTTGATCTGAACCGAACTAATATGGGCTGGAAATAGGAAATGTTTTCAATAGATAAATGTCTCGAAACGATATTTATTTGAATTATACATTTGTATTTGGATTTTTTTTAGTCGATATAAATAAAAGACATTGCTCGTTTAATCGTCGAAATTTTTTCATACAAATCTTCCTGCAAAAAATTTTAATATTGATCTTTATATGTTAAAGTAATTTCACAAATAAATTCTCTCGATAAATTTAAATTATACATTTGTATTTGGATTTTTTTTAGTCGATATAAATAAAAGACATTTCTCGTTTAATCGTCGAAATTTTTTCATACAAATCTTCCTGCAAAAAATTTTAATATTGATCTTTATATGTTAAAGTAATTTCACAAATAAATTCTCTCCGTAAATTGAAATTATACATTTGTATTTGGATATTTTTTAGTCGATATAAATATAAGACATTTCTCGTTTAATCGTCGAAATTTTTTCATACAAATCTTCCTGCAAAAAATTTTAATATTTATCTTTATATGTTAAAGTAATTTCACAAATAAATTCTCTCGATAAATTTAAATTATACATTTGTATTTGGATTTTTTTTAGTCGATATAAATAAAAGACATTTCTCGTTTAATCGTCGAAATTTTTTCATACAAATCTTCCTGCAAAAAATTTTAATATTGATCTTTATATGTTAAAGTAATTTCACAAATAAATTCTCTCCGTAAATTGAAATTATACATTTGTATTTGGATATTTTTTAGTCGATATAAATATAAGACATTTCTCGTTTAATCGTCGAAATTTTTTCATACAAATCTTCCTGCAAAAAATTTTAATATTTATCTTTATATGTTAAAGTAATTTCACAAATAAATTCTCTCGATAAATTTAAATTATACATTTGTATTTGGATTTTTTTTAGTCGATATAAATAAAAGACATTTCTCGTTTAATCGTCGAAATTTTTTCATACAAATCTTCCTGCAAAAAATTTTAATATTGATCTTTATATGTTAAAGTAATTTCACAAATAAATTCTCTCCGTAAATTGAAATTATACATTTGTATTTGGATATTTTTTAGTCGATATAAATATAAGACATTTCTCGTTTAATCGTCGAAATTTTTTCATACAAATCTTCCTGCAAAAAATTTTAATATTTATCTTTATATGTTAAAGTAATTTCACAAATAAATTCTCTCCGTAAATTGAAATTATACATTTGTATTTGGATATTTTTTAGTCGATATAAATATAAGACATTTCTCGTTTAATCGTCGAAATTTTTTCATACAAATCTTTCAGCGAAAAATATTAATATTGATCTTTATATGTTAAATTAATTTCGCAAATGAATTCTGTCCGTAAATTTAAATTATACATTTGTATTTGGATTTTTTTTTAGTCGATATAATTTTTTTAGTCGAAGAAAATCGATCGAGTTTAATCGTCAAATTTTTTCATACAAATCTTTCTGCGAATAATATAATATTGATCATTATATTTTAAAGTAATGTCACAAATAAGCATTTTTAGAGATATTTAATAGACATTTTAACAAACCGTAGATATTTAAACAAATTTCACTCATATCAGTGTAAATAATTGTTGTGTACTTCCTAACGAAATTATTTCTATATATCTAGAAACTTGTACGATTTATCTATCCACTTGAAAGTACGTTCTTCTTTCTTAATTTAACAGATTGGTTTTTGTGATTTTAGCAGTTTTGTTAATCTTTTTTTAAACAGAAGTGGTAAACCGATGAGCTAAACGTATTTAGAAATTTCAGATATAATTTTGATTCTAGTCCGGATTAATTTTCTCAAATCACCATTTATTTATAAATAGCACATGAAATGCTTTGTGCGGGTCAAAACCACATTTTCTCTATGATAAACCTTTGTGAGATGGATCCAGAAGTGGATAAAAGAAAACAGAACTGTATTAAGGAGTAATATTTACTTCCAAAATTTCAAACTGTTGATATGCTAAATTTCTATTTAAAATTGAAAATTTCGATTTTTTACTACACAAATTTGTACTTTTCGCTATATTTTCGATCCTTGGTCATATTTGCTAATAAAAATTCTCTTCTTCTTCAATTGTTACCGCCACCTCAGGAATTATTTTGAACAATTCATAAAATTTAGTTTTTTAAATTTACATTTTCGCTCCTTTGCGCACAAAAACTCTTTTTAATCCTCTTGCAATCTGGTTTTGTTACCACCAGCACCGAATTACATACAATGTAAATATAGTCGTCTATTTTCAAACACGTACTCACACATTGCATCTTCCACGAGATCTCAAAAGAAGCGACCAACCAACATGCATTAGACCTCGGGGGTTGTCTGCACACCGTTTAGGGGCAACCAAGTGCGGGACACCGTGAAATTAGGAATATAAGTGTGTGTTTAGGTTGAAGTAACATAGATATAGGGTCTTATTTAGTTTCTACATAACGCTTAGTTGAATTGCGAAGAAAGTAACTGTAAGAACCTTTTGTTGCGATAATTATGTTCATTGCGATGGATGGACCTTCTAGAATCTCTCATTCGAAGCAATAACGACACTTTATTTCCTATCTTTAGCAGAAATGCATTCATTTACAACGTACTAGTGCTGTCACGTAATCCGGTGTACCGGTGCACCGGTCCAACTTTTGTTGGGGACCGGTTACTTTTCATTTCGTGGTACACCGGTACGTACCGCCGCACCGCTGTGTACCGCCGCACCGCTGTGTACCGCCGCACCGCTGTGTACCGCCGCACCGCTGTGTACCGCCGCACCGCTGTGTACCGTCGCACCGGTGTGTACTGCAAAGTCTTAATGCAGCGGTGCGCACTGCGCACCGGTACAGCGGTTTACAAAAAATGGGCCGTTTCGAAATATCAGTACAAATTTTGAAAGTACTTGAAACGAAGCAGCGCCTAAATCTAAATTTTAATACTATGAAACAAAAACAGATTGGTCATCAAGAGACATTTATCAATTATAAATTATAAATATAATTTATACATTTATTATAACATCATTTCTTTTATGTCAATTATCCACAAAAATATAAGAAACTGCTAATAAATGAGCACATAGATTCCACAGTTGCTTTAGCTTTCTGAGGAGGGTGAATTCATTCTATTCGTTCCATTCCATTTTTTCTTTTCTCTTACCCGCGCTCTTTCGCCTTTTTCGTTAAGTTTATAGGAGACCACTATCAGATACTAGGGAAAACCGGTACGTATGGTACGGACCGTACTATACGTACCGGTCTGAACCATGCGTACCGATGCACCGGTCCGTACCATACGTATCAATGCACCGGTTCGTACCATACCGGTGCATCAACGGATTCGGTGCACCGGTTTATTTTTACCTAGCGGTCTGTACCATACGTACCGGTACGTATGGTACCGTAGCGGTCTGTACCATACTTACCGGTGCACCGGTGACAATGGACTGTACCGGGTTACCGGTTCATGAGAGGAAATTTGACAGCACTACAACGTACATATAAAAAGTAGTCTTATTTTAGTTTCATGCTTGCAGAGAGTCACCTCTATATGTCCACTAAAATTTTTTTTCGTATATTAAATATGCATTTGCTAATTTTTATAAATTTTCATATTATGAACCAATATAAAGTAAAAAATACATTTTTTTTGAAATCCTAGACAAGTTTTGTTTTCGCCTATTGCTAAATGTACATGGCAGTTAAATTTCGTACATTTTTAACGAATGCTTTATTTAAATTTGCAATAATTTATTGGGAGATTATTAGTAAACTTAAATCAATTACGAATTCAAAAATGATCGTTATTGGTTAATATTTAATTATATAATACCGTATTGCGAAATCATTTTATTATTCGCAATATGGAATTGAAAATTTCCGACACCTCCTGCGCATGCATTATGTCGATTATAACATTTTTTGCGGTAAATTAATTATAAATGAAGGTACATTTTATATCGAACATAAATTTTGGACACACTACCCTTTCTGGTAGCACCCTTGCAACACTCAATGCTATCGTGCGATCAAATAAAAACGTTTCTATCTACTTGAATGATTTAATTGTTTAAATCAATACAATAGCGTGCACTTAAAAAAAAATTGTAATTTTATATGTAGGATTATTTTACTTGTTTGTATTACTTAAGGAAGTTAAACTATTCTATTAAATATAAAGTATTCTACTGAATCTCAAATTTATATATATTTTTTAAATTTTCTCTTCTTCGATTTGATTAAATGATGAACCGACCAATTATTTCGTGCCGAATATAGATTGTACGGAGATGATTGTGTTATCAGATTGTGCAATTTATTTGATCACCCTGTATAGTACGCATTTAAATGTACAATATAACGTAACGAAACGCATTGAAAAATCGCAATGTCATAAATACGGGAGAAAATCTGATATTTACAGCAAATACCTCATTTTTGCCTATAGATATTACGCTGATTTATTATAATATGTTATTTAATCATTCATTATATCCTATAAATTATTTATTAATAACGCATTAAATTGTGGAATAAAATAAAATATTTGCCGTCGATAATAGTGTGATCAAATTACCGTTTTGTACAAATACGAACATGCGCTTACGATGCAAAAATGAAATGAAAAATTTATAATATATCCATTGTCTATTGATAATTCTGTAATAAACAGCGGAAATCCCAAAACGTGGCACAAGTATCAAGGTATAATTATATGAATATACGCGAGCCATAATTAATACGTACTGGGAATTATGCAACACATTATTTGCATACATTATTCAGAGATAATTCCTACGAATTTGTGTGTAATTATAAATAAGTTAGAGATACATACTTACACGACAAGATTAATTAATTAATTTATTAGTGAATTTTGCTTAGCAGTGATCTTGACTATACAAAGAACGCTTAGTAACTATGAATTGCAATTTCTTGGAAGAATCGTTTAAAAAAAAACCCATTCTAATCGTTAAGTTAATTCGATATTTTTATACCATATACATTTTCATAAATCTAATTAAATGTATTTACATATACAACACAATTCCTTTGTTCAAACATTAGAAATGCAAACAAAATGAGCAGAGGAAATTATAAAATCCGCAACAATAAATCTAATATACTTAAATAACAATAACGAACAAAAGTCATAGTATAAGTTGCATGTCCATTTCGATGATTAAGCCTCCATCTTGAGTATTCGCGTAAATAAATGGCACCCACTTGGATTGCTATTAAATTTTTGCATTACTTCTGAAAAAGTAGGCATCTAAGTTATAAAGCTTCAAACATTTTGTTTTTGTTTTATTACTGATTGTTAAAATTAATATAACAATTTTTTGATATATAACCAAAGTGACCATATGTCCGCTCTTTCAGCGGGACAATTTTTATATGGAGTAATTGTTAAAATTTGCAATTTTTTTTTACGTAAAAAAATATTGAATTGGTCATTTTCTGATGGGAAACGATTTGAGGATTCTAAATGGGCAACTAGTTAAATATAAAAACCAAAAAATGTAACGAATGTAAAATAATATTAAACGAATGCGTGCCAAAAGTTTTTCTGAAAATTTTATTAATAATCCGAAGCTTTTGAAGAAAATCCACCAAGTGAAATGTATCGCATTCTCAATGGAAAACTAACACAACTCAAAATGGGTTTAGATGTTTAAAGGATAATCAAATTGAAGTTTTCGTTATCGAAAAAAATAATATATAGTGTCCATTAGGTTTGAAATTTAATGTATTGCCAAACGATGGATAAAAAGGGCAAGTTGGGTATTTTTAAATTTATATCTTAAACCTATTGTTTATAAAGAAATTAATTATGGTGGTATTGCATTAACAAATTATCATAATTTTGTGTTATGAAATTTAATAATTTAACTAATTTTGTACTATTGAGTTACTTTTGCATTAGTGGAAATAAAAATATTCGTCTTTGTAAAATAACACATTTTGTGTTACGGTCGTTTATTATTCACAAAACTAACACTGCATAAGTAACATATTTGGTGTTATGTTACTTTTAGACTAAGAAATTAAATATTATTGTCAATAGAAGATTAAAAATAATAGAAGACTAAATAACAAAAAATCTGGTGGTATTGCATCGAAAAAAATAAAATATTTCAATGGTGGACAAATCAACATATTTATTTTTCAATATTTGAAGATGTGTTGGTTTAGCATTGAACATTTTAATGTGCAGATACAACATAAACGTAATTTTTGTATTTTTTGACTTGTGATGGTATTCCATCGACAGTGCGATATGTTGACGTTCGCCGACGATATAGCTATCTTGGAAGAAAGGGAGCAGAATTTGGAAGAGGTATTAAATAGTATGCAAAAAGTAATGACAAGAGGGTGTGGCAATCGAAAGATAATGGGGGTAATATAATAGAAGAAGTATTTTTTAAACAAAGTTTTAATATATCTAAGTATTATAAGATTAATAGAGTAAACTTTTTTCTAGTTCCTATCCAAATATATTAGTTTTTACAAATTAACCCCCCATATAAAAAATAATAATTTTTTGCGTTTGTTTCGCTTTGTCTTTCGTGTAATATGGTGTATTAAGATTTCCTATTTTCAGCCAAAAAAAAAAGCGGATTAGAACCCGCGACCATCTAATTAACTCGGCCAAAAAAAGATAAGCAAAGATGAGCAAAACAGTATTTTATTCGAAGAAAGTTGGCTATATACATACACCTTTCAATATATAATCGGAACGGTGTCACATTGCGCATTCCAGTGCCTGGGTAATAGGGGGTTGAATAAAAACACGGGGGGGTTAAAACACCCGTACATATGTTCATTCACCCCGACCACGGGCGTGCGTGGAGGGCGTGATTCGTGGGTGGGTTGTGCATATATGTGATTATCCAAAGTCCAGCAAAAAATACGGCCGTTGCTGATCATAAACGTATTTTATAATTAGTTGTGATTATGCAACCCGGTATGCCCATTAACCCCCGATGCTCGTTGCGATTGGTCGAAAATGACTGGCCAACCGAAAAAATGAATTTTATTAAAAATCAATACGGACTATAGTACCGCACGTACACGTACGTATGTGCCGTGCACGTATAAAGCGACCACCCCATCATTCGCTTGTGTTTTTAAATAACTGATTGAAGGTGGCGGCAGCAACGGCCGTGGTGGTGTATTTTTCGGGGGTGGAGTGGAGAGATCGCCCCCGCGGCCAGCGGGGGCGATTGAAGGGGGAGGCACAGCGCGGCAGCTAGCCATCATCGTGATGCTTCTGCCGCTGAAGAACTATAACGCGACCAATAGGTCCGATTATAATATTAGGCGGCGCAAATTGCTCGCACTTAATTATTGTAACGAATCATCACCACTTCGATAAATTTTTAATTAATTTTACTTCGGACGCGATAACTAGTCAAATAGGAAATAGCCTATCCGGCATAGGCTGATATCCACAAAAAAAAATAACCAAAAACTTTACATCTTCTAAGAAATAATAATAACAATAAAATCACATCCTCTGGATATTCGAAGAGATTCAGCGTCAACTTTAAACTAGTTTAATCTAGGACTCTGCCCAGGTCATTATTCTTCCAATTTACCTCTCGAAAAATTATTCATTCCGTTTTCCTTACGCCTCCTCGATTTAATAAATATGTATATATGTGTGATATATCCGCGTTGTTCGAAACAAAAAAAGTCATGCGCGGCCCTCTAATCACAAAGAATAAAAATACGCAGACGTGTGGAATTGTATATATATATATATATGTGTGTGTGTGACGCGGGTAAAAAGTGTATATAAAAACTCACATATTTGGCGGAATAGTGGAGTGTCGATAATGACATAGGTTGGAGGTGGTTTTTCTGGAGGTAGGGAGGCGGGGGGTTAGTTTGAGAATAGAATAGGATGTCGGAGGAAGAAGTGGCACTTAATTTTGACGAATTATTTGGATTAAAATTAGTTGCGGGGATGTTTATTGAAGAGGTAACTCAATTGGAAGATGTTGGATCAAATAATATTTGTTGGTGCACTCAATTATGTGATATTGCTTTATTGCAGAATCCTAGAAGTGAGTCCCAGTTTCATCCTTAATTGAATTAAATGTCAAATTGACTAAAAAAAAAATTGTTCGCGGTGTATATTTTTTAATTGTAATTTTCGATTTATTTGTGAGTATCCAAAACAGTATATAGAATAGTGTGCGCGTAGTATTTTTCTGCAGAAACGTTCCTCTAGCTGATTTTTCAATATTCATACATGCACACATTCTGCATGACACACAGTATATACAAGCATGTAGACAGACAGATAAATACACACGTCCGCATTCGTTTGAACAACTCGGACAAAAGCTAAAAACCAATAGTCCTTCGTTCTCATTTATTCGGCGTATATATCCACTTACTACTCCCGCCCAATCTACATCCTATAACTCTATCTTTATCCCGTCACCCAACATGCATACGTGCATTATGGCCTGCCTATGCTGGCGGATTCGCATATACGAGTGCCAATGTATTGGATAAAATGCTCGCGATACTTTTTTTTTCTGTTTGGTTGGTGAATGGTGTACTTTTTTTTTTTTTCACCTCATGTGCACTAAGTGGGGATGCGATTTGACACATGAAACGAAAAACTTATGTGCCGAGTTATGACGATTATGTAAGATGACCTAAAAGAATATTTGAAAAAACTGATCTAACATTGTCCAACAGTTGAAAGAAATCTTAAAACTTTTTTTTTATTTGTAGTTTTAAATCTCAAGTAGCGATATTTTTGACAACCTTTGGCAATAATAAAAGTAGGTACCTACTTTATAAAATAAAAAATATATATATTGCATTTAATATATTTATATATACAAACATTAATCTAAAAATATGTTCTTACAACAAACAGAATTACATTTATAGTTAGTTACACATTGAAAAGCTTATTTGTATATATTTGTTTAAAGAAATAATTGATAATTGAGCAATATGCGCGTTTATAATAAATTTCAGCAAATATTTGCATATTTATAATTTATTACAGTTTTTTTTTTTTGGTACTTATATTAGTAAATGTGATTTTAATTGTGAAAAATGTATATTGCAATGTAAAGTTTTACAAATTCAATCGACGATTTTTTTTCCAATTTTGTTCTCAACTCTAACGTGCCCCGATCGGTATATGTAGACGGTGCGGGGGATTAAATGGGCGGCTAAAATAGGTGATTGCAAATTTCGATGCGAATGGGCAATGGGATCGAACACCGGCAGGGTGAAGGAGACGCAGAATTACACGAGGATATTTTTTTTTTGCTAATGTGCACATGCATGTGTGAGTGTAGATTTTTCATGTCGGGTTAAAAATGTGCACGGGGAGGGGGGGCATTTAAAAACCCGTCCCGCTCCTTCTTCACCAATTCATCCACCGTCGTCGCCCCCGTAATTCGGTTCGAATGTATCCACACACCATCAATGCGAATTAGTTTCGTCCTTGCGCATTTGCATATCACCACGTACCGCGTGATCCAAATGTCAGTCAATCAGCAAAATTCGAACATTTAATTTTTTTTTTCTTATATGAACTCGTGAATATTTTTCAGGTACCGCAAACTGCAACAATAATCTGATTTTTCCAAATAGTGTTTTATAAAACGTTTGACTACGGCCGAATAAAAATAGATCAATTAAAAAATATTAGGGAAAAAAAATTATATACGATGTTTTATATCATAATTGTGTTATAAAAGTTTTATTTCTCTTCCCTAATATGGAATATCACAACATAACGGCCAAATCTAAAACTTATAAAAAAATATTTCGAATTTTCAAACGAAATTTCGCACATATCAAGACAAACTACCAAACAATATATCTGACTATCTAAATTTGATTGTACCAATTTAACCACACATTGGGAGTTTGTTTAAAAAATAACCGTATTAAATATTTACTACATTTTGAACTTTCGCATATTTATTGGCAATTTTAATGTGTTTCGAATATTTTTTGCCTCACCCCGGTGCTGGTTAAAAATACGGGCCCGACAAAAAAATCCCCATTAGCAACGATCGTAATTTATGAAATGTTTGTAAGCTCTAATAAACTGGGGCCTCCCCTTATTTTTCCAGTTAATTGACATTTGCACGGCTCATATATTAGTCGTAGCTCAAAATTCATGCTAAGCACTAATTTATCACGTATAATTCGACAAACAGGACTCTCTATATTTTATACACACGTTAAAAAAATGTTGCTTTTATTTATTAATGTGCACGTACAATTATATATACGTTATCGTTATAAGTGTTTGTACGTATTTATTTGATGAAAGTTGTTTTCCAGATGAGTTCCAGCCACGGCAAATATTGGATGTAATAATTGGGCAATTTTAACTAGGAATTAAACGTATGTAATAATGCCTCCCGATATTCAGCTCGGGAATGGATTAGCTTTATTATTTATCCGACCAATGACTATGAAATAATCTTCCACTTGTTCTATTTCAATATTTAGTTGGCCGTATTTTTGAGGAAGCTTTTATATTCTTGATACAAAATGCATTTCTCCTACGTAGCAAGGACTTTCCTTAATCCGTTACTGAAGAAGTCTAATTATACTTACACGTTACTTATTTATTTCCCTGTTCCAGTTCGTTTACTAGTAGCTACAATTATTGAGATAGTAAAAGGAGCGTGTAATGATAAAATGAATACATCTATAAGTGCACGAGAAAACTTAATTGAAGCTGCTTACTCCTACAGATGGAAACGAAACTTGTTTTTCCTTTAGATAATGAACGTACACGTTTATTATCTGCAAGGATTGACTCGAACAAGTAGATATATCCTGCAGTTGTTTCGGATCGAACAAATGATCTAAATTTCCGTAACTACTTTATCTGATGACTTATAATTGCAGAACATACAACCAACTTTCCTCTTGTTGCAAATAATATTAATTGTATAATAATTTCTAGGGTATTAGTGCGAATTTCCAAGTGAGATTTTTCGCGATTGTACTAGAAATTGTGTTGTTTGTATTAAGTAGGACAACAACCAGTCGCTTCTACGTGACTAATATTCGATAAATTTTTTTTTTGAAAAAGATTTGTAATATTTTATTTTCTATTAACATGAAGATTCTTTATTGTTTTCCAATTAAACGAACTAATAATTGCGACGTGTGCTAATGGATGTTGCGTCGTTAATATTTGATAAAACAACATGATTTTCCAACAGTAGAAATAATAATTTATACAGGATTCAAATCACTTTTTTATCGCAGCTTCAAAAAGAAGCACGAATCGTGGAATGATATTTTTTTAAATTTCGATATTTTTTTAGAAATCGTAGACTAGAGGTTCTCTACAATTTTCTTGCAGTAATATCCTATCAAAAAAAAATTCTTCTTAATCGACCTCTTAAAAATTTCATATTTGTCAAGATTTTCTAATATGTTTTAAAATATTTTAAAACATAACGACGTATTTGAAAATTCAAAAACTGTACGATGCGATAAATTGATTTATCTATGCACCCTAATCGACCTCTCGAGTTGCATCAACCCCCAACGAAATACCACCAACCCCTCGAGGATATATGTTGAAATCTTTGACAATCTCTGATTTAGATAAATAAAAAATAATTATTATATCTTTACTTAGCTACAACACCTGCATTTATTCTGTAGATTTAAGAGCAGTGCTGCAATTTTTAAATAGCATTGGTGCTAGTATCGTGCCTTGAAGTACGCCACGTCAATTTCTGCAATTTATTACCTTGAACTGGCAAGATATTTATATATTTCTCACAATAGCAGAGACAGTTGATCGGATCATGCTAATGATCCTTTGGCTATATATAAATATTCTGGACAAGTACGCGAAGGCTCACTAGCATTTTATAATGTCCCTGGTCGAACACACAATAATTATAAAATTTATTTTATACATTCAAAACGCCATACTGCACAGCGAGAGTTATATTGTAACAAGTATTCCAGAGCCACAACATACGTATATATTTACGTCATATATCAGAAGTTCAAAATTGAACTGTAATTACAATGCATTACTCATTTCAAAAGTTATAATTAATGCTTATATATATCGTACTATACGTCTATAGCTAACTATGCGAAGCAGCTACGTAGTAATATGTAGATATACGGTCCTCCTAAGTATCTCGGCAATTAAGCCAATAATTTATATCATTCTTCGGAATACAGTAATTTCAATGTTATATAGGAGTCATAATGAGAAATGAGGAGGAGTTGGCGTAATGCTAAATGTACGCGAATGTGTACACAGAAACTGAAAGGGGAACGGGAGTAGTACCATATAACACGTGCCAACTTGCATTTGCAATATCATTAGGTAATAACATTAGAAAAATTCTTCATGAACCATAAATCATGTTTTACAATTTTTTTCAATATTTTCGAGTATGTAATGAAATCTGTATTTTTTTTCTTTTTTGAAAAACATACTTCATAACTACACATCGAATTATATACATGTGCCAACTTGCATTTGCAATATCATTAGGTAATAACGTTAGAAAAAATTCTTCATGAACCATAAATCATGTTTTACAATTTTTCAAATCTTTTCGAGGATCTAGTGAAATCTGTACATTTTCTTTATTGAAAAACATACTTTATAACTACACATCAAATTACATACATGTGCCAACTTGCATTCCCAATATCATTAGGTAATAACATTATGAAAATTCTTCATGAACCATAAATCATGTTTTACAAATTTTCAAATCATTTCGAGGATCTAGTGAAATCTGTACATTTTCTTTATTGAAAAACATACTTTATAACTACACATCAAATTACATACATGTGCCAACTTGCATTTGCAATATCATTGGGTAATAACATTAGAAAAATTCTTCATGAACCATAAATCATGTTTTACAATTTTTTTTCAAATCTTTTCGAGTATGTAGTGAAATCTGTACATTTTCTTTGAGAAAAACATACTTTATAACTACATATCGAATTATATACATGTGCCAACTTGCATTCCCAATATCATTAGGTAATAACATTACGAAAATTCTTCATGAACCACAAATCATGTTTTACAAATTTTCAAATCTTTTCGAGAATCTAGTGAAATCTGTACATTTTCTTTATTGAAAAACATACTTTATAACTACACATCAAATTACATACATGTGCCAACTTGCATTTGCAATATCATTAGGTAATAACATTACGAAAATTCTTCATGAACCATAAATCATGTTTTACAATTTTTTTCAAATCTTTTCGAGTATGTAATGAAATCTGTATATATTTTCTTTTTTGAAAAACATACTTCATAACTACACATCGAATTATATACATGTGCCAACTTGCATTTGCAATATCATTAGGTAATAACATTAGAAAAATTCTTCATGAACCATAAATCATGTTTTACAAATTTTCAAATCATTTCGAGTATGTAGTGAATTTGTACATTTTCTTTGAGAAAAACATACTTTATAACTACACATCAAATTACATACATGTGCCAACTTGCATTTGCAATATCATTAGGTAATAACATTACGAAAATTCTTGATAAACCATAAATCATGTTTTACAAATTTTCAAATCATTTCGAGGATGTAGTGAAATCTGTAGATTTTCTTTTAGAAAAACATACTTTATAACTACACATCGAATTACATACATGTGCCAACTTGCATTCCCAATATCATTAGGTAATAAGATTAGAAAAATTCTTCATGAACCATAAATCATGTTTTACAATTTTTCAAATCTTTTCGAGGATCTAGTGAAATCTGTACATTTTCTTTATTGAAAAACATACTTTATAACTACACATCAAATTACATACATGTGCCAACTCGCATTTGCAATATCATTAGGTAATAATATTACGAAAATTCTTGATAAACCATAAATCATGTTTTACAAATTTTCAAATCTTTTCGAGGATCTAGTGAAATCTGTACATTTTCTTTATTGAAAAACATACTTTATAACTACACATCAAATTACATACATGTGCCAACTTGCATTCCCAATATCATTAGGTAATAACATTAGAAAAATTCTTCATGAACCATAAATCATGTTTTACAATTTTTCAAATCTTTTCGAGGATCTAGTGAAATCTGTACATTTTCTTTATTGAAAAACATACTTTATAACTACACATCAAATTACATACATGTGCCAACTCGCATTTGCAATATCATTAGGTAATAACATTACGAAAATTCTTGATAAACCATAAATCATGTTTTACAAATTTTCAAATCTTTTCGAGGATCTAGTGAAATCTGTTAGTTAGTTAAAGAGTCCGCAATCCTAAAGATTGGTTGGAAACAGCACGCCATGCCGATCTATCCTGAGCTAATCCCTTCATCTCCCTATAGCTATTCATCTCAACGTCTTCAACTATCTGACTCACACACTCCAATCTAGGCCTACCTACCCCTCTCTTTCCCTCCACTCTACCTTCTATGATCAATTGCATAATCCCCCCATGCCTAAGAATATGCCCTACTAATCTGTCTCTCCTACGTTGTAACACTCTCCAAATACTTCTCTTCTCCCCTACTAACTCTAGTACAGCTTCATTTGTTACTTTATCTTCCCAACCAATCCTCATCATCCTCCTATAACACCACATTTCAAGTGCTTCTAATCTACGCTTCTCTTCCTTTCCTATAGTCCACGCCTCACACCCGTACAGTGCTGTACATGTTAGAAAAATTCTTCATGAACCATAAATCATGTTTTACAATTTTTTTCAAATCTTTTCGAGGATGTAGTGAAATCTGTACATATTCTTTTTTGAAAAACATACTTCATAACTACACATCGAATTATATACATGTGCCAACTTGCATTTGCAATATCATTAGGTAATAACATTATGAAAATTCTTCATGAACCATAAATCATGTTTTACAAATTTTCAAATCATTTCGAGGATGAATGTGAAATCTGTACATTTTCTTTTTTGAAAAACGTACTATATAACTAACATATGATTCAACTAGTAAATATATAATTCCAAAAAAATCTTTAACTTCAGCGTCCAATTTAAAGATAGTTTGCTAAATATAAATTTTGACCCGAAAACCATTTGACACAATCGATCCGAATATAAGTGACACAGTACATAGACCGAACGGTAATAGCAAGTCCTTGGTCCTACACCGGGAATAAGGGTTGCATCCCCTTCGGGTGATGGGGGGCTGGCAATGAGGCAGCATCGGCGGAATCGGGGGAGCGGGACAGAAAATTAATGTTATGCAATTCTCGGAAGGTGGGAGAGAGAGTAAATGTAATTAATTATCTCCGTTCGTAATGACTCTGACTGATGAGGTGTTCGCGTTGAACCTATTATACAAGCGAACCTCACTCTGTGACGTTGGCTCACCATCTAGATTCCACTACAATTATCATAATCGTATTATATATGCTTTTTAAAAATTTATTCTCAATTCTTCTGGCTTTCGAAAAAGTTAATTGGCCCATATTCCAATCATGTTAAAAACTATAGGGATTTAGACATAGGGCACAAATCTTCCCGTCAAGGGACCCATCATGCCATGAAAAAGAACGATACAGAGATAGGTCACCATATGGGGCTCTTAGACTCGTCATTCCACTCGGCAAGTGGAAAATCTGACTTTATGTTCCAAAATCGTATGGGAATTAATTTTACAATTTAGATGCAGACTTCCGATTTACAACAACAAATAAAATAGCCACTGCAATGCTGAAAAGATGGTCATGCCATAGCTCAATTGTAACTACTTATATTTTGATGATTTTTTATATGATATATTACGATTAAGACCGCTAAAGAAACATCTTACCATTCGCTCAGATCTCACAGACCAAATCTGCCAACTAAACTAACCTTAACAATTTTAAAAGGCGATGATTAATTGTCTAATTTAATTATAGAATATCTACGACGACCGTATGTCCATTACATCCATTGCTACACATTCTATACAACGATTCCAACGAACGAAAAAATCTTTCATTCTTCAATCGCTTCTTCTAATACATTCCTCCTAGTAACTAAATGGCTGTAATTATATCTGTATATATATGACACGACATTATTAATATTAATTATAACAAATCTTCCGCTGGCTTCTTTTGTTCGATCATTTTCCTGGCTTAATATGGTTCGGACACAATATGCATATTTTATATTTATTGTGTCAGTTGATTCGAGATGAATGTACGTGTAATAAAATATGATACTTGCGCTTTAATGATAATCAGTTTCGTGTAATGATTGGCATTAAAATGGAATGCCACGAAGGATATTAGAGTTAGACTTGGAATATCATTAGTAGTACGCTGAAGATGCGATCAACATTGTATTTATTCGATTAATTCTACTTTAGAATATTGCTGAAGATATCTACTTGTATAAATATATATTTTTTATATTCATTTATGGGTTCAAAACGCGTAAATTGTATTATCTGCTTTTTTGAATGGATATTATTCAAAATATGATTTTTTGGTCACCTATTTTTTACATAATATGTGTTGTAAAATATTACGAAATATAAAAGTCATTTGATTTAACGCTACTAAGTTTTTTTTTATATTATAAAATACTTTTAGATAGTTGCAGTAGAATTTCTTCAATAGGTCATATTTTAATCCCTGCATTTAATGTGTGACGTAAACTGGATACTGAATGTTAAATTTAAGCAAAAAACATAAATTCGATAAAGTACGCTAACGTACTTTTTTTTGTAATACTCTAGGAATAACGATTCTCGCATTTCTGCCATTGCATTGTGCACTGAAAGGAAGTTTAGTGTTTAATCCTGCAAAAATCGCGACCGTTGCTATTTTCGCTTGACATGTATTGCTGTCAAAATATGTAGGTAACGCGGTGATGCATATTGACAGGTTTATGTACCTCGCATGTTGACAGAAAGTGTTTGTTCGGGGCGTTTGTAAATGGTAGGCGCACGGACAATTTTCACACGTTTACCCGAAAATTGAAAGTCATTTCATATACTCTCCGCTGAACTGATATATGAGCGTGAAAATGATTTGAAAAAAACACACACAAACCCCCGATGAAATGCTACAAAGAATAAAAAGTTTTCAAGTCAAAATGTATTTTTTTAATTGTTATTATATATTTTATATAAATTCGCTAGGGAAATTAAAATATCATCAAATAAAGTTTGTTTGATTCTGGATAAGCTGTTGTATTGAAGCTTGTATTGAATTTTTTTTAAACCACTCTTTCGCCTCATATACAAACTCACACACTTCGTGTTTTTATTTTGAATTATTCGGCGCTTTTCGCTTGTATTTCTAAATTTTACACTTGGTATTAAGAACGAGTGTATAGGCCACCCTCACACTCGTATTATTATCATTTCCGAGTGGAGTTTTTTTTCCATCTACATGCCAAGGCAGGGAAAAATACAGCTGATATACATATACATGTTGGATGGGGGGTGGGATATTATTCATAGTCTCGCTTTTCTCTCGGCACTGACCGCTCGACTCTAAACCATTGCAATTCTTCCCCCGCTGGCAAATAAATCATCATTATTGGTCAGTGTGTGAGCGTACGTCCGTATATTTCTATATGAGAGATACCGTAGGAATATAAAATGTTCGTTTTGTGCAAAGGTGCGATACCGAAAGCGTCCCGACGCTACCACCGCTCGAAAAGCCGCATTTGCGACGTATAATTTTTTTTCTACAGACACTGATCTACGCGCTCGTGAGATTGTATGTATATAAAATGCTCCAAATCTAATTTGGCACAATTTGATATGACCCTCGCATATATATATGCGTGTGTGCACTTATTTGTTGCCAATTCCATGCGAAATATAATAATATCGCGTATGTTCCAAAGAAAATACGAAACCATAAATCACCGAACCAAATCAAATGCGACAATTATAATTTTAAAATGAATTGAAGCGTTCAATAGATGAAGGTGTCATGTGAGATTTTTTCTAAATTGAAGTTTTCTGATGGATGAAGGTGCTGTGGGTTCTTTTTTCATACAATCTTCATCAGATTATTATACTTGCTAAAATATCGAAGTTCTGCAGTTGATGGTATTACTCTTTAATGACACAGTATGAATGGATAAAGGTGTTATGTGACATTATTTTTAAATTGATGTTTTATAATGGATGAAGGTATTGTGGGTTCTTTTTTTATACAATCTTCATCAGATTATTATACTTGCTAAAATATCGAAGTTCTGCAGTTGATGGTGTTACTATTTAATAACACAATATGAATGGATAAAGGTATTATGTGACATTATTTTTAAATTGAAGTTTTATGATGGATGAAAGTGTTGTGGGTTCTTTTTTACATACCATCTTCATCAGATTGTTGTACTTGCTAAAATATCGAAGTTCTGCAGTTGATGGTATTACTATTTAATAACACAATATGAATGGATAAAGGTGTTATGTGACATTATTTTTAAATTGAAGTTTTCTGATGGATGAAAGTATTGTGGGTTCTTTTTACATATCATCTTCATCATATTGTTGTACTTGCTAAAATATCGAAGTTCTGCAGTTGATGGTATTACTATTTAATAACACAATATGAATGGATAAAGGTGTTATGTGACATTATTTTTAAATTGAAGTTTTCTGATGGATGAAAGTGTTGTGGGTTCTTTTTACACATCATCTTCATCAGATTGTTGTACTTGCTAAAATATCGAAGTTCTGCAGTTGATGATGTTACTCTTTAATGATACAGTATGAATGGATAAAGGTGTTATGTGACATTATTTTTAAATTGAAGTTTTATAATGGATGAAGGTGTTGTGGGTTCTTTTTTCATACAATCTTCATCAGATTATTATACTTGCTAAAATATCGAAGTTCTGTAGTTGATGATGTTACTCTTTAATGATACAGTATGAATGGATAAAGGTGTTATGTGACATTATTTTTAAATTGAAGTTTTATAATGGATGAAGGTGTTGTGGGTTATTTTTTCATACAATCTTCATCAGATTATTATACTTGCTAAAATATCGAAGTTCTGCAGTTGATGGTATTACTATTTAATAACACAATATGAATGGATAAAGGTGTTATGTGACATTATTTTTAAATTGAAGTTTTCTGATGGATGAAAGTATTGTGGGTTCTTTTTACATATCATCTTCATCATATTGTTGTACTTGCTAAAATATCGAAGTTCTGCAGTTGATGGTATTACTATTTAATAACACAATATGAATGGATAAAGGTGTTATGTGACATTATTTTTAAATTGAAGTTTTCTGATGGATGAAAGTGTTGTGGGTTCTTTTTACATATCATCTTCATCATATTGTTGTACTTGCTAAAATATCGAAGTTCTGCAGTTGATGATGTTACTCTTTAATGATACAGTATGAATGGATAAAGGTGTTATGTGACATTATTTTTAAATTGAAGTTTTATAATGGATGAAGGTGTTGTGGGTTCTTTTTTCATACAATCTTCATCAGATTGTTATACTTGCTAAAATATCGAAGTTCTGCAGTTGATGGTATTACTCTTTAATGACACAGTATGAATGGATAAAGGTGTTATGTGACATTATTTTTAAATTGATGTTTTATAATGGATGAAGGTATTGTGGGTTCTTTTTTTATACAATCTTCATCAGATTATTATACTTGCTAAAATATCGAAGTTCTGCAGTTGATGGTGTTACTATTTAATAACACAATATGAATGGATAAAGGTATTATGTGACATTATTTTTAAATTGAAGTTTTATGATGGATGAAAGTGTTGTGGGTTCTTTTTTACATACCATCTTCATCAGATTGTTGTACTTGCTAAAATATCGAAGTTCTGCAGTTGATGATGTTACTCTTTAATGATACAGTATGAATGGATAAAGGTGTTATGTGACATTATTTTTAAATTGAAGTTTTATAATGGATGAAGGTGTTGTGGGTTCTTTTTTCATACAATCTTCATCAGATTGTTATACTTGCTAAAATATCGAAGTTCTGCAGTTGATGGTATTACTCTTTAATGACACAGTATGAATGGATAAAGGTATTATGTGACATTATTTTTAAATTGATGTTTTATAATGGATGAAGGTATTGTGGGTTCTTTTTTTATACAATCTTCATCAGATTATTATACTTGCTAAAATATCGAAGTTCTGCAGTTGATGGTGTTAC
This sequence comes from Leptodirus hochenwartii, assembly GCA_947310635.1. Lineage (NCBI taxonomy): Eukaryota > Metazoa > Arthropoda > Insecta > Coleoptera > Leiodidae > Leptodirus > Leptodirus hochenwartii. The sequence continues at coordinate 37,243,679 of OX371176.1, forward strand.
TATTTAATAACACAATATGAATGGATAAAGGTATTATGTGACATTATTTTTAAATTGAAGTTTTATGATGGATGAAAGTGTTGTGGGTTCTTTTTTACATACCATCTTCATCAGATTGTTGTACTTGCTAAAATATCGAAGTTCTGCAGTTGATGATGTTACTCTTTAATGATACAGTATGAATGGATAAAGGTGTTATGTGACATTATTTTTAAATTGAAGTTTTATAATGGATGAAGGTGTTGTGGGTTCTTTTTTCATACAATCTTCATCAGATTGTTATACTTGCTAAAATATCGAAGTTCTGCAGTTGATGGTGTTACTATTTAATAACACAATATGAATGGATAAAGGTATTATGTGACATTATTTTTAAATTGAAGTTTTATGATGGATGAAAGTGTTGTGGGTTCTTTTTACATATCATCTTCATCATATTGTTGTACTTGCTAAAATATCGAAGTTCTGCAGTTGATGATGTTACTCTTTAATGATACAGTATGAATGGATAAAGGTGTTATGTGACATTATTTTTAAATTGAAGTTTTATAATGGATGAAGGTGTTGTGGGTTCTTTTTTCATACAATCTTCATCAGATTGTTATACTTGCTAAAATATCGAAGTTCTGCAGTTGATGGTATTACTCTTTAATGACACAGTATGAATGGATAAAGGTGTTATGTGACATTATTTTTAAATTGATGTTTTATAATGGATGAAGGTATTGTGGGTTCTTTTTTTATACAATCTTCATCAGATTATTATACTTGCTAAAATATCGAAGTTCTGCAGTTGATGGTGTTACTATTTAATAACACAATATGAATGGATAAAGGTATTATGTGACATTATTTTTAAATTGAAGTTTTATGATGGATGAAAGTGTTGTGGGTTCTTTTTTACATACCATCTTCATCAGATTGTTGTACTTGCTAAAATATCGAAGTTCTGCAGTTGATGGTATTACTATTTAATAACACAATATGAATGGATAAAGGTGTTATGTGACATTATTTTTAAATTGAAGTTTTCTGATGGATGAAAGTATTGTGGGTTCTTTTTACATATCATCTTCATCATATTGTTGTACTTGCTAAAATATCGAAGTTCTGCAGTTGATGGTATTACTATTTAATAACACAATATGAATGGATAAAGGTGTTATGTGACATTATTTTTAAATTGAAGTTTTCTGATGGATGAAAGTGTTGTGGGTTCTTTTTACATATCATCTTCATCATATTGTTGTACTTGCTAAAATATCGAAGTTCTGCAGTTGATGATGTTACTCTTTAATGATACAGTATGAATGGATAAAGGTGTTATGTGACATTATTTTTAAATTGAAGTTTTATAATGGATGAAGGTGTTGTGGGTTCTTTTTTCATACAATCTTCATCAGATTGTTATACTTGCTAAAATATCGAAGTTCTGTAGTTGATGATGTTACTCTTTAATGATACAATATGAATGGATAAAGGTGTTATGTGACATTATTTTTAAATTGAAGTTTTATAATGGATGAAGGTGTTGTGGGTTATTTTTTCATACAATCTTCATCAGATTATTATACTTGCTAAAATATCGAAGTTCTGCAGTTGATGGTATTACTATTTAATAACACAATATGAATGGATAAAGGTGTTATGTGACATTATTTCTAAATTGAAGTTTTCTGATGGATGAAAGTGTTGTGGGTTCTTTTTACATATCATCTTCATCAGATTGTTATACTTGCTAAAATATCGAAGTTCTGCAGTTGATGATGTTACTTTTTAATGACACAGTATGAATGGATAAATGTGTTATGTGACATTATTTTTAAATTGAAGTTTTATGATGGATGAAAGTGTTGTGGGTTCTTTTTTACATACCACCTTCATCAGATTGTTATACTTGCTAAAATATCGAAGTTCTGCAGTTGATGATGTTACTTTTTAATGACACAGTATGAATGGATAAATGTGTTATGTGACATTATTTTTAAATTGAAGTTTTATGATGGATGAAAGTGTTGTGGGTTCTTTTTTACATACCACCTTCATCAGATTGTTATACTTGCTAAAATATCGAAGTTCTGCAGTTGATGGTGTTACTCTTTAATGACACTTCATGAATGGATGAAGATAAAGATGAAGAGGTTGGTCATAGCTATCTATACTCGGATCGTAATTTTGGCCGAAGAGAAATAGTCCTTCGTAAACATCAGTTTATAAAATTTTCTTTTGAAGTGAATAAAAATATTAAAGGAAATGTATTTTAATTTGTCACATACTCTTTTTATTCACTAGCAAATGTTCTCCCTTCAATAGAGATATTACTGGATAAAGGTGTTATGTATTATAAATCTAAAAAAAAAATACTTAAACTTTAATATTAACAGTAGATTCCGATACAAAGTAGATTTGCAGATATTGAAGACTAGGGAACATCATCGACATGGAAGAGTTAAAAACGCAGGTGAAAACACTTTAAACATCTGTATTTCAGAACTTCATGTTTGTTACATAACACCTTCGTCCATTCAACCCTTCTATGTTGAAATACCTCACGAGAAAGACTAAAAATCCAACCAAAGCAAATCCATCTAAACCAATTTCTTATCTCCTGTCTGCATTTTAATTTAATAGTCCAACTATCACTTGCGGTTTTAAAAATTCGAGTAATACGATTCAGTTGCTCTTCAGGCCATTACAACACCAGCACCTCTTTAGATTATTGACATGGCAACCGCTATTATAATAAGCGGTACAGCAGACCCGCGGCGTATCGGCAATAACGACATGCCGATGGAAATTTTTATTGGCACTCTAACACGAACGAACACATTCATTTCAATAGGCAATAGTAACAACATGCGAAGCGTTGGAGGTTCGGATCAGTTGAAGCAGTTCGAGGATCTCGCCTGGCAGACCCTTAGCTAACAGTTCCTGCTCTTGTCGGGGAATGTAAAATGAAAAAAATAGATAGGCAAATAAGAAACAGTCGTAGTTTTATATAAACTGTGCGACAACTTTACAACGTGATAAATTTACTTCTTCCTGATTTTTAGGCACATTTGATCGAATTTAATTATTTCGTTTGGTTTTGTATATACCTACAGAAATTTGTCAGCTAATGTTACAAGTAAACATTTTCAGCTGGTGCCTTAAAAAGTACCTTTTTTTAAAAATAAACATCAACTGAAGCTAGAAAATTAGCAAATTAGCTATTTTAAAAATGATCACTACGGTGTTAAATAATAGTATAGAATTTAGTTACTGAAGATGGGGGAATAGCCTTCGAAATGCGCATCTAGCTACTTAATGCTTTGAGTTACGGTATTTGAGCGATATTCTACACTAAATTAGTTATTAACAATTATTAAGATATAAATTAATTGATACATTTTTCCTATCGAATGAACATGAAGAATATTAATTTTCCTTATTATTAATCTATGTTGAACTTTGATAGTTGATCTAACCTGACCTGTTTGAATTTTTTGACCGAGAAAACATACAAATTGAATTGAAAATTCTCAACAATCGTAAAAGATAATTTAATTTCTATATATATTTTGTATCGATTGAGCGTGCAAAATTTTTATTGCCATGTATTGACGCTTGATATTTGTTACACTGTATATACGGAGATCTTGCAACATATAAATACACACATGTAGATACGTATGCATAGCGACCCCCAATCAGACGAAAGAATAAGAAGAAAATAAAGACTGGCGATTCTAGCAAATGCTTCTTTCGTTGGGAAATGGAAAATTGTATTTGTGGCTGGACTGGACCATATACACTCACCAGAACCGTATTAAAACATCTGGAGATTCATCAAAAAATATTTTATTCGATTTTGAATCTAGAATCTAGAATCTAAAATCTGAATCTTGGAATTATGAAATAAATTATGGAATTTATATATATATATATTTTATATATTTAATTATATATAAAAGAATTATGGAATAAAATATACGTTAGGTTTCGAACTGCGCTGTCGTTAATACTTGATAAAAATTAAATTTGTCATGGTATTCTTGCTCAAATCAATTTAAGAAATACTAAATTGTGGATATGTTTGAAAAATAGTATAGGAAATTTCTTTAAAATTCTGCGTTTACTAACTTAAGACAGCTCTATTTTTTTTGTATAGGTGCGTGTTTGCGTCCCCACGCACTTTTTTTTATTCTAGATGGACTGGTAGCTAGTTGTGTTATGTCCATACAGAGATATGCCCACGAAAGCGCGCTTTGCATTTTCCGTTAGGCATTTTCCACCGAATCGCCGAAGAGAAGAATATATTGAAATATTATACAGAACACTCACATACGTACGCACATGAATTTATATATAAGTGAGATGTATATTTCGTTGCGAGACGAATATATCGAAGGTCCGTACCAATGCATAACAAATACTGGAAGATGATGATGTCCAGAACTCAAAAAAGCTGCCCTGGAGTGGTGTCGGTGATCGAAAAGCGCCCCCACACACTTTCTTGTCCCCGTGAGATATGTGAATATATGTTGGGCAAAATTGAGAGAATTAAATATACGCGGTGGAATAATGGACGTTATTTTGTTTAAGCTTTTTGCGGCGCAAAATGTTTTTTTTTAAAGCATTTTGTAGAGTATTTTTTATAATATATCCACGTGGATTTTTTCCGAATAATAAGAAATCCAAAAACGAATTTGTTATTATTTTAACGGATCTCTAATTATTTTGTTTCGAAATAATCTAGAATATATTCTTAGGAATTTTTACACAAACAAAAAATGTGGCACCCATCTTCAATTTTTCAATCAACTAAAATATTAGAAAATTTATTTATTTATTTAATATACCATGTATAGTACTTGCGAAATTAACTGAAACATTTTTCCTATCCAATTTTTTTTGAAAAAATACATTTTTTTACTATTTTAACAACAAAAATCATTTCTAGTACAGGATCAAGTATTATAATCTTTATAAATTTTAAAAATATATTAAATTTTATTTAACGTTGCGATTTTTCTACAATAAATATCGTGCATTTAAAGCCAAGAAATTTTTTTTCACAGAACCGTCGTGAGGCTCAAATTTTGAATTTAAATTAAGATAGGTTCACATTAAATATTAATTTATTCTGAAGGATTTAACTACATTAGTTACCTTTAAAAAAAAAAATTAAAGTCACTTTCCTTTTTGTCCTTTTCTTTCTCCTCGAGGCTCTACCAAAATCTAACACACAATCGAAGAAATTTCTGAACTCGATTGAAAATTTTATATTAAAATTTATATTTATCTATATACTGTCAAATCCGTTTCTAATTTGTTAATATTTTAACGGATCTTTAATTATTTTGTTTCAAAATAATTCTTAGGAATTTTTATACCAACAAAAAATGTGTAACCCATCTTCAAAATTTCAATCAACCAAAATATTTAAAAAATTATTTATTTATTTATTATACCTTGCATAGTACTGGCAAAATGAACCAAAACATTTTTTTCTATCCAAAAAATTTTGGAAACATACATTTTTTACTATTTTAACAACAAAAATCAATTCTAGTACAGGATCAAGTATTATAATAAAAAAGTAGTGATAATTTTTCAAAAAGTAATATAATCTTTATAAATTTTCAAAATATATTAAATTTTATTTAACGTTGCGATTTGTCTACAATAAATATCGTGCATTTAGAGCCAAGAAAAATTTTCACAAAACCATCGTGAGGTTCAAATTTTGAATACAAATTAAGAAAAGTTCACATTAAGTATTAATTCATCCTGGAGGATTTAACTGCAATAGTTACTTTAAAAAAAAAATCTAAAGTCACTTGCCTTTTTGTCTTTTTCTTTCTCCTCGAGACTCTGCCAAAATCTAACACACAATTGGAGAAATTTCTGAACTCGATGCTTGCTCGAAAAATGCTTGCAATTTTTTTGCTGAGTTATTATTTCTTCAATTAAAAAATAAGTATAGACGAAGATTTTCAAATAAATGGTTATATTTTCGCAACAGCTAAAGTATATAAAAAAAATTTGCTTAATTAAGCTTAAATTAGATATAACCAACAAAAGAATGTACACACTTTCTCGTATTCATCCACAATTTCAACTATCGAATTAAATATACACCGAAGTCCTTAGATAACTTTTGCAATAAAATCGATCTCCACTCCTCTACATACACAATCTACAATCCTCTAAACACCCTATATTACAGCCAACCCATTCTCTTTGCTCGTGTCCCGCAGTGCCCCCAGGGGGGATATGTGCGCCGGTATTACCCCGCACTGAAGACACCATATCCTATGTAAATAAGTGGGATAAGATTGTCTTGGAGTGGTCGTGAATGTATGGCGGCTAGAACAGTGGTCGAATATGCGGAGCTTGGCTGGTCAGCTCTGGACCCTGTAAGGCCCTAGGGGCAGGCTGCGTAAGAATTCGGGTCTGCACATGGTGTGGGAGTTGAAATGTGTTACGTAAAGGGTGCGAGGATTTTTTTTTTTTTGAAAGAATATTGCTGTATTTGAGTGTTCTATAAAATACTTGGAAAATTATAAACAGCGTTATTTTTAGAGTTTTATAATAATTTGTTTAAGATATGGCTAGAAGAGCCGGCCCATGTAACTCAAATTGTCAGGATTCAAATTTTACATTGAAAAAATCCTAATGATCTTTTGATATAAATATTTCAAAGCTAAATTAAAAATAATTTTTATGTAAATTATAGATTCTCATTTAAAATATCTTTGTTAAAAATATATTATTATTATTTTATGTATGATAAGGTTAGGATAGGTTTTAAATAAAAAAAAATTAATGAAAATATTTATTTCTTGTAGTTTCACGTAAAAAAGACTTAAACTATATTTCTTACCAAAAAAATTATTTGTATACTTCAATATAATATTGAATAAATAATTGCTGGATAATTATATATAGATAATATATAGATAATTATATATATATATATATAATTTTTACATAATTTCATTTCCGACAGGAACAATAGAAAAAGAATTATAATCAGCAGATGAACAAATTTTTTTTAAAGATTTACATTGTAGAAATTTGAAATGTTGATTTACTTTAAACATCATTTCTTTAGTATTTTTAAAATAATATATTTCGCAATAAAAAAAAAATTTAATCAAGTAGAATTTAGCAATATACAAAGTTCATATGAACTTATTGCATATTCAATTTAAATGCCAAGACTTTGGCAAGTAATTGTGTTAAAATCCACACCAATTTAAAACTGATAATTCTAATAATTAAAAAAATATATTAACTCAACTTTAATTCAAATACAAATCATATTCTACAAATACGTTTTTTTCAGTTTTTTTAAATTTAGTTCACTGCACATTCTCCATTTATTTTACAGGATAGATTGAAGTGTTAAATAATTAATTGTAGTATATATTTCACTACAAACCAACAATAAATTATACATATTATGCGCTTAAAGCGTCTTTTTCTGTCGTTTTTTCATATTGATGGTTTAGGCAGCTATATTATATATAACGTGAGCATATTTTCGTTGTAAGTGAGTTATTCATTTTCAGACAGCTGTTGAAATAATTAATTTGCATGGTTTATTACATATTGCAATAAAATTATATATTAGTCCACTGAACAACGTAATTTAATTCTCTTAATTTGTACATGATGTATTAAAATGTTTTCAGACAATATTATGCTTAATAGTAAACTATTCAGTATGTTAAAAAAAAATCTTATTTCGCAATGGGACACACATTTGAACCCTGTATGACATCAGCAATGGCAATATAGCACCATGATCTTGCCATGGATTTACTTATGATTATGATTAACTATATGCAGAAAGAAATAGACATGTCGATGTACAGAAGGGAGGAAATTCTGTACAATACACGCGTATATGTATGTAGATTTTTCCTCAACTTGTAAAGACCATTGCTGCAGACGCAAGCAGCAGTGGAGACATCTCATCAAGTATTGAAATGCACTGCATTTTTCTCTTTTGCTCAAAACGCTTGTATATGGAAAATGATAAATAAGCAACGTAAAAATAGTTATAATTAAGTACACGGCGATTTGAATTTTGGCATTATCATATGAACAGAGAATATAAATTTTAGGGGTACATTTGCAAATTTAAAACAAAAATCTGTAAGCTTAACTTTTTTTTTGTAATTTATTTGACTGATGTGGAATTTGTGTTTTTATTTGTATTTTATTTTATATTAATTTTCGATGCGGATTTTAACAAATTGTTAGAAATGATACAGGGTGGTCTTAGTATACTATATTAACACAAAAAATGTGCCAACATGAATTCAAATCGAAATAAAATTTCGACGTGATAATAAAATGTCGATTTTGGTTTATTATGCTGTGCAATAAAAGAACTTCGAATGAGGTTTTTGAATCTTTTATATTCGCATTTAAATTACGTGTTTATTTTCTCGTATATTTTACACAAATAATTCTTTATTTCATTCGAACGACGATGCTTTGTAATATTCGGCTGGTAAATTGCTTATGAATGTAAATGGACAACAAATATTATAGCCTAAGAACATATCACAATTATCTCGCGAACTGTTATATATTTTTATCAAGTCGGTTTAAGAGCATGTTTGCAATTGCAGAGTACTTGCCGCATTAGCAGACTATTAAATTACACATTATGGTAAATTTGTTGTAAAATATGTACTGTAATTTCGTAATTATATACGTACTAACCGGTATGTAAATTTCGAAATTATTCCGCTGCGCCATGAGATTTTATCAGAAAATTACCAAGTGTAAATTTTTAAATAATACCCGTAAAATGTATATTATAAATACAAATTACGGCTACGATGTGCAGTCCTCCTCTGGCCTATAATGCGCTATTATCTCTATATACGAGCGTGTGTATATATATAGGAAAAAATTAATATGAAAATACTGCTAATAATTAGTTTATTCATTATTTATTTTATCTCTTTAAATAAATTATTATAAAATGGCTATTTAATGGCGCATCCATTAAACGAATTAAATGTGTAAATTGTAAACATTATTTCGCAAATTTTGTAGTCGTTGACTAAATTAAAAATACGAGCTTGTGATATTGCCGAAATTAACTTATAATTATAAATAATAAATGCGGATGGATCAGTTTTTGCTGCTAGTTTAACCTTTTTTTAACGATATATTAAATTGTATTTTAATATTCCGCTTATATGTGATATTTGATCAAATTTAAAATAGTATTTTTAAAAAAGATAACGCGAAGCCGAAATAATTTGAAACTTAAGTGACGCCATTTTGTTGAACAATGAAAAACTTTCGTAATTTGTCATAGATTAAGAAAAATATAGTAATAAAGACACCGAAGTATTTATATACTATTAGTGATAAACAGAGGGACGAGGGAGGCGATTTTAGCACTAAGAACAGTAGTAGAAAAAAGAATGAGGGTAGGAAAGGTAACTTGCATAGCTTTTGTAGATTTAGAAAAGGCATTTGATAATGTAGATTGGGACATAATGTTTAGAATTTTAAAAGAAACGGGTATAGATTATAAGGATAGGAGAATAATTTTTAATTTATATAAACACCAAACTGCCTTAGTTAGAATTGAGGGGGAAGAAGAGGTAGCAAAAATAGGGAAGGGAGTTCGGCAGGGATGTACACTTTCACCGTTATTATTTAATCTATATATAGAAGATGCAATAAACAAAGTAAAAGAAGAGTATAGTGTAGGTGTGAATGTACAGGGAGAGAAAATATATATGTTGAGATTCGCCGACGATATAGCTATATTGGAAGAAAGCGAAAAGAATTTAGAAAGGGTATTGAATGGTATGCAGGCAGTATTGACTAGGGATTTCAACATGAAAATAAATATAGGTAAAACTAAAGTGATGAGGTGTGACAAAAAGGAATGCAGTAGAAAAATGAGGATCACAATAGGAGATAATAGAATCGAAGAAGTGTCAGATTTTTGTTATTTAGGCAGTAGAATCACAAAAGATAATCGAAGCAAGGTAGATATAAAGTGTAGGATAGCACAGGGTAGGAAGGCATTCGTAGAAAAGGAACAGATTTTAAGATCAAATATTGACTTGGGTATTAGAAAAAGATTACTGAAGGTATATGTTTGGAGTGTAGCACTGTACGGGTGTGAGGCGTGGACTATAGGAAAGGAAGAGAAGCGTAGATTACAAGCATTCGAAATGTGGTGTTATAGGAGGATGATGAGGATTGGTTGGGAAGAAAACAAATGAAGCTGTACTAGAGTTAGTAGGGGAGAAGAGAAGTATTTGGAGAGTGTTACAGCGTAGGAGAGACAGATTAGTAGGGCATATCCTTAGGCATGGGGGATTATGCAATTGATCATAGAAGGTAGAGTGGAGGGAAAGAGAGGGGTAGGTAGGCCTAGATTGGAGTATGTGAGTCAGATAGTTGAAGACGTTGAGATGAATAGCTATAGGGAGATGAAGGGATTAGCTCAGGATAGATCGGCATGGCGTGCTGTTTCCAACCAATCTTTAGGATTGCGGACTCTTTAACTAGTGATAGAAAATAGAGCAGACGGAAAGACTAAGATTCAGGACGTAAGGTCAATTATTGTTATATTTATAGATAAATCGATAAATTATATTTATAGATATGGATATTAGATAAATCTTAAATATTAAATTCATATAGCGGATAAATTAGTTTAAAAAACTAACCACATCAAAAAAAAAATATTTTTTTAACACAATGAAAGACTAAAATTAAATAGCGTAAATGTTATAAATCCTTGTACGAACAACATGTTCAAGAAATGCTTCTCCATTGACTTAGAGTTCCATTTTAGCTTAATCATCAAATTATTCAATTTGAAGTAAGCCTTATTTATTCGTTACTATTATTGTATCGCTAGTGACTAGTTGGAACTTGACAGTGTTCAATGAGAGAAACAAATGAACAGGACTTAGTGGAAGCAATAATATAAAATCGATTGAATTCGGACGGGTGGTGTAATCGTAAGTACACACATATAGTTACGTTACTCTTGCGCTCATTCACAAATAGGGGACGGCCAAATGAAGAATAGAATGTTGTATTGGTGACGGTGTTCATTATTATCGTTCAATTTGTTGTGTTGCTTTACCGACTGGTACTTTGATAAAATACGCGAATTAAAATATATACTTGTTTGGTGGCTCAAGATACATTTGCAACAAAACAGAAAATTTGGATTATTGCACTGGATACGAAAAAAATCTATTTTTTTTTAAGAACAATCGATTCTTTGAACCTATCTACGTTTATGATTAAAAAAAAATTTGGACTTTAATTGTTATTTGCCGCGCAAAAAAATTTATCATTCCAACGAAATGACGAATCTTACAAAAAAAATCTTAATTCAACAACTAATATTACACTGAAATACGAAAAAATTCAATTTTTTTTTAAGAACTATCATTCGTTGAATCTATCTACATTATTGATTTAAAAAAATTTTGGACTTTAATTTTTATTAGGCGCGCAAAAAATTTTATCATTCCAACATAACAAATCAAAATGACGAATCTTACAAAAAAATCCTTAATTCAACAACTAATATTACACTGGTGTACGAAAAAATTCATTTTTTTTAAGAACAACCGATTCGTTGAATCTATCTACATTATTGGTTTAAAAAAAATTTGGACTTTAATTTTTATTTGGCGCGCAAAAAAATTTATCATTCCAACATAACAAATCGAGATGACGAATAGCACAAAAAAAATCTCCTAATTCAACAACTGGCGATATTTTTTATCGATACTCATAATCCATACTCAAATCCATACTCATAATCTACAATTGAGATTTCGCTGAAATCATTGAACGACTCACGATCAACCAATACTTGCCATCACCAATTGGCAGTTACATGGAACCGCAGTGTGCCTCTGAGCGAAGAACTCTTATGCGCCCCTCTATTCTACCACACGGTGCGAGGCACAAGTAAAGTGAACGCTTCCACACTAACGCTGCCACCGAAGGATGAAAGAAGGATGGAATATATTCCGCGGCGGCGGCGGCGGTAGCGGCGGTGGCGGCAATAGAAGGCCGTCGAGCGACCGACCGACCGGTGGTACAGCTGAAAGGGTGAAGCTGCATGGGGTCCGCCGATATGTACAGTATAGAGAAGATATGCTATGCTGTATGTGGTACGTGAAAGTGGAAGAAGGCTATAGGGTGGCGTAAAGCGATTTGGATAATAATGGGGGAGAAGTGCAATAAAGATGTGGTCATTTATTTAATATGATTTGTGTGTTGAATAGGTGGTTTATACATGCAAATTTCAACCACAATCGTTCATTATTTTTTAAATCGAATATTTAAATTGTGATCTGCAGTCGAATACGAACAACGTGAGGATATAGAAAATTCTACTAATACATCATTCATATGAAAGTCCAAATAATGATCAAAATTCTTTTGATTCTCTAAAATGATACAAAATCATTTCTTTTAGATTAGGTCTATAATCCGATTTCGGACAGAATATCCAGCGAAAAAATGCAACAACTAGTTTTGAACTTTTTATATTTTTATCATGTAAAGAGAATTTTGGAAATAATCAGAACTAGTTTTATCAATTCCCGAATTAAGTAGAATGAGCTATTTGTGCTTATATGTTGTACCGAACTCGATATTTATTATAAAAAGCTTCATCAATCAGAATGAAATTTTTATATCACCCTAATCTTTCTTAATTTTTCGAATTAAGGTTTCAATCGGGAATTTCGCAATTTACAGGCAGTCAAGTTTTCTATACAAACTTTAAATAAACTTTTCAAATTCGGCACGTTCTACGTACTCTTAATCGAAATAAATTCCCGTATCGAATTTGGCATTTACAGATAAATTCGATAGGTTTAGCTGAAGAGTAGCTAATTACAAACCAATTACATTAGCGTAACATTTCGCTTGATTGACAGGAATAGCCCAGCGATGCACTTCCTTCTCCAGATATATCTTCCAAGCCAATATCAATTATATCGGTTTATTATTAGAATTGCTTCCTATTAGCGAACATCGAACGGAACATTTTCTGCACGCCACCCATTATACAACAAATGTACGTCTGTGTGTAGATATATATATATAGACGTCGCTTTGCAAGCACCACCTCATTTGAATTTCTAATTAGCAAACCTCCATGCAATTATTGGATTAATGTAAATTACGACGACGAGGCGTTGTGTTAGTGTGCGCGGCGGCGTTGCCGTTTGTGTGTGGCCCCCCCCAAACTCCGCTATTTCTACACCCCACGATAAGGGCTGTTCCACCATACCCCATTCTCGTGCACCGTCCTAGCCCGAGTATATTCTACACTGAAGGACCATCGGTGTATCAGTGCTGGACTCTCAATGTCAAAGATATCGTGACATGATCTATAAAATGTTTTCACTAGATTTTAATTGTATAAAACATCACCTAAAAAACCGTAACACAACGAAAGATGCGCATTTCGGAGGCTATGCCCCCATGTTCAGTAGATCAATGATAAAGATAACTCTGTCACTAGCCGGGATCGCAATACAATTATTGTGCTACCGAAGATGGGGGCATAGACTCCGAAATGCGCATCTAGCTTTGTGTCGCGGTTTTTTAGGTGATGTTTTATACAATTATTTAACGCCGTAGTGACTAGATTTTAGTTGTCAATTTAACGGGAGATAAAATGCTCGTCCCTATCTTCTAATGCCTCTTTGTCTTCTTAATAATTCCGCAATCATTACAGTATGTCTAGAATATCAACCAAATATCGTAACTTAAAGCATTAAGTACATTTCGAAGGCTATGCCCCCATCTTCAGTAGCACAAGATAAAAACTAAATAAAATACCTCTGTCACGGATCGGGATTAATATATTATTAAATAAATAAGTCAACATGACAGAGGTATTTGAAAAATGACTTATAATATGACCTATAATTTTTTTTTAATAATGTAAATTAATAATTAACGAAACTGACAAGTAACAACAATAAACATTGGTTTGTCAAACCTAAAATAACTAAAAATAAATAAAATAAAAATAAATTAAAAAATTGTTCTTATTAAATAAATTAAATAGACAAGATGAAATTGGGCCTGAATCTAAATTCATTAGATTTGATTTAGATTTATGCTTTTATAAGCTTTTAACTCGGAATAATTCAAAACACTTTTAAGCAATTTAAGTGAACTAATTTGAATAGGATGACCTGAGTTGGTCAAGAATATGCTCGGCTACAGCACTTTTATCTTCTCTATTTAATCTGAACTACAACAAGATATTTCATAAATACCAGATTTTTTATTGAAATCAATCAAATCTTTAGGATTTCATAGAAAATTAGCAAGATTATTAGAACTATTATATGTTACATTAAAATTATATTTATTAAATTTAATTGAAGGAAATTTAGAATTTAATATATTAATAAAATCGTCAATATTCGTTTTTTCAATATCAAAAATCGCAATGATGTCATCTACATATCTAATCCAAACTCTAGGAAAATAAATTTCAGTTTCCTTTCATTTTCAAAATAACTTATAAATAAATAAGCAATAAATGGACTTAAACAATTTCCCATAGCTGTACCTTCTTTTTGCTCAAAGAATTTACCATTTAAGGAAAAACAATTAATAGACATACATAATTTAGTAAGTTTTAAGTATTCATTCACAGAATTATTTTTTAGCGTATCCTCAAGATAAAGAATCGTTTCAGGAATAGGAACACTTGGAAATAATGAGCAACCAACAAATGAAATAAGTATTTCATTATTTGATAGTGTTAAATCTGTAACATTATTAATGAATTCTAAAGAATTTTTAACAGCGAAACTATAAAAATAAAAATTATTAAGTACATTTGCTAACCATTTCGAAAGTAAATATGTTGGGTCTTACAGATTTACCAGGTTTATGTATTTTTGGTAATACATAAACAATAATACTGAAGATGGGGGCATAGTCATCGAAATGCGCATCTAGCTACTTAATGCTTTAAGTTACGGTATTTAGGTGATATTCTATACAATTATTTAACACCGCGGTGATAATTTTTAAAATTACAGTATTCATTTTGATTTTTTATATTATTTTTAAATAATATGTCAATATACATTTTGGATTTTAAAAAATCCGGGAATATTTAGCGTCGATTTTCCCATTTGAATAGATTTGCAACTATTCCCGTTCTGCTTATGGCGATGCGCACACGAAGGCGCTAAGCATAAGCAACGATGTGGCACGACGCTTCGAACTGGCGTCGGCGGCGGTGGCGGTGGCGGCGGCGGCGGCGGCGGCGGTGGCATCGGGACGGGGATAATTAAAATCCGTTGATTAATATGTAAATTTAATAAGATTACAGTTCCAGGAACGAATGGAGCTGGATCTGGCCTGGCCTAAACTGGGCTGGTTAGGTTCGTACGGTACCATAAAGTGGCGGATGGGGGGGTGTGCGGGTTAGGGGTGGCCCTGTCCATGGTCTACCATATATAGAATCATCATATCTACATATTAAATACACGCCGTCATCTATATATGTATATGTGCTGGATAATGTGAGCATCTATCGAGGTGTTATTGTAGCACTGTCCATTCGAGATATTCTCGCATAATAATGACAATGTATATATACCAACCCCCAAGCTACCCCTCGCCGTGCATGAATCTGCGAAAAGATACTATACATTATACGACGCTTAAAATGTATGCCCATTTCGAATTAGCAATGAAAATTGCTACGGTCAGGCGGAAAGTACCGCAATATAAACACATGACTGAAAATTCGAATATAGAGTGATTATTTTGTTGTATCGTCATATATAATAGTACAAAGTTATATCTTCGCACGACTAATATGCAAGTGTTGCTGTTGATGGGCATAATATTTAAACCTAAATTTCTCTGCAATGATGATGCTTATAAAGAAATATTGTCTAGTAAATGTTGAACTTGTCAAACAAAAACGATTGTGTGATTTTTCATGGGCGAAGATGAAATTTTTTTTTTCAACACTGATTTAGCTAGTATCATTCTAGTACTCGTAAATATAAGATCTTTTCTTCAATACATTATATGAAAATTACGCATACATCAGTGGCGTGGATGCAAAATGATTAAATTCAATCATTTCTTGAAAGTGAATTCCACTCTTCCATCTATCATTGATATAAACTTTTCCAAAACTTTGTCGTTAAAATTGTAAATATCTCACACCACATTTTTATTAATACACATCATCGCCAACGCGTTTAAACGATCATTACCCATAGCATATCGCAAAAAAGTCTTGATTCTTTTAAGTGTTGAAAAACAACGCTCTGATTCAGCAGTGGTCATCAGGGTTGTTAAAATAATTTTAAGTATTTTTATAGTTTCCGGGAAAGTTTCACTGAGATTATTTTGTAGCCAATAACGAAAGAAAATTTGTGGCTCCAATTATTTGATAAAAATCCGGACGCGAGTAAATGACTTCTAATTCTGTTTTTAATCTGGTTTTATTCAAAAATGGATATGCATGACACACGGTTTCTAAAAGGTCCACTGGAAGTTGTTTAGAAAATGTTGGGATCGATTTCATGTTAAATAACTCAGCCACGATATGAGAATCTGTCCTTCATCTGTGTTATAATTTTTTTTTGTAAATGTCTCTTGTAAAACGCCGCGTAAATGTCTGTTATTGAGCACTCCTTGCACAAGTTTGTGATAAATGTAAATCAGGCAATGGCCTACCTAATTCTTTAATTTTTACTTTGTCCACAAGAGAAAGTCTACAAAACTCTATTTTCAATAAAGAACTAACACTATTCATTTTTATTAAATTATTACTATTAAATATATTCATCGAGAAACACGTGGCAAAATCGTACATACACAGAACAAATGCTACTGTCTTATCTGGCTATTCTATATTAATTTATATACATATATACTAGACTACTCTGTTCTCTGAACTGTGGCAGTGGCTGTGGTTCTATGGCTGTTCGTCGCTAAAGTATCGTGGCATCCAATATTTTAAAACAACTATATATTCTTAGCTGTGAAGCAGCGTGACATCACGTTGCTATGACTCATTCCAAACCGCTGGAATGTGTGTTACATTAGTCGATATATGCGATACGCGAACCGAAGAAACAGAAGACATACTGCATACGGTCGCTCTCACTCTAGCGCTTCCAACAGATAGGATGAGTGCTTGTGCATTTGACTGGTACTTGCTAGCTACCATATCGTGTTGAGTCTTATGTTCGCGGCGCAAGCTTTATCTTTTAGGAAAAATAATGCCGAGACAAAATATCGCAATGCAATTATATATCTACGGTGATGCGCTCAATGTTCAGGAGGGGCGCGCGGCCCGCATTAGGAACCGCCCCTGGAATACATAGTATTTTCCGTTTGCAAATTTTATTGTAATTTTTTATTAACATTTCATTACATTTAATTAAAAAAATAAATGAACAATCAAAGTTCTATTTCCCATAAAATATTATAAAAGACGTCACCTTAAGAGTTTATTCCGAACCTTTACGTTGGAATTTTAAGGTGGAGTCCAAACAAAAATAGTTCATATTATTACATTACTTCTATTAACTGCTATTTGGAATATCTGTATCTGCAAAGACATACATAGATTATTAATAGCATCGATGCTTTAATAAATTACCACCCAAGCGTCTGCCAACAGACAAGTGCAATAATTTTATTCCAACTTGTCAAAGTTAAGCCAGACGATGGCACTGCGTAATATAACTGTAGATCATATATGAAAATGCATATTGGTATTATGTATATTGCAATATACATTAAACACAAACGTAAAACATCTTGCTACATTTGTCTGCTCCAAATCACAAGGGTTTATGCGAATGTTGTAGTCGAGAGATGATAATAAAATCGTTTCAGCTGAACTAAATTTAAGTTAGCGTGTATAAAATGTTGCAGACGATGGGATGGATCATTTAAAATGGGAAATAATGAAATGGAATCCACATATGTATTTATGTTCTAAAATATGTATATTGCAATTCAATAATTTTTTTATTAGATCTCATTAAATCAGGAAAATATTTTTTTTATATAAAGCTAGTGTAGAAAACACAAGTAAGAATTTAAATCGAAGATTAAAACATGAGATAATTTTTTTTAACTGAGAATTATGTTCAAAATCAAAAATTGTGTAACAATGTTACATTTCTTTCAACATTGTATAAGATTTTTCAGCAATATATATTTTACCACCAAACATATAATAATTTTATTAGAAGCAATCACAATTTAATTGCCAAATTTCAAATGCTTACAAAATGAAAATATGCGTGAGACTCTCGTGCGGTAGAAGTGAAACTTCTTAGCTCCTAGGAAAAGTTGATTTTATGCATTGCTTTTTTTCCATTTGTTAAGGATTTGATTTTGATTTTGATTGAATTTGATTGACACTCTGATCATCAAAGAAAGCATTATTAACGGTAATGTCGTACAGTCTATAAAGAGGAGTTTGGATTAAATATTGTAGCCATATTTTTATAGTTATTTTTCTCACCAAACCAATTAAATAACTCGATCTGTTTATTTTTCTACTATTTATGTGGACATTAATACAACGATCATCATCAATGTCTCTTGGCAAATGATTCACCATCGTATTCACAGATATTGGAACATTAATAATTTGCCCATAACTCCCATGTTGACCATGTACATGGCGTAAACGTCGAATTTGCATAAATGGCATTCTGGGTGAAATTAACCTCTCTGACACTAAATCTAATTTTAGTAGATGACCAGGTAATTCTGGGTTGACAAAACCATTGTAATGGTATTCCGAGTGAGAGCATTTCGGCATTAATTGCACGCTATCACATCTTCAATGATAATGGCTGGAAACACAGTATGTAAAAGTTGCTCGTGCTTAGGATCAACAAGTTTCACATCGTTCTTAAACCATATTCCATCACACATGGAACACACTGTACCTAGCGGACTACTGAAAAATTGTTTATCAAATTCGCGATTAGCAGGTTGAAAGAATGTAAATTATGTGTATGATGCACTAGTGGGTGCATTTCTATTTGTCGATGGCTCGCTCAGCTGTATCACATTCATTTCGTCGATCTCTCACACCTCGTGTATCTTCATGTGTACACGGCACGCCTGAATCAGTGGCATTCAACTTCTCTATACCACTCACTGTGTCCTCACTTAACGACGGTATCGATTCATCCAGTGTATTTGAGGTCGTTGGAAGGTTATGTTGTCCACCGTGTTTCTTTAACGTCCTTTGCCTGGCTCGATACTCTCTACTTCTTTCCAAGGTACTTGTTGGCACTTTCCTTGGCGTTCCTATTCGCTTTCTTCTGTTCTCTAAAGGCTCGCACTCTGTCTGTACTTGTCTTTTTCTCCATTTCACTTTTCACACAATAGGAATTGAAATCTAAAACATTAAGCTGTGTTTGTATAATATATAATAAAATACGCAAGCGTCTACAAATAGAAATGCACCCACTAGTGCATCATACACAAAATTTACATTCTTTCAACCTGCTCATCGCGAATTTGATAAACAAATTGTTAGCTATAAGATTAAGCTGTGTTTGTGTAATATATAATAAAATACGCAAGCGTCTACTAGTTGCCTTATGCTACGTATACACACAGTACACGCGGCGCATGCGCGTAGCGTGCGTTTAACTTTTCTTGACGTTCAGGCCAATTTGCCCAACCGCGCCTATAGAAGTTTCACTTCAAAAAAAATTCTCTTCCGCTTTGCGACCTTAAGGGACTTGTAGAACAACACTACTTTCCTAAATGTAAATTAGACTAATTACAATTAGATGACCCTTCTTAACAACGAGGTGTGCACAAATTCATACAATAGATAGACTGCTGAAATACCCCATAACCTATGTTCGAACACCATCTTTAATAAGATACCTCTTGTGGCGTTCTGCCGCGCACAATTCAACGTAATTGAAGTGACTTAAGGGCAATATAGAGGTCCAATTCGGTGTGATTACCCATTTATATCTTCGCGTATATAGTTTATATCGATGTTGTATATCTTGTAGTAGACCAATGGAATATATATATACAGGAATACCTCCACTAAGGGCTGTGGGCAGTGAGATAACAAGTAAGGATTTCACGATTTGTTGGGTTGTGGCGCAAAGATAACTGTTGTCGAGTTCGGTAATGAGGCCCGACTTTCTAACGTAAATTTAGCAAAAAAATAAAAAAATTGGGTTTAAAATATATTGAAATAACAGCAAAATCTATAACCCATAAACAATTATTTGTTATTTATATTTTTATTGAAGAATTTGCGATAATAATACACAGTGAAATTTTTTCAAACTTCTATTAGTATGTACATCTTAGAAGTATCCAAATTTGGTAACGAATTTTTTTCAAAAAACAACAACATTTCATTAATCAATTTACTATAGCATAACGGCAAACAATCAAGCTGATTTTTTTTTTCTAATTTGAAATATATCTTGACAACATTAAAACAAAAAATTACAAATATCGCGATCACCCTCTAAATTTGAGCCCATCACACGTTGTGATGAGGATTGGCTTTTAGGGTGTTTAGGGGGTGGTGGAATTGGGGTGCGGCCGAGTAGGACGACGGATCTGAGGAACGCAATGCCGCCGAAGAAGGATCGCTCGAATTAATCGGCTCGCCACCTCTTAAATCACAGTCAACCGCCATCTGACTCGCACCTACCATCTATTGACCACTCTCTCTTGCTTCTTTCCCGTTCCTCTTCCACAGCGAGGAAGTATGGGCACGTCATCTGTAAGGATTATATTTGTAGTGTCGTTTTATGTAATCTATCAAAGCGCGTAAATAATATATATTGCATATAAAAAAGTTATGTGCAAGTACCGATGGCTGAAGATTTTTTTTTTATGGATCGCGAAGTCTTACGATGATTTCTTACGAATTTCTTACGGAAAAGAAACGCTAGTACTTTTCATATTTGTTATAATATATAAATTAATTATTACTTGAACTAAAACTGTCGTAACAAGCGAAGGGTTCGTTTCTTTGCCACTCTACGTCCACAAAAGACCAATATATTAATTCTGAACACGTGCAAGGACAATCATGAACTCGTTTATACTTCTGGAAACGTTGCCAGTGGCATTTTACACCTGATGTTATCTTAAACAACAACATATAACTGGATATTGTACAACACACATAATCCTGTCAACGAAACCCGACATCCCCCTTCATGCGCTCGCTCTGAAGTCTACCCTATTTCGTAAACGGGGTTGTGTTGCCCTTTCATTCATCGCTCATTTACCTCCTTCTCAACCCCAATGTGTTCGTTCACTATTTCTGTTCGTATATTTAGAAGCATTGTGCAATAAATCAAAGCGTTGCAGGCTGCTTAAGCGCAAGTAGTCCACCAATACCAATAAAAAGGGCATTTATTATTTCAGTTATCTTAGAAGAAATTACATGGATTTTTGTCTATTTTAATGTTGCGGTCGAAATAAAACATTGGCAGATACATATTTAACATTTGAAGGATCTACTCATAGTCGAGCCGTAAAAAAATTCTTTAATATCACAAATCTGATAATTAGTTAAAGAGTCCGCAATCCTAAAGATTGGTTGGAAACAGCACGCCATGCCGATCTATCCTGAGCTAATCCCTTCATCTCCCTATAGCTATTCATCTCAACGTCTGCAACTATCTGACTCACATACTCCAATCTAGGCCTACCTACCCCTCTCTTTCCCTCCACTCTACCTTCTATGACCAATTGCATAATCCCCCCATGCCTAAGAATATGCCCTACTAATCTGTCTCTCCTACGCTGTAACACTCTCCAAATACTTCTCTTCTCCCCTACTAACTCTAGTACAGCTTCATTTGTTACTTTATCTTCCCAACCAATCCTCATCATGCTCCTATAACACCACATTTCGAATGCTTGTAATCTACGCTTCTCTTCCTTTCCTATAGTCCACGCCTCACACCCGTACAGTGCTACACTCCAAACATATACCTTCAGTAATCTTTTTCTAATACCCAAGTCAATATTTGATCTTAAAATCTGTTCTTTTTCTACGAATGCCTTCCTACCCTGTGCTATCCTACACTTTATATCTACCTTGCTTCGATTATCTTTTGTGATTCTACTGCCTAAATAACAAAAATCTGACACTTCTTCGATTCTATTATCTCCTATTGTGATCCTCATTTTTCTACTGCATTCCTTTTTGTCACACCTCATCACTTTAGTTTTACCTATATTTATTTTCATGTTAAAATCCCTAGTCAATACTGCCTGCATACCATTCAATACCCTTTCTAAATTCTTTTCGCTTTCTTCCAATATAGCTATATCGTCGGCGAATCTCAACATATATATTTTCTCTCCCTGTACATTCACACCTACACTATACTCTTCTTTTACTTTGTTTATTGCATCTTCTATATATAGATTAAATAATAACGGTGAAAGTGTACATCCTTGCCGAACTCCCTTCCCTATTTTTGCTACCTCTTCTTCCCCCTCAATTCTAACTAAGGCAGTTTGGTGTTTATATAAATTAAAAATTATTCTCCTATCCTTATAATCTATACCCGTTTCTTTTAAAATTCTAAACATTATGTCCCAATCTACATTATCAAATGCCTTTTCTAAACTACAAAAGCTATGCAAGTTACCTTTCCTACCCTCTTTCTTTTTTCTACTACCGTTGTTAGTGCTAGAATCGCCTCCCTCGTCCCTCTGTTTTTCCTAAAACCAAACTGATCTTCTCCTAGCCTTTCCTCTACTTTATTTTCTAATCTCCTATAAATAATCTTTAACAATATCTTCGATGCATGTGATAGTAGAGTAATGGTCCTATAGTTCTCACACAAATTAGCTCCTATTTTCTTCGGCATTGTTACTATTCTACTACGCTGAAAATCCTGTGGTACTTCTCCCTTCTCATATATTTTACAAACTAACCTGTATAATCGCTCCTGCATTTTTTCCCCTGCGTGTTTTATTAATTCGGCTGGTATCATATCAATCCCCGCTGCTTTGTTATTCCGTAAATCATTTAATGCTCTATGAAACTCTGACCTAAGTATGCTAGGACCTAAGTCATCCTCATCTATCTGTTCCACACTTTCTAGCTCCTCGATGTCCTGCCTACCTTTATATAAATCTTAAAGATACTCCTTCCATCTTCTAGCTTTTTCCTTATTTTCTGTGAGTGCCTTACCCTGCTTATCACATATAATGTTACCCTTTGGTTTTACTTTAGAAAAATGTGACTTAATTTTCCTGTAGCCCAAATCTACTTTACCTCTTCTCATATCCTCCTCAATATCCTCACAATTTCCTTTTATCCACTCTTCTTTCGCTAGCTTGCATTTCCTATTAATTAAGTTCCTTAGTTTCTTATATTTTTTCTGATAATATAATATAATCTGATAATATAACAAATTATGTCTTCGAAGATCAAATATTTACGATTTGTTGATTCTGTTTAGACGATTAATTTCTATTAATATTTCGAGCCAAAAGTAACAATTTTTAAGGACCCGTGACGTGAAATGCAATCATATTTATCGTGATATTGTTCGCGATGCAATTTACAAAATATTTATATGCGAAATTCGTAAAACCACGAACGATATTGTTGTGCTCTTGTTTAGTTGGTCGACATCCGTTTAAAATTTGAATGTATAGAATATTGCAGTATAAATTGAACGAATTTCAAAACAGCGTATCGTTTATTTGCTGAGTTGTTAACTATTAAATTTTAAACAAACATATATTTAAAGCAATATGAAGAAAAACGCAAATAAGGCAATAACAGACCAGAAAAATTATGCAACATTGTAAAATGTTAGTAAATCTGTTGGAATAGATCAAACAAAAATTTTTTTTTTTTATATATACATGAAGCGTGAAGCTGTTCTTCTTCTCTACTATCCTTGACATTTAACTGTTGAATTCGTTAGCTTTTCCTATCAATATAACTCACAGTAGTGATTTTTTTGAACATCGAATTGCGAACTTGATGTCCATCGCGTATAGCAAAGCATTATTCGTGCAAAGAATGGGGAACTGTCGATAGTTTCAGCGGGGGTCAAATGTCCAGTTTAAGGGGCGTGGGCTGACCACTCTGCAATAGTCACGTTGGGCGGTCAAGCGGTCTGTTTTTATACCGATTACATGCTGATACTTTGCAAAAAATCTGCGTGGATAGAGAAATTTATTTATTACTGCTAAGACGTGTATAAATTAAACGCTTAGTAGTTTTTTTTTTTAATAAATACAATGTAAACGAAATTGCGTTTCTATAAAAATAAATGAAATTTGATTGAAAATACAAATTAAAGAAATGAAGAAATCGTAGGATTTGTGACCTCTGTTAATTTATAATGCAAAATATTGGATATATTAATAAAAATATTTTATCTGATATATTTCTTGCGCGATATTTCAAAGTAGATCAATGTTAAATTAAATAAATATAATAATAAATTATACTTTATTACAGGTATATGTTGTACAATATTAAAGAAAATATTCGGAATATGATTATTATTGTATAAAACATCACCCAAAAACCGTAACACAAAGCTGGATGCGCATGTTGGAGGCTATACCCCCATCTTCAGTAGCACAAGATAAAAACAAACCTTTGCAACGAAACGTGATTGCTATACTATTATTGTGCTACTGCGGATGGGGGCATAGCCTCCGAAATGCGCAGCTAGTTTTTGTGTTACGGTTTTTGAGTGATGTTTTATACAATTATTTAACGCCGTAGTGACGATTTTACAATGATTATTCTGATTAAATTTATGTGTGCGCAATAATCGTAAAACGAATTTATAATTGACTTCAATTGCCATATTAGAAATGTAGAATGAAGTGCCTTTTTTGAAAACTCAAGTTATTTGATCGCAGCTTTATTCGAACGAATTGATCAAAATGAAACATTTAAAAAATTATCACTACGGTGTTAAATAATAGTATAAAATATCACCAAAATACCGTAACTTAAAGCATTAAGTAGCTTTATAAATAAAATAGCATAAGAATACATTTAAAAATAGTTCTTATCAAATAAATTAAATAGACAAGATGAAATTGGGCTTAAATCTAAATTCATTAAATTAGATTTAGATTTATGCATGTATATATACTTTCATAAGCATTTAACTCGGAATAATTCAAAACAGTTTTAAGTAATTTAAGTGGACTAATTTGAATAGGATGAGCTTAATTCAAAAATATGCTCGGCTACAGCACTTTTATCTTTTCTATTGAATCTGAAATGCTCCTTAAATCTAGTTTCATTTGGTCTACGTGTTTGTGTTCTATATATACTTTAGCACAACTAGAACAAGATATTTCATAAATGCCAGATGTTTGATTGAAATCCATCAAATGTTTGGGATTTCCTAGAAAATTAGCAAGACTGTTAGTTAGTTTAAGTTACGGTATTTGGGTGATATTCTATATGTTTCGATATTTTCGTATCGTTATGAATTTACAATTCATTATCGCTAACAAATCAAAACTCTTTGTTTTACAAAAAAAAATCCATCAATCTGCACGTTGATATTGTCCTTATACAACACGATATACGCGCATCTGCAGAGCATTTTTTATAGACAATTCTGAATTTGTATTTTTAATGATGCATGCACAATATACTAGCAAAAAAAAAAAAGGCGATAGACCGCCAGGCGCATATATATATAGTTTATTGACCTGAGCCTAAACATGGCTGCCTAAAAGCCAATTCACCAATCATTTGTTTTTAGCGCCGCGTATGTACCAAATATATACGCTTGCGTTGCATATTTTCGTTCGTTACGATTTTTTTCTAGTCGTTTTTTTTTTGAGGCGGCGGCCTCGATGGTCAGAGTGACAGTTTAGCACAGTGCATGAGGGGGGTATGATTTATTTTTTCGCGGGCATCGAATCGGAGGCGGGGATAGATAATCGTATAGTTGCAGCATTAGCAATAGTTGTTGTAAAATGTAGGGGAGGCTGGAGATTGACGTCACACGCACCCGCGCGGCTACTACCAGCGCCTCTCGCGACCACCGCTGTCACTCAAAACGAAAACTCACCCCTTCGATGAAACGACTACGCCATTCAATATGGTTTTGACTATTACGCGGCGCTCTTAAGGTTCATTCCGGTTACGCAATTGTCCCACGGTCGCTTTAGTCCTGTTTATGCTCCGGGCTGTACAGAAAAGAAGGATATATGCCATGAGTAATGGTCGCGATATATAGAGACAAACTCTTTCGCCTAGTGCCGTCCCCTGTCAAACCAAACTAAATCATGCCGAAAAATGCAAATCAAATTGAAAGTCATGTCCATGCCACGCAACACTTTTTTTTTTTTTTACATTCAACTCACTCGCATATCGTAATGGCGATTCTTTCTGTTGCGCGGACCCTTTGTGATATGCCGAAATTAAATCGAAAATAACGGGTTTTATATTTATTTATTTATTTATTGTCCTATAAAATAATTACAATGAATCAGTATGAATTTAATGTCACAAAATCCATAAGATTTCTGCGTGACTTAGAAATTTAATTGTCTTATAGCGTAGTACATATAGATAGATAGATTTTCTATTGTTTAACAGGAAAAATATATATAGAAGTATAAAACAACGCTCCAAAAATTATTAACTAATATTGTAAATTAATAAATAAATAAATAAGATAATTGGACATATATAACAAGTATAATAGTGATCAGGATAATAATATATAATAAGCGAAATGATTTTTTTCATTTTTTATTTCATTTTGTATGTATTTTTTTTTGTTTTTTTTTTTGTATCTTATTTTCTGGTACATATTTTAATGTATTTATTTTATTTATTTATTTCTGTCAGAAAAAAAGACTTTATTATTATTATTATTATTCGCAAGAATAATTATACGTATAATATTAGGTGGTATATTTGATAGAAATATTAATAGGAAATCTCAACTAAAAAAATTAAATGCCCATAATTAAAAACAGATAAAAAAGATATCACGTTGTTTTTGTTTCATCAACTAACTAACATACCAGAAAATTATAACAATTCACAATTATCACATTCTTTTAAAAGTACTCAATCACTAGATATCTCTTCCAACGTAAATTATCATATTGATATCACTCAGTATATTGAAACTATTAAGTAAAATACATTTAGGTTTGGTCATTATTTAAAAATATCTAATAATATTTTTTTATAACGGGTTATTTTACAATTAATAGCGCGAAGATTAAAAATTTCTTATTTTTTCTATTTTCAAGTAATTTCTACTAATTTCTTATTAATTCCTAATTTCGTATGTTATTTGTTATTGGTTATATAATTGTTGTGGCTAAACTACTAAAATATTCAGCATTATTTGGTATTGCATATATTTTAATTAATAAAACTAAATTCGTGTTTTCTTACGCCCAAATTAGAACTTACAAAATAAAATGCAAAAATGTTCACGATTAATACTTTTACAATTTAAATGAAATAAAAAATGATACTAAGATATATGAATATATAATATCACCCAAATACTAACAAGCATTAAGTAGCTAGATGTACATTTCGAAGGGTATGCCCCCACCTTCAGTAGCACAAGCTAAAACTAAATAAAATACCTCTGTATTTTTTTTTAAATGATATATGAACTTAATTTATAAAACGAAACAATACTGGATGTTTAACTAAAATTTTTACGTGTATTTTGTCGTGTTGCTTTCTTATGGTTTATTTCATCTGTTTCATTTTCAAGCTTTCAAAAAAATGTTTGTTATTTAAACGTGTACTTTTTTCGTAAGGGCGTCTAATAATTTCTGTTCCAATTGTTTGATCACCTCTCTTGTTGTTATATAGAAAGGTTTCTGTTCTTGTTAAGTATACTTTTTTAAATAATAAGTGCTTCTAAATTGCAGATATATAGGTACTATGTAATGATATTCGAATGGTAGCGGCGCAAGAGCCGGATGAAAATACTAATTAAACATTTTATCGAATCGAAGTGATGTGACGCGGGAAAAAAGAAGAATTATGACGTACAATGTACACGTTCAAACGAGAGACGGACTCAATATAACCAATTTGAAATGAACATGGCGTCGACCGACGGACGACCAATTTTCATGGCGACTTTGTCAACGATGCGTTAAACGAAATATCGAACTCTTCCGTGCCCCATCCCGTTTAATTAAAAATGGACCTTCGGTTTAATACGCAAATGTAGTATTGTTGCGTTTCAATTATTACACCGAATGTACGCGCTAGAATAAACTTTACAGCACTTGAATTAATTGAAACCATTCAATACTATCGCTTCTTCAAAAGTATACTCACTCTTGCGTGCCAAATTATTAAAAAACAATATCATTTCAATACCAAAAATAACGCACAATTCTTTTCATACATCGCAAATTCCATACCTGCAAATTCACACATTTTTTTACCATTAAAAATTGATATGAGCACATATTTTCCTCCCTCAACTAACTCGGATCCGATACAAGATAAATCTGTATATGTAATGGATCTGCAAGAAGATATTGACTCTTTGTACGTGGATTGTCTTCGAAATAAACTTTGTTTAAATTTATTGCGGTGTCTCTTTTAACAGGAAAAAGTTTGAAAACGGCATACAACACGGTTCTGACTCCTGTTACAAATATAAAAGACTTGCGAGTATATTTTGATCCAAAACTTACATTGAGAGTCCCGTGCAAGAAAATGTATTAAACTTTTTTTTTTAGGCGAATTACATATCTTTTTAAAAGCATTGAAACTTGTACAGTTATTTATAAAAGGCTCATATATGGTCAATCGGATTATGGGTCAAATATTTGTTGTCCCCAATAATGTTAATAGACTAGAAAAGAAAAGAAAAAAAGTTTGTGAGATCCTTTGAGATGAAATTTCATTGTCAGAACCCATCACCAGATTACAACTATGCTCAATGAGATATAATTTAATTTCTTCTCCTATTATATAGCTACTGAAGATGGGGGCGTAACCTTCGAAATACGCATCTAGCTACTTAATGCTTTAAGTTTTATTTAATGCTTTATTTAACACCGTAGTGATAGCTTTTAAAATATAATAATAATAATAATATTGGACTAGATTGCGATCTCCATGTGACATAAATAACAATAAAACGTTTGTAACGAAATGTCGCTCCAAATCACTTCCAACTAACTGAAGGGACTTCCAATAGGGTGGGTTTAATTACAGTCGGGGATTATAATTATTGCCGTATTTTGGCGATTGTAAGAGCTAAGATGTTACACAAACATCTAATTAATAGAGAGGATCAGTCTTCGTCATAACTCGGATTAGTTTATTCCATATAATATATGGATCTAATATAATTCGAGACAATAAATTCAATAAAATCGGGTCCACGCCAAACGACAACAAAAAACGAATCGTTTCGTCCCATTTCATATATGGCAATTAATCTCGAAATTACCAATGGTCGCGTTCTGTCGACAGTGGCCAAACTTGATCCGAATCTGCATAACGGATCGTGCACTTCATACATGGCATACGAATCAAAATGCATTACACGTTCGTTTACTGCTATCGCATAATCATTATATCATCGCGTCTGTGTCTGCTCGCCTGCTTCGTCCTCTAGGACAGGGAGGATACGAGATAGTGCTCAATCCTATTACTAAAGCTCATGTATCCTCGAATTCGAATGCTAAGCCCGAATTTTGAATACCTATCTCATATCGGCTACAGTAACATCGAACTTCACTAAAAGAGATTTGAAGGTAGTACCAGATTCGATTTACCATGTTTCATATTTCATCATGTTCTGCATCTTTTTGTAAAATAATTTCTCCAGAATGGACTGTTTCCTTCAAGGGTCAATTCTTTAAAAATAAAAATAAAAATTTAAATCATTTTTTGGTCGCACTGATGAAAACAAAGCTATTTTCCATTTTTTAGATTAATTAATTTCAATTTTAAAGTTTTAGATTAACTGATTCACTCGAAAAATTGGAACAAATATATTTTTTTTTCCCAAAGACAGTAAAATATTGCATTTTTATTACAATAGCTCATGCACTGTAAAATCCTAACATCCTAAAATATCTTTAAATTTTTTTTATAAAAATATTTTCATATTTGCAAATATAATGATTTAATAAAGACTGTTAAACTGGCCCTCTTCCTATTTTTAACCCAACAGTCATTCAAAATAATCCTATAATTTTTTTATATTCTTCTACTCTTTTATGATGATTGGTTTATCCTAAATGAAATTTTAAACTTGACAATATTTTTTAGAAAGATATAGAAAATTAAGTCACATTTTTCTAAAGTAAAACCAAAGGGTAACATTATATGTGATAAGCAGGGTAAGGAACTAACAGAAAATAAGGAAAAAGCTAGAAGATGGAAGGAGTATCTTGAAGATTTATATAAAGGTAGGCAGGACATGGAGGAGCTAGAAAGTGTGGAACAGATAGATGAGGATGACTTAGGTCCTAGCATACTTAGGTCAGAGTTTCATAGAGCATTAAATGATTTACGGAATAACAAAGCAGTGGGGATTGATATGATACCAGCCGAATTAATAAAACACGCAGGGGAAAAAATGCAGGAGCGATTATACAGGTTAGTTTGTAAAATATATGAGAAGGGAGAAGTACCACAGGATTTTCAGCGTAGTAGAATAGTAACAATGCCGAAGAAAATAGGAGCTAATTTGTGTGAGAACTATAGGACCATTAGCCTACTATCACATGCATCGAAGATATTGTTAAAGATTATTTATAGGAGATTAGAAAATAAAGTAGAGGAAAGGCTAGGAGAAGATCAGTTTGGTTTTAGGAAAAACAGAGGGACGAGAGAGGCGATTCTAGCACTAAGAACGGTAGTAGAAAAAAGAAAGAGGGTAGGAAAGGTAACTTGCATAGCTTTTGTAGATTTAGAAAAGGCATTTGATAATGTAGATTGGGACATAATGTTTAGAATTTTAAAAGAAACGGGTATAGATTATAAGGATAGGAGAATAATTTTTAATTTATATAAACACCAAACTGCCTTAGTTAGAATTGAGGGGGAAGAAGAGGTAGCAAAAATAGGGAAGGGAGTTCGGCAGGGATGTACACTCTCACCGTTATTATTTAATCTATATATAGAAGATGCAATAAACAAAGTAAAAGAAGAGTATAGTGTAGGCGTGAATGTACAGGGAGAGAAAATATATATGCTGAGATTCGCCGACGATATAGCTATATTGGAAGAAAGCGAAAAGAATTTAGAAAGGGTATTGAATGGTATGCAGGCAGTATTGACTAGGGATTTTAACATGAAAATAAATATAGGTAAAACTAAAGTGATGAGGTGTGACAAAAAGGAATGCAGTAGAAAAATGAGGATCACAATAGGAGATAATAGAATCGAAGAAGTGTCAGATTTTTGTTATTTAGGCAGTAGAATCACAAAAGATAATCGAAGCAAGGTAGATATAAAGTATAGGATAGCACAGGGTAGGAAGGCATTCGTAGAAAAAGAACAGATTTTAAGATCAAATATTGACTTGGGTATTAGAAAAAGATTACTGAAGGTATATGTTTGGAGTGTAGCACTGTACGGGTGTGAGGCGTGGACTATAGGAAAGGAAGAGAAGCGTAGATTAGAAGCACTTGAAATGTGGTGTTATAGGAGGATGATGAGGATTGGTTGGGAAGATAAAGTAACAAATGAAGCTGTACTAGAGTTAGTAGGGGAGAAGAGAAGTATCTGGAGAGTGTTACAGCGTAGGAGAGACAGATTAGTAGGGCATATTCTTAGGCATGGGGGGATTATGCAATTGATCATAGAAGGTAGAGTGGAGGGAAAGAGAGGGGTAGGTAGGCCTAAATTGGAGTATGTGAGTCAGATAGTTGAAGACGTTGAGATGAATATCTATAGGGAGATGAAGGGATTAGCTCAGGATAGATCGGCATGGCGTGCTGTTTCCAACCAATCTTTAGGATTGCGGACTCTTTAACTAACTATAGCATTATTTTGTAATTGGTTTATTAGCACCTTAAAAATTACTAGTCCGACATATGATGGACTTATAATTTTTACAAAATATTTTTATTTTTCAATGTTTATATTCTATATTCTCAAAAAAAAACCGTCAGTTCAAATATATAACTGATACGAATAAATATTGAAAACAAATTTGTAATAATTCCTCCTCACCCTCTTTTATTCTGATTAGTTTATGCTAAACTTTAGGATAATTTGCGATTTGTAGAAAAATTTGAAAGTATTCTTTCAATCTATATTTCGAACTTGAAGGTAATTGTAGCCTTAAAAATGAATTTAGTAATGGAATATTGGACAATATATCGCAAAGAAAACGATTAATTTAGCAACGTTTCGTCTAATTTCGTAGACTGCCTCAAGCCTGGAGGGAATAAGAACAGCAACAAAGGAGTACGTTGTTTACATAAATAAATTGAAACAGTTAACAATCGAGAAAATTATATAGTATTGATTTAAAAGACCGAACAGTCAATCGTTATAATATAAATCAAAATTATTATATCGTTATAATAATGCAAGTTACCTTATAATATGAGTGTTGATAATATAAGTGTAGAACATAATATTATGCTTTAAGTTGGTATAAAAAATTTAAATTGGTGTAAATAATGTGTAAAATGTGTACCAACATTTAGCACTCTAGTTAAAAAGAATTTTACAAGATTTTTGCGAATAAATCGGATTGAGGCTTCAAAAATATTTAGGTCCTTGATAAGGGTTATCTAGAGTCCAAAATGGGTTAATTTCGAATTGTAGTTTTGGCATATGCGACTCTCTTCGTCACCCCCCGATGCCCCATAGCCCAGTGCCCCTTCCCACCCCACCACCATTAAGCAACCACCATCCTCCGATCCCCATATATACACAATGGTGGTGCCTCGATGTACTCCTGCCACCACCTCCGCCTCCACCACTGCCGCCGCCGCCGCCAAAACGCCGAACTTGAACTAAAACTTAATTATAATTAATTAATGCGACTGCTACTCTAAGTCTATACATCTATAGATATAGCAACCTCAATGAGTTGAGCCGCGGTACGGACCTTCGCTATCTACTTGCTCGCACACACACACACACACAAATATATATTAAACCTTGTGCCATGTAATTAGAAACCTTTATATAAAACGAATAGTCTTAATTAACGAACTAAAAAGACATTACGCACGGGTGAATTTCAGAAAATAACATAAGTCGACATTATATTGTTATGCAAATCAACTTACAACTTTTAGAGTCGGTCCCTTTCAGCTTCATGCTACCTTTAACTCTTCGAATGATTGATTCAATATTGCCAATGGAAAAGTATTTCAAACGTTGCTATTATCAATTTTAATTATGGGGAAGAGAAATAAAAATACATTGTTTTATATCACCGCTCAAAATGAGGATTTATTCGACTATCGTTTCGCTTATTAAGCATTATTAAATTATCAGTATCAATTATCAATTAAATTATCAGAAAACTTGTTTTTTTTTTTTAAGTGAAACTTCTATAGGCGCGGTAGGGCAAATTGGCCTGAACGTCACGAAAAGTGAAACACGCTACGCGCATGCGCCGCGTGAACTGTATGTATACGTGGCATAAGGCAACCAGTAGACGCTTGCGTATTTTATTATATATTACACAAACACAGCTTAATCTTTTAGCTAACAATTTGTTTATCAAATTCGCGATGAGCAGCTTGAAAGAATGTAAATTTTGTGTATGATGCACTAGTGGGTGCATTTCTATTTGTAGACGCTTGCGTATTTTATTATATATTATACAAACACAGCTTAATGATTTAGCTAACAATTCCCATTGTGTGAAAAGTGAAGTGGTGAAAAGGACAAGTACAGACAGAATGCGAGCCTTTAGAGAACGGAAGAAAGCGAATAAACCGCCAAGAAAAGTGCGAACAAGTACCTTGGAAAGAAGTGGAGAGTGTCGAGCCAGGCAAAGGGCGTTAAGGAAACACGGTGGACAATGTAACCTTCCAACGACCTCAAATACACTGGATGAATCGATACCGTCGTTAAGTGAGGACACAGTGAGTGGTATAGAGAATTTGAATGCCACTGATTCAGGCACGTGAAGATACAACACGCGGTGTGAGAGATCAACGAAATGAATCTGATACAGCTGAGCGAGCCATCGACAAATAGAAATGCACCCACTAGTGCATCATACACAAAATTTACATTCTTTCAACCTGCTCATCGCGAATTTGATAAACAATTTTTCAATATCAATAAGTGATATTGATGATGATCATTGTATTAATGTCCACATAAAAAGAAGAAAAATACACAGATCGAGTTATTTAATTGGTTGGTGAGAAAAAGAACTATAAAAATATGGCTACAATATTTAATCCAAACTCCTCTTTATAGACTGTACGACATTACAGTTAATAATGCTTTCTTTGATGATCAGAGTGTCAATCAAAATCAATCAAAATCAAAATCAAATCGTTAACAAATTGAAAAAAGCAATGCATAAAATCAACTTTTCCTAAAAGCTAAGAAGATTCACTTCTACCGCGCGAGAGTCTCACGCATGTATTTTTTTTTATTGAATCTAAGTTTGGAATGGCTTTAAGAGTATTGTCCATATCGCCATGTTATCGTTCAATTATCTATAATACGGGAATAAACAAAAAGGAACAGAATAAGCAAAAAATCTTCACTACAAGGGGTCTCTCATACAGACTTAACTACGACACAAGAATGGACCTCGAATAGAATGGTTAGACAATAGGAACTCGTTAGATGTCTTATACCACAAATCTATTTAATTAACACAATCAAAATGTTATTTTACTCTCTAAAATGAAGGCATATAATATTGTATGTTGTTACTGACTAAAATAGTATTTTCTACATTTTTGTGTGTCTTCGATAGAAATTTCTTTCTATGCTCTTAAATGCTTCTTAAAATTGTCTGTTGTGAACTGCCAACATTTCCTCATTCGCAATCTTAGCTTTAATTATTTTGTACATAAGCAGTGGTTTGTTCTTAAACGGCTTTTTACGGTCACCATATTTCTCAAGCAGATTTCTGCTTTGAACCACACTCTTGAAGGTTTTCCAAATAATGCTTTATAGAAAAGTTATTTATCATTGATCATTGAGTAAAATATAATAAAAACGCTAATTATAGTTTACTTAATAACCAATTTATTTCGCCTCAGTGCATGTACGGTGATTTAACCAAAGAATTACAATGTGTCGATTACATAAAAGAATTTGCAGCGCAAAAATGCAGAAGAGTTACTCATTAAATGTCGTTAATGTATTAAAAATACGTACATTATATAACTCCTAGAATGTTTTATTTATTTTATTTTTAAGAATTATTATTATTTTTCATTTTATTCTTGACCTGAGAATTTATTGTTTCGCTTTTTTTGTTTGTTACTAAAAATAATACCTAATACGTTTTATTTTTTATTGATGTTTAATGTTTTTTATGTATACAAAACTTTATTTCATTATATTTCATGTTCAACTACTAATTTTTCCTATTTAAAAAGTTTCTTTTCCTAATATGGAATATCACAACATAATCTATAACCAATTTTAATTATAATTAAAACAACCGAATTTATATACCAAAAATACCAAGCAATATTGATATAGAATCCCTAGAGCTAGCCAAAAAAAAATCAAAAGAAATGAAAAGGTCCAAAAAAAGAGGCTTGACGAACAAATCAGAGACTAATCGATTAACCCCCAATCGAATATTAGATTTTTTGAAAATTCCACAATAATTGTACGTGGCATTTTTGACTGTAGTCAAAATACCTATTCAATATTCAGTTATTTTAAATGATTCTCAAAAATATTTTTTCAATTAAATCACTTTATAGCATCGATTAAAATAAATATTTTTTTAACAGAGGCACAAAAAATTGTTTATAAATCTTATTCGAGTGTTGTAAGTAAACCATAATTGGAGTACTTCTTGTAGGATTCGATCGATTGTGCTCAGACTTATTTATTATTCTTGCACGTATCCTAACATTTGGCCTAATTCATTGGCAGACAGTTTGGTGAAATTCCGTGTTTATGAATAATCAAAGATGTGATTTCTGTGCATCCGCACGTTGTGTACATTTGCGATTAGAATTACGCTAGTCGTCCAAATACATCCCCCGGTTTCAATTGTAGGGATGTACATACTCGCGAGCATTCGTTGGCTTAATGAATAAACATTAGGGGGGGCCCTTATGGTCTCTACTTCTGCGTTATGTATATGATGCGATGAAAAGCGCAGCTCCGATGATATTGTAGCTGTTTCTATAAACTGGATGTATTTCGGTGCAAGCTGCTGCTATTAAACATTCTGCCAATTCAATTATACCCCGCAGATCACATGCAATATTCTAACTTTAGTTTATACGAAATTGAATAATAATATTATATGGATTGTTCCTCCATAATGCATGCACACTATTTTGCTCTACGTGTGTTTTCCTGTATAATGTAATAAGCGACTACATTACCGACTATTGAGAAATTTTTTAAAATCTCTAATGATCTATTTCACAACTCGAAATGTACGCATGTACTTTTTTTTTTCAAGCGTATTAAAATAGTCACATGATACTACAAAACCACCCCTATAATTAATTATTCGTGTCAGTAGACAATAGAAAATTTCACTATCAGAAAAAATATATTTTTTTCTATTTTACACAACTCGAAATTTACGCACGTACTTATTTTTCAGATATATTTTTTCAAGCGTATTAAAATATTCGTGTCAATAGACGATAGAAAATTTCACTATCAGAAAACATAATTTTTTCTCTATTTTATACAACTCGAAATTTACGCACGTACTTAATTTTTCAGATATATATTTTTCAAGCGTATTAAAATATTCGAGTCAATAGACAATAGAAAATTTCACTATCAGAAAAAATATATTTTTTTCTATTTTACACAACTCGAAATTTACGCACATACTTATTTTTCAGATATATTTTTTCAAGCGTATTAAAATAATCGTGTCAATAGACGATAGAAAATTTCACTATCACAAAATATAATTTTTTCTCTATTTCGCACAACTCGAAATTTACGCACGTACTTATTTATTCAAATATATGTTTTCAAGCGTATTAAAATAGTCACATGATACTACAAAACCACCCCCTATAGTTAATTATTCATGTCAATAGACAATAGAAAATTTCACTATCAGAAAAAATAAAATTTCTCTACTTCACACAACTCGAAATTTACGCACGTACTTTTTTTTTTCAGGTATAGATATTTTTCAGATATTTTCAAACGTATTAAAATATTCGTGTCAATAGACAATAGAAAATTTCACTAGCAGAAAAAATATATTTTTCTCTATTTCACACAACTCGAAATTTACGCACGTACTTATTTTTTTTAGATATAGATATTTTTCAGATATTTTTTTTCGGATTTTTTCAAGCGTATTAAAATATTCGTGTCAATAGATAATAGAAAATGTTACTATCAGAAAGCATTTTTTTTTTCTCTATTTCACACAACTCGAAATTTTCGCACGTACTTTTTTTTTTCAGGTATAGATATTTTTCAGATATTTTCAAACGTATTAAAATATTCGTGTCAATAGACAATAGAAAATTTCACTATCAGAAAAAATATATTTTTCTCTATTTCACACAACTCGAATATAACGCACGTACTTATTTTTTTCAGATATAGATAGTTTTCAGATTTTTTCAAACGTATTAAAATATTCTTATCAATAGACAATAGAAAATTTCACTATCAGAAAATATATATTTTTCTCTATTTCACACAACTCGAAATTAACGCACGTACTTTTTTTTTCAGATATAGATATTTTTCAGATATTTTTTCCAGATTTTTTCAAGCGTATTAAATTATTCGTGTCAATAGATAATAGAAAATTTCACTATCAGAAAATATAAATTTCTCTCTATTTCACACAACTCGAAATTTTTGCACGTACTTATTTTCTTCAGATATAGATATTTTTCAGATATTTTTGTTCAGATTTTTTCAAGCGTATTAAAATATTCGTGTCAATAGACGATAGAAAATTTCACCATCAGAAAATGTAATATTTTCTCTATTTCACACAACTCGAAATTTACGCACGTACTTATTTTGTCAGATATATTCTTTCAAGCGTATCAAAATATTCACATGATACTACAAAACTCTATAGTTAATTATTCGTGTCAAT
Source organism: Leptodirus hochenwartii (assembly GCA_947310635.1). NCBI lineage: Eukaryota > Metazoa > Arthropoda > Insecta > Coleoptera > Leiodidae > Leptodirus > Leptodirus hochenwartii. Next base: position 37,281,982 of record OX371176.1, read on the forward strand.
AGACAAAAGAAATTTTCACTATCAGAAAACATAATTTTTTCGTCACTCTTCTGTATTTGATGGTTTACCAAAAGGTCCACTATAATCCCAATAAAATAATATACAATTTTTATTTCGAAAAAATTATTATAACCTGCAATCCAACAAAACAATATCGATTATGTATATAATTAAAATTTGCAATGTGTTAATGTGTCATATCAGCGAAACAAATCGACAATATGTTAAATTTTATTTATACCAATAATCAATTTTACGATTTTGTAGTTTCCATTAATTTCGAACGTTAGTTGCATACGGTTATGTAGTCTTTTATTCTTCGGTTAACTAGTTGGTTGGTTTATATTATATTAAGATCTCGTAGATGTTCGCAGTAAATTAGATAAAATAACATAACAACATACCTCTTAAATACAATTTATGTAGGAATGTTTACGATGTTGTTGATAATGCACATGTGATGTGAAACGTAATTTTCGCTCTTCCTAATTTCGAAGAAAATCTATAAATAATTAACAATGCAAATGTTTTTACTTGGAGCGTGTGATTTTATTCGAAATATATTTTATTATACAGTATTTTCTAAGGAAAACTATATACATTTATAATAATTTCGTTCGAGTTTCAAAGAATTGATTTAATAAGTATTCAAATTTCTGTCGTTTCAAATTGTATTTTTTATCAACACATATTTTTATAAAAAAAAAAACCGTGCAAAAAAAACAATATTTTTCGAAGTATGATTTCTTACATAACAAGATGAAAGTAATAAAATAAAATAAAATAAAATAAAATAAAATTACAATATTAACGTAAATAATATTTTTTCTTAGAATTGTATTTTTAAATGTATACCAACGTGAATATCTTTAGTTTATAAAGAATGGTACAGATTATATTTGAATATATTAAGATTTAAATTTGTAGTTAAAAATAAAAAAGTTACAATTTTGAACATACAAATTATTATATTGATTATTGGCAATGATAATAACTTTTATAAGGCAGCGCAAAGGGTAAGACAAATATAAATAGATTTATCAGGTTTTATGATAGAAAAAATTATTATATGGAATTGAAAAATGCCAGCTATACAAATATATATTATAAGCTGTATTATAATTGCACTACAAAATCCTTTTATTTTAATTGGATCTTTTCCTCTTCTATATCTCATATTATCCTAACACCAAAATTTAAATGACTTCAGTTATGTCATATATACATGTACGGGTATACAGATTAAAGAGAAAACTACAAATTCATCCACACTGGGCTGTACAATAAAATATTATGTCTTCACTATCTAGTGTCCTATATGCTTCACTTTTGTAATATATAATGAATGTTTTTAAGAGGTTCTGTTTTCGGAAAAGCTTGCCGCGATTTTTTAATTTCCCCGCTTAACATATCGATATTTATCCACATATAGTTCGCTTTGTATTAGATGACATTTCGTTTGTTCTCAGCTATGTAAATATTAATTATAACCTATCAAAAACATCGCCCTGCTATATAATTTGATTTCAGCGATCTGGAAAACAAAAAATCTCTTTCTCGCGTTTAGCGGCAATAAAAAGCTGCGGATTGTCAGTTTTTCAACCGAATTGAAAACGTGAAATACCTTCGCCTCATATGGAACTCGTCATATTATACAGAGCCATACCGAAAAATAATAAATTGTCACGCAAAATAGTTAATTGCTAAATAATCCCGCTTTTAGCTATTACGCCGATGAAGATAAAAGAATTGTATTTAAAATGGATAACAAGCTTATAAATGTATCGAAATACGTTTTCAGGGGGATATTTTATACAATAAATTTACAGGATTTTTTTTTATTTTACAATTAGGACAACGAAATTTTTTTTCGGTAGGAAGAACTTTACTTTTTTGATAATACAATAAATTTTTGTTATTATAGAATATAGATCAGTACATTTGCTATTTCCCCGTCCACTCCTCACAACAATATATAATCTAAAGATAAACGAATTTTACGAGCGTTCGACAAAAAAGTAGCGCCCTTTTCTTCTTGACTGTAGTTATCCTGTATAAGAATGGTGGACAACATTCACAATGAGATTATGTCGGGAGAATATATGTGGCAACACTGTCTGCCGCTCTACCACCCGATTCCTGTACGTTACGTGCATATATACCGCTTCGAGTCCGTATTATCAATTCGATTTTCCACCCTTTATATTTAATTAAAAAATAAATTACGTTTTTTTTCTATAGATATCTATGTATGGTGGCATGCATATGTATGTGAGTGTGTGTGTGGAAGAGGAGTACGGGAACCATGCAGAACCGAATTAAATCATTTGGAACAATTACTGCTCTCGACCCCAAAAAATATATAGACGGACCTGCTTAAAGGATAGCGGGTTGAAAAGCAAACGGTAAAAAATATTCACCTGTTCGTAAATCTCACTAAATTTGTTATTAGATATGAAAAATCGTGAGATTTCTGATTCAATTTCGAAATTATTCTATCGTAGCTTCTTGTAGTTACAAGAGATCATTACGCTACAAACCTTCTGAAAGTGAGCGAATTCAGTTAAAGTTAATTTGAGGCAAAAGAAATTTTAGAAAAAATTAACTCAATTTAAAGTCAATTTGGAAATTTAGAAAATGTAGATAAAGTTAATTGAAAACAAGAGAAATTTTAGAAACAATTAACTCAAGTTAAAGTTAATTTAGAAAATGTAGATAAAGTTAATTGAAGACGACAGAAATTTTAGAAAAAATTAACTCCATTTGAAGGTAATTTAGAAATTTTAAAAGATGCACATAAAGCTAATTGAAGACAAGAGAAATTAAGTTAATAGTTAAATTGCAAATTTAGAAAATGTAGATAAAGTTAATTGAAGACAAGAGAAATTTTAGAAAAAATGAACTCAAGTTGAAGTTAATTTAGAAAACGTAGATAAAGTTAATTGAAGTTTAGAAAAAAATAACTCAATTTAAAGTTAATTTAGAAATTGTAAAAGATGCAGATAAAGTTAATTGAAGACAAGAGAAATTTTAGAACAAATTTACTCAAGTTAAAGTTAATTAAGAAAATGTAGATAAAGTTAATTGAAGACGAGAGAAATATTAGAAAAAAATAAACTGAATTTAAAGTTAATTTAGAAATTTTAAAAGATGCAGATAAAGTTAATTGAAGACAAGAGAAATTTTAGAACAAATTTACTCAAGTTAAAGTTAATTAAGAAAATGTAGATAAAGTTAATTGAAGACGAGAGAAATTTTAGAACAAATTTACTCAAGTTAAAGTTAATTAAGAAAATGTAGATAAAGTTAATTGAAGACGAGAGAAATTTTAGAAAAAATGAACTGAATTAAAGTTTATTTAGAAATTTTAAAAGATGCAGATAAAGTTAATTGAAGACAAGAGAAATTAAGTTAATAGTTAAATTGGAAATTTAGAAAATGTAGATAAAGTTAATTGAAGACAAGAGAAATTAAGTTAATTTTTAAATTGGAAATTTAGAAAGTGTAGATAAAGTTAATTGAAGACAAGAGAAATTTTAGAAAAAATTAACTCAATTTAAAGTTAATTTAGAAATTTAGAAAATGTACATAAAGTTAATAAAAGACAAGAGAAATTTTAGAAAAAAATAACTCAAGTTAAAGTTAATTTAGAAATTTGGAAAAAAAATGCATGTAGATAAAGTTAATTGAAGACGAGAGAAATTTTAGAAAAAATTAACTCAATTTAAAGTTAATTTCGAAATATAGAAAATGTAGATTAAGTTAATTGAAGACAAGAGAAATTTTTGGAGATGCAGCAGCATCGAAGAGATAGAATTATGGGTCATGTTATTAGACACGAACTATCGGCAGTTTTAATTCAATCTTAGGGATTGATGATTAACAAACTATTGGAAATTGTAATTTTGTAAACTTCGGCTAGTGAACTGAAACAGATAAATTCGCACGTTATTACGGATCTGTTAAAGAGTGGTGGAAAGGGGTGGTAATGCGAGGGTGGACGTCACCACACGGGAGGTGGATGAGTTGTGGTGGGGGCGGGGGTGCAGTTAGTAATTAGCATTCAGCCAATCCGCATTCGTACAGATTCCGAATTCGAATATCTATCGAATAAAAATACACAGACCGACAACACAGAAAAAAACGCGTATTTTTTGCCACCCGCCTAACCGCCACTCACCCGCCATCACCCTCTCGCCAATATTCGCTGAAAAAACACGAAAAAACGGCCTCCCGAAAACCCTTTACAGCGCGAGCAGAGATGGCGCTACATGAACATGTGTGTGTTGATGGCGATTCGAGCGAGATGGCGCTACAGGAGTGTGCATATACTCGATTCGGGTTTTTATTTGATACGAACACTGTAGTCCAAAATGAAAAATTCAAGCACATTATTCAATCTGCATACATAATCATCTCCACTTGTTTATATTTTCGCGAGAATTCGCATTAATTGTAATTTGCAATGTGTCAATACTGGCTGCAATTTTTTTTTCCCCCCCCGCTGGTAACAGTAGCCATTGTAATCAGCCCAGAGAAAAAAAAATAATGAAAATGTATCGGCGCTTTCATATATTCATACCGTTCGAAATGAACGAAAAAAAAAAGGTACGCAATTGTACATGACTTGAATTATACAGTTCCATTGTGTATTCGACATTTTGCTCAGCGAACAAAAAAATATATAATATATTACAATATTTATTTTCTTTTCATAAAACCTATTATGAAAATGTTACGCATTTACGGTTGATTTACGCCCGATTTTACATTTACATTAACCGCACTGAATACATTCGTGCATTTTACTTCAAACTCATCCGTGGAAATCAATTCTTGAGGACGCTGGAGTAGAAGGTAAAAGACACACGAATATGTCTTTTAAATATCCCTAATATTTAAGGATATTTAAGACATACGGGTAGATCACGAAAGATACACTGCAGATGAAACTTTTAAGGAATATTTGCAATTTCCGCATCAGCAGATTTATCTTAAGAGGGAGATGGTGTCAAGGAAGATTTTTAAAATAATTGGATATTATATTATTATAGCATTTTGAATAAGGGTACCAGAAAATTCAATTCGAGATATTCGATAAACATTTTGTAATTAATCTAAATACCTGTTAATGTAAATTTTTAATATTTGACACTGTTCAAGAAAGCCTTTATAGCGTTGGTTTTTTTTATTGGATGGTGGGTGATCTATGGAATAAACGAATATAGTATTTTAAACTCGTATTATTTATGGAGCATATATAAAAATATGCTCCATTCGTTTTCTTACAAGAAATATTTAATCGACTGTCTCCCCTGCTATATTAAAAAACATATATTTCTTATTAATGCAGTTAACTTTACCCTATGGTCTAATTTTCTGGGGATGTGGTACTGACTTCGGGTTGGCATTTAGGGCTCAGAAAGAAATCATTAGAATTATGGCAAGCCTACAACCAAGACAATCATGTAGGCATTTTTTTATCAAACTAAATGTTTTAACTGTACCTAGTTCACTTATTATTATATATAAGACAAAATATACATAGGTTTAGTCATCCCTTTGCAACTAGGAATAATCTCGATATTCTACCACCTTTCTGACGGCTCATAATCTCACAGAAAGGACATGTATATCATGGAATTCGTCTTTTTAACTGTTTAAACGTAGAAATAAGGCAACTAAATATTAATAATTTTAAACATAACTTGCAAATATGGCTTATAAAAAAAGCATTTTAGTCAATAAATGAATTTTTATCTCTTGGTGAATATGATAGTAAAATATTATGATAACATGATAATGGCACCTGGTTTTATCCTTAGGCTATTAAGAATAAAATAAAAATAAAAAATCTTTAAAACCGCTATGGGTCTTAAGGGGATGGAGCACCTTTATATGCCATAAGAAAAACATTGTAATTTATTCTGCAGATTAATCCTTCATTTTTGCATCGATTTTTTTCAAATTTCTTGTGATTGCAGTTTATAGATGTTAAATTGCCCCTAAGCTTGTCGTTTTTGGAACAAATATTTAATTTGTTAGAAAATTGCTGCTAAACATATGGCTTTTTTTTAAGGGGATAGAGCACTTTTATATGCCATAAGAAAAATAGTGTCATTTATTCTACAAATTACTCATTCATTTTTGGATCGATTTTTTTCAAATTTCTTGTGATTGCAGTTTATAGATTTTAAATTGCCTCTAAGCTTGTCGTTTTTGGAAAAATAATTTAATTAGTTCAAAAATTGCTGCTAAACATAGGCCTTTTTTTAAGGCGATAGAGCACTTTTATATGCTATAAGAAAAATTGTGTCATTTATTCAACTAATTACTCCTTCATTATTGGATCGATTTTTTTCAAATTTCCTTGACAAACTTGACAAATTCAATGGGTTTACCGCCATCTTTGCTGGCTACTTTAAATATGTTTTTCCCACTTTTTTAATTGTTAAAATTCCTACATTCCAATAGGATGTGCTCTTTCCCCACATTCACAAAGTGGATCAACACTTAAGTTAATTTTAGTTTAATGTAGGTTAACTTTATTTGTTCGACTTACGTAATTTCGACCTCGTCTGTTTATGTTGTGTTAGTCTTAATAAATGTACTTGACTGTAACTCATATCTGAGTAACTTCTTAAGATGTATAAACATATTTGGGTGATTAATGTGAAACTAGATACTTACGCATCACTTTTGACCTATCTATTTTGAAATTGTTGCACTTATTATTATTATTTCGACAAAATGTTAATAAACTACAACTTTAAGGATATTTCCGTAATGTTCTTATAATAAAGGCATTACCGTGCAATTTCATTGCGTTGGGTATTCTTCGGAATTGAAATTGCGAAATGACTTTGATTGGCGTGACATTCAAGTCGACATAAGCGACGCCTGGTAGCAGCAAAGTTTAATGTTAATGTGAGTGTGGCGTAAGTTGAGAAAAGGCCAGAAACGGCCCCGACAGAACAAACCGGTCCCTCTTTTATGCACTAAATATAATATAAACCCACGACTCGCAATCTCCAATGTCTATATAGCATTACTCTATGCGGCCGTAATAATAACAATAATGAAATCCATTATAATTAAAGTCATTATGCAAAAGTGAGAATACATTATTGGAACAAATTTAGGTCAGACATGAGAACAATACAAATGACTAAACCGATTATAACTACTAGTATACGTCGGCCTGGGTAAAGTAGTGTATACAATCAACACCAGAGTTTGTCAACTGACGGTGCTGGAATTTTTGAATTTTGGTTTTTTTTTGGCGTGCTTCGTCGATAAGGTTAAGGTTCAGGGATAAGGATAAGGATAAATTTGGAACAGAAAAGATATCCGTATAGAAATTGATCTCGTAATTCAGAATCTGCAAGAACTTTTGATTTTTGTGGTGTGCTTCTTCGATTACGTTGAAAAAACTGGGAACAGAAAAATAAATTCGTATGATCTCAGAATCTGCAAGAACTTTTGATTTTTGTGGTATTCTTCTTCGATTAGGTTGAAAATACTGGGAACAGAAAAATGAATTCGTATAATCTCAGAATTCAGAATCTGCAAGAACTTTTGATTTTTGTGGTGTGCTTCTTCGATTAGGTTGAAAAAACTGAGAACAGAAAAATAAATTCGTATAATCGCAGAATTGAGAATCTTCAAGTACTTTTGATTTTTGTTGTGTGCTTCTTCGATTAGGTTGAAAAAACTGGGAACAGAAAAATGAATTCGCATGATCTCAGAATTCAGAATCTGCAAGAACTTTTGATTTTTGTGGTGTGCTTCTTCGATTAGGTTGAAAAAACTGGGAACAGAAAAATGAATTCGCATGATCTCAGAATTCAGAATCTGCAAGAACTTTTGATTTTTGTGGTGTGCTTCTTCGATTAGGTTGAAAAAACTGAGAACAGAAAAATAAATTCGTATAATCGCAGAATTCAGAATCTGCAAGAACTTTTGATTTTTGTGGTGTGCTTCTTCGATTAGGATGAAAAAACTGGGAACAGAAAAATAAATTCGTATGATCTCAGAAACTGCAAGAACTTTTGATTTTTGTGGTATTCTTCTTCGATTAGGTTGAAAAAACTGGGAACAGAAAAATGAATTCGTATGATCATCTCAGAATTCAGAATCTGCAAGAATTTTTGATTTTTGTGGTGTGCTTCTTCGATTAGGTTGAAAAAACTGGGAACAGAAAAATTAATTCGTATGATCTCAGAATTCAGAATCTGCAAGAACTTTTGATTTTTGTGGTGTGCTTCTTCGATTAGGTTGAAAAAACTGGGAACAGAAAAATTAATTCGTATGATCTCAGAATTCAGAATCTGCAAGAACTTTTGACTTTTGTTGTGTTTCGATTAGGTTGGGAAAACTGTGAACAGAAAAATAAAGCTGTATAGAAATAGATCCTGTGATTCAAAATATTCAAGAACTTTTGTCGTAAGATTAGCAGTTTAGAAGATATCGTTAAAAATCTGAAAATTGAGGAAGTAGAAGGATATCTGGTCTGATTTTTTTTGTAAAATTTTCACATTTTCGAAAGACAGTTTAGGATATTTTATTATAAGGTTTGATCAAAGATTTTAGAAGCTGCAAGTCAATTTGATGGAAAATTTTATGAATACTTCAAAAAATATTTTCAAAGCAATTGAAATTTTCAATCTTACCTTAATAAAAATTGAGAATGTTAATTAAATTGTAATGAAGTCTCCTGTCTGAAAAGATCAAGAAGAAGAATTTCGCAATAATTAATAATTGAAAATAATAATAAATTTTAAAATCAATAATTCTACGTGAAAAATATGATTGAATGGGAATTTTTCTAGTTGCAAATTATCTCAGGATTCAAAATCTGATTAATAATTTGATAGATATCGCAAGTGCAAATTGCTAATTGAAAGAAGAGGAAGGATATAGCAATATTTCTTTGGTAACATTTTCAAATATTAGTTTATAATGTTTTCTAATAAAATTTGATCCATGATTTAGAATATGCAAGTAATTTTGATGGAAAATTAATATTTCAGAAATGATTGACTTATTGAAATTTCTAAAATACAGTTACAATTTTTTTTTAGTAACATGATACAATTTTCTATTACATGTTCACATGATAAAAATATTGAATGAAATTAGCTACAACTTTGTAAAGAAAAATATTTTGTACTATTAAAATTTGCAATTTTTCGCATGCATCTTTGAAAATGTTAAATACCCCTGCTCTACACCAATGCTCTACGTTGCTAGTTCGGTGTCTGAAGAGTATTATAAGCGTCCATCCTGCTCTAGGACATGCCTGAGCAAGTTATGAAACGACTATTCCGTTGGTTTTAAACCGTTATCCTTGCGGAATTACTCTATAGGACGAAGGAATCGATATTGAGCTATCGGTCAAAAATAACTCATTGGCAGAGGGAAATTTATTGTCGGACTACCGTACGGAACCAACAAATATCATCAAAAAACTATTTCGATAGATAACTTTAAAAATAACAATTATTTTTAAATTAATAGCACTCGTAGAGACTTCCTGTCCAAATAAGTCCCTGTGCACTATACCTTATGCAGTTCCTTATTCATTTTTGTTGAAGAACTTAATAGAACCTGACACCGTATTATTCATCGGGGTTTTATATTGGCAATTATTCGTGCTACCAAAGAAAACGAAGATTATATATGAGCACATTTCTATGTTTCTAGTTATCACCATAAAAATTGCAATTACTTGTAGTAGTTAACTTGCTTCTAAATGAGTATTGGTCTTTGTCGAGGAACGGCAACAGCCGCTATAAGCTACACGTAATTTAGGTCGGAAACTGGCCTTATATCGAGAAGTGTAGCAAAATGCAATAATATGCAATTTTGACTTACCATGTGACAACTAGCAAACGTAAAAATAGTGATTGTATTACCTGAACTAAGTATGTACAAATGTAATTTCGCATAAATCCTTTTCGAGATTAGCGATTAAAGTTAGCAACGTGAGAATTATAAAAATCTATCAATCAAACAAACCTATGATTTTGTAGAAGTTTTTTTTTGTAAATTCAAAATTGTGGAAATTATAGCGAATTTGCGCGGTTTTTATTGATAGAAATTCAAAACTAATAATATTTCCCGTAATTATCTAAATTTAAAAAAAAATCTTTTGCTAATAGGTTTTGTTGTATAAATAAATAAATATATATTTTTTGAAAAATATCAAAAAATGAAAAAGTTTTAACCGACTATTTATAAATTAACAAAGTCAGGATAAATAACTATAATTTCCATAATTTATATTTTGCCTAAAAGAAACAGCAAAAAATGATAAAAAAATTGTAAGCAAGTTGATAATAAAATCTTCCCTTATCGCATAGATTAATTTTGCCAATACACCAAATCTTCTTCTTATATTTCTTTGCAATCATCAGATAGAGATTAGCAATTAAAGTTAGTGAGAATTATAAAAATCTGTTAATTAAACAAGGTTTGTTGATTTTGCTGAAATATTTTTTTTTGTAAATTCAAAATTGTGGAAATTATAGCGAATTTTCGCGGTTTTTATTCATAGAAATTCAAAACTAATAATATTCCCCGTAATTATCAAAATATCAAAAAAAAACTTTTGCTAATAGGTTTTGTTAAATAAATAAATAAATATATTTTTTTTTTGAAAAATATCAAAAAATCTTTTGCTAATAGGCTTTGTTGTATAAATAAATTCAGTGGTTTTTTTTTTGAAAAATATCAACAAATGACAAAGTTTTAAGCGACTATTTAGAAATTAACAAAGTCAGGATAAATGACTATAATCTCCGTAGTTTATATTTTGCCTAAAAGAAACGGCAACAAATGATACAAAATTGTCAGCAAGTTAATAATAAAATCTTCCCTTATCTCATGGATTAATTTTGCCAATTTTACTAAATTTTCTTCTTATATTTCTTTTCAATTGCAAGATTAAGATTAGCAATTAAAATTAGCAAAATGAGAATTATAAAAATCTATCATACAAACAAACCTATATGTAAATATTGTTCATGATTTTGCTGAATTTTTTTTTTGTGAATTGAAATTGTGGAAATTATAGCGAATTTTCGCGTTTTTTATTGATAGAAAAAAAAATTATATATTCCCCATAATTCTCTAAATATCAACAAAATCTTTTACTTATAGATTTTGTTGTATAAAAAAATGCAAGCTTTCTTTTGAAAAATATCAAAAAAATTAAAAAAATTGATGTGACTATTTAGAAGTTAATAAAAGTCAGGATAAATGACTATATTTTCCGTAATTATTATTTTGCCAAAAAAAAAACAGCAAAAAAATGATAAAAAATTATCAGCAAATTGGTAATAAAATCTTCCCTTATCGCATGGATTAATTTTGCCAATTTTATCAAATTTCTTATATTTCTTTTCAATTACAAGATTGAGACTATCAATTATAGTTAGACAAGATGAGAATTATGAAAGTCTATCAATCAAACAAACCTATATTCGTATGTAAAAATTGAGATTGATTTTGCTGAATTTTTTTTGTAAATTTGAATTGTGGAAATTATTGCGATTTTCACATTTTTATTGATATAAATTCAAAATTAATAATATTCCCCGTAATTATCTAAATATCAAAAAATCGTTTGCTTTTAGATTTTGTTGTATAAATAAATACAGTGTTCTTTTTTTGAAAAATATCAAAAATTTAAAAAGTTTTAACCGACTATTTAACTAGTTAACAAAATTCAGGCTAAATGACTATAATTTATATTTTGCCAAAAGAAACAGAAAAAATAAATTAAAAATTGTCAGCAAATTGGTAATAAAATCTCCCCTTATCGCATGGATTAATTTTGCCAATTTTACCAAATCTTCTTCATATATTTCTTTTCAAACACCTATAAATTTTCTTATCCTGAAACTTTTCGCTGGATTTGCTAGTTTACTTATGTTTTGGAAATATTCTTGCTATTCTGTACACATACATATCAAACCAAATGGTACAAAGTACTACGAATATAATATAACCAGATCAGGACTGGGAAGGATGCAGACAGTTAGCATAAACGCCGATGTATTGGATGGAGATTAGAATTCGTTATTAAACAATGGCAACGTGTAGAACTTCTATATATAATATACGTTCATGTTCTTGGTCCTGCTAGAGTAACACATATCTGCAACGAATGTATAGAATATAGTGCAAGCAAAGGTGTGGAAGCTATAAGTTTTCAATGCTCTGAATTATTTCACTATATACAGCGTGTACAAAAATATATGGTCAATATTAAACTTCAACGATTCATTCGCAATAAACGTATGCACTTTTTAACGATCGAAATTAAAAGCTTCGGATTTTTATTGGTAACTTTTTTTATTGGTTCGCAATGAGGATTTTTATTTAAAAAAAAAATGTCTTCAAGCGGATAAATTGAAAATGCATGTATTCTAAAAAAAATCTCCCAGTCCTCTTCGTGCAAATGCTAAATAAATGGAAAATGAATTAATTTCTGGCCTAGCCTGTGTATTCATATATGTGCGTTTAGACTTAAGCACCTTGGGCGATTGCAACAAATTATGATTATTGCAATATCACTATTTAACGCAAAGTATATTATATTTGAAGTCATTTTAAAAACAAAATAACGTAATTTTAATCGAATATGATTTATTATGGCAATTATAGTGACAATTAATTCAACTCTCAGCAGTAGAGATAAAGATTTGTATGGAGTGATTTCTCTATTAACATGTATAACCAAGAATGAATTAAATCGATATATGAAAGCTAGGAAATGAAATATATAACATATTTCGAAAAAAATAAATGGTCGCATAGGAATTCGATTTTCTCAGATATACTGAATGATTTTCAACTCCATCTGAAAACCAAATATCAGAAAGTTATTTCACTATTCTCTTTAATAATTATTTTCGGATTGTGTGTGATATTTAAATATAAATACGTGGTTATAGTTTTCCCGAATTTGCTTGAGAATGAATTATTTTTGGATAATAATACAGAAGCCATTATATTGCAGCTATACAGCGTTAATGAGTACAGGATAAATGAAGTAGCGATGGCAAACTGTAGGTCACTTTGAGGACGTAGTTCATTTCAATGTACCGTTCACGAACTATAGGTCGTGAACTACTAACATCTTTTTAAAATGTACTAGTTCACAACCTATATGACCAAATACATGCACATACTGAAAATAATCTCTTTTTTTCACAATATAAAAATATTAAATGGTAAAAAATAAATAAATTGAAATATTACAATACTTATTTTGAATGCGGAAGAAAAAACAACAATGTTTATAATTTATACAAAACATATATATAAGGAAATATAATTTCGTTCTGTTCACCAACACACATTATCACTAAATAAATGTTAGTACTGCTATTGGTACTGTATATGTAATGTATACTATACTGCATCGTTTACGAGCCGTTGTGATTCATGAACGGTTTAGTACACGATGGGTTCAGGACCTAGTATATTTTGTTATAGAAGGTAAAGTAGAGGGAAAGCAAGGGGTAGGTAGACCTAGATTTGAGTATGTGGGTCAGATAGTGGAGGACGTTAGGATTGCTAACTATAGGGAGATGAAGGAATTTGCTCAGGATAGATCGACAGATGGCGTGCTGATTCCAACCAATCTCTAATAGTTAGGACTAACTAAATATTGCTTATATTGTGTAGGAATACCAGTATTATAATAATAACAACGCAAATAACCAGAAAATTAGATTTCAAAGAGATGATCCTGTCAAATTTGAAGATTTTTATTGTCATGATATGTCTTAAGCTGGGGAATTATGCTATCGCAATAAGAAACCTTTTGTGTCTGCATCTACAAAGGTTGACAAACGTATCAAGATCGATGCTTTCTTGCTAAAATTGTATGCCAAAAGACAGATGCATACATTTATACGGTACCATTACATTATAACTAATCTTTCAGCTTCTGTATTGCAAGTAGTACAAAAAAAGGGATGTCTTGATAATTTTCTGTACTGTAAGATTCTCCGCTCCCCCTTTATATTTATTCAAACGATAGTTTAATTATTAAATAAATAATTGATTTTCTTTAGTATTGATGTACACTTCTGTAAATAATCTGTAAAATGCATTTTTAATTTTATAAAAAGTATCTAAAGTTAGACTTTTTATATTTTATTAACGTTTCCTTCAAAATTTGAATCGTGCAATATCTGCTAATAAATCGTGTTTTTTTAAATATCGAACACAATTAGATTCATTAAAGAAACATCAAATAATTCACAAGTACATCAATACGTGCACCATATAGTTCATAGTTCACGAACTAGGTCATAGTGCAAAACATCGTCACAGTACGCCCGTCAATTTGATTGAACCGTTCAGAGTGAACGGTTCGCGAGTGAACTACACATCGCTAAAATGCAGATTCATATTTGGGGTAACAGCTTTAGGAAACGCGATAATCATATGACTCATGCACAATCCGATTACTACGAACATTTTGCAATGCATGTATTACATTGATTATATTTATCTGATAAAACGCAAAATATATACAGCGGGTTTATATGTACCCTATATATTCGACGGAATAAAAATCGCATTCCACTAAATAATATTTGGTTCGACATAATGCAATATAATTTTTCCAAAAAAATCGCAAAGTTTTAAATTGGATGTGAAGAAAATCTAGTGTAATCTGCGTTCACCTACAGTTTTTTTTTTTAGTTTCTCCTTGAGAGTAACGATGTGTAGTTCACTCATGAACCGTTCACTCTGAACGGTTCAATCAAATACTGTGACGATGTTTTGCAACGACCTATAGGTCACTATGACCTAGTTCGTGAATTATCAACTACATGGTGCACGGTGTACGTATTCATGTACTTGTACTAGGTCCTGAACCCGTCGTCTACTATGAATCACAACGACTCGTAAACGATGCAGTATAGTATACATTACATATACAGTACTAACATTTATTTAGTGATACAAGTGTGCTGGTGAACGGAACGAAATAGGAAACTCGATGCAATATTTATATGTTGGTATCAGATTTCATTTGTAATAATATAATTAATATATTAGCAAGATTAAATATGTCATGCCATAGCAAATTTTTGCAATAATACAAAAATAAACATCTAAATCTTACAGTTCTTCTATTTCATACTGAGTGCAATGCAATCACTTAATATCAAATCAAAGCTTTGAAGTTTGAACAGAGAAGATTCGGAATAGAAAATATAAATTATAACGCCAAATAAAAAGATTCTATCTAGTTCATTTTATTATAGTTGGTACATTTAATTTTCAAGTGTTAGTAAAGTAGTAAACATTTTCATTAGTAACTACCAATAAGTATTTTAGAACTTCATATAAATAATCGTGAATACCTAGAGAAGATTATATTTCTTTATATATATGTTTTGTATAAATTATAAACATTGTTGTCTTTTCTTCCTCATTCCTAATTCAAAAGAAGTATTGTTATATTTCAATTTATTTATTTTTTACCATTTAATATTTTTATATTGAGAAAAAAAGAGATTCTTTTCAGTATGTGCATTTATTTCATATAGGTGGTGAACTAGTTCATTTTTAAAAGATGTGGTCGTTCACGACCTATAGTTCGTGAACGGTACATTGAAATGAACTACGAACTAGGTTCTCAAAGTGACCTACAGTTTGCCATCGCTACTTGGGAGTGAAAAAAATCTGGTGTAATATACGATTATCTATACTTTTGATCAATTCTTTGCTTTGCTATGCCTCAGCTGGTAGTGTAATTCAGAAAAGCAAAATATAATTCAACAACACTATAATATATACTACGTCTTGCACTATTTGAACAAGGGACCGAATGAAGGAGTTGCTCGCGATTCCCGTGAGATTATTATAACTACATAGCCGTGTTCATATCGAAGGGAACCCCAATAAAAACAAATCCATGCTCAGAATGAACGTAATGAAATATATTCGTGCGAATAAATAATATTTGTTGAGTATACATTTTTGTTTTCTCAAACTGCGACCATCCACAGTGAAAGTAGAATCATTTTTTAACTGGCAGGTGTTGATAAAGAATATAGATCTTACCAGGCATTTAATTCGATAATTCGACCTAATCTCAAAGTAGGTATTTTAACTCAAACGATTCATATACAATTTGACATGTAATGTCATCATGCATTTTCCGATTATAGCTGGATTGTATAATATTTTGGCATTATACGAAATGTACTGCTGTTTAACTCCGCTTCAAATATTATTTCGTTATATTTTAGTTACTGTTTGTTAGTTCCTATTTTAATTATTTATTGACAATGGCAGTAATACATAAACGTAGTGAAGGCAGTAGTTCTTATGGTATATATAAACTTTAGATTATATCCCTATAATCTATATTCCTTATAATTCTATAGTATAGAATATCAACCAAATACGGTAATAAGTATTAAGTAGCTATATGCGCATTTCGAAGGCTATGCCCCCATCTTCAGTAAAATAAAATACCTCTGTCAGGAATCGTGATTGATATACGATTAAATAAATAAGTCAACATGACAGAAATGGCATATAATATGACCTATAAATCTTTAATTTTTTGTAAATTCAAAATTGTGGAAATTATAGTGAATTTTCGCGTTTTCTGTTGATAAAAATTCTAACTTATTATTATTCTCCATAATTCTCTTAATATCAACAAAATCTTTTGCTTACCATATATGTTTTTTTTTGTATAAAACAATGCAAATGAAAAATATCAAAAAATGAAATAAAAATTAACGGACTACTTAGAATTTAATAGAAGTCAGGATAAATGACTATATTTTCCGTAATTATTATTTTGCCAAAGAGAAACTGAAAAAAAATGATAAAATATTGTCAGCAAGTTAATAATAAAATCTTCCCTAATCGCATGGATTAATTTTGCCAATTTTACTAAATTTTCTTCTTACATTTCTTTTCAATTACAAGATTGAGGTTAGCAATTAAAGTTTGCAAGATAAGAATTATAAAAATTTATCAATCAAACAAACCTATATGTAAAGATTGTGCATGATTTTGTTGCAAGTTTTTTTTTTGTAAATTCAAAATTGTGGAAATTATAGCGAATTTTCGCGTTTTTTATTGTTGGAAATTCAAAATTATTAATATTCCCCATAATTCTCTAAATATCAACAAAATCTTTTGCTAATAGGTTTTGTTATAAAAAATATATGCAGTGGTTTTTTTTTTGGAAAATATCAAAAATTGAAAAACTTTTTAACCGACTATTTAGAAATTTACACAGTCGGGATAAATGACTTATCTTCGCTTATCGCATAATTTAATTTTGCCAATTTTATCAAATTTCCTTCTTATATATTCTTTTCAATCACCTCTAAATTACCTTATCCTGAAATTTTTCTAGTTTTTTAGATTTGCTAGTTTTCCTTATGTTTTGCAAATATTTTTGTTATTCTGTACATATACATATCAAACCAAATGGTACAAATGATATATTTTTCAAAATGGTACAATATAAATTAATAATTAACGAAACTAATAAAATAAATATTAATTTGTAATACCTAAAATACCTAAAAATTAATTTAAAAATAGTCCTTATTAAATAAATTAAATAGACAAGATGAAATTGAGCCTGAATCTAAATTCATTAAATTTGATTTAGATTTATGCATTTATATACTTTCATAAGCATTTATTTAACTCGGAATAATTCAAATTTAAAACACTTTTAAGTAATTTAAGTGAACTAAATTGAATAGGATGACCTGATTCAAAAATATGCTCGGCTACAGCACCTTTATTTTTTCTATTTAATCTGAAATGAGCTAAATTCTCCTTAAATCTAGTTTCAATTGGTCTACCTGTTTGTCTTCTATATATACTTTAGGACAACTAGAACAAGATATTTCATAAATACCAGATTTTTTATAGAAATCAATACAATCTTCGGGTATTTCCTAGAAAATTCGATTATGAATCCTTGTTGATTAGTGTATGAAACATTTTGAAACTGAATTTACAGAGCCCCCTATATCTAAATCGAATACAATTTCGTGGCTTAATTCTGTATTTATTCAAACACAAAATATGCCCGATCATCTGGATAAGTAAGCGTAATAAGCATAAGCACATACCACGTTGAACTATATAGTTTATCGTACTATTTACATTATGCTAGAATGCAAGCCCGAACCGTGGGCAAGCACAAAACGATGATTGAGATCACGTGACTACTGCAAATTGCACGAGAACAAATAGCTTCTAATTCTGTTCTAATTTACCATCGCCGTTGCCCCTATAAACTGACAGACAACACACACACACACACACACACACACACACACACACACACGGACAGAAGGATAAACTACTGACAGATAAACCGACCCCTGACAAGCCCCAAGATAGAGCGCCAAGCTATAGTCCTCCTTGGACTGGCGCCCCGCAGTCCCCCAGAGCCAACTGTTCCGTTCCGTAGTCAGGATAAAGGCTATGGCCATATATGGCGAAGAGGAAGCCGCGAGGACGTAATTAAATTTATCGTCGCTTGTTTGTGGAGAATTGAAGATTAGAATTGACGTAAATAAATGTTGTTATTAGAAAATATCTTGACTTGTGATAAGAATATTTTGTTATTCTGATTTTGGGATTTCGTGAATATTTGCTTTCTGGATAGTAGATCATTTTATAGAAGAGTTGTGCGAAATTGCAGTACCGAAAAATATTTAAAATATATTTGACATGCTATTAGACAGTAGATCAATTTGTAGAATTTATAGAATTCTGATTTAGGGTATTCGAGTATATTTTCTTTCTGGACAGAAAGAAACAGAAACAGAAAAAAACATTTTATAGAAGAGTAGTACGAAATTGCAGTACTGAAAAATATTGAAAATATATTTGATATGAAATTTTGGACGTACGTTCTTCATTTGATTTTATATTTATGTTACAGGACATTATTTTTCTAATCTACTTATGTGTATAATGTCGGTAAAGAAAACTTCAATTCACCTCTCCATTTTAACGGATTAAAATAAAAAAATTACCTAAATCTTACCTTAAATATTTATATCAGTTTTATATCACAATTTAAATTGTAATATAAAACATTGAAATTTTATTTCTCTTCCTTAATGTTACTTTATAATAGTGCTGTCACGTAATCCGGTGTACCGGTGCACCGGTCCAACTTTTGTTGGCGACCGGTTACTTTTCATTTCGTGGTACACCGGTACGTACCGCCGCACCGCTGTGTACCGCCGCACCGTTGTGTACTGCAAAGTCTTAATGCAGCGGTGCGCTCTGCGCACCGGTACAGCGGTTTACAAAAATGGGCCGTTTCGAAATATCAGTACAAATTTTGAAAGTACTAGAAATGAAGCAGCGCCTAAATCTAAATTTTAATACTATGAAACAAAAACAGATTGTTCATCAAGAGACATTTATCAATTATAAATTATAAATATCATTTATTCATTTATTATGTCAATTATTGACATCATTTATTTTATGTCAATTATCCACAAAAATATAATAAACTGCTAATAAATGAGCACGTAGATTCAACAGTTGCTTTAGTTTTCTGAGGAGGGTGAATTCATTCTATTCGTTCCATTCCACTATTTCCTTTCTCTTACCCGCGCTATTTCGCCTTTTTCGTTAAGTTTATAGGAGACCACTATCAGATACTAGGGAAAACCGGTACGTATGGTACGGACCGTACTATACGTACCGGTCCGCACCATGCGTACCGATGCACCGGTCCGTACCGTACGTATCAATGCACCGGATCGTACAATACCGGTGCATCGACGGATTCGGTGCACCGATTTATTTTTACGTAGCGGTCCGTACCATACGTACCGGTACGTATGGTACGAACCAGTGCACCGGTAAGCGCACCGGTGACAATGGACTGTACCAGGTTACCGGTTCATGAGAGGAAATTTGACAGCACTACTTTATATTCACTTTGAAAAGAACAAAACTTGTAAATCACTTCATAAATCAATATTTAAGAATTTTTTTTCAAAAACTAGATTTATCGTAAAAAAAGATGATTAATAGCTTCAGTAAGTTTTACAACCTATAGACTTCAGGTTCGAATACCAGGAACGATAAAAAAAAAATTGCGTCTATTTCTATTCGTAGTTTTAAAAAACATGTAATTACAACGACGGTCCTGTTCGTGCCTAGTCCATTGATAATTTTAAAAAAAAATTAAAATTTGATAGATTAAAAAATTGTAAAAAAAATATTTGATTATAGATACTTAATGTTAGTCTTATCGAATTTTGTGTAAAAATAAGATATTGTAAAAATAAGATATTTAAAAGAAACTGAAATAACATTATATAAAAAAGGGTAAAAAGAAAGAAGAAACTGAAAAAATAAAAAATGCAATAGTCTATGGTTGGTAATTAAAATAAATAAAAAAATAAAAAATAACAATAAAAAATATACATTTTTCCTATTTTCCATCTAAACTAAACACCAAGGCAGGATATAATCTTCTACATAAGACTATCCCACCCTAATACTCTGATGGTATTATTTCAACCTCACCCTTATAACTCCATGTGCTCATTACCCTGGCTATAGTTCCTTCACCGTTCCTAATTGCATATAATTACAACCACCTTATGTATATATACACAACGAGAGGACACAAGACCTCCTCTCTTCCCTTGTCCAGACTTGTAGTCTCTAGATGGATCTAGGGGTGCAATATATTGTACCCCCTTTGGTATATATCCTCGCCCATTACTACCCGCACTTTATTTTTTATGTGTGTGTATGTGGACAGTGGTGTAGATAAGAAATGGTCGATGTTCTGTAATTGTTACTCTGAATTTTATAGTTTCGAATTTAAATATGATCTGTAATCGATTACAAGAGATTTATTTAGTGGTCGTTTTTCTAATTTTTATTGAGGTTTCGTTTGTGTAAATCACATTTTAAATTCTAAATATTTTTAATGAGATGGATCTATAAAATTCAAAATTTTGAAATCAAAAATATGTTATTATTGACTTCATTTAGTTCATTTTTTGACAAATTGAGTTTGTGAAATTTTTTTTTATTAATTCTGTTGGTAGATTATATATTGAATAAATGCAGAAATTATTTAAAAAAAATCCATTTTAATCGGATCGAATAACATTGAAATTTCTCGTTTCAATGATGATTTCAGTATACTTTTAGAAGAAGAAAAGACAACAAAACTTTATTCTAAAATTGTTTGAAAATGCTTTATTCATCTCTTCTTTTTAAATATAATTATGTATTTACCTTTAACTGTTTCTCCACCTTTATTTTTGTGAGTATATTTGCATCAGTTATTTCTTAATTTGGAATTTCTTTGTTTTATTTGGAAATTTTGTAACTACGTTTGAATCGGCTGTATCTTCAGAAACTAACTTCAGTGACCAACAATATTTATGAAATTTGCTTTGGCTGCAATATTATTAGTTAATTTTTGATAAATACAATAAAAAAAAACTCATAGTATTCTGTTGTCCAAAAATATATTAAAATATGCATGCAGAAATTGTAAAAAAAAAAATTTTTTTAAGAATTATCATTATTATAGGTAGCATTAATCGGAAGAGCGATCAAATAATATTAATACTACGCGTTTCAAAAATGATTTTTCGTTTTTTTTCAAATCTGCTATATCTATACAGAATCTGCATTTCTGATTTAAAATTGAAGGAATTTTTTAAGGCCTGTTATAGCTCCATTTGTTAATAGATTTTGAACTGTAGAAAAATAATATATATGCTTTTGGTAAAAATATATTGAATAATTATAGAAAATTTATTAAAAAAAAAAAAACTAATTGGTAATAGATGTCTCTTTTTCGAGCGTTTCTTTTTATTTCATTGTAAAAATTAGTAGTATCGAAAAATACGCTCTCAAATTGATTCTACTTTACTTCGATACAATAAATATTACACTACTTCATATATGAATGATGATGAGGATTGGTTGGGAAGATAAAGTAACAAATGAAGCTGTACTAGAGTTAGTAGGGGAGAAGAGAAGTATCTGGAGAGTGTTACAGCGTAGGAGAGACAGATTAGTAGGGCATATTCTTAGGCATGGGGGGATTATGCAATTGATCATAGAAGGTAGAGTGGAGGGAAAGAGAGGGGTAGGTAGGCCTAGATTGGAGTATGTGAGTCAGATAGTTGAAGACGTTGAGATGAATAGCTATAGGGAGATGAAGGGATTAGCTCAGGATAGATCGGCATGGCGTGCTGTTTCCAACCAATCTTTAGGATTGCGGACACTTTAACTAACTAACTACTTCATTAACGAGATTTTAATATTTACTCTTCCTTATTCGCACAAACACATTTTTTTCAGTTAATTGTTGCTAACAAAATGATCATTGCACCTCAAGGAAGATACAGCCAAGTCCTACCACCCTTTGACATCCTTGCTATAGATTTTAGACGAATACCGCATCAGTACGATGGCATACTCATTCATTACGCGTCAGAGGGTTGCAGAAACAACCCTTCTAATCAATATAGGCAACGGCGGACTTCTCTCTAAACTAACTATGCATCTACAGACACACCACTATTAATGCATCGAAATAATACTATATTACACGGACGCGTATTATATATGATAATTAACACACATATACACACTCATAGGGATGATGATAATAATAATATGCAAATTGCACCCTGTGCGTTGGTTCGAATGGCTATGCTTGCATGACCCTGTGGCTGTTGTGAAGATATAAGCTTCTTTGTTTGATGGAAATATTCCAATTATGATGTATTAGAAATTTATTTTATTTTTTCGACGGTATTAACAAATGCGTCTTTAATAGTTGATAAAATGTGACAGTTTATATTGTGCAAGAACAAATATTGAGCGAAAACTAACATATTTTCCATGCTGATTAATACGGCTTTACAAGGGGGTGAATATACAGGGTGGATGAAATTTTGAAAAATGGTCCATGAACTCGCAGAGGTTGATGGAAAAGTCAAATACTTGAATGTACTGTTTTTGAAAAAGAAATAATTTTCAAATAACGAGAATAATAATGATTTGGGATTTGAAAACGAAAATAATAACGATTTGGAATTATTTTTTAATGACTTAATAATTATTTTTAAATTATATATTGAGCGAAGCGAAAGGTATATTTATTTCGTTGAATTTTAAATTATTAAAAAAAATTAATACTGGATTCTATGTTTGGTTAAAATATTTCAATTATGATGTATTAGAAATTTATTTTATTTTTTCGACGGTATTAACAAATGCGTCTTTAATAGTTGATAAAATGTGACAGTTTATATTGTGCAAGAACAAATATTGAGCGAAAACTAACATATTTTCCATACTGATTAATACGGCTTTACAAGGGGGTGAATATAGAGGGTGGATGAAATTTTGAAAAATCGTCCATGAATTCGCAGAGGTTGATGGAAAAGTCAAATACTTGAATGTACTATTTTTGAAAAAGAGATAATTTTCAAAAAATAAGAATAATAACAATTTGGGATTTGAAAACGAGAATACTAACGATTTGGGATTATTTTTTAATGATTTAAATTATATATAGAAGGAAGCGAAAGGTATCTTTAATTCGTTGAATTTTAAATTATTAAAAAAAAATTAATATTGGATTCTATGTTTGGTTAAAATATTTCAATTATGATGTATTAGAAATTTATTTTATTTTTTCGACGGTATTAACAAATGCGTCTTTAATAGTTGATAAAATGTGACAGTTTATATTGTGCAAGAACAAATATTGAGCGAAAACTAACATATTTTCCATGCTGATTAATACGGCTTTACAAGGGGGTGAATATAGAGGGTGGATGAAATTTTGAAAAATCGTCCATGAATTCGCAGAGGTTGATGGAAAAGTCAAATCCTTGAATGTGCTGTTTTTGAAAAAGAGATAATTTTCAAAAAACGAGAATAATAACAATTTGGGTTATTCCTTAATGATTTATAATATATATAGAGAGCCAAGCGAAAAGTAACTTTAATTCTTGAATGTTAAATTATTAAAAAAAAAATACTAGACTTGATTAAGTCGATTAAAGTGGATATTTTTTAAGTGCCTGAATAAGTTAGAAAATCATATTTAATTGTTACAGGAAACCACAAAATGCTATATAGATGTCTTGCAAATGAAGTGCTTTTCTTAAAAAAAATTGTTGGTATATAATACTTGATGTATTATGCAAAATCTTAAAAAATAATATAAAAATTCCATGGGGGTAGATGAAAACGAATATTTTTTTAAGGGAATAAATGTTAAAAATATTTTGGTCGCTTAAATTAGATTATTAAAATCGCTGTCAATAATAACGTAATAGCAAGTATGTTTTAAAAATAATTTCTGCAATATATATAAACAAAAAAAGCACTCTTGGTAATTCAAAATAAAACGCTTTGCTTTGCATTGAAAAATAATAGTAACAATTTTCATCAACTTGTTTTAAATTTGTATTTAGTACAAATAATTGTGTAATAAATTGTGTAATTTTTTTCTATTTTGCAAGAAATTCGCTACTTGCTCCTGTTGTAAATAAGTAATGATTAATAGACAGAATATATCAGATTGATAAGAATCTCTGGTCGCGCTCATTAACGTACTAAGACAATTATGCACCATGCACTACTTTATACCCTATTTTACATGAATAATACAGCAATTTTGATTAAACAAATTATCCCGCAACAAAAAAAATTCCAAACGCTTCCTGCATGTAATAATTAAAATAATTCAAACTCAATAAATTAATATATTAATTCGCGAAACGCTTGAAATTTTATTTTTGCCTGTTTTGATTATTCTATAAAGTTAAATTTCTGCTGGAATTTGAATAATTCTACGCACTTAAACTTAAAACGCATTTTAGCGGCTTTTACGGAAGTGACACCTGTTGCTCCCGTAATCCATTCCTTTGTGCCAGTTTTCCTTCCTCAAGAGCATCACTTTAAAAATAGCTGGGAAAACATTAAACTACGTCGACGCAAAAAAAGTTTCAAAGAAAACTGATTTATCGCAACGAAATATTGCGCGCAAAAATTCACTTTTTAATATAGTTCCGTCGTCAAATATTTCCATGCACGTTCGTTGTTCCTCCATAATGGATACAATCAAAGAGAATATCTGCATAATGATAAATAATGCGACAGCTAAATGTTGCAAATGCTCCGGTCTCCTCTCGCTTCGAATTAATATGAATTTCCGAATGGGTCTTCGCATCTCTTTCTGGTAACTGGCGAATGGTAACCGGTGGTAACTATTCCATCTAGCCGAATATACTAATCATAATAATAACAATAGAATTCGCTAAGCCAAGCATTACATTATATACGCGTAGATATACAAATGTATGATTGAGCAGAGGGCAGCTTAGCCTGGACTAGTGTATATTCACTCTCTTGCTCTGTGTCCTGGCACAACCCTTTCCGAAGGGACCCCCTACTGTGAAATAAGGGATGCGCGGCCGAGGGGCTGCGGCGCCGGATCATCGGCCAGCGGGGTAATGATAAATACCGGGCGAAGAATGATTAGATTCGTTTAAATTGATGCGAAGTGGTAATTTTTTTTTGATTTTTTTTTGTATTATTTTTTTTCAGCGATTTGAAAATTTCAGCTGATTTTTTTTAGTACTAATTTCGATATAAAAAACATAAGTTTCCATGATTTGAGAAAAAAGCTACTTTTTCATATTTTACTACGTATTTAAAAAATGAATAGTTTTTGTTAAAAAATAATATTTTTTAGTAGAAAGGCAGAAAATTTTAATGCCTACAACAAACGGGTAATAAATGAAATATCGTAACGAACCCTCTGAAGAGTTGTTTTACAAATTTTATAGAATGTGCTGCCATTTTTGCGTGCGGGTGATTTAATTATTTTAGTATTAATATTTTTATGACAGAAAATAATAATATTTTGTTGTTTTTTTATAATAAATATTCGATTTACAATTTCATTATGTATATCAGATACAAACTTGAGATAACAAAACAATAAAAAAATCGGTAAAAAAATAAAGTTTCCATGATTTGACAAAAAAGCTACTTTTTTATTTTTTACTACGTACAATTTAAAAAATGAAAGTCTATGAAATAGTTTGTGTTAAAAAATAATATTTTTTGGTAGAAAGGCAGAAAATTTTAATGCCTACAACAAACGGGTAATAAATGAAATATCGTAACGAACCCTCTGAAGAGTTGTTTTACAAATTTTATAGAATGTGCTGCCATTTTTGCGTGCGGGTGATTTAATTATTTTAGTATAAGTATTTTCATGACAGAAAATAATAATATTTTGTTGTTTTTTTTATAATAAATATTCGATTTACAATTTCATTAAGTATATAAGATACAAACTTAAGCTAACAAAACAAAAAAATCTGGCTAAAGAACGATTCTAATTTTAATCAAAATATATTTAAAAAAATATATTTCTTAAATTTAATAGATCCTAAAATCCATTTAAGAATTTATCTGCAAGATCAATTTTTTTGATTTTTTTTATTGTTAATATTATCTGTGTCAAAAGGATCTTTGATTTTATTAGGTGCGTTTCAATTGTTTGAATCATTGAATTTATATTTTATTAAAATCAGAATTAATATCGAAAATTGCAACGTATACAAAATGTTATTCATTTCATTATAAATAAGAAAAAAATACATTCCCGAAAACAATTTTATTTTAAGGTAAAGTGACAACAAGTATGGTATATAGACAACATTATTAAAACCGTTCTTAGATGCCAAATAAACTAAAATATTTTTTAGCTGTGATGCAGAAAATATTGTTAACTCTGAATATTCTGAAATATCTTTTTAGCCATGCTAAAAAAAAACACTGTATCAAAAACAACAAAATATTCTGAACAATATTACTTGTAAAATAAATACGATTTTGCCTGTCAATTTGATAATAAAAATTCAAGAAAAAAATTCTTGAAAATATCAAAAAAATGTTTCCTTTATATCTATCCTGTTGATATAGCATATGGAATATAATAAATTATTTCTTAGCAATTTTTATATAGACCGCTATTAAAAATCTGTTGAATTTTTCACATTTGTAACATACGTTTATTTTCAAACATATCATTTTCTTCAGGCACTTGTATTTTATTTATTTTCTTTCATTCAATTTGTATGCGTAAATCGATCCTTGAATCGAAATCGCCGATTCGAAAATTCCGTAGGTCGCGATCTTTCGGTGAAATCGATCTATCAATCGATAGATATTAAAGACACGGATCTAATGATCGTCCACTCGGTATCGCTGAAAATCTACATAGACATTCCGTATACACATTGTGCAAGGGTGAGGCGCATTAATATTGCGAAATGAAGCTCATTTGCATTTAAATAAGGTATAGTGCGGCGTGTGCGAGAGTAGGCGACGGTCCCGCAGTACTACTTAGGCACGGAGGGACTTAGGGCGGCGGCGGAGGGCGGCGGAGGGCACTAATTACACTAACTACACAAAGAGCGCTCCACTAGCGGCACCGCTATATCCATGGCCGAGTTGGAGTCCTAGCTGTAACTTGGACGCTTGTGGACGCTGGCCGGCGTCTGCTAGCCCCAATTCTACCGCCTCTCTGTCCTCTCCCTGCCGCCGCCCCGGGGTGTATGTGTGTATTATAGACCATGCAAACACTGGAAGAGAGGGAGCGTTGTACTGGTTCCGATTGTCCGTATGGTCTTGTAGTTTCTTATAGTTTGATGATATAATTGCTAGTATTCATACGCGGGTAATTCATCATTTATAATTGTTTTAAAAAGTTTCTGATATCGTTCTATTTTGCGTGGATTATGCTAACGTGGCTTTTTTTATTAAGCCTTATAGTTAAATGGAAGTACAAAACAATGGCGTGATTATTTTTTGCTTTTAAAAAAGTTTTTCAAATATTATATTATAAATATTAAGTGCAAATGTATTTTGCGCATTATTTATAAAATAATAATTAGTTGCACGTTTTTAATATTTTAAAATTTATATACGAATTAATTTTCAACCCATATTTTTATATAAAAAAAATTTGAAGAGTTTTTTTTTTTTTTAATATATAACTTTTTTTTTAAATTTTATATTAGTATAAATATTCCTCGTTTAATTTAACGTTACGTTGAAAAATGAAATAAAAATCAACAATTTATTTACCTTTTCCAAAGACGTGACTCCTGCTCTTGCATTTTATACTAAATCTGGTTGACCATTCCCAAAAGTGCGCTCGAACTCGAATTTCTCTACAGGGTGAGAAATGGCCGTCCGGTCGGCAACCCTTACCAGGGGGTATCTTCCACCCTCACTACTTAAAACGGGCGTAGGGTTGCTTCATTATCATTATGCACCAGATAGATTATAATACGGACGAGGATCTAATACCGCTAAAATCTGGAATCGAAAAAAATGCCGTTCTTCTTTCGTAAATAATTTTAGCTGTATTAACATCTGCGTAAATAAAAAACAATACATATAAAGCAGCTATCGTAGAGAAAAAATTCTTTTAAATACTACTTTTATACTTAGTATGTCTTCAGTGGAGAGTCGTTGCATACGTCCTTACGCAATTTAAAAAACGCAGTAACTCATTTAGAGATCAATTTAATACAAAATAGCGAAGGATTTTATTTTGCACTTTTAATCAGTCGTAAATATAAAAGTGCAATATTTTTTTAATTAATTAAAAATATATATATATTCTGTATGAGAAGACACGATTATTGTTTTATTTAATTAACAAAACGCAGCTTATAAAAATAGTCTTGAAAAAGAGAGGTATTTCAAAGATGTTATATCATAGGAGACAGGTCATATTCTGAGACACGGAGGCGTTGTACAAAAAATTCTAGAAAAATGAAGCTATCATTCAGTTTAAAAATAAATTAATAGATATATCGTGTGATACATTTATTTATATCTCTTTGTGAGTTTTTAACAGTATTAGTTTCTCGGTATAATAAGAGAGATAAACCGTACGAGCTGTACATGCAATGTATGTATGCGTTTTGCATTATGCTTGATCGTAGCGATGTTATGCAAAGTAGGTACAGTGCCAGCGTGGCCCATTCTCTTCCACTTCTCTTCCTACACACTTCTGTTTCTGGTCCCTGTCTACTGTCCTTGTATTTGCTTATTATACATGTTTGGCGGATCGGCTAGTGTCCCTGGACTCCCTAGTCCTGTTCAAACTCGGTGCACTGCCCCATTACAGACTAACCTGCAGGACAATAACAATAACTTGTATTTGGCTTTTACGCAGGGCCTATTTATGCAATCCAAGAACAATATAGTCCAACCGCGATCCTGCGCCGAGATAAAAATCAATTTGATCGTGCCTTTTCTTCAGTATGTTATTGCGTTTTT
Organism: Leptodirus hochenwartii; assembly: GCA_947310635.1. NCBI lineage: Eukaryota > Metazoa > Arthropoda > Insecta > Coleoptera > Leiodidae > Leptodirus > Leptodirus hochenwartii. Next base: position 37,311,400 of record OX371176.1, read on the forward strand.
ACTTTAGTTTGCGATCGATTTGTGTCGGTACTATTGGTAGTGTTTGTTTGCAGGATAGTGATAGAGAAAGTAGTGTTGAATCTCCGGAGCCTGCGTCTGCAACGATGGGCATCGACGGTACGACGGATATCTCCCAGACAAAACTCTCCCAAACCATGCTCTCCGAAGAGCACGACAAAATCTCGAATAATAATAATTCTACTCATCTAAACGGCGCAAGTAAGTATATTGTCATCTGAATGGTCGGAAATATGCAGATCTGAAAAATTCAAAAATAAAACCCAAATTTAGGACGTATATTCATCTATCGTTTATATAAAGTACTAAAATTTATAGAAGGAGAATCGTGTGCAATGAATTGAAAAAAATTAAAAATTGGCGGAATAATTAATAAAAAAAAATTGCGCTATAAAATATTTAACAAAATGCAAAGTTTAAAAAAAAATTATATCTACAATTATATCCAACTATTTAGGCTTTACGGTCCTATTTAACAAGCAAGTAAAATGATCCTTAATTTTCTTGATTGGGATTGCATTTTTTGTTATTTAGTAAAGAATTATTTTTTTCTACTGAAATTCCAATTTCGTATTGTATAAATAATATTGTATCCATATATAAAATTAATATTGTATCCATACAATATTAATTTTTATTCAGCTAGAGCTACCAAAAATACCTTAAATATTAAAAATCTGAAAATCAATCAAATTTTTTTCTTTCGCATTTATATAGAAAGAATCATATCACTATTTATCCGTCACGCACAGTAAAAAAACCCTCTTATTTAACAGTTTTCACGTACATTTGTACAGACAGGATTTATGCACTCTTTCACAAACATCGTCCTGTTATCGTGTGTTACATTCTTTCCCGTGTGTATGTGTGTATTATAGTAGCGGGATTAGTGACGCTCCAGAATCTCCAGAACTTGGCGTCGCTGCAGCAGAGTCTGCCACAGGTGGCCTCGCTGGCCGCCAACCTGCAGAACATGACGACGACGCTTGCGGCTTCGGCGGCGGCCGCAGCATCGGCATCGGCCGCGGGCTCGTCACTCAACGCGCCGCTTAATCTCAGCATTACACCCGGTAAAAAGAAGCTAATATATGTAATAGATAACTTGGTAAAGAATGTAAAAGAGAAAGACTGGCGGAGCGATTGCATGAGGAAAAGTAATGAGACGTTGTCAGAAGTGTCTTTCAAAGTTAGATGTGTACTGTAAAACATCACCCAAAAACCGTAAAACAATCAAAATCAATCAACTTATTTTCTTTCGCAATTACAAATGCTAAAAAATATCTTTTTAAAAAAATACAGAAAAAATCATATCACTATTTATTCGTCACGCACAGTAAAAAAAAACTGTTAAATTTACAATGTTTTTGTTACAATTAGATATGTACCTTAAAAAAAACATTAAATAAACTTAGGATTATTTTGTGCCGATTGTTAGTTTTATAACGAAAATTAACAAATTGATAAACGCATTGTCATTATAGTCGTTCGTAAAAAAATTACTACATTTAAGAATTATTACGAATTTTACAATTTTCTTGCTAAATAATCTTTGCTAAATCCTCTACACATATATCCAAGAAAGTGTAAATATTTAGAAAAGTTATACGGAAATTCTGAGAAAACAATTTATTATATGAAAAGTTCAGAATAGATTTAATGCTATTTAATATAAAATTACAAAATACATTGAAATTATTAAAAATTTAATTATTAATATAGAATATCGCCCAAATAAATTATAATTATTAATTAGTGAAAACAGCAAAATTTGTTACAAACAGTAAATGCTCAAAATTCAAACAGCTTTAGGATTACAAAAAAAAATAACACAATAAAATTTTGTAAAAAAATAATGAAATCATACCTTATCAACGATTTTAATAAATTTTAAAAATCAAATTAAGTTTAACACGATCATACTTAGATTTTTAAACCACATCTTTTAGCTTGCACATAATTTCAAATGAAAAAATTTCGCGCGCGCACGCTTATTGTTTCCCTCTTTTGCCGTTGCATCGTGTTCTGTTTTTTTACTCTTGCTATAGATTTACTTCGAAATTTCCTTTTCGAAACTACATATAAAATTCTTATCACTACCAAATTTATTCCCAGACAATTATTAAATTGAACATTTAGTTGTGTTTTCTTGGCCAAAATTCAAATTTAAACAATTTCTAGTGAAATAGTTCGGTCCTCCTTCTCTTATTCTATCTCTCTTTACCATCTTCACCAAAGGAAGAGCTTATTGCTATTACGCCAAGTTTTCTTTTTCTAAAACCATCAATCTGTAACACGACAATGGATGTCAACTATACATTTTACAAGTACCCCCATTTTTACGATCCAGCCTCCAACATGCGTACGTCGCATCCAACATCGAACACGGAATCAGCGACCGCACTGAACAACCTCGCCAACACGGCAGCAAGTTTGCACACCAATGCAGCGTTGCCGCCCAATCTGTTGTCTAGTACCCAACAGCCCATTGCCATGCCGCAATTCATTCTTGCTTCGGGGCAACTTGTGCAGGGCATTCAGGGCGCACAATTACTTATACCCACTGCTCAAGGTAAATTGCCTTCGGACATTGCCAACATTTATACATACTTTTGAAAATTAGCGTAGACATCAAAATTGAAAAAAAGGTGAATTGATATTTCATTAATAAGTTATAATTCAAAATATGGTTCTCAATTTGGTTTTCTAAAGGCACGTGGTAGTCTTGGATTACAGTCCTATTATTTTTCGTTTCTTTCAAAATTTAAAGGTTTAGCAACCCAAACCATCCTGACCATACCAGTTAGTCACGTGAACAGTAGTGACCAAATGGTAAATCTTGCCCTTAACAACGGTCAAGTTATTACCACGTCGCTAGCAAACTTACAAGCGATGGCACAACCCAATTTACTCTCAGCTGCGAATCCAACAAGTAAGTTTACCACAAACAATTATGCAAAATATGACCTTGCACGAACGGTTTTTCGTTTCTTTTAATAGTTCCAACAACAAACGGTACTCTTCCGCACTCTCACGCCCCTCTAAGCCTCAATCCAACCACAATATCACAGCTCCTCCAAAATGGTGCAGCTGCAGCCGCGACCACCCAACAATTAATGCAATCACTGCCCCAGATCTTGAACCACGTCAACGCGAATACCCAACACCAGCCTCAAACACCCGTTTCCTTACAATCAAATCCACAACTTCCACCACAATCTGTTGCAAAATCTGCTTCTTCCACTGCGTTATTGAACTCTCTGGCGCAACAATTAACGCAACAAACTCATACCGCTGTTGTATCGACACCGTCAGCTGCAGCAAGCTTACTTTCTGCCGCCGTTAATGCAAGCTCTGGTGCTAATAGCACTGGCGTTAGTACAACGACATCTGCAGCTTCGGCTTCAGCTGCACGGGAAGTACAAAGGCAGCAGCAGGAAAGAGAACGACAACAGCAACACGATCAACAGCAACGTTTGCAAGAGAGACAGGAGCGGCAGGACAGATTATCGGGGGGGTATGGAAGTTACGGGGGAGTTGATAAGATGCATCAGCAGGGCAGTGTCACGACCCAGCAGAGCGGGGGTAATAGTAATGGCCCCACGACAATGTTAGGTGCGTGATATTTAATTTGCGACATTTCGGTTCGGATTTTTTTATGGGGATTAAATATTGGCTCGTGTTTCCAGGTAAATGTGGCAGTGTGGGGTCGGTAGCCAGTATATTGCCAGTGAGTTCGAACGGGAGCAATGCCAGTAGTACGATTAGTCGATTGAATGGTGAGTTAACGATCACCACAACTTCCATGCCACCGTCTTCCCACCCGCAGCAGAATATCTCTAGTCATATGAAACGGTCACCTTCCCTATCCCCATGTGGGGATAATAGCAGTACTGCAGATCTACTTATTGATTCACCAAGTAAGTACTGAATCTTTTTTTGTACTCAATTAGATTTTGCCGTTATGTTGTGATATTCCATATTAGGGAAGAGGAAGAAAAATACTATGTTTTATATCACAATTATAAACGTGGATTTATTCGACTATACTTTCGCTTATTAAGCATTATGAAGAAATGAAAAGAGAATTACAGAAAACGTTTTATTAAGTGTTTTTATTTTATTATATTATTACCCATTAAGTATTCTGTGATGATATAAAATAGTGATAAAAAAACATTGTATTTTTAATTCTCTTCCTTTATAAAAAAAAAATCGCATCTTCATCCAAAGCTCGTATAACAGTTGTCAATTTTTCTGTCAATTAAAAAAATTATGCTAAGATCTCAAATGAGTTCATACATATTGTGTCTTTTAGCTATCAATTTGTGTAAAACGAAACATTTTCAATTCGAAATTGATGATTAAAACGAGCTACATTGAGCTCAAATATTGAACAAAAATTTTAAAGTTCTCAAAATTGAAAAAAAAAAATTGACAAGTGTAATAATATCAATATCGTGAGGATTCACTCATTAATCCTTTCAATTTATAATCAAATCCTCCGTAGTTTTATATAAGTCATTTTTGTATAGAAGCAAACTTTTTTGTTCGAATTAATATCACACCATAAATTAAATATGCATTATATAATACAATGTGCCAGCTGCCGAGTAATTCCTATTAATAATTCACATTTTAATGCACTCGTAATTATCTACCGAAGAAACTACACCAGTCACCTTTCTTGTAATACACATATAACGTAAGAGCGTCTTAAGAATGCATTTACTGCGAAGCGAACGCATTCAGGTCCGTACATGGCGTATATGGGGCTATGAACAAGATTATCATTCCATATGATTATAATACGTGTATATAAATGTGGGTCTTGTGGCATTCATAATTTAGTGCGGGCAACACTTTATTATGCTGTCGCTATTCTATACGCGATATTTATAATCGTGGCGGACTTATATTATACGAATGTTTTCAAACAACCGTGTTATGTATTATACAAGAAAATAATAGACGCAAGTTATGCGTGCTTTTGACAGATTATTTATATTGTCCGTTACAATTATAATTAATATATTTCGCTTTGTAAAATACATTACAAACTCACAATAGATATATGTTTACGTCCTACTTGCCAGTGGTAATTTGAAAGAGACCTTTTCTACGGCCGAGGTGGACACAAAAGTAGACAAGAATAATAATAATAATAATAATGTTGATGAGATTTTATTAAATGATCAAGTATTATTAGCATTTTTCTCATTCTTCCCTTTAATGTTATATTTTTTTTACTAGTTGAGCTAATAATCAATGTAATTATTATATAACGAATGAAATCCCTCTATTAAATTTATTGTACTGTTCAACAATATTGTTGTTCATATGGCGAACAAATTGTTTAGGAAATAATAGATTCTTCGCACGGTGATGGACTGACAACTTGACAATGGTAATGCATTTTTTAATCGCCGCATTGATCTTTATCTGTATAATAAAATGTAATTACAATTATAATTATTCTATTCCTCGCTAATGTCGTATTGCAATAATATCGTTGTTCTACTTCTTCGATACATTTGCTGCGTGGAATAATAAGAAATGTCTTTAATATGTAGCGAGCGATTGCTTCGAGACGTAGAAGTAATGTTGTTATTTCAGTATTCTTTTATTATGGTAATAACGGCTTTATGTAGCTCGATTGGCTTAATTAATACAACTGCAGATGATAAAATGATTAATTGTGCCATATATACGTGTATACTGTACCGTGCTTAAGACCAGCGAACATCTATCTGGTCGTTGCGATATTATATTCGTATATCGCACAAGCCTAACTTCAACAAATTACAATTTAATTATTATTAATGCCCTTTATGCGATATAATTAATTGTCAATTAAGGAAATTACTAGCAATTTTTATTATATCTAATGCCGGTAATAATGGTACGCGTCCATTATATCGTTTGCTCCGTATTTGTCATATCTAATCAAAAGATGTTAAAAAAAATCAACATGGATGACCAAGTTTTGTAAATTCACTAAGCATTTTTAAATGCTTGGTTGTGTTACTGCCGTATTTAAATTTAATAAGTATATTCGAAAAAATTCGTTTTTTAAACATTTTTTTACAATTTCTTGAAATTATATATTTAATATTTTTTCGAACTTTGACGTCAAAATATTTTTAAAAACATTGGCAAGTATCATGCAAAATATTACAAAAATGTACTTTTCAAAGAAATTTTATAATAAAAATTTAAGGGAGTCCAAACAAAACTGAAAAATTACATTAATATTTTTAATGTAATGTACGATATATTTTTTTAAGTTTTGGTTATACCTATCCTAAGAAGAACTAAAGTATATCTAATATTGTAATAATCATATTGGTTTGTTTTTCAATTAACGATTCTATTCATTAATAATGATAATCACTCTGCGCTCAAATATAAAGAATATAATCGTACATTTTATTCTCCCATGTGTGGATGGATAGATTAGTATTAAGGTTTTATTCAGAGCTAGTTAAGAAAAATACATTAGACATTATTATTTTCATTTTGAGTAATTTATATGATTGAAAAGAATCAGATTCATTACAAGCACATGGCAAGCAATTTATTTAAAGATCGCCACATTCAAAGCTCTATACAAATCAAGTCGAGTGTGTTTAAATTGGACGGAATAACATTTACCCCATGAAGAATTCATTTTTCTATTGAAATCCTCCCCATAGATAGTAATGGAGTTTATTATTCGAGTCCAAAGAATATTAATTATCATATTATTGAATCATTTCATATTATTAATGATACCAATTATCTAAATGCATTTTTAGAATTGTTTCAAGTGTAAACATTTTTATCAGGCATTAATGTCATTATTTATCCCGAAAAAAAAAATGTATGCGATTTTTTGTAAGGTACTAATTTTAAATATTATTTGTGAAATCTGAACAAAAAAACGCTAATTTAAGCTCTTATTGCGATTTTTTAAAGGTTTTAATTTTTATATATTATTTGTGAAATCTGAACAAAAAAATACTAATTTAAATTCTTGTTGGGATTTTTTTTAAGGTTCTAATTTTATACATTATTTGTGAAATTTGCATAAATAATAGAATATTCGTTTGACTGTATAGATCAACCCACCATTAATCAAGCGAATACGAACGTGGTTGATGGTATAAATCTAGACGAAATTAAGGACTTTGCCAAAGCATTTAAGTTAAGAAGACTGTCTTTGGGGCTAACCCAAACCCAAGTGGGACAAGCACTTAGTGTCACTGAAGGGCCGGCCTACAGTCAAAGTGCCATATGCAGGTAAAATCAATTTTACAATAAAATATTGTATGTCAAAATTTTTTTGTTCGCATATACAGTCCATAAACTGTACAAAATAAATCTTGTATTTCTTTGATTTATGAAATGTCGAATGTGTATAAAAGCAAGATTTTTGCAGTATACATTTTGTAGTTTTAGAATAATGTTTTTCACTTTGAAATGGTTATGCGTAAACTATGTAATACTTTTGTATAATTATAAAAAAAATAGCTATTTATAAGACTGACACGAACAATTGAAAGGAAAATCCTTGACAAATGCTAAATAATCCGCTTTGATTGTCATTAATACTAATTACCTTTAATTCAAATTCATTAGCGACTATAGATTATTATTACTTATTAAACTAAATATAAATTAAATATATTCCAGCTATTATTGATTTCTCTGAGAAAGGAACAGAATTTATTTATTCATTCTTTTTTTGTATAAAGGATTTAAAAAATTGAATCAAGCAACTATTCAAATTTCAAGATTAATACTATTATGATTTAAGTCATAAAACAACACATTTTCGTCAAATATAGACCCACATGAAAAATGTGTATTTCTTGGCGAAATTAATTTAAAACTGTTACATTTGTTTGGATATTTTATTACGGCAATTGCTGAAATCCAGTTAAAAATATGTATGTTTTCAAAAGGGCGTATTAAACTTAATAGAAATAATTGATTATTACTATATATTATATCAATTATTGATTAGCAAAAAAAATTAACTGCTTGGTCTGGTTTGTTCCCAGTGCCCTGGCGTCTCAGATGTTCGCGGCTGCCCAACTCTCTTCACAGCAACAGGCTATGTACGTCTTTATTTAAAAATTAAATTAAACTATATGATTTACCGTTCTACTAAACTATTTAAGTACCCCCATTTCTAATGGCATTAGCTGTTAACGTATTATCCACCTATCTGAAACAAAACTACTTATTTCGATTATGAAAATAATTAATTTTGTTAATTTCTGTATAGCCAGGGCACTGGCATATAAACGCGCACAATCAAACATATTCGTTTGTTTTTGTTTTCAGTAGCACTTAAGCAGTTTTCAAGTTATAATAATTACTATATATGTGGCCAGTGTCCTGTGATATATTTTATTCGATTAAACAATTGTTTTAAGTAATATAATTATTTTTTTTGTTAAGATTTAATAGTTCATTTTTTAAATAGGTTTGAAAAATTGGATATTACGCCAAAAAGCGCACAGAAAATCAAGCCCGTGCTTGAACGATGGATGAAAGAAGCTGAAGATAGGTGAGATGCGCTTTGATTTAATTTAGTGGTTTTGTTTTTAAGTATCATTTATGAATTATTGAAAATCGCTATGAAGTCTTTTAAATTCTAGATATAAGAGTGGCCAAAATCACCTAACGGACTTTATTGGAATGGAACCGTCCAAAAAAAGGAAACGACGAACTTCCTTTACTCCTCAAGCTCTAGAATTACTCAATGCACACTTTGAAAGAAATACACATCCTTCTGGTAATTAAAATATGCTAATACTATTGCAAATCTCAAAGTACAAATATTATTATATAGAGTCGCAGTCTTAACAAGGTGCTACCTTGTATAATAAAGAAAGCAAATTACATTAAACTAATCTGCATTTTTATCTCAAATTCTAGCCAACTATTCCAATTGATTTAAAAAAAAGCGCGTTACTTCGTTTAGATTAATTTGAATATAATTGTTTTTCGCTCGATTCTATCATGTAATTGCAGATTAAATTATAGCATTGTGTGTTGGAAATGCGAAAGAATTAAAAACTAATATATTTTTCTTCCGTAGGCACGGAAATAACAGGTTTAGCTCATCAACTGGGTTACGAGCGTGAAGTGATACGAATATGGTTCTGCAATAAAAGACAAGCTTTAAAAAATACAGTGCGAATGATGTCCAAAGGAATGGTTTAATCGTAATAATATTCCAGTGCCTGTGATGTATTTAATTATGTATAAAATGACTTAAATCAGCGAGCCAGAAGTAACAGATTTACGATATATCAACTAATTCATTCATTCCAAAAACTACATCGATTCCAATAACATTTTATTAAACCGTCATTTTAATACAATTTAATTTATATTTGTTTTGCGAGATGTTCCTATAATAGAAATTAAAAAAAAAAAAACACTAAAACGATTAGTATTTATTAAATTTATCAATATTACAAAATATCTCGAAAGACGCGAACAGTTACATATCTTCATAATGAAAAACATGTATACGCAAAATTATAATAGTAGGATTATAATATTTATGTGTACATATAAAGTTTGAGGAAATCTATTTCTTTACTACTGAAAAAAATATTGTATATAGTTTTATATGAGACCAAATCGTGTGATGACTTATAAAGTTAGAAAATTGTAATATATTTGACAGTGTATTTTAGGATGTGTCCAAAATATATTGAGGTGATTTTAATAAAGCGAACGTAGTTCAATGAATCGATCTGTAAAATTAAATGATTCAAAAGATGTTTATATAAAGAAAATCGCTTGATTAAAATCATACGAAAAGTTGTATTTTGTTATCTAAAATATTTGTTTTGAGTATGCAAGAACAAAATTTCCGAAAATGAACAAAACAAGAAATTTAAATTTTAGTTTGGATTTGTTGAATTTTTGTTCATCGATATTTTTTTATTACAAGCAAAGTTCCTATTAGCGTTTAAGTATCTTTACTGTGTTTATAAATAGTAAAAATAAGGGATAAATATTTATTTAATTTAAAAACAGAAAAGTACGTATACAATTATTGTAGAGCTAAAACCTGGAAAATAATTTAGACGAAAAATATAATACTTGTAGGTATTGTGAATGACAATTATTGTATTTGTTTGTAATGTACTGTAAAACTATATATGCATACAATAAAAGAATTGAAAAATTTATCATAATATGCCGTCAGGATTTGGCAGTTGATTGGTTGACAGTTGACATTCAGTTGACAGTTGATTGGTTCATGGTTTTTTCGTTTTAAAATATTCTCGCAAGTCTTTAAATACGAAAATATAGTATACAATTGCCGCCATATCAATTCTGAAAAAAATGCGAATAACAAACATTTATAATGTTACTTTTTATACGATAAGATGGTCTAAATCCAATATCCAAGTCTGGCTGAATAAACTATAAATGAATAAATAGTGCACATCCGCGCATGCTCTAATCCAGGCGTTGCTAGAAAAGGATGAAGCATTGGTATTGTTTCGTGTGATAGACAATGACGAACATGTCTACAATATCATATGGTAATCAGTATTGTGTATCAGCTGTTACTTGACGTGTCGATTGTTTTGTACAGATAATAAAGTTTAAAAACAATATTTACAATGGGAAATTTGTTGCTCTGGCAGTAATAATCCTACAAGCAGAGAATGAATTCCTACTAGTAATTTCGTGGCGCAGTTTTCCATAACCTAGATATAATACCTGGCCTATATTTTTGCTTTGTGCCATTTCCTCGGATCAAATTCTAATGTCTGCTGCTCTGCTGCTTAAAACCCACAACAATAATGCGGAAGAGAACTTGACACAACTTCTCACGTGCGTGAAGCAGTGCCAGAAGAAATATGGCGGTAAAACGGAATTGGCTACGGAATTGGACGTTTGCGTAGCGAATCTCTGTTCCGCAATTGAGGCGATATTCTTGAATGGTTTACGTGTTAAACCACTACAAGAAAATGAGCCATCTGCTATGAAACAAATGTCCGAGATTGTGTCGAATAAATTGCTTCATATAAAGAACAACGTTTGTAAGTATGTACAGTTCTGTTTCGCGTTGTAATAAATGTTATATTTATTAAAGCATTTTGGCCGTTTGCGGTAAACCACTTAACCAAGCAAGAGCGCGAACGATTCAATATATTAAAGCACATCTGGACGGACGCTGGCAAGGGCAAAGCTTGGATACGAGCTGCTTTAAATGAAAAATCCTTAGAACGGTCCGGAAACACTTCGATCAATCAACAATCGATTTGAGCGTATTTAATCGATTTGTTTGTATTTCAGATATTTTCATATTGTATTAAGCGACGACAGTATTTTAAAAAGTTTTTACGAAGATTGGGCGATTTTACGGGACGATGAAAAGAATAGCATGTTGCCGAATATGGCAGCGGGCCTAAATTCGATCTTATTTGCAATAAGTATCGATAAATCCGAGCTGAATAATAATAAAATCGGAAGTATTGTCGGTGAGAACGAACCAATAATAAACGCGCCAATTGGTAAGTCGATGATTGTTTTCTAATTCAGCGGCATAAAATCGTTTTGCTTGATGCAGCCGATGATCGGAAAGTGAGGCTGACATGTTAGGCGCAGCATTTACGCCACGCCGTCCCAATATATGTTTTACCACAGACTGTAATCTTACTGTGCGTTATGATGCCTTTGTTTTATAAGTTTCATTAAAATATTTATATAAATCTAATATAATCACTATTAAAAATTTGTAAACCAGATTTCAGATTCACCAATCCTTAATAAGATTTGAAGGTATTTGCTGAGATTTATAGATATTTGTTGAGATTTGTAGGTATTTGCTCGGATTTGTAGATATTTGGTGGGATTTTTAGATATTTGTCGAGATTTATAGATATCTACTGAGATTTTAAGATATTTGTTGAGATTTGTAGATATATGCTGATATTTACAGATATTTGTTGAGATTCGTAGCTATTTGCTCGGATTTGTAAATATTTGTGGCATTTATAGATATTTGTTGAGAGTTGTAGGTATTTGCTCGGATTTGTAGATATTTGGTGGGATTTTTAGATATTTGTCGAGATTTATAGATATCTGCTGAGATACTCAGATATTTGTTGAGATTTGTAGATATTTGCTGATATTTACAGATATTTGTTGAGATTTGTAGGTATTTGGTGGGATTTACCTTTTTTTTTATATATTTGCAGGGATTTGTAGGTATTTATCCGGATTTGTAGAAATTTGTACACCAGATTTACTAAGTGAGCAACCCCTCGTATATATCTACATAAAAAAATATCTAGTGTTTTAGTAAGAATTTTAATGATTTTCTTATCTGTATTGTACAGTGATTTTTATATTGTAGATTTCGTATTGTTTTCGTTCTACAGTCTGTGGTTACGAATATTGGCGACTACGAACAATGTATCGATTATTATACTATACAATATATTTAAAATTAGGCATTCATCACCATACTTGAGTTCAATCTTTTTTAAATGTTTTGCTTCATTCTTTTAGCTATTAAATCGTGTTACAAGATTTTTTTATGCTGTTTCAATATAACGGTAAATTTATATTGATTCTTTGTAATTATTTTATAGGAATTATTATTTTTTAATTAAATACGGGAGGAATTAAAACTATGTTTTTATATCACAATAAGATATCACAATATCCTATTGTGGTATATAAACATAGTTTTAATACCTCCCATATTTATTTTACAATGGAATATCACCAAGTAAGCCTTAAACACATTTTTTTTTTTATATATTATATATTAAATATTTATCAAATCCTTAAAATATTTGCTGCAAATGTTTGATCTTCTAATTAAAATTATAAGATCTCAACTAAAATTATGACTACGGATGGAAAATTAAGTGCTTACCGTAATTTAATGTAAATATCAAAGCATTCATTACCTAGATACATACTTTGAGCACTAAAGCTCCATTTTTTCTATAACATATCGATCAGAAAAATAATGCATCAACTGTACAATTGTTTTTTTACGAATGATTATTAAATGAAGTTTTAAATCAAACTTAGCCTCGTATCAATTACAAAATTAGGAGAAGTTTCCAAAGACACCGCAGTAAAAAAGAAAAAGCGCAAAGTGGCCAAACAAGTAATCTCGTTCGAAGAAGACGACATAAACCAATCTGGTAATCTATCATCCAGCGTACCTTCGAGCACCTCTAGCGGCGACACTAAATACCACTCACCCAATACTCAACCCCAACTCAAAATGACCGAATCTCATACCTCCGCTGAAATTCACATACAATCTCCACAACATACCACCAACCTACCCGCATCCACAATAAATCTCAATCTCGCCGAAAGATCTGAAACTATCAGCAACACATCTCAGGAACAAGAGTTATCGGATCATGAACATAAAATAGACACGGCCAGTGTATCTAGCGTCAACTCATTCCGCGGTATTTCGAATTTGTCCGGTCTTGGCAGGGGTCGGGAGTTTCTTACGCCGATTCTTCAACCGAATATTGGCGAATTAACGCCCGTTTCGGTCGAGCGCAAGGAGATTGGGGCGGATGATGATGACGGAGCAGTGGAGCCCTCCGCGGATATTTCGGCTATGTTGACAATTGTGGAGAGTCAGAATAAGGAGCTGGTGGATAAACTTCACGAGACCATTACGATGTTGAGGCGGGAGAATAAGTGTTTGAAGGATCATTTGCAAAAGTAAGAATTTATATTTTTAAGGAACGTGTTCTGACTAATACTTTTGGATTAAAAAAATATATTGAGGGAACGAAAAGGGAGTAACAATAAAAAAGGAGGCTATGTGCAAGAATCTACACAAAAATAATGAAAAAATCAGTGCAGGTGGGAAAATTCAAGGAGAAGGAATAGTAAATTTAAAATGAAAGTCGATAAAACCACGAACAAAATTACATCATTGTAATTAATTATTATGACATATCATTTATCTGCAGATTGCAGTAAGGTAAATATAATTTAAAAAAAATTAACACGTACTTATACTGTGCTGAAATTGTAACAAATATAGATGCTCCTGCTATAAATTAAAAGAATTAAAAATTGAAGAAGAGAAATATAAGGACTTTATTGTGTAGACATAAAAATTTAAGGGGAAGAAATAGGTATGTTAGGCCCTTATTACGCTGCGCTGCGTTCTAGACTTCAGTTTTGAGACTGAAGACTTTTAAAACTGTTATTACACTGCACTGTGATATTTTGCCCAGCGTTTTCAATTTAATGAAGTACTACCTATACGTACAATAGTATCGTAGATGCGAAAAAATTTAGTCCTAAAAACTGTTAATAGAATTACCAGTTTTTTTTATACATATAATTTATTAATAGGTTATAGATTTTGCCGTTATGTTGTCATATTCAATTTTAGGGAAGAGAAATAAAATTATAATGTTCTATATCACAGTTAAAAACGAGGATTTATTCAACTATAGTTTTGCTTATTAAGCATTCTCAAGAAAAATAAAATAAAATAAACATATATATATATATATAATTGTATAGAATATCACCCAAATACCGTAACTTAAAGCATTAAGATGCGCATTTCGAAGGCTATGCCCTCATCGTCAGTAGCACAAGATAAAATACTAAATAAAATACGTCTGTCGCAAATCGTGATTGATATACTATTATTTTACTTATTTTTTATCTTGTGCTACTGAAGATGAGGGTGTAGCCTTCGAAATGCGCATCTAGCTACTTAATGCTTTAAGTTACGGTATTTGGGTGATATTCTATACAATTATTTAACACCGTAGTGATGATTAAAAATATATATAAATAAATTTATATATCGTCAGCGATATAAGTAAATCAACTTTCGTAAAGAACATGACACATTGTAAATTTTTTTTATTACAATAAATACTATGAACTATGATGTGACAATACCTCTTATCTCCTTTGAGTTCAATGAGTTTGGAGATTTTCTGAACATGCGCAATAAACCTAAGAAACAGTTTGACATCATATCCATTTGTCGAATTTTTTGTAAGAAAGTAGGTGTTGTCACATCGCTGTCGGTATATATATAAAAAAATATTATTTTATTTTATTTTCATTTATTTCTTGATAGTGCTTAATAAGCGAAATAATGGTCGAATAAGTCCTCGTTTTTAACTGATATAAAAGTGATTGTACTTTTATTTCCTTACCCTTCTATAATTTATTAAATAAAAATCAAATAATCAAATTTAACAACGGACAATACATAATAAAAGTTACAAGTTCACCCTTAATTCCCCAAATAAGATATATCGGCGCGGTACAAATGCTCAAACGCACCAGTTACGATCCACACGAGTTGCCCGAATGCCTCCAAGACCTACAGCTCCAATCTGCTCACGACTGTTCTCCTATACTTAACGGTAACATTTCCTCCACCCGCGCCGACGCGTTATCCGACCATTACCAACGTGAAACGGCCGAAATGTACGAGTCAAAGCTCGTCCAAATCGCCGATATGCACGCCGAACTGATCGACTTCAATGCGATGCTCCAGCAGACAATACATGTGAAGAACGGACAGCTGGAACAGGTGCGAAGAGAGTTGTCGGCACTGCGGTGCGGCAGAGGAGATGACGATGGTGGGGAAATAACGGGGAGGGTGCAGATGTGGATTCCATCGGCGTTTCTAACAGGTACTAAGTTGGGGGGAATATATGACTTATTATCACAGATGAACGCTTTGTAAAGATGTAAAATATCCGATGCCTGCAATTAGGCTTGGGCAAATGTCGTTCATTTATGTGATTTATTCAGTTATTCAGTATTCACATGGAGAACATTAAGCTACGAGTATTAACTCAAAGAACATTGTGTTTGAAAAGTTCGTTTGGGCATTTTGTAGTAATAATTTCACTATAAAGCTTTTTTTTTTAACTCTGATGTAAAATAGAATTTCTAAAGTCATACAAATTATAATTAATATTAATATACTTACGTTAATTTACATTTAAAATATATATTGATTATGAATCTGTTCATGTGTATGCTAGACTAGACAGTTAGACTAAATGATACAAGTTAGATTAAATTTTGTTTTAAATATTTATATTCGCAGAAAAGTGTTAATGCCTGCGATTGTTTTACTATTATCTTATGCTTGAGTATCTGCGATGCAATTCGCAATATACAATTTACAGTACTGAATGTGAATAATTCGTTTGAAAATATACAAGTGAATACAGAATATATAATTCAGTATAGAGAATACGAATCGTTCATTCTGATGAATAGTTCAAATTGAACGATTCATAGGTGAATTACCTAAACCTACCTGCGTTATTATAAATATTTATTTATGTTTACTCTCTTGACAGTTAAGCAACGATTGTGGTGGAATATTAAAATCGTGATTTCTTCCATTCAAAATATATTTTAGTTACAGAAATTAATGCGTAAACAGGAACATCGATTACATAATCGAGATTTATTTTCAGATACATTGTACCCCGATTGAATTTTGTTATATTTACCTCAATAACGCTAAAATTCGTCATTATGAATGATGAGAAAAAAACTTGAAATCGTGTATTAATTATCCGTCATAAATAAATTCTTTGAATTGTAAAATCGTCAATACGACGTTAAATAATTGTATAAAACATATCACAGATTTGACAGATTGTTACGGTTTTTGGGTGATGATTTATAAAATCATTTGAAAATGAAATACTGTTTATTATCGTAATAGATAACAAAAAAGTTATTATATGCACGTTCAAATTTATCACATTCTCAAAAAAACTTATAAGACTTTCAGGTTCATAATCCTTTACTTTCCATTTCTTCGTGAATATGCGGTATAATTTTGTCATCTGCAGTTATACGTAGTGTATTTTAATTTTTTTCAATATTTCTACTTTCATAGCAAATATTTTTTTACCGTTATATTTTAATATTATTAAAAGATTTGTTGTGAACACATTTAGGTACTGGTTCAGATACGCATCATGTTTATCAAATATTCCTAAGAATTGGAAGTGAAGAATGGAATATTTATCGGAGATATTCACAATTTCATAGTTTACATGCAGATCTGAAGAAACTAGATAATTCAGTAACAACGTACGATTTTCCACCGAAGAAAAGTATTGGCAGAAAGGTAATGTTAAAAAAAGAAATAAATGTGTAGAATTGTAAATTTATTTTAACATTTTTAGGATTCTGCTTTAGTTGAAGAAAGGAGAAAACGATTACAAACTTATCTTAGAAAAATTATAGTGCATTGGCCCGAATTAGCAGAGTGTAATAATCGATATATTTTGGAGCAACAATTACCGTTCTTCAAGTAAGTTCCTCATGTTTAATTTATTTATTTAATTCAATGATATGCAGATATACTTTATTACTTCGGTTTTTAATCAATATGACGTATTATTTTGCCTAGCTAATTTACTTTCCCTTTCAATGGTACGAATAAAGTCGTCAAATAAATTGACCGGTTTTAGTAAACTAGTTTTTCTGTAGTCCTTTATTTTCTTCTTTGTCGGCGTTGTAAGATTTGCTTGCTCAGAATTTTCATTTTGGATTGCAACATTTTCATCTTGCTTCTTTGTAATTTCGTCGAATTCGTTAATTTCATCAGCTAAAGTACTACAAATTACATCAGATTTTACGAATATAATTATTTCCTTTATCGATTAATGTTTTTTAAATGCATTTGAACTAAAAAAGTCGTTGAATTCAAAGAAAACTAAATAAGCGTACCATTAAATTAATTACTTATTCTATCTATACCTGATATTTGGCACTACGAATGGGTCGAATTTATCGACCAATTTCGGATTAAATGGAATCGAAATTTTGCCAGTCTTTGGATGTACCGAAAACGGCGATTTAAGTAAATGATTTATTGCCTTCGAAACGTTAATGTCCAATCTCGGATAAGTGTAATATAACATTATAGATTCACGAAGGAACTTCAAATTGCGCGCGTTGTACTAAAATTAATTGACTTAACTTTGTGTCCAGTTAAAAGGAATAATTTGTCAAGAATTACAGTTTGAGCTTGATGTTTTTGTAAAAATATCGACCACCTTTCTTCAGACGTTTCTACTTTTGTAAAAGCAGCTTCCAATTCTTTGGAAAATGCAGAATGATCTACTAACGCTAGAAATTTATTTATTCCCTCTTTCGTTCCTAAAGCATTTTGCTCCATGATTATCATTTTTTCAAAGTATGGTTCAATTATTTCTAACGCTCGCCTAAAAATAAGAATGCGCTATTTTCAACGGCTATTTTCTGACAAAATATTTAAACGTACTTTATGGACGTATGAATTTTATCCCAGGGAAAACTGATCTTTTTGCTAGATAATATTTGTAAGTAATCTCCAATAGCAGTACGTTCTGTATCGGCACATTTCCTAGCAGATTCATCGCAAACCCAACAATGAATACCTCGTCGTCCAGAAAATACCCACAACAAATGTTTAAAACCAAAATCATCTCGCAATGCTGCATCCAAAATCTTACAAGCTATCACCATAAACTTCCAACATTTATTGCATACATCAGCACCTAATAAACGTTGAAAAAAACTGCCTTTATTATTATTTTGAAATACTTCGGTCATGTTGACTTCTATATTTAATTGTATAGCGATCACGATTAGTGACGGAGGTATTTTATTTCGTTTTTATCTTGTGCTACTGAAGATTGGGGCGTAGCCCTCGAAATGCGCATCTAGCTATTTAGTTCTTTGAGTTACCGTATTTAAGTGATATTCTATACAATTAAACGAGTTTTAAAAATTATCACTACGGTGTTAAATTATAATATAGAATATCACCCAAATACCGTAACAAGCATTAAGTAGCTAGATGTACATTTCAAGCGCTATGCGCCCATCTTCAGTAGCACAAGTTAAAACTAAATAAAATACCTCTGTAAAAAAATAAAATTGATAGTATATCAATGACGATTCGTGACAGAGGTATTTTATTTAGTTCTAGCTTGTGCTACTGAAAATGGGCGCTAGCGCTTGAAATGTACATCTAGCTACTTATTGCTTGTTACGGTATTTGGGTGATATTCTATATTATAATTAAACTAGTGGTTTCATTCATATATTGAATTATTGAATTCATGATGCCTTTCTCTTGGTTTGTTTATAAAATTGTCTCGTTTTGTCTATTAATGTCGATACTCTAATCGAAAGTATGATTTCTTGTTACTCTAGATTTTCAGTACCTTTGCAGCAAGTTCTAACTTCATCATAGTCTGTCATGTCAATGTCAAATACTATTTCTTTCTGCATTGGTCTCATGGAAGCCGATAGAGTTCTCGTTTTCGGTTTTTCAGCATAAACAGCCCCAATATCAATTTTGATAGGGCAGCGCTTTTGTAGGGCAGATGAAAAATCGTCTTCCGTGTCAAATGATTGATATCGAATGTATATATCTCCCAGTAATGTAAAAGATACTTCGCGATTTGCAAAAATACTCTTAAAACCTGTTTTGGATATATATTTTTTTAATATACTAACAATATTTGTGCAAAACAAACTTACCGTAACTTAGCCATTTATAAAATGATGTGTATGGAAATAACCGAAAGTAATATAGGCGTAATAAATCGGGTAGCTGCTCTTCGTTATATCTGCTAGCTATTTTTGTTGATTCGGACATTATTATTTCAGATATTTACGATTAATTTTACAATGAAAGTAAGCGTTTGCAGTAAACACAAATCACCTGTTGCTTAACCTAGAAATTGTAAATTTGCGCGGGAAATATTTAAGTTCCAATTAATCGGCGCTTCTCAACCATTTTGCAGCGTGTCCCAAAATTCAATGTCTACGGAGAGCAATCGATTCAAACGAATTTCAATTAAATTTACTTCAGCATTTATTTCAATTTAATTTTTATTTTATTTATTTAAAAAAAAAATTAAAAAGACGTCATTTCACTCATGTACAGAGACACTAATTGATTGCATATAGATGCGGGAAATTTGAATAAAATAAATTTTGTATAAAACATCACCCAAAAAACCGTTACACAATTATATTTTTGTGTTACGGTTTTTGGTTGATGTTTTATACAATTATTTAACGCCGTAGTGACGATTTTACAAAAATAAATTTTGTATTTATATACGAAATGTAGTTTTATATTAAACGAAAGCAAGTACAAAAATATTTTAGAGATCAGCCAGATGATAAGGAACCAAGCGGCAGGAAAAACGTATTTTCTCCCAGAAATAGAAATATTTCCACAACAGACCACGATAGATCCAGTCTCTGATGGTAAACATCACACGACAGGGAAAGTAGATAAATTAATAGGCAAATTGGGCCCAAATTATTTACTAAAATAATTTTATAAATACGTACTATTTCATTGTAATATAGTGATATGAAATATACTTTAAAAAATGATTACATTGTAAGGTAAAACTAGATTGTTTCCATTAATATTTATATTATTACAATTATAACCTGCTAAAATTAAATAATATATAATGTTATATTTTATTGGTAAGATTAAAAAAAATCATGTAGGGTTCTACATACAAAATTATACTTACGACAAAAATTGATTTCTCAATCCCATTTTATTTTAATATATCTAGAATATTTCATAAGTATGTTTAGTCCTAAAATATCTTATTACTATTAAAAGACAGGACAAATGTTACGAAACTACAAAAATAGCAAGTTTAAAATACCCATTACATTATATAAACCACTTTGAAAACATTGTGATAATATAAATTCTCCGATTTTTTTGTAAGTAATAATAATGTAGATTAGTAGTAAATACTGAAACAGTATTCTATATCATCAATAATTGTACAGTACATATAATTAATAATGCATGTTTAAATAAAATTGAATTGTATACTCTTATTAAAATGTAAAATTTGTCTTCTGTATTAGTTGTTACGGATACCCAAAGCTTGCTCTAATTCCGCACGTTTCTGCTGAACTTTCGTGTAGAAATAGCGACAGACAGCCTCTTGGGCCCACGGTTGATAGAAGAAGTCCGCACGGCGTTCCTCCTCCGGATTTCCCGCCACATCTGTCATAGACTGCAACGAAGTAAGTCGATAAATTATGCAAGATTATATAAGAACAAAGTGATGAGGTGTGACAAAAAGGAATGCAAACGAAGCATTAGTATAAGAATAGGAGATGAAGGTTAAGAGAGTAAATCCTTATACGAATTATTTAATATATATTGGTGACCGGTTTCGGGCTTAGCCCATCATCAGACCAAAGCTACAAATGAGTTACAAGATGACAATTTAGAAATACTATAGATATAAACACTAAGTGGTCAAATATTGTTAGAAAAAGTATACATACCTGTCTGTCAGGTAATAGTCAGGTAATAACCGAAGTAAGGTAGATATAAAATGTAGGATAGCACAGGGTCGGGTGGCATTCGTAGAAAAGGAGCAGATTTTAAGATCAAATATTGACTTGGATATTAGAAAAAGATTACTGAAGGCATATGTGTGGAGTGTAGCATTGTACGAATGTGAGGCGTGGGCTATAGGAACAGAAGAGAAACGAAGAATAGAAACATTCGAAATGCGGTGCTACAAGTCGATTGGTTGGGAAGTAACAAATGCAGCCGTACTAAAGTTAGTGAGAGAGAAGAGAAGTATTTGGAGAGCTCAAGAGAGATAGACTAGTAGGTCACATTCTTAGACATAGGGAATTATGCAATTAGTTATAGAAGAAAAGCAATGGGTTGGTAGGTCTAGATTGGAGTATGTGGGTCAGATAGTGGAGGACGTTAGGATGAATAGCTATAGAGATGAAGGAGTTAGCTGAGGATAGATCGACAGATGGTGTGCTGTTTCCAGCCAATCTTTAGGCTTGAGAATTATTTAACTAACTATTTATTATGTAGTTTTTATTTCTTGAATCATAAAACATAAAAGGAAATGTTGAAGCCGATACGATTCAGATTACCAGAACGCAAGTCAGTTAGAAAAGACTGTCTATACGAAAATGCGCTCTCACCTTCAAGTCTCGGCTCTGTGACACAATCCACTTGTGTATAAACTGTTGCGGATCCTTGGCAAAGCTGAGAAAGAACTCCCTATTCGTTTTCAGCTGATTAATTGTATCGACAGTCTCGTGTATCTTGGAATCTAAGCCCTGAATCTCCTGTTGACTGGCTGTACTTAGCAGGAAGTTATTCATTTGCGTCTTCAGCGTGTCATCCACCTCGACGTCGATATCGTAACACGCAGTCTGTTTGCTCTCTGCACCACCCTCTACCGAGATCACGTGATTGATCACGATCGGATCTGGTGGATGCAGGAGCGGATTGAGACGTTGCGGGATCTCCGCGAACTTCATGCGAGTGCACGTGAAGATCTGCTCGAGATATTTATCGCACACGATGTATTCGCGCTCGTGCGCATCTTGCAGTCTAAAAATGAAATTGCGAAATTGGTACGTTCATTTGGTATTTGATTCGATAGTACCTGTGAGTTTTGATGTATTGCCAAAGTGCCGATATAATGACAGGGCGAGTTTGGGTGTGCACACCCAATAAACGAGCTAAACGTGGATCCAACTTGAATTGTAACGGCTGATAATCCAACAGAAGTAAAATTGTGCATCGGACATTCTTATCACCTGGTCGTTTCACCTAGAAATCAATGAAAGAGCATTATAAATTGCTCTAATTTATAAGTCATTTTGAAAAATGAACCTGAAATCCATCCGTTTCTTGAGTCGTTAAAGTACGATGCCACTCAACCAAATGATTATCAGGACCGTACAGATCCTTATCTAATTCAATTACAAGGGATTTGAAAAACGATGAGAATTTGCGCTTGACTTTGTTGGGGTCATTCTTCGAATCCTCTAGCAGACGACCTTCTACGCGCAATTCCCAAGATGCAACAGATCTATTAACAAAATGAAACGTAGCTACAAAATGAACCTTGAAGAAAATGTTTATTACAATACCCTTCTTGTCCAGGTCCTTCTGGACCATCTACAATTGGTTCTTTACTTGGATAAAACGTATTAGAAATAAATATGCGCAGTTTACGTTTTTGCTTCATAGGCCGCTTCAACGCCTCCTGGATATCCAACCGTTTTCTCATTATAGTAGCGTCCAATTTCCGTTCAAATGCAAGTAAATCCATATACGCTTGACTCTCGGGTACCAAATCGCGCACTTTCTGCGGTAGGATCTTATCCGCCAGCTTCTTCTTCTTTTTACCACTATGGGGATAATCACTGAAGTGATTAAATAAACGTGCATATAAATGATGTGAGTTACTTTTTAATTTTTTATTTATTATAAATTACAATCTATTTTAATTAAAATGATTTAAAGAAATCTCTGCAGATATAAACAAAAAAATTCATATCGACGATGTGACAATTCCTCCTATCTTACAAAAATTCGAAAAATGAGATATTATATCAGACTGATCCTTAAATGTATTGCGAATGTTCAAGACATCTCCAAAAACGTTAAAAGATCAAATCAAATACGAGGTATTGTCACATCACTGACGATATATAAATAGGGGATTTGGAGTACACACCCTTTTTGCATAGCTGCCCTGTTATCTGGGGGTCTTTTACAGCCTGGTGGACCAGGCATTGGGACACCCCGACCAATTGGGGGATATTGCTGTGGCGGTGGTCTTGGCATCATATTGCCTCCGCTGGTATTCATGTTAGGTGGTGGTGTAAAACCGCTACGGGGCTACGAAAAACAGAAATTGCGGTATACCAAAATTGTATACGCCATTCATAAATAATTTATTCACCGGAAAGTTTGTGTTCGGGTACGACCGCATTGGGGCAATCGGTGGTGGATATCTTTGCGGTGGTGGGCCCACTGGCCCGCCTGGGTTAGGTCCTGAGCCAGGAAATCTTTGAGCCATGATCTTAATTAGAATTTAACGCGAGAAAATAAAAATTAATTTAAATATGTTTAAATGTTTCATTTCATGTTAATCTTGTTTGGCTCGTGCCCTTGAACGTTGCGTTTGACATATGTCACTAACACCGAATCAGGGGAAATATCCAGAGCGCCAACTCATATTTAACCGACCGGTATAAGGCATACAAAACCTTTGATGAGACCATTTATTCGCCATGTTTAAGCCGTTGTAAGTAATTTTGAATATTTCCCACGAACCTTTTATATGAGAATTTAATACACCAACTAAATATCAAAGAACTAAAAGATAATAACGTTTATTTGTACGCCAAAATAGTGCTTATAATGCAATGCAAAAGTTTCTTTAACCTTAAAATACATACAAAAATATAACTAAAAATGCTACAACACTGACTAGATATATAAACAATAAATTTATATCAGGTTTAACAATAGTTGTTTTAATTAATTTGTTTGATATGCAGGTAAGATGATAATACACTTAAAAATGTAAGATTAAATATGTCTAGCAAATCTTATTTTGATAGATATGAGATAAATTTCTTTTAAAGCAACATTCGATGTGTATAAGATTGTATGAATATAAATTGATATATCATAGATATATCATACATTATATATATATAATAGTACGTCATTTCTTGTGTTTTTATATAATTATGGTCTGTGCGTAGTTAGTATTAAAGCGACCTTATATTAAAAATTATTGAGTATTTTATACAATACAAACTGTACTACAAAGTATAATAATTTATTTTGCTAGCTTATCAATTTCACATATATAAATAATTAAATAAGCAGTATTATAAATATTCATTTAATGGTATACGAGAGAAATGACATGCAAATATGAATGCAATATTCCATTTCCTTCATATAAGGATAAGTTATTATTTTACTTGAATAAATTTTAATCTATATAAATACACGGGAATATATTACATTTTTCATTGGATTAAATAATCGAGATATAGCTTCACAATGACATTTTCCAACTATAACACATTTTAATTTATAATCAAGATTATATTTTAAAATTATATTTTTTTTACAAAGGAGTGAGTATTAATTGATACAAAAATAAATTAATATTGTTATACGATAACTTAAATACATTTCATGTATATATCTAAATGACAGTCTACAAAATTTACGCAAAATTAAAAATTAATTAAACTATGTACAAAATTATCCAAAGTATCGTATCGTCAGCGATGTGACAATACCTCCTATCTGCTTTGAACTTTTAATGAATTGGAAGAATTTCTGAATATAAACCTAAGAATCAGTTTGACATAATATCGCACTTTTTCGAATTTTGTTAGATAGGAGGTATTGTCACATCGCTGTCGATATATGTAATATATTTTAAATTTTCGAGCTGAAGGGATTTTTCAAACTTATATTTATTTCGAAATACCAATATCAAAATAATCGTATCAAGAAAATAATTTATATACTGCAATAACTTTGCAAAAATATAATATTTGGTAAAAAAAATCTGCACATTCTATTTCCACTGAGTTGTTTGCGATAAAATTTCTTTGCTTATATAATATTATTTTATTAAAAATGGGACTTTATAAATAAATACGATGATTTGTGTCTTAACCTTATAATTTTAGTTACAATTCAAAACAAAATACTAATAATATAAATATTAACACTAACAAAGATAATAGTCAACGGGTTGTTAGTATTACAAAAAAAATATACAAATAAAAAATAAATCGCTTATAAAACATAATTTACACTTACAAGATAAAATTTGCATATCTCATAAGTCTTCTTTACAGATTATGTTGGCTATCTTCATCTGTATGATGTCCCTCCTCACTGCAGGTTTCTTCTTCTTCGTCCAAGTGACGTCGATGCGGCGGAGTATCACCCCCGGCATCGGGTGAGTCGCCCTCACCACCACCCCTGCACACACCGCACACACCCTCTGGTGGCGAAGCGCCCGTACACAAATACATCTTGCCGCAGTTCGTGCACTCTTCTTGCGGATCGCCTAAACAACCAACATGTGGATGAGATATCATATGACGCGGTTAGTGCATTTTTATTTCACGCGGTGAATAGTCGAATTTAGATAAAAAAGGTTTTTTTTTGTTTTAGCTTTGATTATGTAAACATATTTCATCTTGGAACAATCTTTCGGAAGCGTAATTTAAAGCAGCACTGAAATGATTACGAAGTTCCAGTACACCAGGCTTGGGCGAATGTCGTTCATTCAGGTGAATATTTCAGTTATTGTGTATTCAATTCATTGAATAGTTCACGAACGATTATTCATTATTCACATATACACGAATCGTTCGATCTGTGGATGAATAGTTCAAATTGAACGATACATAGGTGAATTACGAAAGCAACAGCCGGAGTTGTACAGCCCCATAATTCCGGCATTATAATTTCAAATTCGGATACTAATGTGGTATAAATTGATACCCTCGATGGCTGGCTGGAAATGCCGAGCTTGTTTACTTTCCCATATATGGGTCGCATATGCACACCATTGTGTTCGTTTCGAGCACAATCGAATGCGGCTAGACAGTAGGGACTAACCATCGCCAGGGCAGAAATTGACCTTACCCGAAAACGCAATATTATAGTTTGAGAATCGTAATGATATAGGACTTGGTGGTGCATACAAAAGAAGTCAAAGAATCGTGGAATAACAAAAAAAAATGTGATGAGATATTCCTGAATAGCCTAGGGGACGTTTTGAAGGATCTGTCGAAACACTTATAATGTCATTTACGTGTATGTATTTTTGGCGTTTTCTTTAGGGCAATACATCTGCCTAAAAATATGTAATTTCGAAACTATACCACGAGCAAACAAAATTAAAACAGCACAAATTCGGATATAAAACGAAATCGTTAAAAGATGAATTTTTGATTAGCTACATACAGTTACTGTTACTGTGAAAAAATGATTACATTTTCACTCTAACTGTCTCAATATCCTTTTCTTGAATCAAATTATATATAATTTATACTTCGAGAATTATTGGAATAGTGCACGACTCACAGAAGCTACCTGGCTGCATTGTTTCGAAGTGATTTTGTATTTTTATTTTGCATTTTTCCCCGAGATTGTTAGGTCTGTCCATACCGTACCGTATAATTTGATATACTTTGTATGCTATTTGAAAATAGGTTACTTCATTTGAAATTCTGAGTTATTTCTTACATTTGAATATCTTTAGATTCGAACGTTCTCTACGGAACACAAAAGAATGGTTAACAATGATTTGAAATATTTCGCGTTTTATTAATCTTGTTACCTTCGTGTGTTTTCATATGAGCCCGTAGATTGCAGGCCAAAGCGAACTTCTTTTTGCAGAGTTCGCAGGAATGTGGCTTGTCACCTGCAAATAAAGAAATAACAAATAGAAAATTAACGAAATTATTTCAATCATAAATCAATCAATCGTACATGTTAACTTCCACAGTTTCGAGTTTTAAATTTTATTATTAAATGTAATTGCTTGTTTAATATTTTTCCGTCAATTTCTCAAAACTAAAAGCTTTAACCGCAAAATTCTGTAGAAAATCATTTTGGTAAATCCTAGTTAATCTCACCTAATGTCCCTTCTCATTAGTATAAAATTTAACTCGATTTCATGTGCAACAATATATACAATATATAAATATTTTAAAAAATTTCACTACGGTGTTAAATTATAATATAAAATATCACCTAAATACCGTAACTTAAAGCATTAAGTAGCTAGATGTACATTTCAAGGGCTATGCCCCCATCTTCAGTATATATATAATAGTATATCAATCACGATTTGTGACAGGTATTTTATTTAGTTTTATCTTGTGCTACTGAAGACGGGCATAGCCTTCGAAATGCACATCTAGCTATTTAATGCTTGTTACGGTATTTGGGTGATATTGCATATTATAATATATAAATACTTTAAAACTATATTAATTGACAATATTTTGCACTTTTTGTTTTAGATATATGTATAGAGGAAGCGTTTTAAATTTTTGTTAAAGCTCTGATATTTATTTCTTGGTAAAAATATTTAAATTGCAGCAAGAAGTATGTAAATATATGATTAATGTCTATATCTATACATCTTACATGCAGCAACCGATTTAATTACTTCATATAAATCATAAATGATATTTAATTTCTATAAATATATCCGTATAGTTTTTTAAACGTAGGTAATAGTGCAATTAAAGTACTGATGCTACGTATAAAGTACAAACCGTACATTCATATAAACTCGCGTAATTGGATCATTACTTCATTGCAGGAAACATTTTTTAAGTGCTTTACTGTACGCATTTCATACAGGTGGACAAGCTGTCTTTGCTGATACCCTTTCTTGTGTCTTGTCCATGAATATGCTCGATATGTTGATGGTTCAATATATTATTATATAAAACCAATATATTTAATGAGCGATCGATCATAAATAATTAATCGATCTTATACATTATTGATCATACGAACTATATGACGAACATTATATATATAGCTCGTTAGTACATTTCTGTGTTGTACCCTTGTGACGATATCAACTAATAACCATTAGCGCACAACTTAATTTTTTATAACGATTTAAAAAAATATCGTAAAAAATGTGAATAAATCGAATTTTAGCATAGCTCAAAAATAATCACAATTTCACACGAATGTTCGCAATTTTCAACATTCGCAGAAATTTAAAAGAAAGAGATTTCTTGTAGATGTCACTTGTTTTTTGGTAAACAACCAATGCGCATGACCTTCTGAAAATATACCTTATATTTTTTGGAGAATACCCAAATAATTGATAAAACAAATTTTAAAGTAAGCGATTTTTTGTAGATGTTGCTTGTTTTTTGGTAAACATCGACAAAAGTGCTGATTGTTTTTTGGTAAACATCCAATGGGAATGACTTTCCAAAAATTTACCTCGTCTTTTGTGTAGAATAGCTAAATAATTGATAAAGCAAATTTAAAAGAAAGTGATTTCTTGTAGATGTCGCTTGTTTTTTGGCAAATGTCGACAAAAGAGCTAATTGTTTTTTGGTAAATATCCAATGCGAATGACTTTCCGAAAATATACCTTATATTTTTTGGAGAATAGCTAAATAATTGATAAAGCAAATTTAAAAGAAAGCGATTTCTTGTAGATGTCGCTTGTTTTTTGGCAAACGTCGACAAAAGAACTGATTGTTTTTTTGTAAACACCGACAAAAGAGCTGATTGTTTTTTGGTAAACATCCAATGGGAATGACTTTCCAAAAATGTATCTGGTCTTTTGTGTAGAATCGCTAAATAATTGATAAAGCAAATTTAAAAGAAAGCGATTTTTTGTAGATGTCGCTTGTTTTTTGGCAAACGTCGGCAAAAGAGCTGATTGTTTTTTGGTAAATATCCAATGCGAATGACTTTCCGAAAATATACCTTATATTTTTTGGAGAATAGCTAAATAATTGATAAAGCAAATTTAAAAGAAAGCGATTTCTTGCAGATGTTTCTTGTTTTTTGGTAAACGTCAACAAAAGAACTGATTGTTTTTTGGTAAACATCCAATGCGAATGACTTTCCGAAAATATACCTTTTCTTTTGTGTAGAATAGTTAAATAATTGATAAAGCAAATTTAAAAGAAAGCAATTTCTTGTAGATATCGCTTGTTTTTTGGCAAACGTCGACAAAAGATCTGATTGTTTTTTGGTAAATATCCAATGCGAATGACTTTCCGAAAATATACCTTATATTTTTTGGAGAATAGCTAAATAATTGATAAAGCAAATTTAAAAGAAAGCGATTTCTTGTAGATGCTGCTTATTTTTTGGTAAACATTGACAAAAATGCTGATTGTTTTTAGTAAACACCGACAAAACAGTTGATTGTTTTTTGGTAAACATCCAATGCGAATGACTTTCCGAAAATATACCTTTTCTTTTGTGTAGAATAGTTAAATAATTGACAAAGCAAATTTAAAAGAAAGCAATTTCTTGTAGATATCGCTTGTTTTTTGGCAAACATCGACAAAAGAGCTGATTGTTTTTTTTTTGGTAAATATCCAATGCGAATGACTTTCCGAAAATATACCTTATATTTTTTGGAGGATTGCTAAATAATTGATAAAGCAAATTTAAAAGAAAGCGATTTCTTGTAGATGTCGCTTGTTTTTTGGCAAACGTCGACAAAAGAGCTGATTGTTTTTTGGTAAATATCCAATGCGAATGATTTTCCGAAAATATACCTTGTATTTTTTGTAGAATAGCTAAAAGCTATTCTACAAAATTAATTGAAAGGTCTCAAAAGGTAAACAGGATGGCATTATTTGCAATAAATTGCGCCATTACAGTGGTCTAAATTCACAATTTCAAACTACTAAATTAAAAGGTATTAACATTCCATACAACTATCGTCCGCAAATAGAATAATGGCATCTATTAAACACTCTCATACAGGAAGCTATTAATACAATTTTTAGTTCTAGTTGAGACGATAGGAAAACTATTTAATCCGCAATTTATAACACCAACCATATATATAATACCTTACAAGAGTCAAGAGTTTGATGGTTCTAAACTGCAGATAAGGTATTTCATATTTAAATTTTGCATAATCGGTTTTCTATGGTCAATGATGCGCCAATGTTTAATCATTGGATTCTGTGCTCTTGTTATAAGATATAGAAGAGACACTCATCATAATTGATAGTCTTTGCCTCGGAACAGAATTTACTCGTTAAGCACGAGATTTTAATCCAGATACGACGCGGTTTTCCTTACAGTCCTTCACTTGACGTGTGCGTCGATTCCTATACCATGCGTATATATTACCATAATTTGATGCATCTTTAATCTTTAATTTTGATATGCAGTTATATTGCAGAATTAATGCAATGCCTCTTTTTCTGTTTTATGCACACTTACGGTAAACTACAAATTCAAATGTAATACCTCATATTAGCTTTCATATACAATTGAAATTACAAGTTATAAATATGTAGATTTTAACTCTAAAAATATTTAGCGAAATTTAGCAGACCCGCTGTCTCCACACTATAATTAAAAACGAATAAACCCACCATTAACTTTTCGCAACATTCCATTTATGCTAAATTAAGAGATCTACAAGAAACATTAATTTATTCTGCTAATAGTATAGATAGTCTATCCGAAATTCTTTGGTTTTGACTTATCGCCACCGACTTGCACCCCACAATAAATAAGTGTTCAAAAACTCTTTGTATACGTGGACAATTAAACACCTGAACAGAATGGTACTTAGTTTTTATTTACTATACGACCGTGACTTTATTATTTATGAATTACGTAAGGAATTTTATAAAACACATGAAGAATTACGATTTTTAAAAATAATACAATTATGCATAGTTGCATTTGGACTATTTTAAGAAACTAATTTTGCGTTCTTCAATTTTTATATACTTACTCATAGTAAACATAATACAGGCTAGACGAAATTCAAAAATACATTTTATTAAATTAAACGTTGCCCATGTAAATTAAACAAATTATTAAATAATATCAAATGCGTTAATAATTATTTATACAGTTTAATATTTTAAGTATATTTTGTGTAATACAGTCAAAACCAAATGGACTAGGATATGCTATACAACTTAACTATTGCAAATATCAGTCTCAAGACATTATAGCAAATAAGGGTTGTTTCCTGACGTTGATTTAGCTACAGGTGGGGGTAAATGCATAAAACCACCTGCGTAATATAAGGTCACGTTATTTCATTAAAATCTGTGCGATTAGGTGAAATTTTTGTACTGTGCTGACGAAATTTGTTTAAAAATTGTGTGTGCTTTTACTATTCTCGATTTTTAAGTTTATAATTGTGTATTGTGCAATCAAAATGGTCCATACGGAGAATCAACAGATTCGTGCGTCTGTGCGTAAATTGGAAAAGGTAAGTCATAATTTTTTTAAAATTAAAATAATTGTCGCAACTTGCAAACTATGGTTTTTTTATAAAATCAATTTATATTTGATTAATCTAAAGTCTATAATAATTTTGTATTGATTAACGTTTTTGATTAATAGTAAGAAATGTTCTAGATTTTATTATTAAAAATCTTGTCTTTTGCTTATTAAATTGTTTGCAACATAAATTGCAACACATTTTCTTACGTTGTTATTTTTAAAAAATTATTTACACGCTTTTTCAAACTTAAATTAATGCATCTAAGAATGGATTTCATGCAAAAAATTAAATTTCAATGTAACATATATTTTATACATTTTTTAAATTTGTGTAAAAAATATTTTTTTAATATACAGCTCTATTTAAATTTTTATTTACTCTGATATATATACTTTTATAATTAATTGCGTACGTTCATATATTACAGTTGCGTGAAATTTATAAGTTTATAGTAATGATGAAATATTCAATATTTATTTTGGATCTGCTATTTGCTAAGTTCATTCGTAACATAGCAAATATTTTTAAATTTTTGTATGTATAATGATAAAAGCATCCCAAAAATGAATAATCGCTATAATATTGTGGATAAATTTATAAGTACGATCGATTCACAAAAATATTTTATATAAAATTAGAAAAGATGCAAACATTCTATCATGCTTTAATTTTTACGTCATACTTGCAATTTTTAAAAAGAAACATTTTCGTGTTTTTTTGTTCTATTACATTTATTATTTGTAAATATTTATTAAGATTTTTATTTCTTATATTTGTAGTTATTGCGCAAAGTCCAACAAAAAGAAATCACAAATAAGGAACAAATTTTGGATGCGAATCACCTAATTTTATCGCTTGGTATTGATTCAGGTGAGTTATTGATAAAGCATTTATTTAAGAATTTTATCCAGATTTTTTCCTTTTAAAAGCGTAAAACAAGTATTGTATTACGATCCCTTGAAACCATCTTAGGTCACATAAAATTATCTAGTATGGTGCATATATATTTTTTATCGACTGAAACAATAATAATGGTTCAATCACTTTTTAATTCAAAACAATATGATTATACCTATACTTTTATTTTGAATAAATCAGTTAGATAAAATTTCTTACCAAATTATGTTTCTGTAATAATTGTAATTTTAAGAGTAATAGAAAATTTATGACATTTACTAACTTTGTTTACTAACTTATAGAATATCACCCAAATACGCATTAAGTATCTAGAAAAAAATTAACGTTACCACATAATTTTGCCGTGTTTTCTAAAGTTTTTACGTTCATAATTTAATTGCTTTTTTCTTCTTCGCAGATTTGAAGAAACCCACACCTGACATCCATAACCTAAATCCCTATCCTCTCCACGAATCTCTCAAAAATCTCTTCGAATCTCAAAACCAATCCAGCCAAAATGAGTCAGATTTAACAAAGAATCCGAACAAAATGGTATCAAATTCCAGTACACCTGAACCAATTTACGCAACCGTCAATAAAGCCTTCACTAACTCACGAAAGCAACGAAACCTGGATATCTTCCACCAGGAAGTTCAAATTGAAAGCGAAAAGGAATATTCGCGAATTGAGAATAAAGAAATTTTGAAAAACTTGACAAGCGTAACCAAAAAGGAAGAAGGAATAGTTGATACGGTCACCCCAAAAAGGTGCAAGGCTAAGATTTATGAATCTCCAAAGGTGGAGACTGTCCAACTAACCAAGAAGAACATCGAGTCCTTCAAAAACTACATGAACACCAATCTCAATTCGACATTTAAATCGGTTCTCACTGATGATTCTTCGAACATAGTACATCATGATCCATCACACAATTCAAGCAAGAACTTTTGTGATACTGCCATTCAAGATAAGTTTATCGTCAATTTATATGAAAGTCGTCCATCCATTAAAAGCTGCCAAGAGAAGACGCTAAAGAATCACCTCATGAGCTACGATAATAAATTCACATCTATTGCTAAATCGCAACAGTTTAAAAGTGCCAATGATAATCAAAGTGCAAATATGAATGCTGTTGATAAGAGTTTAGTGTCCCAGGGAATGTCTCTTACAAGTTTAGAGAATTACTACAGTGTGTTATCATCGTGCGCAACTGATGTTGATAGTGATGTTGAAAGTGATGGTTACCAGACACTGGAAGGCCTTACATCAAATGGTGATTTACCAGGAAATGCGAACAATAATGTGAATGATTTGGTAAGAATTTTTGCAAATAATTTTAATATATATTTTTTCTTTAATATATCAATCGTTAATATCAGACAAATTTAACTAAATTCAAAATCACATATACTGTTATAAATTTAATCAACTATCCATAATTAAAAACATGATTATACTTCTCCTCTTTCAGCTTGACTCTTATTACTTCACCTCGACGACAAACCAACAGCCACAAGCATCCTCGCTTGATATCAGCCAAAGAATGGCGGAAGATACGCCATATTACAGTGAAGTGGATGCAGATATAGAACTCAGGAACATTATAAAAGAGAGTAACCAAGATGATTTTTTCCGTTTAAAACAAGAAGCTGACGTTCAGTGCAATATTATGAGACAGGCGTATCAAGCAATTGAAACATGCAGTAAATCAAAACAGTTCTACAATAGCACGGAGAAAGTAATAGCTGAAAAGATTCTACTCTTGGCAAGTAAGTGATTTTTTATTTGAAATATCAATTTTACATATTGACGTTTTGTTGTTTATTTCCAGATCACAAACACACTAATCTAATCCAAACCATCCGCAACAGCCAATACGATAACATAATCCTAAATCCAAACAACTCCTTCGTCTCTAGTATTTCGAATCATCGTATCGGCAAAACGACCATCCGTAACATTCAGCTACCTCTACGTCACGCCTGGCTCAGTTCCAGCCACAACTCCAGTAAGTACGACAATTGGTTCCTTCTTGCGGCGACTGAAGGTGCTCGGATGCTGTGTAGCGAGCCGGTGCTCCTAAAACCAGGAGAGCAACATCTTGTGTTCGAGCAGACGGTCGAGTTTGATCAGCTAGATTCGGATTTTAAAGTGGAGTTGAATGTGTTCCATATGAGATTGAGGGGCGTGGAGGGAAGCAGGATGGACTTGACGTTCAATAAGGTTGGTGGAATAAAAGTTGAGGAACACCTTTTGAAATGTCTTCTTCAGAGCTCATAATATTTCCAATTTTAGTTTTTTGTTTTCTATTTTCAAGGTATGATTTAAATAATTGTTTTGCTTATCAGCCTATTACAATATTTTCAAGTTTGTCAAGTAGTATTTCATTGTCGACCATTTCAAACGCTTTTTTAAGGTCTATAAATATAGCGGTGGTATACATATTTTTATCGAATGCATTTATTATATTTAGTGCGTTTGTGATTGCAGCTTGTGTGTTAGAATTTTCTTGAAAGCCATATTGTGCTTGATCTAGAATGTTATGCATTTGTAGATACTTAACTGTTCTAGTTTTTATAACTTTTTCGAATATTTTCGAATTAGTGCTTAGGAAATTAATAGGCCTATAATTGTTACATTCATAGGTTTCCTCTTTTTTATATTTGGATTACCACTGCCTGTTTTAATATATCAGGCAAAGTTCAATCACGTATACATCTGTTCGCTATAACTGGCGCTATTGAGTCAGCTGAGTTTTTTTTAATAATTGTAGAGCTGATACAATCTAGACCAGAGGCATTGTTATTTTTCAATCCTCCGATAAAACTGTAAATTTATTTTGTGTTAGTAACTTTCATATACATGTTTTGCAGAGAATTTAAGTTATACTTTCTAACGTTAAATGTTTTCTATTTCAGCGAGTGTCGACCCTTTGTCGATCCTTTCGCAAATTCCATTATAAGGACCTGCAAACCCAAACCTTGGTCGAAAGTCGAATGCCGTCCTCTGGCTTCACCAAATGTGGCAGTGTTATGATCACAATGCACGATCTGCAGTCCAGCCGATCGAACTGGAAGCTCACGATCCACAACCCGAACAGTAAAACAAGCACCACGACCGCCACCGTTGGCGGTAATTTCCCCAATCGTCAACAAAGTATCTTAAACAACATCCCAGACTATCAGATACCGATAGAAGACACCTTCGCCATGGACGTTAGTGTACAAAAAACAGATCTGCAGATTAGAAGAAGTGGCTTTCTAACAGTGGGTACTGAAACTAATGGTAGTGTCTCTTGGAATAGGCGATGGTGTGTCTTGAATGGCACAAATCTGCATTTCTATAAGGATCCCGTTGAGGCGGATTTATATGGGGAGTGTGGTTTGACTTTGTTAATGAAGAACACTTTGACACCGTCTGTGGAACTTGCTCCTAGGTACGTATGTGCGAAACCGAAGACTTTATTACTAGATACTCGCCGAATTGCGGATAATGGCCGTATGAGGCATTTCCTTACGGCCGATTCTAAACAGGAAATGGACGCTTGGCGAAGAGATTTCAATACTATTATTGTCTTGCTTAGGAATTGGAATGAGCTGCCACATGTACAGAAATTAGTCACTGATCTGTGAATTTAACCAATTTGTAGATATTCTTACGTGTACTTATTTTATATATAATAATTTGACGCACGATTTACAATTGTATAATATATGTAATATAAACAATGTTATATTTAGCTTTATATATTATGTTATTCTGCAATGTTAATTTTATTGACCAAAATTAAATAAACGAACCCCCTTTATAAGTTGTACTTATTTAAAGTACAAATAATATTGTTTTGAAATAAATTGCTTGCAATTTTTTAAATTTAAGTTGCCGATTTCATTTTTATGAATGGCCTATAAAAAAAAAACGTAAATAACTCTAGTCTAATTTATTATTGGCCCGTAAATAAATTTTAATTCCTGTTCTATGTGCGACTGTACAATTAAAATTATAAAGTTCTTTTTCAAAAACAATCAATTTATGCTGAACTGTTAAAATTCAATTCTGGCGCTACTGTTATAAAAGCTAGTCGTAATAAAATGGTAATTTCTAGCTACTTAAATCTAGAAACGTCCATTCCTCATCTAATTAATATACATATAAAATTTACTCTCGTCTGTTAAAATTATGCATCACTTTCAAATATATTTTATGCTACTAAAATTTAAATAGAAACTTAATATAATATGTTATATATTTTCGCTTAATTTACGATATTGGCTTTTATATATTATAAGTAATAAATAAGGATAATTGACCATAAAAAAAAGATTAATTCATTCATATTCATGTAATTAAATACTAATTGCAATATAAGAAGCATAAAAATAAAAAAGTACAGGCAGCATATTCTTAAAGGATTTTTAAAAATAATATATTCACTCACAATAATTGAAGTTGTGGCAATACACTAAAATAAAAATAAAATATTTAATAGTCTTAAAATTATCAATTAACATACATAAAATGAACTGAATTTGTTTTTTTAGTTAATCAAATGTTTTTCTTTCAATATGCTTTTTTTTTTACATGATATTAAACTAATTTTCGTACATAAAAACCTTCATATTGTCCACTACTCCTTTTAAATATCGATACATCGACTCTGTATTATAATTTAGTATACGCACTATATTTATTGCAGGTGTCGATATGGCCTTATACTTCTGTATACCTGCATATAATTTAAGGTACTATATAAATCAGGTATTAATTATTTATTTGGTCCGACGTATGTTTCAGGCAGGCTATTAATTAGTGTTCGATGATGACCCCGACTGGTTGTCCGAAACTCTACGGTCCACTTCGGCACGGTCTTCTCATGCTTGTGCGTGCATACCCACAGTCCGGAGGTCATCAACATGGACAATTATTAATTATCAAGAATGGACAAATACGGCACCCAGATTCCAGGAGCAACGCATATACCACCGAAATGTAATTAGCAACAAAAAAAAAGATATATTTCAAGCAATTTTATTTGACATACACATAATTTGCTGATGAATAAGTTTAATTGAATCGTTTCCAGAAAGTTAAATGCGCATTGAAATAATTTTGGTTCGTGCAAAATGAACTATTGCTCCTCTGTTAAAATTATTGCCCCTACGAAACGAATGTATGGGTGCCTTGTGTATTTTTCAAGCGCAAAGACCAAAGACATTCCTCTAAAGAAAATCCAATACATCCAAGATACGCATATGCAACCGTCGTGAACTATGCGGTATTTTTACAATTCGCTGAGTAAGGGGCATTTTATATGCTTCATATGATATTGGAATTTAATCGTACCTTTACATATGAGGAATGTGTTGTACTTGTACGACATTCGTAAATTTAAGATATGAAAGATTAATTTGTTATCGACCGTTATTTTTGTCGATTTATTTAGAAGGCTTTTACAGTAAAAAGGACACTGTTAAAATCGAATAATATATTTATACCTAGGAAAAATAGACAACTTTATAAACGAAACAAAATAACAAACAAATTTGTCTTGTATAAAATGACGATTTATCATCAACGATGTTTACATTTTTAATTATTTTATCGAAGGATGATATTGCGATATATCTTCGATAGTTTTTTAGATCAATCGATCGCTATTATTGTAAATGACTGGGCATTTTCACTTGCCCAGAAAATTATATTACGCAGCGAAAAAGCCAAACTACATGGATATCTAAGGGGCCATTAAGTAATAGTTTCTAAATTGGGTTATATTTTATTTGGTACATAATGCACCGAAAGCTAAAATTGAGTTAAGTATAGGAGTATCTTAGGAATCTTTTTTTTTTAATTTTTAATAATACAGTTTCGGTAATAACCTTTACTATTTGCCTTATGCAAAAACCATAACTTTATATATAGACTAGAAATATATGGCTAGATATTGTATATATATCACTAAATTTAAAAATCTGCACAGGTCTCTACATATGAGGAAAATAGTCCTTTTGCATATATTTAAAGTAAGATTCGTTAAAGTTCCTTTCCAATATTTTTTAAAAAAAATTTTAAGATTTACGGCAGTTTAAATTGCATTGTTCTAATTTTATATATTCTTTTCATTGTTTAAAATTGTTCACTTTATTTCGTTAAATTTGCTTAAAACATATTGTAGTAATACTATAAATTTCGATCAATTTACAATTTTTCAAGAAGAGAGTATTGATATAATATAATTTGCATATTGATTAAATCAAAAATATTACAAAAAGTAAATCACAGTAGATCGACGAAAATTAAATCGTCTTCTCATTCAATATCCGAAACAATCTTTCTCTATTTCGTTCTCTAATTCATAATATGATTTTAAGTAATTTAGTAAAAACAAAATATTTGGCAACCTTATATTTCACACAAAGAATAATATAAACTATTTGAATTGTTTTTATGCGACATGACCGCTAACTATCATTGCTGTGCGGCTCTCAGGAGTCGGCAAACCACGATTCGCGAGCAGTATGCGGCTCTTAAGATATGTTCGTACGACTCTTCGAAACTTTTAATTAAATACACCTGAAATTATCTAGTTTTACATCGGATATACCATTTTTACGTTTAACAAAATTCATGCTCACTCAGTTTATTTAACTGCTTGCGCTTCGCAATATTATTTGCCCATCATTTAATAAATATGAATTAATTATAGAGTAGCCATCAAATTCCATTAAAATAATCCAATTTGTGTCACCGCTTTTTTAAAAATCGTTATGTTTGGCTCGTCTACCTATGAAGTTTGCCCTGGGCTTAACTGATAAGAAACTTGTTCTGTAGTTCGCACAGCGCCAACAATTAGATATTAGTAATTTCGAAGGTATAATTAATTCTACCATTACCATAGTGTACCACTTTCGTGTTATCTCTCAAACGGGCTTCATCGATCGCACACAGCATCGAATATTCTAATTTGCGTCGCAATTAAATCAATTTCTGTAAATTTCCTATACTTTTACGCATAAACTAAAGCAAAATTATTAATACAGTATTAACAATAGTGATATTGATGGCATATTGAGTGCAGCATTGTACGGTTGCAAAGTGTGGACAATGGGTGAGGAATATTAATTTGCTGTAAAAATATTTAAATTGGCACATTAAAGCTAAATTATTTGGACATGCGTAGCATTAGATATATTGGAAATGAAGAAGTTTTGTGGCTCGGCACAAATTGACAAAGTATGTTGCTTATAATTAAGGGTAAAATGTGGTTTACGGTAAAAATTCCTAAAAATCCGGCGTTAATTTTTCTGTGTCCAGGAAGGTCCAAAAACCATAAAAACCAAAAAAAATCGAGGCGGCAAAGATAAAGTGGTCGAAATCGATGAGAGCAAATTTGGCCGTCGAAAGTACCACAGAGGTCATCGTGTCAAAGGTCAGTGGGTGTTTGGAGGCTATGAACGGAGGACGGGACGAATATTCATGGTCCCTGTGGAAAAAAGGTAACTTGTTTGGCTTAATTTTTTGCTTAGTAGCTTTTTTTACAGTTTTTTTAACAAAAAAATGCTATTCAAGTGATTGTTTCCGCCTGGTTTTTTCAATTCAGTGTTAAAGTTTCCACCCTAAAAAGGCCTAAAAACCCTCATTCCTCAAAATATGCAAATTTACCGTAAACGTAATTCGCTCCATAATTAATTCCCATATAATTGTTAGATACCCCTACAAAAAAATTTAATAACTGCGAAAATTGTTCTTTGTTTTAACTAAAATCAGGTGATATTGTCTTTACGATATTTTATATAAAAAAAAAGCGTTTTAAATTATGAAATGTTCAATTTGTCTTCACAAATCTGGATTTTTTTTAGGTAATTCATAGGGATGATTTTGAGTGAAGTTATTACTTTGAAAAATCGGATCAAAAAATACTTTTTCACCATTTCATTATATAAATTTAATAATTATAAAAATACATCAATTTAATTTTGTAATCGCTCTGAATTTATTATTAAACTAGCTAGGATCCGATTACAAACCTATACCCGCGTGAAGAACAAACCAAAGAGTTTTCCATATGCGATATTCTAAAATATATATGCATATTTGACAACAAACACGATATTCATATCATTTTCCTTGATTTATGAAGGTGTCGCGTGCATTATTTTTACCCATAGTGCAGGCCACAATTTTATATATAAATAATTCATATTTGCACGAGTTGTGATTATTCAGCCGCGTTTATTGCAATATGTTCCGATAAATCTATCAATTTAAACAAGATCTAAATTATTTGCAATTCTGAAAGCTCATATTTAATAGACTTGTCTAGTCAAAGTGTAGGTATATATACAGTTCGTTCATTTGATTTTAAGTTGATTTAATTTGGTACTACTTTTCGAAATAAGGACGATTTAAAATTTCTCACAATCGATGTTTGATATTTTAAATTAATAACTCGTTACATTATTTATTAAAATTCTTTCGATTTCAAACAAATATCTTCTAGATTCGGAATTCCAAAAAAAAAAACCTGTATGACACAGCTCGTGAATTTTTTTTTTGGTTCACCACGTTTGTCCAATTTTTTTTTCTTGCTGGTGACCGTTACAAAATATCGTTATTAGTATTTAGGGGATTTCTAATTCCGAGGAGTTGAGCATAATGATTATACCATGTCCTTATAGTTAATAGCGAGGCAAAGGTATACCATAATGCGTGCAGGTGGAAATTACCTACGAGTACCATAAAACCATAAGATCGAGGTACCTCGCACGTGGGTTATATGGTTATCACGCATTCTTATACAGAGTGATTACTATTATTTGGCAATCGTTTAATTCAAACAGAATTTGAGAATATTGATCCTTATGTAGATATATACGAAAATAATTCTTCAAGTTAAACTCGTTTGAAAAATTGAGTCACTCTAGCAGATTCAAAAAATTAAAAATTTATACTGGTATTGCTCATTTTTTTACTAAAGATATTGATCATCGAAATATACAAATATTTTCTATGGTAAAAATTAATTTGTTGATTTTTCTTAACTATAGGAACTATAGGAACTAAGTTACATTTTCTAAAGTAAAACCAAAGGGTAACATTATATGTGATAAGCAGGGTAAGGAACTCACAGAAAATAAGGAAAAAGCTAGAAGATGGAAGGAGTATCTTGAAGATTTATATAAAGGTAGGCAGGACATGGAGGAGCTAGAAAGTGTGGAACAGATAGATGAGGATTACTTAGGTCCTAGCATACTTAGGTCAGAGTTTCATAGAGCATTAAATGATTTACGGAATAACAAAGCAGCGGGGATTGATATGATACCAGCCGAATTAATAAAACACGCAGGGGAAAAAATGCAGGAGCGATTATACAGGTTAGTTTGTAAAATATATGAGAAGGGAGAAGTACCACAGGATTTTCAGCGTAGTAGAATAGTAACAATGCCGAAGAAAATAGGAGCTAATTTGTATGAGAACTATAGGACCATTAGTCTACTATCACATGCATC
Organism: Leptodirus hochenwartii; assembly: GCA_947310635.1. Classification (NCBI taxonomy): domain Eukaryota; kingdom Metazoa; phylum Arthropoda; class Insecta; order Coleoptera; family Leiodidae; genus Leptodirus; species Leptodirus hochenwartii. The sequence continues at coordinate 37,353,701 of OX371176.1, forward strand.
GAAGATATTGTTAAAGATTATTTATAGGAGATTAGAAAATAAAGTAGAGGAAAGGCTAGGAGAAGATAAGTTTGGTTTTAGGAAAAACAGAGGGACGAGGGAGGCGATTCTAGCACTAAGAACGGTAGTAGAAAAAAGAAAGAGGGTAGGAAAGGTAACTTGCATAGCTTTTGTAGATTTAGAAAAGGCATTTGATAATGTAGATTGGGAGATAATGTTTAGAATTTTAAAAGAAACGGGTATAGATTATAAAGATAGGAGAATAATTTTTAATTTATATAAACACCAAACTGCCTTAGTTAGAATTGAGGGGGAAGAAGAGGTAGCAAAAATAGGGAAGGGAGTTCGGCAGGGATGTACACTTTCACCGTTATTATTTAATCTATATATAGAAGATGCAATAAACAAAGTAAAAGAAGAGTATAGTGTAGGTGTGAATGTACAGGGAGAGAAAATATATATGTTGAGATTCGCCGACGATATAGCTATATTGGAAGAAAGCGAAAAGAATTTAGAAAGGGTATTGAATGGTATGCAGGCAGTATTGACTAGGGATTTTAACATGAAAATAAATATAGGTAAAACTAAAGTGATGAGGTGTGACAAAAAGGAATGCAGTTGAAAAATGAGGATCACAATAGGAGATAATAGAATCGAAGAAGTGTCAGATTTTTGTTATTTAGGCAGTAGAATCACAAAAGATAATCGAAGCAAGGTAGATATAAAGTGTAGGATAGCACAGGGTAGGAAGGCATTCGTAGAAAAAGAACAGATTTTAAGATCAAATATTGACTTGGGTATTAGAAAAAGATTACTGAAGGTATATGTTTGGAGTGTAGCACTGTACGGGTGTGAGGCGTGGACTATAGGAAAGGAAGAGAAGCGTAGATTACAAGCATTCGAAATGTGGTGTTATAGGAGGATGATGAGGATTGGTTGGGAAGATAAAGTAACAAATGAAGCTGTACTAGAGTTAGTAGGGGAGAAGAGAAGTATTTGGAGAGTGTTACAGCGTAGGAGAGACAGATTGGTAGGGCATATTCTTAGGCATGGGGGGATTATGCAATTGATCATAGAAGGTAGAGTGGAGGGAAAGAGAGGGGTAGGTAGGCCTAGATTGGAGTATGTGAGTCAGATCGTTGAAGACGTTGAGATGAATAGCTATAGGGAGATGAAGGGATTAGCTCAGGATAGATCGGCATGGCGTGCTGTTTCCAACCAATCTTTAGGATTGCGGACTCTTTAACTAATAGGAACTTTTAATCATCACCTCGGTATATAAACCACTTTTATACACTAATGTGCATTTGTACAACTATAAAGCAGCGTGTCTCGTTTCTTTCCGGATGATAGAGCAGGTGTCTTTCAAGTCCGATACAGAATAAGACAGCCGCAGAGGCTATCTATACTTCTACAGCACATTTCCCAATCGCCCCATGCAGAAAACACACTAAAACACTCTGATCGTGGTACCTTACTTAGCGTTGTACGTTGGTTTTGTAACGGGTGCACCTGTACCCTTGCATTGCACATGTGCGGAGACTTCTGGCGGGCTTTTACACACAATGGATACCAAATCCACCAAAGATATTGTCAGAAATCTAAACTACCAAATATATATACATCGTTGTTGTTTTTTTAAGTGGTGGAGCAGTATCATCCACTACTGCGCATAAGGGCTGCACTTATATACATCACTATATACTTATATACACAAGGTACGCAGCCACATGTAGTTTTTTTATTGACAATACACAAGCGTACCCGCAGCACTATTCAATGTGCCGTACGACTGACGCCATACTGTTTTGAATAGCACTGCTCTGTACTGTATTGGTCAAGCCATTATACAGGTCTTGATTTATGATGCGTGAACTTCTGTCACTTACCTGCCACTTTCAATAAACTTCCTGCCACTTCGTAAACATTTGTTTTTCGTAAATAAAAATAACTCTACCGAGCCATAATTTAATTTTTATATTTATATCATTTGATGGCTTTCTTAAAAATCCAAAAAAAAGTTTCAAGTAACTACTTCTTCATATAGCCAAATTTGTCTGTTTTACTTTAGTCCAGTTTGTCCAATAGTTCAATTAGTCCAAAAAAAATTTTTTTCCCGAATGTATCTACTCTTTTGATATCTGTGAATCGATCACGCATGTACGTATGTGGAGAACCGACTTCGACCGTTAGACAGAAGGTATCTTTCTTCATCTTCGGGTCTTCAGCTCGGTCTTGTTGTGTGAAAGCCGCGGGCTCCTTTGATTCACCATCAGATATGTATTGAGCCAACGTAATATGTAATGAGCCATATGGGCATTTGTCTGTCAAAATTCCCATCTAAACTAAACACTTCTGCACTGTCGTAGATGATGTGGCTTATACTTCCGAGTCACTCGCATTGAATTCCATTGTGAAGAAATGCTTTTCTTTTACCGCTAATTCATGTGGTATATTTTCTGGTAAAGATGTTTTGTACGGGATATTTATACGAATCGAAAATGTGTATTATTTATTTATAATTGTACTGTTTCAATGGAAAACGATGGCATTTACTTTTACTTGTTGTTATGTACAATTCAAAGGAAATGGTTTCGTTTTTGTCAGGCCATTGTATGCTGATATATGGCAACGTTACAAATGTAAACCTTGTTCAGACGAAACATATTTCTTGAAATATTGTTTATTCGAAGCTAGAATAATCTAAATAATATTGCAAAATGTCGTAAGATTCTGCTTTTGTTTATGGCCAATAGAGATTATTATTTTCCAAATCTAGTAAACACGTAACAAAGTTGTTCTGCGATTTGAAATCTTCTCAGACACATAATTAATAAATAATCAGTTGATATATACACGGCTGTAAAATAGATTATTCAATAAATTTGGCCGATTTTCTAACAAAACAGTAATAATATTGTGTCCAAAAAATTGTTTCAGATTTACAGCTCCAACAAATAATTGTATATATTAAAGCAAAAAAATGTTGAAACGTAGATTTTTCGAATCGTAAAATATTCTTTTGTCACGATGAGTGCCAGGATTCTTGATTAAGATGCAATATTCGTTTTTCCATGTGAATAACGGAGAGTCATTTTTCGGAACACCTTCGCAAATTACACGCGCGCGGTCTCTGCTCATAAGGTGCACGCTCAACAAGTTCGCTATTTTATTGACGTCGATTGACGTGCCACGACTGCGGCTAGTTTAATAAACCTCGCGAATTTACGGTGATATTATTATTAGGCGGGCAAATAAGATCCGTTGTACCATATTGGCATGTGCATATCATTATTACAACGCCACAGTAAAAGCCTAACCGCTGCAAATGCCGTAAACGCCGTAACACCAACAAGGCATATCCACACGCTCGTAAAAATATTGAATACTAAATAGGTCGCAGCAGTATATTGAGCATAGTTAATTATTACGTATACAAGATGAAGAAAAAGTCCAAGTAAACCGACACGAAACTGTGTGTAAACATATTTATTCAGAAACGAAAAATGCTCAAATGTTTATTGACGTGTCTCAATCATTTTTGAGTCGTTAAATGAAAAAAATAAATACGGTGTTAAATAATAGACAGGTGTATTTTATTTAGTTTTTATCTTGTGCTAATGAAGATGGGGGCATAGCCCTTGAAATGCGCATCTAGCTACTTAATGCTTTGAGTTACGGTATTCTATACAAAAAATATATTTCGATAAGATACGTAATTTAAAATGATGCGTATTTTAACAAGTATTAGCGACACGTGGTTGCCACAATAATTTTTGTTTAATAAAAAAATGTTCGTAATTTTTATTTATATATGTATTTTTAAATTAAAAACTTTAGAAGATTTTATCACATATTAGAAGACTATATCATTATGTATGATTACATTTCATCTTAAATATTCTTCAGCAGCCTATAAGATTTTGAGCTTATTAAATTATAAGATTTTTTATATAAATATTATTGAAATTGCATTCCGTAAAATTGCTGTAAATTGTTTTTATGGATTGCACTGCGGTACTTCGGAAAATTCCTTCGTATTAATAAAAATATAAACATGAGCTATAATTATTCCATAATATTAATATTAAAATCTTAAAGTAACTGAAGAGGAATTTGTATAATATGCAAAACTTAAATATGTCTTCATTTAGAAATGTTAGCATGGTAGAGGCAGCTTCGATTTATTTTAGATTTTTATTAGATGTTATATTTTATAACATATTATATTATATATATTATATTTAATATTCGAGTGAAATTTGGAAATTGAAGTTTTGAACTGATGTGCTTTTTTTGCGAATAATATTCTTATAATTATTTTTTTAATTTTTTAAGAAACAATATCTTCTCTGGTGGTCATTTTATTTTATTCACCAATTCAAGCTCCAAATACAATATACCTACCATCGATTAGCATATTTTGAAACGATTCCTTTTGCTTCATTCTCGGGTGCAGCTTAAGCAAAAAAAAATGTATGAATCCAGTTTCTCATATAGCAACGTAAAAACGGATACAAATGTCTGCATCTGATGTTTTCCACATCAGATACGTAAAGCAAAGGAAACGCGATTAAGTAACCCTAGCCTAATGCGCATAAAGACATCGAAGATCGATCGAAACCGATAGCTTGTGATCTGATCAGCATAGATCAACTTCCACATCTATACTAAGTGCATCCATTTGGTACCAGGAGCGAGTTTTTACCGTAATTTTTTTTTAAATTGTATCATCATTTCTCTTGGATTTAATAATTAAGAGAAGAAGAATGAATGTGATATTGAATCTTTTGCTAGATCCATTGTTTTCGGTCCAATTGAAAAACCATTGCAATCCATTTATGATGGTTTGGCCGATGGAAAATTCCTACCTCCTGGATACGGTTCTTATTTTATTCAAATCCCGAAGTACTTTGCCTTTACAGTCATCTAGATTCTCAGACAGATGCATTACCTCTATCTATACGATATCTAGAGTTGTGTATAAAATATATAGTATTATAGAAGGATATTAAAAATGTATTTATATACGTGTGCAATGCAGAATACGTTGTGGTCACAAAGAGACGAGGGTAACCAATATGGGCCCATATAAATATGGATGAATGAACATACTGGTATCGATTGCTTCTGAGAATTTTTTTTATATATCGCCACATAATTTTTTTTTTTTATAAGTAATCGAATTTCTTTCGTTCACAATTTACGATGCGAATATTCATCCAATAACATTTCGAATAAAGTTGCAAACGAAATCTTTTTTTCAGTTAATGAGAACGCGACTACCAAATGGCTCTACGCGACTTATGGTAAATTCATCATTAAATCAGTGGGTGTACCGAAGACGGGAGGCCCCAAAGACTTTTCCAAAGCCTTTCTTAACAACACGCACTCGCACGAAATGATAAATTGTTATATCGCCGCTTCTCAAAGCTGTTGCAACAAGGTAATATATAAAACCGATGATAACTGATAGATCTATCTTTAATATGCCACCATTCGTATTGTGTAAAAAAATACATCCTATCAGGGATGGACAAAAGGTATTTGTTTGGGAAACCTGTATTTCTAAATTCAAGAAAAGCCCAAAATGGATGTTTCTTTTTTTATTGTAGCAAAATATTATTTCCAGATGGAAGGAATTATTAGATAAACGTGGCAGTGTTATTGTTGTCGTTTTTATCGACTTTAAAAGAGCCTTTGAAACGATCGATAGAGACATTTTAATTAAAAAACTTTGTGTATTAGGTTTATCCGATAGGACTATTAAATGGTTCATTAGCTATCTAAGTAATAGAAAACAAGTGACAAAAATTGGTGACTCTGTATCTATAGAGGCAATTAATGAGTTTGGGGTTCCACAAGGGACAATACTTGCTCCGCTACTGTTTATAATATATATCAATGATATTGTAAATGTGTTAGATAAGGATATATTTATTAATTTATTTGCAGACGACACAATGATTGCAATTGAAGGTTCGAATATCGAAATATTAACTAATAAATTAAATAGTGAACTGATAAAATTATCCAACTGGTTGAACGACAATAGTTTAAAAATTAATACTGATAAATCTAATGTTATGGTACTGGGATACTGATCACTAGACGTGAAACCCATTGTTAAGCTAAATGATACAGAATTGGAATATGTAGATCATATTACTTACCTTGGCATGACAATTGATAAAAACTAACGTAACATTTTCATTGCATTGTTCGGAAAGAAAAAAGTTATACATATTCTCAAGACAATTTTTGGTCACACGTTTCAAGATATTTATACTAGAAGAACGGAAGTCTTGATGGGTTATATTATATTTTTGGGTGTGCTTCGTTCTTCCACATACGAACATTATTTATAGTGGCGGTAAACAGTTGGATGCCAACTGTAGCTTTATCTTCAGTGCTACAACCTCAAAGCCATTCGATTCATGATCCATCATCAGCCCTCGCACTGTATGATCCAATCATCACCTAGGCATCATCAATAACACACCATTCTATAAAAGCAACGTGCACGATATCACTGAGAGGTGTAACTCTACATATATTCTTCTGGAATATTAGATTTTCCGATTATAATTTTGTTACGCCAATAATGAATGGGCAAAACGTTTTTGGTATACTTTCTTATATATGCATATAACTACATCGTAAATACATTCTGCAATGGTTCGAAAATTATTTGCTTATATAGATAAATATTTAACACTAAAAATGATCTTCGCCTTGTTATTTAGATGACGTGAAATATCGAATTCTCCAGCGCATCAAAATAACTGGCTAAATTCTTCTATTTTCTCAATTCCATTTTGTTCCTGCGGCTCGGCGAAACAATGTCACATAATTAAGGATCAGGAGAATCGCTCCTTATAAAACTGTACTGGACCACAAAGCGTAGATTCATCATATATAGCTGATTATCTTATTCAGATTGATAGCGTACGTATTGATTCTCATTCTGATACGATTGTTTCACTCGTCATCCTCCTGGACCACTATCAAATACACAAGCAGAAGAACAAAACATATGCCACACTAGAAATTTCGTACGAGATGAAAAAGTATCGCTTAATAGCTGAATTTTGATGTCCAAAATTCCAAAATAGTGTATCAGTATATGGTGAAACAAATTTGATCAATACATTTTATTGAAAGTACCAGACAGGCAGATTTTTTAAAACATTTTTAACATTGAAGCAATGCTTGTTGTATGGGCTCCTTCTAAACTCTTCTTTAATAATCATTACTTTGCCATATCTCCTTATCGGAATGATCCAGCTCTGTCTCTAGTTTATACCAAATGCACTACGAATATTCACATCAGCTACTACATCGCACTTCTTCATACTCATTCTTAACATCATCGATATCCATTTCATTCCTACTTGGTCAGCTAAACCAACTGTCTCCCTTACTCTACCCAGCTTCAATATGAAACGAGAATAATTTTTTCCTGATCCAGAACCGTACGCACCAAAATTCGCTTTTACTTATCCAGTTTCAAATTGCTGAAGACGAAGCATACCACAGGAAACTGTAAGATATCTAATGATTTATGTTAAGAAATGAAATTTTAGAAGGCGATCAAAATTCAGTCAGTCATGTGTAGGTGGATTTCTCCTCTGGCTGAAGTATCAAACCACTGGCCTCTTTCTTCGGTGTTGGGCAAAATTTAGTAAATTTACTCGAATGCGGTAGGTTTATAATTATCTAATACTTCCAGCTAGAAATCGTTCTCAGTACGGTCCATTCGCATCTTCTTATCAGTGATCTTTTGCCGCTGGACGGTTATATTTTACAGTGTGTGTAGTGCGCTTATCTATTTATTGTTGTCGTATCCAGTAGTCCATTGCTACTAGTCATGATGAATGTAGAAGCAATTGGCTGCGAAGAATGCATTGGCCAAATGGGGACTTATTATAAACCGACAGATATAGAGGACCAATAAAAAATGGAGCCTGATTGGTTCGGCTGCAATTAACAAGTTTATTACACGGGGATTATCAAGGGACTTTATCTGTATATGGAATTCTATACAGGGTATCGGAAAATATTACTAAAAATGGTGATAAAATAAAAAAAAAAAACTGTCCATTTTGCAAAGAAAACAAATACTTTTATATATCGGTATTTTTTGTGAGCTTCTAAAACATTTAGATATCTAAAATGTTATTGTGATTCTTCAGATTTCACATTTAATTAGAACATTTTTTATTTCTTCCAATTTCGATATTCAGACCAAATATTTCTGAAAGATAAAGTAACTTTTTCATTCATTTTTATTTCAATTTTGCGTAATCCTGTATGTATAGATATAAGCAATTTCGATGCTAATTGATTTTATGTGCAGCGCACCGAGTTTAGAGTTGTGATGATCGTCCTCTCGCATCCTCCCAAGTCCAGCATACTCTTGAGTCTAGTAGTTTTCTTTGGTCCGCTCTCTTATATATAACTCGCAACACTTTTATGCGGAATTGTATTAATGAGATTTATGATCTTCGGCAATTACAATGCTCTTAATAATGTTATTCCTTGTGCGATTTCAATCGCATCGGCACCAATTAAACCGAAGCAATAATCGTACGAATATATCTAGAAAACTAATTTGCAGCGAGTGTATTTCATTTAAATATTTACATTTTTTATTATATCGATGAGGAATTTTAATTATTCTTCACCGTAACTTACGCCTAATGTCAATTTTTACATCTCTCGATTGAATATGAGCCGCACCCGTCCTCCTTTGTTGAATATACTGGAATTTCGTAACAGCTTATTTTCTTTTCCATCGAATCAAATATCCAGATCCTTTCAAATCGCGGTATCATTTCCTATAAAGATTGTTTATGGCGATGGTCCATTCTTTCGACATTTTACCTAAGCTAACAGTAGGATAATATATATGTATAAGAGAGGAAGATGTTGCTGTCCTCTCCTACGCCTCGGACAATAAAAGGTATGGACAACACGCAAGTCTCAATTAAGACCTTAATGTCTGCGATAGGAACGTGTACTATGTAAATGCAAACGTGTATGTCGGCAGGATTTGTTTCTTCGTCCAAATTTACAGGATGTTTCGACAGTAAATTTAGTTAAAAAAAAAAAACACCAACGCTTCATTCGCAATGGTCCGTTTTTAGATCTAAAGTGGACGAATTTCGATGGATACAAGCAAGTTTCTTTTTGCAAATATTTCTTTTGTCCGAATTACATTATCCCAATTTCTTACACGTACAGTCTTGATCAAAGCTTCTTGTATCATTTGCTACAAAGAGTAGAGCTTGTTTGCCTGATCTCCTTTAAATTATGATCTGCTTCGCGATCTCTCATACACTCAAATGTGATTATTGAAGAATATGCTGAGGTCCGTTCTTGCATTATACCGGGTGATGTTTAAATTTGATTTAAATTTGTAGTAAGCTGAAATGCAAGAGATTTTGATTTAAATATACTTTCACGAAATCGCTGAAGAAGTTGATGTTGATGACGTATTGATAAAGTTGATGTCGAATTAGGAGTAGGACACTTTTATAAAATAAAAAGTTTTCGATGTACAATTTCTAGACAAATGAATATCCACAAAAATAAATTATTAAACAAAACAAGCTTCTCGAAGGTACCAATCTTCATCCTAATTTATACCACGCACAGTATATATAAAATTTATAGTGTAAATATCTTCAACAACACGATATACTCACATCTAGTTACATACATCACAAGTATTTAAAATAGTGTGTTATGTTCCTTTTGGTTCATCTCTCCATCTTATGTGCGAATTGCTCTTATTATTGCTGCAGTACCACGTATTTTTAATGCCAGTACTTCATGGTAGTGAAGCTACTGCTGTGCCCCATGAAAATCGAGGTATGAAGAAACTGCTGCGAATGAAGAAGCATGTCTTATAATACATCCTCATTTGCATTCGGCGGTCCAAAAATTTATTAGCGCTGTAGAAAACGGTTGGAAATTTACGTGTTGGTTCATATGCTTCAGTCGATAATCAAGAACTGCTCGTAAACTATTTCGATACGACGTTCAGTTCAACTGATTCGCGTAAAGAAAGAATAAATGCCATAGAAACTAAATTTGAGAGAAAAATTGATATGTTTGTGTAGAAAAAAGTGAGCTAACTTTTTGTGAAATTAGAGATTTTTTTTTTTGTGGATATAAACCGAAATATGACATATATATATATATATATTTTTTTTCATTACGAAAAATATGTTATGTTTGTAAAATATTTGATTTTGTAAGGAAATCTTGCAATTTTAAGGGTTTTTTTTTGATTTTTCATTAACAAGGATGTTAAATAATAGTATAATTATTTATTATATAATATGATATTTTATACTACGGATTTTTAACTTAATATTTCTCGATACTTTTAATTTTTAATTATATACTATTCATAATATTTTAATTTTTCTTTTTGAAACTTATATTAGTTCTGATAAAATTATTTTGTTTTTAACATCAATTTGCGGGTATTTTAAAGCAATTTTATAACGTTTTTTATGCAACAATAATTCTGATAAATTACATCTCTGCAATATCTCTGTTAAACTATTGCAAATGGTTATTTATATAATTTTTAACCGGAAAATAGGCATCCTTCGTACATAGACCAGACATCCTTACAGCGAACAGCAAAGCCTGCGAACATTTTTCAATATTGTAAAGGCATTTAAAACCTGTAAAAGTCTTATCTTGTACAGCGTGACAAGTGTTTGTTAAAAGCTATTACATGCTTATAATCCAGATTCATATATGAACACATTAATATGACTAAACCAAACCGTACCATAGTAGTTCTTGACAATCTACACAATGATGCACACACATGTACATTGCATTTATAGTCTTAAGAACCATCAGAACGTACGAATGTGCGTAAAAAGGGAGTTCGGGATGGACAGAGGTAGAGTGTTTGTAACGTTACCATGGTATGCGCAAGATCTTAATCGAAATCTGGGTAAAAGTGTTGCTCAAAATGTTAATTGTAAAGCATTTAAATTGGACATTAATGTCGGCCTCGATGAAATATTGCGCGTTTATCGTTTTCATTAACCCCACTGTCCATAAACGGAAAGTAATTATTTAGAACATATATCTATACCGATATGTGTTCGGTAAATTCGTTGCATGTATAGATACCGGTTCGACAACGTTTGCCAGCTACTGCATATCCACGATGCACCATCTCCATTTATAATTTATCCTTCGAAGATTATTAGTACATTTTGTAAATTGTAGCGGCCATCAAACATCATATTGAAACCATACACAATATAACATCACCAACAACAAATGCACGCGATAAAATTACAGTACCAGCATAAAACCTTCATCTCTAATTTGGACACTCGCCTTTGAGAATTACTTTAATAATTGCCATTTTTTCCATCATTTGAAATAATCCAACACTTCCACTGTATATACGACTTTCATTAGTGTAATGGTTGTTTGTCTACCTCTTTTTCTTTTGCCAAGCCTTTTTTTGTGATATGTATATACCTGCCATATTACTGGATGTTCACATCTAATAAAAGAATATAAGTACCTCGCTACATATGTGCCCCAAGATATATACGCAGTGATTCATAAAAATATATAAATAACATTCAAAATCGCAATTTTCATTTACACCACTCACCACAACATACAAATTTTTCTGCATTGACTTTGAAATTTAAAAAAATATATAGTGCTGAATGTATAGTTTTGTAAAGTTGTGAGTTGTGGGTAAGAGGAAATGAAGATGTTGAAAATAAAATGTTAGACAAAGGTGAAAATTGAAGGTGATTGAGTTCGTTGAAGAGAATTTGGAATTTTTGAAGGTGCCGGTGGAGGGTGGGTAGATTAAAACGATAGACAGTATATATTTTGATGGCACCAGATAAATTGAAGCTGTAATAATAATTAGTATCACTGCGTAGAGCTTCGGTGATTGAGATAAAAAAAAAATATTTCCTGTCGTGATCTCATAAATATCTGTTTCCTGTATAGATATAGAGCACGTCATCATTCAGCTGCAACACAGCGGTGTAGTTATGTGGAATATTCTGAAGCCACTTGCTCATATTATGAGTTATATTGTGGCGCATATACATGTGCGTATATGGACATTATCCGTAATTATTTCTAAGTTGGCATCATGCAGACCAGTCACATGTATATATATACACGCGGATCTTCTGCCGGCATACCGAAGATAGTATTTAATAAACAATCATTACCACATACATACTTCAGTGGCAATTCTAAAGTTCTATTTGCTTGGTACATATGAATTTTTTTTGCATATAATTTGCCAGACATCGAAAAAGTGAGGTACAAAAATTTTTCATTCGCAAATAATTAATAATTTACGAAATGACCAAAACAATTAAGAAATCGAATCGTTTTCATTTTGGAAATAAAATGAGGGCACAAAAAATATTTCGCAATAAATGTGTAGATACCGTAATAGTGATGGCAAACTATAGGTCACTTTGAGGACCTAGTTCGTAGTTCGTAGTTCATTTCAACGAACTATAGGTCGTGAACTACTACATCTTTTAAAAATGAACTAGTTCACGACCTATGTGAAATACATGCACATACTGAAAATAATCTCTTTTTTTCTCGATATAAAAATATTAAATGGTAACAAATAAATAAATTGAAATATAACAATACTTATTTTGAATTAGGAATGAGGAAAAAAAGACAACAATGTTTATAATTTATACAAAACATATATATAAGGAAATATAATCTTTTCTAGGTACTCACGATTATTTATATGAAGTTCTAAAATACTTATTGGTAGTTACTGATGAAAATGTTTACTAGTTTACTAACACTTGAAAATTAAATGTGCAAACTATAATAAAATGAACTAGATAGAATCGTTTTGTTTGGCATTATAATTTATATTTTCTATTCCGAATCTTCTCTGTTCAAACTTCAAAGATTTGATTTGATATTAAGTGATTGGATTGCACTCAGTGTGAAATAGAAGAACTATAATGTTTAGACATATTTAAAAACATATTTAATCTTGCGAATATATTAATTATATTATTCAAAATGAAATCTAATACCAACATGTAAATATTACTTCGAGTTTCCTATTTCGTTCCGTTCACCAACACACTTTATCACTAAATAAATGTTAGTACTGTATATGTAATGTATACTATACTGCATCGTTGACGAGTCGTTGTGATTCATGAATGGTTTAGTACACGACGGGTTTAAGACCTAGTACAAGTACATGAATACGTACACCGTGCACCATGTAGTTGATAATTCACGAACTAGGTCCTAGTGACCTATAGGTCGTTGCAAAACAACGTCACAGTACGCCCGTCATTTGATTGAACGGTTCGTGAGTGAACTACATATCGCTATACCGTAAACATATTGATATTTAATGATGGTTTCGCAAGTTGGACTTGTAATCGATACAGGATTATTTTGAATAAAGAATTGTCGCTATGCTACTGTTAGAAATCAATAGCAAGGAAAGTTATTAGTGTGTGTACAATGAAGAAGCGTGTCGAAGATGATTGTTAGGTTATTATGAGTTATATAATCAACTGGTAAATGCTGAAGAGCACATACAGTTGTCTGCGTGAACATTTATACACACAAAGAAATCTAACACAGTATTTGCAGCATTTGACACTATAAAGAGTTAAAATTTATTACAGAATTAGTTAAAGAGTCAGCAATCCTAAAGATTGGTTGGAAACAGCACGCCATGCCGATCTATCCTGAGCTAATCCCTTCATCTCCCTATAGCTATTCATCTCAACGTCTTCAACTATCTGACTCACATACTCCAATCTAGGCCTACCTACCCCTCTCTTTCCCTCCACTCTACCTTCTATGATCAATTGCATAATCCCCCCATGCCTAAGAATATGCCCTACTAATCTGTCTCTCCTACGCTGTAATACTCTCCAGATACTTCTCTTCTCCCCTACTAACTCTAGTACAGCTTCATTTGTTACTTTATCTTCCCAACCAATCCTCATCATCCTCCTATAACACCACATTTCGAATGCTTGTAATCTACGCTTCTCTTCCTTTCCTATAGTCCACGCCTCACACCCGTACAGTGCTACACTCCAAACATATACCTTCAGTAATCTTTTTCTAATACCCAAGTCAATATTTGATCTTAAAATCTGTTCCTTTTCTACGAATGCCTTCCTACCCTGTGCTATCCTACACTTTATATCTACCTTGCTTCGATTATCTTTTTGATTCTACTGCCTAAATAACAAAAATCTGACACTTCTTCGATTCTATTATCTCCTATTGTGATCCTCATTTTTCTACTGCATTCCTTTTTGTCACACCTCATCACTTTAGTTTTACCTATATTTATTTTCATTTAAAAATCCCTAGTCAATACTGCCTGCATACCATTCAATACCCTTTCTAAATTCTTTTCGCTTTCTTCCAATATAGCTATATCGTCGGCGAATCTCAACATATATATTTTCTCTCCCTGTACATTCACACCTACACTATACTCTTCTTTTACTTTGTTTATTGCATCTTCTATATATAGATTAAATAATAACGGTGAAAGTGTACATCCCTGCCGAACTCCCTTCCCTATTTTTGCTACCTCTTCTTCCCCCTCAATTCTAACTAAGGCAGTTTGGTGTTTATATAAATTAAAAATTATTCTCCTATCCTTATAATCTATACCCGTTTCTTTTAAAATTCTAAACATTATGTCCCAATCTACATTATCAAATGCCTTTTCTAAATCTACAAAAGCTATGCAAGTTACCTTTCCTACCCTCATTCTTTTTTCTACTACTGTTCTTAGTGCTAAAATCGCCTCCCTCGTCCCTCAGAATATATTTGTAAATTTATCTATTTGGTTTATAAAAAAAAATCTTTTTATACAAACAAAATTGACCTATACTATACATTAAAATATTGGCATTTTGTTGCTTTAGAACTTTAAGAATCTACTTTACTCACACTTGAAAGCAAAATTGAACCTTTTAAAATAGTAGACAAAACATCGACTTAAAAACGACTTAACATTCGATGATTTATATTCCGACTATCCATTTGTTATTTCACGTTCTATATGTAACAATAAAATTGATTGATCTCGAAAGAATTTCGTCAATTCTACGATCAATTTGAATATTAAATGAATGTGTAGAAAGTCTGAGTGACCAGTGATAGAATCGCGTTGGAATAATATTGAGGAGATGGACCACCTTCGTGACGATCTTGACTAATAGCGTTTTATATGTAGACCTGGTCGCCAGCAGTCAATCAATCAATCAGATATGCTGCTGGCAACTACGCAGAATGTCTGCAGAAATGAAAATAAGAAACTTTTTTTTTACGCGGCTCTTATTATTAGATATGCCTGTCCTCCTTCATGGGACTAGCGTATCTATCGTTTAAAATATATATATATTTTTTTAATATTATTTGAAAGTTTTTATATCATACTTACATTATTACGACGACTTGACTAAACAAATTTTAAATTGCGAAAATATTTTATTTCATATACATTTTAGCTTATATATGCTTCAAAGATTGGTAGTCCTTCATCAAATATTTTTGTACATATTATATTATAATTGAACCTAGATTCCATATGAATTTCAACTAGTCGTTAATGGTTTATGACTAACGATTCTTTGTCAAATATTCAATTTTTCAATTTTTCAAAAATTTCAATTATAATATCAAGAGTGTTCGGTGTAATTTCCTAGTCAAATTTTTTTTTGATAACCATAGTGCAATAATATAAATTATTCCAACCTTAGCATTTTTTTCCAATAGTGTGTTCATTTTTGGCAGAGTACAAAAAATATATTTAACAAAAAAGATGTTGAATTATTAGATTTTTTTTTAAGCAACTGTCCTGATCAATATCGTCAGAATCTGCCATCACCTAATTAAAATATACAAAATATATATAACGTCTGCGTATTTAAAAAAAAAATTCTAGACACAAAATATATCACGTTTATTATAGAAAATTACATAATATAAAATATCACCCAAATACCGTAACAAGCATTAAGTAGCTAGATGTACATTTCAAGCGTTATGCCCCCATCTTCAGTACCACAAGATAAAAACTAAATAAAATACCTCTGTCACGAATCGTCATTAAATTACATATCGAAACATCCCCTTAAGGGCGAACTGGAGTCTCGCAAGTTCTCAGCGCTGAGAATTTTGGCTAATTCTATGACTCTTCAGGGCTGGACATAGCAAATAAAGGCAGCTACTGATTATATATAGGTGAAAATGACATGAAAATTATGAATGCAAGAACATGTCCTTATTGGTGGAATAAAGCACAATTCATATTTTGCTAAATAAATAAGTAAAGTGCAGTTATACGCTTTCGTATACATTGATATATACGCCAGGCCAACAGATATTATAACCTAA
The DNA here is from genome assembly GCA_947310635.1 of Leptodirus hochenwartii. Classification (NCBI taxonomy): domain Eukaryota; kingdom Metazoa; phylum Arthropoda; class Insecta; order Coleoptera; family Leiodidae; genus Leptodirus; species Leptodirus hochenwartii. The sequence goes on from OX371176.1 coordinate 37,370,153, forward strand.
CTATATACCTGATGTTAGATACAAGATACTTTCGAGAAATTTGCTAAATAATTATGCTAAATAGCCTTTCCAAAATAATATATCAATGCGATACCCTTAAGATATATATATAAAGAGAAAAAGACCTCTCGTAATATTTATATACCATCTATTTACAAAACAGGTACATTTCTATTAGTTCTATTATATTACTTCGTATCTAATAATATTTCGTTGGGTTGAAACTATCTTAATAGTACGAATATTCTCCGCTGGTGTCACTACGTTCCTATACTAAAAATTGCTAATTATTATACCATGCCATAGCTTAATTAAGCTATATAGAGATGTAATTTTTTGTATGATACTTTATGAGACTATTGCGCAAACAAATGCATGAACCAAATTGAAATAGGACGTCACGAAGTTACTGCAAAATGGTATTATATTCAAAGTCGATTATCTTTTAATTACATGCAGATAATAGGATTTCTTCTATGTATTTTTATGTGGAAAGGACCAATTTGATTTCGGTTAAAATTTCATTTATTTGGTACAAATAGTTTGATTTTTGGAATGGGATAATATTAACATGGCCCAGCATACACACTTAAAATGAGTATTGGTTGCCCTTAAGTTACTTTTTTTTTTGTAATTTTCCATGTTTATCTACTTTAACATTACCTCTACATTACTCATCGAATATAATTAAAATTAAGTGGAAATATATTTTTATCGGCCTGGTGTGTATAATAATAATTCAAGCCAATTTCAAATTGCAATGAAAACTAATTAATAAATAATGCAATGTTATAAAGTATTAACGACGGTGGTAATTTTAATATATATTACCATACAAGTCACTCATACCGAGCTTGCGTTTTTTCGAACTTATACAAACAATTTTTTTTATAAAAAGATGTAAAACTATAAAAATCAATCTTAATTACCAGGTGCGAAGGCGCGCTCGCATGCCATTCTATTATTTAAACAATAATATGCGAAGAGAATTATACTTTTACTTTCGTAAAGACTCCAAAGAAGCAAGACTCGTTATATTACCGAACTAATAACTATCATTATAATTACTGTTACATTTTATACGATTTACTTTCATATTATTTGCATACATTGACTTGTTTATCCGGTGAGATACATTGTGGAAGAGAATAGAATTATGCATATATTTACGCCAAAGATAATTGTACATTCGCAATTATTTATTATTAATATTGAAATAACATTGTGTGCAAATCATTAACCTTCGTCGACTAATTATATTATAGATTATTGTATAAACTAATAAACAGCGTTGGAGTAAGCGTAATTTTAATTGGTGATAATTTATCTTACGTCTCGATCTGTGCTTTAATGCATAATTCTCCGTTCAATGAGGAGAAATTTTTATTTTTTCTAAGCCTTAATATTTCTGCTTTATCGATATCATATTTAATTGATAATACTGCAGAATTAAATTAATTGTATGCATACCTCCATGGTCGCCGTAGATATTTGTTAATTGTTACACACAGCTGAAGATTTACGCTTAACGCTTTGAGATTTAATTTACATTATAATGTCTAATTTATGACGAAAAAGTGTATTTCGTATTGGAAAAAGAACATGCCAAAATATGAAGCTCGAATTGCGTATAAACTATGAGTAATTAATTACAAACAAGTTAATTAAATGTAATTAGTAAGCCATAAGAAAGTAAATCATCCAATTAGTTTTTGTTGGGTGTTTATATTTTACAAATTACGCAATTATTTATTCAAAGGAAATTTATCTTGTGCAGTGCAATTAAAACAATTATAGTATTTACACGTTTGCGCTTCTAGAATTAATATGTGTAATTATTTAAAAAAAAAACGCGCCAAACACAATTTCAATTAATAACGCACATTTCTTATTAATCAATTATCTATGTGGAATTTTAAACCACAATTCGAAATCATATTTGCCATTTATATGCAAATAACATTTTCTAAGATTGTTGTCAATATGTATTTTATTCTGTATTCATTAGTCGTTATAAATCAATTAGTACTCGATCATATATTTCAATATAAAAGATTCTTTCGTACACAAATAATTCATAAAAATTCGCCTAGTTTAAGCTTTTTTATATACACTTTTTGTTTACTCCATCTTCAATCTGGAAAATGATATTTGTCCAGATCTTTCTCGGAATATAATTGCATTTAATAATAACATCATTAATGGGATTAAAAAGATTTTTTTTGAAAAAAAAAATACGATTATTCACCCTCCGTTACGTAGCTTCTTTAATTTATGATTAATACAAGAATCGGGAAAAACTGGTAAATGTAATACATATGTCTTTACTGCAAGAATTGCTAAGGACAAATTAATGAAGCTTTGCTACTGAATGCATATCGTGAAGAACATAGAAGAGAAATCTTAATTTAATTCCTAAAATAAATTCACGATGTTAAAAAGTGTTGTAGTCGTTGTACAAAATTAATTAGAAAATGTATGATTAAATATATGCAGATATAATAAAAAAGAAAAAAGAAATTAAGCAATGGAATTGCAAGGAAATATATGCCAATATTTTGAACAAGCAAAAATAAACATAATTTCTTTCTTATGATTTTACAGCAAAATTTTGTTAATATACTTATGTTGAATATAAAATTAATTCAGGAAGAAGAACAAATTATTAGTTAATTAATTATCGATTAAATCAACTACAAGATATTATTAATTAATCTGATCAAATAAATTACTTTAAGTAAAATATTTTAAGTATAAAAATTAATTTTTGAGGTATTAATCGATAATTAATTAACCAACAAAGTTTTCCTTAAAAAATTCTGATTAATTCATAAACTTATAAAAAATTTCTAACATTTTATACTATCCATTTTCAATATTAAATTTGCTCGTATTTATAAAATACGGTGAATACGAATCATTAAATATATTTCGATTAAAATTTGGTGCAAACTTCTTCATATTACGAGATATAAGGTAGGTAGCTGCAACATAAGAATATCAAAACTGATTGGAAACGACCAATTAAGAACGGTATAATACTAGCGATGGAATCATATCGTATCTGCTGGTATGGTGTGGCCATAAATCAAAGGCATTTCCGCTCTAAAATGGTAATTAATGCAATATCGATGGGCTAATCATCGTATACGAGGCACAGGTACTGAAGTATCTGCCGCAGCTTCGCTGAAGAGCTTCGAACATATATGCGCAGGTTTCCTGATGATGAATGATGAAAGTTACAAAGACGTATATGATGTTCTGGCATGTTATCCTTTGAGAATATATCTTTATTTATATCATACTAATAGAATATATTATATACCAACACATTCTTAATAAATACTTGTGCCGGTATATCGAAATTTATCGATTTATAACAACCGATGCTATTTCAGGGTGAAGCTTGCACACCTTCTGAAATAAAGCTGGCATTTATTAATTTTCGCGCAAATATATATTTTGCATAAATGCACTTTACTATACACCGAATCTTCGATTTTGTCTTTAGTCCCTTCTATCAAAAATCGATTACACCAATAATTTGGTGGTACATCAACTTTTAGGAACATATTTTTTGTTGTACAACAAATACATTTTTTTTAATACTCCAATATTATATTATATACGCTATATGAAATATCTTCCATCGAAGCGACTTTATCCATCGACTTATCTGACTGGAATTTATTATTCCTGTCTCCAAGTAGATCAAATACAAACAACTTTCCATATCTCGTGTTCTCTAGGTTCGATGCAAACATTGTGTAGACTTAAGATGTTGTAAATGTAATGCATTGCATCCGAGCATGTGTACATCGAATTAAAGATGCGGTACTTGAATCGACCCATTACATTTTCAATGGTATTTCGTAATAACGTGTTATATCTTCAGATTTGGCGTGTTAGCGTCAAATATTCCGCGTTAGTTATTTGGATTGCACATGATCATTTCAAATGTACGGACGGTCGCGTATTTTCTTTTCTCAAAACGCGATCAAGCTTTATATCAGAGTGATATAAGTATGGGCTTGACTACAAAACCAATCGCGAATAAAATCTGAAGGAATTTTAACCCGAGAGGTATTTTAAAATTTATTTTATATTTTTCGGACTGTTTGTTGGTAACTACCAGTATTTTTTAAATATTCTAACGTTGGACTTAACAAATTAAAAAATATATAAATAATATTGAACAAATAGTGCTATAATTTTGAGTCGTTTTAAATTTATTGATGTTTTATCAAGTGATGTCTGTCAATTTAGCAAATTCGTACCATTTTTAAAGGCTCTTAGATAAGTACTTTTTAAATGATCATGGTTCTTTTCTTAGTTTTATACATATAAAAATTATAAATATATTTCCAACATACCTTGGTCTATAAATTTATAACTTCTTACCTGATATTCTTAAAATAAATTCAAATACAAGAATATTTAATCGAGACATAAAAGAACGGCTATAATAAAATTTAAAAGAATTTACGCCATTTTAGCCCGAGCGGTATTTTAAAATTTGTTTTATATATTTCGGACTGTTTGATTGGTAACTACCAGTATTTTTTAAATATTCTAACGTTGGACTCAACAAATTAAAATATATATAAATAATATTGAACAAATAGTGCTATAATTTTGAATCGTGTTTAATTTATTGATGTTTTATCAAGTTATTAAATGATCATGTTTTTTTCTTAGTTTTATAGATATAATAATAATTATGAATATATTTCCAACATACCTTAGCCCAAAAATATACAATTTGGTATAAGTAATTTTTTATATCTTGGCGAACCTAATTCCATCCTCTACTGCGCATAAGGGTTGAGCTTCCAGTACCATTGTTGCCATATATGAATAAAAAAACTTCAGTACAAAGTGCTCAAATTGTAAACTGCATAGCAAAATTCAGATTGAGAATATTTAATGTATGAATATATACGATTAAAGTCCACTATTTAGTAAAAACTTTCCAGTTATTTATTATTTGTTTTGATCAATTATACTAATATAATACTTTCGTATTTGTTGGCTGTCGATATGACAACATTGCAGTCATTTTGACCACACCCTCAAATGACAAAAATGCAGTGGCGAGCATCTCTTCACGAGCATAAGGTTAACACTTAAGAATAGAGCGGCGATTCTGAATTGTATAGTAATATCATTGGTCTTATGCATAAACTAGTCTTAATTTGTAATGCACAGTAGAAGGGGCCGGCCCGCCACTTAAAAAAAAATAACCTATACTTAGATATTCTTAAAACAATTGCAAATACAAGAATATTTAAGCGAGAGATAAAAGAACGGCTAACTAGTTTACCTTATCACACAAAAAATGAGATATTTGGTATATTAAAACATAAATATATAGTTAGAATTAATCAACAAAATTTGATTTGCTATTTATTATTATTATGTAGATTGGAAATATCTAAAATCAGAATTACCTTAATAAACCACAAATTTTATGTCAACTACAACATATCTTTACACAACACTGGAGTTAGGTGATATATGAATATAAAAATAATAATTAGAATAGTTAAAGAGTCCGCAATCCTAAAGATTGGTTGGAAACAGCACGCCATGCCGATCTATCCTGAGCTAATCCCTTCATCTCCCTATAGCTATTCATCTCAACGTCTTCAACTATCTGACTCACATACTCCAATCTAGGCCTACCTACCCCTCTCTTTCCCTCCACTCTACCTTCTATGATCAATTGCATAATCCCCCCATGCCTAAGAATATGCCCTACTAATCTGTCTCTCCTACGCTGTAACACTCTCCAGATACTTCTCTTCTCCCCTACTAACTCTAGTACAGCTTCATTTGTTACTTTATCTTCCCAACCAATTCTCATCATCCTCCTATAACACCACATTTCAAGTGCTTCTAATCTACGCTTCTCTTCCTTTCCTATAGTCCACGCCTCACACCCGTACAGTGCTACACTCCAAACATATACCTTCAGTAATCTTTTTCTAATACCCAAGTCAATATTTGATCTTAAAATCTGTTCTTTTTCTACGAATGCCTTCCTACCCTGTGCTATCCTACACTTTATATCTACCTTGCTTCGATTATCTTTTGTGATTCTACTGCCTAAATAACAAAAATCTGACACTTCTTCGATTCTATTATCTCCTATTGAGATCCTCATTTTTCTACTGCATTCCTTTTTGTCACACCTCATCACTTTAGTTTTACCTATATTTATTTTCATGTTAAAATCCCTAGTCAATACTGCCTGCATACCATTCAATACCCTTTCTAAATTCTTTTCGCTTTCTTCCAATATAGCTATATCGTCGGCGAATCTCAGCATATATATTTTCTCTCCCTGTACATTCACACCTACACTATACTCTTCTTTTACTTTGTTTATTGCATCTTCTATATATAGATTAAATAATAACGGTGAGAGTGTACATCCCTGCCGAACTCCCTTCCCTATTTTTGCTACCTCTTCTTCCCCCTCAATTCTAACTAAGGCAGTTTGGTGTTTATATAAATTAAAAATTATTCTCCTATCCTTATAATCTATACCCGTTTCTTTTAAAATTCTAAACATTATGTCCCAATCTACATTATCAAATGCCTTTTCTAAGTCTACAAAAGCTATGCAAGTTACCTTTCCTACCCTCTTTCTTTTTTCTACTACCGTTCTTAGTGCTAGAATCGCCTCTCTCGTCCCTCTGTTTTTCCTAAAACCAAACTGATCTTAGAATAGTGAAATATATATTTAAAAAAATAGTATTAAAAAAGATGGAACATTATAATAAGCGTCCTTCTTAAAAAATTGTTGTATCTTAGTATATAAGATAAAACGGTGGGTTCTGTAGTCGTGATTCTTTTCATGAAATAGTCATATACGATATGTCGTACATATGCATATAAATGTATTATACATTATAGGATATGTTTTATATCCATTGGAACCGCAGGTTGGTCCGATGGCGATCTTTACTGCCATTTCATGCAAATAGGGCCCGCGACTTCGTGTGGATGTCTCAATAACCGCTCGCTGGAATGTTACGTATTAATCGTAATATATCACCGAACGTGCTGATGTATATTACAATCAGTGAAAAATAAATCACACACGAAAAATACAAACTGTCCGCAACTCCGTTCAATATTTACATATTTCTTATTCCACGAAATCTGCACGGTAAACGGTGAATGTACGGGGTTTCAGTACTTCCCAATTAGCAAGATACTCCGCGATATGCGAGAAAATAAATCTTCAGCGGTCTGCTTTCGATCAATTGTACTCTTACGCATATTGGATATTAATCGTACGATTTATGGACAATATCCTAAATCATGTGTTATGAAAAAAGTCCATAATTCATTTTCTATTATAAAAAACACCAACCTACATTCCATTATTTTTAATTTTATTAATTTTAATCTCTTATAAAAAACAAATTTTCTGGCCAAACTGCCGCTAAAAAAAAACCCGAAGCATTTTTTTTTATTACGTACAAATCTACCATCTGGTCCAGACTTCATAGAAGAATGCTGCCTATTCACGTATTATTGGGCCATATAATGAATAATACGAAGAGTAGTGAATATGCTACTATATACAATAAATCACTTTAATTACAGTCCAAACATAACCAAAAAGGCATCAACACATACTCTGTTAGACACAAATTGAACAATACTTGTATTCGAACATCAACCTGCGTAAACACAGGACCGGCTTAAATTTTTTTTAATACATTTAATACCCACAAACAGGTGTCTTTACGAGTTAGTAATATGTGATAAAATTGTAGATTCTGTTCTTATATTAAATCTTGCGAATATTTTTTCAACGTTATTTTTCTAGAGAGACATACTATTTCAAATTTCGACTATAAAACTTTAATATTAAATTTTTTATTTAAAAAAATCGTACGTTAATGCTAATACGTATAAATTAAAGAATTTGTTGGTTAATATATTAATTCCATTTGATTTTAATGAGCTTATATATCTTTTAAATTTTGAAAAATATAAGACGATATTTTTTGCCATATCAGCGGTATTTTAAACAGCATATAAAAAAAAATTGTAAGAGTGACAACTGTTATAAATTCTAGATACATTTTTATTTGGTACGTGACTGTATAAATAAGTGTTCGGGTTGCCGCGATTGTATACGGGGTGTATTATTTAACGTAATAACTGCGGGTAGTCCATTCATTGGGTATATTCGGTAATTACCATTAGCTGTTGGGCGTCCCTCCACTCTATGGGCTTTAACCCGCTTAACCGAAGCAGAACTTCGCTATTAAAGTGAATTGTGCCTGAATAATATATTCGTGCCAATGCTAACGTGAACCGAAACGTTGCTCCTTAAAGAACAAACCAACAGAATCGTTCGTAAGAAAAGTTTAATCTGATTAGATCGAATATTCCGTACAAGCAAACGGTGTTTTTATATCGAATGCCCTAAATTAATTTGCAAATAATTGAAAAAATTCGCAAATTTTTTTTTTATACATGTGTTTAGGTTCTTGCCAAAATATAATCTGATGGCGAAAAACGATATTGTGATTGCGATGTAATAACGTCGTTAGTACTTGAAAAAAGGGTATGATTTTATTATATACGTAAAAATTGATAAATTTGTCTATTTGTAAAAATTTGCAATTAATTAAATGCGCACGAATTTTTATTTAAACATTTGAAAATAGAAAAAAAAATATGTTGGGTTCGATATGTCGATATCTCCATGTATTTTAAATGGGAAAAATAGAAAATAGCCACAAAAAATCTACTTTTATAGATTTATATACAACAAAAAATTTCATGAAAGAAAATTTCAACAAATATTTCATGTACCCGAGCTTATACACAGTTCCGTCTTTAATATCTGATAAATTTAATCCTATTTAAAACACTAGTTTCTCTACGTATCAAGAAAAGTTAGAATATCATGTACTATTTGTTTTTATTTTATTATATATATATATATATATATATATATATATATATATATATAATCCAGACAATTTCGTTATTTGCGAATTCGCGAAAAAAAGATATAATTTTTTACGGTACCGTCGATAAGTATATTGATAAAAGTAAATTTATTTCAGGAAAAATCTTGTGATTAAGAAATACCGTTTAAATTAAGTATATTTTTTTAGTATATTGAAAAATCTAAAATTTTTCTAAAGAGTCTAAACTTCTATATATTTTTCGTCATGTTGAACATTCGCGTTAAAGAATTGTACCCATCTTGATTGAAGAAGCAGGAGATTTTATGAAGTAGATACCATAGCAAGTTTTCTTCTTCGTGTCTTTTTCTTTGACTCTTCTTCATTTGTACAATGCGCACACCGAGTTGCCATACAAGGGAAACGCACAATAGCCTTTATTGGCCAAATTATATGAATTTGATCCCATAATGGGCGAAGTATCTTCAGTAGACTGCTGCTGAAGATATACCACTGATATTACATACAACAAGAAGATGGTTAATGTAAATATTTTTTTTTTAATTATTGTTGTGTACATCTTTTTTTATAAAGCCATATGAATAAGTAAATGAGAATTTAAAAAAGCCTACAAAGTGGAAAAAAATGTATGTATCTATTACTCTTATAAATCTCAAGATCAGTTAAAATATATTTCTCTATTAACTAGAAAATTGAACGATAGCTTAAAAGCGTTTTTTTTTTTTATATATTTCAAAATCCACATTAGTTATTTCCGAGGACAAAGTTTTTTATTCCCTTTAGAGAAAAAAATTTCGCAATAATATTTCCGTATTTCTACTATACTAGTAAAATTTCCTATTTCAATTTTTGCAAAAATAAAACGCATATTTTAAAATCCACAATATTTATTTTTGGGTTCAAAGATTAATCCATTTATTGCCCTCTGAGAAAAATATTTCGCAATAATATTTCCGTATTTCTACTATACTAGTAAAATTTCCTATTTCAATTTTTGCAAAAATAAAACGCATATTTTAAAATCCACAATATTTATTTTTGGGTTCAAAGATTAATCTATTTATTGCCCTCTGAGAAAAAAATTTCGCAGTAATATTTCCGCATTTCTACTATACTAGTAAAATTTCCTATTCCAATTTTTGCAAAAATAAAACGCATATTTTAAAATCCACAATATTTATTTTTGGGTTCAAAGATTAATCTATTTATTGCCCTCTGAGAAAAAAATTTCGCAGTAATATTTCCGCATTTCTACTATACTAGTAAAATTTCCTATTCCAATTTTTGCAAAAATAAAACGCATATTTTAAAATCCACAATATTTATTTTTGGGTTCAAAGATTAATCTATTTATTGCCCTCTGAGAAAAAAATTTCGCAGTAATATTTCCGCATTTCTACTATACTAGTAAAATTTCCTATTCCAATTTTTGCAAAAATAAAACGCATATTTTAAAATCCACAATATTTATTTTTGGGTTCAAAGATTAATCCATTTATTGCCCTCTGAGAAAAATATTTCGCAATAATATTTCCGTATTTCTACTATACTAGTAAAATTTCCTATTTCAATTTTTGCAAAAATAAAACGCATATTTTAAAATCCACAATATTTATTTTTGGGTTCAAAGATTAATCTATTTATTGCCCTCTGAGAAAAAAATTTCGCAGTAATATTTCCGCATTTCTACTATACTAGTAAAATTTCCTATTCCAATTTTTGCAAAAATAAAACGCATATTTTAAAATCCACAATATTTATTTTTGGGTTCAAAGATTAATCTATTTATTGCCCTCTGAGAAAAAAATTTCGCAGTAATATTTCCGCATTTCTACTATACTAGTAAAATTTCCTATTCCAATTTTTGCAAAAATAAAACGCATATTTTAAAATCCACAATATTTATTTTTGGGTTCAAAGATTAATCTATTTATTGCCCTCTGAGAAAAAAATTTCGCAGTAATATTTCCGCATTTCTACTATACTAGTAAAATTTCCTATTCCAATTTTTGCAAAAATAAAACGCATATTTTAAAATCCACAATATTTATTTTTGGGTTCAAAGATTAATCCATTTATTGCCCTCTGAGAAAAATATTTCGCAATAATATTTCCGTATTTCTACTATACTAGTAAAATTTCCTATTTCAATTTTTGCAAAAATAAAACGCATATTTTAAAATCCACAATATTTATTTTTGGGTTCAAAGATTAATCTATTTATTGCCCTCTGAGAAAAAAATTTCGCAGTAATATTTCCGCATTTCTACTATACTAGTAAAATTTCCTATTCCAATTTTTGCAAAAATAAAACGCATATTTTAAAATCCACAATATTTATTTTTGGGTTCAAAGATTAATCCATTTATTGCCCTCTGAGAAAAATATTTCGCAATAATATTTCCGTATTTCTACTATACTAGTAAAATTTCCTATTTCAATTTTTGCAAAAATAAAACGCATATTTTAAAATCCACAATATTTATTTTTGGGTTCAAAGATTAATCTATTTATTGCCCTCTGAGAAAAAAATTTCGCAGTAATATTTCCGCATTTCTACTATACTAGTAAAATTTCCTATTCCAATTTTTGCAAAAATAAAACGCATATTTTAAAATCCACAATATTTATTTTTGGGTTCAAAGATTAATCCATTTATTGCCCTCTGAGAAAAATATTTCGCAATAATATTTCCGTATTTCTACTATACTAGTAAAATTTCCTATTTCAATTTTTGCAAAAATAAAACGCATATTTTAAAATCCACAATATTTATTTTTGGGTTCAAAGATTAATCTATTTATTGCCCTCTGAGAAAAAAATTTCGCAGTAATATTTCCGCATTTCTACTATACTAGTAAAATTTCCTATTCCAATTTTTGCAAAAATAAAACGCATATTTTAAAATCCACAATATTTATTTTTGGGTTCAAAGATTAATCCATTTATTGCCCTCTGAGAAAAATATTTCGCAATAATATTTCCGTATTTCTACTATACTAGTAAAATTTCCTATTTCAATTTTTGCAAAAATAAAACGCATATTTTAAAATCCACAATATTTATTTTTGGGTTCAAAGATTAATCTATTTATTGCCCTCTGAGAAAAAAATTTCGCAGTAATATTTCCGCATTTCTACTATACTAGTAAAATTTCCTATTCCAATTTTTGCAAAAATAAAACGCATATTTTAAAATCCACAATATTTATTTTTGGGTTCAAAGATTAATCTATTTATTGCCCTCTGAGAAAAATATTTCGCAATAATATTTCCGTATTTCTACTATACTAGTAAAATTTCCTATTTCCATTTTTGCAAAAATAAAACGCATGTTTTAAAATCCACAATATTTATTTTTGGGTTCAAAGATTAATCCATTTATTGCCCTCTGAGAAAAATATTTCGCAATAATATTTCCGTATTTCTACTATACTAGTAAAATTTCCTATTTCAATTTTTGCAAAAATAAACCGCCATTAATCTGCGTTTGATATGGGCACCATAGATATGCATATTATATAGAACTTTATTTTTTAAATTTTGTCTCTTATTTACAATATAAATATACGAATTATACAAATCACAATTATAGTAATTAAGAAAAATTATGTGTAATTTATCAAACGATATATTTAATATGAATATTTTATACAAGACTATGTAGTACGTAAAAAATATGTTACAGTCATAAAAATATCGAACACATTTAGAATGTATGCGTGAAACATTTAAGACAGTAAAATATTAGAAACTGCGTGTATCGATATTAATTATCTGTTATGATCAATCATCAATAATAATCAGTCGCTATATAGATATTATTTTACAGGGTATAGCATTTTGTTTTAATTCATTTAGTTAAAAATATCCATTAACTAAAGTAATATAATTAAAAGCTTTGTACTGAATATAAATATTCAATTTTTTGTATTTTAAATATCCAATAAATAATTAATTAAAAATATAAAATAAGATTATTTACATAAAATCGCGAACTTGTAAAATTGTTCACGAACGTCTAGTATATATAATTATATAATATTGTGTTTCTACTTTTTTTCTATCGATATAACTGCATTATTATCCAAGTGCGCAAGCTATACAAAAAAGTTGTAATTAGCAAATACTACCTTCGCGATTGTGAATGTTAGGTAAATAAGTAAAATTAAAAAAAAAATAGCGTAAAATTATTGTATAGTTTTAATTAAAAAAAAAAGTGTGTTTGTTGCTTTTGTTCCTTTCGTTCGATTGATTCAGTTGATGATGCAAGAAGATAGTCTTTCTTTTCTTTTCTGCGTTTATAACGTCTTCGACGAATCTGCAGAAAAGAGAAGAAAGATTTGTAATATTATTGCGAGCAAATACATAATTAGAGTAAAAATATTAACATAGAAAATAAGAAGATTCGTATTAAAAAGTATGAAATGGCTTAGCTTAAAAAAATGTAATTTAGCAACTCTCAAAGTTAAAATACATACAAATGAATTGATTGATCCTTTTAAGTGAATAAAAATCATGATAAATAAATTTATTAAAAAATTCAAAAATTTACTATTAAAAAGTGAAAAAATATGTTTAAAAAAAACTGTTTAAATCGAGTTAATAAAATCATTAAAATGAATATATATAAGGATCATATTTTTAATATTAAATATTTTATTACGTATATTTAAGTTTACCATGAACAATAGTTTTAAAAATAACCATACTCCATCTAAAAATTTTTATTCAAGCTTCAAAAATTTCTTATGGACTTACTATGTGTAAGAAAATTAACAATTAACTAACAATTTAGAATATAATATCAAAGCAACTCTAACTTCAAAATTTAAAAAAATCTAAATTTCAAAAAACTAGAAGTACATATAATGTTATATTATGAAATATCTTTATATTCCCAAAATATATTAAATCTTATTTAAATTCAAGCAAAACACAAAAAAAATCCCTAATTAAACGGTCTTTGCATATTACCAATGTACGTTATCTTAAGCTCGGCAATATTTCATTAATCGACTGAGCCGATCTGGCACAGAGATCTCACAAGTCCTTTCTCAAGTCTTAACGAAGCAATATGGTCCAAACTATACAGACTTCTCTGACAGAGAAGTATTGTATTGAATGAATATTGACAACGAATCTCGTAAATAATAACCGCTCGGTGTGCACTGACTGTTGCTGGAACCTGTTCGCCAATTCGGGCGATTTAAACGAAGCCCCTGCTCAATTTATTACTTGCTCCAGATTGTATATAGCGAGATGGGCCCTAATGAATACCATAACAGATACGAAATTATTCAGTCAATTGCTATGTACAGCGTGATCCATTTAAATTGAAAAGTCTAACTGTCGAATCGTCAATTATTGAATCTAGCTGAAATCCATACGAAAATATATAAAAATCATTTGCACATTATTAAAATCTCGTATCTAACAAGTGAATTTTATATTTATTAAAAAAAATTAAAATGAACTGTGTAAATTTTGCGGTTCGTCGCCATTACATTGTATGTTAGTGGGCCTACATCATTTTTCTCAAAAGAAAATTTTTAAGCGCGTAAAATGGCGATGAATTGCTATATACAGCGTGATCCATAGAAAAGTCTAACTATTGAATCTAGATGAAATCTATACGAAAATATATAAAAATCATTTGCACATTATTAAAATCTCGTATCTAATAAGTGAATTTTATATTTATTAAAAAAAATTAAAATGAACTGTGTAAATTTTGAGGTTCGTCGCCATTAAATTGTATGTTTGTGGGCCTATATCATTTTTCTCAAAAGAAAATTTTTAAGCGCGTAAAATGGCGATGAATTGCTATATACAGCGTGATCCATAGAAAAGTCTAACTATTGAATCTAGCTGAAATCTATACGAAAATATATAAAAATCATTTGCACATTATTAAAATCTCGTATCTAATAAGTGAATTTTATATTTATTAAAAAAAATTAAAATGAACTGTGTAAATTTTGAGGATCGTCGCCATTAAATTGTATGTTTGTGGGCTTATATCATTTTTCTCAAAAGAAAATTTTTAAGCGCGTAAAATGGCGATGAATTGCTATATACAGCGTGATCCATAGAAAAGTCTAACTATTGAATCTAGCTGAAATCCATACGAAGATATATAAAAATTTGCACATTATTAAAATCTCGTATCTAACAAGTGATTTTTATATTGTGAAATATTTATAAAA
Organism: Leptodirus hochenwartii; assembly: GCA_947310635.1. Lineage (NCBI taxonomy): Eukaryota > Metazoa > Arthropoda > Insecta > Coleoptera > Leiodidae > Leptodirus > Leptodirus hochenwartii. The sequence continues at coordinate 37,385,324 of OX371176.1, forward strand.
AAAAAAATTTTAATGTTGAAGTTCGTCGCTATTAAATTTTATGTTTGTGGCTCTATATCATTTCTCTTAAAAAAAAATTTTTGAACGCGGAAAATGCCGACGAATTTTACTACTTGATAAAACATTTGCAAATTAATGTACGTACTTCATCAAAAATTGTGGAGAATCATGTAAAAAATATTTTTAATTTTAAAATTATGTATACACAAACATTGCAATTATATGTTCTTTATTTTTTTAGCAAATGTTTTTCGTATATGTTCAAATCACTGAAAATGAATGTTCGTATAACAATTGTATGTATATAATTGCTCAAATCAAATCAAATGATAAAAAAAAATCGGTGCAGTTATTAAAATACTAGTAATTTTATTGATATAAATGTAGCTAGTAATCACTTCGAGCTTCGCTTGGCAGATGATTTGTAGCAATTATAATCTATAATACTCCTTGATTATAATCCAATTTCAATGTTACAAAATCGGGTGGACCCGAAGGAGTAACGCGACTGCGCTGACCGAGAATTATCTACAATATTGCGTATCCTCTCGAGCATAGTTTGCCTGCGGCTGTATTATTATTCCCAAGTAATATCCTATCATCCATGCACAGTAGTCAGACCAAAGACGATGTACTCGACTCCCCTATAATTAACACGAATTACACCGTAGTATATACAGGATGATATAGAATAAATATTCAATTAAAGTATTTTAGAAATTGTTTGCGTTTTCTTGGTGTACGATATATACGTTATATACACGTAAAAAAAATAATTTTTTCTATTCTGATTTTTAGTGAAGCTCCTTCGTGGTCCGTGCCACTATCAACCGCCTTTTCCTCGAAGCACTACATTTCTATACAGGAGCGGCTGACGTGACAGCCACTACACGTCATCGCTGACGCATCATATGCTCTTCGGTGAGTTGCCCGTTATATGCATGCTGGTTCTGTGTTATTCACCTGCATATCAATCGAAATTAATAGCTGGTATTAGAAAACGAGCTGAGCTTGAAAGTCGATCTTGTACGGGGTAAGATGGTCGAAATTAAATGTTGCGATTTATAAAAGAAATATCGGGCCGGTGTACGCGCTAAACGTTTTTAACAGGTTGTAATAATTGTTTAAATCGAAATAATCGAAATGGTTTTCTGAAAAATTTCGGATCGTATGTGTAAATACATTATTTGCATGACAACCGTTACTTTAATTAATTTTGTCTGAAAACATTTTGCTATCCTTATAAAATACCTGGCAAATTACTACGTTGCCCGCCATTTTTTTTTTAATGTATTATGTGCGTGTTCTGCGCGAACGATTAACCTATATTATGTGCTTTGGAAAAAAGATTTCTCCAGCTGTAATTACATTGAAGGCATTTGGTAACATTTTTCTGTACGAATTTTCGCAAAACAACGCAACGGATTATTTAAAAGCCTCAATTAGAAAGGATCGTAATCATTTCGGTTATTTGCCAGGTGTGAAGTTTCAAAATAAATACTTAATTTGTGTACTACAAGCAAATATTTTGAAACGATTTTATTTGTAATCGTTAATATAATTTCTTGAAAGAAAACTTCATTTTTGCTTCTGCAGATTTTTAAAATGTTTGTTGTATGCAACTATATATGCACTTATTTAGTACCCATCGATAGTACCATCTAAATTTTACAAGAAATCACTTCTGAACGTACTTTTCTGCACATCCCCTCAAGGCTAAACGTCTAAACCTAACCGTTTATCATAATGCATACTAAATTCGCTTCGCCGTATTTTGCATATCTAACATCATCTTACGAACACATCGTCCTTCATGCAAATACTATTCAAGCTCGAGTGCAATTTTCAATATTTCCGTATCATGCTTCGCAAATCACGTTGAGCGATCAATATTGTATAAATTCTTTGGTACTATTTTCATATCGCATAAAGAACCATAAGGGAAGGCAAGATGCTATTTACTACTATTGGTACCCGCAGGACACAAATTATAGTACCATGTCATGCCAAAGTACACCAAAGAAACTTGCAGGAAATCTGTATATAGAACAAACATATATGAAACTTAAAAATACAGAAGACTTAAGCTAATTAGAAGAAGAAGTTTTATAATAGATATTAAAAAAATGAAATTACTGTTATCTGCAACGAACAATTTGATATACTCTGCTAAGTGATAGCAAAGAAACTGGAAATGATTTTTTTAGCTGTCGAATAATTCGTTTTTACAACAGAAAATTTTGCTACGAGTCTATAGCATTTGTTACTCGACAAAATCTTTGCAAAAAAAACAACGTATTTTTATTGCAATAGTATAACAACGTCTTTCAAGTGGTCAAGAAGACCTAATATTATCTCGAGAACGCGCTTGCATACACGTACCAAGATGCAGCACGTTTTGAGCGCGTACCGCGTACATGTCCAGTAGCCACCCGTTGGTCCCCGGGGCCTGTTATTATATCACGAAATGCGTTTGGTATCTTCAGCTGAAGAGATGAGCTTAGAACAAGCAGCGAATATATATGCCTCATGTGATGGCAACGCGCATATGGTATATTTATATTGCGGAGATGGGAGTTTTGTGCCAAAAAAACAACCTTTTAGCAATAATATTCCTTGTATCAATTGCAAGATTAATATTTAGAATTCGTAAAAAATTGTATGTTACAATTTGCATTTAGCAAAAAGTATATGAAAGCTTTCTATAACACTGATGAGGAAAAATCAATTATTAATCGGTCGTCGCATCTCTATGAGATGGTAGGTATATGAGCTAAGCATAGAGCGAAAGGATCATAATTACCTTTTGGTGGTGTATATTGAAGATGCTGTGAATTGGATCACCGAATGGAAACAACACCCGAGATTAATACGAAATGAGATGATACCGTACAAGCAAAAAATACGATGATACGTGTAGAATTAATTTGATTTTGTGCATGGGAAAACAATATACAATTCCGTGAATTAAAGATCAATTTAAATTAATTTAATTATATATATGAAACTACGTACTTATTTTGACAAGTAAATGAAAAAATTTAAACTTACTTTTTTTGATTGAAAAACATAATATCAGTTAGCAGTTGGAATTAACTAGTTAAGGAATTTAATTTCTACAACAACAATTAAATAAAATAATGAATTTTGACAAGTAAATGAAAATTTAAACTTACTTTTTTGAAGGAAAAACATAATATCAGTTAACAGTTGGAATTAACTAGTTAAAGAATTTAATTTCTACAACAGCAATTAAATTAAATAATTAATTTTGACAAGTAAATGAAAATTTAAACTTGCTTTTTTGAAGGAAAAAAAAAAATTAGTTAATACGATGTTATTTGAATCAACTAGTTAGTTAAAGAGTCCGCAATCCTAAAGATTGGTTGGAAACAGCACGCCATGCCGATCTATCCTGAGCTAATCCCTTCATCTCCCTATAGCTATTCATCTCAACGTCTTCAACTATCTGACTCACATACTCCAATCTAGGCCTACCTACCCCTCTCTTTCCCTCCACTCTACCTTCTATGATCAATTGCATAATCCCCCCATGCCTAAGAATATGCCCTACTAATCTGTCTCTCCTACGCTGTAACACTCTCCAGATACTTCTCTTCTCCCCTACTAACTCTAGTACAGCTTCATTTGTTACTTTATCTTCCCAACCAATCCTCATCATCCTCCTATAACACCACATTTCAAGTGCTTCTAATCTACGCTTCTCTTCCTTTCCTATAGTCCACGCCTCACACCCGTACAGTGCTACACTCCAAACATATACCTTCAGTAATCTTTTTCTAATACCCAAGTCAATATTTGATCTTAAAATCTGTTCTTTTTCTACGAATGCCTTCCTACCCTGTGCTATCCTACACTTTATATCTACCTTGCTTCGATTATCTTTTGTGATTCTACTGCCTAAATAACAAAAATCTGACACTTCTTCGATTCTATTATCTCCTATTGAGATCCTCATTTTTCTACTGCATTCCTTTTTGTCACACCTCATCACTTTAGTTTTACCTATATTTATTTTCATGTTAAAATCCCTAGTCAATACTGCCTGCATACCATTCAATACCCTTTCTAAATTCTTTTCGCTTTCTTCCAATATAGCTATATCGTCGGCGAATCTCAGCATATATATTTTCTCTCCCTGTACATTCACACCTACACTATACTCTTCTTTTACTTTGTTTATTGCATCTTCTATATATAGATTAAATAATAACGGTGAGAGTGTACATCCCTGCCGAACTCCCTTCCCTATTTTTGCTACCTCTTCTTCCCCCTCAATTCTAACTAAGGCAGTTTGGTGTTTATATAAATTAAAAATTATTCTCCTATCCTTATAATCTATACCCGTTTCTTTTAAAATTCTAAACATTATGTCCCAATCTACATTATCAAATGCCTTTTCTAAGTCTACAAAAGCTATGCAAGTTACCTTTCCTACCCTCTTTCTTTTTTCTACTACCGTTCTTAGTGCTAGAATCGCCTCTCTCGTCCCTCTGTTTTTCCTAAAACCAAACTGATCTTCTCCTAGCCTTTCCTCTACTTTATTTTCTAATCTCCTATAAATAATCTTTAACAATATCTTCGATGCATGTGATAGTAGACTAATGGTCCTATAGTTCTCACACAAATTAGCTCCTATTTTCTTCGGCATTGTTACTATTCTACTACGCTGAAAATCCTGTGGTACTTCTCCCTTCTTATATATTTTACAAACTAACCTGTATAATCGCTCCTGCATTTTTTCCCCTGCGTGTTTTATTAATTCGGCTGGTATCATATCAATCCCCGCTGCTTTGTTATTCCGTAAATCATTTAATGCTCTATGAAACTCTGACCTAAGTATGCTAGGACCTAAGTTAAGGAATTTAATTTCTACAACAGCAATTAAATTAAATAATAAATTTTGACAAGTAAATGAAAATTTAAACTTGCTTTTTTGAAGGAAAAAATAATAATTAGTTCATACGATGTTATTTGAATGAACTAATTAAGGTATTTAATTTCCACAACAGCAATAAAATAAAATAATAAATTTTGACAAGTAAATGAAAATTTAAACTTACTTTTTTGAAGGAAAAACATAATATCAGTTAACAGTTGGAATTAATTAGTTAAAGAATTTAATTTCTACAACAACAATTAAATAAAATAATAAATTTTGACAAGTAAATGAAAATTTAAACTAACTTTTTTTGAAGGAAAAAAAAGAATTAGTTAATACGATGTTATTTGAATTAACTAGTTAAGGAATTTAATTTCTACAACAGCAATTAAATTAAATAATTAATTTTGACAAGTAAATGAAAATTTAAACTTACTTTTTTGAAAGAAAAACATAATATCAGTTAACAGTTGGAATTAACTAGTTAAAGAATTTAATTTCTACAACAGCAATTAAATTAAATAATTAATTTTGACAAGTAAATGATAATTTAAACTTGCCTTTTTGAAGGAAAAAAATAATCAGTTGATACGATATTCTTTGAACGAATTACTTAAGGAATCTAATTTCCACTTTAAACAATAAAATAAAATAATAACATCGAACACAGCGTGACTAACATATATGTACACTAAGAAAGCAAACGGTAATTTAAGCACGTTCTCCATAAAATCATTTCATTAGCTTCCTATTATCAGTATCTCATATAATGCATACACAATCTTCTCCTATCGTCCATGGCAAGTTGCACCTTCAATTCCTCTAAAGATCTGGAGCATAACATCAGCTTGATCAGTAAGAAAAGACCATCCTGTATAAGTACCTGGCCGATAGTAAACAATTTATTTGCAATACGCGATTCCAATTTCATTACTGAAAAGGCAAAAAGCCCACAATTGCTTGATGTTTAAGACTAGCAGCAAACATCGTTTTTTTTTCATTTAATCTCTAGAATACAATAGAAAATTCTAGCTATTTTACGAAATAATCGATCATACGTTAAGAAGAAGATTTATCTTTGTGTTGCAACAAAAAATCTACATGCGGTATATATTAATATATATAATTCCTATATCTATTATCATAGTCTATTTCAATCAATTTAATAATTTCCAAAGCTATTAATGAAGATTGCATCAAATATTTTTCATACATTTTTTTACGGTTTATCGGTTTCAAAAACAAACTGCAATCATCAAATGTGTCGATTTTTCTCATTTTCAACTACCCGTTTTATATTTTCCATCTTCATTGTATCAATTTAAAAGTGGTCAGCGTCTTTTCATTATTAGAATATTACCATCGCAGAAGAGCTACTGTGCTTTAGTACTATACAGAATACATTACTTGAAATGAAATATATGGTCTACATATAAATCATTCTTCATTTCCTCACTTTATATTGGACGAAGCAGTAAATAAATTTACGTTAGGCTTAGATTGCTACTATCCATACACAATTTACTGCAAATTTTGTACCTATAAATAGCAAATAGAATGTCGACGAATAGTCGTTTCGATATCAGGTTAAATTAAATGATTATTCGTCGTGAAATTGGTATTTAAACTTGCGAGTGATTATATTAATCATCCACTTTGTTTTTTGTAGCCGATCGCTGTGAAATTATATAATCGATGTTAAAATAAATGAAGAAGCTATATTGTCCGATCGGTTTTGATGCAATTATTTTTTATTAAAGCGTTTCCGCGCAGTCGTTAAACTTGATTTTATATTTTGCATAAAATTGATAATTGTTTGTTACCAGCCTTGCGCATTTTTCTTTATTTATATCAAAAAAACTTACATTTCTTGTAGTTCTGCAACTTGATTTTTTTTTTAGAAAATGAGGATATCTTCGGCTCTGATTAAAAGCAGAAGTTTTCAAACATTAAATTTTTTTAACTGACTAACAATTACATAAAATTGTGTAGTCATCCATTAAATAATTTCTAGTATCGAATTTGAATCTTACATTACCAAATATTATGATATATTTAATAATAGTAAAATATAATATTGAATCCAATCAATGCTCTTCGTTGTAGTCACGAGCTTCAATTTTTTCTTTACATTTTCTTAAATAATTTTTAGTTAGTTATATGCTGATAAATTGTACAACTATTTGTACTTTTAAATCTTTTCTGAACTAAATAGTAGAGCTAATAATTTCATTCGTCCAATTTTACATATAAATTTTCCAATATAAAAAAAAAATAACTACACACATATAATGCACATATTGAGATGTACATATCAATATATTAAGGTAGCTGTAAAAATAGTGCCCGAGTGCAATATTAAAAAATATCAACTTTTTCCTAATTTATAGATTGGCTATTTAATTGTCATAATAGTAAAAGAATCGTTATTTTGAGATTGTAAATTTTAACACTATTTTATATATTTTTTTGACACAACAATATATAATATTTAAGAAAAATCGTAACAAAAGTAAATTTGTATATAAGATCAAATTGCTTAAATCAAAAAACGTTGTCTATAATTTTATTACATAAACTTTTCATACAATCCAATCGAAGAACAAACATGCTCGATAAAACAACGTCTAAAAAATCGTCTTTTTTTATGAAAGTTATGATTTTTTTTGACATATTCTTGAAAATAAAAATAAAATATATATACCATTCAAAGCCCCATCCTTTAGGAACATTCTCTAAAAATATTGTAAAAAAAATAGTCAAAATTGCGGAAATACGAAATGCGCTGCCGAACCCTTACCGTTTTGATTTCAAGGGTTTACTAACGTTAGCTCAACTATTAAACGAATGCAAATTAAATTACACATTTTTTATTGATTTTATACAAGATGTCTAGCTATGGAATGGTCAAACTTTTTTCTTGTTTTTCACTAACTTTCTCGATAAAACAACGTCTAAAAAATCGTTTTTTTTTTATGAAAATTACAATTTTTTTTGACATGTTCTTGAGATTTTAAAAAGAAAGAAATATACCGTTCAAAAGCCCCATCCTTTAGGAACATTCTCTAAAAATATTGTAAAAAATAGACAAAATTGCGGAAATGCGAAATGCGCTGCCGAACCCTTACCGTTTTGATTTCAAGGTTTACTAACGTTAGCTCAACTATTAAACGAATGCAAATTAAATTACACATTTTTTATTGATTTTATACAAGATGTCTAGCTATGGAATGGTCAAACTTTTTTCTTGTTTTTCACTAACTTTCTCGATAAAACAACGTCTAAAAAATCGTCTTTTTTTCATGAAAGTTACGATTTTTTTTTGACATGTTCTTGAGATTTTAAAAAGAAAGAAATATACCGTTCAAAAGCCCCACCCTTTAGGAACATTCTCTAAAAATATTGTAAAAAAATAGACAAAATTGCGGAAATGCGAAATGCGCTGCCGAACCCTTACCGTTTTGATTTCAAGGGTTTCCTAACGTTAGCTCAACTATTAAACGAAAGCAAATTAAATTACACATTTTTTATTGATTTTATACAAGATGTCTAGCTATGGAATGGTCAAACTTTTTTCTTGTTTTTCACTAACTTTCTCGATAAAACAACGTCTAAAAAATCGTCTTTTTTTCATGAAAGTTACGATTTTTTTTTGACATGTTCTTGAGATTAAAAAAAAATATATATATATACCGTTCAAAAGCCCCATCCTTTAGGAACATTCTCTAAAAATATTGTACAAAAACAATCAAAATTGCGGAAATGTTAGACACGCTGCCGAACCCCTACTTTTCATATGCGGAGACGCTGGCCTTAATTCAATCCGTTGTATCTCTTTGCTCATATTGCTCACGAAACTCATATGAGCCAACACACTCGGCTAGCATAATCCTTTTTTTAACTTCTGCTCATATCTCTTTGCCCTACAATAACACGAAACTCATATTAGGCAACACACTCCGCTAGCATGATCCCTTTTTTTTAACTTCTGCTCATACTTCCTAAGCACACACTTCTTCAGTTCTTCAGATCTCCTCTGCTATACCATATTATGATCATCCATCGGTAGCTTCAGCATGGTGTGGCCCTGTGCGGCATTCCGCAGTAATAATACGGTGCGGGCAGCACCGGGCTCTTGCACAGCCACAGCATCTTCGATACTGATGCGTTATTATCTGCCTGTAAGGTCCTCTCTGTCTCGCATTAATTTTAAGAAAACACTGGTAGTCGCTCTTATAACAACAACTACTACGAAGAGCGGAATCGACGAACAAAAATCGTCTTACCTCGATCGTGGTAGTGCATTATTATTATAAGGGGTGGCCATGCAACAAACTAACAATAAAAACGCCAAGTTAATTTTCGGAACTTTAAATTTTTCTAGTCGTATCATCCGATTAATTTTACGAGGACATTAAATTTATTTGACAGTTTCATGGAAAGAAAAACCACACACTTGTTTCGATGTTCCTTGAGGATTTTTTTTTGTCGCAGTACGGCACTGGTAATATAAAAAAACAACCATATTTTGTTAAGCATTCTTTATTTAATAGTATAGAATATTACCCAAATATCGTAACTCAAAGCATTAAGTAGCTATGTTAATTTAATTAATACCGTAGTGATAATTTAAAAAATTCTTTATTTGGATAATTTTATACTATATAAGTAGATACCCTGTATAATATCAACCAAGGACCATATCTCAACCAAGATAAATGCATATTTCAAAAATTGAACTCTCATTTGCAATAGCACCAACAAAACAGGTGATTATATCGTTCGAATTAGATAATGTAATCAATTTTCGGTGTCTTTGGACAACCTTGATGCATACCATCATATCTTCTCCGGTCTCCATGCAACATGCAGCTCCTGATTAATAATTATTTCATTTCGTTTCTGGTTGGGATCGTTGTTAGCTGCGGTCGCCCGAGGGGCGGAAGACTAACATCATCCTACGCACCACAATTTCGACCTTAGACTGTATAAGCGCGCCATACAACTATATGTCGCGTGAACACCGTCTATCATAAATGCGGGTAGATAGTTTTGATTTTGTTCAAAGCTGCGATTTGTTCACACGTTCTGCCAACAATAGTTTATGTCCTGGCATCTAAAGATATGATTTTTGAAGACTTGTTAGAAAAATATATATTTTTTATGATTGAAAAATGTGTGATAGTTCAATTTTTATGATCAACAGTTCGAATGAAGCAAATCAGAAGATACGAAATTTTTGAATGATTTAAAAATTTCGTATATTCACTTACCTACATCAAGTTTTATTCGGAGATGGATTTTTCCAAGTTATTAGCGTATTTTAATTGTTCTGCAGATTTGTTGAGATTTTCAACATATTATTATACAAATCTTAAAAATTCTTTTAAAGATTCAATATCAAATTTTAAAAAATGTTATGTCGACTATACATTTATTAATAATACATTTATACCAAACTGCCTTAGTTAGAATTGAGGGGGAAGAAGAGGTAGCAAAAATAGGGAAGGTAGTTCGGCAGGGATGTACACTTTCACCGTTATTATTTAATCTATATATAGAAGATGCAATAAACAAAGTAAAAGAAGAGTATAGTGTAGGTGTGAATGTACAGGGAGAGAAAATATATATGTTGAGATTCGCCGACGATATAGCTATATTGGAAGAAAGCGAAAAGAATTTAGAAAGGGTATTGAATGGTATGCAGGCAGTATTGACTAGGGATTTTAACATGAAAATAAATATAGGTAAAACTAAAGTGATGAGGTGTGACAAAAAGGAATGCAGTAGAAAAATGAGGATCACAATAGGAGATAATAGAATCGAAGAAGTGTCAGATTTTTGTTATTTAGGCAGTAGAATCACAAAAGATAATCGAAGCAAGGTAGATATAAAGTGTAGGATAGCACAGGGTAGGAAGGCATTCGTAGAAAAGGAACAGATTTTAAGATCAAATATTGACTTGGGTATTAGAAAAAGATTACTGAAGGTATATGTTTGGAGTGTAGCACTGTACGGGTGTGAGGCGTGGACTATAGGAAAGGAAGAGAAGCGTAGATTACAAGCATTCGAAATGTGGTGTTATAGGAGGATGATGAGGATTGGTTGGGAAGATAAAGTAACAAATGAAGCTGTACTAGAGTTAGTAGGGGAGAAGAGAAGTATTTGGAGAGTGTTACAGCGTAGGAGAGACAGATTAGTAGGGCATATCCTTAGGCATGGGGGGATTATGCAATTGATCATAGAGGGTAGAGTGGAGGGAAAGAGAGGGGTAGGTAGGCCTAAATTGGAGTATGTGAGTCAGATAGTTGAAGACGTTGAGATGAATAGCTATAGGGAGATGAAGGGATTAGCTCAGGATAGATCGGCATGGCGTGCTGTTTCCAACCAATCTTTAGGATTGCGGACTCTTTAACTAACTAACATTTATTAAATGATAATCTTTAGCATATTTGATCGAAAAAAATATTTTCTGCGTTGTAAAATTTTGAAAACCAAAAAATTGTCAAGTATGTATTTATGAAAAGGCCATTTACTTCCCTTTGCCAATATATGATCGTTATATCGACATCTATAATCTCGATCAATATTTATGTATTATGTTCATTTCCAGCTACAGATTCCGCAGTTTTCTCATTAAAGCGTAATATTCGTCGTTTCGAGCGAGTGCCTATCTCTTAACTCACACTCTTAAATGACATTCCATTACTGGAAGATCGATTATTTCTTTGACCACGGGACTAAAATGGAATACGATCGGTAGATTAGTTACACCTACCATCGTTCTTCGCGCACTACGTCGTACTGGTACAAGACCAACGTTTTTAACTGGCATCATAATAGATGCCAGAGGTAATGTACTCAAATACTGTATCGCACGCGGTCAGACGGTCAGACAGACTCTATCTCGAATCTAGATCGAGATCCTACCCAGAATTATATATTCAGTACATACCCGGTGTCCTTACATAAAACTTTGAAACTGCTCTGTGCGCCTAAAGTTACTTTAAACGCCACTTTAAAGTGAATGTTTTTCATAATAATATTACTTAGTTACGTTACTAAAAGGCACGATTTATGCGATTGGCTAAACTGTATTGACATTGATTTGAATCGTTTATTTAATTTTTATCTTGTGCTACTGAAGACGGGTCCTGGTGGATGGAATTTCACTTTCATCACTCGATAGTAATGATGTTACTCTTTCTCCATTACTTAGACAATCTAGAACGTTTCTATTTCTATTTCTATAAATTTCTATTTCTATAAATCCCAAAGATTTGATTGATTTCTATAAAAAAATCTGGTATTTATGAAATATCTTGTTCTAGTTGTCTTAAAGAAACACGTAGAACAATTGAAACTAAATTTAAGGAGCATTTCAAATTAAATAGAAAAGATAAAAGTGCTGTAGCCGAGCATATTTTTGATTATTCAGATCATCCTATTCAAATTAGTTCACTTAAATTACTTAAAAGTGTTTTGAATTATTCCGAGTTAATTACTTATGAAAGCATATATATAAGCATAAATCTAAATCGAATTTAATGAATTTAGATTCAGGCCCAATTTCATCTTGTCTATTTAATTTATTTAATAAACACAATTTTTAAATTTATTTTTATTTGATTTCTTGTTGGTTATTTCATTTAGTTTTTGTGACAGAGGTATTTTATTTAGTTTTTGTCTTGTGCTAGTGAAGATGGGAGCATAGCCTTCGAAATGCGCATCTAGCTACTTAATGGTTTAAGTTACGGGTGATATTCTATACTATAAAATAAATAAATCATAAATTAAATCGTTAATAAATTGCTCTTGAATTGTTGCCCATCAACTTCAACATCGACAGCATTGTTATCTTCATTTTTATTATCTTCTTATGGTATTTCTACTATACCTAGTTCTTCAGCAAGTTGAAATATACGTACATATTTGGTGGTAGAAGTAAAAAGAGATTATGTTGCGTTAAAGTATCTTTTAAAGCTGCAATACAGTCACTTTATTTTAAAGTGTTAAAGTCGTATTATCAAATACTTAAAGCTGTAAAGATTCACTAAAGTTATGAAAACGGGCGTTAATCTGATATTTTAACACCCAAAACCAAAATATTTACAAAACATTTTTATTAGGCATTTTTAGTATTAATAAAAATAATTTGAACTCGGCGATTTAGTAAAACAAAAAATTGAAGCTGTTTCATTCAATATAAGTTTTTCAATTTTTTCTGAACATTCAAAACATTCAATCCTTTCTATCGAAAGGATTCATAAAAATTCTTTTCTTCGAGACTAGGGTTTGTCGGTTTTAAAAAAACCGCTTTTTTTTTACTAAATATGTAAAATTGGAAAACCGGTTTTTAAACTTTAAAAGCGTGTTCTACCAATAGTCTATAAAAAAAAAAACGTATTACCGATCTGCGCTCTAGCACAGTTTATATTTTGTAAGGATTTTTGAATTGTCTTTTACTTTTTGATTTATTTGGAATATATTTGATGTTATTTTCATATTTTTGTACGATCAAAAATATATACATATTTTGAAATAAGTATAATTGAGCCGTTTATTTTGATAGTGGTGTAAGTCCATTTAAAAAAAATCGAGATTATGCATGTGCAAAACATGTTGTTAAATCCTACCATGAATATAACGGGCCAAAATAAAATTCCTTATCATCGGAATAAGCAAATATTTCACAACGAAAATCAAATTTTATGTATGTCTCAGAAGATTATTACAAAATAAGTGAACAGTGCCGTAAAAGAAAGAAATGTATACTTAACCGGATGAAGCGCGCGAAGATTTCATTTCAATGAAGAACTTGGAAGATATTGTTTTTAAAAGATCAAAAAAGCACTCGGGGAGAAAAAATTAATTGGTTGAAAATATGCTGGATGCGTTTTTTAAGAAATGAGCCATACAAGCTATTTTATAAAACCTATACGGAATCAACTGCAGAATTTAAAACTTTGGACCTACATCCAAGAAGACCAAAACATTTTAAAAACATAAAATTATCACCTCTATACAAAATCAAAATTGTATAAATCCTTCTATATACCCACAACCTCAGCTAAATATAAAGATATGAGTGATTTATTGCCTTATATGCCCCACAATTATTTTAAAAATATTTTTCATGGTGTCAATGAAGATGTTTTAAATTAATAAATTAAAAACCTTGAATTTTATTTTTTTTTCTAATGTATAATGTTGTTTAAAGTTATATGCAATTTTGCTTCGCATAACATGAATAAAATTTAAATTTTTGAAAATATAATATAGTTTTTTGGAAAAACCTCGAATTCTAAACAATTAAATATAATTTAAGTCACATTATCGAAAATTTGATAATTTTGATAGTGGTGTAAGTCCATTTGTGGTCACAAAGTCCCAATTTTTCTTCTGGCAATATTTTATATTTAAAGTTTAAATATTCATTTGATATTTAAATATAAAGCAAAAGTTTAAATATTTGTCACCACAAAAAAAAAAACATAAAGTGCGACATTAATATTTTTGAGTCGATTAAAACGCGAACCCTTAAATATCTCAATAAATATCTCAGGAAAATGGACTTTCAAAATAAACGGCTCAATTTATTATTTTATAACTTTTCAACTATATTTTTTGTAAATATTCAAAAACCGGTTTTTCAAACGTCGGTTTTTGTATAAATCCTTTTCGAGACCAATGATCGACTCTATCGTGACTGTTTTTCTTTTTCTTACGAATGAGAAGGATCACTGTGTATATATGCGTGTCCTGATTCCTGATTGTTACGAGACAGAAACGTCTACTACCACAAATCGAAATGAGTGTGGGCAAGAAAGAGACGCCGTTACAGCATCAGAACATAGAGAGCGCTGCCGGGTCCAAATCAAGGATCGGAACTCTGAGAAAATAATGATATATTAATAGCGGAGAGCGCTACTTGTATATGGTTCAGCTTCAGAGATCCGTAATCTCGCGAACGATATACATATATAAATTCACATTCATATTAGTTTGCCGCGGGCGCAACATAGTACCATTATAGTACCGTCTTGGTGCCTGTTACAACTATTCAGCAATGGCATCTTAGTCCAACAGAAGAAAAGTCGCAATATTTGTTTGAAAATTATTTCGATACTACTCTTGCGAAATTTTTGTACGACGAACTTGTAATTTCCCGTCAAGACAGGCAATTTATTTTGAGCAAAATAATTTTAAATTATTCACTAAAAAAATATTTTCAAACCACGAGCATTTATTTCAAAAAATCGCTACGATTTTACGCTATTTGATGTACAGTTTTAATTAAAACCAATTCATTTTGTAAATCATTTTTATAGGCTTAAATTTCGAAATTGTCAGAGCGTTAATTTTTTTTTAACGATCTCACTCTGTTTTTATTAATTTTATTTGGTCAATGAACAAATCGATTACTCCTACAAATTCGATATTAGGGTTTAGAAAATTAATATAATGTTAAAATTAAATCATGGGCGTGTCATTTTGATAACACGATTTATGAATAAATATTTTTCTTGAGATATTTATTTTAGAAGCGTAAATTTATTTTTAAATGAGACCCAACACAGATGTTATTTGAGATATAGATTTGAATATTTAAAAATTTGATCAAAATGTAAAGTTATTTGGATTTAGTCAATTGGACAGTGGCGGTTCCTTATGCAGGCCGCAGGTCCGCGCGCCCCTCCTGAACATTGAGCGTATCACCGTAGATATATAATTGTATTGCGATATTTTATCTCGGCATTATATTTCATAAAAGATAAAGCTTGCGCCGCGAACATACCTAACACTCATGACTCAACACGATATGGCAGCTAGCAAGTACCAGTCAAATGCATATGCCCTATCTGTTGGAAGCGCTAGAGTTAGAGCGACGGTATGCAGTATAATAGCTATACTGCATATACTTGGCAATATAGCTATATCGTTAATATGTAGTACAAATTCGAGCGCCACCCTGCCACATAGTACAGGTTAAATGCATATGCACTCATCTCACTCTATTCCAAGCAATAGGTGAGAGCGACCGTATGCAGTATGTCTTCTCTATTTCTTCGGTTCGCTTGTACCATATAACGACTCATGTACATAAATTCCAGCGGCTTTGGATGAGTCATAGCAACGTGACGTCACGCTGCTTGCACAGCGAGAATATATATACGTTGTTTATGCTATTCTGGGCTACGATTCTTTAGCGTCCTAACAGAGAAGCCTAGTATACAGTAAAATTGATATAGATATAGTTGCATTGTTCTGTGAGTTACGTATGTACGATTTTGCCACGTGTTTCTCCAAGAATATATTTAATAAAAATGAACAGTGTTAGTTCTTTATTGAAAATAGAGTTTTGTAGACTTTCTCTTGTGGACAAAGTAAAAATTAAAGAATTAGGTAGGCCATTGCCTGATTTAAATTGATCACAAACTTGTGCAAGGAGTGTTTATATCAATGAAAGATAGAAGAGTGGAATTCACATTCAAGAAATGATTGAATGGAATCATTTTGCATCCATTTTAAGTAAGATTTCTCACTATTATGTTATTTTTTAAGAAATGCGCGCCCCCAGATTGAAATGGCACGAGCCGCCACTGCAATTGGATGAAGATTCTGCGAGTATAATTAATAATGAGACTAGTATTTATAAGCACCGATTAAAGCCAACATTATTTTATATAAGCCGCATTATATCGCATTCATGAACATTGAAGAATTTTCCTGAATAAAATGTGGAAAAATATGGAAATCTCTCCACCTTCAAGCAGAATTTGCATTTAGGCGGCAAGTGGATGACTATAATTAAAATACTTGTGTTGATTATAACTTACTCTCTACATACTAGAAGAAAATCCCGAGTGTATCATTTTCTATGAATCTAATTATCTGAACAAGTATTCATTGCCTGAACTAAATGTAATTAGTATCAAATATAGTAGCCGCTTTATAGCTACCATGATACGCCGAGGTACCTCGCAGGTTCTATCTTAAGAAAAATATTCGTATCCTACGCGTTGAGCGTGGCCTGGCATGTCCATAATGATATATGAGAGAATTACAGAGAGGCGGCTGTAAGATGGCGACAGCTCTCGGGACTACAGATCATCCTGTAGTTGTTAATTCCACTTCTGCTGTTCTTACAATTTCGCAATCTTAAGCTACAGTAATCAAGGGGAGACACCTATTGAGATGTAAAACCATATAGATTCCGCATATACACCTCGAATATTACGCGAATTAATCATTTCATCTATTGTCGAATTTGACACATTCAGAAAATTAGTTTAAATCGATGTAACGATACGCATAGTGCTAATAAAAAATATGCGTGAGACTCTCGCGCGGTAGATGTGAAACTTCTTAGCTCCTAGGAAAAGTTGATTTTATGCATTGCCCTTTTTCCATTTGATAACGATTTGATTTTGATTTTGATTGATTTTGATTGACACTCTGATCATCAAAGAAAGCATTATTAACTGTAATGTCGTACAGTCTATAAAGAGGAGTTTGGATTAAATATTGTAGTCATATTTTTATAGTTCTTTTTCTCACCAAACTTATTAAATAACTCGATATGTGTATTTTTCTACTATTTATGTGGACATTAATACAATGATCATCATCAACGTCTCTTGGCAAATGATTCACCATCGTATTCACAGATATTGGAACATTAATAATTTGCCCATAAATCCCATGTACATGTCATAAACATCGAATTTGCATAAATGGAATTCTGGGTGAAATTAACCTATCTGACACTAAATCTAATTTTGGTAGATGACCAGGTAATTCTGGGTAGACAAAACCATTTCACGTCGATAACATTGGAATGGTATTCCGAGTGAGAGCATTTCGGCATGAATTGCACGCTATCACATCTTCAATGATAATGGCTGGAAACGCAGTATGTAAAAGTTGCTCGTGCTTAAGATCAACAGGTTTCACATCATTCTTGAACCATATTCGATCACATATGGAACATACTGTACCTAGCGGATTATTGAAAAATTGTTTATCAAATTCGCGATGAGCAGGTTGGAACAATGTAAATTTTGTGTATGATGCACTAGTGGGTGCATTTCTATATGTCGATGGCTCGCTCAGCTGTATCAGATTCATTTCGTTGATCTCTCACACCGCGTGTATCTTCACGTGTAGACTGAATAAGTGGCATTCAAATTCTCTATACCACTCACTGTGTCCTCACTTAACGACGGTATCGATTCATCTAGTGTATTTGAGGTCGTTGGAAGGTTATGTTATCCACCGTGTTTCTTTAACGCCATTTGCCTGGCTCGATACTCTCTACTTCTTTCCAAGGTACTTGTTGGCACTTTTCTTGGCGGTTTATTCGCTTTCTTCCGTTCTCTAAAGGCTCGCACTCTGTCTGTACTTGTCTTTTTCACCATTTCACTTTTCACACAATGGAAATTGTTAGCTAAATGATTAAGCTGTGTTTGTGTAATATATAATAAAATACGCAAGCGTCTACTGGTTGCCTTATGCTACACAGTACACGCGGCGCATGCGCGTAGCGTGTTTCACTTTTTGTGACGTTCAGGCCAATTTGCCCTACCGCGCCTATAGAAGCTTCACTTCAAAAAAATTGGAATGCGCAAGAACATGAAAAGAAGTCGACTATTTAGTATAAGTGTTGGACTCTTACCTGTGTGCAGGAACAGGTGGTTCTTAAGGTTAGTGTGTTTGGAGAATCCTCTTGAGCAGATGTGACATTTGAAGGGCCACGATCCGGAGTGCACGTACATATGCGATCTGAGATCTCCTGGCGTGGGGAACGATTTACTGCACAGGCTGCATTTGTGCGGTTTATCCTGAAACCAAAAAAAAGAGAAATTTTCAAATTTCAGCAGATTCAGTTTCGCATTTGAAACGTGCGCTCCGAGCAACTATTAGTTATTTTTCTGCGTTGGGATATTTAAATTTAGACACGTTTCATTTTTCTCTTCAATTAAAAGATGGGCGCATAGCGCTTGAAATGTACATTTAGCTACTTAATGCTTGTTACGGTATTTGTGTGATATTCTATATTATAAATGTTCAAATATCTAGAAATTATGTTATAATAAAATCAGTCAATCAGAATAATATTTCAAAAATTCTTCCATTAATTAATCAATCGCGTACACCTTGCGATAATTTAATTAAATTTCATTAATGCATTGCATATCTGCTCTAGAATTTGTTTAAACAGTATGTAATTAAGTTGCTCTCATATAGCAACTACAAAGAGTAATCTACTCAAAGCAACAAAGAAATGTCAACACAAATATTTATGCACTCGATATGCATTTCCTTATAATTTAATATATACAATATTAATTAACATCTCGTTAAATTCGCATATATGTGTGATTACGTACTATATACTGCAATTTATCTCATTCCGTGCAAAAAAAAAATAATGTTACGCCATTATAATCAATGGCGTAACATTAATTTTTGTATAGATACATCACACGTAATTATTGAAATTATTACTTGATAGATGCATAATTTCTTAATTTTTTTTGGTGTCTACGTAAATATTACGAATAAATCGAATTATAAAAATCATCTCCTTTATTTAATCGATTGATTATTAAAAGTTATTCCATAATATGGAAAATAAAAGACGGTTACTTTGTTTTTATATCGCCAAAAAAAATGATATCACAAAAAAAAAATGTTGGTAATATAAAAACAAAGTAACCGTCTTTTATGTTCCATTTCTTTTATTATTTCATCTAATAAAAAGAAACAGTTAAATATGCAAAATCGTCGTTTTATCAACAACATGTTAACATTTACATAACACGCAGTAAAAGCTGTTATCCTACAATAAATTGCTAATCAACATTTCGAAAAAGTGTGAATTATTGAAATTCTCTTAATATGAAGTATAATTTGCTATATTATGTTTATGTCGAGAGACTAAAAAAATGATTCGGTATGTGAAAATTATGCAAGTGCAAAGCGGTAATTGAATAAATTGCAAACGATTGCGAATAAGGAATAAGTATGTTTAAGCATTGGTAAAAATTATAACGGGCATTCTTATTTCCGCGAATATGATAAATTGTATAGTTCAAGGGAGCAGGATTGAGAATGTAATAAGATTTTAGATAAATATTTCTAATTATGCGCGTATTTTAGAAATTTATTCGATACCAAAACCATATTTTTGCACACAGAGAAAGGATTACTCAGAAAAAAATGTACTTGACTTGAGTACTTAAATTTTTTTTTACAAGACTATAAAAGTTTGATCTAAGTAAAATAAAATATATATTTCAAATTGAATCTAAATATTCTTGAATTTATATATCATTGAATAATATATTTTACTTGAATAGAGACGACTAAAGAATTGAATTGAGTATATTATTTCTTGACTTAAATTATTCAATGAAATTTTTTATTTCCATGTGAAAAAAATTCAATCTAAGAGAAAAATACGTCACGCAAGCTTTTAATAATTCAAAGCAAATATACTTATTGTTTTAATTAAGTAATAATTGACTTAACTTGAATATATAAAATAATTAGCGGTATAAGTTATTCCAATTTTGAAGCAATAAAGCGCATTTCATAGTTCAAATAATTTTATTGCTCATAGTGAGAATTGTGAAATTTATTTGATCCAAGAAAATACATTTAATACATTTAATAACAGTAAATATTTTCTCACATAAAAATAATTCACTTTGGCACGAGTCACGATTTTTATAGAAACAAGAATAAAACATTGTTTTATTTTCTAATAACTTTATGTTAACGTAACTATGATCTAATATGACCAAATATACTATTTTTTTGCCATCAATTATTTCACATGTTAAATTATATTATTAAAAAAAAATACATTTTAATAATAGTTAGTTAAAGAGTCCGCAATCCTAAAGATTGGTTGGAAACAGCACGCCATGCCGATCTATCCTGAGCAAATCCCTTCATCTCCCTATAGCTATTCATCTCAACGTCTTCAACTATCTGACTCACATACTCCAATCTAGGCCTACCTACCCCTCTCTTTCCCTCCACTCTACCTTCTATGATCAATTGCATAATCCCCCCATGCCTAAGAATATGCCCTACTAGTCTGTCTCTCCTACGCTGTAACACTCTCCAGATACTTCTCTTCTCCCCTACTAACTCTAGTACAGCTTCATTTGTTACTTTATCTTCCCAACCAATCCTCATCATCCTCCTATAACACCACATTTCAAGTGCTTCTAATCTACGCTTCTCTTCCTTTCCTATAGTCCACGCCTCACACCCGTACAGTGCTACACTCCAAACATATACCTTCAGTAATCTTTTTCTAATACCCAAGTCAATATTTGATCTTAAAATCTGTTCTTTTTCTACGAATGCCTTCCTACCCTGTGCTATCCTACACTTTATATCTACCTTGCTTCGATTATCTTTTGTGATTCTACTGCCTAAATAACAAAAATCTGACACTTCTTCGATTCTATTATCTCCTATTGTGATCCTCATTTTTCTACTGCATTCCTTTTTGTCACACCTCATCACTTTAGTTTTACCTATATTTATTTTCATGTTAAAATCCCTAGTCAATACTGCCTAATAATAATTGAAAATATTAATCAAATGATGGTCGTCATTTCTTGTATTAGTTATTTCTTTTGATCTTCTCCATTTACGTGCCTATATCCGGCGCTGGGATTTTTATTACATCCATTTGCGGATAAAACGCGTTTCTTCTATTTCTATAAAAGCGTCTAATTGAAGGCAATATCCGTTTTCCGGTTATTTGTTTTAATCATACACTACACTAAAGAAAGACTGCCACTACTCCATTACTCTATATTCAATATTATAGCGAATATTCTTCGATTTTAATTATTAACTTTATAAACGCAGTTTAAGATATTGTAAATTTATAACGATTAATAAAAATATGTCATCAGTTTTGTAGAACCAAATTCGAATTTAACATAACAAAACATATCTAATTTATAGGCAATTATTAATGGGAAATATCGGCATATTATAATATTGATTCTAGTATATGCAAGTATATCTCATAATCCATATAGTTACACATTATCTTCAGTAAAAGACATTTAGACGATCACAAACACTGGATTAGTTACGGTAGTCTGTATTATACAATGTAGTTTATTTTCTTGTATGACAGCTTCAGAAAATAGACAATAAAACCAATATTTTGCATAAAATATTTAAATTGTTTAGTAAAATTATTGCATGCATAAGACATGCAAAAGCTTCAGCGAATATGCATATGGATAATCCAACCAATGAGATGTAGAAGTACATGAAAAAAATTTCGATTTTTTTAAATATACAAGTAAAGAATTTAGTTTGTATTTTGTAAAATATTTTCGCTCATGTGCTCATATGTAATAATACTTGACTATAAATGTATGATATAAATAATATATGACTAAAATTGCATCAAGATGATGGATGACGTTTGATCCGCAATTAATTTTTTGTCATGAGCAAAGAAATCGCGCTTGCATTTCTACGCTATCTTTGTTCATTTCATTTGCTTATTCGTTTAAAAGACGACCTGAAATTTTGCAAGTTTTGAGATAGTGTAAAATTGTTAGGGAATTTTATGACCGTTTGAGGAATAATCTAAGAATTTTTAATTCATACGTAATTCTGCTGTAGAATAAAATCAAAAAGCTGCTGAAAATTGAAAAATGAGAAGTTGGCCCTGTTTGATTATTATTTTTTGTATGTTTATGATTTTTATAATAATATTTGATCCCATAATTTAAACTATGCAAGAGGTTTTGATAAGAGATCATTATTGTAAAAGATACATGTTATTTAAATTTGGGAAATTTCAGTTTTTTATTTATTTATTTTTAGTTAAGATTTTCAATTTGAATTCGATATGGTGAAATGACTGAATAAAACATTTTTTTATAAGAAATGATCTTGGGATTCCAAATTTGCTTAAAATTTTTGTAGGTAGATTATGAGTTTGGTAAAAATCGTAAAATAGCGGAAAATGGTAAAAATCCGAAGGGTACACCCTTTAAATTTTTTTTGGTAAAATTTTCGCATTTTTTAAAGTATAATTTGAAATGAACAAATCAAAACAAAGTACAATCGGAAGAATAATTTTTTCGCGTACATTTGTGTTGGCAAAAATCCTTTATTTTTATGTTAAGAATTAAGTTACTAGTTAACACAAATACTTTTAAATACCACTTAAAATTATGGCTAATTGATTCAACATAGAACGGAAAAGCCACATTTTTGTACTATTAAATGACTAAGCATAATTTTTTTTTGTTTTCATTTGTTTTTTTTACAACACAAGTGTTATGTGACGAAAATATAGTATATAGAGATACAACTAAATAATGTGTTTTATAATAATAAATAAATAAAATAAATAATAATTGTAAAACCGTTAGAAAATCGCAGTTTAAAAATAATTCATACAAAGATATGATTGCCAATAGCTACTGGAATGACTGCTGTACACATCTACAGCAACTTTTTTTTAATGTTAAATGTCAGAACTGTGGCAATGCAAGCTAAAGAAGTACTAAATAGAACGGCACTAGTACCTCACTAGACCAGTACAGAACACATCATAATTAGCCTCACAGATGTTTATTGATTTATATAAAAAAAGGGGATGTAAAAACATCTATTTTATATAATAAAACGACAATTTTTATTACGCCCATTGTCGATATTTAAATTAGATTTATTCAGGTTAAACAAGCTCTTATAACTTGGACGTTTTAAATATTTGATAAACGTAAAGAATTTATTTCTAGTTTATCTGTAATAAAAATATGTTTATCCACAAATACATCAACAATTAATTTATAAAAAATGAAAGCTAATTTAAACAAAATTACATATGGATAGGAAAATGCAATCAGTGTGTAATTATGTTTTTTCTTTTATTTTTTTAAATTTACATTCCTTGTGTATGTATATAATTAATCGCAAAGTATTTAAAAAATTTCATGTAGTCCAAAAAAGAAATTACATTTCAAATGTAAATATTCTCCGAATTAAATTCACTGTATCCAAAATTTATTAACGTCAGAGAGCTGAAAACGTCTAAAAACGGTCATTTTCAACGAATACAAGAGTTTTTAGACATTCTCGTGCTTCGCGGATTAAAAACGCATTTTTCACGACAAAAAAATATTTTTTATCTCTGAAAATAAATTTATTAACGTCAGAAAGCTGGAATGGTCTAAAAACGACCACTTTCAACGAATACAAGCGTTTTTAGACATTTTCGTGCTTCGCAGATTAAAAATGTATTTTTCACAACATTTTTTTTTATCTCAGAAAATAAATTTATTAACGTGAGAGAGCTGGAAACGTCTAAAAACGATCACTTTCAACGAATACAAGCGTTTTTAGACATTTTCGTGTTTCGCAGATTAAAACTGTATTTTTCACGACAAAAAATATATATTTTATGTGTGAAAATAAAGTTATTAACGTCAGATAGCTGGAAACGTCTAAAAACGATCACTTTCAACGAATACAAGCGTTTTTAGACATTTTCGTGCTTCGCGGACTAAAAATGTATTTTTCACGACAAATTTTTTTTTTTATCCGATAATAAATTTATTAACGTCAAAGAGCTGGAAACGTCTAAAAACGATCATTTTCAACGAATACAAGAGTTTTTAGACATTTTCGTGCTTCGCGGATTAAACACGCATTTTTCACGACAAAAAAATATTTTTTATGTGTGAAAATAAATCTAAAACGATAAATATATAATTACAGCTAACGTCAGATTTTTTCCTCTACGATAGTAAATTTTTATCTCGTGACAAGAAATCATTTGATGGACATATCGTACTTTACATCTAATATGCAAAGTAGTTTTAATCTATAAAAAATAAACACCTATTTTTTCGTGCCGCGGTCTTCTTAAGCAATACAAGTGCTGTATATGTAAGCCGATATGATTTCTATATTGATTTATTCACGCATAATTACATGGCAGGTAGTTGATATACCTTAAATTGACATATTGCATGCAAGGTTGTACGGAAAGCAATGTGCATTACATGTCGGACATGATGTTGCAGGAGCAGGTGTAGAAGTTCACTTTAAAAATGTCTGGATATAATAATATAAATTATTGCTCGTACATTGCGCGGAAATATGCAATGAAATTCCTTCGCAAAAACATTTTATATACCAGTAACAACGATCGTTTATAAAAAAATACCAACGTATGGTAATGTGTTTCCTTATGACTTATTAAAAAAAAACTTTTAAAACTATACCATGGAGCGTCCCAAAAAAAAATTTTTTTCGGTTTTTCTAAGTCGTAAAATTTATTTGTATACATCCGATTAGTTTAAATGTACCTAATCTGCGTCATCGCGTAACTGAACATATTTGTGTCCTAATAATTTTGTTACTAGCTCATTTCTGTTTTGAAAAGTATACTACGAGACGATATCTTAAATTAACATCTACTGTAATTCAACCTGTTTACTGGTTCAATATTTTCGGCGGCAGATGATTTTCTTTCACGCAGTTTTTGTCCACAATTTACCAGAAATGTCCGTTAGATAGATAACGCCCCATAGAATATAAATTATACCACGAAGGAATTTAAACGTTATTCTTTAGAACGATATTTTTTATCATCACCAAAATTTTAGAAATTTCAAGGGGCAAACAGGGTACTTAAAAAAAAAAATTATAAATCGTTTTAAATAAATCAATCTCGAAATTAAAGCATAAAACTCCGCGACTAAATTTTAAGCCAAATTTTGCAAACTATTTGAAATCGCAAATTCTAAAATTTGAATCATATCATCTACATACTCTTCGCACGCTTTCTAGAAAATTTGTGGATGTTAAAACACGCTGTATATCCTCTTAGGCACCGACATTCTGAATTCAACTCTGACCACACTATCATAACGTCTTCCAAGGTAGACAGCACACTCGCACGAGGTACCACATGCGCTATAAGTGTTGTGGGTAAGAACCGGAAGTATGGGGGCACCTGTGATCCAGCACCTTGTGAACCGACGTAGCCCCGTCGATCGTCTTCGTCCATCCGATGATCACCATCATCATCAGTAACAATAACAACAGCAGTATATGGTATGTGTGGTTAAATTTTAGGGGCGCATGTAATTTCCACCATAATTTCATCGGGAATATCATTTAGAATTTTTAAGTATGAATTTTTTCAAAAGAATTGGCTGGAAGTGTATAATAATGAATAAATTTTTGATAATGAATGGCCGAATCTAATGATTTTTTATCAATTATCGTTGCATGTTTATTGCATATAATAATAATAATAATAATAATAGATAGTATAAAATATCACCCAAATACTGTAACTTAAAGCATGAAGTAGCTGGATGCGCATTTCATAGGCTATGCCTCCATCTTCAGTAGCACAAGATAAAAACTAAACAATATTATTTTTATTGTATTTATTTTTGGTTATTTTAGATTTGACAAACCAAAGTTTATTGTTTTTACTTGTTAGTTTCGTTATTTATTAATTTATATTATTTTAAAAGATTTATATGTCATATTATATGCCATTTTTGAAATACTTTTCTCATATTGACTTATTTATTTATAGTATATTAATCACGATTCGTGACAGAGGTATTTTATTTCGTTCTTATCTATTGCTACTGAAGATGGGGGCATTGCCTACGAAATGCGCATCTGGCGGTATTAGTTACGTTATTTGGGTGACATTTTATACTATTATTTAACACCGTAGTGATATTTTTTAAATAATAATAGACTTTATTAAGAAAAGAAAAATACATGAAAATACACTCATATATAAAAAATATATATAAACAAACGAATTTCTTAATAATAACTTAAAAGACAAAGTTCAGCCTTTAACCTAATTACATGAATATAATAAGTAAAATTCCTTTTTTTGCTGGTCTACCACTTAACTCATGATATATGTTTTTAAATACTAAATTATCTTCATAACATTTTTCTTTTCTTGATTAATTTTTTAGATTTTTGTATATTTGTTTTCTTTCAATTTTCGAAATTCCATTCAATAAATAAATTGGTAAATTCCAGAACAATAATTTTCCCGCATATAAAATTGTTTACTTTGATTTTTTCAGTTGTTTTAACTATAGATATTTTCTTAGATTGGTTTAACAAAAAATGTTGCCGTTTTGTTGTGGTGGAAATTAAATACACCCATCTTTTACACTTCCAGCTGAATAGGGGCAACAAGTGGACGGGCATCATGTACTATAAGATCCGTTCCCACGTAAACTATCCACCTATGATATTCACCTTCGTAGCACGTTGTAAGGAAATTTTGAAGACACGTAAAGAAATGGTGAAGTGTCTGCATAGTGCAGTATATTTGGACGATGTAAGGAGCTTGTACGTAGAAGGATACCTGCTCTGAATATAATTCCTTTCGCCTTGAATCCGTTGCAAGACGTTACAATTCTAATGGTGAGTTTATATCCGTTTTTATTTTATTTTAAATTTTTGCCGAGCATGAGATATATATTATTATATCGATTAATAAAAAAAAATCACTAGAATATATATTTTTTATATAGTATAGTTCAATCATATTATTTTATTTTATTAATATCAGCAGGAATGGAATTATTTTTCAAAATTATACATCTTTAGTATCTTTTCCAATCGTGTGAATGTGCCTTTACATATATAACGATCACAGCCCTAATAAATTCTTTCTATGTTTTGATCTATGCTATTCTTCGGCAGTGACCCATTACGATACGTTAGGTCATGTGATATAAGAGGTGCAAACAAGTGTCTTCAGAATAAATACAGGGTGATCTGTAAAAAGATCGATTTAAATCGGCGAATTATTTTTTTAAACGATTAATGTTGCTATAAATAAATACGCTGCTTAGAAAATAAAAATGAATAATATTTTAGGTCTTAGAGAGTTTATTAAAAATATTAAAAAAATTCGCATAATGCGAAAATAAACACATTCTGATATGTGAAGGAAATAAGGCATTGTAATAAAATTTTTGAAGCTTTATACTTTTAAATTTCGAAATAATAGAAAAATGAAAAAAATTAAATCTGCATATGCTAAAATTAAATACTGGAAGAAGGTTTAGGTTTTGGTTTTGATAGGCCGTTTTTAATTTTAAATTTTAAATTTACGTGCCAGTATATATTAATTATGAATTATTTTTGTACGCAATTTTTTTAAAAATGTACTAAAACTCGCATCAATTTGACCATATTCGTGGTAAAAAAAAATAGCCTAGAGAAATATTAAAAATTCCTATTTAAAATGAAAAATTTGATTGCAGCATTGAAACATAAATATCAAACGATAACTCCCATATCTTTTACTGCTGTGGTTCAATCGAGTAACCTCTTCCAAAAAAACTGTAGCCTCACGTTGCATTAACTTACAAAGCTGATAAATGAACAACTATATTTTCTATAAAAATATATTTATTAAACCTTTAGAGGGTGACATGTATTTAAAGGTATATTTGACAAAAATGTCGAGCCTTTTATAATAAATAATAAATCGTTCTGATTTGAAAAAGAAAAAATATCAATAGTAGTGTAATATAAATTACACACCGTGGCAAAAATTTTTTTTATTAGTTTGCTTACTACCCCTGTACAATTGAAGGAATTCACCACCAGTATATTATTTCCCGGAGGTACTAAGAAGTACCAACAACTATATCGCTCGTCTCGTCTTACATATGTGTGTGTATATATAAGATTTCGGTCATAGTTGACTTCTTTCAGTCAGGTTAGTCAGTCACCATAAAAAAAATAGCCTTTTGTAATAATCCCATGCGAAGAACAAAGGTCAGCATGCATTACGTCTACGTACTGGTAAATTGTGGACGAAGCTCTTCTATCTGAGAACAACCGTTCACATGGTCACGGTAATTGACTATTTACATACATTATACAATTATGGACCGATTATAATAACATACATTTCGTTGTTGACTACCGAGCAGGCCGATTGTTTGTTTTATAATCTGTTTTAAGAACAGTCTAAGACGACCGCCCTCGCCAAATTACAAAAATATCATTTTGTTATTACAACTAAAAGTTATGACTTATATAATGCCTCATTAAAAATTAATTTTACACGAAATGTGTATATTATCCGACAATTCAAATTACTGTCCAAAATATTCTCAAAAGTAAAAATAATACATCATATATTGCAAAAGAAAAACGTAATTACAAAACTATTTGTAAAAATCTCTTCGAAGTTGAGAATGATTTTAGATCCGGTTCTAATTATTTTATTAAAGATCATTTGGATCTTTTAAGTCGTTACCATCATCAATCCAGCAAAAATCTATCTTCAATCATAATAACTCTTCCTTGGTACTCTGAAAAATGCTATTACAATTTTCCTGCGCTGTGCAAACCGAATAACAATCGAGCAAAACCAAGAAAAACGTTAATTCTTTTCGCGAAATGAAGAAGTGCCTATCCTATCAAACAACGAGTTAAGTTCAATTCAACCAAGTGTGACCGAGCGTTCTTTTTCTTCAAAAAGAACTATAATATAGCGAGAGAGCGCCACCAGTGCCATCAATGGCATTAAGGAGCAAAGACCAACCTCTTCACGGCTAAGTTAGTTTTCTCACGCGCGTCACCAAACCGTTGCTGGAATACTGCCCTATATCATAATGAACAATATACACGTCTGTGAATATTTTTCTTAATTATAATCGCATGCTGATATTAGATTCCTCGTATTTGAATCGGTAGGGATATTGTTGATAAATTACGTTTACACTGGCCGCAATTTTTTTCAAAAAAAAAGTTTACATAAAAACGAATTAATATACAAAACCTGCCGATATCACCAATATATATTATACAAGATATTGAACAGTTACGTTAAAAAAAAAAAACGTGAGACTCGCGCGCGGTAGAAGTGAAACTTGTTAGCACCTAGGAAACGTTGATTTTATGCATTGCTTTTTTTCAATTTGTTAACGATTTGATTTTGATTGATTTTGATTGACACTCTGATCATCAAAGAAAGCATTATTAACTGTAATGTCGTACAGTCTATAAAGAGGAATTTGGATTAAATTTTGTGTATGATGCACTAGTGGGTGTATTTCTATTTGTCGATGGCTCGCTCAGCTGTATCAGATTCATTTCGTTGATCTCTCACACCGCGTGTATCTTCACGTGCCTGAATCAGTGGCATTCAAATTCTCTTCTATACCACTCATTGTGTCCTCACTTAACGACGGTATCGATTCATCCAGTGTATTTGAGGTCGTTGGAAGGTTATGTTGTCCGCCGTGTTTCTTTAACGCCCTTTGCCTGGCTCGATACTCTCTACTTCTTTCCAAGGTACTTGTTGGCACTTTTCTTGGCGGTTTATTCGCTTTCTTCCGTTCTCTAAAGGCTCGCACTCTGTCTGTACTTGTCTTTTTCGCCATTTCACTTTTCACACAATGGAAATTGTTAGCTAAAAGATTAAGATGTGTTTGTATAATATATAATAAAATACGCAAGCGTCTACTGGTACGTATACATACAGTACACGCGGCGCATGCGCGTAGCATGTTTAACTTTACGTAACGGAACCGTTTCACTTTTCGTGACGTTCAGGCCAATTTGCCCTAGTGCGCCTATAGAAGTTTCACTTCAAAAAATTCATTTCTTGTTTTTGAGGTAATTCCAAATTGAAATTTTGTCATTTCTACAATGCTACGGTTTAGTTTATTTTCTCGATGGCCCTGTACAATTTTTTTTTATTATTTAGCTAATCTAACTATTATTAAAGCCATATAAAACTTCATCAGAAAATAACCACGCAATCAGAGGTACCCAAGTTCCGTAAGTAATTATCTGGCATACTTCAAATTAAATATAGACAATTAATAATTCATTTAATAATATAATCTTCAATTAGGTACAGGAATTTGCGATTGAAAATCTTTAATCTTCCGTTACTAACTGCATAAATGCGTAGCTTTATGGCCGATAAACAAATAATCTGTACAAAAATTAATGATTACATTATTATTGTATATGCTGGTCGTTGAGGTTGGATTTTTTAATTTCGATAGAAGATCGGGGCAAAAATAACTGGTTCCATGAACAATTACGGAACAATTCCAATACTGTTGCATAGAAATCATCTTTTAATTTGAGCAAATCACGGACACATACGCGCGGGACTCGTAACTTGCACCACCACGTAGTCTAATTCGCTGCTGAAGCGGCTGAAGATCAAGCGGCAAATAACTGAATAATAACCATAATCATATGGTCTGAGCTGAACTGAAAACACCATAGATATGTGTTCGGCGATGGCTGAGGCTACGATGTGACACACCTCGTTATACATCGTTAAAAACCCATCGACTTGTGGCGTTGTGGCATTTACACGAATAATCAGACGCGTATGCCAAGACTTTGCTAATTATATCGAGTTAACTATTATTGCCAGAACATCGCTACTAGTCAAACTATTATACAGTGCCGAACTATAGTCATGCCGTCCAAAAGTGTAAGCTTTGAAATTTTTCAATATTTTAAAATGTACAATACACAGACTTATATACATCGTTTTTTTTTGTAAGTGGTGGACCAGTATCGTCCACTACTGCGCATAAGGGCTGCACTTATGTACTTCACTATATACTTATATACACAAGGTACTCAGCCACACCTAGTTTTTCTATTGACAATACACAAGCGTACCCACAGCACTGCATTCAATGTGCCGTACGACTGACGCCATACTGTTTTGAATAGCACTGCTCTGTACTGTATTGGTCAAGCCATTATACAGGTCTTGATTTATGATGCGTGAACTTCTGTCACTTTTAATAAAACGGTGTATACATTCACCGAAATTGGATCTGTTTAAACACAAATTCGTCGTTTTTTTCCCCTAAATTAATGCACAATCGAGTTACACACCTATATAAAAATCTTTTAATTTACTCCTATCTTTTTTCAATAACTTAAAAAATAATTTCAATCGCACTTAAATGGTCTCTTTAATATTTTTATTTTATATTTTATATCGAGCTTGTATAATGTCTTTAATCACGCTAGTACCACAATATTTCTAGTTCTAATATTGCATTATTAAATAGGATTCTGTGCCATTATAGGAATTATGTAATTGAAAATACCCCTGTTGTTTTTATTGTTTGTGGTTTTACCTGAGCATAGGAATTAACAAGAATGCTCAACGAAAATCGACGTTCTAAGATGATGATTGTAACCATAAACTAGATGGTAATTTACCGTTATTTACTAGGTAATAAAAAAACATAAGTTGATTTTTAGAATATCATGATAATATAAAAATAAAATTTTCAGAGAATTGTAATTTAAATGATTTTTTTTTCTTTTTGAATTTTTTTTTTTTGTATTTTTAGAGAGATTCGATATCAGAGTTCTAAATCTGCAAATAGTTTTGAACAAATTATAATAAAAAATTAGAATATCTCCTTAGATTTTTTTTGTAAAAATTTTACATATTCGATTATTAGTTTATGATATTTTATAATATTTTTTCGAACATTCGAATATTTTTTATTGTATTTTTAAAGAGATTTGATATTACATTCTAAATCTAAATTCGAAATCTGCAAATTGATTTGAACAAATTGTAAGAAAATTAGTAAGATATCTCTTTAGATTTTTTTGGTAAAATTTTTACATATTCGAATATCAGTTTATGATATTTAAGAAAAATTTTTCGAATATTTTTTATTGTATTTTTAAAGAGATTCGATATCAGAATTCTAAATTTGCAAATAGTTTTGAACAAATTGTAAGAAAATTAGAAGGATATCTCCTTAGATTTTTTTTTGTAAAAATTTTACGTATTCGAATATCAGTTTATGATATTTTATAATATTTTTTCGAATATTTTTTATTGTATTTTCAATGAGATTCGATATAAGAATTCTAAATTTGCAAATAGTTTTGAACAAATTGTAAGAAAATTAGTAAGATATCTGCTTAGATTTTTTTGGTAAAATTTTTACATATTCGAATATCAGTTTATGATATTTAAGAAGATTTTTTCGAATATTTTTTATTGTATTTTTAAAGAGATTCGATATCAGAATTCTAAATTTGCAAATAGTTTTGAACAAATTGTAAGAAAATTAGAAGGATATCTCCTTAGATTTTTTTTTGTAAAAATTTTACGTATTCGAATATCAGTTTATGATATTTTATAATATTTTTTCGAATATTTTTTATTGTATTTTCAATGAGATTCGATATAAGAATTCTAAATTTGCAAATAGTTTTGAACAAATTGTAAGAAAATTAGTAAGATATCTGCTTAGATTTTTTTGGTAAATTTTTTACATATTCGAATATCAGTTTATGATATTTAAGAAGATTTTTTCGAATATTTTTTATTGTATTTTTAAAGAGATTCGATATCAGAATTCTAAATTTGCAAATAGTTTTGAACAAATTGTTAGAAAATTAGAAGGATATCTCCTTAGATTTTTTTTTGTAAAAATTTTACGTATTCGAATATCAGTTTATGATATTTTATAATATTTTTTCGAATATTTTTTATTGTATTTTCAATGAGATTCGATATAAGAATTCTAAATTTGCAAATAGTTTTGAACAAATTGTAAGAAAATTAGTAAGATATCTGCTTAGATTTTTTTGGTAAAATTTTTACATATTCGAATATCAGTTTATGATATTTAAGAAGATTTTTTCGAATATTTTTTATTGTATTTTTAAAGAGATTCGATATCAGAATTCTAAATTTGCAAATAGTTTTGAACAAATTGTAAGAAAATTAGTAGGATATCTCCTTAGATATTTTTGGTAAAAATTTTACATATTCGATTATCAGTTTATGATATTTTATAATAGTATTTTATTCAAGGATTTATAATATGCCAGTGATTTTGGTGGAAGGTGAATATTAGGGAAATTACAAATTATTAAGTAGAAACGTTCCTCAATTTTAATTTTGCATGATAAAATGATCGAATGGAAATTTTTTTAATAGAAATTAATGGTTCCTAATCTGCAAACATTTTTATTTTATCACTATCAGTTTTATAAATATCGTCATAAAACACAAAAAATTTTTTTGGGTATTTTTATTTTTAATCTATATATCATATTTTCTGCACATATACATTATTATCCCATCCAAAGCCTAAATCCGCATCAAAATTCTATTTACGCAATGTCATTTTGTATTTCAAATCATATTGTCAATCCAAATATTTATTTTCTGACTTGCTTATTCCTAACAGATTGCCACCGAATGTTATTTCCGTTACTTAAGAACCTAATAATCATAACAGACGAAATATTCTTAACGCGGGGTTACTTAATTCACATTCGTCCATCTCGCACGATTACAAAAAAAGCCGCAAGTTTTCTTAAGCACGAGAGGACGAACACTTGATTCCATCTTTAATACATGATGTAAAACTGAATCAAGTGATTAAGTAAAATATGATACGACTGTAATAAAAAAAAATTACTAAACTAAAAAAAAAAACACACAGAAAAACAAAATGATCTATAGATTATCATAATATATAATTAATAATTTCAATGTATTCGTAGTTGTAAACCCAAATATTTTTAAAATGGTAATTAAATTAAATTAAATAGTCTTAATGGTCGTTGGTGAATTAATCAAATTCTGAGTTTTGTGAGTAGCAATGCTCTTCTTTGAAAGGCAGTGGCGAAGAAACAGCAGGTGTTTTCCTAATATAACCGACATAACCTTCAAACGAACGCCGTTTAAGGACGAGAATTACTTGTGCGACTTCTTAATTCAATCCGAGAACGTAGTAAACATACCCTAAAAGTTCGAGTTATTGAAGTAACTGGATATCGTATTGGCTTGGTGTTATTTTTTACAATGACGTAGGACTTGGCTTTGTACACATATGCCATGTGTCGTGTTGCAGCTACTTCTACATAATTACAATAATTTATATATTTTTTTCTTTGGCTCTTCTTCAATCCAACCAAGATGGTATTCGGATATCCACTATGACGGTTTTATAGCATATGGAATATCATATGTTCTATGGATATGGACATATATTTGTTTAGTTTCGTTGAAAAGGGGTAGATAGAAATGCTCATTTCTTTTATGACTGTCTGAATAAATGTGATAGATGAAGATGCTATTAAGTAGGCTTAAGTATTTTTTTAAGGGTCGTGATTTGTCATAATCAGTACCGGGATTATGACGGTACTCCAGCTTTCAAGCTCGAGCCTTGAAAATAGATTATGGGGATAATATACATGTCAAAATCCTTTATTGTATTCAGTGGCAGCTTGTGCCATTTCAATCTGGGGGGGGCGCATTTCTTAAAAAATAACATAATAGTGAGAAATCTTACCTAAAATGGATGCAAAACGATCAAATTCAATCATTTCTTGAAAGTGAATTCCACTCTTCTATCGTTCATTGATATAAACTTTTCCAAAAGTTTTTCGTTAAAATTGTAAATATCTCGCACCACATTTTTATTAATACACATCATCGCTAACGCGTTTAAACGAACATTACCCCCATAGCATTTCGCAAAAAAGTCTTCATTCTTTTAAGTGTTGAAAAACAACGCTCTGATTCAGCAGTTGTTAAAATAATTTTAAGTATTTTTATAGTTTCCGGGAAAGTTTCACTGAGATTATTTTGTAGTAATAACGAAAGAAAATTTGTAGCTCCAATTATTTGATAAAAATCCGGACGCGAGTAAATGACTTCTAATTCTGTTTTTAATCTGGTTTTATACAAAAATTGATATGCATGACACACGGTTTCCAAAAGGTCCACTGGAAATTGTTTAGAAAATGTTTGCATCGATTTCGTGTTAAATAACTTAGCGGCTTGTAGATGGCCGCGATATGAGAATCTGTCCTTCATCTGTGTTATAATTTTTTTTGTAAATGTCTCTTGTAAAACGCCGCGTAAATGTCCGGTTTTGAGCACTCCTTGCACAAGTTTGCGATAAATTTACATCAGGTAATGGCCTACCTAATTCTTTAATTTTTACTTTGTCTACAAGGGAAAGTGTACAAAACTCTATTTTCAATAAAGAACTAAGACTATTCATTTTTATTAAATTATTTCTATTAAATATATTCTGGGAGAAACACGTGGCAAAATCGTACAGACGTACATATCGTACATACACAGAACAAATGCTACTGTCTAATCTGGCTATTCTATATCAATTTAATTCTATATCGTTAAAGAAGCGCGATATCCAATAGATGATATAGTACATCGGTCGCCTGCACTCTATGATACACTCATCTCATTGCATATGTACTGTATATATGCATTTAACTTGTACTGGCGTTGGATAGCCGCTGGGAATCAGTGACACATTTTAGACGATGAAGAAACGAGAGAACCGAAGAAACAGAAGATATACTGCATACGGTCGTTCTCACCGATTGCTTACAATAGAGTGAGATAAGTGCATATGCATTTAACCTGTACTGTGTGGCTGGGTGGCGCTGATCACGCAGCAGCACCAAATTAGCGATATATCTATACCACGCGAACGATAGATACAGATAGATATAGCATCGGTCGCTACTGTGACTTGCAACGGATACCACAACGAACGCCACACCGTGTTGTGTTGATTGTTATCGCGGCGCAAGCTTTATCTTTTAGCAAAAATAATGCCGAGATAAAATATCGTAATACAATTATATATCTACGGTGATGCGTTCAATGTTCAGGAGGGGCGCGCGGCCCTGCGGCCTGCATAAGGAACCGCCACTGATTGTATTATTATATCGTAACTTTCTTGAACACACTTTTTTGTACAACTAAGGATCATTATTAAGACGGAACAATTATTTAACGCTTTTGAAGTTGGAGAAAGTATATTATTTAATGCGAAATTTAAATAACAAAGCCGGAGAGAAAATAAGAATTTAACCATTCTTGAATGATGGAGGAGTTTCAATTATATTCCTTTAGTCTTCACATTGTTGCACTTATTTTAAATAAAACATTGAAAATTTTTATGGATTAACTTACTTTGATGTGCGTCATCCGATGATAATACAAGTTTGACGATGCCGTAAACCGTTTCATACAAACGGGGCATTGATGTGGTTTTTCACCACTGTGGATACGCCTATGCGTGTTTAGGGATGACGAAGTACTGAAACCCTTGCCACAAACCATACACACATGTGGCTTTTCACCTGTAATGATAAAAATATATATTAATTTAAATTTAAGGTCAGTATTAAAAGATCAGTATTGTTTTAGTTTGCTCAACGTTTGTGGAAAATAAGCTTATGGATGTTAAAATTCAATGAATTTTCTAAATAATGTTTAATTGTATCACAAAATATAAACAATTTTAAGTCACAAAAAAGTTTTCTGATCGTATGTAAAATTTAAGTACACCGGTATAAAAAATAAAATAAAAATCATTGTATAGATCATCTCTTCAATTTAGCTTATGATTGTTTTGGCACTTTCGGGGGAATTTTTAAATTCACCCTGTATGTTCTATAAAGGGTTCTATTGTAGAAAATTGTTTAGAACCATCACAATCTGCTATACATATCGTATAATATTTCTTCTATCTCAAGCAATTAGTCCCTCCAATTTGTTAATGTTGTCAACTTTAATCTTCACACATGTCATGTTATCCTTCGTCGATATGTTTATCTATACCTCACATCAATTATTCCATCATTCAATCCAAATATACCTTCGTATTTTTATAAGCTGAAATCCAAGATATAACCTACCATATTGCTTATTTGCTCCAATGCTTTCTGATCTATAAATTCGCAAATATTTACTTTTGGAATCTCGCCGAAAATATGAAAAAGTAAAATGTAAAACGGTAAATTAATGATTCCGAACATACTCGGTACAATTCCCCTTCGGTTGGTATATTTTGCAATAACACCGTTTTAAAAATCCAAAAAATTCCAAACCAGAAACGCGCAAAATTCAAAACAAAAATGCCAAACTCTACATACATATTCTATTGTACAGTTACAAGTATTTGCAAATTTTCTACACGACAACGAAGATTCCAAACTCTTATTATCTGAAATCGAAACATTCCAAACATTAATTACCTGTATGCGTTCTCATATGTCGTTTTAATAGTGACGGCCTGTCGAAGGCCTTGCTGCATACCGAACAGGGAAGTAGATTCCTCTCGCGAGGTCTCGCTCTGGGCGTGGGCGTCGCTGTGGCATGGTCCGGCAGGTCGCCCTGGCTACTAGCCGCTGAAGAACCACTACTACTGCTACCACTGTTACTATCTCCAGAGACAGATTTACCTTCATCTTCTGCACTGGGAGGTGATGCGGATAACGCTCGGGATAAAAGCGACATGGACAAGTCGAGCGGGGAATCTGAGAAAACAATGGAATTAGTTATCAAACGTTGTCTTGAACGAGCTCGGATGGAAAGAATGCAAGTATTGTTTTCTAACGTAACTAAAATTGGTTTGCATCTTTGACGAAGACACGTTTGAAGAAGACCTCGCCGTATATAAACCTCACGCCAACTAAAATAAAATTGCGTTAGATATTTTATGCATAATGCAAATAAAAGTCATTACTTTCTTTGCACAAAGATGCACATTCTAAACTGAAAATAAAAAGTAAACACATGATGTGGTGCAAAAATGATCGGTTAACCTACATAACCGATCCTATACAAGGGCCTAATATATATGGCATACCATACCGTTGCGCTGAAGAACTACAGCTTCTTTGCACATATGGAGGCTACGTGTTGGCATTTGAGCGTTTCTTGACGGTCGATAGAGCGACAATACAGTCATTATATTCAAGCTAATCGCGTTCCTATCACGTGATAATGATTTGATGCATACCTGCACATCTTACATTTATTCAACCGAAACAATGGCGAACCTTGAAAATAAAACCAAGAAGATATAGCTTCTTAATTATTACCGAACTTTGGTGCTCGTATAGGATATATACGATTGAATCATTAATAGAATGAAGTGCATTGAAGATGATTTTTGATTTTTTTTTTTTATTACGAGTAAACCTCTTTTAAGGGTCTAAAAACTTGATGGTCTTGTTAAAAAAAAAACTTGTCAAGAAAAATGTGCATCCTTGTATATTTTATTAACATTTCTTAAAACTTATCGCAATTTGAAACGGCTCTTAAAATGCTATTGAAAATTAAAACATACAATACAAAATCCAGCTCTTTAAAATACATATATTCTCGCATTGTCTGCTAAATGTGGTCAAGTTCACTATATGAACTTTTGATTCTGTTAGTTTTTTCCTCGTACGTTCCATTCGTCCTTTTCTACTTCTTGTATATTGTTCATATTTGATGATAACCACATTCGAAAATACATGATATTGTTCACCATACCCAGATCCGTCATAATATTGAAAAAAGTGGGAAATTTTCTGTGAGCTAAATTATTTACCATTCGCTGTTTAGAAATATTGTATATATAAAAGAAGTTTCGCAATTTTTCGTATATTTGCAAATGGTCAATTTAGTATGTCGAAACTACGTGAAAACATCTGAAGCGCTCCTGAAGATGGCTCTGGCATTAACAATAAAGCTGCAGATCTTCGTCTCATTCTGGTAGCTGAAAATCAAATGATTCAAGCACGTTTTTGCTACTGTAGATGTACGAATACAGTACGATCCAACCTTCTTATGGCATTAATGTATGTGTTTGCGTCTGCAGAGTCCACGTTCGTTCATGCAGGGCCGCCCCATAAATCCATCAGCCTAAATTAGCCATTGTTTCTCTTCACGCGGCATACTTGCTGCATACAATCAACAAGAGCGCTATTTGCTGCTGAAGATTGTTATGTATAAAATATCAAGAGGCGAGTTCTATACTAGAATAACGGAGGAATAGGAAATACTTTACATTTCACCACATTTCCATTTTCCCGCTTCTTATTTGGAACATTGTTCTAAGAATTAACATCTACATCTGATTCTAAATCAATGTTTTTTTAATATTTATTGCATTTGTCAATATAAATTTGCCGATATTAAAATATACAAAAAGAAAAAAGTGCAGGAACGTCCATTTGTATAACTAGTTACTTCGCATGTTAAAAGCCAATCAAATTTAATTAATAATCAAGGTTAAAATTTTTTAAACTCACGATTTATATTTTAAATTCGCTACTGTAATTTACATATAGTTTATCTTAAACAACCGCAATTTACAACAATGTTGTTTCCAGTCATATTTCACATTTATTTTTTGTGCTAACTATTAATTAATACAATTAATTTTTTGTTAAAAAAAAAAAAAAAAACGTTGAATCACTCTTAATAACGATAGAAGATTTTATATATAACATCTCGAGCTGTTTATTCAACAGTATCCTTAACTTAATTTATTTAACGCAATTAAAATAGAAACCAATAACAATTCTATTTTGAATTTATTGATTTGGATTGCATAATAAGTCTAATAGAAGGAAATTTATAGTTTTAATTTCCAGTTTATCGCGGTAACGATGCTTTTATAGTAACTGTAAGTGGATTTGTACAGTTTTACCATTGTTATTTTATGACAAAATAATGCATTGGTCACCCCTTTATCCAGCGAATGTAATTAAATTATAAAGAGCAATGAGGCTGACTTTCGTACGACAACTTCTCTTGCAGCTATAAGAAAGAGAGCAGTCAAAATATTTCAGATTGATATAAAACAATCTAACGTACACTCCTTGCAAAAAAATATATAACGAAGAACAAAAAATGACTGCTGGTTCTATACAGTTTGATCCAAACATTTTTAAACAGAAATTTATTGTCGTTACTTCGCCCCTTCGTTATAAAATCTTAAATCTTAAATTTAACTGGTAGATCTATGTCTGTTTTTTGCCAATATCAAATTTCGAATGTGCATATTAAAAAAAATGTACGGAGGCTTCCATTTCTTGTGTTAGCCCACCTAATATAAGAAGTGAACTAACCCGATGTATAATTATTAATGTGCACACACGAACAGGTGATTATGAATGGGTACTACGAAGAGAATGGACTGACATCCCGTGGCATAAAAACGGTATGATGGAACGATAGAAATTCGGCACGCTGTCACTAAATAAACAGAAAAATTAATATTTGGCCTGTAGCAGGTGGAGAAGCTGCAAGATATATTGTCTATAGTCATTCGAAATCGAAATAAGCTTGTATACAGGTTAATCTTTACAGAAGACAATAAGATGGAGCCTGATGGAGTTATAATTAAATTAGTGAACGTTTTTTTTTTGTGTATAAGGTGCAGCAAAAAAATGCCATAATAAATAACACATTGTACTGTCAAAGACAATAGTAATGCGCCAATGTAGAAATTTTATGCAATATATGGCAAATTAGAGATTTTATGTAATTATATATTGACTATACTTGATTTTAAATATATTAAGATAAAATAAATGAAGTTTTGATTAGATTCAAGTAATGTCATTATTTATATATGGAGTAATTAAATTTTTATATACAGTTTTACTGAAGAATCTCATTGAATAAATACGTAAAATTTTGTAAATTTATATATACAGTTTTACCGAAGAATCTCTTTCAATAAATACGTAAAATTTTGAAAATAATTTGGTAATTCTTCAAGTCAAACATCACGCTCACAAAATGTAAAATTCCAATAAAATTACAATTTCTTTTTACGTCAAAATATGTCATACATAAACAAACGCAATTTTCCAAAGAAAAAATGTCACCTTCTAATATTGAATCCATCGTTTGTCTGTACAAGGACATGACGAAAAATAACTCTTTCGGTCTTTCAGGTCAGGTCAGGTTATTTTTACTCTCAAAGACAATAATAATGCGCCAATGTAGAAATTTTATGCAATATATGGCAAATTAGAGATTTTATGTAATTTTATATTGACGTTACTAATGTCTTTGATTTTTAATATATTAAGATAAAATAAAATGAACTTTTGGTTAGATTCAAGTAATGTCATTATTTATATATGGAGTAATTAAATTTTTATATACAGTTTTACTGAAGAATCTCATTGAATAAATACGTAAAATTTTGTAAATTTATATATACAGTTTTTCTGAAGAATCTCTTTCAATAAATACGTAAAATTTTGTAAAGTTATATATACAATTTTACCGAAGAATCTCTTACAATAAATACGTAAAATTTTGAAAATAATTTGGTAATTCTTCAAGTCAAACATCACGCTCACAAAATGTAAAATTCCAATAAAATCCCAATTTATTTTTACGTCAAAATATGTCATACATAAACAAACGCAATTTTCCAAAAAAAAAAAATGTCACCTTCTAATATTGAATCCATCGTTTGCCTATACAAAGACGCTCTCATCCTGACGAAAAATAACTCTTCCGGTCTTTCAGGCAAATAATACACCAGCAACTCCGTGTCTGGTGGTATGGGTTTGACCGCTTCGTATACAGGTTCACCCCTCACCTTCGTCGCTACCAAATTAACGGAGGGACTGAAGGTATTGGTAGCGCGTACGAAACGTACCCAATTACAGTGCCGTACTTTGCGGCCGCCAGTTGAAGAGATCTCGTCGTAACAGCCGAACCTATGCCGCACCTGCAAAGAGATGGAAAAAGAGGTGAGTGAAGGAGAATTTATTGGAAAATGTAGTTTTGTACAGCTAATAATTTTATTTTTTGAAAAACAAAAGTTTTGCAGGAAAAACGCCTACAGCTTATTTAATAGCAAATAATAATTTAGTAAGAAATAATATCATTATTTGCAATATAAAAGGTCCAATTATCATTGCGCGGTTTTTCGAAATATTTCCTGAAGAGGAATATAATCCGGAGGTTGTATTATTATCATATTATCTTATGGAAATCAATTACCCGAGCAATTAAAATTTCAAACTTATTAGGGTCTAATCTTAACCTAAATAGTCCAATTTTTTTTGGTATATATATTTTTATGTAATTGTATGGGGTTATAATTTAAATGTAGGAATGAGAATAATATTTTTAATTTTCCGACTAGTTTCGATATTTATAATATATCGTCTTAAAGAGAAGTTAAAAGTAAAATTTAAATTTTTAGTTTTGATTTTAAGTTTTACCTTTAACTTCTCAACAAAAAGGACATCGTTCAAAATTATTAAGTTGTTCAATTGTCTAAAAATAATATAAGAATAAATTTACACTCCAAAAAACCATATTTACAAATGTTTTTCTTGGTAATTTTAAATAATCTTAAGCAGACTATGTTTTTTAAAATAATTGACAATTTTTTCCTAGAAGATGGTATATTATAAATATCGAATCTAGGCGGAAATTTTAAAAAAATGAGAATTTATATATTATTCCAATTCCTACATTTATATATTTTTTTATTTTGTAACTCTCAAAATGGCCACGAATTAA
Organism: Leptodirus hochenwartii; assembly: GCA_947310635.1. Lineage (NCBI taxonomy): Eukaryota > Metazoa > Arthropoda > Insecta > Coleoptera > Leiodidae > Leptodirus > Leptodirus hochenwartii. Next base: position 37,428,664 of record OX371176.1, read on the forward strand.
ATGAGAATTCCAAAAAAATTTAGCAGCTAACTAGAGATTAGTTTCTTATTTCTTAAAATGTGAAAATAATACTAATGCAAAATAATCACATCATTAATAAATATTTTAAAAACGTCTTTTTAGATGATACAATCATTAATATATGGTCAAAATTTACATTTTCGAAACACTTTCAAATGAAGATGCTCATACGCATATATTTTACTGCTTAATTACTAATTACTATAGATCAATTAAGCTATATAGCGATTTTTGTATGATATTGCGCGATAAAACCATTTACCAAATTTAAATACGACGTCACGAAGTTACTGCAAAATGGTGTTATATTCAATGTCAATTATCTCTTAATTAAACGAAGATAATTGATTTTTTTTAAATATATTAGTGTGTGGAAAGGACCAATTTGATTTCGGTTAAAATTTCATTTATTTGGCACAAATTGTTTGACATTGGCATGGGTAAATATGAACATGGCCAGCATATGCGCTTAAAAGGTGTATTGGTTGCCATTAAAGAAAACGACGGTATCGATGTTAGATGTATTATGCGAATATGTTTGCTTTGATGGTAAAATGCACCGAATCGTTGAATGCGCGATTGCGAAGACAGTGTGGCACAGAAGAAGATCGCGCACAAGCACACACAAAGATCGCGATCTCTGTGATGCGATAAAGGAGACCGCCAGCGCAGATCTGCGGATTCACAGATGCTGGCGGGATATTCCAAAAGGCTTGCGGAATCATTGGATTCTGTCATAATATCACGGTCGTGCAATATCTGCGAAAAACAGGACCGTAGTGATAACTTAAACGTCTGAATACGTTGAAATTTTTTGAACCATTAAAGACATTTGGTGGCTTCCTATATAAAGCCTCCATCATTATAACTCGCAGTTTAATTTAAATTAGAATATTTCGCCGTCTGTGATGTTGGCAAAATCAACCAAAACAATTTGCTATCATTCTGCCATCAATTTTTTTGGCAAAGCAAAATGATGGAAATTATAACGTCAAAGAAACCTTCATTTTTTCGAATTTAAAAGAATTTTTTTCCCTACTGATTTTGCTATGTAAAAACCTATGCTGTGATAAAAAAAAATATGATAATTAAACAATTGTCGGAAATTTAGCAATTTTTTTTTTTTACGTATAGTCATAAAATTTTTTTATGTGTGGAGATTATTATTTTTTAATTACAATTTCGGTAGTATAGCAAAACTCACTCAAAACGGAATTTATTTTCTTTAATATTCATATCGTCGGATGAATAAAAAAAAATATTTACTATAATTGTAAAATTTGGCCAAGTCGTCCTTTTTCAAGGATATCTCAAAAATTCGTTTTCCTTGTGGCTTCGATAATACAGGACAGTAAAAAAGTTTTCGTGTATTTAAATAATTGTAAGTCTTCTAAAAAATCGTTTATTTTTGTAGTAAATGGATAAAAACATTGCAAAATCTTTCCTTATGAAGATATTTCAATAATTTAAGCAACGAACCCAAACACCACAACATTTTATAGCATTCTTAATTTAATTTGCAGTTAGTATTTTTATTTGTCCTTTTTTATTTATTTTCCTTATATATTATCAGCATCTTTTATTTATTTATTTATTTATTTATATATATATATTGCAGATGCTGACGAGATAATCTGAGAAGCTTACAGAATCTTAGAATGATCTGATAATATCATGGTCGTATAATATCACCGAAAAACAGGACTGTATTATCAACAAATAAGCTTTTAAATAGAGTAGAAATTTTTTCAGAAAATATTTATTCTGTAATTAAATTCTGCTGTACTCGATTTTGATTAATAAGACAAACTTTTAATTTCTTGCACCTTAACGGTGTTGAAAATGACATGCTTTAAAAAAATCTGTATGAAAATTAATGTAACTTAATTCTTAATGATAGAAGAAAAATAATTAAAATAAAATAAGGAAAATATTAAAAAAATTAATACCTCCGTCAAATCGTCTACAAAAATACGGTAGAAATTTTTTAAATCTTAAGAAATTTACCGTTACATTATGTCATAATATATCAATTATGAGATTTTTCAAATTAAGACACGTTACAAATATTATTCAGTTATTTATGTTTATGTAAAATCGCGTATAAATTCCCCGTTTTATTTCTCGCATATGGATACGTGACAATCAATACAAGCTCAATAAATCGGGCAAATATCGTTCGAATACGCAAATCAGAATTCCTTTATTGATATTTAATTAATAAATTAATGCGACTATCGTTATTAGCGCTACCTCCATTAAGACAGCGATAATAACATTAATTAAAATTCCGATAAAAATTCTCTTCTGCATATAGTTATTTAGATTATACACGAAATGCCTACATAATTCTGAAATATATCGAATCAGGTGTTTGGGCGTGTTTTATAAACTTCATTAACGATTCACAAAAATTAATGGTAATGCCAATGAAATATAGAAGCTCATTTATATTTATCGATTTTACATGTCGATATACTGTTACATGCAATTAGAAATAAATAGATAATTTTTAATTAATATATTGATCTGTGGAAAAATAAATACAACGTTAAATCGATTTATCAGGAAGCTTCTAAAATAATTTCATGAAATCCTCTGCGTCTCTTTGTATTGCGCAATTTTACAACGCCTTTTTCTTAGGACAATTTTTGAATTCGCTCAATATATTGATATAATTAATGCAGAAGTCCTCACTGAATTTTAGTAGAACATAAAGTTGGGATACATCTAAATCTCAAGTGCATATAATTGCGAAGCATCTGCATGTAGGTACTAGATGTACTTATTCATATCATCATATTCCGCTTATGAGCACGCATATATAAGGAACGTTTTATCAGGTATGTGTGCATGTACATAAAAGCGTCCAAGTCATAAAGGCTGAATAACCAGCAAGTAATCTTGAAGTGCGTAAAACTAGTAAACTGCGAGACGTCACTCAAGATAAGCCAACAATTATATCTGTATATACTTATAGATATACCATCTACCGTGTGTCAATTTATAAAGTTCTTTATAGAAAAATATCGCAAATTTTCCAATTGACAATAAATTTACTGTTCAAAATGTATCACTACGGTGTTAAATAATAGTGTGGAATATCACCCAAATACCGTAACTTAAAGCATTAAGTAGCTAGATGTGCATTTCGAAGGCTATCTTCAGTCAGTAGCACAAGATAAAAACTAAATGAAATACGTCGGTCACGAATCGTGATTGATATACTATTAAATAAATAAGTTAACATGACAGAAGTATTATAATATGACTTATAAATCTTTTAAAAGAATACAAATGAACAATTAACGAAAATATTGATTTGTAAAATCTGAAATAACCAAAAATAAATAAACAAACAAAATAAAAATAATACTTCTAATAGTCTTGCTAATTTTCTAGGAAATCCAAAAGATTTGATTGATTTCAATAAAAAATCGGGTTTTTACGAAATTAAAAAATAGTGCTTATTAAATAAATTAAATGGACAAGAATCTAAATACATTATGACCTTATTCGAAAATATGCTCGGCTACAGCACTTTTATCTTTTCTATTTAATCGGAAATGCTCCTTAGTAAATCTAGTTTCAATTGGTCTACGTGTTTGTCTTCTATATATACTTTAGGACAACTAGAATAAGATATTTCATAAATACCAGATTTTTAATATAATACTTCTAATAGTCTTGCTATTTTTCTAGGAAATCCCAAAGATTTGATTGATTTCAATAATTTTAAGTCCTTATAAAAAAAAACCGATTGATTTTTTTAATGCAATTTTAAAATACTGACTTTGAAATGAATCTGACATTGAAAATGTTATATCGGTAAAAAATGGCATTTTATGACTGACTCGTCAAAAATAAGAAAAGTTCATTTGAATGAATACAAAATGTATATAAAATAGGATCTCTTTTAACAACGTTTTGTAATTTTAACGGTACTAGCACACAATTAGAAGCCTTCTAAAATTAAATTTAAAAAATGAGCTTTTTAAGAGTGGAAATTTGAGGAAATTGAAAATAATTTGGAAAAAGGAGACAATTTTGGATCATAATTTCTAAAATATTTTTTAATAGATAAGTTCGAAACTGATTTTTGATATATTTATGAAAAACGTACTTTCATTCCTATTTTCGTTCGACAAATTGTTCTAAAAATACTAACTTTGAAAGAAATCTATTATTTTATATCGTTAAAAATAGCATTTTATGATTGACTCGTCAAAAATGATAAAAAGTCCTTTTGTAATGTACGAGTATATTTGTACATTTTGTAATGTATATAAAATAGGATCTCTTTCGGTATCGTTTTGTAGATGACTTTTGATTTAGTTTTAACGGTACTAGCACACAATTAGAAGCCTTCTAAAATTAAATTTAAAAAAAATGAGCTCTTTAAGAGTGGAAATTTGAGGAAATTGAAAATAATTTGGAAAAAGGAGACAATTTCGGATGAATAATTCAACATTTCTAAAATATTTTTTAATAGACAAGTTCGAAACTGATGTTTGATATATTTATGGAAAACGTACTTTCATTCCTATTTTCGTTCGACAAATTCTTCTAGAACAACTAGAACAAGATATTTCATAAATACCTGATTTTTTAATGAAATCAATCAAATCTTTGGGATTTCCTCGAAAATTAGCAAGACTATCAGAATATATTTATTTAAAATACTATCTAACCCACGTGCAATTATGGGATCAAATGGTAATTCAACAATTTTTTCGAGTTCAATCATTACTTTGTTCTAAACTACTAATATTTCTGATATCTTTTGTTCTTTAAATTTTCTTAATTTGTTTATTTTGTATAGCCATTTTGTACTGCTATATTTCGGATATTATTTAATTCAATGTTATATTTATCATTAGATAAAGAAAAATTTAATAAGCGATTAATTAAAAAATTAAAAGTAGCATATTTATGTTGACAATGATTTGAATCGTTCTTTATATAACAGGTCCGTATTTGTAGCTTTTCTATATATATCAAATTCTAATATATTATTATTTCTAATGACTAAAACATCTACGAAAGGTAACTAATTATTATTTTCGATTTCATAAGTAAATTTAGAATTTAATATATTAATAAAATCATCAATATTCGATTTTTCACTATCAAAAATTGCAAAGATATCTAAGTTATGGTATTTGGGTGATATTCTATACTATTATTTAACACCGTAGTGATAATTTTTTTAATAAATTTGCTGTTCAAATGTTTATATCATTCCCCAAGTGTCTACTCTTAATCCGCACCTTCTCCAATTTTTACGCACGCAATTATTTTTACTTTTACGATGTTATTTCGCGATGTGTGAGTTTTAAAATCAACAACACAAACCTTTCTATAATTTCAACAAATTTGCTGTTCAAAATTTTGATATGTGTCTACTCTTAATCCAATTTTAATAACGCGTGAATTTATATTTACTTTTACGTTGTTATTTCGCGTTGTATGCATTTGAAAATGAACAAGTGGTATACGATTTGCTCTTATAAATGAATACGCCTCTGCAGATCGGGTAATTCTCCACAAACTGCCAGCTTGTGGTGGAAATAGCTGTAATGCCGCATTAATTGCAGATTTTACATTCGAAATTCATTTGCGTTAGAAAAGTGGGCATAACAAAAAGTTTTCTGTTCTACGATGCGTTTAATAATAAACGCTGAAATTGTATAAAACGTTATTAAATGGTAGTACGTAACTGTATGATTTGTTGCGTTAACTTATAATTATATTTGAAAAATTTAAGCTCAGTCCTGTGACGATTATTGTTAGAACTAGCAGATAAGATAAATCTCTTAAACGGCTCCAACTCTTACAATAGTAATTATTTAGACTTGTAATACTGCTACTTTGTATGTCACACATAATTATCGAAGGTTTGCGATTTTTCTTCGCATTTTAACAAATTTTTATTAAACCCGCACTAATCAATACTATCGTGTACTGTACAGTTATTATGAATGCATTCGTATATATAACGAATGTCCCGCTGTTTGAGCAAAGAGGGCAATTCTGACTTCTTCTGTGTGCCGATGCAATATGCAACTTGCTAGATTTCCATTCAGGCGAAGGCTCGTGCACTAAATCAAAGTCTTCTTTTCCAATCTATATATTCGCCGAATAATTCTGTCTGCATATCTGCAGTTTGCTTGTTACAAACCTTTTGCATTTATTGGTACGTAGTACTCAACTGTACCAAATTGTCATCGTTCGAAATTAATGTATTTAACCAGTACTTATTTAAAAAAAAAAAATTATTTTAATTTATACGAAATATATACTATATTTTGATTTTTTTTATAATTATCAGGTTAAAAGAGGGTATATCGTAGATATATTTAAAATGTGTTAAAGTTAAAAATCTTTCTTTTCGACGCACTTATTAAAAATGAAGACATTTCATTGGTTATGAGGGATAGCAACTTGGAAAATAAAATTCCAGTGTGCGCTTTAATTATCGCTTTAATTGCACTGACATAGTAACATATGATTTATAACAACGTCGTAATAGTAAGCGATATTTCATTGGAAGACTTTAGTAGGAGTTGATGTTTATAATATTCAAATTTGTACAGAAATTCTTAACGGTTGTCCGTTTGCGTCCGAATATGCAAATTCGCATGGGCTAATAAATAGTCATAAACTCTTAACCACTAGTAAGTATATACCTGAATGAATGAGATACGCATCTATCACGATATACAGCCATACGGGCAACATGGAATATATATTATCTTATCACCAGATGTGCGGCGTACTATCGAAGGAACAGAACACTTCTTCAGCTATCTAGATGATTGCGGAAATTACTAGTAAATCTAATTTATATATACTATGTACCTGTGAATATTAAACACGGTTACTGTACTTTCTGCAATTGAGCAAATAGTAAAAATCGTCGAATACTATCATTAGAATGGATTTAAGCCGCAGACTACATTAATTCTTTTTTGATTAATTGAAGACATTTGGTGGCTTCCTATACAAAGCATAGTCCACACTTCTCCGCTATAACTAACACGTAAAATAAATATTTTTAATCGCTTAAGCGAAATACATACTACGATTTTATTTATTTTATTTACATCTAGAAAATAACCGACAAACCAAAATAATACAACTTTTTCTACCATTTTAATTAATATTTTTAAATTTTATTATATAAGAAATATTATTATATAATTTTGCGACTAAACGGCTACAGGATAAGGAAAAAATCTATACATTTTAGAACATCAATTTTGATTTTAACAATCGATAGAAAATGTTTGTATGTTTTTTTCAACACAATCGCATTTGCGAGAATATTGCATAATAAAATTTTCTTTTCGCTCGCGTAAATAGCCATTGGCATCTTTAGAAGAGCAACCAACAAGAACTGCATTTAGAAATAAAAAATAATAGCGCATGCATATGGATATAAAATATATGCGTGAGACTCTCGCGTGGTAGAAGTGAAACTTCTTAGCTCCTAGGAAAAGTTGATTTTATACATTGCTTTTTTTTTATTAACGATTATTTTTTAAATTTTATATATTTATATATATTCTTTCATACAATTTCAATTGTGTGAAATGTGAAAGACAAGTACAGACAGAGTGCGAGCCTTTAGAGAACGGAAGAAAGCGAATAAACCACAAAGAAAAGTGCCAACAAGTACCTTGGAAAGAAGTAGAGAGTATCGAGCCAGGCAAAGGGCGTTAAAGAAACACGGTGGACAACATAACCTTCCAACGACCGCAAATAAACTGGATGAATCGATACCGTTCTTAAGTGAGGACACAGTGAGTGGTATAGAGAATTTGAATGCCACTGCTTTAGGCGTGAAGATACACGCGGTGTGAGAGATCAACGAAATGAATCTGATACAGCTGAGCGAGTCATCGACAAATAGAAATGCACCCACTAGTGCATCATACACTAAATTTACATTCTTTCAACCTGCGAATTTGATAAACAAATTGTTAGCTAAATGATTAAGCTGTGTTTGTGTAATATATAATAAAATACGCAAGCGTCTACTGGTTGCCTTATGCTACGTATACGCACAGTACACGCGGCGCATGCGCGTAGCGTGCGTTTCTCTTTTCGTGACGATCAGACCAATTTGCCCTACCGCGCCTATAGAAGTTTCACTTCAAAAAAAAATTATTTGACCACATTTTGTTGATCCTCCTCTAATATAAATTAGTAGCTTGTTGAAACACATGAAATACGTTCTCTATTAAACAAAACCGATAGAAGTTGAGGATAAATTCACTTCACAGCGTGTTGTCCATTTGCCACAATGGCTTTCGCTGATTGTTATGTTTGCATCTACATATTTTGAGCAAAATATTCTGTACTCTATGATTGCTTTATTTATCATAAAGTTATGGGCTTTGATAATAATTCCATTATTTAAAAGGAGCCTTTGATTTTACTTGGCTTTATAATTTTTACAATGAAGAGTTATAAGAAAATTGCAATTCGTATCTTTCCAATTTTTTTATATTGTCATTTTGAGTTAGCAATTCGTATCTTTCTATTTTTTTTATATTGTCATTTTGAGTTAGCAATTCGTATCTTTCTAATTTTTTTATATTGTCATTTTGAGGTAACAATTCGTATCTTTCTATTTTTTATATATTGTCATTTTGAATTAGCAATTCGTATCTTTCTAATTTTTTTATATTGTCATTTTGAGTTAGCAATTCGTATCTTTCTAATTTTTTTATATTGTCATTTTGAGTTAGCAATTCGTATCTTTTTATTTTTTTTATATTTTCTGAAACCTAATTGTAACTACAAAAAAAGTCAATATACTTAAGATTATAATATCTATTTCTCGCATCTTTAAATCTGCCAATGTATTAATCAGTCCAAAATTATTAAAAAATTTTTTTTTGTTGTATCAAATAAATTCGGCACGAGATAAAATATATCATTACACAATTGTGTATATACACAAAAATCGATCGTTCAATCTACCATTTTAAAAATATTTTCCTAATTAGCCCAAGCGGGCCCCTTCGTTTGTTTTTATGTCTTTCAGATGTTAAAGCTAGATGTTATATAAAGCATGAGTTAATATAGAGATATACAGAAATTGGAGTATTCAAAAAACTGTATAAATTGGAAAATTAAAATTAATATCGTCAAGTTAATAAAATCGAAAATATGAAGTATTCATCTACCTCTTTTAATAGAAATTTTATAATAAAGTATTATGTAGAAATCAAAAAATCATAAAACTGAGTACGCATATTCTTTTATCGAAACTAAATTTATTTTAGGCAGTATTAAAAAAATTAACGGTCAAATGGAATAAGAAAATGAATCAACAACAAAACGAAATGATATTTTTAATAAATCTACAACAGATAATTTTATTTTCATTTTTTCTCCACTAGAAGAAAAAAATAATCTTAAAAAAAACGACATATAAATCACATTCGATTAAGAACTAATTTATTTAACAAAGTACCATCAATGCATTGTTAAATTTCTTCATAATCATTTCCATTCTTGCACCATCTATTCAGACCATTACTTTCCAAATTCTAACACCGCTATTCTTCAATAAGGTCTATATATTTTTTAATCTTTTTTATACCTCTAATGTAAAAGCACCTGTTGGTATCCGTTTTATATTTCTGAAGAAACGTCGGAGAGCGTGAATGCAGATCTTAAGGGTACAATTTAAACGCGCGCTTTATAGTATTTTATATTCGGGTGCGAATATGTATAGGGTAAAAAATGCATATTTAATGAATTTTGATTATTGGGAAAGCCAAAAAAAATTTTATGAATTTTTTTTATATCTACATGAGCTTTATTATAGCTCATTGTAATATTGTAGTATCGATTATGGATCACGCTGTATATAATTAAGTATGTTCCGGCTGCAATATTACATGTTAGTTTTGTGAAGGGGACAAATTTTTATGTGCCTTTTACACCTGCTCCTGTGGTGCGTTTTTACCAACTGCATAAAATCATTTAAAATCGAAAAGTATATTTCTCTAAATTTAGAAAAAAAAATACAAAAAGTCGTTATACAACTTTCTATGGAATTAAATAAAACATAGCGATATTTAATTCGAAGATGTTTAGCTAATTCTTTTATTTAATATTCTAATAAAAGTGAAGAATTCCGTATATGGAAAGAAACGTATTATTAGTTGAAATGGAAACCCAAAAAAATTGTTATGAAGAAAAAAAGAAAATGTATAGCAGCTCCTAATAATTATTTATAGTGCTTGCAATGTTTCATTATCCTTTAGTAAATAATTAACGAAAATCAGACTGAGAGCAATTTAATGGCATTATTTACTGTTAAGCAGATTATGCAAGATTTATATATAGGATACTTCAAAAAAACCTGAAGAATTTAATGGATTCAAATTTTATATTAATTATACATAGAATAGTATAGAATATCACCCAAATACTAAATACAAATGCCATTTTTGAAATACTTGTGTCATGTTGAGTTATATATTTAATAGTATATCAATCACGATTCGCGACAGAGGTATTTTATTTAGTTTTTATCTTGTGCTACTGAAGATGGGGGCATAGCCTTCGAAATGCGCATCTAGCTACTTAATGCTTTAAGTTACGGTATTTTGGTGATATTCTATACTATTATTTAACACCGTAGTGATGATTTTAAAAATACACATAGAATGTTTTAGTTCAAATTAAATTCAACCCGGTTCCTTATGCAGGCCGCAAGGCCGCGCGGCCCCTCCTGAACATTGAGCGCATCACCGTAGATATATAATTATATTGCGATATTTTAACTAGGCATTATTTTTCCTAAAAGATAAAGCTTGCGCCGCAAACATACATAACACTCATGACTCAACACGATATGGCAGCTAGCAAGTACCAGTCAAATGCATATGCCTTATCTGTTGGTAGCGCTAGAGTGAGAGCGACCGTATATAGTATGTCTTCTGTTTGTTCGGTTCGCTTGTCGCATATATTGACTAATGTAACACACATTCTAGCGGCTTGGGATGAGTCATAGCGACGTTATGTTACGCTGCTTCAAAGCTAATATATAGTTGTTTTAAAATATTGAATGCCACGATACTTTAGCGCCGAACAGCCAAAGAACCACAGTCACAGTTAAGAGAACAGAGTAGTCTAGTATATATGTATATAAATTGATATAGAATAGTCAGATAAGGCAGTAGCATTTGTTCTGTATATGTACGATATGTACGTATGTACGATTTTGCCACGTGTTTCTCCAAGAATATATTTAATAGAAATGAATAGTGTTAGTTCTTTATTGAAACTAGAGTTATGTATAGATTTTCTCTTGAGGACAAAATAAAAATTGAAGAATTAGGTAGGCCATTGCCTGATTTAAATTTATCACAAACTTGTGCAAGGAGTGTTTATATCAATGAAAGATAGAAGAGTGGAATACCACTTTCAAGAAATGATTGAATTTAATCATTTTGCATCCATTTTAAGTAAGATTTCTCACTATTATGTTATTTTTTACGAAATGCTCCCGCCCAGATTGAAATGGCACGAGCCGCCACTGATTCAACCCGAATTAAAATATTTAACATCTCTAAATAAAATCCGCATATTTTATATAACGGCAAATAAGGTGCTACTTTCATTGCAACTAAATGGTTTTAAATCGATGTGCACCTGTACTTAATTTCTCATAAGAAGTTAAGGTACGCCCGATATCTCGACGAACAGTTATTAATTTTTTATCCTTTTGCACACTCACTTGTTGATTTCCTTTCAATTCATACCGTTCGGTAGATGGATGTCGCACGTGCCCCTCGTGCACGATACACTCTTTAGGTACTGTAGTTAAGATTGAACAGTACTATCAATATACACTAGAAGAGAAACACTTTGTTTTGATAAGCCGCGGCAAGCCAACAGAAAAGAAACCGCAGAATGTACAAGTACACTCATGAACGATACAAATGTCAGCATCCAGATTACTGTTAGTCAATTTATTATAAATCTTCTGTTAATTCATTAATATTATACACTCAATGATCAACTGCTTACAACATAACGCTGTGCTTCTCTTGTCCACGCCTCACAATCGTGCAATGTCACACATCGCCTTTTAATAATCTTTTTCTAATACAAAATAACAATTTTGGATTTGAAAATTTGTTCATCTTCAATGAATACCTTTTACTTTATTCTATACTACATTTTTTTATTTGGCTCTTGCAATAACAGTAGCGATGTGTAGTTTACTCGCGAACCGTTCGTTCTGAACGGTTCAATCAAATGACGGGCGTACTGTGACGATGTTTTGTAACGACCTATAGGTCACTATGACCTAGTTCGTGAACTATAAACTACATGGTGCACGGTGTACTTGTACTAGGTCCTGAATCACAACGGCTCGTAAACGATGCAGTATAGTATACATTACATATACAGTACTAATATTTGTTTAGTGATAAAGTGTGCTGGTGAACGGAACGAAATAGGAAACTCGATGCAATATTTATATGTTGGTATCAGATTTCATTTGGAATAATATAATTAATATATTCGCAAGATTAAATATGTTCTTAAATATGTCATGCCATAGCAAATCTTTGCAATAATGCAAAAATAAACATCTAAATCTAATAGTTCTTCTATTTCATACTGAGTACAATGCAATCACTTAATATCAAATCAAAGCTTTGAAGTTTGAACAGAGAAGATTCGGAATAGAAAATATAAATTATAACGCCAAACAAAACGATTCTATCTAGTTCATTTTATTATAGTTTGTACATTTAATTTTTAAGTGTTAGTAAAGTAGTAAACATTTTCATCAGTAACTACCAATAAGTATTTTAGAATTTCATATAAATAATCGTGAGTACCTAGAGAAGATTATATTTCTTTATATATATATTTTCTATAAATTATAAACATTGTTGTCTTTTCTTCCTCATTCCTAATTCAAAATAAGTGTTCTAATATTTCAAATTATTTATTTTTTACCATTTAATATTTTTATATTGAGAGAAAAAGAGATTATTTTCAGTATGTGCATGTATGTCATATAGGTCGTGAACTAGTTCATTTTTAAAAGATGTAGTAGTTCACGACCTATAGTTCGTTGAAATGAACTACGAACTACGAACTAGGTCCTCAAAGTGACTTACAGTTTGCCATCGCTAAATAACAGAATCTTGAATCAATATTTAATAAAGTTTAATCAAGCAATATTTATGGATATATTCGCAACTATACTGATTTGAACGCTCTGTATGAACCATATACTTTATTGCATATATCAGAATTGACTTCCTGATATCGTATATCTTCAGCTAGATTCTTATTATCCATATGATTGCTAGTTGAGATGCTTTTCGATATGACGAAGGTATCTGTTAATAAACTATGTAAATACTTCATATAGAGATATGAATAGAGACGTATCTAGGAAAATTCTGGAATATTGTGAAGCAGATTTTAAAGAAAACTATAGAAAATCAAATATATTTTGCGAAATTTTAGATTATTAGGACTTCATAATGATTTATTGAGAAATATTTGGAATATATGTAATTTAGATTTTAAATTCTAAAATATATAAACGAAGCATATTTAGGCCAATTTTCTAATTATTCTAACTATTATTCTTATATATTTCTGTCTTTAAAACGTTGAATTTAAATCACCGTCAATTTATATATTGTGGAAGTATTTTTCTGATATTATTCTGATATCGACAATAAATATTAGACGTATTTATAATTTCGCAACAAAATTATTCATAAATGATATTTTCCTGCTATATCTTCTTATATAATTAAATATGAATGGTCTCAATTATATAGTACGAGAAAATAATACGAATTGAATTTTTATACGACTTGCGTTGAGCCAAACATTTTTCTGCTAAACATTTTGAAACAAATGCATTTTTTTTTTCATTTTACGGTAGAGCTTTTGGTGATTTAATTAACGAGAACATAGTATACAAATTGTACAATATGCAAAATCAAAAAATACTTCAATTTTCTTGGCACCTTGTGGAAAGTACCTAATTGGTATACATCGTTTTTTTTATCAATATTTTATAATGTACAATACACAGACTTATATACATCGTTTTTTTTTAAGTGGCGGACCAGTATCGTCCACTACTGCGCATAAGGGCTGCACTGATATACATCACTATATACACAAGGTACTCAGCCACACCTAGATTATCTATTGACAATACACAAGCGTAGCCACAGCACTGCATTCAATGTGCCGTACGACTGACGCCATACTGTTTTGAATAGCACTGCTCTGTACTGTATTGGTCAAGCCATTATACAGGTCTTGATTTATGATGCGTGAACTTCTGTCACTTTCCTGCCACTTTCAATAAAACGGTGTATACCTAATAATAATTTATGATTTTACAAACAATAAATTTTTTTCACGATATTTTATGAACACATTGTACGAATTACATACATCTCGCATCTCTTCAGATATGTTATGTACCGCTACTTGATACACATTTGTACGAATCGACGTACCATCCATATGGTGTCCTGTACTGCATACTTAAAGTGGTACTATCAATATGTCCGTATATGCTGTTGCGTATTATGTATATTAAATTAATCCACATTCTACTGCTAATATCCACCTGCAATTTGCAACGTAGAGGTCACGCTTTTGATGTACGTACAAGTGGCAATAGTACTTCTGTTGCAGTACTGAAATATATGGTAGTATACCGTCGCGGCGGTCACTCTTGATTTTTTTTTATCGGAGCATACAAGATACATAAGTATTTATAGTAATTGCCATTCCGATTTTTTATGAAAACAACAATTGGTTAGTACTACTGGTATGTGTCAAGAAATTGAAATGAATATATTCGATCATAAATGATTTTTGTTGATTAAAAAAATCTATCGTGATATTTACGTATAGCGATGGCAAACTGTAGGTCACTTTGAGGACCTAATTCGTAGTTCATTTTAATGTACCGTTCACGAACTATAGGTCGTGAACTTTTACATCTTTTAAAACTATAAGAACTATTAGAACTATAAGATTTAGATGTTTATTTTTGCATTACAGCAAAAATTTGCTATGGCATGATATATTTAAGCACATATTTAATCTTGCGAATATATTAATTTTATTATTCCAAATGAAATCTAATACCAACATGTAAATATTGCATCGAGTTTCCTATTTCGTTCCATTCACCAACACACTTTATCACTAAATAAATGTTAGTACTGTATATGTAATTTATACTATATTGCATCGTTTAGTACACGACTGGTTCAGGACCTAGTACAAGTACATCAATACGTACACCGTGCACCATGTAGTTCATAATTCACGAACTAGGTCATAGTGACCTATAGGTCGTTGCAAAACATCGTCACAGTACGCCCGTCATTTGATTGAACCGTTCAGAGTGAACTACACATCGCTATTTACGTACGCGATAAGAACGAAATTAAAAAATGTCTCTGCAATATTATAAATATTTTCAAAAGTTTGTAATCATGATATCAAGTAACATTAAATCATATTTTAATTAGTCTATGAATTCAACAAAAGCAATTTTCATTTTAATCATTTTTTTAACAAATTTTACACTTACGCTTCTAATATTTGTTGTCAAAATTTAGAATCTGCAAGCGGTTTTGATACGACATGAATATTTCAGAAGATAGAAATTTTCGAATTGAGCAAAAGAAACATTTTTTATATGATCGTTCCATGTAAAAATTTACAATTTTTAATCTACGTTGAAGAAAACGATTATATGGGACTGTTTTTTAATGTCGGGATTCTAAATCTACAAATTGTTTTATTGTCGGGCTGATAGTTTGGAAAATATCGTCAAAAAACTGAAAATTGAAAATTGAATAGCATATGCAAAGGATTTTCCAGGAAAATGATTATTTCAGTTTATTATACACCTTTGATTTTTTTTAATAAAATATTCACATTTTCGAAATTGAGATTACGGTAGTAGGATTTGATATCGGAATTTCGAATCTGCAAGTGATTTTGATTTTTGGGAAATGAATGTTTCGAAGAATACATATTTTTGAAGTGGCATTAAATATAATACTTAAGAGTTTTTATAAAAATATATAAATTTTTTTTTTGTGTGGACTTTCCACGTTATTCAAAATCTGTGAGTAGTGTTGCTATAAGACTAATAGTTTGCGAAAACCGTCAAAAAATTGAAAATAAAAAAATAAGAAGCATCCCTCATTTGAATTTTTTCACATTTTCAAACGTAAGATTATTATATTATCCCAAAAAGAGCTAATTAGTTTTTGGTCGGATTAAAATAATTATTAAATAAAAATTATTAAAATAAAATAATTAAAATAACTGGAAGTTAATTTTAAAATATCCTTTCTGCAAATAATACCACTTCAATATTCACAAAATTAATTTAATATTGTCTTTTAGGACGACAATAAATACACCCGAAGGTCAGATGTGACAAATAACGTAACTAACTTAAATCAAATCAATAATTAACCGTTTTCAATCAACATAATAAACTTATAACTCATTAGTGCACTACATGTAGTGATATTTTATAATAGTGTGTTATTATTGTATAAATAATATAAAGGTTCGAGTTTGAATAAATCATCGAGCGAACGCTAATTTACATGTCTTTACAACGCTTATTTACAACGCTAGCAAAATGGCTTTATTACTTTAATTCGTATAAAATTCATATAAAAGAGTCTAGAAAATATTAAATAGTCATTGATTGGTGGTAGTGTATTTTAAGCACTGATGTCAAATTGAATGATTCTATTCGACAATTAATAAACATAAAAACACGTGAATTAAATTCGACTCTATGAAATATATCTTCAATTAATGATGTATATCGTTACTAAATGTCCATTCGCAATTTACTATTTACTGAGGAAATTTGATGAAATCATTACTTCATAAATTATATTCTGTTGAAAGATTATAACGAACATCGTATATTATTTTTCGACATTTATCTAAATACCATATATTCGTTTTAATGCTACAAATAGATTTTTTTACAATTTGCTCGAGCTCTGCGTGTATCTGAATTGCCATAAGCGTTAAATTCGTTAAAAAAAAGACGGCACTATCGTGTTTAAAAAAAAAAAAGAAATCAAAAAGTGCGTCGACGAGGCGCTGAAATCGAGTCGCGGTAAAATATTTTTATTTGTAATAAACCCTTTGATAAGTTCCATAAATAAAATGGTCCAGCGGTATAAAACTGACTCATAATAGTCAGCGAATGACTCTGAGTATGGCAACGGTTGTAATAAAATTGGGAAAAATATCAGCCTGTAAACATCAATGAAATCATTCCAGAATGCCATACAGATATATTTATATCTGCGGCAGCAACCTACGGCGTTTATTGAGACATGACCATTCGACTTCTTCGCTATCGTCATCGTAATCATCGATTGAGAATATACCGGTCACATACAGAGCCGACTCTGTTATTAAAATACCTTTATTTCGATATTTATTGATAATTGAAATGCCGTGTATACATCCTTAAGGATGTACAACATAGTTGTTATGTTTTACATCAAACTACTTGAAGAAAGAATAAAATCCTCCACTCAGTGTAATAGTGACTCGTTTGTCTATAGAAACTTCCAGTGAAATAATATACTATTTTAGTATAGAATATCACCCAAATACCGTAACTTATTAAAGCATTGAGTAGCTAGATGCGCATTTCGAAGGCTATGCCCCCATCTTCAGTAGCACAAGATTAAATAAACTAAAAACGAATCGTGATTGATATAATATTAAATAAATAAGTCAACATGTCTATTTAATTTATTTAATCTATTTAATTTATTAAATAAATTAAATAGACAATTCGGCCTGAATCTAAATTCATTAACTTTGATTTAGATTTATGCATGTATATACTTTCATAAGCGTTTAATTCGGAATAATTCAAAACACTTTTAAGCAATTTAAGTGAACTAATTTGAATAGGATGACCTGAGTTGGTCAAAAATATGCTCGGATACAGCACTTATCTTTTCTATTTAATCTGAAATGCTCCTTAGTAAATCTAGTTTCAATTGGTCTACGTGTTTGTCTTCTATATATACTTTAGGACAACTAGAACAAGATATTTTATAAATACCAGATTTCTTATTGAAATCAATTAAATCTTTGGAATTTCCTAGAAAATTAGCAAGACTATTAGAAGTATTATATGTTACTTTAAAATACTATCTAAACTACGTGCAATTATAGGATCAAATGGTAATTTAAAAAATTTTGGCGTTGAATTATTACTTTGTTCCAAACTACTAATATTTCTGATATCTCTAGTTTTTTTTTAAATTTCTTAAGATGTTATTTATAATTTTATAAGAATAGCCATTTTATTTCGTATTTCGG
Source organism: Leptodirus hochenwartii (assembly GCA_947310635.1). Classification (NCBI taxonomy): domain Eukaryota; kingdom Metazoa; phylum Arthropoda; class Insecta; order Coleoptera; family Leiodidae; genus Leptodirus; species Leptodirus hochenwartii. The sequence continues at coordinate 37,447,111 of OX371176.1, forward strand.
ATATTATTTAATTCAATGTTATATTTATCATTAGATAAAGGAAATTTTAAAAAGCGGTTAATTAAAAAATTAAAATCAGTATATTTATTATTTAACACCGTAGTGATAATTTAAAGAAAATATTTATTGTAACATAGAAAATTATTTTTTTAACAGAAATGATTAAATAATTATATTTTAGCAAAATATGACCAACTTTTCAAAAACGATTTTATTGAAATTATTCGAATACGTATCTGCGTATATTCATATTGTATGATAGTTTTAATATTTAATTTATCTTGAATAAATTACAGTTTTTATGATAGTAATTGTCCCTCCAACCGTTTTATACTCTTGTGCACTAAAATCCTAAATAGAACATTAATACCATATTATACAACGTGTAGCATATTTACAACGACAGTTAAATTGTTTTTACAATTGTAAACAAATCGAAATAAAATAAATACACGTATTTCTAATCTCGCTCTGGCGTCGTAAATATTTCGTCGAAGGATCTGCAGAAATTCAATTTTATAATAAAATTTCAAACGAACAGTTCGTTTTCACCATGTATATAGAAACGAGTAATAAATGACTATTTAGCATATAAAGCAGTATCTCGGTTAATTAGAACATTTAAGTAGTTATTGATGCTGTGAAAATTTGCATTTTATAGGGAAATGACGCCACTTAATGTAGACATACTTCTTTATGCATTTACAATCAACCACTAAAAGTAAATAGTTTATTGCTCATTGATCAGCGGGTTTATAAAATTCGCGGTAAATTATCCCACTGACATTATCGTTTATATCTATTTAAAGTATACTTTATAGCACCAATCGAACTATCAATTTTGAATTACGACATTATGCTTTTATAAAATCAATTGAATCGCGTTTCGATATAACTGAAGAAGCTTCGCTAGTTTCGTTTTTTTTGTGTGTGTAAAAACTAACGTTATATTTACTTTTGAAATCAAATAAACACGTGAACCAAATAGAAGCACAACTTAGCCATTTAGCGATGGCAAACTGTAGGTCACTTTGAGAACATAGTTCGTTTCAATGTACCGTTCACGAACTATAGGTCGTGAACTACTGCATCTTTTTAAAATGAACTAGTTCACGACCTATATGAAATACATGCACATACTGAAAATAATCTCTTTTTTTCTCAATATAAAAATATTAAATGGTAAAAATAAATAAATTGAAATATTACAATACTTATTTTGAATTAAGAATGAGGAAGAAAAGACAACAATGTTTATAATTTATACAAAACATATATATAAAGAAATATAATCTTCTCTAGGTACTCACGATTATTTATATGAAGTTCTAAAATACTTATTGGTAGTTACTGATGAAAATGTTTACTACTTTACTAACACTTGAAAATTAAATGTGCAAACTATAATAAAATGAACTAGATCGAATCGTTTTGTTTGGCGTTATAATTTATATTTACTATTCCGAATCTTCTTTGTTCAAACTTCAAAGCTTTGATTTGATATTAAGTGATTGCATTGTACTCAGTATGAAATAGAAGAACTATAAGATTTAGATGTTTATTTTTTGCATTATTGCAAAAATTTGCTATGGCATGACATATTTAAGAACATATTTAATCTTGCGAATATATTAATTATATTATACCAAATGAAATCTGATACCAACATATAAATATTGCATCGAGTTTCCTATTTCGTTCCGTTCACCAACACATTATCACTAAATAAATTTTAGTACTGTATATGTAATGTATACTATACTGCATCGTTTACGGGTCGTTGGTTTAGTACACGACGGGTTCAGGACCTAGTACAAGTACATCAATACGTACACCGTGCACCATGTAGTTGATAGTTCACGAACTAGGTCATAGTGACCTATAGGTCGTTGCAAAACATCGTCACAGTACGCCCGTCATTTGATTGAACCGTTCAGAGTGAACGGTTCGCGCGTGAACTTCACATCGCTCTATTGCTCCAACTGACTAAACACTCATAATGGCTCTATTCTAATATCGCATGCACGACTCGTTTGTCAATCGGTTCTTTTCTTCTTCTGCAATATCCTAATGGCACAGATCAGTTACGAAGTGGGTGAGAGGTCACAAATTTACTCGTTTTATTATCCAAGAGCTACTCAACAATAAGCCATCAACACAAGAGAATATTTAACTTAAGCAAGAAGACGGCCATTTATACCGTACATCAATAAAATACAAATTCGACAACCTGAAAAATATCTACGAAAAAAGTGAACAAATTATAAAAAAAAATTCGAATGAAAGAGAATTTCAATATTTTCCTGATATTGGAAATAAATTGATATCGAATTTATGCAGCCATTTTACAATTGGTATATAACCGACAAAAAAAAACGTGGATTTAGTGTATATTTACCTAATCTTATTAGCTATCATCACTTAGTTAAGTTGTATTATGAATCTGCATATCATCTCACTCTAGATGCAAAGAAGAATTGACGATTGTGCGTAGTCAATGGTCAGTTACACATTCGGTTGGGAAATTAGACAGTCATTTTGTAATGAACAAGACGAGATAACGATTTGCTGTCATAATTAGGGTGTACTGTAAATATTAGTGTTGTTTAATTGTAAGTTATAGCGTACAATGACTTGCCGAATATTCTTAAGCTGTTAAAAATATTAAATAGTGCTTTTATAATGAACATTTGTACCAATTATTTCCAATAAAACTTCGTTACTGACACTAAAGCCATTATAATCGCAGAATATATTTTTATGGTAAATCTGTTCAAAAATTTTCGCTAAATGAACGTCTTGCTCCCCAGTATTATATTTTATAAACAGCATAAAATATTTCTATTTTTCCGATTAAAAAAAACGACATAAAATCACGTTTTTATATCACTAACTCTTTCTAGCCCTCGAGAAAATATCCAAACATTACTATACAAATTTTTTACAATATTTTGCAATTATTACACGATTTATTCTTCGATATTTATAGTACCGAATTGTACTTGTTCAGTTGGTTGAAAGTGATCGAGCACTTGCAGATTGTATTTCGAGTTACAGTCGAATGGATCAGTTCACTCACGATTAGTTTGCGTGATGTGTTCGATATCGATGCCAGCGCACGTGCGGTAATCTCCATTACTAACTTTAGATGCACGTAAAAATTTCAGACCTGATTGTTTAAGGCGAAAAGTCGGAAGAGATATTTTCCTTGATACATCTTGAAGTAATGTAGATAATTATATAAATTACAATCTAAATTAAAAAAATTTAGGACTATTAATGATAATAAAGGTCTCGTTTGGGGATTTTTGCAATTAGGATGTTGAATATAGAGGTATATATAGATTAGAGGTAAATAGAGTATTTAAATAAGTAGGTAAATAAAATATAATAATAGAAAAGAATAGAAATGTAAATTTAATCCAATAGCGAGTGTATTTGGGTATATTTTTCATATAGACAGCCGTTGCGCATGCTCTACTAGTTGCATATGTTGTTAGGTTGTTTACGCGCGGCAAATTTAAACGTTCCGATGACTCCAATAGAAATTAAATCATTTCCAACTCGTTTTTTTAGTACAAATGAATGTTATACAATGCGGCAACGTTGCTTTACATTGAAAAGCAAACATTTTCACAATAGTTCCAGCCAACATCTAAAAATAAATCATAACAATTAACTTTCATAACAAAAATGCCACTTTTCTTTTCTTTTCTTCTGTATTTTATTATTTATTTTATTTTATTCTATATTGAACCAATAAAAGAGTGTTGCAATAAATGCTCCGTAGTAAAATGATCATCAGATCATCATTTTTTTAACGTTTTCTAAATTTATTCACAATATTCTTGCTATTTTATGTTAAAAACGTCACTTTATTAATCGACGATCTTCTGACGACATATTTTTTTAGGATTCACAACATGTCCATATATTAATTTATCGAATATAACGAATGGTAAAAAACTTATCAACTCGGCCGTTAATAATATTTCTAAATAAACGTGCATCTTATTTGGTATAAATTAAGAAATAACGACTATTGGCCGAATGATTACCAGGTGTCATAATAAAAAAATACATAAATAGCAGCGGAAATTTTCAGCTGAGTGCTGTCATAATATAAAAAGGCTCCGTCCATAAACATCGTCGTTAAAATGCATATTATTGTGGCACCTCTAAATGTCACGCGCAGCCAACAAATAGACGATTAATCGATATCGTTCTTCATATTGACTGCATTATAAGTTCGGTACTAAAGCACCGCCTCGACTGCACTAGGAACATTGCATTTAATATGCGATATTAAAAATTTATACTGTCCGTCATATAATTGAGACATTACATCTATCCGGTTTCGTCCGATGTCATAATATGTTGATGATAATAAATTAAACTTTAATTTGATGGTATGTTCGCTTCGTATCAATATTACAGCCAATTGCAAACTAGATTCACTCCTTCAAAACTTTTGAACTCTCAAATGAATTTTTATGTTACTTTAATTCATGGAAATTTCATTTAAAAAAAAAAAAAAACCGGTCATCGTTCGGTCATCAAAACCGTCATCAAGTGGTCTTCCAGTTGCTAAATATTGACCTAAAACTAATCATCCGTTTTGGTGGTACTAAAAGCTGATTTTCTAAATTGCCTTGGATTTTTTTTTAATTCATTTAGACGCTAGAACCAATAAATCGCTAAAAACCGATTTTTTTTAATTGTGCATTTTTTTATAGAGAATCACACTAGTTTGTATAGTTTCTACAAAGCGTAAATGATAGACTGATCTGTCAATGTGACAACAAAACGTTTCTTGAACGTCTTCGTATCGTATCCCGTTCTTAAGACAGCCGTACAGTCGATCTCGGACTTCTTAAAAGGTTTTTCATGTTCACAAGATAAGCGTACGAATCCAATTCACTTTCCGTCCTCATACTTATAAAGATATTATTTCTCCGGTCCAAAGGACGATTAATTTATTAATTCGACTTTTATTTATTTTCCACGCATGCCAAATACTGTATAGAAGTAAAGACGTGAACATAATGCGAGTGTACTTTAAAAGGGGTTTTAAGGAAAAAAATTAATATTTCAATTTTTTTTTTTTTAATTATCACTACGGTGTTAAATAATCGTATAGAATTATAAAATTATAAATAACATATTAAGAAAATTTAAAAGAACAAGAGATATCAGAAATATTAGTAGTTTAGAACAATTCAACTCCAAAATTTGTTAAATTACCATTAAGTAAAACAAAAAAGGTGTACGTTTTTTTGGGTATTTATATTTTTAGTGGTTTTCATAAATTTTATTTTAAGCTTTTAGAATAAACGTAAAATGTACATTTTTTAAATTATCTATTCATGGAAAAGTATTCATGGATAGAATTTGAAAAATTGGAATTTTATTTTGCTTTAATTCCATCGTTGTTAAAACCTAGTCATAAAACAATGACCTTTTTGTAATGTGAACATGGTGTGGAAAATTCAATTTACAAACTTCTGATTGATCGAATTGAGAGTATGATGGTAAATCGAATTCCGTTTGTGTTTGTCCATGGATAAGTTGGGTGTTTTTTTTTTTAAAGCTATACCATTCCACAATTTTAGATATATTAGATTTTTTTTAATTTAAGAATTTTTAGCTTAGGCTGTTCCTGAAGGCTCTATAAATCTGGTAGGCTGCTAGTTTTTATTTATGAGGGTAAGAAGAATTTGTTCAGAGGACATAGGAATGAAAATAGATTTTTCATAAATATATGAAACATTAATTTCGAATTTATCAATTAAAAATATTTTAGAAATTATGAATAATTGGTGCAAAATTGTTTCCTTTTTCCAAATTATTTTCAATTTCCTCAAATTTCCACACCTAAAGAGCTCAATTTTTTAAATTTAATTTTAGAAGGCTTCTAATTGTGTGCTAGTACCGTTAAAACTAGATCAAAAGTCATCTACAAAACGATACTGAAAGAGATCCTATTTTATATACATTACAAAATGTACAAATATGCTCGTACATTACAAAAGGACTTTTTATCATTTTTGACGAGTCAATCATAAAATGCTATTTTTAACGATATAAAATAATAGATTTCTTTCAAAGTTAGAATTTTTGGAAGAATTTGTCGAACGAAAATAGGATTGAAAGTACGTTTTCCATAAATATATCAAAAATCAGTTTCGAACTTATCTATTAAAAAATATTTTAGAAATTATGATCCAAAATTGTCTCCTTTTTCCAAATTATTTTCAATTTCCTCAAATTTCCACTCTTAAAGTGCTCAATTTTGAAAATTTAATTTTAGAAGGCTTCTAATTGTGTGCCAGTAACGTTAAAATTACAAACATTACTAAAAGAGATCCTATTTTATATACATTTTGTATTCATTCAAATGAACTTTTCTTATTTTTGACGAGTCAGTCATAAAATGCCATTTTTTACCGATATAACATTTTCAATGTCAGATTCATTTCAAAGTCAGTATTTTTAAATTGCATTAAAAAAATCAATCCGTTTTTTTTTTGTGCCTCTAAAATTATTAAAATCAATCAAATCTTTGGGATTTCCTAGAAAATTAGCAAGACTATTAGAAGTATTATATTAAAAATTTGCTATTCATGAAATATCTTGTTCTAGTTGTCCTAAAGTATATACAGAAGACAACCACGTAGACCAATTGAAACTAAATTTAAGGAGCATTTAGATCATTTCAGATTACATAGAAAAGATAAAAGTGCTGTAGCCGAGCATATTTTTGACTAACTCAGGCCATCCTATAGAAATTAGTTCACTTAAATTACTTTAAAGTGTTTTGAATTAAATGCTTATGAAAGTATATACATGCATAAATCTAAATCTAAATTAATGAATTTAGATTCAGGCCCAATTTCATCTTGTCTATTTAGTTTATTTCATAAGAACTATTTTTAAATTAATTTTGTGCAGTTAATTCAAAATATAGAAAAGTCTAAGTGAATTTGTGCAAGTATAATTGAAAAAATCGTAAAAATCTCGTCATTTATGAACACTATAATAATTACGTAATTTATCGATATTATAACAAAATTTAAAGAAATAACTGTTTTTGTAGTCATCGATATATAGTTGAATCTGAAGTTATTTTCTTAATCAAATGCACATATTTACTAGCCATTACTTCCGCAAGATATAATTTCAACCATATCGTACACGAAGGTGGTTATTTAAATAAATAGAGCTATTTATTAACTGACCATTGAGCTATTTGCTAGTTGACAGCGCGTGTCAAATCACAGGGTGTTTACCGGCTGTAACGGATCCCCGAACCGCAAAACCATACACCATGTATCGTATATAACCATAACCATCAAACCATAGAGAACACAATAAACGCCATCGAGCAAATATAACAAGTATAACACCCTATTAGTAATCGCGGAAGAAACAGAAGTCCCCAAAAAATATGAAATTTTTTATCACTATTAACTGAAATTATAATATATTAAACAAGTAAACAAAATAGTAAAAAGGAGTGCCAGGAAGAGCAAGGATGAGCCTTATATATTATTTTCCTTGTTTTTTTTAAATATAAGATCTAAAAGTTTAGGTTTTTTTTTTTGTTTTTTTTGGTAAATTATAACAGAAATGTTTTATTCATGTGATTGTTGTAGAATTAAAAATGAAGCATTAAACTTTGAATTGAGCATTTATTTCATATTTGCGTCGAGTTATATTACATTATGTATTTTTAATCAGTGTAATTAATTTTGCAAAAGCTTGATTGTTATACTTTTTTTAAATTTTCATTTTTCTTATCAAGTTTTTGTGCTCATTAAATATTTCTATTTTTTTATGTATACTTTTAAAATTCTGCAGATTATACAAGAAATACAACAAAATCCATAAAAAAAAATGCATAAAAAAATAATCAATTAAAAATCCATTTTTCAATCAATTTGAGAAAAATATATTTTATTCCTCAACCGAACTTTATTGACGTATATGAGTTTTTAAACTTGAGTTAAAAATCGATTTTGAATTATTTGAGATTCTATTGATAATTTCATCTATAATCAAAAAAATTCAATAAATAATAATACAAGTCTTCAAAAAATATGAAATTTTCTTTCAATTAACTAAATTTTCAATCACAACGAAACAATTTTCTATTTTTTATTTTGTTGATATCAACATTATCATAAAAAAGATTTCGTTTTTTTTTTATATATAAAGTCTAAAATTCAATGCTTTTCCATTTTTTTTTAAATTGTGACAAATGTTTCATTCATTTGATTGCTGTAGAATTAAATATAAATGATTAATCTTTGAAATGAGCATTTCTTTTTCATATTTTTAGTTTTCATTAAATATTTCTATTTTTTTATATACCTTTAAAATTCTATCGATTTTTAATACAACAAAAATCCATAAAAAAAACACAATCAATTAAAAATACATATTTAATCAATTTCGCAAAAATCTATTTTTTCCTCAACCGAACTATATCAATGTATGTGCGTTTTTAAATTTGAGTAAATATCGATTTTGTATTATTTGAGATTCTATTGATTATTTCATCTATAATCCAATAAATTCAATAAATAATATAATAAAATAATAAAAAAATCACGGAAGATATCGAAGTCTTCAAAAAATATGAAATTTTCTTTCACTATTAACTGAATTTTCAATTACAACGAAACAATTTTCAGTTTTTTTATATTTTTGTTGATATCAACACTATCATAAAAAAAAATCGTATTTTTTTAAGATATAAAATCTAAAAGACAACATTTTTCCATATATTTTTTTATTGTGACAGAAATGTTTCATTCATTTGATTGCTGTACAATTAAAGATGAAAGATTAAGTTTTGAAATGAGCATTTATTTCATATTTGCCTCGAATTATGTTTCATTATGTATTTGATCATATACGTATTTTTAATCAATGTGATTAATTTTGCAAAAGCATGATTGTTTAAATTTTGATTTTTCTTATCAAGTTTTTGTGTTCATTAAATATTTCTATTTTTTATGTATACTTTTAAAATTCTATCGATTCTACAACAAATACAAAAAAAAATCCATCAAAAAAAGCATTTAAAAAAACAATCAATGTTTTCAATCAATTCTGCAAAAATCTATTATATTCCTCAACCGAACTTTAGCAACGCATTTAACTTTTTAAATTCGAGTTAAAAATCGTTTTTGAATTATTCTATTGATTATTTCATCTATAATCCAATAAATTCACCTACATTTCGTACAGTTTTAGACCCTCTGATGTATTTCTAAACATTCCTCGTACAAATCCTCGTACTCACCATTTACATGGTCGGTTTGATACGCACTGACCATGATGATGGTCTCGAAGCGCAGCGAAACTGGGCTATTCGCACGCTCCGATGCCCTTCACGTACTTTCAAATACTTTTCTAAAAACGACTCAACTTCATACGTACAATATGAATTTTCTTTCCCTCGCACGTCTAAATGATACATCAAACGTGCATTCTGTTTTTTTCTTCTTGTTCTAAAGCTCTTACAAAGGGGTACTGGTGTTAAACCGTGGTATATTAGTAATATCAGCGTAAACCGCATTAGTAATGAATAATGGTCGTTAATATGGTACCTGCAGTACTTTGATACGGTAAAGTTAACACCCTAATTAAATAATGATGTTGTGGTTTTGTTGTAGATAAAAATTTTTAACAAGTGATAATTTTATATCGTTTACAAAACGTTAGCGATGATTGCTTTAAATACCTTAATATTGATTTTTTTATGTAGAATGGAAATTTTAGATATATTCTAATAAAAAATATTATATATATATATATTAGAATATCTCTAAAATTTATATATATATATATATAAGTTTAATTTAATTTTAAATAAATAAATTTTAACAGTTTTAAAAGTACCGTTTAATAAAAAAAATTTACACGAGAAACATAGTATATTTTAAGTTAAGAAATTTATTTAGAAAAAGGACATAATAATTTTAATACTATTAAAAGAAAGATAATGACTGATTCTGAAGGTATAAGCTATTCCAGTTACTTAAAGCTTTAAAAAATCCAAAAAGGGACCTTTTTTGATTTTTTTTGAAATGAAACTTCTATAGGCGCGGTAGGTCAAATTGGCTTGAACGTCACGAAAAGTGAAACACGCTATGCGCATGCGCCGCGTGTACTGTGTGTATACGTAGCATAAGGCAACCAGTAGACGCTTGCGTATTTTATTATATATTACACAAACACAGCTTAATCTTTTAGCTAACAATTTCCATTGTGTGAAAAGTGAAATGGAGGAAAAGCCAAGTACAGACAGAGTGTGAGCCTTTAGAGAACGGAAGAAAGCGAATAAACCGCCAAGAAAAGTGCCAAGAAGTACCTTGGAAAGAAGTAGAGAGTATCGAGTCAGGCAAAGGGCGTTAAGGAAACACGGTGGACAACATAACCTTGCAACGACCTCAAATACACTGGATGAATCGATACCGTCGTTAAGTGAGGACACAGTGAGTGGTATGAATGCCACTGATTCAGGCGCGTGAAGATACACGCGGTGTGAGAGATCAACGAAATGAATCTGATACAGTTGAGCGCGCCATCGACAAATAGAAATGCACCCACTAGTGCATCATACACAAAATTTACATTGTTCCAACCTGCTCATCGCGAATTTGATAAACAATTTTTCAATAATCCGCTGGGTACAGTATTCTTTTAAAACAGTATAAGTTAATAATTAACGAAACTAACAAATAATCAACATTGGTTTGTCAAATCTAAAATAACCAAAAATAAATAAAATAAAATAAAATAATAAATTTAAGAATAGTTCTTATTAAATAAATTAAATAGACAAGATGAAATTGGACCCGAATATAAATTCATTAAATTTGATTTAGATTTATGCTTATATATATACTTACATAAGCATTTAACTCGGAATAATTCAAAACACTTTTAAGTAATTTAAGTGAACTAATCTGAATAGAATGACCTGAGTTAGTTAAAAATATGCTCGGCTACAGCACTTTTATGCTTTCTATTTAATCTGAAATGATATAAATGCTCCTTAAATCTAGTTTCAATTGGTCTACGTGTTTGTCTTCTATATATATTTTAGAACAACTAGAACAAGATATTTCATAAATACCAGATTTTTTATTGAAATCAATCAAATCTTTGGAATTTCCTGGAAAATTAGCAAGAAGTATTATATGTTACTTTAAAAATATATTTCAATAATTTTAAGTCCTTATAAAAAAAAACGGATTGATTTTTTTAATGCAATTTAAAAATACTGACTTTGAAATGAATCTGACATTAAAAATGTTATATCGGTAAAAAATGGCATTTTATGACTGACTCGTCAAAAATAAGAAAAGTTCTTTTGAATGAATACAAAATGTATATAAAATAGGACCTCTTTTAGTAATGTTTTGTAATTTTAACGTTACTAGCACACAATTAGAAGCCTTCTAAAATTAAATTATGAAAATTGAGCATTTTAAGAGTGGTAATTTGAGGAAATTGAAAATAATTTGGAAAAAGGAGACAATTTTGGATCAATAATTCTTAATTCTTTAATAGACAAGTTCGAAACTGATGTTTGATATATTTATGGAAAACGTACTTTCATTCCTATTTTCGTTCGACAAATTCTTCTAAAAATACTAACTTTGAAAGAAATTTATTATTTTATATCGTTAAAAATAGCATTTTATGATTGACTCGTCAAAAATAATAAAAAGACCTTTTGTAATGTACGAGTATCTTTGTACATTTTGTAATGGACATAAAATAGGATCTCTTTCAGTATCGTTTTGTAGATGACTTTTGATCTAGTTTTAACGGTACTAGCACACAATTAGAAGCCTTCTAAAATTATATTTAAAAAATTGAGCTCTTTAAGAGTGGAAATTTGAGGAAATTGTAAATAATTTGGAAAAAGGAAACAATTTTGGATCAATAATTCATAATTTATAAAATATATTTAATTGACAAATTCGAAATTAATGTTTCATATATTTATGAAAAATCTGTTTTCATTTCTATTTCTTGTGAACAAATTCTTCTTACCCTCATAAATAAAAACTAGCAGCCTACAAGATTCATAGAGCCTTCAGGAACACCCTAAGCTAAAAATTCTTAAATTTAAAAAAAATCTAATATATCTAAAATTGTTCAATGGTATCGCTTTAAAAAAAAAAAACACCAAACTTATCCATGGACAAACACAAACGGAATTCGATTTACCATCATACTCTCAATTCGATCAATCAGAAGTTTATAAATTGAATTTTCCACACCATATTTACATTACAAAAAGGTCATTGTTTTATAACTAGGTTTTAACAACGATGGAATTAAAACAAAATAAAATTCCAATTTTTCAAACCACATATTTGTTTTACTTAATGGTAATTTAACTAATTTTGGAATTGAATCATTACTTTGTTCTAAACTACTAATATTTCTGATATCTCTTGTTCTTTTAAATGTTCTTAATATGTTATTTATAATTTTATAAGAATAGCCAGTTTGTACTGCTATATTTCGGATATTATTTAATTCAATGTTATATTTATTTACACAAACAGTAAAAAACATTAGTGATACGATCAATAAATAATTTTAGATGTAAAATAAAATACAATACACATAAATATAAAAACAAAAATATATAAAATATTACTAGAAAACGATATTGGATATTGGCACAAGTGCGACGTAACATCAACGCGCAAGAACTATTACAGTGTCCGTATAAGCATATTCGGTGGGTAGCGTGATCAACTGACGACGCCTAAGGACTTCTTCAGCTCATCATCATCATCATCATTTCGTCCGCGAACAACGTACATCTTGTACGGCTGCTGTTGATGTTACAGCTCCCGCTCTTGTGGTTGATCCGTTCTTGATCTAGCGGTAGCACGCAATCGCGCACACAGAACATGTAGACTCGCAGCATTGTTGCCCCGCAGCAACAACAACAACAACAACAACAGCACCTCCATCTGGACAGACAAACTGTACTTGTGCGCCGCGTGTATTATTTTATTTCAGCGAAAAGCACTTTTTAAAAGAAGTTAAACTGATCCCGACTTTTTTTTATGCGCTTCGTCTATAATTATTTTAATTGTTACGTATATGCATCTACCGATTTTTTTAACACCGATATTTCGTAAAATACAAAGTACCCGAGAAACAACGTTGATATGTGTTTTTACACGACATTTAAGTGTCACATAAACCTATAGGACAATGATCATTTGCACTGATACTAATCGACAAGCCCACGAACAATAATATCTACATAAAAAGCTCGTAATTACAAGCGATAAAAATATCAATTAGCAGTTGTCTTCTCTAGGATGTAATACCTTAGCACAGACGATAATAACACACATTACGTTCTAATTAAATCAATTAATTTGATTGTTAGCGACGTGAAATAGAATTGCAGCACCATGTCGGTACGAGAAGAATTTTCTATATATAATAAGATATTACGTGTTTAAAATTGGGTTTTGAAAAGAGATTACGCTAAAAGCGCATTTATCACTTTATATTTACTATTCAACATTTTATATACTGAAAAATTGGTAAAAAAGTGGATTTTAACTATTAACATTTGGCGAAGAGAAATAAAAGTACAATGTTTTATATCACGGTTAAAAATGTGGATTTATTTAACTATAATTTTATTTTTACATTGTACTTTTATTTCTCTTCCCTAATATGTGAATTTTTCTAAAAACGGCAAAATGTATGACCATAATTAAACAGTATTTCAAAAATGGCATAATACAATATGACCTATAAATTAATATAGCAGTACAAAATGGCTTTTCTTATAAAATTATAAATAACATATTTAAAAAAACAATTAAAAAAAAAGAGATATCAGAGATATTAGTAGTTTAGAACAAAGTAATAATTCAACTCCGAATTTTGTTAAAGTACAATTTGATCCTATATTTGCACGTGGTTTAGATAGTATTTTAAAATAACATATAATACTTCTAATAGTCTTGCTAATTTTCTAAAAAATCCCAAAAATTTGATTGATTTCAATAAAAAATCGGGTATTTATGAAATATCTTGTTCTAGTTGTCCTAAAGTATTTATAGAAGACAAACACGTAAACCAATTGAAACTAGATTTAAGGAGCATTTTAGATTAAATATAAAATATAAAAGTGCTGTAGCCGAGCATATTTTTGACTAACTCAGGTCATCCTATTCAAATTAGTTCACTTAAATGACATAAAAGTGTTTTAAATTCGAATTATTCCGAGTTAAATGCCTATGAAAGTATATACATGCATAAATCTAAATCAAATTTAATGAATTTAGATTCAGGCCCAATTTCATGTTGATTAAATAAATTAAATAGACACGTTAACTTATTTATTTAATATTATATCAATGATGATTCGTGACAGAGGTATTTTAGTTTATTTAATCGTGTGCATCTACTGAAGATGGGGGAATAGCCTTCGAAATGCGCATCTAGCTACTTGCTTACTATTCGTACGAAAATTAATTAATAATATTGTAATAGTGACCCCTCGATGTGGAAATAATTAAATAATGCTATCAAATTTAAATCATGTGATAAGTAATTGAATTGTCATTTGTCAATTTACTCCTTCTTACTTATCACCGCTTGATGCACGATGAAACAAGCTAATATGATATATGATATTTGACAACCTGTAATCAAGCAAGTTGGACGTGCATATTTCGACTAGAAAGCCACCGTAATTATAGAATATTCGAAATTTACGACATTGAAACATGTATCATTTAATTGAGATCATCATTCTTTCGCACACATATAATTTACGGTAGAGCGCTTTGTACATTCTAATATCTAAGTGTCAACCACAAAAATAGGTTAAAGTGATTGTAAATCAGTAGGTACGACCTGCGAGCAGGTACTATGTATTTATATGCTCAATTTTAAAGCATTTCTAGTTACTTTCAGTCGGCAGATGTTGAATGTCCGATTCAACATGTTTAATATAAAAAAAGTTGGCGGCGCATATGCGAATAAATTTTTGGAACAAATAAAAATAAAAATCGCAACCGGTAAAACGAATGTTACAGTTCAAAAATTGAACTTTTTAGATGAGATTTTTCGAAAATTTCGACAGTTTTACAATTTTAATTACCATCGTCCTAGCGTTTTCTTATTTCGACATATATACGTAAATCAATGACATATAGTCTGCGATCAAAGTAATGTGGTAGTTAGCTCAGGCGCCAGTAGATATGATTAAAAGTCGTAAAATAAGACATGCTCAGTAGGTAGCGATCCAAATTACACTAATTATTAAAACTATTTATCCGCACCGCGCACAATGCCAATATACAAAATCAAGCGCGCACATATCCAGCCGAAGACTTATAATTACGCACAATAAAGATGCTCGTGTGACGAATACTAATCCGTACGTATGCAGATCATGTACAGGGCGAAATTTATTTTGAAATATATGGAACGTTTTGACTACAAAAAAAAAATTGCGAAGCAAAGATCATGGAAAATACTCCTTCTGCAACAAAAGCAGATATTTCTTATATATCAAGGCACGGGTTGAAAATAATTAGAGAATATTTGATTTGTTAAGATATGAAGTGTTTTTAATTTTGAAATATCCTGTATGTTGAGCGAAGAAGATGCATAAGTGGAGGAAGGAATCGGCGGCGAAATTATTTGAGATTACAATGAATTATTTATTGGTGGCGGCTAAGAACGAGTCACGTAGATGGTGCTCGTATATTCGACATGAAGTTAAATATATGGTGAGACAAAGCTAAGAAGCTGTCCGACTACGAACCATATACTCTGCATGTATACAAGATGCACCAGAATCAATAAATCGAAAATTGAGCAATCCTGTTTCATAATAACAAAATAATTTAGTGGGAAAAGTTGCATTATTTTCTGTTTGCCAAGCTAAAAAATTCTATACTACTCGTATTATATGCCTAGTAAAAATGGAAGTTTAGTCTTCGAAATGCGCATCCTGCTTATGAATTTAAGAAGATAAAAAACTGAACGTTCGATTGTACTGTTATTGTAAATTTACAAAAAAATCTGTTGAAAATCTCAAATTGTGACCGTAGCAGTTGTTTTTTTATTAATTCAGAATCGAGTTAAGTTGAAATAATTCCTTCGGGATTTAGTTGTCAAAATACGCATCGTTTATAAAAATTTTGAAGATATTTATGATATATCCAAGAAAACTGTATCAAATTTTGAAACACTCGAACGTTAGATTCTAATGTTATTGTAAATTTACAAAAAATCTCAAATTGTGACCGTAGCCGTTGTTTTTTTATTAATTCAGAATCGACTGAAGTTAAAGGAATTCCTACGGGATTTTGTTGTCAAAATACGCATCGTTTATAAAAAATTTGCAGATATTTATGATATATCCAAGAAAACTGAATCCAAATTTGAAACAACCGAACGTTAGATTCTATTGTTATTGTAAATGTACAAAAAAAAATCATTTGCAAATCTCAAATTGTGACCATAGCAGTTGTTTTTTTATTAATTCAGAATCGAGTGAAGTTGAAATAATTCTTTCGGGATTTAGTTTTCAAAATACGCATCGTTTATAATTTTTTTGAAGATATTTATGATATATCCAAGAAAACTGAATCAAAATTTGAAACAACCGAACGTTAGATTCTATTGTTATTGTAAATGTACAAAAAAAAATCATTTGAAAATCTCAAATTGTGACCGTAGCAGATTTTTTTCAAAATACGCATCGTTTATAAATTTATTTATTTATAAAGTTATTTATGATATATCTACGAAGACAGCACAAGATTTTATTTAACTTAACAATCGGTTCCGGAGTGAAAAAAAAAATACAAAAATCTTTTTGAAAATTACAAATTATAACATATATACGGTTATTTTTAAATTCTACGTCGCCTTATGTTAAAGTAGTTGAAGAATGGTCAATTTCATTTTTTTCTTTTCGTAATATCCTGTGTAGACGATTACGCACGTACCGATATCATCCAATATCCTTGATTAAATGTCCAGCGCTTCCAGCGGCCATCGAAGGAGCTGCGGTAGCAACTTTAAGGAAGACGTGCTGCATTATTATAATACGTAAATTGCTATCTGCGGCACTGCATTTAGCCTCTCTACCCGATTGATATGCTGCTCGCACACAACACTCTCTTACTTAAAACTAAAGCAACCAAATTCGATACCGTATCCTCGTTCGAACACTTCCTAACTCTTCGGATATTGAACGAATCACCAACGTCATTGGCCACCTATCCCTTTTTCTGAATAAACAAATTTCATTTTTTAATTTAATTTTCAACATCAAGACATGCTTTATCATAGTTTACATAAACATACAATTGATGCTTTAACACTTTAAGATTTTGTTTAACTAATATTGTCTGTTGATTTCAACTCTTTACATCTTTATAAACAGTTTTAAAGTTATTTTATAAATGATAGATCGGACGCATTTCTGGTATCATATATATCAGGGGAGGCCAACAAGTCGATCGCGATCGACCGGTCGATCGCGAGACCAATTTTGGTCGATCACTCGCAAGTTCGGGGTTTGCGAAAAGTATCTCATAAAAACTTTTAACTTAAAAAGTACAAATACTTTTTATTCAAATGTTTTCTGTGATTAGCTCATAGAAAGGATATAATTTTTATATTATCATTATTTTTATTAGTTTGTTTTGACATTTGAAATGGTTTTATTAAGTTCTTTTTCTTTGCACTTTTGCAATTTTTTTTTCTATTTAAAGCTTTTGTCGGTAGATAACTTTTTTGCTGCTGCTACTTTTTGCTATCTATATAAAATTTATTTGAATTGGGATATTACAAAATCAGCATAATACTTCGGCTTATGATAAATAAATTCAAATAAGTAGCCCTGCATTCTACCCCTAACTCTATTTTGAGGTTATATAGTTTGCGTAAGAGCAGAATATATCTTTCTATGTGTTTTTTTTCTGCATTTATACCTTAAAGAAGAGATTTGTTTCATTGAAGAACCATCAACAGGGCAACAAGGAATGTAGCATAAAATATTTTTGTCGTAAAAATATTTAATTGCAAGTTGCTCGTCATTGAAAAACTTTTCTAAGTCTTTACGCAAAGGAATCATAGGGTATATATTACTTTTAGTTTATATATTAAAAAAAATAAAAAAAAGTTATTATATCGGGTTCGAACCCGGGGGGTAATCCTCCAAATTTGATCCACTACTTTTATTACATGCCCTATTATTAAGTCGTATATTTTTTGCATTTTAGTATACCTATTTGTGAACATGGATAGCAAACCAAAAAAATCGAAAACATATCATTTCAATGAAGAATGGGAAATTAACTATTTTTTTACGATGGTGAATGATAAATGTTGCTGCTTAATATGTCTTAGCTCGATAGCCATTGCTAAAAAGGGTAATTTGGAGAGACATTTCTTATCTTTACATAACAAGTATCAAACAGATTATCCACCAAATTCCGAATTACGAAAACGTAAAGTTCGGGATCTTAAAACTCAATTAACAAATCAACAAAATATTTTCAAAAAGCCAATATTGAAGTCACAAGCAGTAACAACTGCATCCTTCAAAGTAAGCTATCTATTAGCTAAAAAATGTAAACCATTTTCTGATGGTGAATTTGTAAAGGAAATGTTCTTGGAAATCTCGGATTCCCTTTTTAATGATTTTAAGAACAAGAGCGAAATTACTGCTGCAATTCAAGATCTACAACTGTCCCGAAACACAGTGATGCGACGAATCGAAAAGATGGGTGTAAATTTAAAGGAACAGTTACAAAATGATATTAACAGATGCTCTTGTTTTTCTCTTCAATGTGATGAATCGACAGATATAAGTGATACTGCACAGTTACTTGTTTTCATTCGTTTAGTTTTTGAAGATTTTACATCTAAAGAAGAATTGTTGGGTATGATTTCTTTGAAAGAAAGGACTAGAGGTGTAAATATATTCAACGGGTTTAAAAGTCTGCTTAATGATAAGAAAGTACCTCTTTTTAAATTAGTTTCAATAACAACGGATGGCGCAGCTGCAATGATAGGCCGCAAAAATGGATTTATAGCCCTATGTCGAAATGACGATGAATTCCCAGATTTTTTGAGTTACCACTGTATAATTCACCAGCAAGTATTATCCAGCAAGAGACTAAATACAAAAGAAGTAATGGACATCGCGTTTGAAATTGTTAATTCAATTCGTGGAAGTTCTCTCAAACGTCGTCTTTTTCAACTAAAACTCGATGAAGGTCAGCCTGATTTATTATTGCATACTGATGTAAGATGGCTAAGTAGAGGTAAATTTCTGCAACGATTTCGTGATTTATTGCCTGAAATAATAGAATTTCTTAATGAACAAGAGAAAAAATATGCATATTTAAATGACAAAACCTGGCTTAGTGACTTAGCATTCCTTACAGATTTTACTTCCATATTAAGCCATTTAAATTTAGAATTACAAGGTAAAAATAAAACAATAATTGATATGATTAGCAGCATAGATGCATATAAAACCAAATTTATTTTGTTGATAGAAGATTTACAACAAAATAATATGAACCATTTTCCAAATATGGCAGACAACTTACAAAAAAATAAAAATATTATTTATGAGATTGACAAGTACGTGGCCGAAATACAAAATGTAATGGAAGATTTTGAGAAGCGATTCCAAGATTTTAAAAAAATTAAAGAAATTGTGGAATTTACATCTTTTCCTTTCAAAAAAGATTTAATTGTGAAGGAAATTAGCAAAAAAATTGCAGACTTATTTGATATGGAGCAAAACGCCTTGGAAAATGAAATTATAATTTTACAATCTGATTTAATCTTACAAGCCAGAAAATTTGAAGAAAATTTTTGGAAATATGTTAACCGAGAAAAGTATCCCAATATTATCAAATGTAGCGAATATATTTATTCTTGCTTTGGATCTACGTATCTGTGCGAATCGGCATTTTCATATTTACAATTGACTAAAACTAAACTTCGTTCCGTCCTGACCGATTCTCATACTGAGGACTCATTGTTATTGTCTTTGTCAGGATATACTCCAAATTATGATGCACTAGTAAAGGAAATGCAGACTCAGGTTTCTCATTAATTTAAAAAGTTTGAATGAATAAATGTTATTAATAAGTGCTCATGTTGTTTTAATTCCTCTGGACATAAGTTTTTTAACCCATTAAATAAATACTCATGTATGTAGATTATTTACACCTTAATCATGGAGCTCGCCAAAGTGCACGTCGGTATAAAAGCACATTGCAAAAACATCCCCTTCTTACCTAAAAAATAGGTCGATCGCGACACAATTTTAAAATAAAAAGGAGATCTTATGTGCACCAAAGTTGGCCACACCTGATATATATGAGTGGTCTAGTAACAAAACCAGCCAAATCCAATTTTTTTGAATTTCGTTTTTTGCATTTTTCACAAGTTTTCATCGCTAGCAAAACATTTATAATGAATCAAATCATCTGAAATTGTAATGGGAAAGTTTCAAGTTAGTTTCAAAACGAGTCACATTCGTAGTACCAGAAGACGCCACTAGCAGCGCCAATAAGCTTCCGTAACCTCTGACAGGGTGTATAGAAAAAGTGGCAAAAAAGCAAAATGTCATAATGAAACCAAGTGAATATGTTGATATATTTGCAACTTTTAGTACCACTGAGCCTTTAGTAGATAGAGTTTTTGATTGGAAGCGTGTTGCCCACGTTATATTTAAAATGCCTTGTCAATAGCATTTCAAATTTAGTAAATCGATACGAATTGTGTTCAAAAAGAATAAATGTCGTAGTAAAAGGAGAAGTTCATTTACAACAATGAGAGTTGCCTTTTGCCTACAACAAATGAGACCACATGCGGTAGTGTCAACATTTAAAATGAATGATGTTAATCGTTTACTGAAGAAATTAATAATTTACTGAATTATCATGTTTATAATTCTACAAAAATGCACTAATGAATGAGAACAATAATTCTGACGTAAACGGAGACGACATAAATTAATATTTTATTAAAAAATTTAACTAACACTCTACTTTTACCAAAACTTTATAATAAATTTTACATGTAAAATCAAGTTTTTCGTTTTTATCCACTTTTCATTGTGAGGTCTTTAATTGTTACATCGTTTTTTTGGGGGATATTTCGTCATTTGATGTTATCACGTTGAGAAAACTGAAATAATATTGTTTGGGCACTTGGTATATTGGCAGGAAGGTCATTGATGTACAATATAAATAGTAGCGGGCCTATAATTGATCCCTGCGGAATTCCTGATAATACTATTCTTGGTTCGGAGAGTTTTCCGTCCACTGAGACCTCTAACTCTAACATAGAACCATAATTTTGATAATAGTATATTGTGGGGGACACAGTCGAAGTTGAATCTTCTAAGAAGATCCGATTGAATTGGTTAATTATCGAATTAAACTACGATTAATCGTTACACTAAACTGCAGTCGAATTTTAAAGATTCGTCTGATAGAGGCGCCTTTAAAATGTCTATAACTACGTTTTATGGCAACAAGAAATACAGAAACGGATGTGTTTATACAAAACATTATCTTCTACTCTTTTGCCAAGTAACTATTCCATAGTTATCAGGGCACAGGATTCTAGCTCGGAGCGTATATGCATCATTGGCGTACCGAAGGTAGTTATTATTGTGATTAAGTCGTCGCACATGACCGATTACTCGGATATCTTCGCCACAAAGTGTACTTACGCGATAAGATACTCCGGCAAAACGTGTATGCAACCCCATTAAACAATACAGAAGCAACAAACTACCGTATATCTATCACGAAACGAAAGAACGCAAGTTACCTGGTAGTTAGATGTGCTCCAGTCAGAATCTATATTGCGCGTCGGTAGTAAACTAAGCTAGATAGAAATCGGTCCGTGGTTTAATAATAACGTTAAGAGTTTTCCGGTAATGCGAATACAAGTACGGGTACTTGCCAGCGATGCTGGAATTGTATTAGGATCATTTTTTTTGTTTACGACGTGTTCGGTACAATTGAAAATAATATGGCAAATTTGAAATGGACAATTATTCTATTAGATAGTCTGGATTATTCTAAATTGCATTAGTTAAATTGATGGTTGAATCAATCATTTTAGAGTCTTAACACTACGGTGTTAAATTATAATTTAGAATATCACCCAAATACCGTAACTTAAAGTATTACGTAGCTAGATGCGCATTTCGAAGGCTATGCCCCCATCTTCAGTAGCACAAGATAAAAACGAAATAAAATACCTCTGTCACGAATCGTGATTGATATATTATTAAATAAATATGTCAACATGACAGAAGTATTTCAAAGATAGCATATAATATGACCTATAAATGTTTTAAAAATAATATAAATTAATAATTAACGAAACTAACAAGTACGTATAATAAAGATTGATTTGTCAAACCTAAAATAACCAAAAATAAATTTTAAAATAGTTCTTATTAAATAAATTAAATAGACAAGATGACCGAATATAAATTCATTAAATTTGATTTAAATTTATGCTTATATATATACTTTCATAAGCATTTAACTCGGAATAATTCAAAACACTTTTAAGTAATTTAAGTGAACTAATCTGAATAGAATGACCTGAGTTAGTTAAAAATATGCTCGGCTACAGCACTTTTATGCTTTCTATTTAATCTGAAATGATATAAATGCTTCTTAAATCTAGTTTCAATTGGTCTACGTGTTTGTCTTCTATATCTACTTTAGCACAACTAGAACAAGATATTTCATAAATACCGAATTTTTAATATAATACTTCTAATAGTCTACTATTTTTCTAGGAAATCCCAAAGATTTGATTGATTTCAATAATTTTAAGTCCTTATAAAAAAAAACGGATTGATTTTCTTAATGCAATTTAAAAATACTGACTTTGAAATGAATCTGACATTGAAAATGTTATATCGGTAAAAAATGGCATTTTATGACTGACTCGTCAAAAATAAGAAAAGTTCTTTTGAATGAATACAAAATGTATATAAAATAGGACCTCTTTTAGTAATGTTTGTAATTTTAACGGTACTAGCACACAATTAGAAGCCTTCTAAAATTAAATTTTGAAAATTGAGCACTTTAAGATTGGAAATTTGAGGAAATTGAAAATAATTTGGAAAAAGGAGACAATTTTGGATCAATAATTCATAATTTCTAAAATATTTTTTAATAGACAAGTTCGAAACTGATGTTTGATATATTTATGGAAAACGTACTTTCAATCCTATTTTCGTTCGACAAATTCTTTTAAAAATACTAACTTTGAAAGAAATCTATTATTTTATATCGTTAAAAATAGCATTTTATGATTGACTCGTCAAAAATAATAAAAAGACCTTTTGTAATGTACGAGTATATTTGTACATTTTGTAATGTATATAAAATAGGATCTCTTTCAGTATCGTTTTGTAGATGACTTGATCTAGTTTTAACGATACTAGCACACAATTAGAAGCCATCTAAAATTAAATTTAAAAAAAATGAGCTTTTAGGTGTGGAAATTTGAGGAAATTGAAAATAATTTGGAAAAAGGAAACAATTTTGGATCAATAATTCATAATTTCTAAAATATTTTTAATAGACAAATTCGAAATTAATGTTTCATATGTTTATCAAAAATCTATTTTCATTCTATTTCCTTTGAACAAATTCTTCTTACCCTCATAAATAAAAACCAGCAGCCTTACCAGATTCATAGAGCCTTCACGAACACCCTAAGCTGAAAATTCTTAAATTAAAAAAAATCTAATATATCTAAAATTGTTCAATGGTATCGCTGTAAAAAAAAAAAACCAAACTTATCCATGGACAAACACAAACGGAATTCGATTTACCATCATACTCTCAATTCGATCAATCAGAAGTTTATAAATTGAATTTTCCACACCATATTTACATTACAAAAAGGTCATTGTTTTATAACTAGGTTTTAACAACGATGGAATTAAAGCAAAATAAAATTCCAATTTTTCAAATTCTATACATACTTTTCCATCAATAGATAATTTAAAAAAATTACATATACGTTTATCCTAAAAGCTTAAAATAAAATTTATGAAAACCACAAAAAATATATAAATACCCCAAAAAACGAACACTTTTTTTGTATTATTTAATGATCAGGCAGATTTAGATTCTTCTCCATTGTTCCAATAAAATCTCAGCATTAAATATATATAAACTGTCTTATTATAATAATTATTATCGATTTTTGATGCTCGTATAGAAAGGAAACAATTACTGTTGCTTAATTTATTTTAAAAAAATAATAAATTACAGTTTCTAAAATTCATTCATTCAAATTCGTTAAATAAATGATTACTTGACACTATGACATATTTTTTAAACGCAGCCAAAGCTTTTGGATATCGCCTTTGGATCAAATCAATGCTAATTTTACATTTCTATTTTTTAAATCTATACTTCTCATTGTTCTCATTTAAGATATAGCTTTATTTGTTTTATTGCTCCATATATGGCACTTATTCGTAATCCCACATGTAAAGCTTTTCTTCTGCGTGGCACTGGCTTGTATATACACCATCATCATCGTCTTCACCAGCTAATTTTATAACTTCCTCTCTCAATCGCGGATAATCCTCTGTTTTGCACCATACAATCGCAGCTAATTATGATTTACAATTACAAATAATTTTTTTAATTTTAATAAAACCTCATCGTCCAAAATCCGATAAATTGGTAGTATATAGAACGATTTCAAATTATGACAAATTCAAAAACAAAAATTCAAATTACAAAAAATGGTTTTAAGAAAAGCAGCATTATGTCGTTTAATAGTTCTTGTACAATTTATTTCTGGTTACCACAATGCTGTAATATTTAATTCTTCAAGGATATCTAAAAAACTGTAAAGTATCTTTTTTTTTAATATTTCCTAAATGAGAAATATAATTAGATAATAACCGCTGATGCTGTTTACGGTGTTTTTTTTTTATATAATCGTTCCATTTTGGGCGTCAAAGGATATAGTGGAAAATGAAATATTTCTATTGCATAAGATGTTACAGTACCCAAAGAAAATTACATATATCAAGCTATCGCTTTATTTTCTATGTGATTATAATAGTCCGCAATTAGGGCAGTACATAAAAATTTGCCGTATTAAAAGGAAATTATCTGTAATAAATTTCCCTATTATTACCGCGTTGCATAACCATTTTAAATAGCATAACTGGAACATCCTGTATTTAAAGCTACGCTACATTTTACTTAGTCAAACATCAATATTTAATATACGAGCTTCACTAATAATCACGTACCAAAAACAACTAATTCACGTTCTCTCGAAGCGAATGAGGATGAAGCAGATTAAGACACATAACTCGGCTCTCTAATGCCCCATTAGATCTCAATGGTAATGCCCGCAGTATTTTAAAGCGATTCAAACTGGATCAATGTCTCTACTACTTAAGAAAAGTATTAAACAAATCGTGTGCGAAGACAGAACCGAAAATTAATATTAAACTCTACAGAATACGTAAAAATATTTCTCACCACCAGTCTGCTTGCTATATTCTTCAGACTATATTTTTTATTTTACAAAAAAAAAATTGCGCATTAGGTCGGTAGATAAATAAAGACATTTTGAGTGAAACGACACGAAATATCTTGACAGCAGAAGAGATAATCAAACAAAACATATGTTAGGCAATTTGTTAGATAATAGAAGGTAGGGCAAAAGGAAAAACACGCCGCCAGTCAGACATAATACTGACTAATCCAATCAACGTTTGTACATGAAAAAAATTCGACAAATTTTTGTCCGCTTATTCAAAATGCTTTAACAATTTAATTAATTTGTTTAGTCCAAATCACTCTGTATATATTAATTAATGAAAAGCTTAGTCGTTGTCAATGGAGCTTAGTTACTGAGTGATCAGTTGACATGATCCGTGGACATGCTCGTTATGCGATTAAATATTGGTGAAGAAGTGATTTATAAATGATTTATAAATATAAAAGTTTTAAGCAAGTGGAAATATCGTAATGGTAAAAATTGGTTAAAAAAAATGGTAGAAGTTTTGAAAGGGGGATGGATAAATCACATAAATTCATTGTGTTTTTTTTTTAATTTTGAATAAATTTCAATAATAGGAATACAATGAAATAGGATTTTTAAATTGATTTAATATTTTTTTAAATAGCATATTTAACGAAGCGAAAGAAATGTCCTCTAGCTCTTTGATTTTTTTTTATCATGCAGTTGATATATTAAATAATATTTGGGAAAATTTCAAACAAATTAATAATAAAAGAATATATTAAAAATCACTAATAATTAAAAAATATTTTTTTTTCAGCAAAGCAGAGAAAATCGTTTACTGATTAAATTTTACATCGTCTATTTTTCTTATATTTCCCTAGATATTTATAATACGCATTTTTTTATCGATTAAAGAGAATATTTCTATAGGTCACGTGTGAACACAAAAAAATATTATAACCACTGATACATTAATTCTTAAATATCGCGCAATAATTTAAAAAAATGTATTTTTTAAACTGTTATTCCGGAAAAAATATTTGACATTCAAATATTTCCAATATTACTTCCACAAGGATTTTCATTGCTATTCTTATAACTTAATATACAGTAATGTGAAATTAAATCAGTTTCTCAATTTAATTGCTCAATATTTGATTATTTAATTTTCAAAAAAAAAACACTTATCGCAAAGACTTTTTGCCATTCTTTAGCAGTTTTGAATGTACGTTTACAATATAATCTTGTTGAACTGTGAATTATTTTATGGTTATCAATAAGATATATTATGTTGTATTTACAAGACATCAATTGATTATAATCTTGGATATTAACACACTATTTATTTATTTATGTATTTGTACTTCAGCAAATTCAAATTCAGCAAAAAAAAATAGCAAACTTCTTACACCATAAGCTTCTACCATATATAAGTAGGATTTTAAATATATGCACTTAATACCATATAAAAAGCAGACGATTTTTTTCTCTAATTAACTCGAAAACTTTTCATTTCTCCTAAATTAAACACTCGGCTAAATGTATCGTCATTTAGACCATTGGAAAAATTAAACGTATCCCATTAAAGGTATTTTAAATATTTAATGTCTTAATTATGCCGAAACAGGTGGTCCCCTTTTTTACCCGACTCAACGCAAATCGGCCATTACGCAAGATGACTCTGTTTCTTTTCCCATAACCCAACAATCGCTCTTCGTTCATAGGAAATGAATAGAGATGCTGGAAGATTACAGCGCACGCCTATGTATCCATAAGCGTCTCATAATTAATTCCACTAAAATCGTCTGTGGACATTACCAACTTGCGCACCTTCATTAGACTAATACCATTATTGAATTTACGCAGTGATCCATAAACATTTATTTACGATCGTTTTTCTTCGTTGATTTAAAAAATGCAGCGAATCTTCAAATAATTTTTTCTTTCGCCACAATCATTAATTTAGTTATGCACTTTTATTTGAAATTGCAACATAAAAAAAAACACTAATTAATTCAAAATATAATATATGCCGCATTACTAATTAATATCTTCTTTGGATTAATTAATAAAAATTACTAACTGTTGCATATTGCGGCCACCGTGTATATATTTAGCAAATACTTTCGAAAATGCTGCAAGTTTTAGACGAGGACGATTTAGTATCATTTGCTCAGTATTCAAATCTTCAGTTGTTAATGCACATTTTGATCGTTGGAAAAGAAGAGTAGCTTATTTATAACCAAATGATTTAGTGTGTAGTAATTTTAGATGAAAACGTACAAACGAATCCACCATAACATTAATTACACACACACACACACACACACACGATATAGTTAAATCGTGTTCAAGAACAGTTAATGCGGTGCCATTTTTCTTCACTTGGCCTAAAAGATCGAAGCAGCGATTAGTGATGACAACATGATGGGTGGCATGGCAAATATAAAATATTAGATGAAATCAATTTTGTAAATTGCGATGAAGCTCTAAGATTCGATTTTTTTTTTAAGTACAAATAAATTAACAAGCAAATATTAAGATGTGAGAATGGAATTAGGATGAATGAATAAATTGGAATGAATAATTTTATTAGAACACTTTTCTGTTTTTTATTTAAAGTATAAATAGTCGCGGTAATTATTTTAATAACGGCACTTATTATAATTATTACTAACGGTGTTTAATATTTATTTTAGCTATGTCGATAATCGATAAAATCTATCGACGATTTCATAATTTGATTAATAGCAAATGAATTTTTCGAATGTAGAATTTTTTTTATAATAAAAATTTAATTTTTGTTTTAGGATATTATTTATATCCTAAATTTGACTATTAATTCAAGTTACAGTCAGAAATATGCTTTTTTTTTTCTTATAATACAACCAAGATTATTGTTTAAAATTTTTTTTATATTCTTCTGCAATTTCTTTTGAATCTGTTTTTCTACCTTTCTTTTAAATTAATCAAATCTGATTTATTTCCCGTGGAATTAAATAAATTGCATAAATAAATTTCTTTTTAGATTAGTTAGTTAGAGAGTCCGCAATCCTAAAGATTGGTTGGAAACAGCACGCCATGCCGATCTATCCTGAGCTAATCCCTTCATCTCCCTATAGCTATTCATCTCAACGTCTTCAACTATCTGACTCACATACTCCAATCTAGGCCTACCTACCCCTCTCTTTCCCAACACTCTACCTTCTATGATCAATTGCATAATCCCCCCATGCCTAAGAATATGCCCTACTAATCTGTCTCTCCTACGCTGTAACACTCTCCAAATACTTCTCTTCTCCCCTACTAACTCTAGTACAGCTTCATTTGTTACTTTATCTTCCCAACCAATCCTCATCATCCTCCTATAACACCACATTTCGAATGCTTGTAATCTACGCTTCTCTTCCTTTCCTATAGTCCACGCCTCACACCCGTACAGTGCTACACTCCAAACATATACCTTCAGTAATCTTTTTCTAATACCCAAGTCAATATTTGATCTTAAAATCTGTTCCTTTTCTATGAATGCCTTCCTACCCTGTGCTATCCTACACTTTATATCTACCTTGCTTCGATTATCTTTTGTGATTCTACTGCCTAAATAACAAAAATCTGACACTTCTTCGATTCTATTATCTCCTATTGTGATCCTCATTTTTCTACTGCATTCCTTTTTGTCACACCTCATCACTTTAGTTTTACCTATATTTATTTTCATGTTAAAATCCCTAGTCAATACTGCCTGCATACCATTCAATACCCTTTCTAATTTCTTTTCGCTTTCTTCCAATATAGCTATATCGTCGGCGAATCTCAGCATATATATTTTCTCTCCCTGTACATTCACACCTACACTATACTCTTCTTTTACTTTGTTTATTGCATCTTCTATATATAGATTAAATAATAACGGTGAGAGTGTACATCCCTGCCGAACTCCCTTCCTTATTTTTGCTACCTCTTCTTCCCCCTCAATTCTAACTAAGGCAGTTTGGTGTTTATATAAATTAAAAATTATTCTCCTATCCTTATAATCTATACCCGCTTCTTTTAAAATTCTAAACATTATGTCCCAATCTACATTATCAAATGCCTTTTCTAAATCTACAAAAGCTATGCAAGTTACCTTTCCTACCCTCTTTCTTTTTTCTACTACCGTTCTTAGTGCTAGAATCGCCTCTCTCGTCCCTCTGTTTTTCCTAAAACCAAACTGATCTTCTCCTAGCCTTTCCTCTACTTTATTTTCTAATCTCCTATAAATAATCTTTAACAATATCTTCGATGCATATATATATATATATATATATATATGCATATATAGATTAAAAAAATTACTGGAAATAATTCTTCAGGGTGGTCCATCAGTACTAAATCCATCAGTACTAAACTACTATAGATAGAAATTTGAAAAATTGGATTTACAAATAAAACTTGAAGCTCTGTATTCTAAAAATATTTTTAGCTATACAGGATGTTCCAGTCTAGCTACGTCTAGCTACTATTGATATAACGAATCAATTTTATTTTATTTTAAACACAATGCAATATTTTTCTATTTTTTATAAAAATTTCCTTCGCATCATTTCAAAAGAACACGTGCAGGACTACGTAAAATACTATAATGACTAAATTAAATGTTATAGTGAATAGAAATTTAGCTATTATTTTATTATTAAAATTTGGAGCTTTTTTAATGCCAAATGTAAAATAATTTCGTTAATGTGATACAAATTATCCAAAATACATTTTGCATTTTTTTTAAATGGAGCACGCTATATATTATTACTCTATCTTTTGCAGAAATATTATATTGCATTAAATTTAAAATTTAAAAAATTAGATGCATATAGTATTAATATTGCGTCATAAATTGGATCCTAACCATTCTTTTAAGATATCCAAACTGAAATATTATTCCGTCCTTGATAAATGTAAAGTTCAAATATACAACGAACGTCAAGCACATACGAAAGATGTTTCATCAGACGATTAATTGACAGATTTACTTCTTCCTACGTGCCGATTATTAATGGATCGATTCACTTCATATAGGAACAAGTCAATGGCGGCGGGGATTAAGTTTTGCTGAATGATGTCCACTGATCATATTATATGAGCCAGTTTATTGAGGTACTCTTGTGTGCGTGTGGTATAGCGATGTGTAGTTCACTTGCGAACCGTTCACTCTGAACGGTTCAATCAAATGACTGTGACGATGTTTTGCAACGACCTATAGGTCACTAGGACCTAGTTCGTGAACTATGTACTACATGGTGCACGGTGTACGTATTCATGTACTTGCACTATATATATACCTGCAGTATAGTATACATTACATATACAGTACTAACATTTATTTAGTGATACAAGTGTGTTGGTGAACGGAACGAAATAGGAAACTCGATGCAATATTTATATGTTGGTATCAGATTTCATTTTGAATAATATATACCCAAGATTAAATATGTTCTTTAAATACGTCATTTCATAGCAAATTTTTGTTATAATGCAAAAATAAACGTCTAAATCTTATAGTTTTTTATATTGAGTGCAATACAATCACTTAATATCAAATCAAAGCTTTGAAGTTTGAACAAAGAAGATTCGGAATCGAAAATATAAATTCTAACGCCAAATAAAACGATTCTATCTAGTTCATTTTATTATAGTTTGTACATTTAATTTTTAAGTGATAGTAAAGTAGTAAACATTTTCATCACTAACTACCAATAAGTATTTTAGAACTTCATATAAATAATCGTGAGTACCTAGAAAAGATTATATTTCCTTATATATATGTTTTGTATAAATTATAAACATTGTTGTCTTTTCTTCCTCATTCTTAATTCAAAATAAGTATTGTAATATTGCAATTTATTTATTTTTTACCATTTAATATTTTTATATTGATAAAAAAAGAGATTATTTTCAGTACTATGTGTATGTATTTCATACAGGTTGTGAACTAGTTCATTTTTAAAAGATGTAGTAGTTCACGACCTATAGTTCGTGAACGGTACATTGAAATGAACTACGAACTAGGTCCACAAAGTGACCTACAGTTTGCCATCGCTAGTGTGGTACCGTAAGAATATTGAAGAGGAGAATGTAATACTACAGGTTTTTACAATAATAAATGAATGAATGATTTTTATCAACACGTAATCCACGCTGAATAAAATTGACGTATAAATTTATTCATTTCATACTTTGGAATAGTTCATTTGATTAAATATTTGACAGAAAAATATCTTAAATAATAGTAATTTTACTAATTTTTTTAAATATTGAAGTTTATAAAATTATTGTACCATTTATATTACGAAAAATCATAATTGATCAGCTTTCAACATACAAAAAATCTTTCATATCCTTGAATTATTTTATTTTAATAATTTATTGTACGAAAACATAATGTGCTTCATTTTTGAATAAAACATAAAATTCCCACATTCATCGCCGAACTGAGAAAGTATGTGACATATTCCTTTTTATTTTTGACAATATTAGATACAAGATAAAATCGATGCTTAGATCTGTGTAGGAAGATAGCAAATGCAAGAATATATATCAGAGTGGGTACATTATATTATCAATAAGATTGTTTATATGAACCGAATATGGTCATTTTGTATGGCAACTTCAAGAAGCTTTAAGAAAAATATAAAAGGGTACAGTAATTTTATTATACGAACTTTAATGTTTTTATTATTGAAAGAAAATAATAAATATGTTACAGAACCACATGCTAATGAGTATCAAAAATAAACTTTGATAATTCAAACACTTGTTTATTTTTAAATAAACTGTCTTTGAAACGATTTATTTCTTGCATATTTTGTGATATGTTAATTTCTTATTTAATGGTCAAATTCCGTACAATTTTATGAGGACATACAGAATGTTTTCTATCACTCGAATAATTGTCTAGAAAAAAATAGAAAAAAAACATATATATATATATAATTCTGCATTTTACTTCTTCGAAACTTGAATAATTTTTTTTTTTTTTAATAACAATTAGCTTTATATAGAAAATATTTAAATAGTCATAAGTTATGCATTTTTATAATAGGCTATGAAAAAAGTCAAGAAAAGCAAGTTTTACCAATACAGTGGTAAAAATATTTTGTTTCGATTAAATATTGAAAAATTTGAGCATAATTTCATCTTGCTGTCTCATCGAACTCTAAACTCACTCTGATTGTTTATGAAAACATTTTAAACGTTTAAAAATCATCACTACGGTGTTAATAATAGTATAGAATATCACCAAAATACCGTAACTTAAAGCATTAAGTAGCTAAAAAAAGTGCTATAGCCGAGCATATTTTTTGCATCATTTAATGCATCAGCTAGATGCGCATTTCGAAGGCTATGCCCCCATCATCCGTAGCACAAGATAAAAACGAAATAAAATACCTCTGTCACGAATCGTGAATGATATACTATTAAATAAATATGTAAACATGATAGAAGTATTTCAAAAATAGCATATAATATGACCTATAAATCTTTTAAAAATAATATAAATTAATAATTAACAATAATAAACAGTGGTTTGTCAAACCTAAAATAACCAAAAATAAATAAAATAAAAATAAATTTAAAAATAGTTCTTATTAAATAAATTAAATAGACAAGATGACATTAGGCCTGAATCTAAATTCATTAAATTTGATTTAGATTTATGCATGTATATACTTCCATAAGCATTTAATTCAAAACACTTTTAAGTAATTTAAGTGAACTAATTTGAATAGGATGGCCTGAGTTAGTCAAAGATATGCTCGGCTACAGCACTTTTATCTTTTCTATTTAATCTGAAATGAGCTAAATGCTTCTTAAATCTAGTTTCAATTGGTCTACGTGTTTGTCTTCTATATATACTTTAGGACAACTAGAACAAGATATTTCATAAATACCAAATTTTTAATATAATACTTCTAATAGTCTTGTTAATTTTCTATGAAATCTCAAAGATTTGTTTGATTTCAATAATTTTAGAGTCCTTATAAAAAAGCGGATTGATTTTTTTAATGCAATTTAAAAATACTGACTTTGAAATGAATCTGACATTGAAAATGTTATATCGGTAAAAAATGGCATTTTATGACTGACTCGTCAAAAATAAGAAAAGTTCATTTGAATGAATACAAAATGTATATAAAATAGGATCTCTTTTAGCAACGTTTTGTAATTTTAACGTTACTAGCACACAATTAGAAGCCTTCTAAAATTAAATTTTCAAAATTGAGCACTTTCAGAGTGGAAATTTGAGGAAATTGAAAATAATTTGGAAAAAGGAGACAATTTTGGATCATAATTTCTAAAATATTTTTTAATAGATAAGTTCGAAACTGATTTTTGATATATTTATGGAAAACGTACTTTCATTCCTATTTTCGTTCGACAAATTCTTTTAAAAATACTAACTTTGAAAGAAATCTATTATTTTATATCGTTAAAAATAGCATTTTATGATTAACTCGTCAAAAATGATAAAAAGTCCTTTTGTAATGTACGAGTATATTTGTACATTTTGTAATGTATATAAAATAAGATCTCTTTCAGTATCGTTTTGTAGATGATTTTTGATCTCTCGGACATTCTCGGACTTTCTCAGACATTGTCGAAAATCAACTTTTAAGCCAAAATTTGAAATATTCGACCACCTTCAATATTCCTTTCAACTAATTCAACCGTATCATAGATCCAAACGTATAAAATTCATAAAATTGGCATAAAATGTTCATTCCTTATAAACAGGAACATTAAGGCCGCAGTATATAGACACTGACTGACTGCCTGAGCGCAGGGGGTCGCTGCTGGACCAGTGTTTTAGTGTCGCGTAGTTCTTGTGCACATGTGCATTGCACGGTAGATATGGGAGCACGTAGTGGTGCGCTATATATAAGAACGTACGTTCTTGTTGCTGTACAACAGCCACTCATTAGTTGCGCCGTGTGAAAAATATGCACGGATATTTGTCTTCTGTCCTGCAAGAAAGAAGATCGATGCCTAGTGGCAGGACACGGTAGATGATCCCCTTCTACGCAACCGCGTCTGTATGGTGCGGAATGATGAATGAGTGTAACGTATCAATGAGAATATCCATTTTTATCGTAAGAGTTCTTCGCAAGAAAGTGGAAATACAGTTTGTGCGGTTGCTAAAGCATTTTAATTTAGCGCCTTTTCGCGTTATATGAACATGATTTTAACTGTAAAGCGCTTCTGCAAGAGAAAACTCTTATATATGGTACACCTTTCCATCGAGAATATGTAACGTCATAATACTCTTGCGTAGAATTCGATGACAAATTCATCGTTTAAATATAATTGTTTGTAAAAAAAAGCACTTATTTGTTTTTACATATTCTCATACTTGCATACAAAATATCCGTGTACATTTTTAAACAGTGTAAAATCTTGAATATTTAAATTAATTAATTAATCGGTTTGAATTTATTTATTTTATTTATAATACATTGAAGGAAGTTAGAATAGAAATTTAACATGTCACGTAACTGTATTGTTGTGTGTGAAATTAAATTAAAATTAAATGAGTTACTCCAAAAAAAATAATAAAAAATAGTGTAGCAATTGCGATTCGTGACGGAGGTATTTTATTTCGTTTTTATCTTGTGCTACTGCAGATGGGGGCATAGCCTTCGAAATGCGCATCTAGCTACTTAAGTTGGGTGATATTCTATACTATTATTTAACACTGCAGTGATAACTTAAAAAAAAATACATTTATGTATTATGAAATATTTAAATGCACGCGATTTTTTTTTTCAATAATTTCCACTAATCATTTGTAAGGTGCAATTTGTTAAATCGAGCAAATTTATGTTGCATAAACAATTTTTGTTGCCATTTCTTCGTTCATCATCCATCAAACAAGAAAATCGCCGCAACTAATAACTAAACTATTTCAATATAATTTCAATTTAGTGTACTTTCTAACGCACATTTCCTCGCAGGCTTACCACACATATATCTTACATTCACCCAGAGGTCTACATAAAAAAAAAAAATTATAAGAATACTAAATTCCAATAGATCCAATCTCTCACAAAGTTAACGTTTTTTTTTACCAATTACAATACAATTTTCAAATGGCACTTTTAAAATAATACAAGTTAAATAGAAATGGGCACGAATTGAAACAACCATTGAGTGACTATTACAAAAAAAAATGTTCGTATCGTTAAAGCAACTAAAAAAAATGAATTTGCAAATATTAGCGATGATACCACAAGATTTTGTGATACCCATCAAATTTCTTTTCGCTACATTTTAGTCCACATGTAGTTTTACTAATTGTCTTGTATTAAGTACTTATAATCATTCCTAAGTGATTTATAGATCACCATCAATCACAATAAGTTATTCTGACGGTGCACACCGTCACGTTACTCCATGTTATGTCAAGTCCATCTACATGACACATGTCACTAATGACAGGTCGAGTACGTTACCTACACGAGCGCACTATGCTTGGTGAGCATATTTAATTTTTTACGAGTGTTAAACTGTTTTCATATACAACGTGCTGTACATTTCAAACTAATACAAAGACTTTTTTCTAGTATGTTTAGAAAATGTACATTTTTATAGTTGATCTTAATATAGAGATCAGATGGTTGGCTATCAATTTTCTAATCAATTTTTAAAAACCGCAAGATCTTTATTTCTTATGAAATTATTGCAGCATTTCTGTTGTGTTATTGTTAAAGAAGTGATTCTCTCAAGACATCAAATATATTAAAATGTTTATATCTATAAAATACAATTGGAAATACTTTCTCCTACATTTGAAATAATTATTGTAATATGGCCACATCTAATGCTGTTTAGATATTTGAATTGTAAATATGAATGCAAAAGAATGTTTTGATTAATTGGATTATGAAGCGTAAATTGGCCGCAAAGAATGATTGTTGCTAATTCAACAATGTTAAATAATTATATAGTTAAATAATCGCTTTCTGCGAAAATGAATTGGTAGAAAGAAAACCGTCAAATTAAAGGACAACTATTGCAACTTTTAAATATTTATAACTTAATTTTTTATAAAACGCACTTTGAACTTTATGATATGACAAATAAAAATATTTCATAAAAATAATTATTTGTCAGAAAACTTTACGACAAGTAAAAATATTTCTTCATAATATTGTACTTCATTTGAAATGGTTATATTTCATTTATTTTACATTTTCGTCAGTGACTTTTTGTTAAAATGGCATGTTCAATTCATCCCTAAAATTTCTGATAACAATTTTCGTGATTTTGTAATATATTGTTGAAAAATTGGCCGTTTTCTTCATATATAAAAAAGAATGAAAAGATATATAATTTTTATAGAGTAAAACAAGTTGCGAAATTACAAAAAAAATATGTTTTTTGTTATTTTTAAATAAGGTTGTGTCGGGAAATAAAAAAAATTGTACGGTTGTAAAAAATTACCAGGGTAAGCGAATATAATTTTTTAATAATTATTAAATATGAGGTTTGCATCACTCAGCCTTATTGTAAATTATATTAAAACTGTTAATATTCACTTATATATTTATTATTAAAAAATGTCTGCGCTATTTCAGTAAAAAAAAATGCGCATATATATTACACAATATTTCTAACTACCATTTTTCTTAAATTATTAAATACAACTCAGATCTATATATAAAAAAAAATCATTAAATTTTTTAAGAACATAATAATCTTTACATGATCTAAAGTGATATATGATCAAGTGGCAGAAAAAAAACTTAATCGTGCTCACCCATTTATAATGAGCGTGTCTATATGACAACTAAAGAGCTTCAACGTCAACAACTAGCTGACCATCCACTAGCCACTCAATGGTCATTCCAATTTTAATGGCCAACAGCCAAACGAACCATATAACCAGCGGAGGACGTTCTCCATCATTCCATAAAACGGAAAATTGTACGTGTAACGACATTATTGTGGTTATCAGCGTTCTCTTAGTACCTTAAACGAAAATAGCTATTTATTACCTACTTATGTACAATTAGGCGCGATTATGTGCTATACAACAAGCCTGACCCAATTGCACTTGGCATTATTTCTGGTTTTCCATAATTCTACTTAATAATCCGAAAAAAAAATGTCTCAATTTTTTGCAAAGCAAATTTTATATATCTTTTATTTCTACGATTTTATACATTAGAGATACTAACTCGCATTTTTTAAATAATTGTTCTTAAAATCATTAAAATTCGTTAATGAAATTTCTATAAAAAAAATATTTTATGATATAAACATCTTATCTAAACAACTTTCTCAAACTACCAAGTTCATGTTTCAAATCACCAGGTACTTGTTTCATCATTTATATACGTACATATGTACCTCTCACGAGGTAATTAAACAAGTTCAATGGAGAAGAGAGCAGAAAATTATAGTAGTAAATTTTAAATTATATAGTCGAGAGGATAATTTGTAATATAACGTTTTAGTGCACTTTTTTAGTAAGGTCCTAATTCCACGCGCACGTAACGATCTATAAATGAATAAACTCTAAATCACTAGATTTTTTTATTACATATAAAGCTTTGACCTGTAAACACGTGCCTATAAAGGTTTAGTTAGTTAGTTAGTTAGTTAGTTAACCGTCTTAGAGATTAGTTAAAAATAGCACGCCAACTGTCGATCTCTTCTCAGCTAACTCCTTCATTTCCTTACAACTATTCATCCCACACGTCCTCCACTATCTGACTCACATCCTCCTATAGCACTACATTTCGAATGCTTCTATTCTTCTTTTCCTATCGTCCACGCCTCACACCCGTACAATGCTTTTAGACACTCCACATGTATGCTTTTAATAATATTTTTTAATGCCTAAGTCAATATTTTATCTTAAAATTTGCTTCTTTCCTACGAATACATTTACATCTACCTATTATTCTTTGTAATTATACTTTATTTATAACAAAAAGTCTGACCATTCTTCTATTCTATCGTCTCCTTTCGAAATCCTCATTTTTCGTTTGCATTCGTTCTTGTCACACTTTGGTATTGTCTATATTTAATTTCATGTTATAATCCCTGATCATTACTTCCTGCATACCATTTAATACATGCTCTGAATTCTGCTCCCTTTCCTCCAAGATAGCTATATCGTCGGCGAACAGCAATATATATATATTTCCTCTCCCATGTAGAATTTTCACATCTACACTATACTCTTTTTTAACTTTGTTTATTGCATTATATATATTGAATAATAACGGCCAGAGTGTACATCCCTGCCTGACTCCCTTTCATATTCTCGCTACCTCTTCTTCCCTCTCAATACTAACCAAAACAGTTTGATATTTATATAGATTGAAAATATTTCTTATAATCGATTCCCATTTTATTGTTATTTTTAAACATGATGCCTCAATCTACATTATCGAATGCTAGACTATAGACTATATAAAAGTTGATGTTTTATTTTTTGTGCTTTCTAATTACTTTTTAAGTAGTCTTATCCACTATATCAGTACCCAAAGAACTTGACGCAACTATTATAATGATATATATTATTAAAACTTTGTATTGTTCACAGACTTTCTGGAACAAGGCCAATCGATCACACAAAATTCTGCACGGTGCTATATCGTCCAGTTTACCAAGACAAAGTACTATCTGAAACCACACCAAGCTCGAACATCGAGCATATAATAAATCCAACCGATCGCTGGTACACCAGAAGCAATGAATCAAACTAAATATACTGCTATTGTCTACTGGTTTTCTGATAAATTGTTCCTAATTATCGGGGAATGGATCATTGTTACAGCAACTGCAACCAGCTACGTCTATAAGTACCATAAGTACAAGATCAACCGCAGAAACATAACAGCAGAAGCGAAGAACAAGAAAACAGCCGTAGACGGGCAATCTGACAGACACCGTGCAGATAGTACTCAAGTCCAAGTAGCTCTTCAGGTACTAGCATAATATGTAGAGCGTGTACTTGTAGTACCGCATCCAATGTAGGGTCCATTCATATTTCGCGTATTAAATTTTTTTTTACAATTAAAAAAACGTTTTTGAAAATTCAAAGTAACCCGAGATTGCAATTTCGTACTATTTTTTTTTAATTCGTGTGGATTAAAGATTTAATTTACTTAAATGTAAACGAACGATTTTTATATTTCGTTTATTTCGATTCATAAAAATTAATTACCATACAATATAAAACGTATTTGATTTAAATTTTCAGACAAAATTTTAATGACACGCGATAAATATATAATATATGGTAACGAACAAAAATTGACCAAACGGCACACTCGCTTGATTTATTTATTTTTTATTTTTTGTGTTTTTTAAATTATCACTACAGTGTTAAATTATAATATAGAATATCACCCAAATATCGTAACAAGCATTAAGTAGCTATCAAGAGGTATTTTATTTTGTTTTATCTTGTGCTACTGAAGATGGGGAGCATGACCTTCGAAATGCGCATCTATCTACTTAATGTTTGTTACGGTATTTGGGTGATATTCTATATTATAATATTTTTCTATTTAGTAGTTATTTATTATGCGTTTTATCGAGTATAAATCACGATATAATATCGAATAAATTACCAGGCTAAAAATCTAAATCCATACAATTGAATTTTACAGATTTCTCTCTTCCTAAACACTTCCATGTTTTTGCAGAACCCGAGCAACTGCACATTTAACTATTAGTTTCCGTTGGAGCAAACTGATTAGTTACGGATCTGCACATATCCTGACATCGTTCCTAGATAAGGACGAATAATGGTCGGGTCGTTCGTCTTTAGCTGCATTATATGAATCATTATAATTACGAATCTGATATTAATATAGATCAGTTCCTTATATGCATATATTGTATTAATACGCGTATAATTCATATCAACGATCTCTGCAGGTCAACAGTAGAGTATAGCATGGAATATGAAGAGGTACATATGTAGCGGATTTGCTATAACTGGTTCAGCAAAAGTTTGCTGTCTTCATCACGTCAAACGAATATGAATGTTATTAAAAGTAATTTTGACATATTAATGCATTCATTGCCATTAGTTAGTTAAAGAGTCCGCAATCCTAAAGATTGGTTGGAAGCAGCACGCCATGCCGATCTATCCTGAGCTAATCCCTTCATCTCCCTATAGTTATTCATCTCAACGTCTTCAACTATCTGACTCACATACTCCAATCTAGGCCTACCTACCCCTCTCTTTCCCTCCACTCTACCTTCTATGATCAATTGCATAATCCCCCCATGCCTAAGAATATGCCCTACTAATCTGTCTCTCCTACGCTGTAACACTCTCCAAATACTTCTCTTCTCCCCTACTAACTCTAGTACAGCTTCATTTGTTACTTTATCTTCCCAACCAATCCTCATCATCCTCCTATAACACCACATTTCAAGTGCTTCTAATCTACGCTTCTCTTCCTTTCCTATAGTCCACGCCTCACACCCGTACAGTGCTACACTCCAAACATATACCTTCAGTAATCTTTTTCTAATACCCAAGTCAATATTTGATCTTAAAATCTGTTCTTTTTCTACGAATGCCTTCCTACCCTGTGCTATCCTACACTTTATATCTACCTTGCTTCGATTATCTTTTGTGATTCTACTGCCTAAATAACAAAAATCTGACACTTCTTCGATTCTATTATCTCCTATTGTGATCCTCATTTTTCTGCTGCATTCCTTTTTGTCACACCTCATCACTTTAGTTTTACCTATATTTATTTTCATGTTAAAATCCCTAGTCAATACTGCCTGCATACCATTCAATACCCTTTCTAAATTCTTTTCGCTTTCTTCCAATATAGCTATATCGTCGGCGAATCTCAACATATATATTTTCTCTCCCTGTACATTCACACCTACACTATACTCTTCTTTTACTTTGTTTATTGCATCTTCTATATATAGATTAAATAATAACGGTGAAAGTGTACATCCCTGCCGAACTCCCTTCCCTATTTTTGCTACCTCTTCTTCCCCCTCAATTCTAACTAAGGCAGTTTGGTGTTTATATAAATTAAAAATTATTCTCCTATCCTTATAATCTATACCAGTTTCTTTTATTATACATTATTTCATTGCAATTACTCCGTGCTTTTATTATACATATTACGCATTTTATGATTGAAAATCATTTAAATTTCAATATATTTATAAAGTATCTTTTATACAAGGAATTATTAAAGATTGTTTCAATCCAAATTTCGAAGAGCGGGGTATATATAATATTTTTTTTTATAATACAGAACCTTATTGCGTATAGATTGAATGGACAAAATGTATAATAACGGTAACTATACTCGAGTAGATACGTTCCTTCCTAACCCAAGAGATTTATGCTGATCTACATATGAATATGAATGCACTTTGATTGTATCAATTCTGCTGAGAACGCGTATCAATTATTCTCTATATTCTGACTAGCTACCAGCTGATCTTTTTTTTTGTTTGTTTGTTTAATTAAAAGTCGACATAAAATATACCACGAGCAGATTTTAAGGATCATATGTTACAAATGCCAAGTTTATTTTCAACGATTTTTAGATAATTACTTTTTATAACAATTCACACTCACAAAACACAAATCTATTTAAATTACATCTATTTAAATGCCAAATATTATTGTGGTCGAGCAAATTTCTAATTGCACAACAATGCCTTAAGATCATGTCAATATTACAGTTAATAATCATGTTAATTACTCGAGTACTGGCTTATCTCAGTTAATTATCTCATGAGCAATAATGATCGTAGTAGTAGCTGATGCTACCTCTGCGAAGAAACGATATAGAAAGGTCTTTTATAAACTGTGCTGCCGTAAAAAAAAAACATATCGACAGCAACAAAAAGTTGTTGTTCGTTGTTGTACCTAGAAAAGGCACGGTACTGTTTTTGTCGAAGATTGGAATTGGAATTAATAAGAAATTAATAAAATAAGAAATCGTATGGCAAATATGAATGTGAAGAATTTTGTGATTCGCTCAATGTTTGAAGAACAATTAAAATTAATACGTTTTCATTTTAACGCGCTTTTGTAATTGAAAAAAAAACCTACTAAACCGAGAAATCTGCAATTTTTGGGTAAACGTAAAAACTGTCGCTTTTATTCTATCAAAAAAAAAAACGCATTTTATTGAGAATTTATACTTCTATTGTCTTTGC
Organism: Leptodirus hochenwartii; assembly: GCA_947310635.1. Taxonomy (NCBI): domain Eukaryota; kingdom Metazoa; phylum Arthropoda; class Insecta; order Coleoptera; family Leiodidae; genus Leptodirus; species Leptodirus hochenwartii. The sequence continues at coordinate 37,489,927 of OX371176.1, forward strand.
CTATACATAAAATGTAATTGAATAGGAAACTTTTATTCAATGCAAGAAAATGTGATTTTCCCAAATTAGATTAAATATATATTTTTTTATTTACTCTTCAATACTACAAGATAAAAACTAAATAAAATACCTCTGTCAAATAATATTCTATAGTATAAGATTAAATATAAATTTTTTTTATTGCTCCTCGACGTGAAACTTCATAAATTCAATACATTTTGAATATTTAACTAATTTTCTTACTCTTTAATATCAATAAAAATTCGGCCTCAATGTTATCGGTCCATAAGAAAAGACATCCAAATAGCATTGCTCTGGAGTAACTTAATGGTAAATAGAATTAGTATTCCGTTGTTGATAAGAAATTCTCGTTGAGAAGAACGAACTGTACGCAAAGACACGCTACAAAACTTTATGTATAAATTCCAGTATTTAACGCACATTCGAACGAGCAAGTCCGAGCAGTTTAAACATGTTTAACATTTAATTATACACACGTTGATCCGTTTTCTAAGAGTATATGGAACATACTTACATTTTACTGAAAACCGTTTTACAACACGAAGCAACATTTCTTCGTATTACGTGACCGCACATTTTTGTGCATTATTTTACGTATTATTTAAATTCAGTACATTTTGTACAGGCCTGAATATTTCAAAGTCAAATTATATACGGCACTTTAAATTTCAACAGCTGACTTTTAACAGCTAAAATCTATATGCAAAAATATCTAAAGATAATGTTGATTGTTTGTAATATTTTTTAAAACCAAATTTATTTTATTTCAGATAAACAAACGTAATGAATGCGATCCAACAGTTTGAGAGAGGAAATTTGGGCAGCCTTTGCATCGTCCTTCTATACCCTACAGTAAACTATCCAAAGAACCAGAATTTGTAAAAGTGAAGGCACACAGTGAAGTGTGCCTTTACTTGCCATAGCTAAAAGACTGAAATAGTGCTTAGATGGTAATAAACCAAAGGTAATTGACAGCTTATAGATTAACCTTTTTAATAGGAATAAAATTACGGGAACAAGTCGACACGCCAAGAAATAGCAGCGATAAAATTTACCAATCGAATGAAATGCTATTTCTACTTGTGCACCCTTTTATTGGATAGTTAATGGTTGTTTTTTAATCAACAAGAGCTTTTACGAGAACTTTCTTTATAGCTTCTAACGTCTAGTTAATTACAGAAATATTTATGCGGAACTATTGCGATATTTTATATTCTAATACAATATGCCAAATCGGTCTAAATAAGATATTCGTTTTGAAGTTTGAAAATAATCTACGTAAGAAAAAGAAAACATGTATTCAACAAGTAAATAATATTTAAAGCTTCATTGCAGCAATTGTTGTACTTTTATGTTAATACAACAACAAACAAATAATAGACATCGTTACAAAATTCCGTACTCTACAATCAAGGGCTCACATTCCATAAGTCTACATTACATTATTAAAATACAGTCTTTCTTTACTCGACATTGACGTTTTGACGTTTACACACTTGACGTAGTTCCTGAGTGATCTACTACTCTAGAGCTGTAGAATATTATTCATGTAAACATCGTTACGCATATGTAACGTGAAACATGCATAACATTTGTACGATTTTTCATCTACCAAACTGCAAGAAGTTGAAAGTACGTTGTGTACAAAATATCGTGATGGTAAATGTGGCGCGTGCCTTACAAACGTGGATAGTTGCGTCAGGATTGTGATGGTTAAATTTGCAAGATCATCGTCCTTAACATATGTAACGCTAATTAAATAAATCCATAATTGATTTTACCGTTTAAATTGACGTATTAAATTACCGCGATTGGGTCGAGAGTACTATTAATAAAACAATATTTCAATTTTTATTAATAAGGGTTGTTAATTAGTTAAAGAGTCCGCAATCCTAAAGATTTGTTGGAAACAGCACGCCATGCCGATCTATCCTGAGCTAATCCCTTCATCTCCCTATAGCTATTCATCTCAACGTCTTCAACTATCTGACTCACATACTCCAATTTAGGCCTACCTACCCCTCTCTTTCCCTCCACTCTACCTTCTATGATCAATTGCATAATCCCCCCATGCCTAAGAATATGCCCTACTAATCTGTCTCTCCTACGCTGTAACACTCTCCAAATACTTCTCTTCTCCCCTACTAACTTTAGTACATCTTCATTTGTTACTTTATCTTCCCAACCAATCCTCATCATCCTCCTATAACACCACATTTCGAATGCTTGTAATCTACGCTTCTCTTCCTTTCCTATAGTCCACGCCTCACACCCGTACAGTGCTACACTCCAAACATATACCTTCAGTAATCTTTTTCTAATACCCAAGTCAATATTTGATCTTAAAATCTGTTCCTTTTCTACGAATGCCTTCCTACCCTGTGCTATCCTACACTTTATATCTACCTTGCTTCGATTATCTTTTGTGATTCTACTGCCTAAATAACAAAAATCTGACACTTCTTCGATTCTATTATCTCCTATTGTGATCCTCATTTTTCTACTGCATTCCTTTTTGTCACACCTCATCACTTTAGTTTTACCTATATTTATTTTCATGTTAAAATCCCTAGTCAATACTGCCTGCATACCATTCAATACCCTTTCTAAATTCTTTTCGCTTTCTTCCAATATAGCTATATCGTCGGCGAATCTCAACATATATATTTTCTCTCCCTGTACATTCACACCTACACTATACTCTTCTTTTACTTTGTTTATTGCATCTTCTATATATAGATTAAATAATAACGGTGAAAGTGTACATCCCTGCCGAACTCCCTTCCCTATTTTTGCTACCTCTTCTTCCCCCTCAATTCTAACTAAGGCAATTTGGTGTTTATATAAATTAAAAATTATTCTCCTATCCTTATAATCTATACCAGTTTCTTTTAAAATTCTAAACATTATGTCCCAATCTACATTATCAAATGCCTTTTCTAAATCTACAAAAGCTATGCAAGTTACCTTTCCTACCCACATTCTTTTTTCTACTACTGTTCTTAGTGCTAAAATCGCCTCCCTCGTCCCTCTGTTTTTCCTAAAACCAAACTGATCTTCTCCTAGCCTTTCCTCTACTTTATTTTCTAATCTCCTAGAAATAATCTTTAGCAATATCTTCGATGCATGTGATAGTAGACTAATGGTCCTATAGTTCTCACACAAATTAGCTCCTATTTTCTTCGGCATTGTTACTATTCTACTACGCTGAAAATCCTGTGGTACTTCTCCCTTCTCATATATTTTACAAACTAGCCTGTATAATCGCTCCTGCATTTTTTCCCCTGCGTGTTTTATTAATTCGGCTGGTATCATATCAATCCCCGCTGCTTTGTTATTCCGTAAATCATTTAATGCTCTATGAAACTCTGACCTAAGTATGCTAGGACCTAAGTCATCCTCATCTATCTGTTCCACATTTTCTAGCTCCTCCATGTCCTGCCTACCTTTATATAAATCTTCAAGATACTCCTTCCATCTTCTAGCTTTTTCCTTATTTTCTGTGAGTTCCTTACCCTGCTTATCACATATAATGTTACCCTTTGGTTTTACTTTAGAAAAATAAAAATAAAAATACTTTACTTAAAAAAGGGTTGTTAGAGCGACAAAAAAAAATTGTTCATTTTTTAATTTTCAATTTTAATTTGAAGTGATAAAATGATTGAATGTGGGTAGCATTTTCTTGTAGAAAATGATGTCGGGATTCTAAATTTACAAGTTGTTTTGTCGGGTGACTAACAGTTTGGAAGATGTCGTTAAAAAAACAAAAATTGAACCCCTTTGAATTTTTTTGGCGAAATTTTCACATTTTCGAAGGTGAGTTTGTGATAATTTCTAATAAGATTCTATGTCAGAATTTCGATTCTGTAAGTGATTTGATAGAAAATGATTATTTCAGAAAATACAAATATTCGAATTGAGCGGTTAAAAATATTTTTATATGGACGTTCCATGTTAAAATTTACATTTTTTTTTCTACGTGAAAAAAATGATCGAAGGGGATTTTAATTTTAATCTGCAATAGGTTTGGTGTGTGTCTAACAATTTTGACGATATCATCGAAAAGCTGAAAAATGAGAAATATATGAAAAGTGGCTTTGCTAGGAAATAAGGTGAAAATTGACGGTTAAAATTTATTTTTTGTCGTGAAAAATATATTTGTAATTCCTGGAAGCACGAAATTTTCTTAAAACTGGCGTTAATAAGTTTATTTTCACAATTAATAAAAAAAAATTATCGTGAAAAATTCATTTTTAATCCCTGAAGCACGAAAATGTCTAAAAAATTGCTATTTTCTTTGATTGTGACCGTTTTTTAATGTTTCTAGCCCTCTGGCGTTAATAAGTTTATTTTTAGAACAAAAAATCATTTTTCTCGTGAAATTTTCATTTTTAATCCTGGAAGCACGAAAATGTCTAAAAATTGCTCTTTTCTTTGAAAGTGATCGTTTTTGGACGTTTGGTGTTATTGAGTTTATTTTCACAGTTAAAAATTATTTTTTGTCCTGAAAAATTCATTTTTAATCCTTGGAGCACGAAAATATCTAAAAAAAATGCTATTTTCTTTGATTGTGACTGTTTTTTTATGTTTCTTGCCCTCTGGCATTAATAAGTTTATTTTTAGAACTATAAATATTTCTTTCTCGCGAAAATTTCATTTTAAATCCTGGAAGCACAAAAATGTCTAAAAACGCTTGTATTCGTTGAAAGTGATCGTTTTTTGACGTTTCCATTCATGTTAATAAGTTTATTTTCACAGATAAAAAAAAAAATGTCGTGAAAAATTCATTTTTATAACTGGATTATCGAAAATGTCTAAAAAAAATGTCGTTTTATCTGAATGTGACCGTTTTTGAATGTTTCTACTTCTAGTCCTCTGGCGTTAACAAGTTTATTTCCAGAACTAAAAATTATTAGACAAGTTTTATAAGATTATAAGTTATTATAATACAAGTAAAACAACAAATTTCGTTTCATTCGTTTAATTATCTAAATAATATCGAGCTCCATATTTATTTCGAATATTACGAGCTTAGCATGTCATCTCATCTCTAATAATCAGCTTAGGATTGACTGATGGACGGATGTGAGCTAATGTGCAAGACTTGCACGAGATAGCGATATGAAAAACCACTGCCTCACTACTGACACGTTTTTGTTTTTTGCTCTGGCTGCTGCTTCTAATTTTTCTGCTATCTTCTTCGTCCTAATACGCAGGATGTATAATTAGCAACTGGTTTCTGGACAGCAGGGAGCGCTACTGCCGCCTCTGTCTTCATACCACCAGCTTATATGCACGCAACATTGCAAATGTACATTAATTAATCGCATTTTTACCCCATTCTTTTTGTTCCGATGCATTACCATCAGTACCTATGAAATGTATAATGGTCCAACGCTATTAGTACTATGTTTATAATGATTGTAAATCCATAGGGCTCTAATTATATATGATTAAGGGCATTAAAAGCTTCGTTGAGTACATAATATTAATTACACGATCATTTTTAATGATCATCCGACAGCTAATGAGAATAATATAAATACTATATAAAATAAAAATTGCTAAGAAAATTTATAATCAATAATATTATAGTAAAAAAAATATATAAATAAACTATAATTTATTATCGTGTAAAATTCAGATTAATAAGCAATTTTCTACAAACAAAAAAAATGAAATATTTACGCGCAATAATGTATACTGTATAGATTTCGTTGTATTTTTATTTTTTTATTTTTTTACTGAATAGAACCAATGGTTCTTAATAACAAGACATATTTATAAAAAGTTTAGAGGATCTCCAAAAAGTACCCAAAAAAAATCATATCTCTTTTATGGGTCATTTTGGAATAACACTAAACGAAATATTGTCGAAAACTGAAAACTAATTATAAAATCTGAAAACGACAAGTATACCTACAATTTCGCATAACACAAAATTTTTACAAAAAAATCGACCATGGAGAAATTGTTCAATTACTAAAAGTCTTCCTATGGTATTTGAAGCGGCTGCACGTGCACAGTCTTAAAATAAATTCCAAATTAATTTCGAACAAATATATCGAGGAAACTTAATCATAGCACATAAATCAATGAAATTTTCTACAGCATAGATATCATTTTATTTTGTACAATAATTGTATGATTTGTTACAAATTTATCAATGCATTTCTAAAAATACTCTCAAAATTCTACACTCGTATTGTTCGATTCAGTGTTGACAAGCTTTTCAAAAAGCCCCCACAAGAAATAGGTTATTATTTGAAAATAAAGGGTGCTGGATGTTAACGGCTGAAGGTTAATATCTAAATATATTACAAAAAAAAGGCTAAATATCCAAATCAATTTACATCTATTAAAGTTTTATATTAAATTTTATCTTAAAATAATTAATGCTTCAAGTTACGGTATTTGGGTGATATTCTATACAATTATATTAAAAACATAAATTTTATGATGAAATTTTATTACACCCTGTATACACATATAAAGAGAGAGAGTGATAGGGGGGGGGGGGGGAGATTAATATATGTATAGATTAAAATTATTATTTTATTACCTTTATTATATTTGTGTTATTTAATTTAAGATATTCAATAATTCCGAGATTCTCCACGTTGCAATTATGAAAATTTAATGCCAATACGTATCAATATGTCTAATTAAAAATAATATTATTGAAAGTTCGTAACGTTTTTTTTGCTTGTCACGCGCTTTAAAATTCTGTTCTGCGAAAAGACGGCTTCGTGACCATCTTTTTCATCTATTCATCTACATTTATTCTTCATCTGGTGACATCGTTAAAATTCTCGCAGCGGGTACTGATATGATTACTATATTAGTACTTTGTATATATTTCATTAAAGATCTGTACAAATTATATTTTTTGTATTATATATTCGCGAAACACATCAAAATCGACAACGGTATTATTACTGCATCATTTTTTTTTTGAAATTTATTGTTAAATAACACTTTATAAAAAAAATAAAAACCTAGGGTAAGCTTTTTATTATTTAATCGGTGATAAAATGAACTTTCATTTTACAATTTTGTTCGTACCTTTCATATTAAATTATCTCAAAACACGGTAAAGTGTATTTGATATTATGAATAATGTATAGTTTCACCTATCATATACAAGAAGCATATATATATCAGTCTTCGCGATCTTTTTAACAAGATGATCGTACTATTTATTTGTTTTACATTGATATTGTATACGTACTCTATTCCCGCACCATCCTAATATATACAAAGATTAATGATGTGGTGCGAAACTTAATTGCGAAAGTTTGTTGAATTTGCGAAAAGAAAAACTCCACGCGCGAGTCTTAATCCGTTATTTCAAAAACTTGCCTTATGGTTGCTGGTAATTTAATTCCATATTAATTGGCATTTTCCATTTTATCTATGTATTTGTATGTACTCCGCAAAGAACGCCGTCTGCATATATTTCTGTATATGGATATGGCTTATATTGAAGAAACTGAAAGATTTATAAAAGGAAAAGCTATATATATGAAGAGAAATATGAACTCGCAATATTCAACGATCAATTTGGTTGTTTTCTGATAAACTGCATAAAGTAAACTATAAATTTTCTTCAAGTATAATGATCCCTATAATTTTTTTTTGGCAAAGTTTATTAATACGTTAAATATTTATTGGATTATCCTTTTTTCACTATCGATTAATTTAACCGCACTAAGAAATTTTTTATCTTGCGGTGCAATAAAAAAATAAAGATACTATGTCTTGTACTGACCATTTGGTGCGTTCATTATATGCAGTGCCATTTCAATCTGGGGGGGGGGCGCATTTCTTAAAAAATAACATAATAGTGAGAAATCTTACCTAAAATGGATGCAAAATTTTCTTTCATTGATATAAGCACTCCTTGCACAAGTTTGTGATAAATTTAAATCAGGCAATGGCCTACCTAATTCTTTAATTTTTACTTTGTCCTCAAGAGAAAATCTATACATAACTCTAGTTTCAATAAAGAACTAACACTATTCATTTCTATTAAATATCTGTGTTATAATTTTTTTTGTAAATGTCTCTTGTAAAACGTCGCGTAAATGTCCGGTTTTGAGCACTCCTTGCACAAGTTTGCGATCAATTTAAATCAGGCAATGGCCTACCTAATTCTTTAATTTTTACTTTGTCCATAAGAGAAAGTCTACAAAACTCTATTTTCAATAAAGGACTAACACTATTCATTTTTATTCAATTATTTCTATTGAATATATTCTTGGAGAAACACATGGCAAAATCGTACATACATACATACATATCGTACATAAACAGAACAAATGCTACTGTCTTATCTGACTATTCTATATCAATTTATATACATATATACTAGACTACTCTGTTCTCTTAACTGTGACTGTGGTTCTTTGGCTGTTCGGCGCTAAAGTATCGTGGCATTCAATATTTTAAAACAACTATATATTAGCTTTGAAGCAGCGTGACATAACGTTGCTATGACTCATCCCAAGCCGCTGGAATGTGTGTTACATTAGTCGATAGATGTATAGCGACACGCGAACGATAGAAACAGATGCTATACTGCATACGGTCGCTCTCACTCTAGCGCTTCGAACAGATAGGATGAGATTTGACTGGTACTTGCTAGCTGCCATATCGTGTTGAGTCATGAGTGTTATGTATGTTCGCGGCGCAAGCTTTATCTTTTATGGAAAATAATGCCGAGATAAAATATCGCAATACAATTATATATCTACGGTGATGCGCTCAATGTTCAGGAGGGGCGCGCGGCCTGCGGCCTGCATAAGGAACCGCCACTGGTTACATGGTGTTTATATATGAACTATATATTATAAATAATAGCGGTTGCTTTTGACGTGTGATATGCGGAACTAACAAGGATGGTCACTTTATAGGTTACCTGCTATCGATGGTATAGTACCGAGTATAGTACTAACTGTATCACATATAAATTACACGTAAATCGAATAGAGTTTAAAGAATATTATGGTTCATTCACAAGATTATTGTGTTGCGTTTACATAAACGTGTTAAATCATAATTTACGGTTCTAATTTAACTATTCACAATTATATTGAAAGCATATTTAATGAAATAAACATGCAATGATTTTTTTTATAAATCTATATAGTTCTTTTCTTTTTATATGGCTGCAGCTCGTGCCATTTCAATCTGGGGAGGCGCATTTCTTAAAAAATAATATAATAGTGAGAAATCTTACTTAAAATGGATGCAAAATGATTAAATTCAATCATTTCTTGAAAGTGAATTCCAATCTTTCATTGATATAAACCTTTCTAAAAGTTTTTCGTTAAAATTGTAAATACCTGGCACTACATTTTTTTAATACACATCATCGCTAACGCGTTTAAACAATCATTACCCATAGCATTTCGCAAAAAAGTCTTGATTTTTTTAAGTGTTGAAAAACAATCAATGCTCTGATTCAGCAGTGGTCATCGGGGTTGTTAAAATAATTTTAAGTATTTTTATAGTTTCCGGGAAAGTTTCACTGAGATTATTTTGTAGCAATAATGAAAGAAAATGTGTCGCTCCAATTATTTGATAAAAATCCGGACACGAGTAAATGACTTCTAATTTTGTTTTTAATCTGGCTTTATTCAAAAATGAATATGCATGACACACGGTTTCCAAAAGGTCCACTGGAAATTGTTTAGAAAATGTTGGCATCGATTTCGTGTTAAATAACTCAGCGGCTTGTAGATGGCCACGATATGAGAATCTGTCCTTCATCTGTGTTATAATTTTTTTTGTAAATGTCTCTTGTAAAACGTCGCGTAAATGTCCGGTTTTGAGCACTCCTTGCACAAGTTTGCGATCAATTTAAATCAGGCAATGGCCTACCTAATTCTTTAATTTTTACTTTGTCCATAAGAGAAAGTCTACAAAACTCTATTTTCAATAAAGGACTAACACTATTCATTTTTATTCAATTATTTCTATTGAATATATTCTTGGAGAAACACATGGCAAAATCGTACATACATACATACATATCGTACATAAACAGAACAAATTCTACTGTCTTATCTGGCTATTCTATATCAATATATATATATATATATATACTCTCTGTTCTCTCTGAACTTCCTAGAACGTTAAAGACGCGCGACATCCAATAGATAATATACTACATCGGTTGCCTGCACTCTATGATACACTCATCTCATTGCATATGTACTGTATATATGTATTTAACTTGTACTGGCCTTGGATAGCCGCTGGAATGTGTGAAACATATTAGACGATGTAAGCAAGGAGCGAACCGAAGAAATACTGCACACGGTCGCTCTCACCTATTGCTTGCAATAGAGTGAGATGAGTGCATATGCATTTAACCCGTATTAGGTCGTCTGGCTGGCGCTGGAATGTTGGCACCATGTTAGCGATATAGGTATTACACCACGCGAACGATAGATACAGATGATATACTGCATACGGTCGCTCTCACTCTAGCGCTTCCAACAGATAGGTCATATGCATTTGACTGGTACTTGCTAGCTGCCATATCGTGTTGAGTCATGAGTGTTATGTATGTTCGCGGCGCAAGCTTTATCTTTTAGGAAAAATAATGCCGAGATAAAATATTGCAATACAATTATATATCTACGGTGATGCGCTCAATGTTCAGGAGGGGCGCGCGGCCCCGCGGCCTGCATAAGGAACCACCACTGGTGGTAATAGCCTTTGCTTTAGCAATCAATAAATCGCATAGCCCATGTTAGTATGTTCTATATACACCGGCCGGTTCACTACTAAAGGCAAAGCAATAAATAAATAATCGACTTATTAAACAGATTGACAGCTAATAGCGATATTACGATACAAAATGATTGTACGAACGCTTGAAAGGACAACTATTTTACGTCGAAGAATGACCTAGAATGGAATATTAAATTTTGCATTGGAATTATGTTGATCCGCTTCACCACTACCACAGACAGGAGTAATTAACATTTTTCGGCATTTGTCGAAATTTTTTATTTTTTAGTAAATTTGAGGTTCGTTTCCATTTCAGTTTTTCTGTAAAATTCAATGCATTATCAAAAATCGGAAAAATCAATTGTGTTCTTGTTTTAAATCCCCAAATTTACTAGAAATTATATTACCTATTTCGATACTCTGAATTTGCCACAAAAAAAACGAACTGATTAATTAATATTTAAAACACAAACCGATGAAATGATAAAAATCAAATTAATCTTACAAAATACGCATGACCGTTGTCACATTTAATTCTAAAAATAATTAATAACACATGTTATATCAAAGAATTTAATCTGTCTGGGATATAATAATTTTACATTAGTATACAAGTTTAATCAAATCCGGTCTTAAATACCATCTTCACGTTAATAAGCTGATTATGTATATATGCGATGCGCTCAGGCGCGAGTTTTTTGCATTTCGTCATCGAATTATATGGGACACCCGGTATCGTAATAGGAATCTATCTGTTCCATGTTGATTGTCCATTTGCCTAAGGAAATGTGTCAAGATATAACATATATTTTCAGATATACAATACATATCGCGTATGTATAAGGAAAAGGCAATATACCATTCGGTATACTTCACTTTTCTTTTGAAAAATAAAAGATATCGTATAGAATTTTTCTAATATTAGAACAAATATATTCCCAACTGATGTTAGTGCGTATATTATTCATTCGATCAAGTTTGAAGTATACAATTTATGAAAGGTATCGTCATTTTTCTATATTGGAAACATATCGAAAACTATAAAAACGTGTCCGCGAGGAATTTAATCAATGGTACCCTAGTATAGGTACTTATTGGTACGCGGTATTCGTATCATAAATCTAAAAGTATATTGTAACACCATGTATGAGCGTGTAATATTGTCCGATGATTTTATGCAAGCACTTTCTACAGTCGTAAAAAAAATGCTAAAGGCTAAATAATAATAAAAGCATTTTTAAGTATTATTTGCAATATAGAATAATAGAATATAGAATAATTTTAGTAAAACTAAGCACTTGAATGAATTACACGTTTATTTGTTTTTTAAATTAAAACTTGAAAAATTAAATTAAATCGTATTAAATTATTAAAGGTATTAAATTAAATTAATATTTATTTTAATACCTTATCGCCAAATTATTACCCAATTCAAAACAAATAAAGAATTGCTACTTCGGAATCAAATATGTATAAAAATAATAGTAAAAGACAATAGCTATTATGATATTAAATAAATGAATTTACACAAAGATGAAATTTGATATATTTTATATGTAGATTTTAAACAATTACCATTCGAAATAATTTAAAGTAGAGAATATCTTTCACTAAAAATGTATATGCAGTTCATATATATCTTATTTTTTTAAGTTTCAATTTTTATAGGCCTATATATTATTTTGTTGCCCCTTCGTTGCCAGTTAAAATATAATGACTATATTTTTGACGGTTGATGTTGAACAAGCCTCATATTTGCATTCTAAATAACACTTTCTCTTGACCATTCGAACTATATATCTGAACTAACTAGCAGTGGACTTTTAGATTCTTTCCATCATATATATTTTAATAGACAGTGCGAATATGTATTTAAAATAACTCCTTTCTTCATTCTAATTCAGAAGATGAACAGAATTTTCTTAGAATCAATTTGATCAAATACTGTTTTTGAATACTCTAAATAAAAATTAATTTCATCGTCAAATTAATCTAAGTTTAAATTTAGTTTTGTTAAAAAAAAAAATTAAAAGCTACTCTACCTGAGTACGGACAAAGAAGCCAACAAAAAATTTTTGCAGAAATTTGATTGACACAACCAAATATTTATAATTATAAATAACACACATGCATACAAAATAAAGATTGTGGAATCAATCAATGGAGAAACTCTTAATGGATGTCTTAATATGTCGCGTTGATTTTCTAAAACATTTAGTTCGTGCAAAGAAATCCAAACTTGATAAATTACCTTTTAGAAGTCTGTTAAAAAAATTCTCTATTTCAACGAAATAGTCTCAAACAATAAATTACATTCGACGCGGAATATTACAATAATATTTGTTTCTTCGGGCTTAGCTCGACATAAGTATACCCGCAGTTGATGGTCGGTTTACAATGAAGAATACTCGATGGAAAATGTATAGATTACATCGATCGATGTACAACTATATTAATCGATAGTTGAGGCTGTTGTACCGCTTTTAACGTATTAGGGCACGTGTACAAACTGATAAAAAAATAGTACTTTGTTTAAATCGTCCAGAGTCACAAAAACCACGCGAAACTTGTATTCCCAATTATAAGGAATTGAAATTTTTGTATTTTCAATATAAATTTTAAAAAACTGAATATGTAGACGAATAAATTTTTAATTCTTTATCAAATTGAATGAAGCCATGTTATTAATATAATAGGAAAAAATATTAGTATCATTTTATTATCTGATTGATCGTTATTTGATGCTGTACAATAAAAAAAAAAAATTTTGTCAATTCTTTTCAACGTCGGATGGATCGTGTACAATGGAGATTTACAAAATGTTCTTAATACAATTCTATGGAATCTCCACGAGCGCAAAACGCACACGATGCTGGGCGCAATAAACAGTACAATATTTAAGAGCATTAATAATTTGTTGGAACAGAGATGCTGGCAATAGAGTGATGCTTCTTTAAACTCGAACATCATTAGATAAAATATGATGTAGAAATAGTGGAGTATACGCTCGGTACTAAACTTAGGTGTATTATTAATGATGATGGGGTACTACAACTACGAGAGCGTGCCGCTCTTTGGATATATGCAAGACTACGAGTACCAGAACGCGCTTTATTGCTGCCAAATCTATCCAGAACTAAAGTACTTTGTAATTGTTTATAAGCTACAATAAGAAGTCAACGATCTCACTCCGTACGGAATTTATCATTTCTGTTTAATTAATTAATAATCTCAACAGTTTCTAAGTAAATTGTATTAAACACAAACCAAAAACCAAAATTTTGCGTAAAAACAATTGCAGTTTAAAATGAAATATCGCAACAATTTCTTCAATAATACACTTAGTATCTGAAAAAAAAAAATTTCTGTGAAGCAAAAACAAATGCGTATTACAATATAGCAAATGGAAACAAAAATAGGAAAAAATCATTATTTGTTTTTAATATGAAAAAAATAGATTAAATAAGATATAAGTAATGTTGTTTGTTTTTAAATAAATATAGCGTAGAAATTGTTAAATTTTTTAAATAGTTTATTTTCACGATTTCATTAGTAGTGGTAAATAAACATTTTGTACTACAAACAAATTGACCTTATTTAAACAGAATAATGTTATTTGTTTTATGAAAATAATTAATTTTTTAGCGGTTACATTTTTTAAAACATATTTATGAAATAATAGATTTTGCCGTTATTCCATATTAGGAAAGAGAACTAAAAATACAATGTTTTATAGAACAATAAAAAAAAAATTTTGATATAAAACATTGTATCTTTATTTCTCTTCTCATTAATGAAATATTTTGAATATTTTTTTTTTTTTCAAAATCGAACCCACAATATATGTTTGACTATGAGTAAAGTATGTAATTTACATTAATCACAAATCAATTGGCTATTCCAATGGCACTGAGAACTGTTAGATTAACAATAATCAAGTAGTGAAAAACACTATAAATTCATTAGCGTCCAAGTAATTGGCAAATAGTTTCGTGTAATCGCGAAGTAATGATACTTCAGTAGTGCCTAATCGTCGGCACGTTCTATACATTAGTTGTCTTAACTAATACCATGACTATTTGAGCCGCAATATCGAGATATATCCATATATGTATGAAGAAGTATCTCCAATCTGTACCAATACTCATTGACCACTCGCAAAAACAGACCGAAGGAAAATTAGTGTTGTTGACAACCTCGTTTTATCATATGTAAGAATGCTTTTTTTCTTACTTCTTAGTTTTCTTAAAATAAATTTTTACCTGGCCCTTTGATGTTTAAATATTGATATGTTAAGTTTTTATTTATCTATTTCAATAATTCGTCATAAAGAAAAATTTCAGTTTATATGTATGTCTAAATTAATGTCATGTTAAAATTATTGATGTTTAACAAAAATAAATTGAACGTAAAAAAAAAAATTGTTACTGCAAGGATTTTTTGAACAAGTCATTGAACAAAAATATGAAGAAATTTTAAGAAAAGAGAATTGCGAACGCAATTAAATTTCTTTAAAACGTATAATATATTTATGTTTAAACAATAATAAAAAATATATTATACGTTTGTCATGATAATTTTCCATAAGAAATATGGAATATTTCGCGTCAAGAAACTTTTTTACAGAAATGTTGTAAGAATATAATATTTTTATATACAACTTTTTTTTATAATATCGAATATCACCCAAATACCGTAACTTAAAGCATTAAGTAGCTAAATGCGTATTTCGAAGGCTATGCGCCCATCTTCAGTAGCACAAGATAAAAACGAAATAAAATACCTCTGTCACGAATCGTGATTGATACAATATTAAATAAATAAGTCAACATGCCTATTTCATTTATTTAATCTATTTAATTTATTAAACAAATTAAATAGACAAGATGAAATTCGGCCTGAATCTAATTTCATTAAATTTGATTTAGATTTATGCATGTATATACTTTCATAGGCATTTAACTCGGAATAATTCAAATTTAAAACACTTTTATGTCATTTAAGTGAACTAATTTGAATAGGATGACCTGAGTTAGTCAAAAATATGCTCGGCTACAGCACTTTTATCTTTTCTATTCAATCATAAATGATCTAAATGCTCCTTAAATCTAGTTTCCATTGGTCTACATGTTTGTCTTCTATATATATTTTAGAACAACTAGATTTTCATTAGATTCAATATTAGATTTTTCAGTATCAAAAATCGCAAAGATGTCATCTACATATCTAATCCAAACACTAGGAAAATAAATTTCAGTTTCCTTCAATTTAGTTTCAAAATAACTCCTAAATAAATTAGCAATAAATGGACTTAAACTATTTCCCATAACCGTACCTTCTTCTTGCTCAAATAATTTACCATTCAAGGAAAAACAATTCTGAGATTTACATAATTTAGTAAGTTTTAAGTATTCATTAATAATAACATCATCCACAGAATTATTTTTTAGCATATCTTCAAGAAAAAGATTAGTTTCAGGGATAGGAACTTGGAAATAATAAGCAACCATCAAATGAAATAAGTATTTCATTCTTTAACATTATTAATGAATTCTAAAGAATTTTTTACAATTTTTTATCGAAATGAAAATTATTAAGTACATTTGCTAGTATTTCGAAAATAATTTGGTCTATTTAAAACTATTGGCCTTATTTTAAATTTGAACTGTTTTCCTTTTTTATTATTATCTATAGACCAAGTACTCAGCATCCATGGTCTGGAAGGCATTTTCCCCTCAAGAGAGCCCAGGTTCAATTTGGTGAATGGTAAATTTGGTAAATATTTCAAAATCATTATTTTTCAAACAGTCAAGAAAATCGCGATTGATATTTTGCAATATCCACATTCACCAGTTGCAGCACGTTCAAAGTGCTCGTAGACACGATGTTTAATATCTAGTTCTAGCGTGTCGTACTTGCGTACGGTACTTCACGGCACTCCAATGTCCGATCGAGTGAAATGAAGCGTACTAGGATGAACCGCGCCCTCACTAGAGGTCGCCACGCAGCGGTGGTCCATTTACAGCAGCGGGTGCCGCGCCACTTCATTTCCGCTTTGGTCAGTATCTAGTATGCGGCCAGCGCAATATCTTAGATCGATGTTATTGAACGTGATCGCGAATTGGCCTACTAAATAGTTCAATTTATCATGGAAATAAATTGTAGCGAAGTGTCACGAGCAATCATTGCTAGCAATCATTTTGCGCTGTATATCAATTAATCTTGCTGCGATTACAGCTATAAGGGTATATTGATTGTTTACAATAATCCATATGCTTATTGTTACTAAATTTAATAAAGAAATATTGGTGACATTTTTTTTATTACGCATAACGTAATAAATAAAGTGCATGCGAATAAGCGACGAACCTTAATTTCATTTGAAGCTCTCGCATTGTATTTGTTAATTTTTGCTATAATTTTAAAAATTTGACTACGATTTTAACTAAATTATTTCCTGAACTTGTTAATTTTAAGCGCCATTTCCAAATCTCGCTTGAAGCTCAATTATTAAACAAAAATTTGGCAAACATAATGTCAATTCTTACAAGATATAATAAGATTAAGTTAAAAACAAATAATTAAATTTAGCCGTTACGTTGTGATATTCCATATTAAGGAAAAAAAGTAAAAATACGATGTTTTATATCATAGTTAAAGCATTTTTTAAGCTGTGATTTTATTTCTCTTCCCAAATAATGAATTTAATAAAGCAAGGGCAATTGTATAAAATATCACACCGAAGACCATTATTTAAACGGTTAGTTCGAATCGAACGAATCTACGTAATTGATCGTTTATTTAATTGCAATTGCTCAATGTTCACGGGAATGTACACATAAATCACATCGTTTATCTTACATTACTGGCAATTTAAAAGCGCAATCTTCATTGCGGTTAAATCGGCTTTATTGTTCGACTCTACTCTGTATTATCGAAGAAGTAATAGTAGTAGTAAAGCGCAGTACCGAGATTCAATTAGATCGAAATACGAAAATACGGCAAAAAACAATTACATTCGAACGTTTAGTTTACTCGGTAGTTAAGTTTAGATTTAAATTACTTCGCATGCAGAATAGTTTCTTCTGCGTGAGGAAACATTAAATGCTTAATCATCGATGGTGCAAGTAGTTTCTGGTCATTTGGATATGGCTTTCGTGGAATATTAATCAATTACGTTAAGAGAATCGGACTATCTAACAATTATTACCCCGTTTTACACAAATACCATTTAAAATGAAATTAAACATACGCTAAATTTATGTATAGTTAAGAACAAGGTTTATATCATCATAGTACTAGCTCCAATTGAAAACTAGTAAAAATTTGATAATAAATCTTCAGACAAACATATTTTTTAAATATATTGTAACCATCGTGTTTTGGTTACGTTTTATGTATTTATTTTTCATTTCGAAGTCATTTTTGTATCAACTTTTTGTCAACTAGTATCCAAATTAATAGGAAAATGGTTGACACATACAAAGCTAAAAATACGTGCTTCATTTATTTATAATTGTCCCAAAAATCATTACTCTACATTAATTATTATTTGGCTATTAGAATTCTTATTTTTAGATTCTTGTTTAGATTCGCGAGTTCATGAACTATTTTTTCTTCATGCATATTGTTTCAAATCTCGTAACCTCTTCAACTTGACAAAGGAAATCACTTTCTTCAATATTAATTGCACATATTCACACTATAATATCTTGTCATAGTATTGTTTTACTTTCGTTTTTCAATTCTCATATAAATATTACATCTACACATTTATTGTAGTCATACTCATCTAAAGAGATATACAACTATAATTTTTTTTTTTTATAGCAAGATAAGATATACTCATCTTGCTAGTCAGATGCTTTTCTTATCTTATAATTTCTCCTCAACTGGAAATACTAGAATTTTTTTTTTCTAAAATCTGTAGCAGTAATATATAACCTCTTTTTTTGTAAAGAATTTTTTGGGAAGGCTGACAAGAAATTTTGCAAAATAAAAAAAATCAACAGTCTAAAAATAACTTTAATATTCTATAATAAACTACACACCTGTAAGAAATTTCTAAAAAATAGAATTTATAGAATTTACAGAATTTACAAAAAAAATGGAATTTACATGTGAAAATATCAACAGCAAAAATTATTATTCCATAAATCATAAAAAAAAACACAAATAAATCAAACAAATCGAATCCTTACACGTAAAATAAACCGAGCAAATTTTATTGTCGATTTGATCATTTATTTCAAAATGAGTACTACAAAGTGTGGCAGTTATAAAAAAAAAATAACGGATTTAAGAGTACGATACACATGTAGAGTTATAAAAAAATATATATATTTAACCGGGTAATTAAGATGGATAATAAAATTTATATACGCCAAAGAAGCAACGAAATTTAATAAAATCTTGGCAATAATTCGAAGGCCAGATTATTTGATGATTTCAATTGTTGCAAAGACAAAAAATAGTACAAATATCCAATATACCGAGTGTTTAAATTTGTGAATTTTAGTTAGATATTAATGCTTTTGTTTTAATACGTTGCTGGTGAAATTAGAACGGAAACGAATTTTAATAATTTATACGTTAAATTATACGTTATTAATTGTATATTTTATCTAAATTGAGCAACTATTAGCATATGTTATTAATTATTATTTACCATTTAATAGAAAATTGACCCTAATTATTTCAAAGATGATATTTTAGAAAATAAATGAAATTGTACATTTATGCAAAATTCTACAATTTTAGATAATTATATAGAGCTATCTCAATTAAAAAAAAAAGATATATTCTAATTAATATAATTTTAATTAAATAAATTAAGAAAAAAATGAACAGGAATACTGAGGAATGTGTTAAAAAAAAACACGTATTGTTTTCCTGAAGAAATTTTCGTTTTGTTAACAGTTCGTTTCATCGCCTCAATTTCGCTATAAATATTTTGAAAAAAAAATCATATTCTAAAAAATAAATTTGATAAATTTTTACTGTACATTCGACAATCTGTAATTTGTTCAGACATTGTTGGATTCGGATTGCTCTTCATATAAATTTATAAGCAGCACACGGCAAAAAAAATATATATAAAAGAAATATTTCTCGTGTGCGTTAGTTTATGACTTTTGGTTTGTGCTTGGTTTAATGCTTAAAGTGATGTTCTAATTTCTCCGCTCCTCTACGTTATGTGTTTCTTCAATCTGATTACCTTGGGCCAAATCTTCAGCTTATAATATGCCTATAAAATTGATTCGAAGATTCTTTAACTAGTGCAAGCAATTTCAGAGCAAGCGAACTATTAAAAAGTCAATTCGGACGTTCGTCCGTGAATGTTCAATATGGTCAAAAATACAGCGTGTTCTACTTTGAAACCACGATGAAAAAATAAATCGAATGAAGATTCAAATTTCTGTACAATTATTATATTGTAACGAGGAGAATTGTCTAAATTTGCAACGATAGTTTGAAATTATTAAAAATATTGTTAAAAATACAAAATCAAATTCTTCTTGATGAATTGTTGTCTATCGGCTATGATTATATAAAAATAAATACAATTTTCGAAACTATATAATTTTGGTATACATGGTATACAGAATGAATTTTAAAATATCAATCATTCGATCAGAATCTCCCAACAATATCTAAAATTGATACACTTCTTCCACATGTCGATTACTAGACCAATTTATTTTTAGCTCGCTTTGCTACTTGATTGAAACAAATTTCGAATCTATGTGCACTAAGAGAATAGCAACTAGCGATCAGTTAAAAGAACCTAAAACAGCTGAAATATCGCTCGAAGCCTTTTTATCAAGAACGACGTTGTGTTATTATAATCTACTGAACAATTGTTTTCAAGATTACTGCCGAAGAATATAAAATAATAAATGTAATCACACAGTTCTAAGAAAAATGTCAGTTACGAGCAAATTACGAGAAAACTAAAACGACTATTTTTGAAGTGAAACTTCTATAGGCGCGGTAGGGCAAATTGGCCTGAACGTCACGAAAAGTGAAACGCACACTACGCGCATGCGCCGCATATACTGTGTGTATACGTGGCATATGGCAACCAATAAACGCTTGCGTATTTTATTATATATTATACAAACACAGCTTAATCTTTTAGCTAACAATTTCCATTGTGGGAAAAGTGAAATGAAGAAAAAGACAAGTACTACAGACAGAGTGCGAGCCTTTAAAGAACGGAAGGCAGCGAATAAACAGTCAAGAAAAGTGCCAACAAGTACCTTGGAAAGAAGTAGAGAGTAACGAGCCAGGCAAAGGGCGTTAAAGAAACGCGGTGGACCTTCCAACGACCTCAAATACACTGGATGAAACGATACCGTCGTTAAGTGAGGACCCAGTGAGTAGTATAGAGAATTTGAATGCCACTGATTCAGGCACGTGAAGATACACGCGGTGTGAGAGATCAACGAAATGAATCTGATACAGCTGAGCGAGCCATCGACATATAGAAATGCACCCACTAGTGCATCATACACAAAATTTACATTCTTTCAACCTGCTCATCGCGAATTTGATAAACAATTGTTCAATAATCCGCTAGGTACAGTGTGATCGAATATGGTTTAAGAACGATATGAAACCTGTTGATCTTAAGCACGAGCAACTTTTACATACTGCGTTTCCAGCCATTATCATTTCATTAACTTTTCCTAGGAGCTAAGAAGTTTCACTTCAACCGCGCGAGAGTCTGACGCATGTTTTTTTTTTTTTTAGATATTAGAGGCTTTAGAAAACTCACCCTACTCAAATTACCTTAATCGAATTTTGTATATTCTTACCAATTCGACACAAAAATATATATAATTACAGATTCAAACAGCGAAATAGATATATTTATTATTAATTATGCGAACAACATCTTCATCCTTCCACAGATTTCGTAAATATTCTCAATCCATGCATCAATTTAATTTGTTCCTTAACGGAATTCGTCACTGATTGATGCTGCTGCAAAATCGACAGTCCATTGAAGTCTTCTGTTTCCACAAATATGTCAAACATAGCGCCACAATCTCCAGAAACATCTTCGACCGTAATTTTTTTGGCTTTCGGATATGTCCTCGTTAAAATGTTTTTTATTACACCTTCCAATGCTTTACTCGAGATAATATATTTGGACGAGTGTTGCCTTGTTTTATTAAACCAGCAAAAATTGTTGGTGCGCATTTTTCGCAATGTTTCAAACATTTTATTCGTTGACTTAATAATTTAATTGAAGTGCAATTTTTGGAGGCTATTCGTGTGTGAGATAATGACGGCGGAGATGTCCAGTTTGAAGTTTTTAAAATAATTCTTATCAAATGTGATAGTTATTTGCATTTGCTAACGGGGTTTTAGATAAATAGTAGAAGATTCGAGATTTTTTTTTTCGAACGAACTAAAATGGTATTTTAGCGCTTTCTGGATGTTAAGACATTTTTTACTATATCTAGGAAATTATAAAAACACCGACACAATAAGCTTTAAACAAAATTTTCAAGTCTTGCTTTTTTTGCAATAAAATTTTCATTATTTTCATTACATTATTCTATTCAATAAATCCAGACTGAGAAACTTTGCAGACATAAAAGATGATATAATCATCTTATACAATCATATTTTATTATTTTCTTGCATTTTTTTACAAGATTATTATACTAGAAATATTTTTTCAAGTGATTAATGTACGTACGATAAAATTATCAAATCTAGAACAAATTGCAATATAATAAATACATTGAATAGTGGAAACTTATAATAATGTTCAATAGTTTAGTTAAAGAGTCCGCAATCCTAAAGATTGGTTGGAAACAGCACGCCATGCCGATCTATCCTGAGCTAATCCCTTCATCTCCCTATAGCTATTCATCTCAACGTCTTCAACTATCTGACTCACATACTCCAATCTAGGCCTACCCACCCCTCTCTTTCCCTCCACTCTACCTTCTATGATCAATTGCATAATCCCCCCATGCCTAAGAATATGCCCTACTAATCTGTCTCTCCTACGCTGTAACACTCTCCAAATACTTCTCTTCTCCCCTACTAACTCTAGTACAGCTTCATTTGTTACTTTATCTTCCCAACCAATCCTCATCATCCTCCTATAACACCACATTTCGAATGCTTGTAATCTACGCTTCTCTTCCTTTCCTATAGTCCACGCCTCACACCCGTACTGTGCTACACTCCAAACATATACCTTCAGTAATCTTTTTCTAATACCCAAGTCAATATTTGATCTTAAAATCTGTTCCTTTTCTACGAATGCCTTCCTACCCTGTGGTATCCTACACTTTATATCTACCTTGCTTCGATTATCTTTTGTGATTCTACTGCCTAAATAACAAAAATCTGACACTTCTTCGATTCTATTATCTCCTATTGTGATCCTCATTTTTCTACTGCATTCCTTTTTGTCACACCTCATCACTTTAGTTTTACCTATATTTATTTTCATGTTAAAATCCCTAGTCAATACTGCCTGCATACCATTCAATACCCTTTCTAAATTCTTTTCGCTTTCTTCCAATATAGCTATATCGTCGGCGAATCTCAACATATATTTTTTCTCTCCCTGTACATTCACACCTACACTATACTCTTCTTTTACTTTGTTTATTGCATCTTCTATATATAGATTAAATAATAACGGTGAAAGTGTACATCCTTGCCGAACTCCCTTCCCTATTTTTGCTACCTCTTCTTCCCCCTCAATTCTAACTAAGGCAGTTTGGTGTTTATATAAATTAAAAATTATTCTCCTATCCTTATAATCTATACCCGTTTCTTTTAAAATTCTAAACATTATGTCCCAATCTACATTATCAAATGCCTTTTCTAAATCTACAAAAGCTATGCAAGTTACCTTTCCTACCCTCATTCTTTTTTCTACTACTGTTCTTAGTGCTAAAATCGCCTCCCTCGTCCCTCTGTTTTTCCTAAAACCAATCTGATCTTCTCCTAGCCTTTCCTCTACTTTATTTTCTAATCTCCTATAAATAATCTTTAGCAATATCTTCGATGCATGTGATAGTAGACTAATGGTCCTATAGTTCTCACACAAATTAGCTCCTATTTTCTTCGGCAATGTTCAATAAAAAATATATTTACAAAAGATGGTCCATAATCCGTAGAAGACGTGCATTAAAACAACGAACTAGATGATCTTTTTTAGCGCTCTGAAAAGTGAATTATCGTCAAAATCAACTATCGCTCATATCGAAAAAAAAAAAATCGATCCAAATCGAAAATTTAAATATATAAAGCATTAACTCCGACTCAAAATCGGATCATTGGCCTCATACTTCTCACAATAAGTGTTTTCTTGAGCTTGAATTTGGCGTTGCTACCTTCTTTACATATATAATCTATATGCCATAGGTGAACATTGTCTGATTGTTCGTTATGTGGGAATATGGTGGCTTTTTACAGTGACTTCAATGGAAGCTCTATTAAAATATATACCTCTTTTTATATCCAAATTCCGCCAAGTAATGCTATCGATACCTTCGCGTATCGTTTTTATTTTTCACGGATATTGGAAATTGAAGTATGATCGATACAGGGTCTTCCGTGTGCGAAAGCAATTTAAGCATTCCCTTCATTTTAATAACATATATATAACACAAATTTGAATATAAACTCACCTAAGAAGCTAGATACATTTTTGTTTGTTTTGAAACGATTAAATTTTATTTGCAGTTACGTTACAAATCCCGTAATCGTTGAATTATTGAACATCCTGTAAAAATCCATTTTGATTGAACCTAATAATTGATTTATTATATGTACATAGGTATGAATGTGTGAAAAAATTATTGTAATCAGAGTTCAATAACGTTATATAAACACATTGTATGCTGTTAAATTGGAAAATTTCGCTCGGAGATAAAAACATGTGAATTTAAGATATATTTCTTAATAATACTGTGGGAAGATGTTTTCTAACTGCGCTTAGAATCAAATGCATAATTCGAACCGTTAGAAGAATGAAAATGTTATTGACTGCACAATAAAACAAGAAAAATATATTAATAGTTATTATAGGACTCCGCAACATTATGCTAAATTATTTTTTTTAGTTCTCAAGTAAGTTTTAGACTTTGCTCAATTTTTTTATAAGTGCTAATATTCTAATATAAAATCTCATTGAATTTTACTTCAATATTAAGGAGATTTCCTTATTACCATATCGAATATAAAATTATCGACGCAACATTTGAAAATACGGTATCACACAAAACTAAGAAATCAATTAGATTTTTATACTTCTGCAACATTTCGTTTGTATATTTAATCGATTGAATTCAAATAAAAAAATTGGTACTTATAGTTAAAGAGTCCGCAATCCTAAAGATTGGTTGGAAACAGCACGCCATGCCGATCTATCCTGAGCTAATCCCTTCATCTCCCTATAGCTATTCATCTCAACGTCTTCAACTATCTGACTCACATACTCCAATCTAGGCCTACCTACCCCTCTCTTTACCTCCACTCTACCTTCTATGATCAATTGCATAATCCCCCCATGCCTAAGAATATGCCCTACTAATCTGTCTCTCCTACGCTGTAACACTCTCCAAATACTTCTCTTCTCCCCTACTAACTCTAGTACAGCTTCATTTGTTACTTTATCTTCCCAACTAATCCTCATCATCCTCCTATAACACCACATTTCGAATGCTTGTAATCTACGCTTCTCTTCCTTTCCTATAGTCCACGCCTCACACCCGTACAGTGCTACACTCCAAACATATACCTTCAGTAATCTTTTTCTAATACCCAAGTCAATATTTGATCTTAAAATCTGTTCCTTTTCTACGAATGCCTTCCTACCCTGTGCTATCCTACACTTTATATCTACCTTGCTTCGATTATCTTTTGTGATTCTACTGCCTAAATAACAAAAATCTGACACTTCTTCGATTCTATTATCTCCTATTGTGATCCTCATTTTTCTACTGCATTCCTTTTTGTCACACCTCATCACTTTAGTTTTACCTATATTTATTTTCATGTTAAAATCCCTAGTCAATACTGCCTGCATACCATTCAATACCCTTTCTAATTTCTTTTCGCTTTCTTCCAATATAGCTATATCGTCGGCGAATCTCAACATATATATTTTCTCTCCCTGTACATTCACACCTACACTATACTCTTCTTTTACTTTGTTTATTGCATCTTCTATATATAGATTAAATAATAACGGTGAACATGTACATCCCTGCCGAACTCCCTTCCCTATTTTTGCTACCTCTTCTTCCCCCTCAATTCTAACTAAGGCAGTTTGGTGTTATAAATTAAAAATTATTCTCCTATCCTTATAATCTATACCCGTTTCTTTTAAAATTATAAACATTATGTCCCAATCTACATTATCAAATGCCTTTTCTAAATCTACAAAAGCTATGCAAGTTACCTTTCCTACCCTCTTTCTTTTTTCTACTACTGTTCTTAGTGCTAGAATCGCCTCCCTCGTCCCTCTGTTTTTCCTAAAACCTAACTGATCTTCTCCTAGCCTTTCCTCTACTTATAACTAACAAATATTCGCATGCGCGCTTCTAACTTGTTAATTAACGCGCGTTAAATCATTACGATTTAAATTTATCCAAAAAAATTGTTGAGAAACAAATTGATGCACTTTTATTCATTTTCGCACGTTTTATATTAATTTTTTACTCACTACGATTGACGACATCACATTTAGAATACAATCGAATTTTTATACAGCATTATTCGATTGAAATATAATTAATTGTACCAAAAATAAGACGATTTAAATTTCGCGCCGATTTCAAATAGAAATGTGAATGTACCGCACCGGCAACATATGAAGCAAAACAAAGCAACGCTGAAGAAAACAAAGCAAAACAAATATTCGCTGGCATTCACTAAAGCTGATTATATATGATGGGGCCTGACGTTGTGTCTGCAGTAATAATGGTAATGGTAACCAGCAGTTGAATTACATAGTGTATTTATCTAACAAATACCATTCTAAGATCTGTATCAGATGCAGTGCCGTATTGTACAATTCACCACTTTAGGGACTGAAGATAAAAATCCCTACGTGAAATAATAAGGTTAGCTCAATGAATTAAATTGCTTAATTTTTGTTGGGAGAGTTGCTTCGTATATTCATCGAGATTACTTGATAAAAATATCCACGTTTTAAATTATAAAAAAAAATCATAAAATTAAGTCCAAATTTAGGATTTAAAACATTAGTTAAAGAGTCCGCAATCCTAAAGATTGGTTGGAAACAGCACGCCATGCCGATCTATCCTGAGCTAATCCCTTCATCTCCCTATAGCTATTCATCTCAACGTCTTCAACTATCTGACTCACATACTCCAATCTAGGCCTACCTACCCCTCTCTTTCCCTCCACTCTACCTTCTATGATCAATTGCATAATCCCCCCATGCCTAAGAATATGCCCTACTAATCTGTCTCTCCTACGTTGTAACACTCTCCAAATACTTCTCTTCTCCCCTACTAACTCTAGTACAGCTTCATTTGTTACTTTATCTTCCCAACCAATCCTCATCATCCTCCTATAACACCACATTTCAAGTGCTTCTAATCTACGCTTCTCTTCCTTTCCTATAGTCCACGCCTCACACCCGTACAGTGCTACACTCCAAACATATACCTTCAGTAATCTTTTTCTAATACCCAAGTCAATATTTGATCTTAAAATCTGTTCTTTTTCTACGAATGCCTTCCTACCCTGTGCTATCCTACACTTTATATCTACCTTGCTTCGATTATCTTTTGTGATTCTACTGCCTAAATAACAAAAATCTGACACTTCTTCGATTCTATTATCTCCTATTGTGATCCTCATTTTTCTACTGCATTCCTTTTTGTCACACCTCATCACTTTAGTTTTACCTATATTTATTTTCATGTTAAAATCCCTAGTCAATACTGCCTGCATACCATTCAATACCCTTTCTAATTTCTTTTCGCTTTCTTCCAATATAGCTATATCGTCGGCGAATCTCAGCATATATATTTTCTCTCCCTGTACATTCACACCTACACTATACTCTTCTTTTACTTTGTTTATTGCATCTTCTATATATAGATTAAATAATAACGGTGAGAGTGTACATCCCTGCCGAACTCCCTTCCCTATTTTTGCTACCTCTTCTTCCCCCTCAATTCTAACTAAGGCAGTTTGGTGTTTATATAAATTAAAAATTATTCTCCTATCCTTATAATCTATACCCGTTTCTTTTAAAATTCTAAACATTATGTCCCAATCTACATTGTCAAATGCCTTTTCTAAGTCTACAAAAGCTATGCAAGTTACCTTTCCTACCCTATTTCTTTTTTCTACTACCGTTCTTAGTGCTAGAATCGCCTCCCTCGTCCCTCTGTTTTTCCTAAAACCAAACTGATCTTCTCCTAGCCTTTCCTCTACTTTATTTTCTAATCTCCTATAAATAATCTTTAACAATATCTTCGATGCATGTGATAGTAGGCTAATGGTCCTATAGTTCTCACACAAATTAGCTCCTATTTTCTTCGGCATTGTTACTATTCTACTACGCTGAAAATCCTGTGGTACTTCTCCCTTCTCATATATTTTACAAACTAACCTGTATAATCGCTCCTGCATTTTTTCCCCTGCGTGTTTTATTAATTCGGCTGGTATCATATCAATCCCCGCTGCTTTGTTATTCCGTAAATCATTTAATGCTCTATGAAACTCTGACCTAAGTATGCTAGGACCTAAGTCATCCTCATCTATCTGTTCCACATTTTCTAGCTCCTCCATGTCCTGCCTACCTTTATATAAATCTTCAAGATACTCCTTCCATCTTCTAGCTTTTTCCTTATTTTCTGTGAGTTCCTTACCCTGCTTATCACATATAATGTTACCCTTTGGTTTTACTTTAGAAAAATGTGACTTAATTTTCCTGTAGCCCAAATCTACTTTACCATGTAAAAACATGTAAGACGAAATTTATCGACAATAGTAAAATATAAAAAATATGCGTGAGACTCGCGCGGTAGAAGTGAAACTTATTAGCTCCTAGGAAAAGTTGATTTTATGCATTGCTTTTTTTCTATTTGTTAACGATTATATATATTTTTTATATTTTTTTTTCACACAATTTCCATTGTGAAATGGAGAAAAAGACAAGTACAGACAAAGTGCGAGCCTTTAGAGAACGGAAGAAAGCGAATAAACCGCCAAGAAAAATGCCAACAAGTACCTTGGCAAGAAGTAGAGAGTATCGAGCTAGGCAAAGGGCGTTAAAGAAACACGGTGGACAACATAACCTTACAACGAGCTCAAATACACTGGATGAATCGATACCGTCGTTAAGTGAGGACATAGTGAGTGGTATAGAGAATTTGAACGCCATTGATTCAGGCGTGAAGATACACGCGGTGTGAGAGATCAACGAAATGAATCTGATACAGCTGAGCGAGCCATCGACAAATAGAAATGCACCCACTAGTGCATCATACACTAAATTTACATTCTTTCAACCTACTCATCGCGAATTTGATAAATAAATTGTTAGCTAAAGATTAAGCTGTGTTTGTGTAATATATTAAAATACGCAAGCGTCTACTAGCCGCCTTATGCTACGTATACACACAATACACGCGGCGCATGCGCGTAGCATGCGTTTCACTTTTCGTGACGTTCAGGCCCTACCGCGCCTATAGAAGTTACATTAAAAAAAAAACGGTTTTAAACGACTATTAATTTAGTTATTGATTTATATATTGCATTCATTTAAAAAAGTTCGTTTAGTTTAATGTTAAATTCGATTCTGTTCGAAGATGCAAGAATTATGCACATACAAACATGGTAATTGTAGATATTACTACGTATGTATAAATAAAAGTAGATTGACCGATCAAAAACTGGACAAACGAAAAAAGAGTATCTCATTACTACTGGTCGTATTATCTTCGGATAGCAACGGCAAAGATAATTAAGTAAATAATCGAACGAGGCGAGATGAATGGATAGATCCATTTGTATGGCATGAGTTTAAGTTGAATAAAAGTAAATAATAGTAAAATGAGAAGCGAGCTCGATGTTGAACGTACGCCAAAGAAATAGCTGTCCACAATGCGAATTAAAAGAAAATAAAACGATTCAGAGCAAGTGCACTGGTAAATGCGTATAGGCATAAGTAAGAGTAATCTCGTAGTTTACGAGTATCTTGGGACTTTCTCTCAAATGGTACAAGATGAGTTGCGGTACCAAATAAAAAAGGCACCCTTAATGAATTTAATTCGAATTCCTCATAAACAAGGCGTTAATCTAAAAGATTTCAGGGAAATTATTAATGCCAGCCAGCCTAAGTGCAACTTTTTATAAATATTATAGTTTAAATTATAAAGTATAATTACGGTAGGGTCGCTATGTGACTTTCTTCAGTTTCAAAAAATAAATTTATATGTATCTTAATTTGTATTATACATGTATCGACATTGCCGATTTTTTTAAATTTTTATATTTCTCATTTTTTGTTAGTTTTGTCAATCTTTGTATATCTGAATTTTATATATTAACTAGAAAATAATCTGACCTGGCCTAAATACGTGAAATAATTTGAATATAAAATTTTTGAACTTAGTTTCTATACTAAAAGTTTCCGTATTTCTGCAAAAAGGTTTTTTTCACAACAAATTGACCTGATCTGATCCGACTTTGAAAATCCTTTGAAAGCTCTGAACATTATTTTACGACTTGAAGTTCTACTTCAATTCACCTAGTAGAATAAATTGCATATATATTTTAATTAAAAATGATTATTTTTTACTTCATTACATATATAATCGAAATTTATGCAATAATATATGCAAACCATTGGCCAAATCTTGCCAAATTTACATCACCGCACTATGTTGATCAAAAAATCTGTGGACTCTGAAATTCCAAAACACTGTCGAAGTTAAAAATGAAAATTTTATAATTTTCGATTTGAAATGTTCTGGAAATCGTAATTGTTAAACCCATACAAGAAATACGCTTGTCTCGGCTTTTTATAATCTCCAAATAAATCCGCATTTGCCAAAGAATATTCTCGTAACCTCTTCAGCAATTCTAAATGCTGCCGATCTATTATCCTATAGTCACTTGCTTTGTTATTTAGTGGTCTAATTTACTCACGATTATGATTAATAAACATACTCTAAAGGGGATATGAATAAATTTAGTTACGGATGGAAAAACATCGTATGCATTGCGATTTATAACCAGAAAAGTATTAAATCGAATTTAAGGAAGCAATTAAAATTGGATTTTACTCGAATTTGAAAAAATAATTCAAGATATAGTCCGTGTAATGAGCAATATTGACGTATGTACGTTTGGAAGTTTGATTTTATTAAAATTCTTTAGCAACAATATTGTTGCACAACAATTTTTTAAATGAAATTATAAATCTCACCTCTTGGAATTTTTTACAAAATCATGTACTGAGTATTATTTTTCGAAGATATTACTGCAGGTGCGAACGGATAATTTTATATTCTTAATCAAATAAGATTATGATTGCTATCAGAGATAGCAGACCCGCTGACCATTACGAAATCTGCTTAAAGATCTTGTCGATCTTTGTAACACCTAATGGTAACATATTCCTCATCATTTTTCGTTTTAACGCTTCAGTAGTTATTAGAGGTAATCTGCAAGAACGCACGTTGCTTAACTCATCTTAACTTAACTTATACATTTTTTTTTTTCTAATATGCAGACTTAATAAACTTTGTATCTTACAGATTAAGCATATTTTATAACTGGTTGTTAGCATCCTGTGCGTAAGCTACCGTAATTATATATGGGACGATTAGAATTATATATATCCTTGCACTATACAGGGTAATCGTTTTATGCAACAAAAACCCCATTTAATTTTGCTTCAGGTAAAGAACTCTCGATCATTCTAGTAATTATCGATATCAAAGTGCTCATGCAACGTTATAAATGGTCGTTAACTGCGAATGTTTCTCGTTCTAAAATATCGTAATTCTTCGTATATTTAAGATTTCCGAATTTATTTATAAAAGCTATTCTTTACGGCTGTAAAAGAATGATGGATTGTAATTTTGCAATATGTTTGCGATGCTAGTAAAGATACAAAACTAGCATTTTTATACATCCTGTGCTTATGTTCGAAGCATCATTGCTACTGGTCAGGGAGCAATATTGGACAAGAGCCCATTATTACCATTATTATTATGTACTATCATTATAAATCAGGCATGATAAGTGGAGGAAATTACCCGAAATTATGCCGAAATTCCATCGTACACCACGAAGACTAGCTACTCGGTATGCCTTGCTGGCAACAGCTTCTCGATTAACTCTTTCCACATATGAAGAGCGAATGAGTTTAGCTTTTATCATCAAGAAAGACACACGTCCACATCACGTTGTGACGTATATAATATGGAATAGGATAACCCGTTCCTGCCAGGCCCAAAAATCACATGCAAACCGCTTTAATACCGTTTAGGTCTTTTCAATTTTTTTAATGACAGCAGGTTAATACGTGTTCTCAATAAGCGCTGGTAATTCGAAACATGCGATTTAAAAAATGCTTTTTAGGAGCACAATTACAAAATAAATTTATTCCCTATACGAAACTGAAACAGTTGACTTGAGGCGATATAACTATTTTATAAGAAAGGGGGCAGAATTTGGAACGGGACTTAAATGGTATACAAGAAATATAAACAACGGTTATAATTTGATATATTATAAAAAGTTTGGAGATTTTTAAATAGAAAAAAGCACACCAAAGGTTAAGGTTAACATATCAACTAGCGATGGCAAACTATAGGTCACTTTGAGGACCTAGTTCGTAGTTCAATTGAATGTACCGTTCACGAACTATAGGTCGTGAACTACTACATCTTTTAAAAATGAACTAGTTCACCACCTATATGAAATACATGCACATACTGAAAATAATCTCTTTTTCGCAATATAAAATTATTAAATGGTAAAAAATAAAAAAATTGACATGTTACAATATTTATTTTGAATTAGGAATAAGGAAGAAAAGACAACAATGTTTATGATTTATACAAAACATATATATAATGAAATATAATCTTCTCTAGGTACTCACGATTATTTATATAAAGTTCTAAAATACTTATTGGTAGTTACTGATGAAAATGTTTACTACTTTACTAACACTTGAAAATTAAATGTACAAACTATATTACAATGAACTAGATAGAATCGTTTTGTTTGGCGTTATAATTTATATTTTCTATTCCGAATCTTCTCTGTTCAAACTTCAAAGCTTTGATTTGATATTAAGTGATTGCATTGCACTCAATATGAAATAGAAGAACTATAAGATTTAGATGTTTATTTTTGCATTATTGCAAAGATTTGCTATGGCATGACATATTTAAGAACATATTTAATCTTGCGAATATATTAATTATATTATTCCAAATGAAATCTGATACCAACATATAAATATTACATCGAGTTTCCTATTTCGTTCCGTTCACCAGCACACTTTATCACTAAACAAATATTAGTACTGTATATGTAATGTATACTATACTGCATCGTTTACGAGCCGTTGTGATTCAGGACCTAGTACAAGTACATCAATACGTACACCGTGCACCATGTAGTTCATAGTTCACGAACAAGGTCATAGTGACCTATAGGTCGTTACAAAACATCGTCACAGTCATTTGATTAAACCGTTCAGAGCGAATGGTTCGCGAGTAAACTACACATCGCTAATATCAACGAAGTACCCATTATATGTAACCAAAAAAAAAGAAATCCTGAACGAAAATATTGTAACGAACGTTTCAGTGTTAAAAAATAGACTCTCACAAAAGTATTAATAACCAATATTGTTAATATTATAATATCAATCACTCCCATGTATATTTCATCTAAATAGACGGTACGTTTTACATTAAAGAATGTGATTATGATGAAAAAATGAGCATGTCTTGAGTTGAGATATGATCAGCATCATACCACATTTCAACGCCATTACTTGTAGGTATAACCATGTAATTGCAGAAGCACAATCATCTTGAAAATCAGATACAATTTGCCACGATATATGTTTTATTAGATCGATTATCTATTGTCCGATATAGAATGTATCAACACATCTTGTAACGATGTCTTGTAACTAATACAATGATGTACCTCTGTAGCAAGCAATAGTTTAGTTACCAATCAAATTTTACTGACAACAAAATCTATATTTATATTAGAAAAATTATTTTTTGATTCATTTTCATGGGCCATTCCATCAGGCATATAAAAAATCTAAAGACAAATTTAAAAATTACATTAAAGTTTAATAAAAAAAAGCTAATCTAATTAAGCACCTTTGCTTTTTTGAACATTTTAATGACCCTCCACCAAATATTAATTGCTTATTTTAGTAAGAATTGTACGTTTAAAAAAAATCTTCTATTTGCACGTATGTCTTAATACTAATAACCTGCTTGATTTAACATTACTTGTTATATAATTAAACACTTTTCGGGCCTCTGAATTATCTTACTTCGTAACATTGCGTTTACTATGGAATGCAAAATCAGCGTATCTTCAATTCATTCTAATTATACAGATACGTGGATAATTTATGAGCATTAAGCCGTTTGCATGAATCCATGTGAAAGTTCGGCATCTAATTTCAAGGGCCGACAAAAAATCACCATACCTCACTCTGATTTACCACATTTGGATACGGTACGCTACATCGTAACCTCTTTCTGCACAAATCTCAACAAATTCCTTGTGGATGTTGTCATAATTCCTCACTCGTTCAAATTCAATTCGGCGGCGCGTTTCGTATATTTTTTAAGAAGATTTTCGGGAAGACCTTAAGAAAAACAAGATTCGAGTGGCGGTCGAAATAGATCTAAAGAAATCGAACAGTACAAGAGATTTTGTTGTGGAACAACTAATAAGAATATATATTAAAAAGCACTAATCATTTGGTACGATTAATTTTCAAGGATTCAAAAATAAAAGTATTCACATAAAATCTTGACTCTTTGATAAACAATTAATATTTAATAATCTGTTGAATTAATTAGCTATTTGTTTATGAAACAATACATATTTATCAGAGCTGTGAAAATATATCAATTAATTATTACCTATTATAAATAATACCGATGCAAAATGAGCAATAAAAAATGCCCGTATATTATATAGACAATATAATTATTACAGCTGCAAGTGGGAAAACTTTTTCTTTCTGTAGAACAAATAAACAATCGATTATTAGCATCGACTGAAGGAAGAAGATGAAAGAATTGGAAACACTTTTATTTTTCACAATTAACGTATTAACATGTATTAATTCGCATATGCAATAATATCATATTACGAACGAATTGTAATGAGTCGGAGTTCTAGTTACTCTCACTAGCTAATTGTATTTAAAGTAACATTGTTTTTACGGTAAATGCGTAATGTCTCGGACGTTATCGGACAGATCGATCTTTTCCCATGACTTTGAAACTTCTTGGCTGATGCCTCTTTGCCGCTTCGCCTTAAACTTGCATGCATTCCTAATACGCTGGAATTAACGATCGAATGTAATATGGACGTTATATTTGTTCAACTGTAGCAGAAGGTAATTGAATCTGCATAAAATGTAAAAGGGTAAAACGCAGTGGATTAGCAGTTTATTGTTTTCATTGTGATAATTAGGTATTTGTTGATGAATATGTATTTTGTCATGCGATTAAATATATAAGTACTACTTTTCTATGGGATTATAATACGTAATTACGATTTATATTGACCAACCTCAAGGATTTTATTATTACCCCCGTTGATAAATCTCTTTAGTTAAATAGTCGTCAATCCCAAGGATTGGTTGGAAACAGCACGGCATCTGTCGTCGATCTATCCTCAGCTAACTCCTTCATCTCTCTATAGCTATTCATCCCACACGTCCTCCACTATCTGACCCTCATACTCAAAGCTAGCCCAACTGCCCCCTTGCTTTCCCTATACTTTATCTTCTATAACTAATTGCATAACACCCCCATGTCTAAGAATATTACCTACTAGTCTATCTCTCATGCGCTGTAATACTCTCCATATACTTCTCTTCTCGTCTACTAACTCTAGTACAGCTTCATTTATTACTCTATCTTCCCAACCAATCCTCATCATCCTCCTGTAGCACCACATTTCGAATGATTCTATTCTACATTTCTCTATAGACCACACCCGCCACCCGTACAATGCTACACTCCACACATATACCTTCAGTAATCTTTTTCTAATACCCAAGTCAATATTTGATCTTATTTTCTACGAATGCCTTCCTACCCTGTGCTATCCTACATTTTATATCTACCTTACTTCGGTTATCCTTTATGATCCTAAATAAGAAAGTCTGACACTTCTTCTATAATATCGTCTCCTATTCTAATCCTCATTTTTCGCTTGCATTCCTTCTTGTCACACCTCAACACTTTGGTCTTTACTTCCTGCATACCATTTAATAACTGTTCTAGATTTTGCTCCCTTTCTTCCAAGATAGCTATATCGTCGGCGAACCTCAACATATATATTTCCTCTCCCTGAATTTTCACACATGCACCCATACTCTTGTTTTACCTTGTTTATTGCCTCTTCTATATACAGGTTAAATAACAATGGCGACAGTGTACATCCCTGCCTGATTCCCTTTCCCATTCTCGCTACCTCTTCTTCCCCCTCAAATCTGACTAAAGCCTTTTTTCAATTCTCTTTGGAAAAAGTAATTTTTCTTTATAGTTACTAATTTATTTATTTAATTACACTTCAACGGTTTTATTTTTATTTTAAAATCAATAAATTCAACTAATAATAATTGTATTAAAAACGCTCTATAGAAATTGATTAATTAATTAGAATCAAAAAAGGAACGGAATATCCGATTTTTTTTTATTTACTCAAAATTTATGGACATTCATTAAATATCAAACGTAATATCGTCCTTCTTTCCATCTTCACTTAGTATATTTTTAATAAATTTCCTTTCGATGGTACTAGAGTAGCTTTTCCACATACTAAAATCATATTTTAACAATCAATTACTTTCATTTAGCTAATTAACGAGCAAAGACTGCAGAACATGAAATCACTCTCACTAATCCAAAAGTAACATTTAGTTAACAGCGAACTCTGGCATAATTTATCATCATATTCCAAAGTCATGTTGCCGCTTCTAGAGGTACCTTTGCTCTAGGACAATCTCTTCTTGGACAGTTTGCTGTTCGCTTGACGCACGTTGCTTTCTGCATGCGACATTTGTCGCAATATAAATCTCAAATGATGCAGCAAAAGCGTGCCGAAGGAACAAGTACAAACTGTTATTCCCTTCGAATTTCAGGCTGTATAGTTACACTCGAAAACACATATAACTTGTTCTTGGATTTGTTGCTATTCGTCATAATCCAATAGACAACTGAGAAATTGTGAAAATTTTCGCAGAAATCGTGATGGTAAAAGTTACTATTCTCTACAAGAGTATGGTTAGATTAAATGTTAAATAGAATTCAAAGAAATTCTTTACGAAAAACATCTAATCCATTTTTCTTCCAGTAGGGTACTCATTTTCTATACAATTTTATTTATAGAAAACTTATTAAACAATAGTAATAAACTTTTCTACTTACATCATCATCGTTCAACTGTCCGTACACTTCTAACTTGTCCAACCTAATAGTACCTTGGAACGGGTAACAAAGGGCGCCTTGGGCAATGGTACTATTCGACCATACGGACACCTCAGGCTCAGAGTTTCGCTGTTTCGCCGCCGTTATTGTTCCCGCGCCACCTATCAAAGGACCTCTCACGCACAGGCTGAATTCCTGCGGGATCAGCACGCACGTCTCCATACTTTCAACTCGAAAAGTCTGCGCCTTCTTATAAAAAACAAAATGCGCACAATTCTAGATATCAAGTAACTGGAGTGCTGGATTTATCACATTTTGGTTAAATATTTTGAAACGTAACGAGATTGTAAACTATAGTTTGTGCGTTATAAAACGAGTGCTTTAAAGTTTGAATGCAAACATTAACAATATCGAATATAATTAGTGTATTTTTTAAATCTCTAATTAATAATTTCCTATTATTTGATTAAATTAACGAGCATTGTTATTTAATTGATCTTTTAAATCACGTTATCACTGTTCAATGTTATAAATATTCAAAATAAACAATTAAGAATATTTTATTAGAAGTTTTTAGCACAGGTGTATACAAAAAGTCTTTAATAATCTATTGGTTTAGTATTAGTATTTTTTAAACTGTATTTGTTAAAAAAAAAAAGTTTTAAGCACTTTGAATTCGCTTAAAGTTCAGAGTAACTTAAATCACTTGGAATATTTTCATTAAATTATTATTATCGCATTAAAAAGCTTTGATAATTTATTAAATCAGTGTCAGAGAGTTCAATTAAGAAGTAATATTTTATTTTCAAATTTTGTACGCTGAATATATTGACAATATATCACTTTAGTTTAGCTCAAAATGTTTAAAACATCACTTAAAAGTCTGTAAATCGCAAATAATATATCTGTTAATATTTTGAACAGGTTCGAACCCCGACTCACTATCGGCGGGGCGCTCGCGATAATGACATTGACAACAGTACATGCACGGGGGCTACCGGGTACCACCGGTGGGTACCCACCATCCATTCACGCGAGTCGCCATCGTTCGGTTCACTTCGCACTTGATCTAGTGACCGCAGCCTTGTTGCAACATACGTAAGTATGATCTGTAGCGGCTTGAACCGCGTGTTATGGTGTGCTGATAGCAAAGCAGTGGTACCGGGGAACGGGTATACCTGCGTCGTTCGTACTGCTGCCACTGTTGTTGACAGTGAACTACCTGTCTGTGGTACTGCCGCTGTGGCTGGCGACCGGCTTAACATTGACCCTCACACATTGACTCTGCCGCCACAACAGGTAGTTGCTGTGAGTACCGGCGCTATCTATCTAAGATGCATTTGTATTGATGGTGAGGCAGCACAGAAATTACCATCGCAGGGGAACTCTCTACAAAGCTTTCATAGAAATGTATAGAACTACTACGGTTTTGTGGTACCCATCATTCTTTCGTCACTAGACAATTTTTGGTTTAATAATTTCGACTCTTTAAACTGATATAATTCAATTTATTTCAAAAGTAACGTACATTGGCTTTATAATAACATTACAGTTCAGAAAACATCCTTATATCAAAATGTATGATCATCTCATCCAATTGAACCTGCTGATAAAGTTAGATTTATCAATTAATATATTTCGATGTCATCTGAAATGAATCTCCTTTTAATTTATTTCTTAAAAAAAAAAATGGATATTCCTTTTCGATTACTTTGCAATTCATTTTTTAAGTTTCCTTCCTGCTTTCGTTCGCATAGTTATATTGCTCCGGTACTAGTGGTACCCAGGACCGGCAGCAGCGTTGTAGGCGGGCGCCACTACAAGGTGGGGGCCGTTTCGAAGTGTTAGTATGAAGTTTCATTCTTTCTTCAAATTGACATTTGTTTGGGGGCGCCGATTTCAGCTTTGCAGGCGGGCGACGTCCAGCCTAGAGCCCTGGTGGTACCCAGGGCTTAATAATTAGTGATACAATTCAATTTATTTTACAGAAAACATCGTTATATCAAAATTTGCTCATACAAGTTGATAAACCAAATAATACATTTTGATGTTATCTGAAATGAATCTGCTTTTCATTTTTTCTATTCCTTATTAAG
Source organism: Leptodirus hochenwartii (assembly GCA_947310635.1). NCBI lineage: Eukaryota > Metazoa > Arthropoda > Insecta > Coleoptera > Leiodidae > Leptodirus > Leptodirus hochenwartii. The sequence goes on from OX371176.1 coordinate 37,529,483, forward strand.
TTTCTGTCCTGTTTTCGTGCGCATATTAATATAGCTCCGGTACTACACCTTCAATTTAGTAGATCGAGATCGTTCTCGCTTCATCTTTCGTGCTGCCCCTGGCCGGTGCGCCGCTCTTCCTAGTCTCACCGATGCAGATGAGAAGCTAAACCTGCGTGGCTATCGGACAGAGACAAACAGCGCCAACCCCACCTTCAACCAGAAGCCACACAAGCGTACGCAAAGTGTTGTATATAAACTATTACCCACGTGTACTGCTCTATAGCGATCGCACATACAGTATTATAAGTTGTATATACAAGCCATCTGAAGATAAAGGTGTAAAGGTACGATGCGTGGATCTCTCTCTTTAGCGGAGATCATGGCTTGGTACCCCCATAGCAAATCGGTGGTACGGCATACCTGCTTGGCACTTGCTGATCGTTTTTTTAGCAGGTGCATCTGGTCGATGCAATTTGCCCGCCCTAAAGTTGCCTTTGCTAATTCCACTCAACTCGGTAGCTGTATTTGCTTATTTCTTCGTTTTAGCTTGTATAGATTTCTGTAAATAGCATCAATTATTTTTCGTCTATTCTATATATTATTATCATCTTTAAAACCTGAAGCGCCTTAAATTTCTTTGAAATGTTTATTTCCACATTATAATACATTCAGTGCTTTATATTAAACCTTATGGCAAAACATGATATGTGCAATTTTATAAAATTTACTACAGGAGAGTAAAAATAAAGTTTCTGAAGGCATTGTATTTGATTACATATTAGTGCTGTCACGTAATCCGGTGTACCGGTGCACCGGTCCAACTTTTGTTAGGGACCGGTTACTTTTCCTTTCGTGGTACACCGGTACGTATCGATACGTACCGCCGAACCGGTGTGTACCACCGCACCGCTGTGTACCACCACACCGCTGTGTACCACCGCACCGCTGTGTACCACCGCACCGCTGTGTACCACCGCTCCGTTGTGTACCACCGCACCGCTGTGTACTGCCGTACCGGTGTGTATTGCTGTACCGGTGTGTACCGCCATACCGGTGTGTACTGCAACGCGCTAATGCAGCGGTGCGCACCGGTACAGCGGTTGACAAAAAATAGGCCGTTTAGAAATATCAGTACAAATTTTGAATGTACTAGTAATGAAGCAGCGCCTAAATCTAAATTTTAATACTATGAAACAAAAACAGATTGGTCATCAAGAGACATTTATCAATTATAAATTATAAATATCATTTATTCATTTATTATATCTATTAATAACATCGTCTATTTTTTTATGTCAATTATCCACAAAAATAGAATAAACTGCTAATAAATGAGCACATAGAATCCACAGTTGCTCTAGCTTTCTGATGAGGGTGAATTCATTCTATTCGTTCCATTCCACTATTTCCTTTCTCTTACCCGCGCTCTTTCGCCTTTTTCGTTTAGTTTATAGGAGACCACTATCAGATACTAGGGAAAACCGGTACGTATGGTACGGACCGTACTATACGTACCGGTCCGCACCATGCGTACCGATGCACCGGTCCGTACCGTACGTATCAATGCACCGGTTCGTACAATACCGGTGCATCAACGGATTCGGTGCACCGATTTATTTTTACGTACAGGCACGGACCAGTGCACCGGTTACAATGGACTGTACCGGGTTACCGGTTCATGAGAGGAAATTTTACAGCACTATTACATATCATATTACATATCGATAAAATCATGATGGCCAACTTAATATTTCGATGTTGGAAACCAACTTTATTGACCAATGAGAACATTATTAAATTATCTTGAAGTTGACATATTTGTCACAAGTTTGTTTACACATAATTGTCAAACTTGAATAGAAATGAAATTAATACGACAGTAAATAATATTCTATTCGGTAATTTGTAATGTATTAATAAAAGAATGTTATGACTTTTTTAACCGTGTTTCAGGAGTTTTTTAAAATTTTATTTATTCATAAAAATCGCATTAAGTAAATCTTAAGATTTCAACTGAAGAAAGTCGCAGATATACGCTACATTTATAATAAACTATGTGGTTTTAACAGTTGCTGATTATTCACTTTCGTTATAATTAATAAAATAATTACTGATAGCTTAATTGGCATATTTGCAACCTAGAAATGTACGTTCCACCTGTTACTGATAAACAAGTTTGTGTGCAATTATTTATTTGTTTATTTATAATTTTCTGTATAATGCAACGTATGTATGATCTTGTAATTGCAACAATACTTTTAAATAGAAAGGTATGTCATTTTTTATATCTTGGCGGACCTAATTCATCCTCTACTGCTCATAAGGTTGAGCTTCCAGTACCATTGTTGCCATATATGAATAAAAAACTTCAGTACAAAGTGCTCAAATTGTAAACTGCATAGCAAATTTCAGATTGAGAATATTTAATGTATGAATATATACGGCTTCGATTAAAGTGCACTATTTAGTAAAAAGTTTGCAGTTATTTATTATTTGTTTTGATCAATTATGCTAATATAATACTCTCTGTTTATGTTGGCTGTCGATATGACAACATTGCAGTAATTTTGACCACACCCTCAAATGACAAAAATGCAGTGGCGAGCATCTCTTCACGAGCATAATGTTTCGGGGTGTTGAAGCGGCCAGTATATTTTCATTTTTTTTTGTTATCATTGGTCTTATGCATAAACTAGTCTTAATTTGTAATGCGCAGTAGAAGGGACGGGCCCGCCACTTAAAAAAAAATAGCCTATATAACTCATTGGAAGTTAACCACACTTTTCCTCCTATGCATAAATTGAGGTTACTAGTACTACCCTTATCAAATTGTTTTAAGAAAATCTTCAAGGAGGAATCGCCTAGAATACATTTATCGTAGTACTTTTACTCCCATTTCATTGTAATAATTAAGGATAATAAGGTTTTATACTCTAAATTTGTTTAATCTTCCACCATACGATTTAATTATTATGATAAATTTAACTCCGCCTAGTATGCGTTTCAGACGCCGCTGATCGACCTTTAATGGTACCTACGAATGCAGCAAATCTTGGTAGGCGGGTGATGTGGTACTGCGATACCGTGGCAACGCTTTGCTGTGGTAGCCGAATCACCTGCGCCTAACGCTCCAATCAGTGCATCGTTGGTACCACTACAATCTACACCAATCACGGTATTCAAGGAAACTTTCTAGTGGTACCAATACAATATTATATCGCTGTATCACTTGCACAAGCGCATATATGCATTTTCATCTTACAATTTATTCTATTGTTTTGCAGCATAAATATTGTATTATGCTTACAAATCTTTTATAAAACATTTTTTAGTTTCTTAAAGATATATATATAATTTAAAATCGCCATAACAATTTAATTGAGTTCTGTGCTAAAATATTTAATTATTAAACATAAATTTTATAAAATATAATTTAAATATTTAAAAATTCATTGAACCTGCAATATATATTTTATATATAGGAAATATTTTCAAAATAATCCTTTAGCAAACATTTTCAGGCATAAATAAGAATGTGTTAATCCATATTTATTTAAATAAATCAATATTTAATTATTAAAATTATTAAATATTAATTATATTAAATAATTTAATTTTACCGCTATTTTATTTATGAATAATATTGGTAGCTCCGATTCGATATTAAATGAACACTTCCCCTTCAACTGGCTAATGTTAACATTCAAGTACGAACGTACGTCGCATCGATAAGTACGTATGTTCAATGTGTCAAACGTTTGTTTTGATTCATAAATACGTCCAGATTTTTTGCTCCAGCTAGTTTTTCACTGTTGCCCTTAAGAAAATTAGAACCAAAGGAACTTTTCTGTGTCTATACAATTCTACATATATTTGTGCAGATATTACAAGCAGAAACGAACCGTATATTTAGACAAATTAATCATGGTTCTTGAAAAGGGTACATTTGCCGGTAACCCTCAGGAGCAGTTTGTTAAAGAACTAGAGACCGCCAAGGGACCAGAATGTCTGGAAATAATAAAACAAGTCCTGGATTCACCAGGAGTGTATGTGTTCGCTGAATTTTTGGAAATGCCCAACATTTCCGAGGTACTATTCACATGCAATTCTTGTGTGTACGATTTTACTGATCATTTCTTTCAGCTGAAATCTTCCCACCCTACTTACATTAATACCTTAAATCTCTTCGCTTATGGAACGTATAAGGACTACCTTAGCAATAAAAGCAACTTTTTAGAACTGTCTAGTAATCAAAGGAAGAAATTACAACATTTAACAATGGCCACTTTAGCTACGCAATCTAAATGTATACCATATGCCCGATTGCTCGAAGAACTTCACGTAAATAATGTTCGTGATTTGGAGGATTTGATCATTGAAGCTGTTTATGCGGGTACTGTCACATCTTCGTCTTCTCTTAGATTTTGTATTTATGGATTTCCGTTGCAGATATTGTTAATGGTAAATTGGACCAAAAGAATTCTCTACTAGAAGTGGACAACGCCATTGGTCGAGATATAAAACCGGGTGATATTGATGTAGTTGTAAACTGCCTCCAAGATTGGTGTGCGGCTTGTGAAGGTGTCTTAAGTTGCGTAGAAACTCAAATATTGCGTGCCAACTCGGAAAAGAATCGAAGCATATCGAGAAAAAACGACATCGAAACTGAGGTGAATTTAATACATTCATAAAATTAATATAATCAAAATAATTTGAGAATCAAATCAAAAGAAAATTGAGATTCAACGAATCTCAATTTTCATTTGACGTTGGTAATTATTTCTATATTACATTAATTGTGAACTGTGTTAATATAAATCTACTTTGAATATTGTTGTTCCAAATTGTTACTAATTTATTTTAAGTAAATTTCGTATTGTTTATTCCCTCGTAATTTTTAATTTAAATTTCTTGTAACTAATTTGTATTAACAATGATTTAAGATAAGTAAACTAATGTACAAATTATCGGCTGGACATGGTTTCTATTTTTATATTGTCTAATGCAGGTTAATAACATTAAGAAGACATTAAAGGCGCAGTTGCAAGAACGTGCCGAAGGGACTGACGAGTCTATGGCGACAGATAGTCGCGAGGCAACAGCTTCCGGCGAAAAAGGAAAGAAACCGTCGAAAGTAAAAGGTATTCGCTCTACCACTAAGTTTTGGCTAAAATCATAACTGATGATATTCAAATATCGAACAAATTTATTCGTAAATTATTCAATCACTGAGTATAGAATATGAAAATGTCTATCTATATTATGCGTTTACAGCTACTTTTTATATTTAAATTATCACTACGGTGGAAAATAATTGTATAGAATATCAAATTGATATTAAATTAGTTCACTTAAATGTGTTTTGAATTATTCTGAGGTAAATGCTCATGAAAGTATATACATGCATAAATCAAAATTAAATTTAATAAATTTAGATTCAGGCTCAATTTCATCTTTTCTATTTAATAATGACTATTTTTAATTTAATTTTTGGTATGACAACCCATTATTTATTGTTGTTACTTGTTAGTTTCGTTATTTGATAATTTGTATTCTTTAAAAGAGATATATGTCATATTTTGGTATACTTCTGTCATGTTTTTATCATTTTCATCATTTATTTAATTGTATGCAATCACGATTAGTGACAGACCGGTATTTTATCTAGTTATTTTAAATCTTGTGCTACTGAACATAGGGGCATAGCCTTCGAAATGCGCATCTTACTATTAAATGCTTTCACTTACGGTATTTGGGTGATATTCTATACAGCTACTTTTTATATAAAGAAA